>PUFA01000044.1:9030602-10471205 GCA_003508835.1 Eonycteris spelaea
TTTTATGGATTTCTTTTAAAAGTTCTGCAGCAGAGTGACTCATTAATGTTATTTATGAATTGTTTATTCATCAACTTCTTTCTTCATTGTCGAGAACATATGGAGTCAGTAATAGAACATACTGCATGTGTTTTTCTGTATATTTATAACTAAGTGCCTGAAGGACACAAGATACTGTTTTATTTATTTTACTTGAATTATATGCCAGAGACTAAACTCTTGTGTATTCAGGGATGCAATTTATAGTATTAATTAAGAACAGCTTTTCTTTTCTCCCCAGAATGACTTCAATATATTTTTCCTTACTGTTTGTGAATCTTGAGTTTGTTCTCTCACTCATAATTGTTCTTTTTTCTCTCCTTGCCTCCCATCCCATGCTTATTTTATTTGCCTCCTAACTTCTCCCTTTTCCATTTAACTTCCCCTCCTCTGACTCTTCTCTCCCTTTCTGTCTCTTCTTTTTTCTACCCCACCGCACCACTTCCTCCAATCTTCCAAAAATGGAAATGACACCATATTCTCATTAAGTCATTTAATGAATTTCTCCCCTGCTTTTTTGTAATCAAATACTTTTTTTCTTCAAGTTTGATAGACCCTTCTTTTTAAAGTTTTGAGCTACCTCACATCACCCAGTGATTAAATTATCACCTGCAAGCAATATTTATTTTTCTACTATAATGGCAAATGTAATTATTTTTTTTAAATTGGAGGATATATTTTCAGCTGTCTACATTTAAGCAAATTTTATGTGACCATCAGGTGAAAGAAAATCTGTTTTCAACACCCACATATACATGATTGTCTTTTGACAATTTATACCCATAGAAAAGCTTCATATGAATATGAATATGGGTTGCATATACCTGTAACCCAGATTCCCCAAATGTAAATATTTAAACAAATCTGCAAATCTTTCTTTATATATACCTACACACAACACACACACACACACACACACACACACACACATTTTTTCTGATCTTTTAGAGAGTAAGATGAAAACATGATACCCCTTAACTTCTAAATATCCCTATATTTCAAAAACAAAGACATTCTCTTACAAAAATAAAGACAAAAAGATATTCTTTTACATCACTATAGAACAATCATAATAAGGAAATAATGATACAATACAATAATAATGATGCAATAGTGTACAGACCTTATTCATATATTGCCAATTGTCCCAATAATGTCTTTTATAAGAAAAGACCCCAGACCAAAGTTGGTTCAACTGTCAGGTCTCTTTAGTCTCTCTTAATTTGGACATTGCAGTTTTTCCTTGAGTTTTGTGACCTTGATTTGACATAGAACATTTGACTACTCCTAACACTTTTTTTTTTCTAATAACAGCTTTTTTTGAGATGTATTCACACACCATACAGTTCTCCCACTTCACATATGTAATTCAATGTTTTTTAGTATATTCACAGAGTTAAGCGACCATCACCACAGTCAACTTTAAAATATTTTCATCACTCTGAAAAGAAACCCAATACTTCTCATTAGTTTTTCCTCATTTCTTTTACCACCCATCTATAGGCAATTACTAATCTACTTTGTTTCTGAAGATTTTCCTATTTTGGCCATTTATTACAATAATATTTGTAATCATAATATTTGACTTATTTTTTTCTTTCACTTAGCATGTTTTAGCGTATATCAATACTTTATTCCCTTTTACGCTTAAATAATATTTCATTGTATGAATATGCTGCCTGTTATTTTTGTTTATTTGGTTGTTTCCACCTTTTGGCTGTTACGAACAATGCTGCATGAACATTCATCTACAAGGTTTTATGTGGGCATATGTTTTCCTGTCTCTTAACATATATCTGGGATGGGAGTTCTTGGATTGTATGGTAACTCTGTGTTTAATTGTTTGAGAATCTGCCAGATTGTTTTCCATAGCAACTGCACTGTTTTGCTTACATTTCCGTTAGCAGTGTATGAGGGTTTCAGTTTTTCATATCCTCACCCACCTTGTCGTTATCTGTCTTCTCCATTATAGCCATCCTAGTGGGTATGAGGTGGCATCTCATTATGGTAAATATAAATAAAATTTATTATTTTAACCATTTTAAGTGTATTGTTCACTGGCATTAAGTACATTTACACCGTTGTACAACCATCACCACCATCCATCTCCTGAAAGTTTTTCTAAACTGAAAATCTATGAACTTTAAACAGTAACTCTCTGTTTCTATATTGTGGTTTTGATTTGCATAGCCTGGTTGGCTAACAATGTTGAACATCTCTTCATGTGCTTCTTGGCCATTTGTATATCTTCCTTGGAGAAGTATCTATTCAGATCTTTTGCCCATTTTTAAATGGCTTTTTATCTTTGTATTATTGAGTTGTAGGAGTTCTTTATATATTGTAGGTACAAGTCTCTTCAGATTTATGATGTGCAAATTTTTTTTTATTTTCTATGTTGCAACTTTCTTGATAGTGTCCTTTGATGTACCAGAAGGCTTTAATTTTGATGATGTCTAGTTTATCTTTTTTATTGCTGTTGTTGCTCATGTTTTTGGTGTAATATCTAAGAAAGCATTGTCTAATCCATCTCTAATCCAAGTCATCTCTTGCTTCCTCCTCCTCCGTCTTTCCCACTTTCTTTTGATTTCTTTCCTCTTTCCCCCAATTTCCAGACACTTCATTTCTCAATTCTGTCTCTACCTCTGACTACTCTCCAAGCTTCATCTTATCCAAAATACATAATTAATTCCTTTTCTTTATATCTTTTAAGTCCATCCTATACTTTCAGTGCTTTTTTCTCCCGCCCTTTGAACCATGCTGGTATATGTTAGATGTTCAGTAAGTGACGAGTGAATAAATGAATGAATGATGGAATGAGCAAGCCTTGTATCAATCCATTTGTGTTTGGCTCTTAAACAAGAGTTGCTGGCCCTAAGAGAAATTATAGTTGTACATGGAATCATTTTGAAAAATTTGTTTCTGAACAATTTCAACTGATATATCAGTACTGCCTAGCAATTTTTACATGTCCCTAGTCATTCATATTTTTAAAAACAGATGTTTAAACATTTTTAAAAAACAGGTATTTTAAACATTCACTTTGTTCTTAAACAGTATGCTTTTTTTTTTTTTCTCAGAGCACAGCTTAGCATTCTCTGTGTCTTCAGTGAGAGTACTAACCAGCATCTGTTCCTATACTTCTCTTATACCCTCTTGTTTCAGAAGAAGACAACTTGGCCCCACTCCTATTCTAGGCTTGTGTCTCTGCTTGTGTTTTGGATCTTAACATCCCCACCTCCCGAAGGAACTTGCTCTGTCAGTTATTTCTTCTATCTTCACTACTGCTACTACTGCATTTCTCCCTCAAGATGTAAATCTGCGCCCCTCCTCCACAATAAATAAGTAAAATAAAAGGATTAACTACATTAACCTAAACCAAAACATACTCAGTTTCTCCTACTGACCAGGAGTCTTCTTTCTCTTTCTATCCAGCTTTTTGAAACAGTAGTCTATATTAGCGGTCACCATTTTCTTTCTTTTTCGATTACAGTTGACATACAATATTGTTAGTTTCAGGTGTACAACATAGTGATTAAACATTTATAGAACTTATGAAATAATCACCCCACCAATTTCTTATTTAAGATACATTACTACTAAACTCCCCACTTCCCCTAAGTTCTTTGACCCTGCCATTGTTGTTTCAGGCACACCCATTGCAGTTTTGATGTGACTTGCTTTCTTTGTAGCATTCAACACTGTTGGCTGCTTCCTCCTCTTTGAACTTTTTGTTATCTTGGCTTTAATCACATTTTTTAAGGAAGCCACATGGGCTCTTTTAATAAGACCAGAATCTAATGCTTCTAGTCATTTCAAGGAGACACACCTCCTGTTAGATAGGATGTTTGGGACTAAAGATTCAACATTCTCTGAGATTTACTTTGTCTTCGACAATTTCCCAATAATTATTGCTCCTGCTGCCATGATGCTGGGCTAAGTGAGTGGTCAGAGGCAGAGCTGGATTCAAACGTATTCTCATAAGCCTTTCCTTATTTCCTGTAAGACACTGAAGCCAAATGAATATTTTAAAGAGATTTGCAATTGGATTTTTGATAAAGTTTAAAAATAAAGGTTCTTTTTGTCTCAGTTGAGTTAATTGCAGCATTGTTATAAAATAATGAAAGATTAGAGATAGCATAAAGGTCCATTAATAGTGGAATGGATAAATGTGTAACAGTATATCTATACAGAAGATACTGGGCAGCTAGTAAAATGAATGAAGTAGGCCTAGATGTACAGAAAACAAATCAAAGTATAGCTCTTATTGTCCTCTACCTCATAATTTGTATATAAAAAAAAAGAACCAACAACAAAAAACAAAAAACTACAGAACAGAACTACGTTATCCCGCCCATAGTTTAACTTGCTGCAGTTTCAATTATTCATAGTCAGCTGCAGTGTGAAAATATTAAATGGAAGTTCCAGAAATAGTTTGTAAGTTTTAAATTGTGTGCTCTTCTGAGTAACATGATGAAATCTCATGCCATCCTGCACTGTCCTTTTCTGTCCCCTCTGGGACTTCTAATATTGCTTTGTCTGGTGTATCCAACCTGTTTATGCTATCTGCCCATTAGTCATTTGGTAGCCATCTCTGTTATCAGATTGATTAGCAGAGAGAGAGACCACATTTCCATAACTTGTATTATGGTGTATTGTTATAATTGTTCTATTTTATAAGTTATTGTTGTTGATCTCTTACCATGCCTAATATCTAAATTAAACTTTATCATAGGTGTTCGTGTATAGGGAAAAACATATAGGGCTTGGTACTATCTGTGGATAAGTACTATTTGGGGTTTCAGGTGTCCACTGGGGGTCTTGGAATGTATCTCTCATGGGTAAGGGGGAACTACTTACTGTCTAACACTGAAAAATGCCTCTACTCATCAAACTATTCTGAGCGATTTCATCTGAAGAGTGGAGGTGGAGGATGTTACGGGTTACTGTATTTCCTCTTTATATTTTTATTTTGTTTAAATTTTTTCAGTGAACATGTATTTCTTCTGTAATAAAACAATGATGACTTGAAGATGTTTAAAGTAGAAATAATATCAGTTTATGACCTATTCTTTCTCTGTTCCATTAGCTGCTTAGACTACAATCTTTGCTTTTTTCATTTTCCTTCTAAACTCCAACCACTCTAGCTCCGTCTCCTTAGTGGGCTTCTTATAACCTAATCCTGTTTATCCCTCAAGAATCACCTTTGATTCTCTGAGAAGCATTTCTGGATCACTCAGTCATATTTTATTACCTTTACTCTGTGATCCCATGACACCCTGGGAAATCTTCCTTAGTCACTGGTGTCTAAGGCAGGAGCTGTTATTATTTGACTTTGTAGTCCGTGGAACTGAGCATAGTACCCAGCACACAGTAGAAATTTATTAAAAGGGTTTTCACTGTTAATAAAGCGTAGAATTTGGGGTATATCTCCTTAATATTAGCATGTCCTTTTGTGTAGGTTATCATTTTATGCCATTTTTCTTGAATTTCTGTGTGAAGAGACATGTTTTAATTAAACTTCAGTTTATATCTCAGAATGTTTTGAGTTTATGTTGATGAGCTCTCCTAACAGAACTCCAGACAGTATTTAAATGTAATATTTTATCAGTTGTTATTAGAGGACAGGAGAGTGTCCAATTTCATACTTTATTTGATATAAAACAATATAGAATATTTTTATAATATCTCCAAATGCATTAAAGAAAACCTACATTTGTGTGCTTAGAAAATGTGTGACATTGTCTCAAGCAGAAGGATAAACACAAATTAATGTTTCTTCTGTGTGTAAATTGCTTGTCTAACAGTTTGTTTTCTTTTTAGGTTCAACAGATAGATCGTGTAGTGGAAGTTGTGGAGGAAACAATTAAAGGTAATTGTTGAAAGTGAGATAAGCAGAAGTATATATTGTTTGAACTATATTATTAAAAATGTTACTTAGTTAACATTTCTTGGGCATATATTTTATTTTTTTTACACCTACAGCCCCTGGTATTCCTGTTATTGGTCATCTTTATGAAATTTTTGTTCTAGATATAAAATGGTATTTTGTCCATGATTGCTTCATGCATTGACTGATCTTATATAGGAAGCATATATTTGATTAGCTTATAGATGAGTCAGTTCATAGTTCTTTTTTTATCTTACTTTTATTTTTGTCTAAAATAGATTTAATTTAAATCTCAGATCAGGAACACAGAATTTAATCAATCTTGAAATAAAGAAATGATGTCATTTGTGTTTTTTTCAGTTTTATTGAGATAAAATTGACATTTGCATATTTTCATATCACAATTAATTGCAGTTTTCCTTTTTAAAAGTACTTTAAAATACTTTATAAAGTCATATTCAATTTTAATACCTCTTTAAGATGTAATTTTTAGTTACACTGAAAATATAATTTTGCTTTGCTTGTTTCATTAGCCAGTGTTCTTTGAAACAGATTCTTATTGATGTCATTGAGAAATAAGCCATCCTTAATTCTGTATTTTAATTTTTAAATGTTTATAGTTTATATTTTCTTGTAGGTTAGCACAAATGAAAACCATTAATATGATTTGAAATATTAAGTTAAATGAATTGAGGGCCTCACTTAAAATTTTAACTCTTTTGTTATAAATGAGAATTTTTTTTTTTAAGAAAAACAAATGACTTCTGCCAAATTAAGATTTTTAACCACATACTTTTACTATTGGCTTCTATCTACTGCCTTTCATATGTTGTTATAAATGCTCATTAATTTTAAATCTTTCATTTATTAGAGATTGATGACCACAGAATATGAGACTGAGACTATACCTTAACCTTTTTTTGAAAATTTAAAATAAAGTAAAATATCATGATTAAAATGTTGAGCAGTGATAATTTTGAAATTTTTGTTCAAATTATACCCATCTTGGAGAATCCAGAAATACTAGCATTTATTGTGCACTTACAGTGCGACAGGCAGTATGCTAAATTCTTCACATGGATTAAGTATTTAATCTTCACCACAGTACTGTGAAATGACTATAAACATCCTCATTTTTCAGATGAGGAAGTTGAAACACAGGGTCACACAGTAAGTGGCAGAGTGCCTGCGCTCTTAAGTTTGACACTACATTCACACTATGCTGTGACTTCTCTGCTCTCTCCCAGTTGAGAATCACTGCCTTAGTGGTTGTTTGGTTATGCTTCTTAAAGCAGTGCTTCAGGATGCTTGAGGATATTGTTGCCTTATGTATCTTCTGTTTGATTACTAGGTGTATACAAGCCACTCAATAATTTTTTAAAGAAATTAATGGTAGTGAAGCTAACAGGAGGAAATCTAGGTATGGCAATGACTTTTTAGATGAAACAAAGGCATGATTCATGAAAGAAATGATTGATGAGTTGGACTTCATTTAAATTAAAACCTTCTCTACAAAAGATACTGTAGTACTATACACATATTATAATGGCCAAAATACAAACCACTGACAACACCAAATACTGGAGAGGGCATGGAGCAACAGGAACACTCATTCATCATTGGAGGGAGTACAAAATGGTACAGTCATTTTGGAAGACAGTTTGGCAGTTTTTTTACACAAGTAAACATAGTTTTTCCATATTATTCAGCAGTTGCACTCCTTGGTGTTTATCCAAAGGAATTGACAACATGTCCACACAAAAACATGAACATGGATGTTTATAGAGTTTTATTCATAATTGAAAAAATGTGGAAGCAAACAACATGTCCTTCAGCAGCTGGATAAACTATGGTAATTCCAGATAGTGGAATATTAGTACTGAAAAGAAATGAGCTTGGCAGCCATGAAAAGATCTGGAGGAAACTTGGAAGTAAATTACTAAGTGAAAGAAGCCAGTATAAAAAGGTTGTATACTCCATAATTCCAACCATATAACATTCTAGAAAAAGTAAAATTAAGGTGACTATAAAAAGATCAGTGGTTACTAGTGGTTATTGAGGGAAGAGAAAGAGTGAATATGATACTATTCTGTATGATACTGTATTGGTGGGTACATGTCATTATATATTTGTCAAAACCCATAGAGTATACAGCACGATGAATACGAGTGGTGATGTAAGCTGTGGGCTTTGGGTGATATAGATGTACCAGTTTAGGTTCATTGATTATGACAAATGTACCATCCTGGTGGGGGATGTTGATAATGGGAGGGCTGTGTGTATGTGGTGGGGAAAGGAGGCATGTGGGAAATCTATACTTTCTGCTCGATTTTGCTGTGAACCTAAAGCTGCTCTAGAAAATAGTCCATTAAAAATGATGAATAATTGTGCTCAGAAGGTTGCCAAATGGCTTGTAGAGATATAATTTTTATAGAAAATTATAGAAAGTAAAGGTAAACCATTTTTCTATATTCTTAATACTTCTGACACCAAATGTAGAGGTTTTCTACATCAAGTAGTTCTGATACTAACTACCCAGGGTTAGTGCGGATGTCATCGATTAAAGAAGGGCTCAGTCTCACAAGACTGCCCACTACTTCAGATGCCAATCACAAATCCAGATTGTCATCAGACAGACTAACGCTCTTCTCAGATTTGAAGATTTGCTGGAACAGCTCACGGAACTCAGGAAAGCCCTTTACTTACCATTACTGGTTTATTATAGAGGAACATCCAAGTAGAAGAAATGCATAGGGCAGAGTATGTGGAAAGGGACACAGAGCTTTCATGCCCTCTCTGGATTTTCCATTCTCCAGCACCTCAAAGCTTTTAACAACTCGGGAGCTCTTCAAACCCCATCACTTAGGGTTTTTCTGGAGGCTCCATTACATAGGTGTGATTGATTAAATCATTGGCCATTGGTGATTGAACTTAATCCAGCCCCTCTCTACTCCCTTTAGGTTAGGGAGTGGGGCTGAAAGTTCCAACCCTCTAATCAACCCTCTAATCAACCCTCTAATAATCAACCCTCTAGTTACCATTTCCATCCTCTAAGATTTTCCTCATTAACATAAACTCAGATATGGTTGAAAAGGGTGTTTTATGAATGATAACTAAAACAAAAAATGCTCCACTCGTTCCTGTCACTCAGGAAGTGGAGTTTTAGAAACTATTTCCAGAACTGGGGATAAAGACCAAATATATATTTTTTATTATATCGCAACATCACAGAAGCCCTGTACCTCCATGGTTGGGTTAATTAGGGAGGGCTTCTCACTGAGGAGTTTTGGCTTGAGTGGATTTATTAGAGAGATTGCAGTTGGATTTAATTCTAAGAGTATGCGGCAAGAAGTGAGTTGAAGTTGATGGGGACGTTCATTGGCAGGTCTGGTTTGAGGGTAGGAAGGCTGGTGAATTAAGTCTTGGTAATTCAACAAGAGAATTTTAGAGACGGAAGGAATGTTGTAGGTGTCCTTAGTTTGTAGATGAGGAAGCTGAGCTAGGAAGGGTTAAGTGACTCATCTGAGATCTCTTGATTAATCTCAGAGCAAGGCTTGCCAGTGAACTTCTGTTCTTTGCTTTCTAATACCAATACTTTGTCTAGATAGCATAAGTTAGCAAAATAATGTGGCCTTTATAACATTTACCAGTTGCTTGTTGTCTTTCAGCAGGTTACTTTTCAAAGGCTCAATTTAAAATGAAGAGGATTAAATGGATAAGACTTTTGAGATACATGGAACATAACTAGGAGATCAATTCATATCACTGTTTCTTACTATCTCCTTAATACTCATACTGCTGGAATAACCTAATTGACCTTTGCTACCAGTGAATTTCCTTTCAATTTGACTATATACTACTATCATTATTCTCAGATTATTTTTATGTCCTGCATATGTGCCTTTAGTGGTTGTCTGATATCTACCAAATTAATCTGGGACTTCTTAGTGTGATCTTAATTATCTTCTACTCCAGTCTGCCATTTCAGTTTTTCTTCCATTAATTCCATACATATACCTTTTGCTCCAACCAGTCGTGCTATTTGTTGTTTTTCCTGTGTCATTTGCAGTCTGTTTCACATTTATTTTAGGGCCCTGCACAAATGTGGATAAGTTCTTTTTACCTCTCAGGATCCATTCTCCACCCTTTCCCACCTGATCTATGTTCATGGAGGCTGACCTGTGTGAATTGCATCAGTAGGCCCTTGCTATCTGGCATCTGGTTTGATTTAGCCCATTGGAGGTGAGAGGTGTGACTTGAGCCTGAGATAGGAGTATTTGTTCCCTTCCTGCTCATCCTGGATTGGTTGTTTCTCTCACCCAAAGGACATAGCTTCTTTTAGGTGGCTCCTTTTATTTATCTTTTTCTCTAAGTTCCTGTAACTGTTCCCTTTCTTTGATTTTTCAGGCCTGGGGGTGAAAACAGCACCCCATTGTTGCTAGCCTTAGAATACTGCATTGTCTCTTATTGGTTTTCCTAACCTTGCCAAACTTTAGTAAATAGTCTCTTTATTAAAATCTCTTTAATTATGCAGTGTGCCATCTGCTGTGCTGGGGCCCTGACTGATAAATGCTCTGTGGAGAAGCAAGGCTCTGCCCAGAAGGGCCAGATGGAATACAGCCTGACAAGAGGATTTTGCCATAACTGTCTTGTTTCCATATTTGATTTCTTTTGGGCTCTCTTCACATGTCTTTCTTGAGCAGGGTTTGGACATACAGCCTCTGCCATAGCCTGTTTGCATTCTTCTTCTTATTCCCTATGCTATTCCAAGTATTGGTTTAAAAGATGTATTAATAAGGTACATTGATGCTGAAAACATTTAAATCTCTCATAATTAACATAAAAATGTTCCATTTGTCTCTGTCTTATTTGGAACAAAATGGAAAATTGCAGGTTGTTTAGAATGAATCCTCACTATTTCAATAATGGCCTAAAAATTCCATCCATTTACAGCATATGTTTTAGGAGAGACCAGGTTATAATGAATTTAGAATTTTCTTCTGTATCATCTTAATAATTCAACAAGATATGTAACTGAATCTAAAGGAAGAAATAGTGTTTAAATGATTTATGTTCATTTCTTTTTTTTAAAAAAATACCTATATTGACCTTAGTCGTGTTTTACATGGTCATTCAAACTTTTTTTTTGTATGAAAGCTCTAAAGAGAATATACATCTGTATTTCTTCTGATTATGTGTACATCAAGTGCTCAGAACAAAAAATATTTTTAAAATTCTATGTAAAAGATGGGCTAACTGGATAATTTAAGAAATAATTGCAAGTAGATATTGCCTATTGAAATTAGAAAAATATTTTTACTGTTATATTTCTTCACCAGTCAACCTCTAATAAAAGAGGCCTGTATTGTTATTAATATGTTTGCTGGTATTTTGTTCAGTCTAATTCCCAATGCCTCCAGTGTTGGTAATTCAAGACTTTCCCAATATGGTATGATCTGTAAATTTAATTGATTTTCTGTTTCCCCTAACTTCTCAGTAATTGATGCGATCTTGGATTAGATTGGCCTAAATTCCCAGGGTACTTCACCAAACAGCTTTCTTATTTAACACATTGCTATTAATCTTCACTCTTGTCAGATTTTGTGCTTTGCATTTGATGCTAATTCAGAGCATAAACTCTTTGTAAATTGAGACTGGAAGGCAGAACTATATCGAGTGTGGTTTTATCAGTGTTAATGATTGAGGAACTGCCCTGTAAAATCCAATGGAGATTTACTTGAGGATGTTTTCCAGGTATAATGAATACGTGAATTAAGCTTGGTTAAGGAGCATTTTATATTGTGACAGTATTATACTACAAAAGCTTTTTCAGTGTTTGTTTTCAATAAATAATTTGTTGAGTTTCAAAATATGCTTTGAAAGGATACTTTTATGCATTTTCTTATGTAATTTCTAGTTAGATACTATTGGCTGAATATAATGGAAAAAGTTGTGCATTTGGTTTTACATAATGGGCATACTTCCTAGTTTCACTGGTATAATTAGGTAGGTGATAACTTCTACTTCCTAATAATCAAGGAGCAAGGGGTTTATTGCTGTTATTTATTTTCAGTGAGCGAGTTTGTTTTATGTAGTGTGTTAATATGTGGTTACAGTTTGGTAATCATTATATTTTGCCATCTTCTTAAATGTGTCAGTTTATGTCCTTTCTGTTCCCTTTCCTTTCTTTCCTTTCCTTTGGTTCCCCCAAATTAACAATGGGATTCTAACTTACTTGTCCTCTATACATCCACATATGTTATTTCTAGAATGAACTTTTTATTTACTGTACCACTCTTATTGCATTTTTCAAATCATAATATTTTTAGAAATAGGAATTGACAAATTTCTTTATGATCCCAAACAGTGAAGTTCTGCTGTAGGACTTTATGTTGATTTTTTACATCATTTTATTCTATACCTTGGTTTGGAATAGTGGCTGGAAAGGATTGTCTCTTAGAGAATCCACTATGTCTTATCATATCGTAGTTCTTTGACTTCATAACTTTATTAGCCAAATTTTCAGTTCTGTTTCCAGCCACACACATACTGAACAGCAGCAATATTCTTTATCTTATACAAAAGTGTCTTCCATAAACCTTGTAAATGGTCATCATGTTTACTTTTTTATTAAAAAATGAAAGTAGTTAATTTTAAGTTTGTCTAATATTTTTCAGCCATTAAAGCTTTAAAACTCAAATAAATGCTTAAATGTGTCCCCCAGGTGGATTCTGCTGCTTTATGATAGTTTCAGAATGGGTTTATATGTTTGTGGTTTGTCTTAAATTTAAGTACATTGCTTTAATGTGTTCATCACAAATATTTCATTTTCTATTTAAAGATGCTTTTCCTTATGATTGAAACCACCTTTTATTATTAACAGAATTTAACTATATGAAGACTTGGGTATTTCATTAACTTTCGATTTCTTCATTCTGAAGTGGGGATGAGGAGGGCACATAGTGTCGAATGGTTTCTTAGGTTGATGATCTTACTGTAGTTTTCACATAACACACTGTTATAATGGTTCACTGGTTTTGATTGTTTGAAACAGGAAAGGAAATTACTTTATATGCTTGATCCTCTCAGGCTTCCCATGACCCAATCCTACAGTTAGTGGTCCACTGATCTATCTGGTAAAGTAGCCCCATCCTTCCTTGTTTAAATATTAACAAGGACTTGCTTACTATGAAATTGGGCTTACATGTTAACTCTTGCACATCTTGATTGTGCCTTGACAGACCTCATGAAGGTGAGACTACAGGTAGTGTTAAATTCTCTAAAAATATGTTCTTGTAGTCTGGACTTTAGTGAAAACTGTTAATGTAAAACATTTATAAAGTTTGAATATCCTGATTTTTAAGTTTGTATATTAATCATTTTCATCCGGTATTTGGTATTCTTAGATATAACAGTTCTGAGTCCTAGGGTTCTAATTTCTGTTTACTCAATAGGAGTTATTTAGTAAAAAATGCTAAGTCAATCTTTTAGCCCTGTTTTGGAGCTCATACAGAAAAACATGTAGGTTAATATAATTTAAAAACTTTACTTAAAAATAGAAAAATGTTTTCATATGATCATCCTTTATTATGACTAACATTTAAGAGAATTGGTACTGTTTTTATGCTCTGCATGCATATGATATATACTTTAGCATGCATCTGGAAAAATTTTAATCTTCAGAGAATCTATTTTTGGTTAGTAAACTCTAATGAGAATAGTTGAGACTATAAACTTAGAGAAAAATAATATTAGCAGCTTCATCACATTTTTCAAATAGAGGGTGAAGTTGTAGGTTAATTGAGGTATTTTCTGTTTTGGTTTGACTGTTCTTAACACAGTAAATTGTATTATATTGGTAATTCTCCGTTAGTACTCTATAGCTAGGTTCCCTAAATATGGAAATATGAAGTGGAAACTAGGTTATGTTAGAGGTACAATCTCTAGAACTTCAATAGATATAAAAAATGAAATATACGGAAAAAATTTTGTCATCCTTGAAAAATTTATTTAAAAACAAGTATTTTATTTAACAGCAAATATTTTATTGTCAGAAAAATCATATATCACAGCCAAGCGATAAAATTGGTACATAGAGTAATTTGATGCCTCAGATGTGAGTACACAAAAAATTTCAATCTGATTTTATTTTTTTCTTGAAAAATTTGACAATTGGAAAAATTTACTCAGACCATTGTAGGATGTCATATATTATGTGATACCATCAACCTTTTCTTAGAAAACCTAATACTGTTAGTGGCATAGAGAAAGCATGCTGGATTGATTTTAACATTTTGTATCTAAATGCTTGGAGAGGTACATCTTTTCTTTTGAAAGTTCATTCCGTAACACTCTACAAGCATACGACCACACACACACATCCATTACTTCTGAAACTGAGAGAATAAATACCAATTTCATTTACTTATTAGTTTGAGGGAGGGAAAACTCATTTGCAGACTCTCCAGTTAGGATATCAACTATGAATAGATTCTTAAGAAGTTTATCAGTACTGCCATTTTATAACAGCATACATTTTATTGAGTAATAAAGAAATAATAATTGAAATGTCCCTATAAAAGGTGGTTTCTAACACATTAAATCTTCATTGTAACTCTGAAAATAAAGTGCACTATTGCTTTAAGCTACACTGAAGTCTCCTACTGTAATGAATAAGAATCCTGGACTGCGAATGTGAAGAGCTATGTTGAAATACTTGTTCTCCTGCTAACAGAGTCATATTTAACATCCCACACAATCTCATTGGTTCTCAGTTTACTGAGCTGTAAGTTGTATGAAATGGAAGGTCCCTTCAACTTAGAAATTCTAGGATTATTTGAGACTACAATATAAAACCAAGTTTCAGAATTATTGAGATTTAGGATAGTGAGCTTTAGCAAATATTATTAGAATGTGACTAGGTTTTTTTTTTTTTTTTTGCACCCTAATCTCCATATGCCACGTTTTACTTTTTCTTTTCCCTGCCTTCCGATGTATAAAATGAAGTTGAAGATGTTTGTGGCAGACATACCATGAAATGTTTTGTCATATAGTTCTGTGTTCTCCAGTGAAGGAAGATCTCAAGGAAAACACTGTTCTCTGACTCCTGTACCTTTGCCTTTACTTAACTTTCAGTTGTAACGCCATCCTGCATGGTGAAGGGTAGTGTACTTCCCAGTGTTGCTTAAGAGTTTTGTGCTTCTTTGAAGCCATTTCATTTCTATCCTGGGGCATTTTTATTTTCAGGACTTTGAGATGGGCAGTTTTAATCTTGATGACTGGAGGAAAAGAAAGAAAAGAGGATTTAATGTAAGCTGAGAATGTCACCCATAGTGGTGATTCTTAAAAGTATTTACTGAGAGAGGGATGGTAGCTGAAAGGGACTCTTAGCCAGAGAGGGAAGATGCCATGTGGCCTCTCACCTAGATACATTGCCTTTCAACACCTGTTACAGCTGGGTAAGGATCATATCACTGATGTGTCTTGGATGGGAAAACAGCCATGGTTCTCCACCTTGGTCTTCTAGACACATATACCACGATTTACCCAGGATTACGTGCCATTCCTGTCACACTACTCTGCTTTCTTCCTCTTCCCTCACATTCAAGAAATGGTATCAGATTGCAAGTGAGCGATTTAATAGGGATGACCTTGAATCTACTTTAACTTATAAATTTAAAAATCATTTGCAAATTTATTATTATCAACACAGTTATTTGTGACCTATTTTCTAGCCCTCCGGAGCTTTAAAAATAAATGGATTCTGACTTCAACTTACAGTGTTTGAAAGTTTCGAAAGTCTCCTGGCCCTCTTGCTTTGGAGAAACGTCATTAGCTCTATAAGTCTTGATAGGATTACAGTTGCATTAATTATAGTAGCAACTGTAATTAACTTCTGTCTAGCTCTTTATAGTTTACCCCTTTCTTATACATTAATTGTTTGTACTCCACAGGTACCCTGGCATAATTGATTATACAGCTAGGCAACAGTGCACTATATAATTTGAAACCTAATCCTCTAATCTCATGTTCTTTACATTTGGTTAAGCTGCTTACCTTGAATGCAGGGAAGTGACAAAGTATGACCAATTTATTATTATTTCCTTTCCTCCTGCCTGTTGTTTAAGATCACTGCTCACCCATTTCTAGTTCCTTTACATATTCACATTTCTTGTTTCCTCTTTGGTTTCTCCCCCCCCCCCCCCGCCCTTCTCTCAGTTTTACTTGCCGTTTAATTTTGTGTCAACCTAAAAACTTTTTTTTTAAGGAGCTAATAAATATTTGTTATATTTAAAAATAATTCCAAATAATTTACCTTGCTGTAAATGTGCTTAATTTAGGAAATGAGGGAGTAAAAGTACTCCTTAAATGTGCAAGCAACCAGTAAAAAGCTAATCTAACCAATAAAAAGCTGAAGAAGATATTCTACAGAGAAAATTCTCTTGGATATGTTTTTTAAACGTAATTGAATGTTTTAATGTGAAACTTTATGTAGTTTTTACTGTCAAGTGGTTGGGTCAAGAAAATTCATCCACATTTTTTTAAGGATATGGCCTGTGTTTTAAATCCTAGTTTGTATTTAAGCCAGATAAATATTGAAGCTGTAACTAGAAGGATTTTGATAAAGATAACTTTCAGTCTTTAATATTTTATAATCAACAATTAATGTAAAAATTAAGTTTTAAAAATGTTTGATCAATCTTTTGATTAGAAGTGAGAATGCATCTCAGGCCCAACAGTTTTTACCTCATAAGCTGTATTTAGAACCATTTTTATTTTTAAAGGTGCAGTTTTTCAGTTTATGCCGAATCTTAATAAATCTTTTAAGTGAAATCTGGTTTTAGTGATAGGCTGGTTTTAAGAAATGAAAAATGAACAACAAGCAGGAGTTCTAGCAAAGAACTATGCGTGCTGTGTTAGCAGTAGTGTGTCCAAATGTCTTGTAGGTAGGATATGTAGAGTCATGAATATCAACTGGGTCTTGCTTGCTCAGCCTCCCACACTAGTATGGCCTCTCCTTGAAGCCTTTTCTGATCTTTCCCAGGAAAGTTGACTGCTCTCTCATGGTGTCCCATTGTTCTTAGAAACATTGATCAGACCACCAGTGACACTTCATTCCAGTTATTTGTTTACGAGTCTGCTTTCCTTGAGCCCTTAAGTGCCTTTAGGGCAGAAGTTATGTGTTGGTTCAGAACAGAATGTTTTTTTTTGGGGGGGTAGTGGGAGGTATTTTGGGAGTCATTATGTTGTAAGTAAATATTGATAAAATTATATTTCATGCATTATTTTAAAGCTTATTTGTATGTGCAGCTCATCACTGAAGATGAAGTGAAATACAATAAAGACAGACAGGCATTTTTGAAGATCCATAAATGCAACAAACTCTTCAGTTTTTCTCTGCTTCCCATCTCTCCTGTCACATTTTATGGTGGCTTCAAGTTGAATAACAACAGGAGGAAACTTGCAATTTTCATTCGTGATTTAAAGTGGGAATTTGGGTTTCAGCTTTTAAAAGTTAAACATGACTTACAAATTTCTTTTGGTTTGTGTTTTACTGTTATTTCTAGCAGCTTGAATGCCATCTATTGTGAGGTCTGTTATCTCTGTTTTCATCACTTGGTGCAGTAATTTTGGGAATATAGTTTTGAGCATGAGCAATGATTAAGTTCTTTGTTGCTGCCGTGATGCTTTACATACTGAAACTGAAGCATACATAGCTTTATTGCTGTGAACACTAAAGCCTTTGAGCTGTTTAAACAAATTCAGAACTTAAGAATGCCTATTGTAGCAAGACAACCAATGACCTGAGGAGTTCTTTTAAGGATCTCTACTAATGTGGATTTATTGATGTGGGGACTGCTTTGACTTTGGAATATTATGACGTACACTTGATTTAGATTGTGAAAAATAAATTGGCACCACACAAATCTCTCCCCATTGTCATAAAAATTATATCCACTTACAAAAGACATAATTAAAACATTAAATGCTTATGGTAATTTGCCTCCAGAAGATATCTCCAGTAGGGGATATTTTGCTTATATGGATTATATAAGACATTATAGAAGACATTTTGCTTATATGGATTATATGTATCCTTTGTTTAATATGATGACCTTAAAATCATTGTCATTATTTGTTGTACCAGCAGTGCTGTGCCAATGGGAGTAAAAATGACCAACAAACATTTTCAACTTTCCATCTTCCATAGTTTTGGATCATACATGAATTTCACGTCATTGTAGTATAGAACTTTTTGTGTGTGTGCAACAAGAGTTTTGATATTAAACATCTTTAACTTCTAGAGATTTAAACTTTGTGTTACGACCTTATTTAGTTTCCTTTCCAACCCACCAGCCTATCAGGTAAGGTGTGGGCTTCTTCACGCTTTGTTGAAATCGGGAAATGCACACAGGTAACATCAGTACCTCAGTCAGCTCTCTTATTCTTTGGTTCATGCTTTGGATTGTCTTTTTGGACAGTTGATTCTTAACATTCTTTTATTACTATCTTTTCTAAGTGTCGTTCTAGTTAATATTTAAATTATTCATACGTGCTGAAATCTTAGTAACTGAAATTGGTGCCGAAATTGTAGTGATCTTATATTTTCGTGTCAATTCTAACATTTTATGTAGTTTTCTAACCTACACTTGTGACAAAGCTGCTTCTAACATTTAACCCAACTTCTTTATTTCACTTTACTTCTTTTAAAACAAGAATATTTCAAGAGAGAGTTACAGTTTAGTATGACTATCAGAGAGTATGCTTGCTTTCTTAAGAGGTGCCTGTATATGAGAAATGACATTGAATGGAGGAGAGACAAACTTCTGGCTGTGTTTTCGTTGTCCTTTATAATGAAATAGTTAAGAACGCTGTGAAGGACATGTCAAGTAATAGCACCAAGCATTTCATAGAAAAACATTAATCGAGCATTTCTTTCTAATATTCTTTAATAATATTCGAATTGACGTGACTAAATTTTTTAAGTGAGAATTGTTATCTGCAGTACATTTACTTTTTCTTTTGCTTGAATTTCCTGCCAGTCTTCTTTTGGCCTCTGCCCCTAGCTCCCAACATCATGTTAGATTGCTTTACTGGGAAGTTTTCCAGCAGGCTGACCCAGAGCTTAGGTTTCAGGCAGGTCTTCTCACTGTGTAGTTAATAGGACTCTGTTTGTGTGAAGTGAGAGCAGTTTGTAAGAAACCAAGAAAATTTGGCAAGAGACCTCTCTAGTGGTGGTGGAGGTGGGTGGCACATATTAAGGAAACAATGGATGGCCATTAAAATCAGGCGGGAGGAATAAAGTATTGAAGGAAAGTCTCGCTGTTTATGGAGCCTTTAGAACAAAAAGAAATTAAAGGGGGAAAAAAATAAACAATAGGAGATTGAGCTGCCAGATCACTGCTACTTCTGTAATGTGTAATGATATTCTAAAGCTAATTTGTACAAACCACATTAGCTTTGGGAACCAAAGGAGAGAAGATTGGTTAGTGCGTAGAAACATAATTCATGAATATATATTTTGTGGGTAGTTTTATTTCAGCCAATTAATATATGTGCTTATATTTCAGGGATTGGTTCTTTTCTGTTTGTGAATGACCGTTATAGTTGGCTTTCTGACATGTTGACAGACTGGGCTTTCTAATGGGTGGGATGTTTTCCCTCAACTCTAATAATGTTCAATGCAATTAGCACTGTAGGATTTGGAAAAGATTTTTTGCTCTTGAAGATCTATAAACAACATTGAATATTGATTCAACTAGACAACAATTATTGTACAAAATGTGCCTGGTTTGGTTTTTTTAGCATAGGGTTTTCAGTATTGTGAATTCACAAATATGCATATAATTGTGAATTATATTAAACAACTAGCTTTTGGTTCAAAATTTTATAATATATAATAATTTTAGCTAATGAAATGGTTTACTAACTTTCTTTAGTGGATTAGATTAAATATAAAACCCAACACGGAATCAGACTGGTTTATAAATAACTGCTGAAAGCCTCAGGCTTAAAATTAAATTTGTTTTAACAGGGCTGAATTTTTTGTGATACTTGTAAGTAACAACTTAGTTGTTTATTAAAGATAGTTAATAAACCTACTGCGAAACATTGGACTATTATTTAGAGGACATGAATGTAATTTAAATTTGAAATGGAAATGATAAAGGATACCAGAAGTACAATGTTTGAGAATGTTTCATTCTACATATAAGGCGATTTCTTTTTTTGTACTTGCATTATAATTACATAAAACCTATTTTAATCACTTTACATTTTTTATCACTATCTCCTCAGTGGTCTCATGTTATTATCAGTTGATCTGGTCACACTAAGCATCATTCTTCCCATCTGTTCTATTAATCCTTCTTCCTTTAATTTCTTTTTATGTGCAATTGGAATTATGTAAAAATTGATGTTTTCACTCTCTTTTTCTTTCAAACTTGTTGTCCTGATTTTTTTTTCCTCTATTTCTCTTCAGTCTAGCCAGAAAGGGTGATGAAGTCTTCAGTAGTCACAAGATAAATCAGTATTCTTGAGGAAGCATTCTTTTTCCATAACAGTGCTAGGCATCAGTGGTTAACCAGAAGGGATCAAACAAAGAAGCAATGTATGAGTGTGTAAATGCCCTTGTTTCATGGTTCCTTTATAATACAGCATATTCATTTTCAGCATAAATTTGCTCCAAATTTTTTTTCTTTTACCTTTTATGTCTTTACTCTCTCGTCATGTTTCCCTGTTCTTCAGTCCTTGTTTTCTGACCATTGCTTCCCAAAGACATGCTTTCTTTGAGACGTCTCCTTCAGTTTTCTTCTTTATTCTGTCAAATTTGTTTGTTTTAGATGGTAACAGTATTGATAACTGCACATAATAGGTACTGATTTTCAATATATGGTACAGGTTTAAGGAGTTAATTTGAAACAAATTCTGTTTGAAAAAGAATTTTTACCTATTTATGTATTAAATTTGTTGGGGTAACATTAGTTAAATACATTATATAATTTTCAGGTATAACAAAGTTGTATCCTGTAATTGTTCTGTGGTTGAATTTCCTTCTTTTCATCTTTGGCCAGATATAATGAGGGACTTTTATGTTATTTTATACTTTGTCTTTAAGTGTATATATTTTCAATGGAAAAAAAAAGATTATTGTTAGGTCTGCCACTCATTAATGAATCATTGGATTAGAAAATAAACTTATATCATCAGGCAGAGATATGTTCCTTTATTTGCATGTAGATAGTGAAGATGAATAATTTATCAAATGTTATTAGTACAGGCTGCATATTACTGAAGTCTCAGCAGGATATAATGAAATTTGTCTCATGCTAGTATGAAAAAAGCATGCCTTTGCATAGTCATTATTGAACTTTTGGCATATCTCAGAGAACTATTATGTTATTATGCCAGTCTTGCTCACCTCTTCATTAACTGGACTTTGGATTGAAGAGTTCAACTTATCTTGAAAATCTGTGAAATCTGGTATGCCAAATGGTTGCTTGACTCTAGCTATGTTTTTTCATCAGAGCAAGAATTTTCAGGATGAATGAAGTATGTAATGTGTTTTATTAAAGTGATTAGTGCAAAAAGGCTATGACTGATGGTTTTATTACTTCTGGTCATTAAAAGCTGTCTGTATAGGAGATGTTTAAACAATATATCTTTCTGAAATGAGGAGGCGATGAAACATGTATATAATTGCTTAGAATCTTACATCTGTACCAATTAAGTATTTGAAATTATTTTAAATAATTGCTTTTTAAAAGGTGGCTTTGATTTGCTTGTGACAAAGAAATCTAAGAAATCTCCTAAGCAGCGATGAAACTAGACAGTCAAAAACAAACCATTTCAGCACTCTGGAAATCAACTAAAAGCATTCCTTACATCGAGAAGTATTTATTCATCAAAACAACTACTATTATAGTTCAAAACTTGAATTAGAAAATGTGAGCCTGTGGTGTTTGTGCCTTGTGCCCTCTCATTTTCCTTCTTCAGCTCTGTGGGCAAGGTAGTTCAACCAGGGTGGATAGGCTAACCTTTACCAGTACTCCTAAGATGGCTCAGTCGATTTGGAGAACTGTCAGTTAAAGTAGAGATTATGATGGCAAATGACAAGGAGGTCTGTGTTCTATCCCCCGGAAGTTGTGGGCCAATTTGGCACACAGTGTACAGGTGGATGAGCCAGGGATTTAACAAGGACTTCTGGGAGGTGAAACAGAGATAGGAGGTTTGATAAATCTCCAGACTGTACGTTGACTGGAGGTGGTGCACATGCATAGCATAGACTAGATTAGGCCCAGTCCAACCACACTTAGCTGCCTGCTGGAGCATTCATGCACATCCAGAGGAAGTGGCAGAAGACCCGGGAAAGTCTAGGAGAAAGTAAAAGTGGGGGCAGTCTTGAAAATGGCCTTACCTGCTCATACAGACTCATCAACAGATAGGAGAAATCTTGTTGGCTCAAAGTGTTGGAACATATGTGTGATGAGTTTTGCTTAACAAAAAGCTATGCGGATACAGACTTGACCTTTGGGAAGTCATGCATCGGGGAGGAGGGAAACCAAAATAAAACTAAAAAGGCACATTAACCACCATTCATATTGTAGAGAGACAGACTTCACAGATCTATTCCAGGGAAGCTGCTAAACAAAAAACTTTTGGGTTGAGGGGAATCTGAATTGAGAGTTGCCACAATATATTATCTAAATTGTCTATTATTCAACAAAATATTATGATATATGCAAAGAAACCAAGCATAACTATATTCAGGAAACAAAATGCAGTCAGGACAAATTGTGTTTGGCCAAAACGTTGGATTTAGCAAAGACTCCCAAGTACTAAGTAAAACCATGTTAAATCACTTGAGTGGATGGTGACAGTGACTTGAATACAGAGTCACAAAAAGATAGACCAATAGAAATCTAGAGTTGAAAAAGTACAGTAAACTGAAAATAAATGATCATTCAAGGAGCTCAGTTGCAGATTTGAGATGACAGAAGAGAAAATCAATAAATTTGAGGGTAGACCAATAGAAATTAAATAATCTGAAAGAAGAAAAACGAACAAGGCTCAAAGACTTGTGGGACAACATCTAGCAAACCAAGTATATCAGGGGAGTCACAGAAAGAGAGGACACAGAAAAAGTGCTAAGAAAATTAAAAAACACTAGATGAGAACTTCTCAAACTTGATGAAAAACATTATGGATCAAAAAGCTACATGAATTGCACAGGAAAGTTACACATCTAGATGCATTATACTCAAACTATTGAAAGACAGAGAAAATCTGGGAAACATAAAGTGACACATTTATGTACAGGGGAACAACAATAAGAATTATTGATTTCTCATTAGAAGCAATAGCAGTGAAAGGCAGTAGACCGATACATTCAATGCTCAAAGAGAAAAACTGTCAACTAATAAATCTATATTCAGCAAAGGTATCTTTCATGAATGAAGCAAATTAAGAGCATTCCCAAACAAAAATAATTCATTGCTATAAAATTTTATTTACAAGAAATATTAATGTTCTTTAGGCAGAAAGGATTTGGTGCCAAATGGTAACTTCAGTTCTTAGGAGGAAATGAAAAGTGGCTAGAAATGGTAATTATGTGGGTAAATATAATACACTATATAAGTATATATTTTTTACATTTTCTTTTTAAAAGCATACAGTTAAAATTTATAAAACTTTTTGGGTTTATACAACTATATATTAATATGTGTGATAATAGCAGCACAAAGGAAGAAGAGGGAAAAGAAATTCATATTATAGAGAGATAGACTTCACAGATCTAGTCCAGGTACTTGGACAATTGAATATCCATATGTAAAAAAATGAACTTAGACCTTTACTATATACAACAAGTAACAAAGTAGACCCTAGACCTAAATATAAGATCCCAAACAATAAAACTTCTAGAAGAAAATGTAGGAGAAACATTTATGTCCTACAGCTAGGTATACAGCGAAAGTATGAGCTATAAAAGACAAAATTGATTAATTGAACTTCATTGAATTGAAAAACAAACACTTTTCAAAAGATACTATCATGAATATGAAACTATAAGCCAAAGACTGAATATTTTCACATCATGTTATCTAATAAAGTTCTTGCAAGCAGGATATATAAAGAATTCTTACAACTTAATAAGACAGATACTGTCTTATATGCAAAATATTGGCAAAATACTGGAGCAGACATTTTTATTAGGCTTTTCCAAAGAAACAGTTTGTGTATATGTGTGTGTATAGAGAGATGTATTATGAGGAATTGGCTCATACGATTATGGAGGCTGCAAATTACAAAGATCTGTAGTCAGCAAGCTGATGACCCAGGAGGCTGATGTCTAGCTTCAGTTCAAGTTCAAAGGCCTGAGAATTAGGAGAGCTGATGGTGGAAGCTCCAGTTTGCAACTGGGCAGGCATGCGACTCAAGAAGAGCTAATTTTTCAGTCTGAATCTGAAGGCAAGAAGAGAGACCATTGACCCAGGTAGGAGGAGTTTCTACTACTTATTAATTAAGTAGGCTTTTTTTTTTTTCCTGTTCAGGGCTTTAATTCATTGGATGAGGCCCAACAGTGTTAGGGATAGCAATTAGCAATTCATTCTATTGATTCAAATGTCAGTCTCATCCTGAAACATCATGTAGATGGTTAAATGTGTGGGCACCCTGTGGCCCAGTCAAGTTGACTCATAACGTTAACTGTCACAGCATTTTACCAAACAGGACATACAATTGGCTCATAATCACATTAAAAAGATGCTCAACATCGTTAATCATTATAGAAATGCACCTTCTTTCAAACCACAATAATATACCATGGCACACCCACTAGAAGAGCTATTGTCAAAAAAGTTATAGCATGAGGTCTTAGCCACAATGTGCAGAAACTCAAAC
Organism: Eonycteris spelaea; assembly: GCA_003508835.1. Taxonomy (NCBI): domain Eukaryota; kingdom Metazoa; phylum Chordata; class Mammalia; order Chiroptera; family Pteropodidae; genus Eonycteris; species Eonycteris spelaea. The sequence continues at coordinate 9,055,429 of PUFA01000044.1, forward strand.
CCCTCATACATTGCTGGTAGGATATGAAATGGTATTACCACTTTGGAAAATAGTTGTTTCTTATAAAGTTAAATAAATTTACCATATGACCTAGCATTTTTATTCTTAGGAATCCAAGAGAAATAAAAACATATATCCCTATGAAGACTCATATGCACATATTCATAGAAGGAGAATTATAATAAGTATTGGAAACAATTTAAATGTCATAAAATGTGGCATATTTTGTATGGTGACAGGGATGGAGTATATAAATAAGCTTGAGGGAATTTTGAGGGTGATAGAAAGGTTATAAAATGGGTTGTGTTGATTGCACAACTCTAAGTTCATAAAATTATTGAATTATATGTTCACAATGGGTGGATTGTATAGGATGTATGTTAGTAAAGTTAGAAAAAAAAATGTATGTAATGAGCAAATGAGAAAGTAAAAGTAATACTTGGGGAATCTGAAGGGGATGGAGATTTTTTTGCACTATCTTTTCCACAACTCTGTGATTACTCAGGTTTCTAAATTATTAAATTTTAATAGCTCTTAGAAGTGGTCTAATTTTTTTGTAATGTTTTTATAAAAATAAGTTTAAAAACTTTTGTTCGTTTTTAAAAATCCAGCCCTAAAATGTCATTTGATCTCAGCTTGTTTATTCTTTACTTCTTTGATTTGTTGTTTGCTTTGAACAGATAATCTGCTCTTGCATTTTCCCCCCTTGTAGTGCAAAATTGGCCAGCAGGCCCAGTGCCCAAGTGAACCCTTCCTGCTTCAGATACATGTCTCATCTATGCTAGGGAGCATACCTTGTGGAATGATATTCTGAGGATATATGTTTCTCTCATCTGTGCAGTAAAATGTGCCAATATTATGGACATGAACACAGCGTTTTTCTCTTTGGCAGTATTTTTCTTAGGTTCAATGATCACATCTTCTCTAGGTTTTTTTTTTTTCCCCCATAAAAGAAAAAGTTAAATGCAAACATTAACACATTTGTTGAGAGCGGTAAATTAAAGTGAAGTTGTGAGACTCATGCTAATGTATATTTATATGCTTCATTTGAAGGTCACTCTGTGAGACTGCTGGGTCAGAAAAAGGATAATGGAAAACGGTTGGGGGGAGCACGACTGGATTTGCCAAAGATTAGGAAGAATCCACTGATAGAAATCATTTCCATCAATACCGGGTAAGCTTCTTTCCAACTCATAAAATGTTCACTATACTTCATGAATGTAGTTTTTTTTCTTTGGACATGTGACATAGAAATGCAGTTGAATATTTTCATGGGGAAGAAAAATCAAAAGCTCTAAAGCATATGATTATAGTTTCTTGTAAAATCTTTCTGTGTACAAATTATTCTGACTTCTTTTTGGTAATAAACATGGATTTCATTTTCCAGCTATGCTCTTGGTTAAAAATTTTTAAAAAGAGTATTTTATTTTTTGGAATGGTTAATGTAGCCATCATTTTGTACTGTGTTTTCAATAGAGTTATAGTAAATATTGCCCAAGGTATTAATCATGTTTTGATTAACTATCTGAAATACGTATTTAAAAATGTTACTCCTATGAGCTTTAAACTGGAAGTAAGCATTTAACTGAATATTGAGTACTCTTAATTTCAGAGTCTTAAAGTCTGAAATTCTTTTGCCTGATTCCAACTCTTGGTATCTCCATTTATACTTAGTTTTATTTACACTTATTGAATTTGGTTCCTTTAAATTATCAACTAACTGGAAAAGTTACACATTTCCCACTTTAATCTATATTATTGTAGTCTGAAAGTTTGATGAAGGAAAAACCTATTCCTTAAATTGCAGGACTCTGTCCATTTATATAGCTACCTAACATTTCCTACAAATTTAGGCTGTCTTGATCAATCTTGATTTCATCTTCGTTCCCTCTTTAAAAAAATTTTCTTTTTGTGCTTTGCTTTCTTCATGCTATTTGCTGTTGAGAGCAGGTGAACTTATCTTTTCTTCTCCAACATCTTTCTACCTGTCTCTAGGCCAGTGCTTTTATTTCCTCCTGCACTATTGCAGCTGTGTTATTGCCGGTTATCTTTTCTCTAGTCTTACTACCTTCTGGTTAATCCTTCACACTGCTGACAACGACTAGGGAAGAGAAGTTTTTGATTTTTCTCTTCAAGCCCCATGGGATGATTTTCAGTTGACTTATAGTATTCGTCCTGAACCAATGTCTGGCCTTCAGAATTGAAGGTTCAGAAACCTGGACCTATCAAGCTCAGATACTAGTGATTAAATTGGTATATAACAGATGTATAGTTACATTGACTAGAGTATCTATATAGCCTTTCTCTCTTGAGCCTGAGCCTAAAAATTGTAAGCATTAAGCAGTTTGGTAATCCCTGTCTCATTGTTTTCCTTCCTCAGATAAGCATTTTTTTTTTATTCTTGATTTCCTACATAAAATTGCAGCATCCCTACATTTCCCTCTCTTCCATATTTGCCTTATTTTCCTCTGTAACACTTCTCACCATTGCTATATGTATATATATATATATATGTATATGTGTGTGTATTCATTTATATTTCAATTATCTGTCTTTCCTTACTGGCATACCATAAGCCCCACAATGGCAGGGAATTTTGACTTTTGTTTATAATTGTATCCTTAGTATATATAAGAATGTACACAGTAGGGATTTAATAAATATTTACTTACTGAATGAACCATCAAGTGGTGTTATTTGAAAGTTTAGTGAAATTATGCTAAATTTACTTCCCAGTACTGATTACCTTACCATTGGGACAGCAATACTTGGGAGTTTGGCTAAGCATACTTTGTCCTGAATAGTGCCTTTAGATGGGCAAAATCAAAATGTTTTGAGAATCTCTCTCTCCTTTTTTTTAATATATGCAGAATCAATCAACTTTTTGGGGGTAGACCATTTCTTTAAGTATGTTAATATTTTAGGGTTTTTCAAACGCTATTACATAAGGATCCACTTGCTCTCTTCAAAGGGGGACTTTGCAGCTACTTTTGACCTATTGAGTTTTTTTTTTTAACTTTTTGTTTTCGAAGATGCTTTATTTTTCTAGTCTTTGTGTGCTTCTCGATTTTGTCACTCCACACCTCACACTCCAGTAGTCAGTCATATTGAAGTACTTGAAATTCTCAAACTCAAGGATCTTTCTTTCTGTCTTTACTCCAGGCCTCTGAGCGTGGTATGAGGTTTCTCTGCTAGTTTTCTCCTTTTCCCATTCCTCTTGTTGTCAGTCCTCCCGTGCACGGTGACATGCCCTTTTTTGTGGGGCTGCATGCTCCTCCCTCAATGGCCGGGCTAAGTCCCTTCTTCCATTGTGCATCTATAAGCTTTCCTGTTTATCTCGATTATAGCACTTCTCAGACTGAATAATTTTATTTTCCAATAATTGTAAACTTCTTGGGTTCTGAAAGTTTTTAATTATCATTACATTATCTCTGAGTTCAGTACAAAGTGAGAACTCAATAAATATTTGTGGAATAATCGTTTTATCTTAAAGCCGTTTCTACATTTTGTTGCCATACAGTTTTAAAAACTTGCTTTAGGTAGCCATTTTAAGTAGCATTAAGTTAGAAATTTTCATGTATTATTCGAATTTCTCTTCTTTTGGATTTAGTGTTTCTTAAAATGCGGCTACAGTATAAACTTTTTGAAGCTCACTGGATGTTTCCTATCACTCTCTCATCCTCTCACATCTCTCATTTTGCAATATAGAAGTGACCCTTAGTAAGTAAATTAAAAAATTTGCTTTGGATATTAAGAGAATTCAGTTTATGCTGAGATTTGACTTTCTAACCTTCTCTGAAGACTAATCATTTCATGAATCAGCGGTAGCCTTATCATGTGCTCTCAGATGAAAGCATCTCCGTATTTGTCTGCAGTATCACTCTGAACATCTTTGCTTGGGTTTTACTTTATTATTATTTTTTACCTCCAGTAGAGCTCATTGCTTTTTTTCACTTAGGTTTAAATGTTTTAAAATAGTTGTACCCATAATTATTTCTTTTGAGAGAAAATTATCTTGTCCCTCAAAATACTTTTCAAAGTTTTATTGCTTCCAAATTAAATATAGACATATAGGTTTCATATAAATTTTCCAATTTTCATTTAGGAAAAGAATCCCATTTTCAGCAAGTTTTATTATATAATATACATTAGTAATTTACCGAAGTAACCATTAAACTCTACAAAGTTATTATGCTTTGTTACATTTCTGACTTAAAATGTTAAAGGAATACATTAGTTGCTTTAGCCAATGAAGTTAAAAATTTCAGAATCATGCTAGAGTTTGGATGAGGTGAGAGGAGTACTTATTTGATCACATTGTATATAGTAGGGGTACCTTTTATTTTTTTAAATAACATTGATCTTTTCTCTTTATACCCTCTATTAATTTTATGATCAATTATTAATCTGCATTTATGTGTGCTATATTGAGTTTATAAATTTTGGTCCACTTGGATTATTGTTCCATTTTATAATGATCTTGCTGATGGTTTTCTGAGATGAGCTTTTTGAGGGCAGCTACCACTTGTCTAATAGAATTCTTATTTATAGACTGTTTCTTATGTGGTAAAGACTCTCTGTAGAGGAAACATGAATGTGCTCTCTAGTAGGATAAGACAACATTATGGACATGTCTCTGAAAAACAGACGAGGATAAAGTTAATGATAGTTGTCAATGTCTGAGTTCTTGATGTGCACCAGACACAATTCTATGAAATGCACATTTTTTCTTCCTGGTATTTAGTCCTTAAAACAGCCTTATGAGATTGTTTTAGCAGATGAGGAAACTCAGGTGCAGAGAGTCGAGAGACTTTACATTGTCAGGTAGCTGATAAGTAACAAACCTGAGACTTACCTATTAACTCCGGCAGATACTTTTATGGATTCAAAGGAGCAAGGAATCTTAACCAGTGTGTTTGGCAGAGAGAGATCTTGCAGAAACAGAATAATCTTTGTGTTATAGTGACTTGTGAAATGGACCCTGAAAGATAGGTAGAATTTTGATAATTATGTATTGACATGTGTTTGATTTCTGTTGTCGCTGTAACAAATTTCCATGAACTGGGTGGCTTAAAACAATGCAGATTAATATCTTCCAGTCCTGGAGGTCAGATAATACACATCTTACTTTGCTAAAATCAAAGCTATTGGGGAGAAATCTGTTTGCTATTTTCAGCATCTTCAGGCCACCCACAAGTCTTGCATATGGTCTCTTTCCATCTTCAAAGCCAGCAACATTGTATTTCTTTGTGTCTTCCAGTCATCTTTCCCAGGATGACTCTCCCATATTTCAGTTGTGATACTGTGATAAACGGCAGCCACCTGGATAATCTAGGATGCTCTCCCTACTTTAATGCCATTTGATGAGCAACATTACTGTCATCTGCAACTTTAATTCTCTTTTGGTATGCAAGGTTTTAGGGGTTAGGATAGGTAAGAGAGAAACTTATAGGTAGAAAGAAGCATGAACAAAGGCATAGGAGTGAAACGTGTTGTTGTTTATGAAGTAGATAATTTTGTCCAGTTTGTCTGGAGTTTCCAGTATATGTAAGGAAAAGTTGGATAAATTACCTTTTCTGCGAAGAGCGTAAGTGCCCCAGGATGGGAAATTATACTTAATTCAGTCTTAAAGGAATAGGAGACCTACTGAAGTCTTGAACAGATGTGCGAAGTAATTGTAGCTAGGCATTAGGAAGGTTATTCCGGGATCAGTTTGTAATGTGGATTGGTGTTGGAAGATAGATAGATGCAAGGAGATCACTTAGGAAGGCATAAGCATCCCAGCCAGGAAAGGAGAGTAGTTGTGGAAATGAAAAGCAAGGATGGCAGCAAGTTCTGGGAATGGTTTTAGAACATGGATTTCGGCCTACTCCAGTGGAGTTATTTGTTACCATGGATTTGGAAGTTCCAAAGAATGGTTGGAGATAGAAATATAAGGTGAAAAAAACATTTTAGTGGAAGGGACACAAGTGAATGAGGTCACTGAAGGTGAGTGGTCAGTGCCTGTGTATAGGAAATAGGTGGAGAAAGAGGAATCATCTGTGAAATAGTAGTCAGAGATGAAAGTTTATGACCATGGGGTGCCATACTATCATTCGCTTCAGACTTGATAGGGAGAAATAATCCTTGAATAGGTGAGCCATTTTGGTAGTGGGAAAATTAGAAACCAGTTTAGAAATTAGTAAGTTTTGCTACAGGAAGATTATTCACTTGAGGCGTTCAGCTATTAATAAGAGAGGTAGTATTTAGGGAATAGAAATATATGTATTTTTAATTCTAGCTTGTTTAGAATGCAGAAGGGTAGGAATTAGAAATACATTGATGAGAGAAACTGTCTGAATAGGATCATGTATACAGATGGAAAGGTAATCCCTGGAAAGGAAGGGCACTTTTGTGCTTCCTTACTTATAGCACCTGAGGAAGTCTAAGTGTAAAACTTACCAGTTCATTGTTTTTAAAGTTCTTGACTAATTTAATGTGATTCAGTTCCTTCATGCTGTCAGGCAAAAATAGAGGGCGGTGTTTCACTGTTAGGTCCCTTTATGTTGTAGTTAACGGACCACAATCCTTTTTTTTTTTTTTTTTTAATTAGTTCATTTTTATTTTAAAATTTATTTTTTAATTAAGTTTATTGGGGTAACACTGGTTAATACAATTATGTAATTTTCAGTTGTACATTATCATTTGACATCTGTATACTCTGTTGTGTGTTTACCACCCAAAGTCTAGTTCCCTTTAGCTACCATATATTTGATCCCCTTTACCCGCTTTACCCTCCCCTTAGACCCTGTATTTGCTCCCCTTTACCCTGTCTACCTCCCCCATCCCCTCCCACCCCACTAGTAATCACTAGCCTATAGTCCATGACCACGAGTCTCTGTTTGTTAACATACCACAATCTTTTGATGACACTGATGCGCTAGGGCCAGTTCTTGACTGGAACACCCCCACCCCACAGGATTTGTCAGTGTTCTTTTCCCTTCCCTTCCTCCTCTGGTGGTGATGGTCAGTTGTTATTCTACCCTATGTATTTTCTATAAACTGGAAGCTATATCTCATGTTAGGGTCTAATTAAAAATTTGGCCAGAAATAATAATTTCAGAGCTAAAGATACAAAATTTGAAGATTTATCTTGGTGTTTCATTCTTATGAAATTAGTAGTGGAGTGAGCTCTTAGTTCTGAAGCACAGCAGAGTAGGATATGTGTGCATATTTATGTAGAAAAGTATCAACCTTCATTTATATGTGGAATCTAAAGAACAAAACAAACAAACAAAACAGAAACAGACTCACCAATGCAGAGAATAAGCTTATGGTTGCCAGATGGAAGGGCGTTGGAGAGCTGGGTGAAAAAGGTGAAAGGATTAAGAAGTACAAATTGGCAGTTACAAAATAGGCATGGGGTTGTGAAGTACAGCATAGGGAATGTAGTCCGTAATATTGTAATAACTATGTATGGTGTCAGGTGAGCACTAGATTTATTGGGGGGATCACTTCACAAATTATATTAATGTCTAATATAAAATAATGTTGCATGTCAACTGTAATTGAAGAAATTAAAAAAAAAAGAAGTAGCAACCAAGTGCTATGGTCAAGATAACAGGAAGTCAGTCAGCATGCACATAAACAAAAGAAGTGAGCTGAAGTTGAAAAACTGTTTTCGTCAGGGGACCCTATTGATGTAATTGTCTTATTTTTTCTAGCACTGAGAATGGAGTGTAGGGGACAAAAAGTAAAAAAAATCAGAAATTGGATCATAAAGAAAATCTGTATTTTGTCTTTGTCACTGTTAAAGTCATCATTTTTGACACCACCTTGGCAGTTTTTGTTTTCCCAAAGCCAAGAGTTGAGTGGGGCTTAGCAGTTCTCTTATGTTATATCATTTTAAAGATACCATTAGACTGTCCCTAGTTGAAAGGGTAATTCTCCCTTGGACTAAACAAGTTTTTGAAAATACTGTGTGGCTGTGTAGTACATTGCTGATACTTTTTAAAAAATTTCTTTTGTTTTTCTTGTTATTTGCTGTCAGGCATAAAATGGTGGAATATGGGAACCTTTAAAGGGATCTAATTTTCTTTGAGACATATACTTGAATTTATTATCATTTTAAAAAGTGTCTGTTACTTTTCCCCTTGTAACATCTTAGCTCTTGAAAAAACAAACTAACTTGGATGTTTCACCATCTTTCTGTAATGTACAAAATTTATCAGTCCCTATTCCAGTGCTAGATACATAAGGTGCTCTTTAAATATTTGAGTGAATGAGTGAAAGAACAGGGATGCAAACTTATTTCATATAAGTGAAGTTGTTTTTAGAGAAATATAATTACTACTAATATTTTGTTATCTTCTTGGTTCTGATGATTAAAACATGAAAGTTATTAACTGGATATAATCATAATCCATTGGAAAATGTAATTATTATGTGCTTACCATATTATCAGATATTATGTTAGATATTATGATATATGCAAAGATAAACATTTCCCAAATTGATAAGTAACCAGCAATCAATTGAAATAATCCCAAACAGGCAGCTATAAACATAGAGTTAATTGCAGCTCCTGTGTAGAGAAGATATGGACCTTATTCTATTCCATATTCTGGGCTATGCTGTTAGGTCTCAGCATGACATTCTTTCCAGGCCGTGACTCTTTAGACCTCTGAATTTAAGAGCTGTGACATACTCAGTATCTTCTCACTGCCTCTCTAGGAGATGCAGTAGCAGTAACACAATAAAAAGGTCTCCATCATGATCTCTGTCATCAAACAAGATGACCGCAGTTGTCAGTACACACTGGAAAATATAAGCCTCAAATGCTGTCTTTTTGTTACTCTTAAATTATAGCTTTTCAGAAAATCATTCTATAAAAGATGATTTTTTTTTTTTTAGTGATATTTAACTAGAAGAGCTTTTAAAAGGCTTGAATTAAGGTTCCAAAGAGATCCTGTTTAAAAGTTTGAATATATGTGGTATCATCCTTATATTAAGGTGAACCTTTTTAATATTTTGGGAAAATTTGGGATGTTTTATATTATAATATCTTTGAAATGGCTATATATTTAGCATTTTAAATAATGATTCATTGAATCCTTATGTCTTAACATGGTGTCAAGAAATAAGACATTCTTAGTTTTTCAGTTCATGCTGTAGTGGTGTTCACATGACCTCATTATATAAACTATCAACCTATTCTGAATCTGCTCTCTTGAGAATAGCTTATTTAGGCTTGGCTCTATCCTCAGAGTAGCTGTCAGATCGAGACACCTTTCTCCAAGAGGCAATACTTCAAAATAAAACATTTTCCAAAAAGAATTCAACACACTTTATAGTCATTCACTTATTTTAAGACTATGGGTCAATATTGTCATGCATGGCTCTTAGATTTCTCCCTCTCTCCTTCCCTTCTTCACCCCTCAGATTTCTTTCTTTCCCCTTCCCTCCCTTCCCCCTGTCTCTCTGTCTCTCTTCCTCTGTATCTTTCTCTGCCTGCTTCCCTCCCTCCCTCCCTCTTTCCCTCTCTCCCTCTCTCTAATAGATAATAGTAGCTACCAATGAGGATTAGTTGCTTCCCTATAACACAGATGTCAGGTTATAATGAAAGCAAGTCCCAGTCCAAAATCTGCAATAAGAATTTATTAAGCAAGGTGGCACAGTCCAGCTGTTCTTGTAAACTTGGTGAAGTCCTAATTGTGTCTCCTTTAGGTGATTAAATCAAATCTTGTGTGAAAAGTTCACTTAAGGCAGAAGAGACAATTTGTCAGCCTTAGGCAACCAAAATCCTCTTTACAATGTCTAGAGTTGAGGGTAGAGTGGGAACCAAGCCAGAATAATATCCTTAATGGTTTGAGCCATTGCTACCTAACCAGTGGTCTGTGGACTAGAGCCCGATTGTTAATTGTTGATGGATGGTGTGTGACAGGTATTAAAATTGAGAGCAAACATTTTAGAAACTTTTAAGGTAGTTTATCATTGCTGTATTCTAATTCATTTTCATTGTATTTCACAAAAAATTATTGGTTTACAAGAGGTTGGAAATAAAAATCCTGTCACTATATATAGTTTGAGAAACACTGCTCTTGACTAGTGTGTTGCAAGGTTCTTTACCCTGTTCTGGAAAATATAGCCAGTCCACTTATCTTGAGTGCCACTGATTTCACTAATGAGATCCCATTTTTACTATCTTTTATGTTATTAGTTAACCGCTTCTGATTAGTAGTTAACTACTACTTTCCTAAATAAAAACTTATTTCTGTTATTTATTATGCTAATTTGCAAAGCCTCTGCTGTTGACCAAAGATAAAAGACAGCTAAAACTTATCAGTAATCTCTGGAAAGTAGCCTTTCTGATTAAATACTGGCAAAGAGAGACTATTCTTAGAGTTGCAGCTTAAAATTGCACATTTTATATTATGCTTCCTATGTTAAATTCTTTCAAAAGTAAATTATAGCCATAGTAGCGTAGCCCACGTGAAACTTGAATCTAGAGGTTATAACTGTTCTTTTGGCACATACCCAAGATGCTAGAGACCTATTATTCTTATTCTGTAAGCTTATGCAGGCCAGGAACCTTATCTCACCAGCCTGTTCTGGAAAAGGCAGTAGAGTCCATGTTACATTAGAGAGAACTCTGTGCTTGGGATTCAGAGTCAAAGACACTTGTTTTCTAACTGCATGACATAATAAATTAGACGATCTTTACAGCCTATCTCTTTTCTAACATGGACGCGTGCTGCCTATCTTATGTGTAGCCTTACACATTAGGGGTGCTTTAATGTGTTTTTCTTAGAATTTTGATGTTGCTGTATTGTATAGTTTACCAAAATTCTCCAAGATCCTTCTCCCCTCTTTTCTCTTTATCTTTTGTACTATTTAGGCAAGAAAGTTGCTTGTGCTAGAATATAAATTTAGGAGTTTATCCATTCATCATCAATTCATCAATCTCCTACTTCACTTATTCAGTTTTAAGTGAATGTTTGAAAAAGAAACTTAAAAATATTAATTTTAGTCTCTCCCATAACTTTTAGTCAATATCTTGTTCACAATATTCACTACATAAATACTTTAGTATTTCAGTGACAGCAGTGTTAAATGCAGAAAAATTTTACTGGCTGAGCTGGAATATAATTCTAATTACTTCTCTCTTGCTATAGATGATTATTTTGTAGAAAAGGAATATGTTAATTTGGACTGAATGAAATGCAGCTTATCTCAAACAATTAAATGTGTGAAATTGAAATATTCATGGCAATTTTGAACTTGTTACATTTTTACCTTTATCCCAAAACTAGTTGTCCTGAAATTTGCATCTTTTTTGATATCTTCAATGAAATCCCCAAATACTTTATTTTCACTTAAATTCTGTACAAATGAAATTTTAAAGTAATCTTATTATTAGTGCATTATAAAACTGTATTTGGGAATGATCATTTGTAAGAACAGTGGATGGCACTATTGGTTCATACCTGTGAAGTAATTATTAATTTACAGAATAATTGGTTTCATAAATGCCTGTAAGTAAAGTGGCACAGGTAAAAATTTTAGGTGGTATTAAGATGAGTATTTAACCTTTGTGAATTCTTTATGTAATTTTTGCTTAATATAAACTTTGAAATGAATATATAACTTTCTCAGTAATTGTATTTAAAGAAAGGACTGTTTTTTAAAAATCATTTCAGATGTTATAGAGTATACCATTGCACTAACTAATAGTATATCTTACTCAACACTTTTCTGATAAAATTATTTAGTTTAGGGAAGGGAGAATAACTTTGAATTTGCATGAAAAAAGCAAAAATTTCAAGATACTCAAATTTAAACAAATCATTAAAGAAACCTTAGATTAAAGTTGAGTACAATGGTTAACACTTTCTTCAGGTTAGTTCATAGATTTTATGGTGGGATATACATTAGTTATAAATAGTAATAGGGGCTCTTATAGTTTAGAAAGTTTATTGTTTTATTTCATGTGTACATGACCTTTATGTTTGCACTTTAAGAAAATTAAACAGCCCTGTGTCTGGACATTCATTTATTTCACAAATGTTGAACGTTTGTTAAGTGCAGAAGGTAGAAAGATCTGTTTGTTTGGTGTCTAACATTGGCAGTCCCACAGGATAGAGAATGAAGCAAGTACAAAACAAATTATAGCATTGTAAGTACAATAGTACAGAAGTAGGCAGAGTCAACTTTAGGACCATAATGGATTGCTTGGCAGAGTCAGAAAGGGCTCCCCTAGAAAGTGGATATTTAGGCTGTGTCTCAAGGTTTATCTCACAGGTGGGTTCAAAAACACTTTAAGCAGGAGGGAACTCTCTCCTCTCCTGTGAACAATGGTATTGGATTGTGAAAGGCCACGCCTTATACAGAGAATGATGAGTGAATACGGGAATGGAAGGAGAAAGGTTAGCAAGAGGTAGCCTGAGATTGCTTGGGTTCAAACTTAGCCTCATCGTTTCATCATTTGCTCTGTGACATTGTATCAGTTATTCAGCCACTGTGTAGGTCTCACTTTTCTCATCTGTAGAATGGGGATAATATAAGTGTTGTGAGAATTTGAAGAGGTCATCTGTTTAAAGTAATTAGCATAATGCCTGGTTCAGAGTATCTGTTCAATATAATTATTATTAAGTTTATTACTATCACAGCTACGCAGAAGACAAACCTCAGACTTAATTAGATTGTACTTTGCTTAAGACCATGGAGCAGTAAGTGGCAGAATCATGACTTTAACCACATTATCTAACCATTTCTTTTTCTAATAAACTGCAAGTGGCTTCTAGCCCAGTTTTCTACCTTTGTATTGGAATTGTAGTTAGTTTGTTGAAAGGAAAGCCAATTAGAGCTGAAGTTTGTGATTAATGTAGAGGACAACCTACTAAACCTGAGAAACATGCTAGGGGCCCCAGATTTTACAGAAAATGGAAAACGTGGGCTCTCAAATGGAGGTGGGCTAGGAGAATTTCTGCTATATACGTTTATTGTACTGTGTTAGATGTCTCTTAAGATGCATTAGGTTTATCCAGTGTAATGGCTTTTGAATTTCCTATTATGGTGTTTAAAGGATGAGACTGCTAAATCATGTAGATTTAGAGATAGATGGCTCTTGTATCCTCATGTTTTGCTATCTCTTTTTTCAAACCAGTACTTGAGTTAGGGTGCATGAAGATGATTAGAGGCACAGTGGACGTGAACATTTGGTTGTATCCAAAGAGCTAACATGTGTCAATTTTCCTGTTGCTTCAAGAAAATTTGCTTTTCAGCCCCATCAGGAAGGGGGAGAAAATCCCCAAATTGTGAAGCCCAACTTTAATTAGGTATAATTGGATACACATGTGATTGTGGATAAAGGCTTGTCAGTTTTTTCAATACAAATATAACATATATCTCATAGTTATTTCTGAAACCACTTTGCTTTTATTTTACTGCATCTCAGCATGGTAGCACCAGTTGTTTTATTTTTTCTAATCCTGACAAAGCAGAATGTTTTGTTTGGCTTTTTAAAAAGGCAGTAGTGCCTGTAGTTAAGACCTCATTGACTTTATCTGATGACGTAGTCTCTGAAGAATGTCTCTGTTTTTCTGTAAATCCACTAAGGAAACTGGGTTTAAGACAAGGTCTTAAAATCCTAGTATCTGTTTTTAAACAATGTATGTTGCTTCGTGATTTCTAATATGTATTTTTATGGTTCTTTTTAGGTTATCCTTAAGTATTAATTATGAGAGAGACTATGAGTTTAGTAAGATCTTTCTGCCTTGTGAAGTACCCTTAATGTATTGTTTGATTACTGCTCTTGAGGAAAATAGAAATTGTCTAAAATGAGATTTCTTGTCTGTTCACCTCCTCCCTCACATCCCTCATCTCTGTTGTTGTTTTCTTCCTGCCCACGTTGACAGAAATTTATGAAATCAAGGTATGTAAGGACGGATTTATTTATTTAGGACTGTAGCCCCTTGTGACCAGAAGATATACCCAATCAGGATTGGTGGTCTACTTTATTAGCTGGTGTTTTCACTCATTGGTTTGTTTATTCTTTGTACTCATTCACTCATTTATTCAATGAACATTTGCAGAATATCTATATCAGATACTCTACTAAGAAATAAGGCTTACCTATGTTATCACTGCCCTTTGAATCTTACAGTCCAGTGAAGTTTAGTTAACTTATAATTCTGTTTTAGTCTTCATCAAGTATAATAACGGCCAGTTTTTTTTATATGTGTGAGACTTAAAGTCATGTGCTTACAGATGACCACAAATTTTTTTAATAAAATAGGACTGGTATAAAATATGATGGCTGAAAATGGGCATGTATAACATGTATAACATGTCAGTGGGATCCTCTCTGGTGACTGATTACTATCGAGAATTCAGTCACCATTGTAACATTTTGTTCACACTCTAGATTTCAAGCGACCAATGATCCTTTGAATGTTGATTCCATGCATACTCTGTTAAACACCTATGATTTCATTTTCAAATAATGTAATTGTTAAGACCCCCTTTTTTCCTACTCCGACTTCTTTCTCATTCTCGTTTCAACTATTAGGCCTTTTTTGTTCTTTCATTTTTCTGCCTTAATTCTCAATTACATGCAAAGTAAGAAGCAAATCAATAAAAATAAGATGTCCATAGTAGCACTGATGTTGACAGACTGAACACATAAAAAAAAAAAAAGATGTCCTTGTCAAATGCCCATGAGGAGAGGACAATGGGGTTTGAGGTTCTGTTGATGCTGAAAGCAAATCTTAATGATGTGTGGTGATGTCTAATAGTGGCTGCATAGTGGTCGGCGTGATGCAAGTCTCGTGTTACTGAGTTTGACTTGCACTTACTTATTTTGCTTTAAACAGTTTTATATCAAGTCATAAATCATCTTAAATTTATTGCAGCTTTGTTGTCCAGATTTTTTATTTGGAATATAACTAATATACTTTAATACTCCATTAACTTTAAATTCTTGAGGTAGATTTTCAAAGGTGAATGGTGGAGGAAAGAATAATGTAGATGTATGAGGATTTTTTGTTTTAATTTTTACTTTGATTATCTTATTTTTGCATACCCTAATTCAGAATCCAACTGTGAATAAACCTTGTACATGGAATATTTTCCTGATATACTTCACAAATGCTTATTTGAAGCAGCATCAATATGGCTTGTCTAATTTCTTAATTTCCTTTTTTTTATCCTAGTACTGTTTTGCTTGTATCTTAATGGTTTCTAGACAACTTTAATTGATTGATCCTTTCATATCTGTATTTTCTGATTTCTTCTATCTTACAATCTCTTTATCTTTAAATGATTGCCTTATTTCCTTCCCATTCTTTCATCCTCTGTCTCTACTGTTTTTTCATGAGGTACCATTACCATCAGGATACTTTGATTACTAGAACACTTTGGTCTTCAGTACCAATGTACTGTTTTTTCCCTCTGCCTCTGATATAGAATGATTCTTCCTTCACCCCCCCAGCCCCCACCCCCCAAAGAGTGGAGCCGGGAAGACCTTTTTTCATGAATTGAGATATATCGACAGCAGCCAAGAAGTAACTTTTATGATTTAGACTAGGTTATTCATTCTTTTTAGAATACATTACTTTATAAATTTACCTTTGTCCTTTTATTTTCTTTCTGTTCTGATGGACTTAATGGTACTTAATTTAGTCATTTCTAACATGTACTTCTACAGATTAAGAGGCATATTTTCAAATATATTTCATTAGGATGAATTAACAGAAGTATAATTATTATGTCAAGGTTAAGAACATTTTACAGATCTTGGAATATAAACTCAAATTGCTTACACTGCTATTTATAATGCTAACAATTAAGAGGATACATATTTTATTCCATTTAAAGTCTTTATTATTATTCTCACTTTATGGAAATTGAAGTTGAAGAAATTAAATAATGTATCCAGAACTACCATCTTTATATAAATGTAGCTAGAATTTGCAGCCCTGTTTTCTGAATGTGACAGCAAAATTCTGGAGCCAAACTGCTTGGGCCTAAATCCTCACTCCGGTGCTTACCGTGTAACTCTGGGTAAGTTTCCTTGTACATAAGTTTCCTCATCTCTAAAACGGGAATAATAATAATACCTGTTTCATAGACTTGTTGGGAAGATGAAGTATACTTATGTATCGCTTAGAATAACATCTGATAAATAATAGTTAAATATATAAATGATTGCTATCACTATTATCATTATTAGTTAGACTGTGTTTTCTTTATTTTATTTTTTTAAAATTTTATTTTTATTAGTTTCAAGTATACAGTACATTGGTTAAACATTTATATAGTTTATAAATGATCCCCCTGATTGCTCTTTCTCTCCTCTGGCTCTACAGCTCACCATTACATTAATGCTGACTGCATTCCCTCTGCCATGCTCCTTATCCCTGTGACCATCTATCAACCACTAATTTGTACTTCTTTAACCCTCCACCCCTTTCTCCTAGCCCCCTCTGGCCATCACCAGATTGTCCTCTATATTTGTGAGTCTGTTTTTGATTAGTTTGTTCTTTCTGTTCCTTAGATTCTGCATATAAGTGAAATCATATGGTATTTATCTTTCTTTGTCTGACTTATTTCACTCAACATAATAACCTTTAGGTCCACCTATGCCATTGTGAATGGTAGAATTTCATTTTTTAATGGTTGAGTAATATTCTATTGTATATATAAACATAACTTCTTTATCTCATTGTCTGTTGATGGGTATTTAGGTTGCTTCCATGTCTTGGCTATTGTAAGTTGTGTTGCTATGAACATAGGGGTGTGTAGAACTTTATGAAATACTGTTTTGGTTTTCTTTGGATAAATACCCAGAAGTGCAGTTGCTGGGTCAAAAGGTATATCCATTTTTAATTTTTTGAGAAAACTCCATACTGTTTCCATAGCAGCTCTACCAATTTGCAGTCTCACCAACAGTGTGTGAGGGTTCCCTTTTCTCCACATCCTCGCCAACACTTGTTCTTTCTTTAGTTTTTTGCCCATGTGGAATGTTTATTCTTTATTTCTAAAACAACATTAGTGTTTTGGGTAATCAAATTACTGAGCCATTCAAACGTTTGTGTGAGAGAAAGCAAGGAAATGAGAAAGAGGGAAGGAAGGAAGGAAGAAAGGAAGGAAGGAGTTCACGTCTTTGACTTTTATATAATTATGATGTTTTATTAAAAGCCTTGTTTTATGTAGTAGATAAGAAAGAACTAGTTGGATTTACTGTGTCCACTGTAAATAAATGGATCTGTTGTTTATAATATTTTCTTGACAAATATTTGGATGGATAGTAGAGTTAACATAGTTTGTATAGTGAGCAGCACTTTGGGTTAAGTTGTTTATTAATGGTTTAACTGCCTAAAATCTTTTGCTAATTAATGAAAATGCACTGAGGCCTTTTTTATAAGAGATGGGGGGGGTGGGAACAAAAACCTTTTAATTACAGTTAGACTTGGTAAACTGTTTAATAATTCCCTTTATTATTTGTAGCCCCATGGCCAAATACCAACTGCCCACAGACCTTTTTAATATAAATCTATTTTTGGATAATTAAAAATCATTTTGAAAGATTCACATATTCAGAAACTTTTTGAACCAGAAAGAGTTTTAGAGATTTAGAGTCTTCTTTCCATAGATGGTGAAACTGAGGCCCACTAAACCTTACTGTCCAAAGTTTTGTGGCCTGCATATTGTACACACTCGTAGAAGAATTTGGTTCATGATAGACAGAAAGACACAACTCTGACAGGTGGTACACATTTACCTTTAGGATTTTAGAGGTTAGTAGAAAGATTAGAAGACTCTTGTGGTCTGCAAGACATCATAAAAATGATATTTTATGTTAGCTTGTATTGAAGTAATGTAGGTCAAAACACTAGAAAATGTTATCTCTTTGGCCAATAATGTTTGGTGAATAAACAATGGAAAACAGTGAAATTATCTATTAAGTAAATTGAATTACATGGGATAAAAAGGCTGTTGAGACTTAAGAATTCTTTTTTGATGTGTGAGAATATTCATGAAAACTCCAAATTTTATATCTCCTTGTGTTCTGTCCATTCATTATTTGCCTTTCTTATCTATATTTCTGGTTCTACTCTTTATTTTCCTTTATTCCTGTAGGTTTGTGTGTTTGCCTCCCTAGCACCTAATACTAACTAGCATATGGATGTTCTCAATAAAATATTTTTTGTGACTCAATTTCTAAATGCTACTGGGTATGTTTTCGTTCTGAAGTCTCTTACTGTTTCCCAAGTGTTGACCATGTATTCCAGTTTTTCTCAGTTTGTATTCTCTTAGAGAATTAAGCCTAAACTTAAACTGATTGTTTTAAAGCATTCATTGTTAATTCATATAATGAATTAGCTTCTCTCCTAGGTATTTAGATTGGTAAATAGCTGTGTACCATTCTTGGGAGAATTGAGAAAATAATCACGATTATTTTCTGTAGCACTGAATTATCTTGGAACACTGGTTGAGAAAACATGACTTATTCGCTTCATTAGACCTCCTAATACCATTCTCAAAGCTTACTTTTCTAAGGAGCATCATCATTCATTAACAGACTACATTTTGATGTCAGTTGTTTTTTTACTCCATATTCCCTTCAAGTTTATAGACTTAGTTTTTGCTAAGATTTGTTGCTAAGTTTACATTATGCTGAATAAGTTGCAATAAATTTAACTTAATTCTATAAAAAGAAACAAGCAGTAAGTATAGAATAGAATTCTCATATTCCTGTATTTTCTCATGTAAAAAAGCATATACTACCTTCTTGAGTGTCAATTGTTTATCACTTGGATGGGCTTGTATGTGAGATGTGCTAGGACCTTGACAACACAAGTTCCAAGGGCAAAGGAAGGAGACTGGAACTAGTAGATTGAGTATGGTTATCACTAACTTGGGCACAACAGCTGATGCTTAAAGTTAGCCCTGTTTTTAGGCGCGACATCTAAGACCAGAACTATCTGAGTTCTAATTTCTAAAGGAGTTAGTGTTAGATGGGTCAGGGCTTGCTTATGTGAAGATAAAAAAAAAAAGAAATAACATCATAATTTTCACAGATAACATGATTATCTATATAGTAAACACCATGAAATCTACAAATAAAATGCCTAGAACTCCTAAGTGACTTTATCAAGGATACAATATAAACCCACAAAATCAATCATATTTCTCTATACTAGCAATGTGCAATTGGGAACTGAAATTGAACAAAAAAAGTATTTTACCCAATAGCCTTATGAAAATTAACTTAGGTGTAAGTGCTTAGGTATGAATCTAACAAATTATGTATAGGATATGTATGTTGAAAACTACAAACAGAATAAATCAACAAAGAGCTAAAAAAGAGAGGGAGATATTTATGATGAACTGGAAGACTCAGCATAGTAAAAGTATCAGTTCTCCCCAGATTCATCTATAGATTTAAAGTAATTTCAGTACAAATTTTAGTTGTATTTTTAAAAATTAATGGGCAAGCTGATTCTAAATTTCATGTAGAAAGACAAATGAACTTAAGTTATCTAAAATAGTTTTGAAAATATTAAATTGGAGGAATCATACCATGTATTTTAAAACTTATTATTAAGTAGCAGTAATCAAGACAGTGTGGTGGCGTAAAGGGATAGACATATAAATTGTTGGAAACAGAATAGATGTTTAGAAATTGACCCACACAAATTGGCCAATTGATTTTCAACAAAGGCGCCATTCCTGTTCAAGGGGAAATGCAGTGTTTCCATCAAATTGAGCTGGAACAATTGGATATCCTTATGGAAACAAGGAAAACACTTTGACTTAGATCTCACATGTATGGGAAAATTAACCCTAAAGCAGTCAGAGATCCAAATGCAAAATTTTAAAGTACAAAAATCATAAAAGAAAAGGATTTTTGTGACCTGTAATTAGACATGCTACCAAAAGTATGATCCATTAAAGGATAAAAGATGTACTTCATCATAATGCTCTGTGAATGATACTGTTAAGAGAATAAATAAAAAAGCAAGCTATAGACTGGGAGAAAATGTTTACATACCCAAGCATAGGACTTATAGGGAACTCTCAAAACTCTATATGGAAACAAACAACCCAATTAAAAAATGAGCAGAAGAGTTGAATAGACACTACTCCAAAGAGAATATCCAAATGGTAAATAAGTACATATAAAGTGTTTCTATATTGTTACCATTAGGGGATACTGCAACTCATCTATTAGCCTAGCCTAAATTAAGAAATACTAACCATACCAGGTGTTGGCAGAGTTGCAGAGAAAATAGAACTTTTATACGTTGATGGTGGGGATGCCAAATGTTATATAGCCACTTGGTAAAACAGTTTTGTAGTTTCCTTAAAAGGTTAAATATAAACTTACCATGTGATCAGTAGTTCCACTTCTGGGTATGAAAAATGAAAACTTAAATTATAGAAAAACCTGTACACTAATGTTCATAGTAGCTCTCTTTTTAATTTTTTAAAACTGGAAACAATTCATATGTTTTTCAGGGGTGAATAGACGAATAAACTATTATATCCATTCAATGGAATACTACTAAGCAATAAAAAAGAACAAATAATTGATACCCTCAGCATCTTGGATGAATTTCAAAAGTACATGTTGAGCGAAGGAAGCCAGTCATAAAATCTTATATACCATATGATTTGTTTATATGATACTCAAGAAAATGGAAAACTACAGTGATAGAAAAGAGATCAATGATTTTCAGTGGATAGAGGTGGGGGAAGAGTATGCCTATAAAGGGAGCAGGAGGGATTGTCTTGAGGTGATGGAACTCTTCTGTATCTTTCCTGTGTGGTAGATTTATATATCTATACATGTGCTAGAATTCATAAAACTGCAAATTCTTCAAAAAAAATCAGTTTTTACAATATGGCAATGATTTTAAAAGTTCATTTGTCCTGCAAAGAAAAAAATATATTAAGAAATGTTAAGGCAGATAACAAAGGTAGGAAATAGAAATTTATGAAAAAGGTTTACACCTCATTTAAGTGGGAAGCAAAGTCATCTAGAAAGAGAGGGAGATAGGTTTGGCCCTGTAATTTTGAGAACTGAGCTTTAGAACAGTTGCTGAAGGTTAATGAAGCATTACTTATTTTATCTTCAGTAGTGAATGGAATATTGTCACCTCTAGGTAATATGAGATTAATAACACGACAGTTAAATGGCAGGGTTATGTCATGGTTTGATTTATTAAATGAAACTTTTTAATTACCTGGTGTCATATCCCATTAAATAAGACTGTTTTTCTCGATTCCTGCCAGTTGCCATTTGTTGATCAGAAGACAACTTTCAGAAGTATTCTATTGTTGCTGGAGGTGGGAATGGGCAAGGGTGGAATTCGGTAAGAACAGAAATGTCACAGTCTCAGAAGAAAGATTTAGTTTATAATTAAGCTAGTGCCCGTATACTCTTCTTACCTTTATGCACATGTGCACATCAGCCTTGCAATTTTTCTTGCTACTTTTGGCATAAAGAAATAATTATTGCTTTGGATCTTGTACCTATAAAAACTGCAAAAATCTGACAGTATATGGCCACTTTACTCATACTGATTTGTTTAAATTTAACTTTTCCTTCAAATACTGTGAATTGTAATCAGGTCCTCATATTCCCCACTTAATCATCTTAACTATTTTTTTTGAAGAATCACACATCTCCCTTTTGCAGGGATTGACTATGAAAATATGTAATGGTGGAAAATCAACAACTTGGATTCCCTGCAGTATTTAGGACCATTCAGCTCCGCTGGAGCTGTTAGACCAGCAGATAGATAGATAGATAGATAGATAGATAGATACATACATACATACATACATACATACATACATATGAAGCTCCTATTGCTGCCCCTTTTTTTTCAATCGAATTATCAAAGAAGCTTTATTTGTAATAGCCAAAAACTGGACTCATCCCACTGTTCGTCACCTAACAAAAAGACAAGCAAATTGTGACATAGGCATACAGTAGAATACTACCCAGAAAAATAAAGGAATTAGCTTTTTGATGCATGCAAAAGCATGTATGAAACTGAAAATAATTATGCAGCGTGAAGGAACCCAGACAAAACCATTACATACTGCATTATATCATCTATATAAAATTACAGAAAATCCAAACAAATCTAGAGTTAAAGAAAGCAGATCAGCAGTTATCTTAGGCAAGAGGGTCTGGAAAGGGGAAAGGGAAGAATTATACAGGTGTATAAAGAAACTTTCGGGACTATATATATATGTGTGTGTGGTGTATATATATACATGTACACATATGTGTGTGTGTGTGTGTGTGAGAGAGAGTGAGTGTGAGAGAGAGAGAGAGAGAGAAGAGAGAGAGAGAGAGACACTTCTTAAACTGTTATGTCCAGCTTCTTTAATTCCTCCATCTTCCCCACCCTCCTCTTCCCCCCTCCCTCCCCCTTGCCATGGAGTGATATAAATCGTAAATTACTTTAGCCAGTTTTATGGTTTTTTCCTAAATGTGTTATGGATTTTTAAGTGTGCCCTTATACAACATACTTAGCAAAATAATATTTTCCTTAGCACTGCAGTACTTGTTAACCCTCAAAAAATGTGAATGTGTTATTTTTCTTTAGCAAATAATTTTCTTCACCTTCTAAAATACTGAAAGCATTCTCACATCTTATACATGACATCCTATACAATAAACAAATAAATAGAAAAAGAAAAAAAATACTCTGAAATACTCTCATGGGGAATATAGAAGATAATTTTATATTCAGGAGAAAGAGCTACTAGAAAAAGGGAGAAACCAAAAGAGAAGCAAGGCTGTTTCATAGGGTAAGTTCCTGGTACATGTGGGATGAAGATCATAAGTGGAAGTACTTAGAATGATAATGTAGCCTCTCTACCTTAAAGGCAGGAGGGTACTCAAAGAAGGTGAATGAATTTTAATTTTTCAGTCTTGTGTAGGGAAAAAATGTGTTATTTAGATCATTTAAAAACTTTTTTCAAGATAATATTTTTTATTATTTTAAATTCTGTTTACCTCTCGTATTCTGTTATCTTTGGCTGTAACTGCACTATACCATTTTATAACGACCACATAATTGGAAAATATTTTGAAACGGTTTGGAATTGCATATAGTCATTCAAGAAGAATATCTTGAATGCATATTTTGTGCCAGCTATGATGCTAGGTATAAGGATGTAATGATGATATAGTAGTATGACTTCAGGGAGAGACAGTAAAAGGAGAGAGGCAAGACTCCATTAGGCAGTGACAATGACGAGAAGATGAACAAGAAGTTTGACTCATTGAAAGATGATGACAGTGGAGACCATGGTCAGAATGATGAAAACAGCACACAGAAAGATAGTGAGAAGGAAAAAAAATAGAACAAGACAAGAGTCAGAGCAGCAGCAAGAGGAAGGCTGTTGCCCCTGGACCAGCAGAGCATTCCCTACAGTACAACTATACTTTCTGGTACTCCAGGAGAACCCCTGGCCGTCCCACCAGCTCACAGAGCTGCGAGCAGAATTTAAACAGGTTACACCTTTGCCCCTGTGGAACAGTTTTGGAGGCTTTACAGCCACACGGTATGTCCCAGAGACCTGACAGGCTGGAATGACGTCCATCTCTTCAAGGAAGGAATCAAACTCATGTGGGAGGATGATGCAGATAAAAATGGTGGTTAGTGGATTATTTGGCTATGAAAGGGTGTGGCCTCCCATTGCTAGGAGAAACTTATCCTGGCCATTTTGGGTTATCAGTTCATGGTTGGGGAGGAGGTCTATGTGGCTGTGGTCTGATCCAGTTTCAGGATGATATTCTTTCCACATGGAATAAGACTGCCAGCAACGAAGCCACCACAAGCCAAATCTGGGATATGCTTTGGCGAGTGCTTAACCTACCTCCCAACACCATTATGGGATACAAAACCCACACCAACAGCATCAAAACAGCATCAAAGGACTTCCAAAGGCTCCTTTTTCAAAACCTCTGGAAGCCGTGGTTGAATGTGCCATGACTCTCTCCCTGTATGGATGGCACCATCATTGGAGCCGGCATCATTGGACTCTCTTGTTCTCTTGGTGTGCTACCTGGAAGATCCTTCTGTCCTAGATGAGAGGAATTGAAGAGCATTTTATGCTTTAAGAACAGTCTGACACAAGCAGCTGCAACAACAGCCAAGATCACTTAATAAAGGTGCTGAACTTAAAAAAAAATGGAGAGAGGCAAGAGTAATTGAGATTAAGAATGCAGGTAACCATCTGCATTAACCACCTGCATAATACAGGATAGTTCAGGGATTAGAAACCTACAGCCTGCAGGTCAGTCTAGCTACTACATTTACTGATACAGCCTGTGATCTAAGAATGGTTTTTCCATTTTTAAACAGCTCGGGGAAATACTCAAAAGAAGAATAATATTTTGTGACATGAAAATTATATAAATTCAAATATCATTATCCATAAATAAGATTTTATTGAGAAACAACCATACTCATTCAGTTTTTTTATTGTCTGTGACTGCACTTCATGCTACCACGGCAGAGTTGAGCAGTTATGACAGAGACCACATGTGCTGTGCAGGAAAGAGTTGATATGGGAGTCTGTAGTTGCCATCTTTAGAAGGGCCTGGTTGGCCTTGGGGGATGGAGAGTGGGGTTCTCCCTTTTCTGGCATCTGCAAACCTGGCTTTATAATTTTACCTAAGTTTATAACATTATTTTGCCTGCCTGGTGTACTTAACACTTATTCATTCCTTCTGGGAGTCTGCAGTTTTAGTAATTGTGACTAGTCATTGTGCCTCTGTGACCAGCCCAAAATAAAAGCTCTGCAGTCTTGAGTCTCAAGTGGCCTGTTCTAGACTGAAATAGTGTACACGTGTGCAATTATATTTCACTGCTGGAGAAAGGAGTCCATTCTGTATGGTCCCTCCGAAGAGGGAAAAACAGGAAGCCTGTGCATGATTCCTCCAGTCCTCACCAGATATGTCCTTTTCTCTTGCTGATTGTGGTACTTAACTATAGCCATGAGTGCAACAGTCTCCCAACTACTGTATGTCCTAGGGAATGGCCAGATACGTGGGTGGTCTTGTTTCCCCTGGAACAGGCACTCTGATTGCATCGCTGCTCAGCACATTGCAAATTGCAGTTATAACTAGCTCAACAGTGTTTTGAGTGGATGTGTACTTGCTATTTTCATTTTACTTTATTTTTTATTATCAAGGCATGCCTGTTGTTGTAAAACAAAAGACAGAAGTATATTTTAAATGTCTAACAATGAATGGAATGTAAATTATTTTGTTATTAAATTAGGTAGCAAAGCATTATGCTTGGTATGCACTCTTAACTGTGCTAAAATAATAGTGTGCTTTGACATTCCAGACGAAGCATTCATCACAGTATTCCTAAGTCACAGGAAAGCAGGAGTCAGAGAAATTAGACAATTTAAAATGAAATATTTGTTCACAGCAGAATTTCTTTACAAATTTCTTTACAATTTCTTTAAAAAAAATTTAAAGAATTTTAAAGAATTTAAAATTGTAAAGAATTTCTTTTTAAAAAAAAAAAAAAGGAGGCAAGGCTGCAACCGAATTAAGATTCTTATTAGCAAGCAAGAAAAGCCACTGACCGATAGTGATTGATTTAATTACATCATATTTGATTGTAGCAGCTGAAGAAGTGTGTCCAGCGAAAATAAACTTGCTTATTAGGCATTAAGTAACAGCAGTTGCTTAAAGACTCGAGGATATGGGGAGCAACATCAGTAGTTAAAAAACAAGACAAATGACTTCAGGTGGTTTTCTTTGGTTCTTGATTAGTTTACAGATGTTTTCTTTATTGCTCAGTTGTTGGTTTTGAGAGTCTCTGATGAATTTGAAGTGACAGAAGAACTAGCCTCTCTGAGTAGCCTGTGTGGAATAATTATAGGTGAGAATATTTACAAAGAAATTAAGAAAACATCAAATCAGTATAGGCTAAAGTGGAATCTGCTAATATGTGTTATGACTGATGATGATAAAAATATCTGTGAAACAGAAAAATTATTAGACAAATTTACAAATTGGGAATAGGTAAGGTGTTTAAAGTATTTAGTTATTCATTGTATTATTCATCAGAAGGTGCTTTGAAGAAAATATTTGAATCTTATATATTAATGAACCAGTGGTGTCTTTGGCGAACTTTATTTTTTTTCCTCACAGACTTAATAATTTTCACTTCCATGAATTGCTGTCAGAAACTAAAGCCAAATGTCTTGACTTGCCTTACGACACAGCAGTTGATGACTTAACAGTGACAGTTGTGTGATTTTTTTTTTTTTTTTTTGCGGTTATGTCTTGAATTGAAATCTTTGTGAATGAGAAGAATCACTTCTGAACACTAAATGGCTTGGAAATCAGGTTTTGCTAAATATTTGATAATATTTCTAAAATGAAAAGTGCAATGGAACTTATATGCAAAACTCATATGGTAGCGTAAAGTCATTTTATAGTGATTCATGTTTGCATCACCAGTAATGTAAGGTTACTTTCTATACTTCATATGCTGTCAAAACTTAAACTAAGAAGCAAGCTCTCCATTCCCACCCAGATTTAAAGCAGATAAATCTTCTAGCTCAAAACTATAGTTCTAGCAGCATTTTTTAGACCTAAGTACTAGAGCAAAGGAAATTTCCGTACTTCAAATTTATTTAGTGTGCAGTGAGGAACTCCCACCTAACCTCCATTGGAAGTGATTAATTAATACACATTATAATGACATGCTAAAAAGCAAATCTCAAGAACTGTATTCTGATGAATATGCTCAGTTAAAATCACATCCTTGTGTGTTGTTATCAGTATTTGCCATTGCATATCTGTGTTAAAAGACATTTTCAAAGATGAAATAAGTAAAATTTCTTCACATATCAGTATTAACAGGTAAACATTTGTAACCAATTTTGATGATGGGGCATAACTTTCAACCCAAGTTAAGTAAAGTATTATTCCCCACAAAAAAAGAATTTCTTTTTTCTCAATAGACTTGTATTACAAAAAAAATTTGTATTATTATTATTATTCTATTTTGAATTTTGTCAATAAAAAGTGTATGAAAATTTGATTTCTTTTCTTACATGAGTACCTACATAATAAGCTTGAAAATTGCTCTTTGGCTGGAAAGCCTGGTCTGGAAAAATATTTACTATCTGGCCCTTTACAGAAGAAATTTGCCATGCCTTTGAAATTGAATGTGGAAAGGGGATGATGGAAACGGAGAGATGATGCCCAGTTTCAGGGTGGGACATTGTGGCTTTCTTTGTACAGATGGAGTTAAGAGAGAGGAGATTTGGTGGTGGGACAAAGATGGTAGTTGAATTTTAGACTTGTGCTTGAGGTGTCAGAGGGAGATTTTTAGCAGCCAGTTGAAAATTTGGGTCTGGATTTCAGGGGGAGAAACTAGGGCTTGAGGTGCCATCATTAGTAGTAGAAGATGGAAATAGAAACCGTGGGTATGGTTTTTAATGTATTCTATAATCCTTTAGAAAATAAATGCACTTTTTACTATGTTTTCTGTTATGAAACAAGGCTAATTTTTTTTTTTTTGGAGTTTCTGAAATATAGACTCCAGTCACTAACTACTATTCTTTGACTTTATACTAAGAAGGGGCATTTCACATTCTCTTCTAGACTAACTACATGATATAATTCTCTTTACTACATATAACTTTAATTCTCAGACACAAACTTGAAGTAGAACTTAGAAGATCTTTTTTGAAGGCAAAAAGCATATATGCATTTTGGCTCCATCAGTGTTCTTCTAGAAACCACAGTGTTTTTAGGGGGAAAGCAAAAACTTGTTTACAGTGGAAAGCATAACAAAATCTGTGATCTTTTTGCCTGAAGACTCTTTCCAAAACAACTTACTGTAACAGACATCTAAGGTCAGTATTTCCTAATTAAGACTATTTAACTCAAGCTTACACACACGCACACACACACGTACACACACATATACAGTCTCACACACATACTTTTTCCTTAATACAGTGTCTATTTCAAGTTACTAGTGAGGATCTAGGGATCATGACATTTTTCTCTTAAAATAATATGATAAAGATGTTTTTTTAAATATCACTAATAAGTTTTAACTTTTTTTTTTGCCTTGTTCTGAAACAAAATTTAGAAATCCAGCATGCCGAATAGGTATATCTATTTGTTAGCCAACTGTGAGCAGAGAATTTATGTATTGATATTTTAGTATATTAGGAATAATTTTTGTATTGTTGGTATATAAGGATGAAGCACCTGCCTGCACAGGCAACATACTTCTCTTCTTGCTCGTTCTCACAAAAATGCTTCACGCCAGTGAATGCTCAGTAAATATTTTTTCATTGAGTTGAACTCAATAAAATCAGCAAAATAGAGGGTTAACAATGTGAGAATAAATTTAGAAAGGATAAAAGGGGACAAAAATGAGTTGTTCTAGTTCTCGAAGAATATATAAAGTGAGGAAAAAAACTGAGAATTCGTTTGGCTCATCCATATTTTTTATTTTATTTTTAACTGATTTTTTAAAAATATGTAACTCCCTAAAGAAAGATATTTTTTTTTTGAGGTCTTATGAACAGAAATCACTCAGGAATATTTACTATGTTTAGTATTCTACTTTTATATGAAAAAATATAAGATAGGGAAGTAACAAGTTAGTTTAAAGATGAATCTAACCTGATAAATGGACATTCCTACAGACTGATGGTCATCTTTTATTTTGTATTGTTTTTCTTCCTTTTACTCTTCCACATTTCCTTTATATTTTTAATTAGGGAGAACTTCAAACATACAGAAAAGTTAAGGTACTAAAATGAACCCTCAAGTACTTACCAGGCTGTAATAACTATCAACTAATGGGCAATCCATATGATTTCATATGTCTTCCACTACCCCTGCTCCTTTCTTGACAGCACAACCAGAAGCAAATTTTGAAGCAAATTCTAGACATTATATTATTTAATTGGTAAATACATCAGTTACGTATCTCTAAAGAAGAGATCTTGGTCGTTCTTTGTCCTTTTCTTTATGGAAAGAGAAGAGAGAAGGGAGAGGAGAGTGGAGAGGAGCAGGGAGATGGGGAAAGAAGGGAGAAACGAATCCAGTGCTGTCACACCTAAAATTAAATTCATATATTTTATTACTGTGAACAAATACCCAGTCAGTCTCAGAACTTTCACAGTTGCTCTTGTTCATTCTCCCTCTCTTCCTCCCCGTGCCGCCTTTGTAACTGGGTCTTTTGAATCTGGACCCAAAGGACATTCACACATTGCTCTTGGTTGATGTCTGCACCAGCCACAGCACTGGTTATGTGTCCAAGTTGGCCATCAGACTCATCAGACTCACAAGACTCAAGTGACTTTATTCTAATACTTTTATCTTCATTCATAGAAGGACCAAGGGCAAGAGACACAGCAGGCCTAGTATCTTCATCTCATCAGGAAGCCTAGCCCACCTACCCTAATATATAGCTTTTTTTAGCCTTCATCTGTATTGAGCATTTCAACTGCCATGGTCAAGAGCCAAGGTGTGTGGGTGCTACCTTGACCCAGTGAAGACCTAGCCTTGACTTTTTACTAATTTTTTATACCTTTCTGTTATGTAGGCCTAAGGCCTTAATGCCATTTCACGGTGTATTCAATCCAGGGGTAGTTCTGATGATTCTAAGGAAACAGTGTGAGAAGTCATTCCCAGAAGTCATTCACAATGTCTGAAGTCATTCCCAGGGAAGTCTATATCGACCTGGGCCAAATTTAACTCTTTACTTACATGGCCTTTTAAGTATTTATTCATCTGTTGTTTGTTTTTTCTCTTTCTCTTTTTCCAATTTATTTTAGAAAATCATTTTATTTGTCCTAATGTTTCACAAGTTCTGAATTTTGCTGAATCTGTCCTCACAGTATTATTTAATATATTCCTTTAGCCTCAGTTTCTCCTCTAAACTGGAAGTTGGATCTAGAGACTTAATCAGAGTTTAGAATTTTTTCAAGAATACTTTATAGCAGGTGGCATGTACTGCTTATTGCATCATATCAGGAGGTGCATGTCTGGTTATTTCGTTCTTGTTAGTCTGCGCTGTCTTAGTCCATTTGACTTGCTGTAACAAATTCCACAGACTAGTTTATAAACAATAGAAAGTTATTCCTCATGGCTTATGAGGCTAGGAAGTCCAAGATTACAGCACCAGCATATGACCTTTGGCTGAGGCCTTCCTCTGGGTTTATAGCCATCACCTTCTCGCTGTGTCTTCACATGGTTGAAGGGCCGAGGGATCTTTCTGGAGCCTCAAAAGTATAAGAGCACTAAATCCCATTCATGGGAGCTCCATGCTTATGACATTTTCACCTCCCAAAAGTCCCACCTAATACCATCACTTTTGGGTGTTAGGATTTCAACATAGAAATTTTGGCGGAATACAAACAGTCAGTCCGTAACATATGGATTATATGTTGTTAATTTTATCCAACCTTTATAAAGTTTTGTCAGCTTTTTTCTGAGCCCTGCACCTCTACTCCCCTTCCCTATAAATCCTGTTTGTCAAGTACTCATTTACATTATGGTTCATATGGTGGTGTCAGTTTTTCCTAAAGGTACTGTCCTCAGACTAGTGAGTCATTTCTATGGTGATGACTTATTTCATACCTTTCACAATCCCTTTGTTTTGTCTTGTGGGACCAAATGTTACACTGACACAATCAAGCTTTAGATCATGGTCTTTGATGTCTCATACTGGAGTTAGCAATATCTTCACCTGAGGAAATGTTTCTGGATTGAGTCCTATAAACTTCTATGATAGTAATGTCGTGTGTCTCACGTTTGTACCTCAGTCATTACTCACATTCTATGGAGCAATAAACTCAAATTATTATAACATTATTAGATTGTCAGTATTATAAAAAGCAATTTAATATCAACTAGTTATCTTTTCTGTCAGAGTGTTTTGTCTTTAAGATGAGTGATAAGTTCTTCTGTCTAAACCAGACTAATATTACATTTCTATCTCTTGTAATTAGAACCAGTTACTTTTAAAAAGCTGTAGATCTGTTTTATGACCACTGAAAATAAAGCACGATTACGTAATTGCCCATTGAGGGCATCAACTTTATAAGGCGTCATTCAGAATGGAAGATTACATAAACATTTTAGAATTCATAGTAAAATTCTTCTAAATTTGTTATGCTATACCAGTATGGTATATATTTTTTAAAGTGCCACTGTTGCTGTGAAATCACAGTGAGACAATGTGGTGGTCACCTAGGGCTCAGGAGAGAGAGGCTCTTTGTTTACCTTCTTGTGATACATTTGATTATTGTATCTGTTTAGAATTTACATTTTATCAAATGTTTTTAAAATTTCTTCATTCTCTTTATGTTATTAACTGATACAGGATTATGTGTTTCTTCAGTTCATGGACGATGCGAGTGCTTGGTAGATTTATGCTTTATATTAAACCAGTCATTTGGTTGAACTAGAATTATTTGTGTTACTCACTTGATCTGGTCATTTAGAACAATTTCTGATAGTACCACTTTCAAATGGTGTTTTCTATTTTTGCTTCTTTGGTGTAGCTGGTATATATTGTAGAACTTTGATTTATATGTTTGCTGTTTTATTTTCCCATGTTTTATATGTTTAAATGTTTATCTCGAGTATATGTTTTTTTCCTATGATAATGGACAGTTTGACTGAGATGACAGTCTTCTGGGCTATCCTAAAAAGTTTCAAGTGGGTTAGAAGCAGACATCTCTTTTCATTTGATAGATCAAAGAATTGGAATGTATTTATTAAGATATGATAGGTGCGCCTTGTAGGTTTCTTTCAGTTCAAGGCCTTTAAGAATACCATGATTTTAAATTTTTTAAAGAAGTGGCAGTGTATTAATTGTTGGCAAATGTGTGCTTGCTTTAAACATTTAGGGTGCCTGTATCCTGACAGTCGAACTGAAACCGGAACTTCACTTCAAACCTTTAGTGACAGAAAACACCAGCTAACTAGCTAAGGTAACCAGGTATTCAGGCATGAAGTGATCCAAAAATCATGACACACATTTATCTTAAGCTGTAATTGACAGCTGCAAGAACCTTGCAAACAATTGAGACTCTTTTCTGTACTCGAAGGCAAATACAAACTATGAAGATTGTTTAATGTATGTGAATATTTTTTAATATTCTGCTTTAAAATGGATCTTTATTATAGTAATAGGAAGAGCATAGTAAATACAATGTTAAAAATTTTAGTTATCACTTTTGCGGGCCACCCCCTCAGATACACGCCTCACCTGACCCTATCCAGTGATGCCTCATACACATAATGGTACCCCTAGCCACCCCATCTAGGAGAGCTTTCTCTGCCTGGGGAATGCCACTGCGGAGGACCAGAGTCTAGTTGTAGCTGCTGTGGGAGCCAGTGGATTCCCTCCAAGAGTTTGTACGTGCTTCCTTCTGATGCTCCCCAGAATTCCTCCAAATAAGCCGAAGGCCTAAAAGTGTGTTGACAGCACTGTCACCTCTCACAGCTCTTCACAAGCAAGGATTGCAGAGGTGCCGGCAGAAGAGGGTATAGACTTCTGACTCTAATCACACCTCCTTTTGCTGCCTGTTGTTACCGTCAGTTCATTCAGTCTGGTTGGAGTCAAGTTTTCGTGCTTGGAAGCCATTCTGCTTGATGAGGAGGACGATGATGATGATGGCAGTGGTGGTGGTGGTGGTGGTGGAGGTGGCACCCATGTGCACTGGTGGTGGGAATGTAAATTTGGTGTCGACGCTATGGAAAACAGTTCCTCAGAAAATTAAAAATACAGCTACCATATGATCGAACAATTTCACTTCTGGGTATTTATCTGAAGAAAATGAAAACACTAACTCAAAAATATATATGATGAAATATTATTCAGCCATAAAAAAGAATGAAACCTTGCCATTTGCAACAACATGGATGGACCTTGAGGACACTATGTTAAGTGAAGTCAGAAAGAGAAAGACCAATTCCGTGATCTCTTTTATATGTGGAATCTAAAGCAAAACAAACCCACCAGGCTCATAGATACAGATTACAGATTGGTGGTTGCTAGAGAGGAGGGCAAGGGGGTGGGAGAAATGGGTGAAAGGGATATAAATTTATTAAAGAGTTAATAAGTACTTATACTATTCCAGGCCTTTTCTGAGTAAGTTACAGATATTAATTTGTTTATGCTTCCTACCACTGCTGTGAGGTAGGGACTCATGTTATTCTGAATTTGTAGATGAGGCAAAGAACAGTTAAGTAATTTCTTTGCTTAAGGTTACAAAGCTAGTAAAACACCAGGCTGGTTGGTGTTCCTAACCACAAGGATAATTTGCTCTTAAAGTGATTTAGTACTGTCTATATCTGTAGATTTGTTACTGACTTCTCTATTTCCTGTTTGTGAGGATTGTTGGCTCTGGGTGATCTCATTCATTTCTGAAAGTTATTCTGATAAATTGGAGGTAATAAACTTAGCTTGGTACCTGACATATGATACAACTTGAATAGGTATTGATAGGATTATATCATTATAACTCCATTGTTCAGGAAAGAGTTATATTTTACTCTTCTATATGAAAATAAGTTAATGAAAGAAAATATGGATCTAGGTCAGCAATCTATGGCCCATAGGCCAAACCCAGCCTGTTGCCTGTTTTTGTAAGTAAATTTTAATTGCAACACAGCTGCACTCTTTCACATTCCGATTGGCTAACTTTGCCGTATAACAGCAGAATTGAGTAGTTGGACTATATGATTCTTAAAGCCTAAAACATTTATTATCTGGCTCTTTAGGAAAAGTTTTCCAACTTCTGATGTAAAGCATTATTCTGAGTTTATTATGATACATATTTTATAATATAGATCATTATACCATTTCAAAAATTGTTACAATGATGTAATGCTGAAGAAAGAAAATAATAAACAATAAGAATGTGTTTGGTCATGAATCAATATTGACAGAATTGATTTACTTATAAAATATCAAAAGGCAGAATTGAGAAGGAAATTCTACAAGTGATTAATGGAGTTGAACTATGGCCCAGTATTTTAGGCCCTCATTCAGTCTCTCTCCCCATCTATAACATGTGCACCATAAGTCTGACCATAGGGTGCTTCTCAGATAAAGTTCCAGAGTCCCATAACCAAGACAAAAAACAAAGAGCATCATTTTCTCTGATGTCGTGTGTTTAAAATTCAGTATGGATCTCTAATAAAATAAATACAAGCTTTTCAACATGGTATTCAGTCTTCTCTTCAGCCTGAGTCCGTATTAACAACCCTTGCTCTCCTATACACTCATACTCTTATTCTCTCTCCCCCATCCCCAACCCCGATTTCTCTGGGTAATTTGCTGTTATCTCTCTCTGGAGAGACAGTGTCATTCCTCTCCCTACGCTCCTGGTGCATACACTTGTGAAACCCTACCTTCTTACTAACGGCCTGTCTGAAATGCTAGAAAGTCTATAAAGGCTTCCCTGGTTCCCCATTTCCAATTATGGCTGTTTCCTCCCTTGATTTGGCCATTCCTGCATTCCTTGTCATTTTGCTCCTTATATGTTGTTACTTGTGCACTTGTCTTATTCCTCCCTATTAGATGCTTCTGATGACAGTGTCTTATAAAGGATAGGTCCTTATTAATTATAGAATTGAGTTGATTTCATCTAATAAATGTTTGTGATACATTTTAGTATTTCCGATTGTATTTTAATAATTAAAAAATAAAATACTGATTATAATCCAAAATTTGGAAAACTATGCTTTAAGGTGTTTTTGTGGTTGTCCAAAATGGATGGTAATTATGGTAAGTTTTGCGATCGCCTCTGAGTCTACCCTCAATGGGATTTGAGTAGAGGATAGATTTACCAAAGAGGTTACATCTATTGCTGCTGCTTCTGCTGCCACTTCTCCTACTCTTACGAATGGTTTAGGTTATGTGGTCTGTAGTGTTGCAAAAGGTATGCGAAACCTCTTGTTAGAAGGGCCACGATCTTCTATAAGTAAACATGTAAGTAGATGGTTTGAAAATTTTGAAGGACCTGTAATTAGTTATCTATTGTACAGTTGGCCGTACATATCCACAGGTTCTACACCATAGTTTCAACCAATCGCAGGTGGAAAATATTCAGGAAAAAAAAAGTTTCGTTGTTGCTGACGTGTACTATGAAGTTAGACCTATCATCATTGTGTCTTTACTGAACATGTACAGACTTTTTTCAATTTACAAAGTATTTTCATTGTATTAGGTATTGTAAATAATCTAGAGGTTAAAAGTATATGGGAGGATGTGCATAGATTATATGCAAATATAACACTAGTTTATATAAGAAACGTGAGCATGTGGATGTTGGTGTCTACTGGGGGTCCTGGAACCAGTTTCCTACAGATAACATGGGACAGCTGTAAAACATCACTGCAAACATAGCCACTTAAAACAATGCATGTTTATTATCTCACTGTGTTTGAAAGTCAGGAGTCTGGGCACAGTTTAGAGTCTTCTGAGAGCATCTGATCAATGTGTTTGTGAGGGCTGAGTTCTCATCTGAAAGTTTGGGGAAGGATCTTTTTCTAAGCTCACATAGTTGTTGGGAGCATTGTGTTCCTGGCAGGATGTTGGGTTGAGGGCCTCAGTTTCTTGCTGGCTATTAGTCAGAGGCCACTCTCAGTTCCTTACCATGTGGGCCTTTCATGGGGGAACTTACAACATGGCAGCTTGCTTCTTCAAAGCCAGCAAAGGAGAGTTTTCTTGCAAGATAAGTGTTATATAAATTGATTATACAAGTAACATCACCTTTGCCATATTTTATTGGTTAGAAGTTAAGTTACAGATCCCACCATACATAAGGGGAAGAGATTACACAAGGGCATGAGTACCAGGAGCTGGTGATTATGGGGCCACCTTACAGTCTTTTAGCAAGATGCCCATACAAGTGCATTTGTGTTGGAGGCATTCATCGAGAAGTGATATGGTTTGCTTGTTTCTATTTAAAAAACTCTTGACTGTTAAAATGCTCCGTAATTGGTAATTAGTAAAAAGAAGCAATATATAGCTCTTCTGGGAGGTAGGTTGTAATTAATTAGTAATTCTAGCTGAATTTATTGTTATATTTCTGTTACTTCTTACCAGTTCTTCTAATAAGTAGGATGGAGAGAGGATGAATCAAATCTTGACCTTGTGATAGAATCTGAACTTGCTAATTCTTTCTTCTGTCTTTAATCATCTTTTCCTTAGCTTCCAGGTAGCTCCTCTTCTGGTTCTCCTCCCTTCAACTTTGTTCCTTACCATTCTCCTCTCCTGGGTCATTCTTTTAAAAGTATTATTATTTTAATCACTTTTATTCTCCATATATCTTTTATATGATCACCAAGCGTGTTTCAAATGTATAATTTAAATGACAGAATAATAATTTTGAACTTAATTAGTAAGCCAGAGGTTTTCAAACTGGGTTCTGATGAGACCGTAGGGTTCTTAGGGGTTAAAAATGAGTAGCTAAGTAAATAGAACTAGAGCTTTAAGTCAGTGCTGCTCAAATGTGATCTGGTATTGCTTTGTTAAGGATTTGTTACTGGTAAACAAAATACACAAAAACAGAAATACAACACAAAATAAAGATAGCTGCTTAGGGAACTTTTGTTGGAGTTGTTTGTTTGTTTTTGGTACTTTAGTTATAAAGTAATATTACATGTGTCACACCCAATGCTTTTATGACAGCTCTCATGAACTTTTAAAGAATGGCTTGATTCTTCTGGCAATATTTGTGACATAAAAGCATATTCCTTTAGTGACAGACTGTGTTTACTATAAATATTTTAAAACCTGTTGCTGACAGTACAAGTCTAGTTAATGAATTTTTAATAGTAGCAGTTTACTGATACTAACTCAAGTTGATTATTAGTTGTGGCTTATGAAAAGTATTGCTAAATTCTATATATGGAAGGTGCATAGACAGGCTCCCAGTCCTCTTAAGTCTATTTTTTATGTTATTTCTTTGGTAGATTTTTTATCTCCTCTCATTCTATTTATTAGATCATTTTTAGGAGGTTACTATTTACATTACATTTGTGCAGGATTACTACTTTATCTTTTACTCACAGATAGGGCCTGAGTTTAGCTCTGAAGATGTGTTTTTGTTACATGTAATTATTTAATGTCTTCTTCAAACAGAATCCACATTTGAATAGATTATATGAACCTTCATTCTATCTGTAGCTTTTTGTCCTTTCAGATAGAAAGTGGGGCTTTTGAGTAAAAATTTTCTAAAAGAAGCCAGTTCCCCCCGCCAGTGGAATCACCCAGTCGTCTTGAGGAGAGAGAGGTGGTTGGCCTCATCGAGTTCATGTTAATACGGGGAGGAGGGAAGCCTGCTGAATGAATACAGTCAGTGTGACAAAAAGCTTTTTTCTCTCCTATATATAGTAGTTTCTTTCTGTACAGTATTTTATTATCTTACTTATAAAGTTTCCTTTTTGTTTTTCTTTCTTGGTTCTTTTGTGAAGCTTGCTATTTTCAGGTGTTTTGATTTTTGGAGGAGGAATTATAAATGGAATTGTATATTTTAGAGGAGGTCAGGTTTAGAAGTCATCACTCATCATGTGCCTATCTCTCTTTTTATTTTTAAACAGCACATGAGTGTCTGACTCTCACGTGGTATTTCTTGCTTGGCAGGCTGGTGCCAGACTCAGTGTCTTTTGTTTTTAAGAGATAAACGTCTGGTGGTTTTTGTTTTGCTGTGAGACACATGTGAGTCATACTGATCATGAACTATGTCCTCCCTCCAAACCTCTAATTATTTTGGACAACTTACTTATACCTCAGCATCTAGAAGCTAATGTGTTAAAAATTTTAACTGTGTGTATGTTTATAAAGGTTTGATTAGTCACTGTATTTTTCATTCCTTATAGGTTAATATAATTATTTCTTAGTTGAATAAACTGCTGGTCCTGTTGGCACTAATTTTGGTTTTATACTTGTATATTAATTGCAGAGTTAGAAAAAGATTAAAGAAAAATTGTAGCCCTTAATATACATGACTGACTTTTTCCTTGGTCATGGACAGTACCACGAATCTAGATTTCATTAATATGTTTAATCCTGTGACTTACACTTTGGAATGCAGTGGCTCATTGTTTTTTTAAGAAAGTTTTTAAAGCAGTACCATTATCAGAAAGACAATTAAAATGTTTTCTGTTGCTGAAGAACTTATTCAACATTATCAAAATCATCTTTATTTCCCCAATATATTATGACAGGTAGTTATGTGTAATGGCTAAAAGAATGGATTTGGGAGTCAGACTGTCTAGGCTAATCTATTAGCTCCACCACTTAACCAATTGTGTGATGTTTGTGAAATCACTTTATTTCTCCATGCCTCAGTTTCTTCTCTGTAAAATAGGGTGTATAGTATTACCTACCTCATAAGATTGTTTTCAGGATTAACTTAATATATGTAAAGTATTTACAATAATGCTTGACGTTACCCGGTAGGTACATATAATAAGTCTTAGCTATCACTGTTCATCTTTAATTGTCTGGTTTTACAAATGATGTGTTAATAACAACAAAATTTTATTAATGATGCACAGTAAGAGTATGTAATAGGATTTCAATTTTTTAGTGTTAAAAATTCCCACTACAAACTACTTTTAACCTATAACTTTTAGGAAATGAACAATTGAAGCTGAACATTTTTCATTATCAAGTGCTATTGCAAGGTAGTATTTTAATCATTAAAAAATAAAAAAGTTGTCCATGGAGTTATAGAAGCCTTAGTAATGTGGTTCTGCCTTTTTCTCATTCTGTGTTCTTTTAACATTTGCTAAATTTTTAGTTGAAGAATAAAGATAGCTGATTTTCAGCAAAGTAGCTACCAAGTCTTCTGTCTTATATCTAGAACTTCAGGTTTTTATTAAGTTACCACTGAAGTTTTCTTGACCGTTGATATACTTCCACATTATTGTTTTAAATAGACTTTTCTTTCTTTCTTTTTTTTTATTGGGAACATTTCCTTGAACATTCACTTAGAGTATCAAAAGAAGTTTTTGTTTGTGGTTGGAAAAAATGTCCTTAACCTGCCAACAGAACTTAAAATTGCATAAGAAAATGGGTGTTGATGCTGAGAAATGGTGTGTAGGCAGCATATCTCTTATTCTGTCTGAAAACAGTGATGAAATACAAACAACAAATGTGGAATTGCTGTTGCTCTATTTTAGTGTGGGAAAGATAACTTCATAGTGCAAGAAAATTTCTGCTTTTTAAATAAACTTTTATTATATTTAGGCATGGGATTTTGTTGGCAATCATTATAGGGATCACAGAAAGCTAATTTCTATAAAAAGTACTGCGTTTCCTGTTTCATTATATTTGTGTTGAGATTTAGCAGGAGTTTATAACTGGGATTCATTGTTGGTCTCTAGATGATCTGTGAACTCTTGAAATTCTCTATTAAATTTTACTTTCATTTTGAAGCTTTTATGATGCGTTATCATTAACCAATCTTGTACTCTTTTTTGTTTGTTTTTTGTAGTAAAATACACATACAAAATTTAATATTTTAATAATTTTAAGTATACAGTGTAGTGGTATTAAGTACATTCATATTTTTGTGCAACCATCACCACCATCCATCTCTAGAACTTTCTTATTATCCAAACCTGAAACTCTGTACCCATTGAGCAATAATTCCCCAGTTTTGCTTCCTCCCTATCCCCAGCCTCTGGCAATCACCATTCTACCTCTGTGTTTATGAACTTGACTATTCTAGGTATCTCATATAAGTGGAATCATTCAATAGTTGTTCCTCTGGTTCATCCATGTTGTAGTATGTATCAGTATTTGATTTTTTTTTTTAAGGCTGAATAACATTCCATTGTAGGTAAATAGCACATTTTGCTTATATATTCTCCCATCCAGGGAGTTTTGTTTTGTTTTTTTTTTTTTTTTACCTTGAGGCTATTTTGGATGCAATATAGAATACTGCTATAAACATTGGTATACAAAAATATCTGTTTTAGCTTCTTTTATGTATACACCCAGAAGTGGAATGGCTGGATCATACAGTAATTGTATGTTTAATTTTTTGAGGAATCATCATACTGTTTTCCATAGTGGCTACACCATATTTTATATTGCCATTGTCTATAGAATTTTGTGTTGTGTATATTTTTCTTGGGAATCATTAAATTTCATTATAGCCTCAAAGTGAGTCAATGTTCTAGTATTTACTCCTTAACAGACTTATTTTAATTCTGCATACTTAATACAATGAATATTATATTACAGATATTAGGGATATTAGGCCTGTTCAGTTGTTTTATCATTCCACTCAAACTTCCTTGGGTAGATGAAATGCAAAGTGTTATTCTTCAACTGTAGTCATATGGGTTAACATGAAAATAGGTAACGCTAGGATATTTAGAATTTTGTGTTCAACAGTCTTGAAAAACAGTATCATTTTTTAAGTTTACCAGAAGACTGAGATGACAAAACACAAAAGTAGCATCAAGTATTTTATCTCATGTTCTTCTATACTGAAAGTATGGAAGCAGACTGGTGTTGATAATTTTGATTTCAAATGCATGGCAGAGACCGTAGGTCAGCAAACACTATTGTATACCTTTAGGTCCTTGGCTAAATTATTTTCGGTGTGACTATGATAATGACTGATTTATGTAAATAGACTTTAACAGTAGGTTTGTTGCTCTTTACTTTAAAATGAATTGTCAACCAAAGTCATTACAGTTGAAATTTTTTACTTAATTTTAGAATGATGACTGGCAAAAATAAATTAATTATAGTAGAGGTATGAATCCTTTTTCCCTTCCTCCAAACAAATAAAAGTAACCCAGTGACAAAAGTCCAATAGTATCTTTTGTCCTATACCTCTGTTCTACTTTACAATGATCATATGAAGTTGAGCATGATTGTAGCATTCCAGGAAAGTTGAGATACTATTCAAGATTCTATTCATTGTATTTTATTTACTAAGGCAAAAAATTTGTGCCATAAAATATTTTTTTTAATAAATAAAATTTCGAAACATGTATATTTTAAAATTTTTATAAGAGTTTATTTGAGCCAAACTGACAATTTTTGCTGGGAGCAAAATTTCAAATGCTCCCTAGAATCATATATTTTGGGACCAAATTTTAAAATTCAAAGCAAATTAAAGAATATTACATGTAACATCTAACATAATTAGACCAGTAGAAGAAGCTGTCCCCCAGGATCAGTGATGATGCTCCCCAAACTCACCTCTCTTTTCTCTCCCCCACTTCATTTCTGCTTTCCACATTCCACCTCCGCTCTCCTTTTCTCTCATTTGGGACCTGTTGTTGATGGGACAGGGGCAGATCTCAGTGTTCCCTTTGAGCAGGAGAAAAGATTGAGCACATCCAGTACAGAAGTATTAAACTGCATTTTAGAAAACCTGGATTTTACTTTTTCGAATTAATAACTGAATCACTTGGTCTCTATTTCTTACTTGTAAAATGACGGTATTGAACAAGTAGAAGGATATACTTTTTGAAGTTTTTTCTAACTCTTATATTTTGGGGGAGGTGATGTATGATTCTGAACAGTTTTGGATAGTCTCTATAATATGGCTACCTTATAATTCTTACCTAGTTTGAAGGGAGAGACTATCTCTCTTGTAAACCTCATATTTCCCAATACAGGGCGTTCCTCAAAGTTGACACCTAAAAAGATTGCAAATGCGAAGAAAATTGTTCAAGTTATGGAAAGTGTAAAATTGTTATGGCAAACACCATTTTATTGGTTCTTTGAAGTTTTTAATAGGGTTTAGTGGATATATTGGTTATTTGGATCCATATATTTCAACTGCAAATAAGTGATAACCTGATGATAATGAAACATAACTCATATAACATGAAGTTAAAATATGCACCTTAATACAGTGGCTTTGTCTGTATTTTTCTGTGATTTCCTTGGCTATACCTTCCTCTGGCTTTTAACATCTTTACATTCTGTAAAAGAAAGGGGCTGTACTTTCAGAGCGAAACAATGTTTACTCAAAACTCTCAGTACATTTCATTGATATGAATTTTATCCTTGTGTATTTATGAACTAATTTCAGTTTCCATGATGATACCATGATGGCTTAGGTATAAATTCCTGAACTAAGCATTTATTAGAAAAGGAAAAAGGATTTTCTTGTGCGAGGGTTAGTGTCTCTTGGTCTTTGTGGATAACATGAGGGAAGAGTGGATACTTGATCAAAACTAGTGTTCTTTTGGAAGGGAAATGAGAATAAGTCCAGGGCAGGAATCTAAGAACTTACCCTATAGTTCCCAATTCTGAACAGCTATATACGTCCTTCCTTTTATACATGTTCTTAACCAAAAGTTTCCCTTAAATGAAACATCCTCGCCATCCCCCACCCTTGCAAAGAGGTCCATTTCAAAGTCTCATCTAGTTCTAAGACCAAGATCTCTGGGTGATGTTTAGTCCTCTTTCTCAGGACTGATGGAACTCCTCATGGTCTTGCAGCCTATAGCTAAAAATAACTTATGTATGTCTATTCATAATGCTGGAGCAAGAACAGGATGATTGAAATAAAAATTCCCATTTTTAAAGATGGATAATGGAAGGCTATCCTCCATTGGTTACTCTTTCATAGTCCAGGAATGGTGAGTACTCCCTGTACTGGCAGGAAGTTAATTTCTTAGTCAATGTATTTGACAGCAAGTTGTTTTTATCTCTGAGGGTGTCTCCTTTTTCCTTGTCTTTATGGCACACCTGAGGTGGCCTTTGTGAAGGGCCATCCATTTGGGAACTGTGACTTCTAGTAGTTCTCTCACAGAGAGTGTGAGGTTGGATGGGGGAATCTTAGGTTGTCTCAGACCCATGGTCCTCACTGTGGCCTGAGGATCAGCAGCATTAGCATGACCTGGCTAGCAAATTCTTGGGTGTCACCCTAGACCTATTGAATCAGAATAGGTGCTCCAGTAATCTGTCCTTTAACAACATCTTCCAGAGCATTGAACATACTCTGTAGTTTAAGAACTGTTTGCTTAGACATTTAGCAGGTTTTTGTGATTTGGCAAATCAGCTTCCTTAAAAACTAAGTGGACTACTAGTTGGTTAATGGTCTTCCCATTTGCAGTAA
Organism: Eonycteris spelaea; assembly: GCA_003508835.1. Classification (NCBI taxonomy): domain Eukaryota; kingdom Metazoa; phylum Chordata; class Mammalia; order Chiroptera; family Pteropodidae; genus Eonycteris; species Eonycteris spelaea. The sequence goes on from PUFA01000044.1 coordinate 9,098,560, forward strand.
GTAAAGTCAGAGACTTTGCCTGGTGATAGAGCTTGAAGCCTCCACCCATATCTTGGGACCTTAAGTTAAGGTCACTGCCCTATCTTGGCTTCTGCTTGTTCCTGCCTTTGGCTGCATCTCAATTGTATTTTCACAGTAAAGTGTATTATCTTTGTTAGACTAGGATATGCCTCTTAGCTGGAGGTGCTTGGGAAAGGACAGCTGTGAGGGTGGGGATTAGGTGTGTTCAGGGCTCTAGTCTAATCTCCTATGGAATCTCTAACTTCCTGGCCTCTTTTCATAAACCTTTCCACAATTTCGCTTTTTTGTTTGTTAGTTTGTTTTTGTTTTTAGCCACTGGAGTCCACATTACTAGACTTAGCTTTTTTGAGGGTTATAGAAGCAGAGAGGGCTTCTTATATCAGAAGATATATTTCCTCTCCTCTCTCCTTTTAGCCTAAGCTTATCTTTATCTAGGTCAGAAGAAGTAGGCAACATCTTTCATCATTCTTAATTTTTATACCATTTAAGTTTTTTTTTGTTTTGTTTTGTTTTTTTACTTGAAGCAGCCATAATAAATGCTTAAAGTGATCATGAGATTTAAGGCACTAGATGATTGGTTAAGAGTGCCAGCACTAACTGAGCTCTCCCTGTCAGGGCTAAAAACTCGAGTCACTGATGGGACAGGAAGCAAATAAAAAGCAAGTCCCTTTTCTACTGTCTGGACTTTCTGTCTCCCTCTATCGTCCCCTAGTGGCATGGCCTCACGGGGTGCGGTTGGCAAAGCGTGCAATCTGTGGAACAGTCCTAAAAATAAAGTAGTAAACTGTTGATACACTGCACAATAGGTATGAAAAAAGTCACACAAAAATGCATATACATTCTACGATTCCATTTATATAAAATTATAGACAACTAATTTTACACGAATTCTAATTTACAGTTAAATAACAGATACTGGGTACTCGGGGGTAGGTAATAGAGTGACTGGTGGGAAAGATGACAAAGAAACACAGGAAACCTTTGCGGTTGATAGATGTGTTCATTATCTTGATTGGAGTGATGCTTTCACAGATGTATTCATGTGTCAACACTTGTCAAATTGTACGCTTTAAATCTGTGCAGTTTATTGTATGTCAATTTTACTTCAATAAAGCTGTTAAGATTATTAAAATACTTATTCATTAAAATAATACATATTAAGCAATCAAACAAGGTCCACATTTCCCCTTTCCCCTCCTCCACACACCTCTTGAGACTTCTTATAAGTAGGAAGAGCTTGTTGTAAACACTAGTCCTAACTCTTAAGGAGTCTGTGACCTATAAACCCTTTTTAACTTCAGTTTTCTTATCTGAAAAAATGGACCTTCTGTTACCTGCACCAAGGATACTTCACAAAGATGCTATGCATATCAGAATGAGGTGTGTGCGAGAGTGCCTTGTATCCTTTGAATTAAATCCTCTTCCTCCTCCTCTCCCTTTTCCTGAGTGTTAGAAAGATGCCTCATGGTTTCTGTTCTGGTCTCCTTTTCCTCCTAGAAAAATGGAAAGAGGAAGTGAGAGGATATCTCACGGATAGGCCACACTTACCTTTTTCGTAGTGAAATGGGTAAGAAATTGTGTCATTAAGTTGGATGTGATCTCAGGAAATGGGGCAGTGGGAAAGACTTGAAGTAAATCAGATTAATGATTGACAAGGCTGATTTGCTGCATTTTAGTTATTCTACAAACATAATAAATTTTCATATTATTAAATATTTTCTCATAAAAATAAGGCAGCATCACTAAGGTAACCATATCTAGAAACTCAGCTTATACTGCAGATATGCTTTGGCAAGCCGAATGGCATTCGAGCTGAGAAGAAACAGATAATGTTCCTTGAGTAAATGTTCTCTTGAGGATGCATCTGATGGATAGTGACTCTGCAGGGTCTTCAGCTGTTTCAAGATAACATTTGTTTGTAGCTAACAAGTGGCTTTTCTATAAGTAAGGGAAAAAAAAGTTGTTTATTTTCTCAGTAATGAAAAGATCGAAAAATATAGTTTCTTTGAGAATTTACCGTGTGTTAGATACGTTTCAGTCGCTTTTAATGCTATTTTTCTCTTATAATGGTGAAAGTTAGGTGCCTTAGGATATGATATTTGGTCATGGATATCAGTATCGGTGGAATCATGTGTTTTATAGCAAATTTTGATTTTGTATAGTGAGTAGTATGACACAGGGCTTCTTAGTTTCAAAGCCCCACCACTAATAACTAGGCCTTGAATAAGTAACTTTAGTCTCATTCTATTTCAGGTTCTTATCTGTAAAAGGACAATAAAAAACAGAATTTCTGTGGTTGCTATAAGGATTATATGTATAGTGCTTAAACTAATGCCTTGTACACAAGAATCGTTGTATAACTATTAGCTTACCATTTTTTATTATGTCAGCAATCGTGTTTTATTTGGAAGAATCTGGACTTGCAAAGATTATCTCTTCATACCTTATATACAGATTGAACATTTTAAAAATAAAATGTTAGCTTAGGAATAGAGTTATTGGAGAAAATATTGTGAGGCTTTTTAACACATATTAGCAGATTTGTCTTTAGTAAAGTTATATCAATCGTTACTCTCATCTGCAATCTATGAAAGTCCCAAACTTGAATGATTTTATCTTGATAAATCTTAAAATTAAACAATTTTCTTTAGGAAAAAAAGTCAAGTGAGACAAGAGATATTTGGAAATATAAGGAAGAATTTCCAGTAGGATCTTTTGAAAAACAAAATAAACATTTAAGTATAGGAAAAGAATCTACTCTGGGAAATGATAGGAAGTAGTATTTCCTATTATTTGTTTGTATTGTTTGAAAACTGTGATCATTCAGATACCTGAATGATCTCTACTATTTTAATAAACTTTCTTGCTGTATTACATTGGTGTTGACTCTTTTAAACAAAAGAAACCTTTCGTACCTTGGTGTATGCCTGTATTTCTAGCCCTACTGAGGAGCCAGAGGTTTCGTACCATGTGCTTTTGCCTCCAGCAAGTGTGGTTCCTTCAGAGGTACACCCCCTGGATATCACAGCCTCTTGGGAAGGAAGTTCCCCACGACTGGTATATTGCTCACCTCTAAAACAATTCTTTAGTGTTCCTATTTGAGTTCTTAAACTGACATACTTCCTCCGTCCGTGATACGTTTTTACCTTTTCTATCCTAATGTTTCTGAAAAAAGCGTGGTTCTTTATATTGGATTGAATTCTATATTTAATGGGGGAGGGGTAGTAGCTTTTATCATTCCCCGCCACCCCCCCCCCCCCCGCTCATCCCAATACAGAAAAAGAGCTGTTATTGAATCAATACGGATTCTTACAGTCAAAGAAATAAGGTGTGATGTCTGTGAAGGAGAAGATAAACTAAACCGTCGTGCACCTGAGGACTAGGTGGGAAAAGCTTTTCTATAACGGAAGTGTGGATAGTCAGCTTGACGTTAAGGACCTGTTAGCTCCCTCTTTTTATCTTTGATAAATGGTATTTTGTCATTGCCCTGCTTAGGTAGTAATCTTCCAAAGGTAAAGACAGGGTTGAATTTTACTTAGATTATTATAATGTTAATTTGAATAATAACTCTCAGATTTGGAGAATTTGTTGAAATTAAAATGGTGAGTAATCACACAAATGCTTATGCACTACTTTTCAATTTAGAACACCTCCTCTCTCTTCATTATATAATTACAACATTATTCAACCCAAACAATTTACGTTGTTTTCCCACACAGGTTAGAAAATTATCTGAATTTTGCTTTCTGGTTTCAACATGATTGAAACTGTAAGATTTTTTTCTTTTCTTTTCCCAGGATGTTTTGACCAGTGTTAGAACAATACCTTTTATCCCAGGCACCAAAACATGGTACCTGTTATATGTTATAGAATTAGCTTCAGCCAGTGTTTCCTGTGAGATTTTACCCCAGCAGACGTCATCCTCTAAAACCACTGAGGAAGCAAAAACAATAGTTTTCCTTGCTGAGGCTCCTTTACTTTTTACTATATTCAGATTATTTTTGGTTGGTATATTTAGCATGTGGTTAGTCAAACCTTTCGGAGGTTAACCCTTAGGTAAGTCTTTCCTTAGTTTAATAGCAGATGGTGTTAACCGTTAAGCCATAGGAAGTAAATAAATGTTATTTCTAATGTTATCATTACATAAATTTGGCTTCAACACAGACATATAATAGTAGTACCATTTTTCAAATACATATGCCTTGGTTACAATCTTATATATCCTGATTCAGTAAGTTTGATAAGGGGTCAGGTATCTGTACCTAAAAAAGCAAAGCAAAAACAAACAAACACACAAAAAACTCGCCAAATAGTAAAGTCCAAAATGTAGAGAATCTTTAGGTATAGAAGTGGGGAAACTTCCTCTGTGTGTGGTGTGTGTGTGTGTGTGTGTGTGTGTGTGTGTGTGTGTGTACTTATATAGATACAAATATACATCTACTTGGTTATATTATTTTTGAAAGGATATTTGTTATTGCTTTTGAAACTTTATATTGGGAAAATATCTTACATGGCAGAATTATATTTTAAAAGGATAATCCTGTGTTGTATACATATGATTTATATACACGCTGTGTAAATAAAATCTCCTACTGGTAGGAGATAAGTAGTTGCCTTCAGAGTCCCTGTTTCTTTTTCAGCCTGATATTCATAAGATAATTTATATTGTAGCACAAAGTCATTTTGTATGGGCTCTCCAGCTCTAATAGCCAACCAGGTATTTTTTGCTTCACTAGCAACTATTATGTGGCGAAGCTGTCTCTACTGCTGTCTTTGAAAGACAGATAATAGCTTAGCCTTATTTTTTGTACCACTGCCATTGTTTTACACAACTAAAAGTAGCAATATAGGTAGAATAGAAGAAAATTTTTGGAAAAATATGTGCCTTCACTATGCTGTTTTGGTAAATACATTCAGAAACAGTTGTTGCTATTATGAGTGTGGAGCTTTGTCTCTCAGGGAGTCATCCACTAACTACACTTTGAAAATTCAACTGGAATGATTATCGTTGCTTATCAATTATATTTCTTCTGCGTTTCAGTTGATATGTTGGCTGATTTTGGCTAATATTCAGTTAAATCCATTTTCTTACTATTTTTAGCTGTATATCTTTGATTATAAAAATTCCAGAAATATAAGGAAACTTGGGTAATTGTTATAGAATCATCTGTAGACCTTGATGGACTTCTTGCTGGTCTCTGGTGAAATGAGAAATATAAGGAAACCGTAATGAGTTTTGCTTGAAACTACATGTGTGGTCCTACATCATGATACTTCTTCTAGTTTGGTGTTAAAATAGGCAGTTTTAATAAAATAATGACAGTACCGGGTAGTTTAACTTTTAAAATGTTTTTACTTGGCACAGTAAAAAGTGTGCCTTTAAATGTATTGCTCTGTGACATCCCAGAATCTGGGACTGCTGATGGAAAATGTACAGGTAGTTATATTGAAAAGAGCTGGTCTTGATGGATACGTTGGCCCTTTGGTTTCTCTTGTTGTCTATTTGGCGTGGTGTACACACTTTATTGTGTTTATACCCTATGTAGGGTCCCTGGCTTTATAGTTTTAGTTTTCAAGCTCTAGTTTCCATCTGCCTAACCTTGAAGACAGGTGCCAATTTTCTTGCCTGGCAAATCCATATTATCGCTCTGTGCATTCTCCATTCTTGAATTCCTTTTCTCTGCTCTTTTGTTTCTTACTGGATTTTTTCCCCAAGCAGATACAATTATAATTGCCAGCCCGTATTTCTGCTTAGTGCTGCTTCTGGTTCTGTAACAGAGTATTGGCTTGACATCTGGTCTTGTCCATTATGAAATCACCAATAGCTTTGAGTATTTATTGATATTTAAATGGTATAAAAGGCACTGTGTTAGATGCTACAGCCGATAGTAAAATGAGTAAGATATGTGCCTATTCCTTAAATAAATTGTATTCTACTACGACTGTTAAGCACACAAATAATTATACATTCTTTTTAACCATTTTAAAAATCTTGGTAAAACGTAACATAAAAATTGCCATCTTAACCATTTGTAAGTGTATAGTTCAGTTGTATTAAGTACATTAACATCGTTGTGCAGTCATCACCGGCATCATCCCCGTAAGTCTTTTCATCTTATAAAACTGAAACTACCCATTAGACCATAACTCCCCATTCTCCCCTCCCCCAGCCCATGGCAGCTACCATTCTGCTTTCTGAATTGTACTGCTCCAAGTACCTGATAGAAATGGGATCATATAGTCTTCCTTTTTGTGACTGGCTTATTTCACTTAGCCTAATGTCCTCAGAGTTAACCCATTTGTAGCATATTGCAGAATTTACTTCCTTTTAAAGACTGAATAATATTCCATTGATTTTTACTTAACCATTCATTCATTGATAGACACTTGTCTATTATCTTATACTGCTACTGTTGCTATGAATATGAGTGTACAAATATATCTTTGAGACCCTGCTTTCAATTCTTTTGGGTATATTCCTAAAAGTGGAATTGATAGATCATGTCATAGTTCTACTTTTAATTTTTTGAGGAAACACCATACTATTTTCCACAGCTGCTACACCATTTTACATTACCATTAGCAGTGCACCAGGGTTCCATCTACTTCACACATTCTCCCAAACTTGCTGTTGTTTTTTTTTTAATAGTAGTTATCCTTATAGGTATGAGGTGGTATCTAATTATAGTTTTGATTTCTATTTCCTTAATTATTAATGCTGTTGAGTATCTTTTCATGTACTTATTGGCTGTTCGTATATCTTTAGAGAAATGTCTATTCAAGTCTTTTGCCCATTTTTGAATCATTTTTTTTTTTTGGTAGTAAGTTTTTGGAGTTCCCTATGTATCCTGGATATTATTTCTTATCATGTGTATGATTTGCAAATATTATCTCTGATTCTGTGGGTTACCTTTTTACTCTGATACTGTCTTTTGATTTAAAATTTAAAAAAATTTCCCCGAAGTCCAATTTACCTGTTGTTTTTTCTTTTGTTTCCTGTGCCTCTGGTGCCATATCCAAGAAATTATTGCCAAGTCCATGAAAATGTTGTCTTATTTTTTTCCTAAGAGTTTTATTGTTTTAGGTCTTACATATAGATTCTCAGTCCATTTTAAGTTAATTTTTGTGTATGGCGTTAGATAAGGAACCAACTTCATTAATCACATGTGATTATATGGTTTTTCCAGCACCATTTATTGAAAAGGCTCTCTTTATCTCATTGAATATTCTGGACACCTTTGTCGAAAATCATTTGACCATGTATGTAAGGATTTATTTTTGGGCTCTCCATTTTATTCCATTGTTTTATATATCTATATCTGTAGGCCTTTACCGCACAGTTTTGATTAATGGAGCTTTGTTGAAAGTTTTGAAATAAAGAAATGTGAGTCCTCAGGGTTTTTTTTGTTCTTTGTTAAGATTGTTTGACTATTTAGGGATCCCTTCAGATTTCGTATGAATTTTAGGATGGGCTTTTCTGGTTCTGTAAAAAACATCATTGGAATTTTGATAAGGATTGCATTGAATCTTTAGATCATTTTGGGAAATATTGACTTTTTAAAATTATTAATTAATTTTTTTATGGAACCTTGGCTAACGAAATCCAGTAAGTTTCAGCTCTTCATTTAACAGGCATAAATTTATTTACATTGTGTGTTCACCTCCCATAGTTGGATTTCTTTCTGTCACTAGGAAATATTGACATTTTAAGAATATTAAGTGTTCCAGTCTGTAACACTGGGTGTGCTTCCATTTGTGTGTCTTCATTTTCTTTCAGCAGTGTTTTATAGTTTTTGTTGTATAAGTCTTTCACCTCTTTGGCTATGTTAATTTATAAGTATTATATATTTTTTAATGCTATTGTAAATGGAATTGTTTTTGTAAATGTTTCTTATTTTTCATTGTTTGTAAATAGAAATGCAACTGATTTTTTTTTTTTTGTATATTCATGCTTTATCCCACTATTTTGCTGAATTTATTTATTAGTTCTAACAGGTTTTTTTTTTTCCTGGAATTTTTAGGATTTTCTATGTAAAATCATTCATCTGTAGAGATAATTTACTTATTTTTAATTTGGATGCATTTTATTTCTTTCACTTGCCTAATTGCTCAGAACTTTCACTACTGTGTTGAGTAGAAGTGGTAAAAGTGGGCATCCTTGCTTCTTCCCGGATCTTAGAGGAAAAACCTTCAATCATTTACCAGTAAGCATGATGTTCACTGTGGGTGCTTTATATATGGCTTTTATTATGTTAAGAAAGTTTCTTTCTATTCTTAGATTGTTGATTTTTTTTTTTTTAATAATGAAAGGCTGTTGAATTTTTGTCAAATGCTTTTTCTGTGGTAATTGATATGATCATATGTCCCCCCAGCCCCCTTTTATTCTATTGTTGTGGTGTATTACATTGATCAATTTTCATATTTGGAACCATTCTTGCATTCCAAGAGTAAATCTCACTTGGTCATGGTATATAATTCTTTTAATATGCTGCTGAATTCTGTTTGGTAGTATTTTGTTGAGGATTTTCACGTATGTGTTCATAAAGGGCTATTGGTCTGTAGTTTTCTATTCTTGCAGTGTCTTTATGTGGCTTTGGTATCCTGTCTTTATAGAATGAGGAAGTGTTTCTTCCTCTTCAGTTTTTTTGGAAAAGTTTAAGAAAGGTGGTATTTGTTCTCTACCTACTTGGTAGAATTCACCAGTGCAACAATCAGGCTTTTTTCTTCCATAAAAAAGATATCAGTATGGGTCAATTTTTAAAAGTATAACTCTGATTCTTAAATTATTCCAGAACTTGTAATGTTTAAAGATGTTCTTTAAAAGAAAAAAAAAAACAATATATTAAAACTTTCAGTTTGCATTTGTTTTATGTATTTCGAGTATTAAGTTTATATGTTATTATGCATTTGAATCCTTTGAAATATTTTAATTTATGAAAATTCATAGTTATTTCATTTATTTTCTGTAATTTAAAAATATTTTACCACAAATGCTTTTTAAGATTTCAGCATTAAACTTGAAAATTGAATGCCTGATATTTCTCTGCCTTTGAAGTTTTTAGTTCTTTCTTGGCCTGTGGCCATATAACAACCAGGACAAAGATTAGTGCTGTGTGCTTGCTTTATGCTTCCATCACCACAGTCTAGGTTTGTTCAGGATTTTGTATCTTCCTTGTAGTTCAGCAGCCATCCTCTTTTTTTTTGGCTTTCAACAGTCTACCTTCAAAGATCTTTTGTTTTGTGATGATGGAAGAAATTGGCTCTGTGCTACTCTTGGACAATTATTTAATTGTTTACAAAAAACTGAAACTCTCTACTAAAAGTTTCTCTGATGAATCCTTTTGTTTTATTGAAGGCTTGTCATGTCAAAATTGTTGGTCATCATCATTTTTTATGATTGAGAAAATTGTTTTTTAAACCAAATGGCATTAAAAAAACTCATTCTTTTGATTTCGTACTGCATATTTTCCCTGTAGATTATAACAAAGCTCTGGTTTTTAAACGTAAGACATAGCAGATTTAATGCTTGATTAGTGCCGTTATGTCATGCTTAAAGACACTATAGAAATTTTCACTTTATTGAAATAATAAAAAATATTTTGATAACTGCAGATAAGGATGAACACATCTTACACAATAAAGAGTTTAGAACTTCAAAAATTTATCACAACAACCCTAATTAACCCCAGTGGAGCAGTTTAGTGAAGAATATTTTGAATTCTTAATGTAATATCTATACTGGCTTATTTTCATTATTATCAAGGTTCCAAGTATCACTTTGTTTTATTTAAACTTTTTAGTGCATTTTAATTCTATGGGAGATACATTTCCATTTTTATTAAGTGAACCAGTAGGAAAATATGATTTAGTTTCCACAGCTGATTTAAGCCTACCTATCGTAACATGTCTGTTCCGTAAAGTTAGTACAGCTGGAACATGATAATGCATAATTCTTTTCTTACAGAACTGTTTAGAACAATCATGTTATTCAGCCATCAGCCAACATTTACTGATCACTTACTATATGCAGACACTATTCTTAGTGCTTTACATGCATTAATTCATTTATATGATAAATGTTTAAAATATTTGTTTGCTTCCCTTTCTCTTTTTTCCTTCTTCTTTTCGAGGCTGGTGTCTCTTACAACAGTTCTAAGAAACAGCCTGAGTCAGAAATAGTAGTAATTTCTATTGATTGTCCACTTAACTTAGGCATCTCTCCATGGTAATAGAAATAAGAGAAAGGAATCAGGAGACCAAAATAGTATCAGGAGAGAGAGAGAAAACAGATTCCCAGATGGGTGCTGATAAATTTGAGTGAATGCCAATCATACGGGGAATCACGGGTGAATGAATGGTGGGGCCTGATACATGGGGCAGATCATGGAGCCACTCGAGGTGAGGAGAAATGCGATGAGAACAACCAGTTTTGAGAACCTGAGTGGTATAATTTTAAAAACATGTCAAGCCAAACAACAGGATAAAATTTGCCACAGAACGTGTAAACAATAAGGATGAAATAACTGGTTTGGGCCAGTGGATGGACAAGAAGCCTAGCCTTAGACTTCCAAAGAGTAAAAGAGAGAAACACATGTTTTCAACAAGTAGCTTCATACACAGAATGATGAGTGTTGGCCATATATCTTGAATATATATGTCTATGTTATTTGATATGTCACGTTGGATGATTGCCTGTCTTATCTGCATTTGTATATGCTAGGGTGTTTGATAGACATTTATTCTGGGGAGGCCTCTTGGTATGAAAACAGCATGGAATTTGAAATTTGGTGGGTCTAGATTTAAATTTCAGCTGTTACAGGTCTTGAGCAAGCTACTCATCTGATATCCCCTCCCATTTTACTGAGATATAATTGACATATAACACTGTATAAGTTTAAGGTGTACAGCATAATGATTTGATATATGTCTATATTGTGAAATGTTTACCGCAATAAGTTTAGTTAACATCTATTACCTTACATAGTAGCAGTTTCTTTCCTACTCTCTTAGCACCTTTCAAATATACAATGTAGTATTGATAATCGTAATTACCACACTATACATTACATCTTGGAACTTATTTATCTTATACTTGGAAGCTTGTACTTTTAGACCGTCTTCACCCCTCCCCACCTCCATTCTCACCCTCTGGCAACCATCAATCTGTTCTCTATTTCTATGAGTTCTTTTTTTCTTTTTCTTTTTCTTTTTTTTTTGATTCTACATATAAGTGAGATCATACAGTATTTGTCTTTATTTATCGGACTTATTTCACTTCAGCATAATGCTTCAGGGTCCACCATGTTGTCACAAATGGAAGGATTTCCTTTTTTATGTCTGAATAATATTCCGTTGTGTATATATACCACATTTTCTTTATCTGTTCATCTATCTGTGGACATTTAGGTTGTTCCATATCTTGGCTATTATAAATAGTGTTGCAGTGAACATGGGGGTGCATATATCCTTTCAAATTGGTGTTTTTGTTTTCTTTAGATAAATACCCAAAAGTCAAATTATTGGATCATGTGGCAGTTCTGATTTTAATTTTATAAGGAAACTCTGTGCTGTTTTTCATAGTGGCTATACAATTTATATGCCCACCAACAATTTACATGGGTTCCCTTTTCTTCATATCCTGTCCGGCACTTGTTAATTCTCATCTTTTTGGTAATAGCCTTTTTAAGGTGTGAAGTGATATTCATTGTGGTTTTGATTTGCATTTCCTTGATGGTTAGTGACATTGAACATCTTTTCATGTACCGTTGGCCATTTGAATATCTTCTGTAGAAAAATTTCAGATTTTTTGGCCATATTTTAGTTGGATTATTTGCTTATTTTTTTTTTTTTGCTATTGAGTTGTATCAGTTCCTTATATATTTTGGATATTAACCTTTTATCAAATATTACGAATCCCTTTTTTTGGAATCGAATATTATGAATCACGTATTAAATATATGTTTTGCAAGTATTTTCTCCCATTGTATAGGTTGCCTTTTCATTCTGTCGAGCGTGTCTTTGGTGTGCAGCTTTTTAGTTTGACTTAGTGCCACTTGTTTGTTTTTACTTTTGTTGCTTGTGCTTTAGGTGTCATATTCAAAAAATCATTTTGAGACCAAGACCACTGTCAAGGAACTTTCTCCTGTTTGTTTGTTTCCCCCCAGGAGTGTTATGGTTTCCAGTCTTACATTTAAATCTTTAAACCATTTGGAGTTAATTCTTGTGAGTGGTGTAAGTTAGTGATTCTAGTTTCTTTCTTTCTTCCTGCTTTCTTTTTTTTTCCACATAAAGACCCAAAATTTCCAGCACCATTTTTTTGAGTAGACACTCTTTTTCACATCGAATATTCTTGGCTCCTTTGTGAAATATTAGTTGACCGTGCATGCGTATTTTATTTCTGGGCTCTTAGTTCTCTTCCATTGCTATGTTTGTCTCTTTTTTTTTTTTTTATGGCAGTACTATAGTATTTTGTATAATATAGTTTGAAATTTGGGATTGTGATGCCTCCAACTTTGTTCTTCTTTCTAAGGATTGCTTTGGCTATTTGGGGTCTTTTGTGGTTTCAAAAAACTGTTAGGATTTTTTTTTTTTCCTGTAAAAAATGCCATTGGAATCTTACTGGGGATTGCACTGAATCTATAGATGGGTAGTATGCACATTTTAATAATATGAAATTTTCCAGTCCTTGAGCACAGGATATCTCTCAAATTATTTGTGGCTTTTTTTCTTTTCCATTTCTTTCATTAATGTTTTATAATTTTCAGTGTGCAGATCTTTTACCGCCTTGGTTAAATTTATTCCTAAATATTTTATTGTTTTTGATACTTTTGTAAATGGGATAGTTTTCTTTCTTTTTTATATCAATTGTTGTAAGTGTATAGAGACACTACTGATTGTTTTGATTTTGTATCCTGTGACTACTGAAATTTTTTGATTAGATCCAACAGGTTTTTTTTTTTTGGTGGAATTTTTAGGATTTTATATATATATCATGTCATCTGCAAACAGAGATAGTTTTATTTCTTCTTTTCTATTTCAGATGGCTTTAAGTTTTTATTTTTTTGCCTGATTACTCTGGGTAGGACTTCCCGAGATATGTGAGTAGGAGTGGTATGAGTGGACACCTTTTTCTTGTTTCTGATCTTTGAGGAGAAACTTTGAACCTTTCACGCTTGAGTATGATGTTAGCTGTGAGCTTGTCATATATGTATGGTCTTTATTATATTAAGGCACATCCCTTCTGTACCCAATTTGTTGAGAATTTCTTTTTATCATAAATGGATATTGAATTCTGTAAAATGCTCATTCTTCATCTGTGGGGAACATCATATATTTTTTTTATCCTTCATTCCATTTATATGATGTATCACATTTATTAATTTCTTTTGTATGTTAAATTGTTGTTATTTTGCAGGGTAAGTCCCACTTAATCAGGATGTATGATTCTTTAAGGTGTTATTGAATTTGGTTTGCTAGCATTTTGTTGAGAATTTTTACATCTATATTCACACGGTATATTGGCCTATTGTTTCCTTTTTTTTTTTTTTTTTTTTTTTTTAGTATCTGTTTCTGGCTTTGATATCCAGGTAATAACCACCCTTATAAAACTAGTTTGAAGTGTTCCCTCCTCTTCTATTTCTTTGGAAAGTTTTGAAAAGGATTGGCATTAATTTTTTAAATGTTTAATAAAATTTACCAGTGAAACCATCTGATACTGGGCTTTTGTTGGTTTGGGAGTGTTTGATTACTGATTCAGTCTCCCTACTCATTATTGACCTTTTCAGATTTTCTATTTATGATTCATTCTTGGTAGATTGTAATGTTTCTAGGATTTAACCATTTCTTCTAGATTGTTTAATTTGTTGGCATATAGTTGTTCATAGTACTATCTTATGATCCTTCATATTTTTGTGGTATCAATTATATTTTGACTTTTTTGAAATAGATTCTTCCTCTGTAAGATGGAGGTAGTAACACCCAACTCAGGTGAGATAATTTGCATAAAACATCTAGAAATGCATCTGGTGCTCAATCAGGGCTAAACAAAAGTGAGTTATTCTCTGAAGGAAACATCAATAAAACAGTTTTCTCTTTTTATAATGGAATGGATGGAAATTGAAAAGAGAAGGCATAAGAACTGAGACTAGAACCTCTATTCACAGAATAGAGTCCACAATTTGTTTTAGTTTTTAAAAAAATGTCAATGACTTAGGAACAAAGGAATGTTAGCTATTTAAGATTTATGTGGTCAGTTAAACAATAAAAATCAAAATGTGTGTGTTACTTAAGAGTTCCATGCAAAAATCACACATTGGCCAGGTATAATTAAAACTTCAATCTTTCTCACTTTGAAATTTTCAAGCATCTGTAAAAGGACCTTCTAAAACCTTGCTATTCATTAGAACCATTGAATCAATGAAGAGATTTTGTTTTGTTTTGTTTTTTGGTGTTGCTGAGCCTTATCTTTTTGGCATAGGACTAGTTTGTTATGTTTCTTTAATTTATAATAAGAAAATTTTTAAATGTTACTTTTCAATTATAAGAGTAGAACCAACATTTTTGTTTTTAGAAGATAATTATTACATCTAAATAATACTGGGAAATACTATTTTTTAATTTTTCAAAACTAGTATTGTCATTTTACTTCTTTACTTTAACTAATATCATCCTAGAGAATATTTATTAGGTAATTTTCCTATATTTTTCTGATTTTAAGGAGTGAAAAAGTCTGAAAATTCTAAGGATGCCTGTTTATTATATCAGTTAAAAGTTAAATGAATATGCTTTATCATTTCTGAATAATATGGTATATGTAAAGGATACTAAAATTTTAGTTTTATGATGGCCAAAGAAATATCAATGGTTTAAAAACAACATGGATCTTGAATTTCTTTTTTGTCATTGTAAGCATTTATAAACTTTGTTCCTCATGGATATGTGCTTTTGAAGTTAATATGTGATTTTTACAATGATTCTTGAATAGTTGAAACTTAAATCATTGCAAATACCTGTGCCTGGTTAAGTGTGCATTGTCCTAAAAATTTGAGCTTAATCTTTGCTATTATTTGAACAGGTGTCTCAATGCTTGTACCTACTGCAAAACTAAACATGCTAGAGGAAATTTGGCCAGTTATCCAATTGATGAACTAGTAGATAGAGCCAAACAGTCTTTTCAAGGTAAGAGTATCTATAATTGTTTACAATTTTAGTCTTCTTGATAAATTATAGTAGTCTTCTAAGTAGCACTTTACATATGTGCTTCTCTAGCTTTACGAAATTTTACAAATGTTTCAACTTATCTTGTAGTAAATAATGCCAGATGTAACCTATCAGGTTATAATCGCATTACTCATCTTTCACCACTGTTCCATTTTTTTATGACTCTAAGGTAAGTGAATAATTTGAACCTTATCACCTATCTTTAGATTCTATGGACAAGACAAAAAAATTAAAATGAAACCCATGACCTGATGTGTGTTAAGACTTTTTTAGCCTGAGTGATATACTTTTTAATATTTTTCTCTCTTTGGTCATTTTTAGACCACTTAGGAAATCTATTAAGGGTTACAGGGGCCTTGGAAGGAGAAGGTAGGTTTTTCTATCAGCCAGTAAAGGTAACCTTCCTTATACACAGGGGTGTTAGACCAGTAAAGAGTGATACTGGTAGAGAGTCCTAAAGAGAATGATTCTTTGTGTGGGTGGCCACCTACTTCTGAATCATCACTTGCTGGAAAATCTGATTGTCTAGGTATCTCTTAGCACATAGTGAGACTTATCTTTTACATGAGTCATTGTTGTTTGACACATAACTGCTTAAACCATAAACTTCCTCTTTTACCTTTGTTTATAATATGTGTATATAATATTGGTGTGTTTTTACACCCAATATGAGATAATCTATTGTCTCATAATCTTGTGGGTTAATAGTTATTTGGTAATATACTTAGTAATTTGTAGTGCTAATTTCAGTACTTTATACTCTGAATTTCAAAGTTATGAGTTCCAAACACATTTCTTTAGTTCGCCTATATAAAGCTTAAAGCTTTTATCAACATGAATCTGGAATGCACTTTGGAGAGAAAAATATTCTTGATGGGTTTATTAATACCTCCCAACAATTTTTTTCAACTTTTATATTCTTAGTTCTGTCCCCTCTTCTGTTCCCACTCAATTTGTATTGAACAAGAAATAAAAGGAAGCTCGCTGATTCTTGTCAGTTTTCTGTTTGGAGCCAGGTAATTATCTAATCGGAGGAAAAGTGTGTGTGGCTGTCTTTTCTACCACAGCTTCTTTAAGGATTTTTAAGAAAGGGTTTAAATTTGCACAGAAACCTAACCTATTTGAAAAATTATGCCTTTTCTGGCATTCTTACTTGATTATATATATTTTTCGGTTAGTGGAGATATTAAAACTATATGATTTTTTCCACCAAATAATGAAAATTGGAAGGCATATGAATTTGTTCCTTTAAGGTACTTTTTAACATTATGCATATCTAAGTGCAACTACATATAACTTTACTTTTTATTTTTTATTTAGTTTGCCTACAGCACCTGGTCTTCCTAGGTGGTCTCCCCTCTAAGTACTAACCAGGCCTGACCCTGCTTAGCTCCGAGATCAGATGAGATTGGGCTTGTTCAGGGTGGCATGGCCATAGACAACTACATATAACTTTAAAAGTTCTCATTTTACTCTGAAAATTATATGAAAAATATAAAGCTATTAAATCACCATGTAGGAAGTGAAAGTATTCCCTTGAATCAATCATATCACTGTTACCTATAACCTATACTAACACTTTGGTATGATTGTTTCATGACTTAATAGGGACACATTTGTGTATGATATGTGACTTACAGAGAAAAAAGAGTAAACGTAGTTTTTATAAAATGATTATAGAATTATTCTAAAGATATCCAACCAACTTAGCTCTTTGATTTATCTTTAGAAATGCCATCTGAACAACAAAGGTGCAGTGTGTTACTTCTTAGAGACTTTATTAGTCATTAATATTGACATATCCAGGTGGGTTGGGCTAGTTAAAATGAGTGATTCAAAAAATACAATATCAGAGATTGGTTATTTGCAGAGAAAGTATTAGGAGAGATTTATTTAGTATTACTTTCATCATCATTAGTAGATATACATTTGTCTTTTTATTTGCAATGTACTGTTTTTCTGTTGTCTTCTTATCTATATATTAATTGAAACTGAATGCTGGTTTTTGGACTGGTGAACTCATTTGCTTGCTGTGTGATACCATTACTAAAATAATGAGGTCACAACTTTCTAGAAAAGCCATTATATTTAGGAAAACTTTAAGTTGCCAAGTAGTTGATGCTCTTTGGTATAGGAGAGTTTGAATTTGAAACAGTGCTCTGCTGCTTACCAGCCACATGATCTGAAGAAGGTACCTGACCTCTCCAAGCCATGGTTTCCTCATTACTGTGACATGCAGTGTTGTTTCTTGTTAGAATTTGAGATAACTTATATAAAGTAATTGCCTGTGTCCTTATTATGAAGAAGATATGTTAATTAACTGAGGGAATTTAAAGTAAGTGAGAATATTGGAACATCCGTAACAGACATTAATGACTAGAAACAAATGACAGATTTTCATTTGCTTTTAAAATAAGTTTTATGAAAACTGTCTCTCGAGATAGAAATTATTTAGTATAAAAATTACATTTCATTTTTCTTAATTTTAAAAAAGTAAATTCATACTAAGATGGCCTTATAATTCCTTTCCACTATAGGAAATATCAGTCTATAAGCTCACATTTTAAAGGCACTGAGTGAGTGCAACATCTTTTTTTCTGCAAAAGATTGGAATTTCAATGATTTATAGATTCCTGTTAGAGCTTTAAAATTATGAAGAATAATTGTGAAGATAAACATAATAGAATACATAATCCATTTTCTTATTCTTATGAGTTTTACATATTTAGTTCTTTAATAACTCAAGTTTTTGGAATATTTTTGGGAATACAACCTTTTAAATTCTGCATTATACCAGTATTATCCTATAATGAATAATAAACATTATGGTTCTTTGAAAGGTTGTGTTAAGATGAAAAATCTAAATATGCTGCCAATAAATTTTAGCACTATGATTAAAGTCAGTGGAAATTAAATTTTCCATCCTGAAAATTACATTTGCTTTCTTCTTCTTAAAATTTATAATCACTGTGTGACAGAAATGCAAAGTGATTTTTAAGAAGTCTAAGTCAATTGTAGAATGGGGATTAGAACCCAGGTTGCTTGTCATGTGATACAATTAAGATCACAATTTCTTTCTGAATAGCATATTTATGAAACATTTTATATCCATAAAAATGTATTTCTTAGTAGTCTAATGAATGTGAAGAGACTAAGGGCAAGGGAGCATTGAGAAGAGATTCATGAAATCATTCTGAATGTAAAGTGGTTTCTCAGAGTACTAAAAATATGCTGACTGTACATTCAGCTGCTAAAAAAGTGAGAAAGGCAGCTCATTAACTTTTGAATGAATAGCGTTAAAGTCAAATTGTATTTTTAAATAGAAGCTTTAGTTTACCTTTTACAAATGTGTGTGTATATTTCTGTTTAATTGGTTTCCTAGCTTTTTTTCTTTTTTTTCTCAGTGCTTAGAACTCTTGACGTTTTCACTGACTATTTTTACCTTCTCGATGTGTTTATCATTTTTGTGGGCAGTTCTACATATAAGATTTACCAAATAATTTCTGGGTATCATCTCCTTGTTCTAACAGACTGTTGGAAAATCTTCCCCCTAACTTCCTCACCTCTGCCAAGATTTAGGTTTTAAAAATTCCTGGGCATAACAGTGTCTGAGGGGTGGGGTTTGACATGGTTGAGTTTTAGATATCTAGAAAAACATGTCATGCAATGACCAGGACTTTGTTGAGGCCAGAATGAATTTACAAGCTAGTGTTTTCTAGCATATTTGTATTGATTTTTCTCAAGCAGCTAATCAATCAGTTTCAGTTGTATAAGTGATGGAGCAAACCTTTTTAAGTGTGCTGAGTGAGTGATGTGGAAACACTACCTTTCACTGCTGTCTCTGGAATCAAAATGTGGAGATGATGGATGAGCTGTTTTTATAGTTGCTGTGTGCTTTTCTAGATCTCATTTGTGTGTTGCTACTTTTTTTCCTCTCTCATAAATCTGAAAAAAATAAAAAAAACCCACAAGATAAGTTGCATACACTGGTTAGGGAAAGGTAAATGAATTAAAGATCAAATAGTCAAGGGAGAAAATTTTTTGATATTTATGATCTTAGTATTAATGATGGAATTTTAAAAACAATTCTGTTTTAAGATTTGCAAAGATACTGTCTACTGTATATAAAATTAATTATGAAATGCAACTGCAAAACATTGCTTCCTGCTCTTTTAGATTGGAAGGAATATGAGCAATATTTGATTTTCTGGTGCATAACCTTCAGATTGTTGAGTGGTATGGTTTACATCAAGCCACATTTGACTGATCTCCTTTAGCAATGATTATTATATATTGATTTTGATCTAAGAAAAAAGAGACCATAATTATATCCTATTAATTTATAAGGCAGTTATTTAAATGTCTATTGTTTTATTTTTTCATTTGTGCTGTGTTCAGATAAAATCGAATAATCTATTTCTTCTAAAGGATTAATAATGTTAATTTGTAAGTTGTTTTGTATATTGTCAACTCCCCAAAAGGATTTCAGGTAGCGCACATTAAATGATTGTATATAATAGACCATGAAAATAAAAGCTGTATGAAATACTGTACTGTGTTTAGAAAGGTGGAAGATGATTTTACCAATTTGTAAATCCTAGCTCTCCAGAAGAGTAAGGAAATAGGATGATTTATATTATTTGATATGAGTATGTAAAAGAGAGTATATAGTTTATAATGAGAAATGTACATGTTTCTAGGCTATGAACACTAGGAAGAATTATTTTCATACTTCCTTTTCTAAGAGACATTGAATAATAGAAATGGCGTGGCTGCTAATATATAGAAATTCAAGATACTGTGTTTATGTGGTCTTTTCTTATGTTGATTCTTACAAAACCCAAAAATATAATATTAAAATGTAACTTTTAAAAGAATTTTGATGGGAGAGCCAAATAAATGCATGTAATACATATAACTAGATAGAAAGACATAGTGCATAAATAGCTTTTTACCAGGTATTCAATTTAAATAAACTGAGATTAATCAATTTGATTTCAGAGACTGTTAGTTAAAGCTATCTATGGCAAAGCAGAGTATAATTTACCTGACCTCTATCTGGTCAGATATCTGAGTTTCTAAGTCAGTGTGTTCAATATTTCTTTCAAATGAAATTTGAAAAGTAAAAGCAGAAATAGGGTTGAAGCAGAGATGGGGACCTGTTTAAAGAGCCCTCCCCTCTGAGGCCTTTTCTCAGAGCCTTTAGGATCCAGCTTGAATTGGCTAGTTTAGATTAGTATCTCTCTGTTGTATTCCTCAACACACCAATCCAGGAGTGGCCTGCATTTTCCTAAAGGGCCTGATAGTAAATATTTTAGGCTTTTTGGACCATAAGGTCTGTATTGCAACTGTTCATTTCTGCTCTTGTAGCATGAAAACAACAATAGATGATACATTAGTGAATGGGTGTGTTTATAATAAGCTTTGTTTATAATAAGGGTTATGATGAAAGGGTTCAGTGGTCAGCTTTGGGGAAAGCTAATTTGAATAAGACTCTTAATGGCAGAACTTTCTTGTTGTCTCTAATATGCTAATACATATCATAAATCCATAAGACAAGTATATAGTCTTTAGGAACAAATGTTGATCTAGAATCAATCAATGTTCTCAGTTTGGCTGTCCATTTTAGTTACTTGGCAGTTTTACAAAACCAAAATCAAACTTATGTCTGTGTCTCATTTGTAACAATTGTGTCATAATTTCTGAGGATGGGATATGGGGATGGGCTGCATTTTCTAAAATACTGTGTAGGTGATTCTAATGTAGAGCCAGATGGAAAACTATAATTGAGAACCACTAGTTTAGATAATTTTTTGGGTGAAGCTACAAAGTTAACTGACCCTCTCAACTTCTTTTGGGAGGGATTGTGAGGAGGAAATCCTGGTTGATTAGTAAAGAATGAGCCAGGTAGGGAGGTTGTAGGGGCAACACAGTGTTGTTAATTTGCTGACCTACCCTGATAGTTAATGGATGGCTTCTAAATCCTGAGGTGCTTATTTAAGTTAAAAGGCTCAAAGATTTTTGTTATCCCTAAGGTATCAAGGGTCAGCTGTCATTTACTGAGTATTTACTGTGCTGTGTGAAAATTTAAAAGGTGGAAAAGAAAAGGTCCTTTTCTTCAAGGAGTCCCTTCTAGTTGAGAAGGACAGAGTAGTAAGTCGGACTAAGGAAAATTAAAGTACACATAAACAGGAAGCAAGGTTTCGGATAACAAATCATGGAGTCTTTTAACTTAAATATGCACCTTTAGATTTTGAAAACATCTATTATCCATCTTGGGTGATGTCAGCAAATTGGTAACACGGTATTGCCCCTTCACCTTTCCTAGCTCCTGGCATTCATTACTCCATTAACCGTCCTTTCTCCTCGGAATCTCTCTCAACATAGTTTTTGTTAGCCACTGCCATTTTGATTATGCTTAGTAGTCTTGGTGAAATCTACTTGCCTTTCTGAATCATGAGGTTGATTTATGTGATGTTAGAGATCTTGTGAAAGAAAGAAACCAAACAATGACTCTTTAACTGAGGTAGCTATTGGAATTATACAGTTGTTATTTTTCCTTTCATTCAACAAATATTTATTGGGCATTTATTTAGAAACAGTTCTCTTTTTCTGCTAATAGGCACATGCCTGAGAAAAGTGGAGGTAACAGTACATTATTTTAATCAGCATTTGATTACTTCTTCCAATAAGATAGGCCGGTGGGTAAGTTTGCTGGTAATTAAGCAAATAGCTTATCCTTGCTGTGGAAAACAAGGCTGTAGTCCCAAGGCTATTTTATAGACTGACATTTGTTTATAATTCTCTGAGTGTTCATACTTCAGAGTACATATAATCCAAAGTACAGAAAATTTGGAGCTTCTGGAAATGCCTTTTTGTATGCATCCTTAGGAAAACTAGAGTGTAATTAGCCCCTCACTGCTACTGGTGGTTTTTATTGATTTTACTCTGTTGTGTTCTACAAAACAACTTGCAAATGTGCAAGTAAGTATAAATACACACACACACACACACACACACACACAATAATGAGACCTGGGAAAACAGATGAGAATAGCAAAGTCAAGACTTGGTGTGGGTTTGGAACACAGGGAAGTAGAACATAGTCACATAGGCAGTTTTGACTCTGAACTTCCTGAAGGCTTACTGTCTGTAAGGAAAAAAAAACAGTTTGGCATTAGATTTGAAAGATAATTTTCACATGGAGTTCATATAGGGAATCCTGAGACTCCATTTAGCACAGCATCCCTTTAGCACTCAAAGTCACATATTGTGTTTTTTAAAGTTGTATATTTTGGCATTCCTTGTTCAAACTTGGAGCCGTGCCCTGAAAAGCATAACACTGAAAAGATTTCTTGAGAGGCTAAGACAATACATTCTAAGTATATTTGACTCTCTAGTGATCTGGTCCCACTTCCGTAGTCATTGGGAACCACAAAGGAGTCCCACTATAGAAGCTAATATTAGTTAAGGGGTTTGCACACACTGGGTCACTTTGTAATACATTGGAGTGCATGAAGAAGAGACTAGAATTTATTTGTTTATGTTTTCTCATCCTTTACAGTTTTTTCCTTTGTATATATTTTATATTGAACACAATATGTTAATACAGTAGTGCATGAGTATAATTAGTAAAGTACATGTATATGCAGATATAGTCTTAAATTCTTTAACCGATTCAGAAAAGTGATTTTTTAGAATGCTGAGACCACTGATTTAGAGAACAAATAGCCTGCCTGTTTTCCACTATAAACCTAATTCTTTCAGCCAAGCATTTGGTCTGCGTAGGGCAGCAGAGTTTTTTGCTCTCTGTCAGTGTACTGAGGTGCCCATAATTCTGTTTTGACTGAGTGCAAATACATCTGCTTTTGGAATCAAATAAGCAAATAATGAAGTTTATTCCTTTTGGAGGAAAACAAGTACTTGAGAAAGACTCTTGACATGTACTACTTCTCAGAGGTAGAGAGATTATCCTTAGTAGCATATGTTCCCCCTTTCGTACCATCTGTGTTTTAGGTCACTGAAAGACTGAGCCAGAGGCCACTGGGTCAGGCATATGTGACAGTGCGTAGATGGGTTTAGTAGGTGCTCAATAAATGTTGAATGAGTGGCTAATCCTGAATTGATTATGCCTGACGAAATTCCATATGTGACTTGGAACCTCTATGAAAATGCAGCCTGGAAAAGCTGAGTTTCTAAAGTGGGCAAGAGATATTGTTCGTTTCAGCTGCTCTTCAGGCACAGTTGAGTACTGGGTCTTATAACGCAGGCTTGATTTTATGATACCAGATATTTAGCAGTGGTAGCTTTCCAAGATTTGCAATAGAAAAAGTATTTACTTTGGAGAATTATTCCCTTATGTTAACAGGTATCTATCACTTTACTAAATGGTTATATCCACTTAGATCCACGTTTATAGTTATAAATAAATATATATTTGCTTCAATTTTTTTTAAAATCAAACAATTCTACAGAATATTTTGTGTGTGTATGTGTGACAAGGAGACAAAAGTTAACCAGGGATTTGCTTTCAGAGTTTGAACTGAGGCTGCTCTGTCTTTGGGATCATTTTGGTGAACTTTAAAGGCTTCATGTTAGTTTTGGAAAGTTGTTTAATGGAATTTTAATAGCCCTGGAAAGATGTGAAAGTGATACCGATACCTGGTGGTTTGTAAACCTGACCTTTGTGAGATGTTTTCTGGGCAAAAGTAGTACTTTATGATGCCAGCAGCTTTTATTGATTCTGCAGAGTCTGCAGTTTTCTAACACTGGCTGTCAATTCATTCCAGCTGAAAAATTATTAAATTTCTTCTCTTGCTCATGTGGATATTAAATTGCAGTAAACATACTTGCACAGTGTCAGGTACAGCGAGCATGATTTTCTGCATGAAAAAAATGTTTGTTAGTGAGACCTTGGCTGTTCTGCAGAGGTTGTAAATTTCTTTATTTCTTTTATTTGTTGCTCTCAGTTATATTTTTTATTTCTCTTGGTGTGTTCCAGCACATTTCTTGTTATTTGTAATATAAGAAAGAAAGTTTGATTTAGATTCCTGACTTTAAAGAAATATGCCCTTTAGTTAATCATTTCTGGTACGGTCAACAAAAGAAGAGTGAGAACCTGGGGGTAAGAGGATTTAACCAGTGAAAATATAACTAGAGAAGGATGAGAGAGGTGTGGTGAAAGAGTGACTTAAATGAATAGGGGAATGAATGAACGATCAGATGGCCATACACTCCACATAGATCTTTTTGATTTGTTGAATTTTAGTTAAGGAAGGTGAACAATGATGACTATAGTAATCATCTATTAGATGTGGGTCTTAAACTTTACTGTTTCTAAGAATAATCTCTGGATCCCTGGGAGTGTGTTTTCAAAATGCAAATGTCTGGCCAGATTACCAATTCAGCTGGTCTGTTATAGGCCCAGGAATTTGCTTTTTCAAATGAATCCCTCCAAATGACTCAGATGCAGGTGTGTGAGGACCACTTCTAGAAACTTCTGTCTAGAGAATTTTCTTGATTAAATACACTGAGTCATTTGATCAAAATGTTCAGTGGAAGCGAGAAAAAACCTACCATTTATATGAGGAAACAAAGTAAAATCTGGGCCAGTATTTCCCATGTAATAGATGCAATGTGTGGACCAGATCCATTCTTGTTATACTCGGCCTTTTATCAGATTATTCTGGCGTGCTTTAAAATACAGTTTCCCAGGCTCCACCTCAAAAGATTCTGATTCTGCGAGTTAGGCTACGGACTTGGAATGTTTATTTTTAAAAGCAGTCTAGTTCTTTTTGATGTATAAGTTTATATAGATTTTTCCCTCTTTAAGGAACACTTTTATTTTGTACAGTTCATTGGGTCCTTCAATGCAGACTTTCACACTATTATAATTAGAAGAACAAAGAACATTTACTTCCCTAAACATGTTTTATAAAACAAATATGTGTATATTGTGGAAATAATGTTTCACTGTTTATCAACATGATTGAAGTAATTAGCTAATTTGTTTTTAAATGTATAAATAGAATATTTAAACTTATACAGTTCTGAAAAATATCTTTATTTCCTTGAGGTAAGATATGCCTTTGTTCATTTCTCTTTATTCGAGAAGAATTAAAGAAATGCTAATTCTGTGTTGGAAATCTACATTTCTATTAGTTGAGGAAACACTTAATGTTGATATATTTGCATGCTGGGGTATTATGCAATTGTGAATAATGTTGTTTACAGAGTTTATAAAAATGTACTAGAAAATCATATGTGCTATACAGTCACAACTTTTTTTTAGTAAGAGGTAAGCAGAATAATTAGTATAGGAAAAAAGGAGAAATTAAGCCAAAATTTACTTTTGTTGGAGGGACAAAGAGTATATTAAACATTTTTCTGCTTTTAGTATTTTCTAAATTTTCTGTAGAGACATATAGCTTTATTAGTTAGGCTACATAAACAAAATAAATTTCATTTTGAAGCAATTGCACATTATCATTTTTTCAGTGTAGAAAATTAAATCATATATATTGAAATAGTCACTTTTTAATATTTGACTAAGATATGGCATCCAGAAGCATTACTATTTGAAACATTTGATAAACTAAAATTTATTTGTACCTAACTATGGAATTGATGAATTCTGTTTGATTATAGAACAGCCTGATATTCTGAGAATTTACTTTGAACATAAAATATATTATGAAGACTTCTTCAGGAAAAATCTGGAAGCCACCTGGCTTTCTCTATTCTGCCTAATCCTATAGTTTTAATAACAATATTATGAACAAATCAAAAGAATTGCAGAATAGGAGGAAACCTTTATCCATTTATTTCCAGATGAGGAACATGAACCCTAAGGAGGATAAGTGACACCCCTAAGATCTTGTTCACCACCCCATTTCTCTTACCACTGCACTGTGACTTCTTCAGCTCCATATAATTGCACTAAGAACATCTGCTTGGAAGGACAATTCAGGGAATATGGTCGGGGAAAAGACATGTGATTAGAAGAAGTGTAGGGAAGGAAAGTTTTGGGCTGAAAGACTAAGTGGTTTCTCAGAAGACAAGAGACTTAAGTCCATGAAGGGTGGTTTAGATTTGGTGGAAAATAGCCTTCAACTTCTGATCAAAGTCCATGAGGCCCCATACGATCTGACTGCACTCTCCCTTCCACACTCATCTTGTCATACTGTCTCTCTAACCTCTTATCATCCAACTGTTCTTCAGTGAACATAGCACTTGCTCTTCCCCTTTCTTTGAAAGGTTTTACCTGTGGTCTTTGCATGACCACCTCTTTCCTATTAAACTGTCAACTTAAATGACAGCTCCTCACAGGGCCCTTCCCTGACCATCCTTTTAAGGAGTCCTTTCCCTTTTATTCTCTGTCATATCACACTGTTTATTTCCTCTAGAGCGCTTATAATAAACATCCACTTATTTCTTAATATCTTTATTTACTCTTTATCCTGAGAAATTGGTGAGAATGCCTGTTTTATTCATCACTGGACTTTATAGCTTGGCATAACACAGGGACTATAGTAGGTGCTTAATAAATATTCATTGAGTGAATGCCTGAATAAAATTATAACTTATAAATTAATAGAATTATATGAAATTTAGATCTATTTAAAAACATTCTTCTTTGGTCTGCTATTTTCTTTTTAGAGCAAATCATAAATAGTATAACCTATGTAAATGGTTGTCTACATCTTAATCTTATTAGGATAAACATATTTGCTTTCCCTAAATACCCAGCCCAGTGGGTGTGAAGTGACAGGCTTCATTGTAGGGGTAGTGGCAATGTTTCATGAGTCATGTTTGATACAAGGTGTGTGTGTGTGTGTGTGCGCATGTGCATGCACGTGCTTATTTTGTAAAATAATCAGAGCCCAGAAATATGGTGGAACCCAATGTTCACACGCAGAATGGTAGCCCAGAAAGTCATCAAAACAAAGAGATCTGGGTCAGAGTTCAAAGACAGAGTAAGAAACCAGAAAAGTGGAGGGAAAATATACCTAAGCACATGGAGACTAGATGGGAGAAATTCCCAGCTAATTAATTAGACTGGGCCATAGTGCTTGACACTTGCAGAGTGTTGGACTTGACTCAGGGTTTAGAGGCTATGTGTGCAATGGACAAAGACCACTTTTGGCATTAAAAAGTATATGACATATTTAAGCTTAGTTAATTGTTCATAGATTTCATTAACATATTTTAAAATAATGTGAGATTTAACCAGTCATATTTTAAAATAATGTGAGATTTAACCAGTCTGGAGAATCAACATTTCCTGTTTTCTTGTTTCATGATAGCACATAGATAAACTATTGAAAAATCCTAGTAGACTATTACTTTGTGGTCCCCATTGAATCACGCCTCCTAGTATTCAGACTTCGTGTAAATAGACCCTTTCCACATAGACCCTTTCCACATTGACTGTTGGCTTGGTCACGTTTCTTGCTTTGGCCAGCAGAACATTAGAAGGCATGATGCAAGCGGAGATTTGATAAGCGCTTTAATACTGGGGCTTGTTATTGTGCAATGTTGCTTGGAGCTCTGTACCACCTTGAAAGGAGGTCTGGCTACACTACTGGCAGTATCATATGGCCAAAAGGAAATATATAGTCAGCCCACAGATATTCTAGCTTCCCAGCTGAGATGTGAGTGAAGAAGCCATATTGAATGTTCTAGCCACCACATTCATCACAAGAACTGTCTAGAGTGCGGAGTTGTTAGCAATAATAAATTATTGTTTTAAGCCAGTAACTTCTTTTGTAGTATATTTTGCAACAAGTATATTGTTAGCTATTTTTAAAAATGTATTTTAATAATAAAATGTCATGATGTGTTTATCATATTTATAATACCTTTTAAGATTAGCAAAATATATCTAAATACCATGAATTAATGGGATTATGCTTTAAACAATTACTGGCACATCGCCAGGAACTATTAAGTGTTAAAGAGCTAAAAATCACAGAGCCATGTAATTTATAGTCTACAATCTATTAAGCAAGCCATATATCACTGGGTGATAAGAGCAATGATTCAGATAAAACCTAAGGTACTATGGCATTTTTGTTAAAAACAGAATGGGTCAGATTCTGCTTTCATAGTTGGTTAGCTCTGGCCTTAAGAAAGCTGTTTATTCTCTCTCAGCCTCAGTTTTTCTATCTGGAATATAGGGATGAAGCATACTTATAAGATAATCAGCATGAATATCAAACAGTAACAATGGTAAGTGTGATACTTTGAGAATACTTAATAAATAGTTGCTTATTATTATTGTTAACTAATAATAAGAGGGCAAAAAGGAGGAAGAACAGGAGAAGATACGTCACTACCTAAGAAAATACTGTTGCTGTTTTACTTATTTTTATTCCAACTGTGTTCTGAATGCATTTGTGCATATACCCATGTGCTCTCACATGCCTGTGCCTGGGCTGCTTTGTAGAAACACTGGACTATGGATGTGTTTCTCTCATTTTAAAGTTCATACAGATGACCTGGGGATTTTGTTAACATGCAAATTTTGTTTCCTAAGTCTTGAGTGGGATCTGAGAATCTACATTTTTAAGCTCCCAGATAATGCTAATACTGCTGGTCCTTGGATCACACTATGTAGGAAGGGCCTATAGCATGACGTGATATTCATGACCTTTCATATTTCGGCTTAAATCTCTTCTTGAGCCATCATCTCTCACTATTCTGCACCGCATAATTTGTTCTTCAAAAACACAGAATTTTTTCTTCATACATCTGTGATAGTGCTTACCAGGTTTAAAGTGATTTGTTTAAAGTTCATATCCTCTACCTCCTCTGCTTGAGTCTCAGTTATCTTGATGTTACAATTAACGTTCAATAAATGTTTTTGAATGCATATGTAACCTTATTATTTTCATAACCGTAGACTGGAAACTTTATATTTCACCTTACCAGTGGAAAGTATTGAATGTTCTCACAATAAACCTTCTAAATGTCTGGCTGTGGATCCTGGAGTTTGAGAGAATAGTCAGACAGTACCCTTGATTGGTAAATGAGAGAAAGATGTATTGTTTATAGATGTAAAGTAATTCAGGAAGAAGGTAATGTGGATTAGACACATGTAAGACTATTTTTCAAATTTTAATGTACACCCAGATTAGGTAGTATTTGAAATAAAGTGAATGCTTCACCTAGGAAATGTTGAAGAAAGCTAGAATTACCTGTTGTTGTCGTTTTTTTAAATTGGGTTGCTGTATAGTGTCTACAAGTGAATTTATTTGTTTTTACATCTATGTTCATTCTGGCTACATCTGTACTTTATTTTTTAGACTTGAAATAATTTATATGTAATGATCTGACTTCCTTTACAGTTGTGAAGACTGGAAGATGTAATTCACTACGTAATTAGTTTTAGTTAAAAAAAAAAAAAACAACAACAACCTGGTGGGTGGGAGAAACTTGGCACTATGTTAAGTAGAGAATAAATTGAACAAAGATTTTAAAAATAATTTCTCTAATTGTATTAGTCTAGCATTTGAATGTTTCCAGCAATATTATTTCTGCAACTAAATTTCCAAGTAGTGAATGCTTTCTGTAAGTTTATAAATATGACAATCACATGAAAATATACCTCTTCACATGAATTTTGGAATTTGTAAGGTTTTTGTTCAAATTGATTAACATTTACATTTTATATATATTTCTTGACTTTAAATGATAAGTTTAAAAATGTCTTACTTTGAATAAATAGAAGTGGTTGAAATTTTTTTCTAGCACATAAGCCAAGGTTAATGTGCAATTTAATCTTAATTATTGCTATTATTTATTTAACAAACATTTGTCAAGTACGCATTAAATGGAGAATTTTTGATAGTGAAATTCTGTTTACATTTTACATTTCCTGTAGTTCATGCTGAAACATGAAGAGAAGTAATTTGTAATTTTTAAATATGACTTGATAGCATGTTATGAATTTTTTTCCTTCACTAAAATATAGAACTTGCTGAAATATAAGGTGCTATTTAAAGATGGCTGCCTTGTTCAGAATAATTAAAATAAAAGGAAAACTAAATGGAAATTTGGACTAGTGTGTTTTAGGTAAGACAAGATATTTCACAAATTGGGTATCAGCTAATTTTTGACATCTAATCAGGTATTCAGCCACCATATTTCTACTAATTGTTGAGCATGGCCTCCAAACAGCAAAATTGCTATTCGTAAGGAAATAAAAAATTACATGCTGCATAGTATTTATTATATTCTACCACCAAAAACCATAAAATACAATCTTTACATATTACTGATTTTATTCTTTGTTTTATTTTTGGTATTTGTAACAGATTTTTTATTTTGATGAATATAAGGATGATTATAAATATAATTCATATATTATGCTGTTAACAGCATAATAGGTCCATATATTAATAAAATTTAGTGGGTACCTACCAACTAATTTTTTTGTGTGCTTTCACTAAAACCTGGCCTTTCATTTCACTCTTTCATTCAATGAGTGGATTATAGCTGCTGGTGCTTGTTGTCCCTGTTCTACTGAAGCACAGAGAAGTTATACTGCAGATCTGAGGAATAGTATTAAAATAGAGATTTCCTCATTGATGGGTATGCTGCCCTTCAGGGAAAATGTTGTACTCAAATACTTGATACTGCAAATGCAATAGTTGCAATAATGGTGTTTAGTTTATTATAATAAAAGGGGTCATTTCATCAGTTGGGATTATTTTGAGAGAAGCCCTTAGTGGAATTGCAATCACAGTGTTCTTGAACAGTGACACTGAGACATTCACAGGTCTTAAGTGTCATTGATCATTGCTTCAGAAGATTAGATATTTATTAAAAACAGAATGCTAAAATTTTAAGTTCTAAGAACCTAATATTCTAAGAGAAAGTGTTTTAATACATGTATTACTAAATGAGAATACATTTACGTACATTCATTAAATAGTTCATAAAGATACATTTAAAACTAATGGATTAATTTATAAAAATATGTTCAATTTTGAAGATTAAAACTATTTAAGATAAAATTGCATTTCACATTTTAGAAATGTACGTAAAATGGAAATAGTAATGATGTCGGTGATGCAGAATGATGAGTTCTGTGACATGTACCTATTAATTGGAGTCTTGGGGTCCATGAAGATTCTTTAAGATTCGAATGTGCCCATCAGAGTAGCTTGATTGCCTAAAACCTATGTTCTCCTCATGCCACAGTCTAGCATTAGAAGAACTGTGAATTTAAATTTGAAATGTATTTGCAAACCAGTTCCTAGAAAAGAATGGATTTATAGCTTGAAAATTGGAAATGCCGAGTAAATACAGTTCATCTGTAGTTGCCAGTTGTGCCTGTTTTTAATTTAAGGCAATTGCATTTGTGGTCCACACTTGTTTTGCTTTACTTTTTGAGAACCAGTCCTCCAAAGAAAGAAAAAATAAACCCACTTTTGTTCCTATTTATTTGCAAACCAGGTCAGACACCCTTGATTAGCTCTCAGTTGGACGATAATTTGAACCTTGACAGATTGAACCCAAACAGCAGGGTTTCTCTAGTCTGGCCAACAGATAGAAAAAATAAAATAAAAGCTAATTCCAGTTCACAAGCCATACAACAGGACTGAATAAATGTGCAACTGTTAATGAATAGCTATTTCAAATATTTACAAAAGGCCCAAGAAAAAAGAAAAGATTAGCATCTTAGGCAGCTGTTCTAAGGAAAACCTATTAAAAATAAACATGATAAATGATGCTCAAGAGCTAATATATCTGTCAAATATCAAATACACTCAAAGAAAAAACACTGTTTCAGAAAAAAACCCTATCAAGACTCTTGGGCAGGGTTATCTTGCTTTGTGGTTTACACCAGAATTTTATTCTTATTCTTTTTAAAATTTATATTTTCTAACTCCTCAAATGTTCATATGGTGTTGTTTTATAGATTGTAAGGGCATGGGTGAGTGAATAGAATCATATGAGTTATGTCTATTGTGATTAAATTGGTTAGAAACTTTAAAATGCACCTATATACATTCAAATGAAGACATACTGTTAATTGTTATTTTATGGGATTGCAGGTGATATAATGGTTTGAATGTGACAGTAATAATATTTTAGCACCATGGCAATTGTTCTAAGAAATGCTACATAAAAGCGAAAATTATTACTGAAGCAGCGAGGTATTCGTTCCCAACACTGATTACAAGTACGGTTACTATTGCTCACATATGCTTGACAGTGTTTCTACAAATCCATCCTAGTTTTGCCATGTAAAATACCCTGTTTTGCACTTAGCTAAAATTAAAGCAAACTGTGCTTACCATGTATTAGTGACATACATTGTAGACCTTTGGCATTCAAGACTTACCTATTGTGTTTTTAACTATTTTCTGGATACCTGAAAAGTCTGTGGAAAGAAGCAATTTGAATTTTCTGAGGCTTGAATTTTAATTTGAATAGCTGTATTATGAGGCTCAACTGGAGATCAAGTCATTTATCTAATGAGTGAGTTTACCCAGCAGCTCAGCATTTATATCTCAGTGTCTTATAGAGTAAGTCTCTTGCAGTTTGTAGTTTAAGTTACTAAATCTTTGTTTTTGTGTCCAAGACGTCACCTGAAGGAAGCCAGTTATTAGTAGTATAACCTTTGTGAATTTGGAGATTTGTGGATAATAGGATCTACTGCATAAATAACTAAATATTTGAAAAATTTAAAGAAACTTATTTTGATTCGAGATCATTTCTAAATTGTAAAAGTGTGATTCTTTACCGGTTGTGTGGGTCATTTTGTTAAAGTTCCAAAAACATGTTCCTGGTTGAAGTGTACTCTTTGTAGGGAATGATGTCTGTGGAGCAAATGTAAAGCAGTTTGGTCATGATCTCCACCAGAAGCCAGTTCGATTAGGTATACTGATATATTATTAGGTCCACTGTATGTTTTCAGGCTGGTTTCAGACCCAGTGCAGGAGCATGGCCCTCCTCAGCCTTTTCTAGAGAGGAAACTTGTAGAGATGATATTATTGGGGAGGCCGTGATGAAGCCTGACAGGGAATCTGGGACTTAGTGATCTGGTCCTAGCCTGTTTCTCTCACTACATTCCATTCTCTCCAGGGGTACACTGTGTTTAGCAGTATCTTTATTGATCCATTTCCCCTATCCACACCCAAACTGGCATGATTGAATGCTCCATAATTACCTATTTCTCGGAATAGCCTTTAATCACCATTAATTCATTTCTTCCCACTAATGTGAAGGTTAGAAAATGGAAGGGAAATGACTTAACATAAAACTGATGTATAGAAGGGGCAGGAATGAGTAGTAAAGGAGTGAGGAAGAAAGCTAGCCAAATTAGGCTTTTATTTTGAGCCGCATGTTGCTTCTTTATAATAGACAATGTTATTCTTATATTGCTGTTTAATTCCTTGAAATATATACCCATACACATATACACACATAGGAGAGGAATTATATTATGATTTTTACATATAAGAAGAGTGTATCAACACCATTAATATTTTTAATGATAACGTTTCCTATTTTTGCTGTGTTGAACAGGTACCAAATGCACTCCCCCACCCCCCTCCCATTCTAAGAGTGGTTTTAGTGAAATCTGAAAGGGCCTGTTCTTATTTAGAAAATACTTTGGTTCGGACTCTGTGGACAACACAAAATTTCATGCTGTTCTGCAGTTATATGAGATCCTTAAACTTAGACTCTCTTTGTACTTCATCGTTGTAATTTACACACTGGGTTGGTACATTCTCTTCAAGACAGTTTGTCTTGCGCCTCCAGCTGCTCCCCAATAGCCTTTGTGCTGAATAAGCACTTACTTCAGTATGTCCTTGATACAATTAATGCAGGCATCTGCAGAAGCGGCGGCGGCAGCAGCAGCTGCACTGCCTTATGGAAGCCAACTTCTGCTTAGCATTGTGATAAAAGAAATAGTTTTGAGCTGGAAGCTAATGTTGGCATATTTTTAGCATAAAAAGAGTTGCACCTGCCAGGGCTAGCAGAGGACTGAGGTTTGTTGATTACACGTTCTTGTTAGTGCCATTGTTATTGGTAAAATGGGGATGATGTCATTCTTATCAGACTGAATTGGCACCCTGTAGAGTGACAAATAATTTACCCTCTGTGGTTTTATCAGCATGGGCCGCATGTTAGAAGCAAGCAGAGTGCTGAGTTTTCACAGTTGAATGCTATGGAACCGCAGAGGTGTATGAAAATGAAAGGGATTGATACTTGTAATCAGTGCACATAGTAATGGCCAAGGTGTAATGAAACATAAGTGCACATTTAGGGTAATTATGCTGCTACCAGGTGGGGCCCTGGGGCTGTGCATGTATAGAAGCTGCTTGAGGTGGCCGATGTGCAGCGAGGAGTCCTGCCGCACCATCTGGTAGATTCTGATTTTCTCATTAATTCTTCTGTCCCCTAAGTCTGGGCTACATTGACTTTGAACAGCACTTCATCTGTTCAATATCTCATCTCATTTTAGTTGTAAGTTGCTTTCAACAGTGGATTGACATGATGTAATTCACAATCTCAGCTATGTGAAATATATTAAAACAATCATCGAGTTGAATTTTTTTTTTGAGTAAAAACCCCTTAGTAACGTCCAAGCAACCAATGGATCCTAAATGATTCACCACTTTTCTAGTTATTTCTTAATAAAAGAGAATACTGTTTAAATTGGCCAAATGCACCTTATCCTCCAAAATAATTTATAAATAAAAGTATAATGTGTATCTGAAAGAGTTAATAGTTACAAATGTGTATTTTCTTTGGTCAGTTAAAGAAATCACATTTTACATCTACAGGCTGATGCAGTTTTTGCCTCAAATATAACGGTTATTTTTCAGTCAGTCTTAAAAATAAGAAAATGATAATGATGTTTGCACAGCAGTATAAATATATGTAATGCCACTGAGCTGTACATTTAAGAATGGTTAATTTTTTTAAAATAAGAAAATGGTATTTGAGGTTGTATATTTTGTAGGCAAGTAAAATGTTTTAAACTACTTAAATTAATTTTTATGAATATTTTAACATAATATTAAGAATAATATATTTAAGGCACCTAGCATAATGTCCGTAGGTAGTTCACATATGACTGCTTTTTAAATTAATATGAATATTAATATCATGAAAAATTTTATTTGAATCTATAGTATATGTAACATAAATTGTAACAAAGTGGCATCTGATAGCTGACTTTTTTATACTACATATTTTGTGACAGTGTAGTGTATTAGAATAATAATCAGTCTTGAGTCTGTGCTTGCATTTAACTGATGCTAGATTAGTGATTTCACAATATTTTTAATAAATGCAAATATAATATTTGTACTGTCTGAGTGGTTCTTTAAGAGCTTTCTATAAATACTAGAAATACCTCTATTAAAATCCACCAAGAGAATCCCCATATATTTCCTCATTTCGTTTCCATGAATTTTCCTAAAATGGAAAATGAGAAAAACACATTAGCTTCTTCCAAAACCTCCATTAGCACTCCGAGTGATGTTGCTGCAGTCCGTGATTGTCAGTGTACTGGTACAGAGGCTGGGAGGGCTTTTCTGTCGATGACAGTGCTGCTCTCCGAACATTTCTTCAGTGAGTCCTGACCTGGTGTCTGGACACCTTTGGCTCCATGAAAGAGAGGGTTGTAAGCAATTTACTACTTTTAAGTGCCCAGTTAATTTTTTCCACATTTATCTTGAACAAAGTTCCTAAAAGATTAATAAAATATATCTTATTTTCCTATTTTCTATTTATATAAATTCATTTAAGGCAGCAAAAGAGAAGAGTTAAAACTCTAAGTTATCACTTG
Source organism: Eonycteris spelaea (assembly GCA_003508835.1). Taxonomy (NCBI): domain Eukaryota; kingdom Metazoa; phylum Chordata; class Mammalia; order Chiroptera; family Pteropodidae; genus Eonycteris; species Eonycteris spelaea. The sequence goes on from PUFA01000044.1 coordinate 9,134,615, forward strand.
GGAAATTATTTGATTGATACTTAATATGTAGTGAAATGATGGACAGGAAGTGTGTCAACAGTACTTAATTTTTCTCCAAAAATTTACATATTTGTGTTCAGGGCATTTAAATAACCGATTTTTCGCCTCATACATTCAGTAGCCATTAGCTAGATCACCTATTTATCAGGCTGCAAGTTTAGCAAAAGCCTGGGTGGTGAGGTCAAATTATTTGAATCCTGGCTTGGCCACTAGCTAGGTTTGTGACTTTGAGTGGGTAATTTAACTTTTCCAAGCCTCCGTTTTCTCAGTAATCTGAAAATAATACATCTTTTACCTTGTACAGATTGTGAGAACTCATGATAATGTATTCCTAGCAGGCCTGTGCATACTCAGTTGATAGTTGCTGCTGTCAGGGTTCTTTTTACCAACAAATATGATTAAGAACCTATGCTTTAATGTTTAGATTATCTTTACAGAAACCATTACACAGGAAATCACTGGAATAAGATAACATCCTGTATTTACTAGTGCGTATATTCTTCAAAGGCAAAGATGGACATATACCTACACAGTTCTAAGATATTTAATAGACAAGAGATGTCAACTGAAGACATTAATCAATTAAAAGAAATACCTGTATGTCCTATCTTGTGATGATATTTTTAAATGCATAAATTAAAATACATAGGATTAAAAGAAAACATATGTTGAAATATCATTTTCAGTGTATGAAAAGGACATTTTGTGATATAGTATTATATGTGTTTCTTTATCAATACATTAGGTAACAAGATGCAGCTATGTTTCTAATAATTATCATAACAAGAACATAACAACAATGACAAGCTAATAAACACATTTATCAACATCAACAAAATAATCCAAAAATGGTTCAGATTGCAGGTTCATGTTGTATTGGACCTAGACCAAGACCCGTGATTGTTGGGCTCTTCAGTCCCCTCCTTTAAGATTATCTTTGTCTTCAAATTTTATACTAAATAGTTCCTTGTTTCTTGATTATGATTCCAAATGCACTACTATTTTGTTTGCACTAGAATACAAATTTTCCTTGAAGTTATACTTTTCTGTTGAATCTGTGTATCAGAAGTGTATAACGTTCAATTAGTTTATAAACAAATTATCTTACCCTTTACCTGTGAGCAAAGAATGCTTAAGAACACAAGGTGTGGCGTTCTCAAATGATGTGGTCCGAGTTTGAGTAGATGCCTAAATTAAAATCTTGAACTTATTTTGCCCTAATTTGGAGCAACAGGAAAGACCTAAGCATATTTCTTAAAAATTGTAGTTGCATAGTTTTATATATCTTTAATTATAGAAGAGAATAGTCACAACAATATATCAAGAAAGAATAACCACAAAAATATATGTTCTTAAAAACATATTCAGCAACTTATATTATTGAAACTATTTTAATTCAAAATGTATATGTTAGAACAGCAGTACTTCTTTTTCATTTTAGTACTTTGAAAAGCTTACTTTTCTTAATATGTACTTTCCTGATTATCTCTTAAAAGACTACTTCATTATTATAGTTTTGATGATCAGAATTGTATCCCCAACCACGTAAAAATAGTAATTTAGCAAGAGTCATCAGTGTGCAGAGAAAGATTAATTTTGGCTTTCTAGGTGGTGCAGAATCACAAATGAGGTACCTTTGAGCTGGGTTTCAAAGGACATGAAGCATTTGGTGGGAGAGGACATTCCCATTCGAGGCTGGGGAAGTAATATGAGCACATGCTGAAGGAGTTGAACATTCGTTTTTTTAGTCAGGAACATGGTGCAGTGTGAATAGCATGGCAGTGTGTGATGGATTCCGTGGGGGCCAAATGGGGGCCAAATGTCCACGGCCAAGAAGCTTAGCCATTATTTTGTAAATATTGGAAAGAAATCAACTTTCCTTTTTTAATTTAATTTTATTTTTTTTAAGGCGAGGCAACCCTTGATTGACTTCGCAGATTGCAAGGACCTTGTCAGTTTACAATCCCTTATTTTTTTTATGCCTACAGCACCTGGTCTTCCTAGTTGATCTCCCATCCAAGTACTAACCAGGCCCGACCCTGCTTAGCTTCTGAGATCAGAGGGGATCGGGTTTGTTGAGGGTGGCATGGCGTAGACACCTGTTTCTTTTTTTAATCAGAGAGAACAAGAGAACAAATCTGCATTTTAGGAAAATAGGTTGTAATATGAAGGATAATTTGAAGGAAAACATGAGAGACAAAGATAATTAAAGGCTGTTCAGATGTCCCAGGTGAGAGACTTAAACTCTGGCACTAGAAACTTTGAAAAGGATGAGTTAAAACAAGGGATATTGTAGAATACAGATTTTGAAAAATTGGAGTATGAGTTAAAAAAACAAGCACCACAGCCACAAATGATTGAGACTTGTAGCCTCAATGATTGGAAGAGGATGATCAGTAATGGAAATGGAGATAAAAAGGGAGCAGCTTATTTGGGATGAAAGAATAATTTTAGGCTTGGGCCCAGTGTAGAGTTGGAGTCTTTCTTTGTAGAGAAATATAAAAAATACAGCTGTCTTTTCAAATTCTCATCTGAAGCTTTCTTAAGTTCAAGTTTAAATTAAGATTTGGGGGTCACACATTGGGACAGAAAGTTGAAAAGGAGTCACCTGTTTTGCAGAGGTTGAATAGCATGAGATTTAAGAAATCATTGATGTGACAATTAGGAACTTATCAATTATTTTAAGAAAACAATTTCATTAGAGTAGTCATTTTCAGACTTTGGTGTGGATAGAATGACCTAGGAAGCTAGTAAAAAATGTAGATTTAGGTACTATTTATCTGCTTTTTTAATAGATTATGACGATGATAGTATATACATTTATATATGTGTATCTGATTTATATATGTATATCTGATTTATATGTGATTTACTTGATATATATGATTTATATATATGATTTATTACATGATAGGCATTGTTTTAAGTTGTTTATATTTATAATTATGGTCTCATAAGAATCCTGTTTTACAAATGATAAAACTGAATCACAGAGAAGTTGTTAAATAACTTGCCCAAGTTTACATCACCAGGAAATGGTGACTGTGCAGCCCATGATCTTGACCACTTTGTTATTATTCCCAGTTGAGAACTGAGAATCAGGAAGGTAGAGCAGGGCCCACCAAAGGTAGGTGCAGGGGACTATTAACTCAGCCTCACATCTAACAAGGCATTGTATTTATTTCTGTGGGTGTTGTAAAAGACATTTGCTTTGTTTGATGTTATAGTTCCTGTAACACTGTTTTGACCTTGCTTAATTTTTAACATTCTTTAAAGCTTGAAAAATGTTAAGTGACCAGGCTTTTCTTAACTTCCAAGAGACCCTTGATTAAAGAGGAAGTTGTATTGTAGTGGAATGAGTAGCTAAGAGGAGGTGGGGAAATCAAAATAGCTAGGGTGTGAAGTTAAAACAGTAGTGGTTGGTCCAGAATCCTTTGTGTAAGGGGCTTAGGGGTGGCAGTCCCAGATGGAAGAGCTGTAGTTTTAAAACAACCACACTGATCTCACTTACAGTTATGTTTATTTGTATTGCCTTGAAAGGCATTGGGGCGAAGTAAATAATCGGGGTTGGGTGTGGGGTCAGGGGGAGATTGTTTAAGCCCCATAAAAACTGCCCTTTGGTGCCCCCAACTATGGAAAGAAGAACGGAAATGCTGTGGCAGCTCATGAAATTGTATGGAGGGAGCAATATTTTTATATTAGGTACTATTTATGCATGTTTTTAGATGACAAAGAAAAAAGAAAATAGATTTTGATCTTATTAGAGAGATGGATCTTATATCATGGGAGAGCCATTTCAAAGGAGATGGGAGAGGATAGTAAGGTTAGACAAGCAAACGGTAGGGGCATTTTCTACTCTAATACAGAAAGGGAAAAGGAAGGATTGTGTCAAAAAAATTGAGAAAATTTGAAGCCTGAGAAGGAACGTTAAAGACTTTCAAAATGAATGTTCTCTAGCTCATTTAATAAGTAGGTAGCAAGGTCATTTGCTTCCAGGAAGCACTGAGGATTTGAGGAGAATGGTTGTATATCACTTGATAATTATGTCTTTGTAGCGAGAGAGAGAAAAAAGTAGAAGCTCTTAGAAGATGTTTCAGTATTTGGATTTAAAATATTTCATCTTCACCCGTTTCTGAAATGTTGGGGAGGGGGTTAGAAGGCTGATTCCAGGAGGGGGCAGCAGTGCTATAAGCATTTAATTTGGGTATTTCCTTTCTCTGTTCAGTTGGCTTTTAAAAATTAATAATGTGTTTTCTTTCCCTATTACCTTAACTAATGATAAAATAGGGTCTATAAAGCCATTTAATTATCTTACAATTTATTAATTTATTAGTCTCACATTACTAAACATAGCAATTGTGGAAAATACAAAAGTATTGAAAATTATTCTTATGTATCATAGTTCTATTTGAAAAAAATTAGTCTGATTCAGACCTAATATTGTTCCATCTCTGCATGTGACCTGTATAATAAGAAATTCAAAAAAGACTTACCATCTTAAAAAGCTTTTAAAATATAAACTGTGGGAATATAGGACTAATTGGGTTTGTTGAAAGAATTTTTAACATATAAACATTAATTTTTATTGAGCACAGACTGAATTGAAAAAGGCTAAACTTACATGTTAAAATAATTTGGCACTCTAACTGCAGATTCAAAATTTCTGAAAATGTAAATAAATTAAAATGTAGGCAGTGTTTTGCCATCTGTAATGAATTAGCATTCCATTTTTACCAGCTGCTGCTGGGGTTTTTGAAGCTGACTCAGGATCTGAACACACTGGTGGGTTGCTGCTTATAAATATAAGAACCTGTAGTTTAAACTGCCAGGGCTAAACTGCTGATCAGAGAAGTCACTGCAGTTTTAAGAAGCAGAGATTCTTCCACTTGAGGCTGGAAGTAAGGATATATACTGTGTATATAGGCGTCGCCAATACAAGTGAGGAGGACGGGCTGCTACTACTTGATGCTAAGGTGTCAGAACATTCAGGATGCCACTCCTGTTGAGTGTGGACTCATCCTTAGAGAAAAATACTCAGCAGTTGTCTCTTATCTAGCAGACATATTTTAAGCAAAATAGAAGTATTGTACATTGCTGAGAATTTATATAGCATAAATTAAATTCATTAATGTTTTTTCTTCTCATATTTCATTTCCAAAGCTTTTTATTTTGAGCATAGAGGAGATAGTGTTTCTTGGACAGAATTTGAACTGTACGGTCAGATATACCTAGATGTGAATTCAGACTCTGTCACTACTTCAGTGTGTAATCTTGTCAAACAAATTGCTCAAACTTTCTGAGCCTTAGTTTCCTCATCTGTAAAAGAAGGATAATATCTACCTGATAGACTTGTTAGGACAATTCATTCTTCTTGGAAAAGCCACCTGAGTATGATACTGTTTCGAATAGGCTTGAAAATTTGTAACTAAAGGGGGAAAAAACCTGCATGATTTTGGTTACTATCCTTTCTGAGGGAATAAGGGCTATCCAGGTGGTCAGTGTTGCCCACACCATGTTAAGATCTGTCATACTGTGAATGCCAAGAAACAGATATGAAGATTTAGCATTTGCTATGTAATAATGTGTCCAAATGGTAGCGTATTCATTTCACAGATTGTGGTTAGTATAGTTTTATTATTTTTTTCATAGGTGTAGACTTATTAAAAGGACAGATTTTTAAGAAAAGTTTTTTACTTGCTTCAGAATTGAAACATTTTGGTGTCTTAAATTCTTATCATAGAAACTGTATATTCTGATTTTATCAAAGTAGTAACAGAAATCTAGGATTCAGTGTATACATTTTGTTTTCTTGTATTGAAAGGGACAGTCAGTTTTGAGTATTTTGCTTTAGCATCTTTAAATAATTAAAACAATTAGTTAAAAGATTGACTAATTCCCCAATACACAAGTGTGTTTGTGTATGTGTGTGTGTATTCCTCTTACCTTTTTACTATCAATATTCTTATAAATTAGACTTTTAAATATTATGTTTACATGCTAGCCAGAGCTAGCTAAAAAGTCAATACACTTATTCAGTCAACACATTTATTTAATATATAGTATGTACTAAGTGTTGGAAGACAGTGGTGACAGTTACAATTTTGGCCTTAAAGAACTGACATTCTAATGGGGGTGGAGGGAGAATAGTGTGGAGTGCCGTGAATAGAGAAGAATAAGCAAGCATTTGCACTGTGGTCTGATCAGTGTGTGACAGAGAAGACTTGTGTGGTTAGGGAAGCTTTCCTGCAGGCAGTGGTGCAAATGCAGAACATGTCACCAAAAAAATATATTTTACAGCAAATATGACTCAGTAATATGCAGATGCCTCAACTGTTAAATAAGCACAGGGATTCTGACCCTGACAGATTTGTACATGTCATGTACTAACCTTTGCAATCTAAGACCTGACCAGTTTTAAGGAATTTTTAGTCAAATATAGTGAAAGTATCTGGAAGGTTTTTTTTTTTTTTTTTTTTTTTTTTCCTAAAATTCCTGTCCTGTTTTCACTATCACAGAATCTTCAGGTATCATCACAGGCTGACCTGGACCAAGATGTACCTATCTGGCCATTATACAGGCCAGTCTGAGATCATTGCCCCAGGACTAAGACTCCTGTCATTGATTTACTAGTGACTCACCATGGGTAACTCTGGCTGGCGCAGACTCTGCTTCCTCAGCTGTACTTCAGTATGAACTCAAGAGAACCTGTTTTTGACACTAAATTGATTCTGTGTGCGTTTCTTACTGTTACTCATCCACCCATGACTCATAGCTCGGTTCTCATTTTAAACATGCACATTGGGGTCACTCTTAATTGAGCCTTCCTTCTCTTGGAAGCAGAATCTCTTACTTATCCTGTTTTGACAGCCCTTGAATGTTTGAAGTATCTGTTTGATTGTATATGTCCGTAATCCTAGCTTCTTAGCTTAGATAGTTAGGCTTTTTGTGGTCTCTATTTCAAGCCTTAGTCCTAAGCAACCCACTTCTTGCTTCTCCTGTCAAAATCATCTACTGATATTTTTCCATATGTGTCTCAAGCTTTCCTTCCAAGATGATGGATCTTTCCTACCAAGATGACGGTTTCCTGCCTTCCTTCAGGCCTTGCTCAAAATTGCCACATTGGTTTTGTAACTTGTGATTTCTCCTACTAGAAGTAATTTCACCCTACTTGATGCTATCATGTATTTAATGATATTCTACTTTTTCTACTTTGCATTGTAGTTATTTATGTTATGTTTTGTCACTTCCACTGGACTATAAGATGTTTTTGTTGCTATCCTATATAGTATCTTAAACATATAGGGTCTAAATAAAATTTTACTAATGGAATAGAGTGGAGACCCAGACTATAGTTAGTAACTGAGAACAGTAAGATCAGATGTCCTTCTTTATTTTCTTTCTGTGCCTGGGATATAAGTTTTATTTTTTTTTAAAGATTTTTATTAAAATATAGCTAACATACAATATTGTATTAGTTTTAGGTATACACCATGGCTATTCAATATTTATATACCTAAAGAAGTGAGCACCATAATCTAGCAACCATCTGACATCATATAATACCATCACAGTATTGTTGACTATATTCTCTATGCTGTACACCACATCCCCATGACTTATTTATAATTGGAAGTTTGAACCTCTTATTCCTCTTCACCTTCCCCCCTTTTTTTATTTTTAAAATTACAGTTGACAGTATTATTTTATATTCGTTTCAGGTGTGCAGCATAGTGGTTAGACATATAATTTACAAAGTGATCCCCTGACTACTAGTCTGGTACCCACCTGGCACTATATATAGTTATTACCATATTATTGACTATATACTCATAACAATTTGTACTTCTTAATCCATTTGCTTTTTTCACCTTGCCCTCTACCCCTTACCTGCCTCCCTTCTGGCAACCATCAGCTCGTTCCTTGCATCTATGAGTCTGTTTCTGTTTTGTCTGTTGATTTTGTTCTTTAGATTCCACATATAAGTGAGATCATACTGTATTTGTCTTTCTCTATCTGACTTTTTTTACTTAGCATAGTACGTTCCAGGTCCATCCATGTCATGGCAAATGGTAAGATTTCTTTCTTTTTTATGGCCGAGTAATATTCTGTTGTATACATGTACCACCTCTTTTTTATCCAGTCGTCTATTGATGAGCACTTAGGCATTTCCATATCTTAGCTATTGCAGATAATGCTGCAGTGAACATAGGGGTGCATCTATCTTTTTTGAATTAGTGTTTTGATTTTCTTCAGAAAAGTACCCAGAAGTGGAATTGTTGGGTCATAGTTTAATTTTTATTTTTTTGAGAAACTGCCATACTATTTTCCATAGTGGGTGCACCGATTTGCAATCCCACTGACAGCACATGAGCATTCCCTTTTCTCCACATCCTTAATAACATTTGTTTGTTGATTGATTGATGATGGCCATTCTGACAGGCATGAGGTGATAGCTCACTGTGGTTTTAATTTGCATTTCTCTGATGATTAGTGAGAAATCTCTAATGTCTATTATCCATCTGTATGTCCTCTTTGGAGGAATGTCTATTCAGTTCCTCTGCCCATTCTTTAGATTGGATTATTAGCTTTTTTGGTGTTAAGTTGCATGACTTCTCAATAAATTTTGGATATTAACCCCTTATCGGATATATCATTGGAGAATACCTTCTCCCATTCAGTAGGTTGTCTTTCCATTTTGTTGATGGTTTCGTTTGCTGTGCAAAAACTTTTTAGTTTGTTTATTTTTTATTTTTGTTTATTTTTTCTTTTGTTTCCCTTTCCTGAGGCAACATATCAGAAAAAAAAATATTACTAAGAGCGGTGTCAGAGAAATTACTGCTTATGTTTTCTTCAAGGAGTTTCATGGTTTGGGGTCTTAAATTTATATCTTTAATCCACTTTTAGTTTATTTTTGCATATGGTGTAAGAAGGTGGTCAAGTTGCATTTTTTTACATGTATCTGTTCAGTTTTCTCCACACCGTTTATTGACTAGAGCATCTTTAGCCCATTGTGTATTTGAACATCCTTCTTATCCTTTCTTACTGAATAAGCTTTTCCCTTTTCTCCTGCCAACTTTGATCTAAAGTTGCTCTTTCTTTGTTAACCTACCACAGAACCTACCTCCTCTATTTCTACACACAACAGCTTTATGCTTTTGTCCTGGGTTTCTTCAAGTGTTAAATAAGTCAATAGATCTTTAAAGCCAACCATGACAGCTATATAAGTTTTTAAATAAATCTCTTCCTTTAGTAATTGTTCCTGTTATTAAGAGGATAGAGAATTATCTACATAGTTGTAAGACTTATTTTCAGTTGGGCTCTCTTCCCTTTTCTGTTGACCCTCTGGTACCATTGAGAAAGCCAGGCTCCCCAGAAGGGGCAAATAAAATTTTGGTGGTGGGAGGAAGGCACAGTGAGAATCTCCAGGTGTTTTAATGTGTTGGTACTCCCTGGTTAGGAGGAGCAGAATACATCTCTCGGATTTAAAACTGCCCCTATATGCTTAAAAAAACAAAACAAAACAAAAACTCTCAATAAACAATATTTCCTGTCTGTATTCAAGGCACTTTAACAGTTTTTATACCATTTAACTTTCAAAACTATTTTTTGTAATTATTATTTCTGCTTTTATAGGTGAAGAACCTGAGATTAAGAGATTCATGCAGGAAGCAAAAATGTGTGTTCTGGGTTCAGGCGTAGTCTTCTCTGCCTGGTATTTTGAAATGTGAGTGTCATTCTCCTTTAACACTTGTTATCAGCAAATTCCTTACTATCCTTGCTTGATTTCATAGACTTCTTGCTCCTAACCTCCTCTGTCTTTTCTTACCTCTCTGGTTCTAAAAATCATCCATAATTTCCCTAGACTTCTGGTTCCTGTGCTGCGCAAGTGACCCTGCTATTTGCTGCCCACACCCTGAAGTAATATTCTTTGAGAGAACCCAACCTACCAAAACCAAGAGGTTGACCAATTTTTTTTGTTTGTTAAAGAGCCTTTTCCTCATTGTCAATTAAAAGATTAGCCCGGACTATACATTTTTAAACTACAGTATGAAATTTTGATACTTATTGTCTTCTATTTCCAACCTTTTCTCATTTTCTATTTCCTTGCATTTTAAATGTGTGTGCCTCTCATCTTTCTCACTTTCAGGTCTCTTTGGGTATTCTGAGCAGGATATTCTGCCATGTTCTTGCCATTGCTTTCCTGTCAGAAAACAGTGTTTTGTTTAGCAAGACAGTAGTTTTCATTTTCTCAGAGGTTGTGACATTAATAGTTATTATTTTTTATAGTTTCATAAGTAAATTCAATGTCTTCCACATCACACACAGAGAAGCACTCAGGGTCATATTTTTTTTTGTACTGCAATTTCCGTAAATAAGTCCCCTGTGTATCAAAATGGAGGAGTTTGCCAAGGGTTCCAGAGTACTTAGAGTGGGAATGTGAATTAATTGTAAGTAGTTATACATATTTTATGTTATATATATTTTTTTACCCTATGAAAGAAACTAATTTTTTTTTCTGTTTTTTATAATATTTGAATATAAAACCAAGATGCCAAAATATATCATAATATTGGTCTTTTTATTGTTTATATATTTATCTGTGACCTATGTCTTGTATGGTGTACATAAAGCTGCTGAATTCATATATAATGTGGGTTGAAAACATTTTGAAAGGTTGTTACCTAAAGGTTAAATAATTGAGTTATATGTTATAGCGTGGTGGTGGGGAGGAGGAGGATTGCTAAATAAGTTCCCCAAAAGCTTAAAAAAAGATTATAAAATTTCTTATTATAGTTTCATGCATACCTGAGCGACTCGGGCAGGAGGGGCATTCACAGATGACTTGGCTGGTGGGTTGGAGAGCTTCCTTGACAAGGGTTTGCCAGCTCTCTAAGGATTGGGGAAGTTATCCAGGCATTTGCCTTAACTATTCTTTATCTACCTGGAACTTATATCTAATATGGTATCCTTCCGAATAGCTAAGCCTTTGTCCCATCACCATTCATTAAATAGATTAGTGATTCCCCAAGTCAGATCCCAAACCGGCAACATCAGCATCTTGTTTCTCAAACTTTCAGGAATATCACAATCACCTAGAGGGCTTGTTAAAGCCATAGATTGCTCAGCCTCATTCCCAGAATTTATAATTCAGTGGGTCTGATGTAGAGCTTGAGTATTTGCATTTCTTTCAACTTCTGAGATGCTGCCGGTTTGGGACTACCCTTCAAGAAGTATTGAAAAAAGACTTGCCTTTCTCCGTTGTGTAAATTCCTTCTTTACTATATTATAAACATGTGTTCTGTATATGTGATATTTAAATCTATAAACTTTCATTTTCTATTCTATATCTGGTACATTTCTTATTAATAATTTATTTTTAGCTTCTTGTGAATGGACTCTGTTATATTTTCTAATTTTATCACATGTAGATAGGCAGCTATTGATTTTGCTATATTTATCCAGACATTTTATTGAGTTCTCTTATTCATTATTAATCCTGTAGCTTTTTAGTTGGTTCTTTTGGGCTTTCTAGGTAAACAACCATATTATTTCCATGTTTCTCTTTGAACTCCATTTATTCCAAAAATGGTTCTCTGTGAAATTTTTTTGCTATTGCTAGAATATTGTTATTATTTTCTTTTTTTTTTGTTATGGTTTTATTTCTTAACTCTGTCCTCCTTAGATCACTTTTATGCAATCTAAAAAATCCTCTTTCTGCTTCCAAAGTAGTTAATCATTTTTTATTTATATACTTTAAAATTTATTCTTTTTGGAAATTGTAACTCCCGCTACAGTCAAAGTACCACACAGTTGTACCACCCACAAAAATGTCATGTCCTTTTGTCGTCAAACCCTCTTCTTACTGTAGCCCTTAGTACCACAATGGAATCATATGTAGCTTTGTGACTCTGGCTTCTTTCACTTATGATATATTTGAGATTCGTCTGTATATTCATGTACATTCCTTTTTATTGCTGAGTAGTATTCCACTGTGTGAATGTACCACTATTCATTTATCTGTTTACCAAGTCGAAGAACCTCTGAGTAGTTTCCAAATTTTGGCAGTTGTGCATAATGCCATTATAAACATTCACATACAGAGTTTCGTGAGAACACACCTAAGGCAGTTTCTGATTTTCCTCACCAGTTTTCATTTTCATGTGGTCTTTACTTATTGTGATCCATTTTCTTCTATAATGGCTTCCTTTGATTTCCAGAGTCAGTGTCCTTTTGTGTGTCGTTAAGAAGAAATTTCAAAACTGAAAAATAAAATTTATTTATCTTTTATATTGGTGGGAATTTGTCTCTGGCTCTTTGATTTCTATTTCCTTTTGCTGCTGAAAATTTTTTATGCTATGTTTTCTTTGCTCGTTTGTAAGAGAGAAGGCTCCAGTTATTTGTGAGGTTTAGACAAGATTCCATACTTAAAAGTATTACCAAGAGTTCTGACAGAGATTGGTATAGGGCCCCACCTGTAATTCTTCCGAAAGGACCTTTCCAAGTCCTTATCAAAGGAAATGAAACCCAACTCTTAGTTGGTGGCTTGGTGGGACAGAGAGCAGTGAGGACCTGGACTGAGTAGAGGAATGAGCCTCCTCTCACCTTTGCGTGCATTGTTTTCCCAGTTTCTGCATTTCAGTCAAGATGAATATAAGTCCAGGCTGCTGCCCTTTCCCACACGTGGCAGGCAGATTTAAAATATGGCCCCCAAGATTCTCACTCTCTGTTGTATGTAGCTTATGTAATTCCCTCCCCTTGAATGTGGGTAGAGTCTGTAACTATGATTGGATATTCCTCCAGTAATTTTGTAGCCACTAGTCACATATGGCTATTGAATATTGAAATATGGCTACTGCAGCCGAACAACTGAATGTTTCACTTATTTAATTTTAGTTAATTTGAAAGTAAATAGCCACATGTAGCTAGTGGCAGCTGGAGTTAATCATGTGCATACTGAAATATTTAGAGTCAAGTGTACTGATGTCTTTATCTTACTTAAATGCATAAAAATAGTTGTGTGGTAAAGCAAGCATAGTAAAATGTTTATTGTAGAATCTAGGTGGTGGTCATTTGGGGTTCATTGTAAAGTTATTTCAACTTTTCTGTATATTTGAAAAGTTGTATAATATGGGAGAATATCTTTCAAAGTACTTTATTGAAAAATTATTTATACCCAGTAATGAAAAGTCCAAGACCAGATGGCTTCACTGGTGAAGTCTACCAAACATTTTTTGAAAAATTAACATCAACCCTTCTCGGACTCTGAAAAAAATAGAAGAGGATAGTTTCATAACTCATTCTCTGAGACCATTATTATTACCCTGATACCAAAGCTAGAAAAAGATATTAGAAGTACAGACCAGTATCATTTAGGAATATAGATGCACAAATCCTCAGCACAAATACTAGCAGATTAAACCTCACAGCATATTAAAAGAATTATACACCACCACCAAGTGGGATTTATTCCAGGCATGCAGTGGTAGTTAAGCATAGAAATCTCTCCACCAGTTGGTACTGGGATAACTAGGTTTCCTCATGCAAAGGAATAAAGTTAGACTTCACGCCATATATAAAAAGAGCTAAAACAATAAGACTCTTAGAAGAAAACATAAAAATAAGTCTTCATGACTTCGTATTTATCATTGGATTCTTAGATATGTCACCAAAAGCACAAGCGGCAAAAGAAAAACCATAGATAAATTAGACTTCATCAAAATATAAAACTTTCATACATTAAAGGACAATATCAAGAAAGTGAAATGACAGTTTACAGAATGGGAGAAAATATCTTCAAACCATAAATTTGATGAGTTTAATAACCAGAATATACAAGAAACTCCTATGATTCAAGAACAAAGCCTGATGAGAAAATAGGCAAAGGACATGAAAAGGCATTTTTTTTGTTTTGTTTTGTTTTGTTTTGTTTTGTTTTGTTTTGTTTTAAAGAATTAAATGCCCATGAGAAGATGCTCAAAACATCATTAGTCATTAACTGAATGCAAATTAAAAGCAGAGTGAGGTACCATTTCATACCAGCTCTGATGTGTATAATTTTAAAAATGGAGAATAGCAAGTGTTGGTGAGGACATAGAGAAATTGTAACATTTGTACATTGTTGGGTGGGAATGTAAAGTGGCTCCTCCTCATAAACTTAAAAGACCTAGCAACTTTACTCCTATGTATATACCCCAAAGAACTGAAAACAGGTACTCACATAGATACTTGTGTACCAGTGGTACCAGTGTTCATTGCAACATTATTCACAATAACCAAAACGTTTAAACAACCTAAATGTCCATCAGCAGATGAATGGATAAACAACAGGTGGTATGTACATACAAATCAGTATGTTTTAGCCATTCAAAGGAATGAAGTTCTGGTACGTGCTATTGCATGATGAACCTTGCAACCATTATGCTAAGTGAAATAAGCTTAAACCCCAAAGGACAAATATTATATGATTACATTTATATGGAATATCTAGAATAGATAAATTCATCGAGACTGAGGGCCAGGAAGGAACTAGCGGGTGAGGAGGGACTGAGCGGAAGGAAGAACAGGGAGTTCCTGCTAATGGATGCAGAGTTTCTGTCTGGAAAATTTGGGAAATAGTGATAATAGTGACAAGGTTGTGAATGTAATAAATGTCACTGAAGTGTAAAATAAAAATTAAAAATTGTTAAAATGAATAATCAAGCAATAGACTTGGAGAAACTTAATACATTTATTTGGCAAAGCCTTGATGTCTAGCATATAAGAATTCTTAAACCTCAGTAACATAAAGACAAACAACTGAATTTAAAAATGGGCAACATATTTGAACAGATATTTCACAAAAGAAGACATGCAAATGACCAAATAAGTCCACTAAAGTGTTCAGTATCATGAGTCATCAGGGAAATGCAAATTCAAATTGCAATAAGATTTTTCTATACATTTAGTACAGTTACCAAAATTTAAAAGATTGACAACAGTAAATGTTGGCAAGGATGTGTAGGGACAGGAATTTTCATACATTGTTGTTGGGAATTGGGGTTTCCAACCACTTAGGAAAAGGTCTGACAATTTCTTAGAAAAGTAAATATGTACTTGTCCTCTGATCCAGCAGTTCCACTCATTTACTGAGGAGAAATGAAACAAGTGGTCACAGAACACTTGTAAAGGAATGTTTATAGCCATTGTATTCATGATAGCCAAAGAAATTAGAAGTAGCCCATTTGCCCATTAATTGAAGAATGGAAAACAAAATGTAGTTTATTCATACAATGAGTGTTATTTTGCAATTAAAAGGAATTAGCTACTGATATAAGCAATAACAGAAATTTATCTCAAAAACATGCTAAGTGAAAGCATTACTCAAGAGACACACAGGGTATGGTTCCATTTATGTGAATCTGTAGAACTGGCAGAACTAATCTGTTGAAGAAACACATTCAGTGCATTTCTGCTGCTGGGATATGGCAGGGGTCGGGCTGGGGGAATAGTGGAGATTGTTAGGCACCTGAGGTCACTTTTCAGAGCATTGTTAATGTTCTGTGTCTTCAGAGAAGTTTGGGTTATAGTTGTCCAAAATCCCTTAAGATCTGTGCATTTTATTTTATGTATAATTTGCATCAGATAAAAACTAGTTGATGATATGAAAGAAAAGTAATTCTAGGTTTAGAAGATATCACAGTGGCATAAACAACTACATATTTTATGGGGCTCTTACTACTGGCCTTGGGCAGTTACAGCTTGTTGTTTTACAATGTACTCACTATGTATGTTAATAACTAATGCTTTAAGCTACATCTTGATGTTTCTTATTGCTTAATTATCAATTTGTAGACTCTAAGCAAGATGCACAGTGTTGTTTATGAAGCTTTCCTTTCTTGAGAAGTTCCTCTCGAGTGATAAAATCTTTGGTGCCCAGATTTGAACGCTGTAAGCAGTTGTGAAGAAAAAAGTGCTCAGCAACATATGTGGTAGAAATAATGTGCAGTAGATAATTTGATGTATTTTCCAGGAATGAAAGAGTATAAAATCAGATTTTTTTTTCTATTGTCCATTGTAATTTCAAGCAGTCTGATGGAAAAGAAATAGACTTGCTATCAAAACCTCGTGCCATCCAAATTTTTCTGTCTTGAGCTCTCCAGTGTTTCTTTAATATTGTTTAAAATACAGATCATCTGGAGTGTTGTTCAAAATATATTTTCTACACTCTTTTCCTCAAGATTCTGCCTCAGTGTGTCTAGGATGGAGGTCATGGCATTTATCTTTCTAACAAGTGCACCAGGCAATTTGTATCAATTTTTTTTTCAAACATTGCTTTCAGATGGAAGGTAAAGGCATCATATAAGAAGTATTGTAATTTTCAGTGGTAACCAATAATGGCTCAATATTTCAATATAACAGTAATTTAAAAAAAGATATTATTGAATATTTAATACAGTTTCTGTAATTCTGGTAACTCATCTAAATGCTTTATTTGTATTACCTTGTTGAATACTCACAAAAGGAGGTGCTGTTATGATCACTGCATATGACAGATGAGGAAACAGGTCCAGAGAGGACAAATAATTTGCCCACAGTCACAAAGATAGAAGGTGACAGTGTCAGGCTTTAAACCCAGAGGTTCTGGCTACCGAGCCCATGCATTACCCAGTAACTGGCTTAGCTGCCATGTGGGTTACAGGAAGAATGGCTTCTTTTTAAGAGGTGAGAGTAATATTCCTACAGTAAAGAGATGTAATGGTGGCCAGTACTTCAAGCCTTCCTCTCATTATCTCTTTACCAGCTCCCTAGCACTGGCGGTCTTGAAGTGCATAGGCATTGGAAAGCTTTGGCTTGAGCTCGAACATGATCACTGTGAGCATGTGGAGCCTGTCCTTACCTTGACTTAATTACTCTTCCCATGGTATGTGGATCATGGGAGGTGACGCCAAGTGGTGTGTCAGTCATCCTCCATTCTTGTCCCATGTCACCCTTTGCTGCCCATCCTGCTTATTTATGTGCTTATGGAGCTTGTCCAGTTTTAATGATTCTACATTTTTCTTTTTAAATTTAGTCTTCAGAGATCCCTCCCACCCCCCAAATCTACTATCAGTTACTGTAGCATCCTTAGAGTGGCTGCTGTTTTGTGTCTTTCCTCTTCTTTATCACTTCTGTAACTTTTGCTTGTTGTGTATCTCTGGTAAAAATAAGTGTTTCCACACCAACACCCTTGAGGAAACCTTACCAAAAAAACTGAATGCGGATTTGATTCAGGTGATGCAGAAGGCGTGCAGACATGCTACACTACTCTTCAGGGATGCAGTCAGCAAAAGTCAGACTGCAAGAAACTTTACAGAATCAAAGACAGTTTCCTCAACAAAGAAGAGGTGACAGGAAGAGAGGGATGGCAGAGAGAGCCAAAAGGGGACCCTTGTAGATTAAAAGAATTAAAAGAAAATTGCAATGTATAAACTGTATATGGATCCTTATTCAAACAAACTTTTAAAAAATGGAAAATGAATTATTTTAAAACTTTTTAGGTGTGGTAATAATGAAATTGTATAAATGAAACGATATATCTGTGATTTGTCTCAAATATCTCTGGCAGGGGCAGGGGGTGTAGATAGCTGGTCATGGGTTTTATGTATTTTTTGAAGCTGATTCATGAGTACATGAGGATTCATGTACTTATGTCTATGCTTGAAATTTTCTATAAGAAAAAGTTAAAACAACGTATGTGCTTTATAACCCTTCTTCAGCTTCACAAAACCTCCAGAATTAATAAAGCAGGTCTTACTTTAAAATTCTTTCTAAGGAGTTTTCATTTACCTTATTTTAACTATCATTTGTACCTTGGCGTGCTAGGATTTCGTTCCAGTATTTTCGGAGAGAATCTTTCTAGATACACCATACCTTCAGGAAACAGTTGCCTTAAGCATCTGTCAGAGTAGACTATTCAGATTGGTTGAACTGAATGAATTCAACTGAGGTAAAGTCAAGTGGATGAACCCTCCTTGTCTTCCACCAGACATCTGTTCCTGGTGACAGGCTCACAAAGGTCAGCTTTACTGATTTACCTGAGTTGAGGTTGAGGAGCAGGTGCAGAGTCATTTGCTTCCTTTGTCCTGCACCTGCCTCACCTCAGGTAAGGAGAAACAGCTGTTGAAAGCGGAATAGCATTACCCTGTAGGTGGGTCTGGAATGATCCCAAATATGCAGCTCTTTGTGCACCCTTTATTTTTCATGGCTGATATTTTTGACTTGGCATCACCGAAGAAGAAAATTATCACATCTTAATAAGGTACTAAATTCTTTGGGATTTGACTGCAGTCAGTAAGATGATCATGATTCATTGAAGTCGCTGTACTGGATGCAGTTCACAGCCTGCTGCCATAAGGTGTTTGTTGGCCTTTCGCTAGCATCAGAGCAAGAGAACAATAGGGTTCAGCGCACCTGCCTCCCACCATGTAACTGAATGGTTCTTGGCATATTCACTTTAGATCTCGTGCCTGTAGCAACCGTTTTCAGTAATTATGATAAAGGGTAAGGGATATGTTAAGGCTGGATTGAGTAAGGAGAGCCTGAAGGAAAAATAATGTAAAATTTAAAGTGTATTTTGCTTCATTGCACAGTATTTTGTTGTGTACAAAGCTGTACTTATCTATGTTATTTCTAAGGTGTTCTGTCTGGTAGTATGTAAAATGTATAATGGCTAAGTACGTGACTTAGACACAGTCACATAAATCATTCTTCTCCTATTTGCTGAATCTACATGATTTTAGATAAATTATTTAACATCTCTAGTCTCAGTTCCCTATTTGCAAAGTGAGGATAATGACAGAACTAACTTCATGGAGTTGTGGGAATCAAATGCTGGGTATGGAATAAGTGCTCAAGCAATTAGTGATTAATAGTAGTATTAGTATAGTAGTATGTGAACAAAAAGATTGAGTATATAACTTTGAACATTTCTTACTAGAACAGAACTTAACATTATTTCATGCTAGCAATACAGCCCTTATCAAAGCATTAAAGTGGTTTGATTATAAATGAAACATAAATACATAGAAAAGAAACATGTTTCACACATTTTGACATGTAATTGTGTGCTAAGTACATTTTAGTCAAGGGGAAAATGGAATTCATGTTAAAGATATTGGTAGTTCATTTGCTTATTGGTTACCTACTAAGCACCTAAAATACTGTTTCGGAGTCAGTCAGATGCACTAATTTCTCGTCCAGTGTATTATTGACGTCAACTATTTGATTCTTAAAGTTAGCGTAACTATTTTTTAGTCAAGTATTGTTTGTAAATTTGTATATGTGTTCAACAAAAATTCTTTTCTTACTGTACCATTCCAATGGTCTTCCTAACAAAACAAAACAAAAAAATAGGACAAAAAACCAAATGGTCTTCTTAATTTGACAGTGATAAATTTACTGGCAGTAGAAGTTGTGGGAGAATCAACCTCTGATCTTGCATTCTGCGTTCTTTTTGTTGTTGTGCTTTCACACATATAGTAAATATTTTTTCAAGTGGCATCAAGGAAGAAACACATTAACACCTTCAATTTTTAAAGTCTTAAATTTAAGCTGTTTTGTTTTTTAAGGAATTTTGAATAATGATCTTTATAAAGGCTACTCTTCTAAATCAGAGATATTCTATTTGGGAAAGATTGAAGATCTTTTATTTCATGTTTAAATGTTACACAAGCAATAACTGACCTCATATTTATAGAGATAAACTATTCATTTATAGCAATAATTCTTATTTTTATTTTATACTGTTAATGTATTTTCTAACTTTAGTTTTGACAAATAAAAATAACACATAAAATGTATGTAATAACAAAAGTTGTTGAATTTCCCACGGATAATGAACAAATGGTAGTATTGTCACATGCCTCAGATTTTTTTTTCAGAAATAAAATATTACAGGTAAAGTTGAAATTCTCTAGCATCTCCTACCAAGTTTTATTCTCTTTTCTCTACCAGAAGTTACTGCTGTCATGATTTGGTACTTATCTGTGTGTGTGTGTGTGTGTGTGTTTGTAGGTTTTATAATATTAATAAATTGCATCATACTCTCAATGTTTTTAAATTTTTCTATTTGCATTCACTCTTTTGTTTTATAGAGCTATCTATCCATGTTGGTCCATATATTTGTTTCACTCATTTAATAGCTCGGTAGTATTTCATTATGTGATTTATAATTATTCATCTGATGGATATTTGGTCTATATCCATTAGAAACAATGGAATCGTTTTGAACATCTTTGTACTTATTTATTGCATACACATGTGAGAGTTACTTCAAGGTATATTGTGTCTAAGTGAAATTTTGGGTTAATGAATATGCTTATTTTTTTAACTTGGCTGAATATTACCTAAATGCTCACATACCTCTTTCCAGAAGTGTATAAATATTTCCATTTTCACACATTCTTCATTATTTATGTTTAGAATTCACAATCTAAAATGTCTATCAGAAGAATGAATGTTTGCATTTGTTTTGTGTTTGTGTCTGTATGATAAGGCAGATAAAGATGCATCTGTTCTCTTGGTGTTGATAATTTCCAATAGTAGCTTTCAGAATTTGCAAGTAACATCTAACATTGGCAGTCATGAGAGGTTGGTCAAGTCACTCTGTCTCTTTAGTTTTGTTTAACTGCCACTATTTAAATAACATTCCTGGAGAGAAAGAGAATGGCTTCCCTTAATTATCCACCCTAAGGCAAGCACAACTGTGTCCAAACACATACTCAAGTGCATGATTACCCTATGGGAATATGCATATTTTGAGTCACTCTGTAAATTGTGTTCTTCAAAAAGTGGCCCTTTTGAGAAAGTTGAAAGTCTTATTTCCTTCTCTGTATTGCAGCTTCTGACATACTGCCTGGTCTCAAGCACAGTCTTCAGCATCATTGGTACTATGTCAGAGAAAAATTGACATTCTGGGCAGTGATGGGAAGAGAACACTCACTGATAATATTTTAAGAGACTAGGATTTGGAAATGGCTTTATTCTTTGAACTCATTTTATGAAATTTAAAAGTGGGATGTAGAAGAATAGATAAAACATTAGTAAAAACATTAGTAAATAAAGCATTTATATTAAGTCAATTTGATGTAAAATGTATATTTTTGCAGTCACTTAGATGCACATTTTCCAATGCTAAATAAAGAGTAGAGAATACTTTATATTAAATAAATAATGAAAAGCCACAGATTGTGTTTTGTGGTTTATAAATAAATTGATATAGTTGAGTTTGATTTGTGAGCCCATCAAATTAATGTGGTTCTTTCACATTTCAATTTAGTTTAAGTTTCTTTACAACATTGTTGGAGACTAAAAATACTAGATGTTACTAAACTGCTTATGGAATGTGAGAAGGATCACCAGTATGAAGCTCTCCTGCTCCACTTTCTACCTTTCTCAAAGAGAGGTATTGCCTTGGAACTGTAGTATGTACAACTCAGTCAGGGTAGAATATTCTTGAGTTCAGAGGATAGTCTCAGAAATTACTTTTTACTCAGACCACCAAAGGAAAATAGAAAGGACTCTACACTTGGAACTTCTGTCAGTAAAAGTGAATTTTAAGAAAATTTCTGTTTGAAACATGTTTAAAACATGGACGGATATGTGATACAATCTGTCTAGTAGAGTGTTAGGAAATGTGGCTATCTTGGCTAAATGTATATGATAACTTGGAAACTGATTATTAAGTTTGACTTTTTTCAGGATTTCCACACTAGTAATAATGATTCAAATGGTACCAGACAATTAATTTGAAGTGTTAAACAAACATCCAGTTTTTTACTGGTGACATAGTTCTCTTTATAGAAAAGGTGCTGTTCTTAGATCAACACTGAGATAAAAAGGGTGAATGAGGATGAAGGCTGATCCTGTACTTCCAATCTCCTAATGTCGTAAGCCTCAAAAAAAGAGGGAAAAACAGTAGTTAGGCAATTTTATATTGTTACTTGAGCCTGTAGTTTCTAATAAGACCCCCATCTTTATCCTTTCATTAAAGATAATTCAGCTGTAGAGATTTATTCACAAATGAGTTAAGTGGCGCACCATAAGAAAAGCCTCTGTATTTCCTAACCTCCTGTTGAAATGCGGAGCCCACAAGCAGGGATGGGAAGATGCAGGCTCAGATGAAGAATTGATCAGCATATCATACTCCTTAAAGGGGAAAATGTCCATCTTGCCTCAAACCAGATGGAGATTGAAGCCACATGTTATGGCCTCTTTAACCTTAGGCATCTAGAGGCAGTCAGGTGCCTCAAATAATAGACATCTGTCTATAACATAGAAAAAGCAAATATTTATTAGGAAAATATTCCTAAAAATAACTCTAATTTTG
The DNA here is from genome assembly GCA_003508835.1 of Eonycteris spelaea. Lineage (NCBI taxonomy): Eukaryota > Metazoa > Chordata > Mammalia > Chiroptera > Pteropodidae > Eonycteris > Eonycteris spelaea. The sequence goes on from PUFA01000044.1 coordinate 9,156,981, forward strand.
TGTCTCTTACCTACCAAATCTTCAGTTTTATAGTTAGATAAGTCTACTCTATAGTAAAGAACCACAGTCTTATCCCAGTTATGTAGGAGAAAAATGGTGTCTCCATCTGTGTCTAGAAAAAAGACTGGATTGAAATAAAATATGTAAATGGTTATTTCTCAGTACTGGAATTTAGTTTTCTTAAGTTTATACTCAGTGGAATTTTTATGAGGGTCATAATCTTTTCTCTCTGCAATCAATGTGAATTAACTTCCTCGAATTATAAAATAATTAAAAATGCATAGTTAAAGCACTTACTGGTTTTAATGCTACACAGATAGCAGTAGGATATGTAGGTAGCCGTGATGTTTTGTGGTTTATTCATTTTTCAGTTAAATAGCTTTATAACTGATAAAATAATCTATTTAAGATTGTATTATATGAAGGACTCAGTCAAGGTCTGATGGATTGATGAAATTGTTTCTGGATCTATAGAGAACTACATGAAAATACAGCTAGCTACTCTTTAGGGTACAGTTTTGTTAACAGGTTTTTTTTTTACTCATTTGCTTCTGGGCAGGGAATGATAGCCAAGCTCCTTCTGGGTATATTTTGGTTTGTGACAGATTCCACAATGGGTGACTGCATGGTTTCTTTTTTACTGTTTTTACTGTTCCTTTCGATACAGTCTTGGTTCTTCATGGTGTATTCTCTCTGCTCATTTCTCTCTTTTTCATTTTCTTTTCTCGTTTTTTTTTTCTTTCTTTCTTTCTTTTTTTTTTTTTAACCTCTCCTCCTGTTCCTAATGACTTTGTAGCCCTCTCCAGTGTAATATTCTGAATAAGATTTTTGGGCAGATAAGACTGGAATGACTAGAGCAGATCACTAAATGTGACTGTCATTCTGAGAGCGGCATCCTGTTTAGGCTTCCCTAGGTTCTTCTCAGGTGCAAACTATTTTTTATAGGGATATGATAATTGTTTTAAAGTGGCGTACTCTCGTCTATTTTTCTTGGTATCTGAAATCTAAGAAGTGGAAACCAAATTCGTCTTTCTAAATACTATGGATTGAGTAGGATTAGGAACACTAACTGAGTAGTGGAAAACTAAACATTATTTAAGTGATATCATCGTGATAATTATTGAATAAAATAATGTTTTAAAGTTATCATATATAAATATCTTTTTATTCTCACAATGATCTCGTAAACAATTCTATAATGAAACTTTTTATAAAACAATTTTTTCTTAATTTTCGTTTGTTCAAAATAGCTTAAATTAAGATTAAATGGATACCAGAGTTCCTCCTATACAAAATATTAGTGCCAAGGGACATTTTGAACATCATCTTGCTAAATTCCACATTTTATTTGTATATAAATGGATAGCAAGAAGGGCTGGGTGACTTGCCTATGCTGTGTAACTAGTTCTAGTGAATGTAGCACAACCAGATATAGTCCCCTGGAGTCTTTGCTCTTCAAATTTTTTAGCTACCACGTCACACTCCATGCTATTAATGGGCTGTTACTTTCAGGTAAAGTGTGAATTGTTCCCAATCCAATAAATCTTGTCAGTAGAATAATGCTGTTTTTTAAAAGCATATATTAGGGACATAATATTTACCAGGTATTGTGCTAAGCAGTTTGCACATAATTAATTTCATTTTTATTCTCACAATAATTCTGTGATGTTGTTAGTATTATCCACATTTTATTGATGAGGTAACCGAAGCAAAGAGTTCCTGAGAGATTTAACCAAAGTAGTGTATGTGTCTACCTTTTAGGACCATGCTGAGTTTGATTTAAGTATTGATAAAATCCTCAGTGACTAGAGATGCTGCATTGACCCTCTCTGCTCTTAATACCCTAGAGCACAGTTTCAGATTATAATTAACCTTCTTAGTATGCTAGTTCTTGTGATTACTTTTATTCAGAGAAAGTTTGAGAATTGCCCTACTCACTTTAATTTAGGCCCATATAGAATTTCACATTCTACCTCAGATATTGAGTGTTTGGCCCATTTTTCATGAAAAGTGTTAAGCAAACATATAGCTAAAATCACACTGAAGCCATTTTTCAAAAAAAAAAATAGGTAGAATGGTGTTATGAGGACATTTTGGTATCTTCTGCTATTTAAAATATGGTCTCCAAAGTGCTGTAGTAGTATACTTCAGTGCCGACAATTTTGCTTTATTAATAAATTGTGAGATGCTCAAGGCTTATATCTTTATCAACATTGTCACATGGCCTCTCATGTTTTCACTTTAAATATTGCATGCTCTGATGCAATATGCAAATTAAAGCACCAGTACCATAAGTAGATATTGTTCATGGCACATTACATATAGGATTCTTGAGTGAAAAGGCTACTGTTAAATTTAATGATGAGGCTGTGTCATTAACTGTATGCTTATTTAGAGAATTTTCCCCCTAACATCTGCTCCTTTGTCAGAAATGTCACTTCTAAACAATACCTGTAGCATAGAGTCATTTCCAACTTTCTCTTTGTGGAATCACCTTGTGTTTGCTAATGGATTTCTTGGTGAAGCAGGAAAACAAAAACTCTGTGTCTTTCAAAATCTTACTGTACTATCTCTGAGTAAGTAATGTACTGTAAAAAGAAAAGGGACAGCATTCCTTAAGGAAATCTTTTATGAACATGTGATAGAATATTTCATCATTGTGTAGATCTTTTTTTCCTGGAAGTTAAATATTAAAATTAAATGGAAAGTTATTATCTTGAAGGGTTTGTGTAATTTATAATAGTTTCAGAAAATCAATGGAACATACTTTTTCATATTTATGATTAGATAATGTCTATTGGAGTTTACCTATTAAAATATGAACATGTAGGTTGTCTTTGAAATCCAGAGATAACAGCCTAAGTGTGCTTACTCTTAGAGGGAGGAGGGAAAGAGAGAAAGAGAGAAAGAGAGAAAGAGTGAAAGAAAAAGAAAGAGAGAAAGAGAAAGAGTGAAAGAAAAAAAAAAGGAGGGAGAGAGGACCAACTGGTGTGTGATCAGACTTTAGTCAAAGAGACATATGCATGTTAAGTAGCCTTTTTAGTGGTGTACAGATATGAATATGGAGTTTTGTGACTTTTACCTTTATTTGCAGTTTTTTCTCTTAGATTTTTGTTTAATGTTTTTATTTAAGTGTAATATATATATACAAAAATGCATAAATCTTAGGTGTACAGTTTCATAATTTTTTTTACTAAACAAAACTAAAAAAACATGAGTCATGTAACCAGCACAGAGATTAAGAAAGGGCATTCCCAGCAGCTCAGAAACCATTTTCTTACCCCTAGTTCATCCACCTAGAGTAACCACTCTCTTGATTTCTTACTATGGATTAGTTTTGCATTATGGATGACTAGATTAAGGATTTTGAACATTATCCTAAGAACAATAGGAAGTTATATCAAAAGGTTTGAGGCAGTGCAGTGACAGCATCTGATTTGCATTTCAACAAGATTAGTAGTTGCAGTGTGGAGAGCATTGTTGGGGTCCAGAGTGTAAGTGGAGGGACCAGATAAGAGACTGTTTGATGAAATCACTGATAGTTTGACCTGGTATCATGGTAGTGCGGATGGAGAGGAATGGACAGATTTAAGATACACATATACATACACACACATACAGACAAATGCACTTGCCTGCATAATTCATTACATCAGACAAGCATTTTAGATGTAAGGCTTGAGGAAGAGGGAGCGAAGGCATTAATTGCTGCCGGTTTTATGGATAAGATAGAATGTACAGAATGTGGAAGACTGGAAGTACACATTTGGCTAAGTTCTGGAATTCCAGTTAGGACATGTTATTTTGAAATGGTTGTGAGATATCAAAGGGGATTATCAGGAGCCAGTTCTAGTTGATACATAGCTATATCTGAAGTTTGAAAAGGGAACTTTAGCTGAAGATTTAAATTTGAGAATTGTTGACATATAGATTGCATTTAAACCTATGGGTAATAAGGAAACCTCTCAGACATGGAGTATAGAGTAAAAATAAATGATAATAGTTAAAAAGGTGTGGGAGGTGCAGGAATGAAGCAATCCAAAAGGCAGTAACCTAGGAATGGCCATTGGCAATGGGATCACAGCAGGCCATTAGACAGTCTGAATCAAGGATAGATGAAGGATGTATTGAGGTGAAACTCTCTAAGGGGTTCAGGAAAGAAGTGATGTGCTCAGTTGTGATCCCAGGGCTTTTGTCCACAAGTCATCCCTGCGCCCTGTACTATGGCTGTCTCTGTATTCTATAAACTAAATGGCATGTAGCTGTAATAGAAAATCACTAATCTTTGAGGAAAAATGAATGTTTGAATTTGTAGATGGAAAAGGTAAATTATTTTTAACATATTTGACATTCCTGTTCACTAAAAGGGTATGCCCAATTGCTATATTTGAATAGCCAAACTTAACTCCCTTTTTCCTCCCCTCCTACATACACACACACATACATGCACGCACACACACACATGCAGAGACACCTTTAATGCCGAATATCTTAATTTTGATTTCAAAGCTTTTCTGAAATATTAGTCTTTGAAACACCACCTTTAATCTACCAGGCATCTGAAGATATGTTCTTGAATAAAGTGCTACTGGAATTGGTAAATGCATGTTCATTACTTTACTCAGCCTCAGTTCCTCTGAGACTTTATAATTGAGCATTAGTTAATATGCATCATTTTAGAAGTCTTCAGAGATTGATCTTGATGTTCTCTTTTTTAACGTTGCTGCTTTTACAGCACCCTACATATTTATTGGAAAAGATGAGATGGATTTTCTGCTCCTATATGCTGTAGTTTGATTGCTCAATCATGATTGTATTTTCCACATATTTGCACATAGTAACTAAGAAAAGAGAATTCTGGTAACAAAGGGACTGCTTAAATGTTTTATTTGAAAGAGCTTCTAACCACCCCTGAGGAACAAATGAAACTTTGAAGTCCCTATGCATTTATATCACAGGACAGAGTTGGGCTTGCTTTATTTGTCATGATAAACATAAATCTTTTGGGGGTTAGAAATCGTAGTCTTAGAAGTTATGAAGGAAAAAAGATAGTAATTCAGAAAAAAAAAACGTGCTTAACCTTCTCACAGTTGTGGTCTTTAAGGTGTGTGTATCAGTCAAGGGTCAACAAGGGAAATAGAAACCACTGTGCATTATGGGTCAAGGGGTTTAGTACAGGAATTAGAACTCCATGGTGTGGCAGGAGGTACAGATCCAGGCAGAAGTTGGAAGAGCAGAGAATCAGAAGCCAGCCACCCAGGGGGATGGTAAGGGGGAATGTCATGGAGGGCTTTGGGGAGCTATCCTTCTGCATAGCAGTCACCTCTGTGGATTTGCTGCCAGACTTTTAGTGGTGGGCGTGGGCTGCCATCGGTCACCAGGGACAGACTTGCTGGCAGCATAGTGGAGACAATGAGGATAAGTTGGAACCCAATGACATTTCTGTGACTTCTGTTACCCTTTCTAACCATAACAACTTTTGTTCAAAGAGGAGTTTGGGGCTGCTTCACTTCTGTTTCCAAATCTCATGTGAATTTCTCCTTTGGTCAGCTTTAACTCAGAACCATACAGGGCATTCTGGGGATTCCAACAAGCTGCTTGACGTAGAGCAAACCATCACAATATGGAATTTGAATCACAAGGGCTCTTGAAAGTTGATTTTTTTTTCCACTACCTCTTCAAATACCAGAATTATTGAATGGAGACGAGAAATGTTAATGTATTTTTCACTAGAAGACAAATGACGGTCTTGAATATGTAAGATCAACTTCATAAGAATTGAGTACTCTCTATTCGGGTAGGTCTAAGTATAATTACTTGAAAATATTCAGTATTAACTATAAATGTCATACTTTCTCTAGGAGTTCAAATACAAATTCGATTGAATGATTATGAATTCTTTCCTGAATCTTTACTGAAAGGCAAAAAAAGGCAAACTGGACCAGACATCACTCAGTCTAGATTTTAATACTGTCTGTGTTATGAACTAGCTATTGTGAGTTTATATAAATATTTAATTTTTTCTCATCCTTACATTATTTATGAAGAATATAACAAATAATATGTGTAGAAACTAAGATGTATTTATTATACAGTCTTCAGATATTCCCATGTCTTCAGGAAAAAAGTTTCTTTCAATTGATAAGATGTTAACTCATAAACATTTTTATCCTAGGTAACCTAATGAATAGACGCTCTGCATTACATATGAAGTCTGATTTCATTGAAGTCTGTCTCAGTGCAATTATAATGTGACAGAATATTTTTATTAAAATTTAAATACTCTTATTTTTTATTTATTTTTCTAAAAGGAGTCCTCATTTATATGGTCAGTGATAGTACCGGTTTAGCCTCAGTCATAAGAATACTATTCATTTTTGTTATAGAAATTATATCCTTGGGTGTCTCACTATGATATTTCTGAATGAATAGTAGACATTGGTAATGTTTTAGTAAATTCTCAAACTTTCTGGTTATTTGTGTTGCTGCATCTTTTCCTAATAAACCAAACTATATTAAATAAGAAGTCAAACACTATTAAAATCCAAAAGCAGAAATAAGCTATAATGTGATAAAAATGCGTGTGTGTGCATATGTAATTTGTGTGTATGATGTTGTGTGTGTCATGCTTTTGTTGAATTTAAGCCTCTGTAGGACAGAGTTCAAATTATACAGAGCACCGGAATCTTTCCAAATATCTAGTAGAAGAAGAAAATTGGGATTAAGTAATCAGAATTCATGAAGTGACCAAAAATGGGTCTGATTGTCCAAAGAATGTATCACAGTTCTGCACCTTTTAGAATGAATGCAACAAGTCTTATTCACTGTAGTTTGGTTTTGGAAACCAACAATACTTTCCTTAAAAGGCCACTAGTCATATATGAACTACTATTGCATATGCAGTCAATGAGGTTTATTTAAATGCTTTAAGTGCTTTATTTAACATGAACTTTAAATGCAGATTTTATTTTAATGTGGTACTTGCTTTAGTTCCCCCCCCCCCCGCCAATATTTTAAAAAATATTTCAATACTTTGAGCTATAGCCAGACCACCCACAAATTAGGCAGTGTTCTGCCCTAATTTGTACAGAAATTCTCCATTTGTACAGAGAAAGATTATTTCCCTGTGCTGGAGAGGTTTAGAATTTAGGGACAGCATGCTCCTGGGCAGGTCTCAGGTAGAGCCGACAGACAGTGCTGGGGGGTGGGGGTGGAACAGTAGGTGCTCATTTCCACCAAGAGGTGGCCTTGGTTGCAGGGCACTCTGAGTTTAGCATGGTCATACCTGATGGAGTAAGCGCAGAGGAAAACAGTCTGACTAATGCAGTTATGCCACCCACTCCACTTCCCCAGAAGGTAAGCATTAATTATTTGTGGTTATCTAGTCCTATTTCCTGCATTCTCATGTTCTAAATTAGAAAGAAGTTTGTTATTCCCAGATGTTTATTTCTAGATTCTGTTTTTACTTTATTCTTCTTTGTACTAATAATTCTTCAACTGTTCTTTGTCCTCATCTAACCCATTGTTTATTTACCAAATGTTTTATGAGAATCACCTTGGCGACTGGTTAAAGCTTTAGCTTTCCAGACTCCTTCCATGGAGGGTCTGAATCTGTGGGTCTGAATCTGTGGAGCCTGAGAATTTTTGTGTGAGTAAGTATCTCAGGTGATTCTAATGGGACAAATTTAGGCAATGCTGCCTCAACAAGAGTAGCTAGCTCAATGTGGCAATGCACCAGCAACCTACCAGTGGGTAGAGTGCTACCTTTACCAAATAAAAATACAGGGGGCTCATGGGATATACTTAACTGAAAAAATATTCATTGTTTATTGAAATTAAAATTTCACTGAGTGTTCTATCTGGCAATCCTGCCTGTGAAGAAAATGTCTCTGCTACAGAAACATCTATTTGAACTTTGTAGGTTGGGGGCCAGATGAAGTCTAGCCAAGTGTTAAAGTTCCTTTGGACTTAAAATGTAGGTGCACCTGCTTCATACCTTCTATGTGTACCCTGACTTCCTGCCTCTTTAATGAAGCATGGTGTTATGGGTTGAAGTGTGTCCTCCTAAATTTCTTATGTTGAAGTCCTAACCCCGGTACCTCAGAGTATGACGTTGTTTGGTGATAGTGTCTTTACAGAGGTAATCAAGTTAAAACAAAGTCATTAAGGTGAGCTGTAATCCAGTATGACTGCTGTCCTTATAGAAGGGGGAAGATTTGTTGACAGACACTCAAGTAAGGTGACTACGTGTGAGGAAAAAGGCAGCAATCAGGGTGATGCTTCTGCAAGCCAGGGAGAACCCCAAGATTGCCAAGCAACCCATCAGAAGCTAGGAGAAGGCATAAGGTTCTTCCTCACAGCCCTTAGAAGGAACCAACCCCGCTGACAACTGGTGTTGGACCTCTAGTCTTCAGAACAAGAATTTCTGTTGTTAAAGCTACCCGGCTTATGGTACATTGTAAGGGTAATCCTAGCAAACAGATAAACATGGTGATACAGAAATTGGTCTGATGAGCTCCCTCTCTCATTTGTGTGGGAAATCTGTGGGTTGTAGGCTAGACAAGTATTTTTATTTCACAAATGTAAAAGGTAAAGCGGAGTGATTAAATGACTTACCTAAGCTGACACAGCAAATTATGGATTAAGGAGTTCATACTTACCATATTTATGACATATATATATATATATAGGATATATGGAACATGTAAATATGAAATATATATTTGTGTATAACAATAACCATCATAGAGGGATTTTCATGTGCCACTTTATATACCTCATCTCATTTAATCTTTAGGGTAACCAATCATCCACTTTATGGATGAAAACTGAACCTCAGTAAGAGAAAGTGTTTTGGCATGATCAAATATTAGCTACCAAGTGTCGGAACCAAAAATCAAGTCATAGTCCTGTGATTCCAAGCACTGTTCTGTACTACTAGACAAGAGAGATGCTAGCCAGTTGTATAGCTCCACAAAGGACTTGATGAGAGAAAAGTGGCTATTTATTTTGTTGGAATTTTTTTTTTTTTTTTGCTCTAGAATTATACATTTTGGTTCACATGCTAATTTTGCACATGTGCACATGAATCAGTAATCTTTTATGTGGGCAAGTCACTCAAAATGCCATTGTTCATGAGTTTTACCAAAAATTAAAAGAATTCATACAAGTAAGGTTTTTATATTGTTATAGACATTTTTATTTAGGCTCTTTTTATTTTGCCCTTAGACTAGAATAGACATAGTCAAATTTAATTTCTGGGTATTATAGTCTCACTAATGCTTAACAGTTTCCCTAAAGGATTTCTGATGCAGAGAATAATACAGATTCTACCTCCCTCTTACTTTCTGTGTTTTCCTCAACCCCTGAGATTTGTGGTGCAGACTTTTATTCCCTTGGGTTTTCACTGTAATGTTTCTGGTTCAGCATTTTAACAGTTAATATTTGCCTAGTGCATTGCCAAGGAGGATTTCTCACCAGAGGTGCTTTCTGGCCTGCAGAGTGTGTGGCTTCTGATATTTATTATTTTTAATGGGTGGAGAAATTTCTCCAGGCTATTTCTGTGAATGAGAGATCAAAGTCAGATGGATCCGATGGTTTTCCTCTGGGAAGGACCACCCAGTAGTTTGATAGTTCTTGTGTTTTCCTACGACATGGGTGATTGATGTATGTACCCATGATTCACTGCCATTTTCTTTTAAATGAAAAAATATGAAGAAGCCCCTCTTTTTGTTGTTGATTTTTTTTAAACCAGGAAACAGTTGGACAATTTTATTGTTGTTTCTTTCAAATTCATAAAAATTTCCACTGTTCTCTCTTTAACTGACGCCCCTCCCTCCCCCAAATTCTATTTAGCTACCGCTTGTTTCTTTTTCCTTCATCTAAAGTGGAGTTTTGGTAAACCTATTTGACTTTCCTTGCCTGGGTGGGGGAACAGGATATTTTCCTGGACTGGGTCCTGGGGTAAAGAGTCAAGCCTCTCTTGAGGTGAAGTTGATCTCCTGGTTTCTGCAGATGAGTAATTTTCTGAGGAAATCGATGTGTTAAGTCAGTCCTCCCGTTCCTCATGAGGGACCATAGATGCCAGAGTCAAGATGTAGAGGAGTGAGGATGAGGTCCTGATTCAGGAATAGCTGAATGAGGTAGGGAATCAAATGAAATCTGAGGATCTCCCTTTTCATCTTCCCTAGGTCACCCTAGCTTTAAAGAGCCCGTGTTTCACCCAAATGTCACCTTCTCAGGGATATCTTCTCTGAAATAGCACCCACCATCACTCACACCTCCATCTTTTAATTGCTTACCGAATTTTACTTTTCTTCATAATTTTTTTTTAATGATTGATTTGAGTTATTATATGTTTGTTCATTTTCTCGCTCCACCCCACCCCAGCCCATTGTTGATTCCACGAGACTTTGGACCTTATATTTTCTTTATTGCTGTGTTCTCAGAGCCTAGAACTTAATAAATGCTTAATAGAAATTTGTTGTTAAATTTTTGAATGACTATTTTCATAGAGATAGTAACACTTCCTCTCCATTCCTGCATTATTTTCTAAAACACTATTATTTAAAGCAAATTTTTGAAATTTACTGCTACTAGAACTTAGAATGTAACAGTTTTCTGTGTTTTATATAGCTCCCTAAAAAAGTCTTTAGTAGTCATTTGAAATAATAGTCAATTTTCCCATCTTTTTACTGTATAGATTTTCTTGTAGCTCTAGTTCCACTTTGATAAAATTTGCATATAATTTGTATATCTAAGGCATTACTCACCTCCAGACTCACATAATATGTCTGCACATATTTTTAATTATTTGCCATGGGGGTTGTGAAATTGGAGATAATATAGTCAGTTTTACTCCTTTTTACAGAATTTACTTGCTGAAATGCTAACAGATTTTACAATAGGATGTAAAATACCATATTTACTGAATCTATTAAATTCTTAATTTTTGGCTAGCCAATATACCTATATTTCTATTTATTATAAATATATGTGTATTTGATATATAAAGAATTATATTCATTATAAATTGATTCATATTTAGAAAATCACAAATTATTGAATAAGGGGGGGAAGAAGTGCTGAAAACAGACATTCCTGCCTACTTTCCAAACCTAGGTTACTGTATTAGTTAGAGATCTCCAGAGAAAGAGAACCAGTTACACACACACACACACACACACACACATTCTGATTAACTGATTGATCGATCATTTGACTGATTTTAAGGAATTGGCTTGCATGATTGTGGGGACTGACAAATCAGAAATCAGTATGGCAGGCTGGAAATTCCAGCAGCAGTCAGTGTTGCCCTCTCAAATCCGAATGCAGTCTGTAGGCAGAATTCCTTCCTTTTCTGGGAACCTCTCAGTCTTTTGTCTTAAGGCCTTCAACTGACTGATTGGAAGAGACTCACCCATGTTTTGGAGGGTAATCTCCTTTACTTGGAGTCTACTGATTTAAATATTAATCACACTTAAAAAATCCCTTCATAGCAATACCTGGACTGATGTTTGACCAAATAACAGTACTGTAGCCTAGCCAGTGAATACGGGAATTAATCATCGTGGGTAGCATGTGAGCCAGCAGTTCCCCTGGGTATTCACCCTAAAGAAATGAAAATTTAAATTTACACAAAAACCTATGCACTAATGTTCATAACGGCTTTGTTTGTAAAATAGCCCCAAATTGGAAAAAAAACCAAATGCCTTTCAACAAGTAGATGGATAAACAAACTGTGGTATATCCATACAATGGAATACTGCTCAACGATAAAAATAAAGAGGATATTAATATATGCAGCAGCATGATTGGATATCAGAGCATTATGTTGAGTTTTTTGAAAAAAGCCAATCTCAAATGATTCTATACTGTGTGAGTCTACATAAATATTTATGAAATGACAAAATTATAGAGATGGAGAACAGATTAATGATTGCCAGGAGTTAGAGGTGGGGAGAGTAATGACATAAATGAGAGTATCTTTGGGATAGTAGAACAAATTTCTATGCCAATTGTGATGGTTACATGAATCTATAAATGAAATAAAATTCATAGGATATCCTTTCCCCAAAAAACCAACCAACCATCCGACCAAACAGACAAACAGTGAGTTCCTGGAAAAACTGGAGGAATCCAAATAAGGACTATAGTTAACAAAATTATAACAATGCCAATGTCCTTGCATTGATAATTGATACTATGGTTACATACGATGATATCTTTTGTGCAGGATACAACTATTAGGTATGCAGAGAGGCAGAAGAAATAAGCCTTGAAATTGGACTGAACATGGTGAAAGTGAGGGCCAGGGAGGAGAAAGGTTAGTGAAAGAAGCTTATGTTTGGAGAAGTAGTAGGCAGGATGATCAGATGCAGAGGGTTAGACCTTATTGTGTACTTTAATTGCACATTTGAGGCATTTGAAAACCTTATCTCCAATGGAGAAAATTGGGAGCTTTCATGGGATTTTGACTAAGTCAAAACCCAGGTAATTTTAAAGGACAGTTATGTTTCAGGTCTGAAAAATGTGAAGAATCAAGAAGCTTGAGATAGATGCTGTGCTTAATAGGGTATCACTGATGTATTCCTTTTTAAGAGCATTAGCCCATTTGTATCTTTTTTGAATTACTTTTGATATGCTTTTATCCTAATGTAGGTTTACACTCAGTCAGATCTCCCTTTGAAGGAGGGACTTCTAGTGATAATTAATAGAACGATGATAATACAGGCAATACAATCAAATGCCTTTCAAATGGTAGGCTTTGGTTTACATTTATCCAGCTAATAATGAGTGACAATAAGTTACTAATAAGTGAATAAGGCCTTATTTTAACTCAGTTACTTCTCTTTAAAGGCCCTGTCTCCAAATGTAGTCTTATTCTGAGGTGCCGGGAGTATTAATATGAAATTTCGAAGGGAATAACAAAGATTTTTCTTCCCTCTGTTTAATATGTATGTATGCCTTTTGTTTCTTTTTTCTGCCTATATACCAGGTTGGACCACCAGTAAAATGTCAAATAGAGCTGGAGAGAATAAACATCCTCAACATGTTCACAGATGGAAAAGTTCCCCTTTAAATAAGATATATACTGTTACTGTTTTGTAGATGCCCAGTAAGAAAGATTAAGAGCATTCATTTCTATTTCCAGTTTGCTAAGAGTTTTAATCATGAATGGGGAGTATATCTTTTCAAATGCTTTTTTTTTCTGTTATAATTCCTAGTAATACACCTTGTTCTATAAACTACCTTCTCTTATATTATTATAGCCACACCAGCTTCCATTTGATGTGTTCGTACATACTTTTTTCATCCTTTTACAACTTCAGTTTTTTAGAGCAGTTTTAGTTTTACAGCAAAATTGAGAGGAAGGTACGGAGATTTTCCATACACTCTCAAATGTACTCTCGCATTATCAGCATTGCCCACCAGAGTGGTACATTTGTTACAATTGATTCAACCTACTCTGGCAGATTCATTATTATCTAAAGTCCATAGTTCACACTGGGGTTTACTTTTGATGTTGTAGATTCTATGGGTTTAGACAAATGTATAATGACCTGTATTCACCATTACAACATAATACAGAATATTTTCAAATACTTTAAGTGCTCTAAAACTCTTCTGTGCTCTGCCTATTTATTCCTTCTTCCCCTTCACCCCAGCTGCCGGTAACCAGTGATCTTTCTGCTGTCTTCATAGTTTTGCCTTTTCTGGAATGTTGAATAGTTGTAATCATACAGTATGTAGCCTTTTCAGATTGGCTTTTTTTATTTAGTAATAGACATTTAAGTTTCCTCCATATCTTTTTATGGCTTGATAGCATATTTCTTTTTAATGCTGAATAATATTCCATTGTCTGGATGTGACAGAGTTTATTATTTATCCATTTATCAATTGAAGGACATCTTAGTTGCTTCCAGGTTTTGGCAATTATGAATAAATCTGAAAGATACCATCTTAAAAGACATTTGTATATGGTTTTTTGTGGACGTGTTTTGAACACCTTTGGGTGAATACAAAGGAATGTGATTGCTGGCTTGTAAGGTAAGCGTATGTTTAGTTTTGTAAGAAACTACCAAACTGTGTTCCAAAGTGGCTATGCCATTTTGCATTTCCACAAGCAGTGTATGAGAGTTCCTGTTGCTCCACATCCTCATCAGTATTTGGTGGTGTCAGTGTTCTGGATTCTGGCTATACTAATAGGAGTGTAGTAGTATCCCATTGTTGTTTTAATTTGCATTTCCCTGATGACATATTATCTGGAAAATTTTATATGTTATTTTCCATCTGTATATCTTATTTGATGAGGACTCTGATAAGGTCTTTGGCTTCTATTTTAATTGGGCTGTTTATTTTTTATTGTTGAGTTTTAAGAGTTATCTGTGTATTTTAAATAATAATCCTTCATCAGATTGGTCTTGCAGATATTTTTCCCCAGTCTGTGGTTTTGTCCTCTTATTCTCTTGGTATTGTCTGTCACGGAGAAGAATTTTTTAATTTTAATGAAATTCAGCTTATCAATGATTTCTTCCATTTTATATCTAAAAAAGTAATCACTACACCTGAGGTCGTCTAGGTTTTCCCCTGTGTTATCATGTAAGAGTTTTATGTTTTGTTTTTTACATTTAGGTCTGTGATCCATTTTGAGTTAATTTTTGTGAAGGATGGCTGTTTCTAGATTATTAATTTTTTTTTGCATGTAGCTATCTAGTTGTTCCAGCAACATTTGTTGAAAAGACTATATTTGCTCCATTGTATTGTTTCTCCTCCTTTGTCGAAGATTAGTTCACCACATTTATGTTACTCTAGTGCTCTCTTTTCTGTTCTATTGATCTATTTGTCTATTTTTCACCAATACTATACTGTCCTGATTACTGTAGCTTTATAATAAGTTTTGAAGTCCAGTAGTGTCAGTCTTCCAACTTTGTTCTCTTTCAGTATTTTGTTGGCTGTTGTGGGTCTTTTGCCTCTCATATAAACTTTAGGAACAGTTTGTCAGTAACTTGCTGGGATTTTAATTGAAATTGCATTAATCTATAGCTCAAGTTGGGAAGCACTGACATCTTAACAATACTGAGTCTTCCTACCCATAAACATAATATCTCTCCATTTATTTAGTTCTTTCATTTCATTCATCAGAGTTTTATAGTTCTCCTCATGGAGATCTTATACATATTTTATTACATTTATACCTAAACATTTCATTTTGGGGGGTGCTAATGTAAATGGTATTATGTTTTCAGTTTCAAATTCCACTTGTTTATTGCTGGTAGATACGACAGTAATTGACCTCTCTTTATTAACCTTGTATCCTGCATCCTATCTATGATCAGTTATTATTTCCAGGAGGATTTTTTCCATTCTTTTGTATTTTCTACATAACTGTTCAAGTCCTACGTAAACAGATTAATTTCTTCCTTCCCAGTCTGTATACTTTGTATTTCCTTTTCTTATCTTACTGTGTTAGCTAATACTTCCAATGCAATGTTGAAAAGGAGTGGTGAAAGAGATCGCCTTTTATCTGATCATACATATTTTTTAAAGAGATTTAATATGCCATTCATGTATCATAAGCTTTATCTATTTAAAATATTCTCCAGTAAAAAGTACTTGTAAATATGTAATTTTAAAAAGGAAAATTAGGATCTTGAATTTTGTTGGAAAATATGATTGCTTTTTATTGTATCTGGAAGACTATACTCCATTAAGCAAGTCTACCTATTTTACCCTTAATCAGAGAAGTATAAAACATACTCATTCTATAAAAGTACTGTGAAGTTTTATGTGTATCTTTCTAATGTGTAGCTTCCTTTGTGTATCTTTTTTATGTCTATCTTTCTAAGGCATATAATTGTATATTATTTGTTTTGGAACTTTGGCCTAGAGGTGATATTTCTTTTACTTCCACTTCTCAGTTTCTTTGTTTACCCACATCCCTTTCCTAAATATAGTTTGCATGTGGGAGGCTACATAAATTGATGCTAAGTGGGATATTAGGAAACAGTGATCAGCCCATCTTCATTGAGTTTATCCATACAAGATGCTTAGGTAAGCAAGAATGCCCACACTTAGCTTTCATGGACACCCTTAAGTATCAGCTAGTAGCAGTGTTGTGTATATCATATCCTGGAATTCTTCACTTTTTGAGTCAGAAGAAAGTGTTCATATAACAGAGGTAATTCCACTTAAATATACATGATTAATGATCAAAGTGGTTTCCTGTGGGAACTCAGCAAAAACTAACATGTTAGTAGCCATTGAGTTACTAAATGTAAAAGGAAAAGGGAGAAGAGATAAGGGACATTAAAGGGGACAGAATTAGTCAAGGTGTGTTATAAGTCAGTATGGGGACCTAAAGCATCAGCTGTTCCTATGCAGTTTGAAAAGGTTAAGGGTGACTACTATGGACTGGAAGTGTTGGCATGAGACAAGAAGACTACAGTTTTCATCATCATTATTCGTGGTAGATGTAATTCATGATTGGAGACATTGCTGTACCCAAATCATATTTGTCTGCTGTATTTATGATATAATTATTTGCTTTAAAAAACTTGTTTTTTCAAGGTGAAGGGATGAAGATGATTCATTTTCTTCTTTATGTGGGTGTTAATTTGTTTTTAGCAATTTAGAACTCTGTATAGTTGGCTTTAGTTGTGCTTTCTGGCCGCCCAGCAGCTTTTATTATTGGGCATTTCCAACCTCATGATATAATCACCTCCCAACATAGAACTCAGAAAACTAACCTACTTTGTTGTAGGGAACAAGAATGTGACCTAGATTCCACTAATAAACCTAAATTCAAAGTGAGCAACTTGAGGACAGAGGCTCTAACTGGAATCCATTTTTGCTGGGTGAGTGGCAGTAGCGGCATCCTACTCTTGGGGTGGCCTTGTTTGCAGGGTTGAATTCTTGGTGCAGCAGAAACACTGACCATTTTCTGATTAGGCCTGTTTTGCACTATGGTGTACGATTTTTTCCCAGAAGCTTAGTATTGATCCTCAATTTCAGTATCTTTTTAATAAATTCCTTTTCTTTATGATTATTTAGAATCTGCTGCTCTTGCTTAAAACTGAGGACTTGAATAGTACCAAATTCTCAGGTAGCACTGTAGAGCATCTCATTAGGGTGCCCAGACTAAATTTGGCCTGGCTGTGTTTCAGTGAAAGGTATGGGCAGAGGGCAGAGTCTGGGCTCAAAACTTGAATGAATGATATCAATTTTAGGAGTAGACTTTGAAGTATAGGTCTATAAATGAGATGTGAAGACTGAGCCCACTGTAGGAAAAACTATTTCCAAGATGAGGTGAGGATAGAGATCAAAGTCAGTGAAGTGAGTATAATATGTTAGATTTATGCTTGATTGACACGTTGAAGTATGTGTAATTTTTGTCTTGCTTTTAGAAAATTTTAGATTTCAATGCTATTTTTTGATTTTTAGTTTCTTTTATCATATTTCCAAGTTTGTCTTAAAAACTTTCAATGAATCAGGTTCTTTGTCAACTATATACAAAAGTGACAAAATCAAAATTATTTTTACTGATTTTAGGATTGTGTTTTGCCAACCACACTTCCTTTTAGGTAGTATTAACATAATGATCCAAAATTTTCAATTTTTAGTGAGCAGTATACTCAAGAGAGGACTTATTATGAACATATGCTTACAAAATTGTGAACCTATGAAATTTTTATTCGAATTCTCTTTTAGTTTTATATTTAGATTTATATTAATATTGAGTTTTACTTACCTTTATATAGAAAATTGCTGATTTATTAAGTGGGAAATATACCAATCAGCAGGCAGTGCTGCTGTAATAACAATGGTCCACACTGCTAAGTGGTGTCTTTCTAAGATTCAGTGGTTGTCTTAGTTAAAGCCACCTCATACACATGTAACTGCAAGTTTCCTTCTTCAAATTTCTTATTAAAAAATTAAATATTATTGGTTCAATATCCTCAAATCAATTAATGCAATATATCACCTTTACAAATGGAAAGATAAAAATCATATATCATATCAATAGATGTAGAAAAAGCATTTGACAAAATCCAGCACCCATTTATGATAAAAAAAAACTCTCAGTAAAGTGGGTGTAAAAGGAACATACCACAAGATACTAAAGGCTATATATGACACATCCACAGCCAAGATCATACTCAACGGGGAAAAGCTAACAGCATTTTCCTTAAGATCAGGAACAAGATAAAGATATCCACTTTCACCACTTTTATTCAACATAGTGTTGAAAGCCCTAGCCATAACTGTCAGACTAGAAAAAGAAATAAAAGGCATCCAAATTGGAAGGGAAATAGAAGTGTCATTATTTGCAGAAGACATGATACTATATACAGAAAACCCTAAAGATTCCCCCAAAACTGTTAGAACTAATAAATGAATTCAGTACAGTAGCAGGATACAAAATTAGTATTCAGAAATTGGTTGCATTTTTATATACCAATAATGAACTATCAGAAATAGAGATTAAGAAACAATCCCATTTACAGTTGCATCAAAAAAAGTACCTAGGAATAATTTTAACCAAGGAGGTAAAACACCTATACTCAGAAAATTGTCATTGGAGAAAGAAATTGAAGAAGATACAAATAAATGGAAGCTTATACTGTGCTTGTGGATAGGAAGAATTAACATTGTTAAAATGCCATACTACCATAAGCAATCTATAGATTCAGTATAATCCCTGTCAAAATACCAATGACAGAACTTGAACAAATGACGCTAAAATTTACATGGAACCATAAAGGACCCAGAAAAGCCATGATAATCTTGAGAAAGAATAACAAAGTTGGAGTATCACACTACCTGATCCTAAATTGTATTACAAGGCTGTAGGAATCAAAACAGCATGGTACTGGCATAAAAACAGACACATAGATCAATGGAGCAGAATAGAGAGCCAAGAAATAAATGCACGCATATATGGTCACTCAATCTATGATAAAAGAGGCAAGAATATACAATGGGTTAAAGGCAGTTTATTCAATAAGTGGTGTTGGGAAAACTGGATATGCAAAACCATGAAACTGGACCACCTTCTTACACGATATACAGGAATAAACTCAAAATGAATTAAAGACTTAAATTTAAGACTTGAAACCATAAAACTCCTAGAAGAAAACAGAGACAGTAAGCTATCTGACATTTCTCTTAGTAATATTTTTTTTGATGTATCTCCTTTAGCAAGGAAAACAAAAGAAAAAATCAACAAATTAGACTAAATCAAACTAAAAAAAATTTTCAAAGGAAATCATCAACAAAATGAAAAGACAGCCTACTGAATGGGAGAAGGTGGTTGTCTATGAAATGTCAGATAAGGGATTAATATCCAAATTTTATTAAGAACTCATACAACTCAACAGTAAAAAAATGAACAATCTAATTAAATAATGGGCACAGGACTTGAATGGACATTTTTCCACAGAGGCATACAGAAGGCCAATAGCCATATGAAAAAATACTCAACATCACTAATCACTAGAGAAATGCAAGTTAAAACCAAAATGAGATATCACCACACATGTCAGAATAGCCATTATCAATAAATCAACAAAAAGTGTTGGTGAGGATGTGGAGAAAAGGGAGCCCTTGCAATTGTTTGTGGGATTGCAAATTGGTACAGCCACTATGGAAAACAGTTTGGAGGCTCCTCAAAAAATTAAAAATAAAACTACTTTGTGATCCAGCAGTTGTACTTCTGGGTATTTATTCAAAGAAATGCAGGACAGGAATTCAAAAAGATACATGTACCTCTATGTTCCTTGCAGTGCTATTTACAATAGCCAAGATATAGAAGCAACCTAAGTGCCCATCAATAGATAATTAGATTAAAAAAAAGGTGGTACATATATAAGTGGAATATTATTCAACCATAAAAATGAAACCTTACCATTTACAATGACATGGATGGAGCTAGAGAATACTATGCTAAGTGAAATAAGTCAGGCAGAGAAAGACAAATACCATATGATCTCGCTTATATGTGAAATCTAAAGAACAAAATAAAACAGGAACAGACAAAGATTCAGGAAACAAGGTGATGGTTGCCAAATGGGAGGGAGGTTGAGGGGACAGGTCAAAAAGGTGAGGGATTAAGAAGTACACATTGGTAGTCACAAAATAGTCACAGGGTTGTGAAGTACATCATAGATAATATAGTCAATAATATTGTAATAAACATGTGTAATGCCAGGTGGGCACCAGCATCATCAGGAGGAACCACTTTGTAAGTTATGTGAATGTCTAACCACTATACTCTATACTTGAAACTAACATAAAACAATACTGAATGTCAACTGGAATTGAAAAATAAAAATTTAAAAAGTAAGATGATGATCATAAAAATGCTTTTACATAGTGTTGACTAGTTCCTGTCATTGTATTAGGTATTTTACATAAATGATCTTTGAGCCATACAACACCCAGGAAGACATTGTTATTTCTATCTTATAAAGAAAATAAGGTTGAGAGAGTTAAGTGACTTATTGTGGCTATTTAGGCCTATTTTAAGTTGATGTTTCAGAGTAATTTTAAATGGAACAAAAGGAAACTAAGGTACCTTCCTTAGGAATCTTTAATTGTTATTTATCCTAAACCTGAGTGGCCCTGTGATACATCCTACCTTATATCTTTAGAAAGTAGTTTCTTTAACCTATGTACCATCTTTGTGGCTTGATTTCACAGGCCATTTATCTTTTAGCAGCTGCCAATAACTAAGAATCACCTTATTTCAGTCCCTATTTGTGAAGTAATTTCCTTAGATTTGAGCTTTACTTTCTCTAGTTTCCATTTTTACACATGGCCAAAACAGCAAATGAGTAAGAATTCTATTTTGAGAATTTAAGCCCTCTTTGACTAGTTTCTCAACAATTACAGATATCTCTACTATTTTCTTGTTGTAGGAAGAAGGAATAAGCTAAACTTTTTTTTCCTCTTACATTGGGAGATGCCAAGCCTGATTTGCAGCTACGTTAGAGGCCTTAATATATTTGTATGCCATAACTGAGTGAAGTGCCTCAGATAGATTTTCCAGAGCTTAAAAATACAGAAGTGTAACAAGATATTTTAACAAAATTCAAACTGCTTTTGTGATAAAGGATATACGTTCTGAGCCAGTACTAGAGTGAAGAAGAGTCATATCTAACTTATTTCAGTACTCTTGTGCTGTTTGAGGAATGGACTATGTATTCTAATGAATTGTGGCCCCACCAACATTCAAAGGGTCTTCTACACTTGCCGTAATGAGTCACATATTCAAAATACAGGCCTAAAAACTTTTAAATATTTTAGGTTATAAAGTGATCCTCATTTTGAAGTTTTTCTTTCTTTAGCCTCCTAATTGCTGGGAAGTTCATGTAGGGTTGAGGAAGGAACTTAACAGAACAGTGATCTCACCCAAGAAGTACAAGCACCTTAAGGAAGGGACAGTGTCCAAATTCAAGATTTTGAGTTTTGTACTTCTAGTGGCGTGTGTGTGTGTGTGTGTGTGTGTGTGTGTACTGTTTTGTGAAAAATAATAGGCAAGCTGCTAAGTGAAAAGATCATAAGGGTAAAGTGAGGTAAATTAAGGGTAAACGTAATTTCCCTGTGCATTGTATGCAATATTAGTCTTTGTTTGATTTAAACAACTTCATGCTTTTTCACTCAGAACAAGTCTATTTTATAAGGTCTGACTAAATTTTGGGTTGAAAATAGAAAGGGTTGAATTTTGTAGTTTGACTTTATTCAATCAATTAATCTCACTTAGGAAGCTTTTGTGCATTACAGAGTTGTTTTAATGAATCTAAATAATGCACAGAAATTTCCATCATTTACTAAATGGTTGGTAATTGAAGATATATCTTTATATCATTTGAGCTATCTATTAACATGAATGAATAACAATTTATATTTAAGTTCTGTATCTTAAGTATCAGGGATTTATTGGGTGGGGTGGTATTTAACTAAAAAATGTCTTATAAGGCAAACTAGAAGTTATTTTAAAAGATAAACAACTTAAAAGGTATTTAAATGTCTTAAATTCTATTATGTACAGTAATCATCTTATAGATAGACACATCTATAAATCATACTAATAAGAATTGGGAAGATACTAGAACTTCAACCATTAGTCAAAATATTAAGCCAACGATATTGGTTAGTGAGTACTCTGACATTTCAAAGAATACTTCCAATCAATTTTGTTTCTCTTTTATGATGGAGTGATAGTACAGATAAAAATAGAGGAAAGAAATTAATATTAACTATATTGACATAAATGAAAGTCTTGACAAGTTCCAGTATATTTTTCCCATAAGAATTTTAGGAAAATGAATCATACATGTTGAAGTATATTCTGCAGAACTCTAGTAATCACCGGAGGATGGTTTTCTACACATGATATCCTTAGTGTAAACCAGTAATGCATTTTACTTAGTAAATGAAATGAAAAACATACAAAGGCTATTGATGCATGACATCAATATAGGAAAAAATTGGTAGCATCAAGAGAATAAAAGAATCGAAATTAACTGTGTAAAGTTTGGTCAGAAACATTAATAGACATATGGTGTGTTGAACTGTAAAGTTCTTTATGTAAAGAATTGTTGTTTATGTTAGAGGTTTGGCACTAACCCAGTGGGGGAATCTGGGCAGCACACTTATTATGTCAAGGATATGTTGTTCCTATAAGAGTTAGCATTACTTTGGAGTAAACTATAGAAGTATTGAGAGCTAATTCTATTACACTCTGGAGAAATTCATTGAAAATGGGTTAGAAAAAAAGACCTCTGAGAAGAATTAAAAGAAATTGAAATTATTTGATTTGAACAGAAGAATCAACAGATTAGGAGTTACAAGGAGAAGAAGTAACAGCTGTTCTTCACTTATTTTAACAGAGAATAAGAACATTCTCTGGATATTAATGAGAGTTGAAGATATGCAGGCTGGTTGTTGTGATAGTACCAGAAAGAGAAAACATCTTTTCTTAGGCATTTTGAATGCAGTTTATAATTGCATCTGATAATAACTGTATGTACTCACTTGATAAATATGTATTGAATGTCTTCTTTAGAAAAGTTGACTGTTAGGTGCTGATTCTAGTTTGAATATAAGGCACTAAACCAGAGATTAAGATATAAGATATTTTCGTAGTTTCATGAAAGTATTTATCAGGTTAAATGAGGCTTCTTGAGAAATGGAAGAATCTATATGGTATTTTTTCAGTGGGGTAACATACCAAGTGTTAGATATACAGTTAAGAATAGAATGGCTCTATAGAGTTAGTCACCCTTTGATGTCAGTTAAGCTGACCTTCATATATAGTGTCTTTTGAATATTTTTAAAGAAATGCCAAGAGAAGCAAGAGAACATTAGTAACGCTGCTCATATTTTCTTTGTCATTATTTACAGTGTTTTATGTACACAGTGTAATTTGTCAACCAACTTTAATTTCATAAGCTATTCATTGTGTTTAAACAGTGCCTTTCTTATATTAAATATTTATGGCAGTCGTTGAGAAGAATACATTAAAATGGCAGATGGGGGTCATTTTAAACATTTCCTTGATTGAAGGCAAGAGACCCTCTTGTGAATTTGTAGTTTGCGTTCAAAGAAAGTTCACAGTGTCTCATAATAACCCAAGGAAGGCAAGAATTCCACAATTCCCAGCACTGTGATTTCAAAATGCAATGGCTGCAAACAATCTTTATGCTTCAGCAGCTTCCATTTTGAAACTGTTTGCAAGGGCAGTGAAGAATGGTGAACAGAAACATTTACAGTTGTATTGCCTATTAATAATTCAATAGGAGTACATCTCTTTTGCATTAATATTACTTTTTCATCGATTTTTAACCACAGTAGCAAAGAGAAATGGAATATCAAAGTTTTGACTTATGTTGGACAGAAAGATATGTCCTAGACTCTAGAATTCTAGAACTTGAAAGATACTTTGGGAATCATGCCCTAGATTTCCAAAAGGAGGAATGTAAAGCTTTTTTGCTTTACTATTTTCTATTTGTCTTGGTAACTAATAAACCTAAATACAGGGGTAATGGTTATTCTTCCTCACCCCCCCTCCCCGAATGCTGTCTCCTAGTTAAATTTAGAACTAGGTATCTTTAATTACATTAGCTTATTTGATAATCATCATAAAAGCTGTTGTCTTTAATAATAGCTTTATTGGATATGAAAATAAATTTGTGATTTTTTGTTAACATATTGGAAGAGTATATATTAACTATATTATAACTGTTGATAGTTGAGATGCTTCTTTCTTAAGCAGTCATTTTATTTTTCTAAATGAACAGTCTGGATTTCATGTCAAAGGGAATGATTGTTTCTGAAAATCCTTTTTCAGAGTTAGTTGCTTGAAGTAACTATTTCATTAATGTTTGGTGAGAGCTTTAAAAGTCTCGAACCAGAGAATGATGTCTCTTGTCGTCACTTGCTAATCAATAGTAGCCATAATCACTATCCTTGACTGATAGTGATTATTTTACATTTACACAGAATGTATTGGTATATCTGGGTTTCATGCACAGGCTTGCAGTTTCAGAGTACCTTTAAACTTATATTTTCCAAATAACTGTGCAACAGTTATTAAGTGGGGATGTGAAGAAACTGATTTCCTAATAGTGAAAATTGTGTATCATTATTAAAAAAAAAAAAAGAAAAAAGATTTGTCGTGTGTACCGAGTGAGCATCACATTTTAACGTGTATTCCAGGAATTTTTCCACAAATGCACTTCCAAGAATCTGAGTTCTCTGAAATATCTAGCAAAATGTCATATATAGCTTGTTTTGGGAGAGGGATCCATAACTTCATTAGTGTCAAAAGGGATCTCTAACCCAAAAAGTTGAACAAAATAGCCTGGTCTAATCTTATTTTCCAGGTGGAGAAACTGGGATTCAGCAAAATCAAGTGACTTATTTAAAGTGAGACAATATTGGAAGTGCTACAATTAAAATCCTTTTTTCTACTGTACGCTGTTGTTAAGGTTTCCAATATTTTTTAGAAGTTAGACGTTCGGAACTTGGGATTGAAAAAATTATTAACCTTTTCCATATAAAAATCTATTCAACCCCAAACACATATAAGTAGCGTCCATAATATCTCAGAGATATTGTTTTGAGTTCCATCTTCGCTTGAAGATGTGTCTGTAGAAGCCAGCTGATATTCATTATATCTTGTAAGTGAAAGTAATGAATGTCTTCTCCTCCTGCCTAAATTTAACCTTATACAGTGGAAATGTAGCCTCTCCTCCTCTTAGCATTTGTTAGAATATATCCTGGCAGTTCTAGACAGTATGGAGGGTTCCCAGTAGACATTGAAAGGATCCTCCTCACTTCAAAGTCCAAGCTTAGTAGGATGACTTTCCTGGGCAGATGGTGACAACAGATGGCTTTAATTTATGCAGCCACTCATTTGCTGGGTTTTCTTTGGGGATTACTTCAGGTCTTCTCTGGGGATGGGGCATGCAATGTATCATCTTGTTCTTCCTAGTAATAAAGGCTGTTTTGGGGGGCAAGGAAAGCAAGCACCAATGTAGCACAATGTAGGAGAAAATGGAAGGAGAACACAGAAGAGCAGAAATGGTCCTTAGTAAGAGCAATAGTAGGGAAAGTAAGATATAGTCAAGAAGGCAGTGAGATGGGATGTTCTAATGAGGGCAGGTATTCACGAGGAAGAAATGACAGCAGATTGGATATTTCCTTTTTAATCCTAATTCTGTTTAATCTTTAAAAATCTTTATATTTTGATGTTAGTAGTTGTGATTTTTACTTTGTTTTTTACTTTTACATTCATAATTATGACAATGGTGTGTGTGTGTGTGTGGCAAGCCGAACATGAGCTGATTTATTATTTTTATTTTTAATTTTTGCTGGCCTGCACCTGCCCTGAAGATCTGCCCTTGTCCACCTCAGCGTTCACTGGCTGGTGTGTTCTTGCCCACAGGCAGATAGGCTACCGATGCCCTCTTACTGCACATCATCCAAAAGCCAACACATATCAACAGCTCCTCCTTGACTCAAAGAATATAAGGGAAAAAGGCTCAGATTTGGCACATAATTTTTTTAAACAGTGTCAACTCCTAGTTTATGATTTTAGTACTTGTTTAAATACTCTTAAACTATATTTTCTTTTTCCTTTAACTCATCTTCATAAAATTGACTTATAAGAAAATTTCTTTATCAAGTTGACTTAGGTTTTCCAGATCAAAAGTCTGATTTCTGGACTTCTTTCTTGATGAAAAGTACCGTGAAAAGCTGGCAGTAAAACAACAAATCTAATTTTAAAACCTTAATGAGTTAAAAAGCAAACTGAAACCAAATAACGAAAGCTTCTTAATAGAAGTCAGTTGAAGTGGTTTTAAGCATTTATTTCATTGCTTTTTTAACTCCTTGACTGTTAACACTATAAACGTGAATTTGAGAAAAAAAAATTAACTTGTTTTTGAACTCTAGAAAAAGTTTTTTTTTTCTTTTAATTAACTTTATTGTTTTTAAAGCCCTGCATCAAGCTCTATTTCTGTGCTTGGGTAGTTTCCATTTGCAAATGGGGCAATTTCTTCATATAGGTCTGAACAGGCTATGCCACAATTATCCTTTTTATTGTAACTTTACTGTCAAAGTAGTAGTTTTCTTCTCTCAATGGAAATTCCAGAGTAACTCAAATGCCTTACTAAACATATTATCATTTCCAATTTCCAAAGGCAATGGCCCCTGGTCCAGCAAAGAAAACTCATGTTGAGACATAGAATGGATTCATATCTCCTCATTGTTACTTTGGTATCTCACAAAATAGTAACAGTTGCTAGCCTTTGTGGTTTACTATGTGCCAGGCAGAGTGAGAGTTGCTTTGTATGGATTGTCTCATTTCCTCAACCCTATAAAGCATGAGTATGATGATCTTCATCTCAGAGCTAAGGAAACCTAAGCTCAGAGACAAGTTAACTCACTCATTGCTACCTAGCTAGTAAATGATAGAGCCAGAGTTTTAATGCAGGCTGACTCTAAAGCTTACTCTAATGAGCCACTGTGCTGACTGATGCATATATTTACAGTCTACATTTAACATTTTTTTCTAGTTGCAATTCATCTTTGAAGCCATATCAACTTAGAAAAGTAAATATATATGTAATTGGCCTTGTACCAGGTACCAAGTGCTCTGCTGAGTTTTTTTACTGGAAGTTTTGCTGTTATTGAATTGTAACAATCCAACGTTACTATGGCCACTTTACAAACAAGACATAGAAGATATTAATGTGCTCATTGTCACTGGCTAGTGAGAGGCCAACCTAGCCAGACAGAGCTGTTCTATTGTTGGGTGAGACTACTCAGACAAGCTGTAGCTACAGAAAGGGTTTAAAGTGCAATTAAATTATTTTTGAACATGTGTACTGGTATTTGTCTCTGGGCATCTGATTATCTTGTGAATAATGATTTCCTACCCAGAGTAATAATGGGAAAAAATTTTGAAAAAAACTTGAAGCATTTCCCTCCTTTCTGCCCCATCCCTTTCCTTCCTTTAGCAAATATTAGCTGAATATTTATTATGTGCTATAGTCATTGTTCAAAGGGCTGGAAGCACCTAAATGAATAAAACATGCACCCTTACTTGAACGAACCTTCGGGTATTTTTTGAGCAACTACTGTGACCTGCTTGCTTTGATGTTTACAAATAAAGGAGTAAAAACTCATAAAATCTTCAAGGGATTGATTTTACAGTATAGATTACCTGCACGCATTTAGTATGCATCTCAAATGTTGAGTTCTTTGTGCTTCAGTGTCTACACGTAACCATAAAATCTTGTCATTATATCACATACTTTTCTTTCCCAATTCTGTGTTCCTTTCAACTGTAGTGGAAAGCCTGTATATCATGGTGACACATGAGCTATTTGCAAGCTCTTTTTAAGAATTTGGAGCCTATATTCCTTTTGGGGATCAGTAATTGGGAAATATGAAATCATAGTGTGAGTGTTAACTAAATGAATGGAGAGAATTTTGGTCTTTTTAGAAGACTAAAATGTTTTCCTTTTTTTTAAGGATTTTAATAATATATTTAAGTTGTTATTGCTGTATACTCTCATGAGCCCTAATTTATCCTTTATTTAAGTGTGGTTGCTAGTATCACCAAGTTACACAGTCTTGGACAGCACTCCCATATGTGCTTCTTTAGAATCTTGCCCATATTGCGCTCACCTGAATTTTTAAATGTTTTATAGTTGATTCTTAAATCCAGTAGTACTTGAGACCCTTTTTCTTGTGAATTTGTTTTTATTTAAGCAGAAGTCAAAGTAATTCTGGTTTGGGTGAAAAATAAATTGCAGAAGGGATACCCGATGACTTGTGAGCGCAAAGGAAACCTCTGTAGACCTCTGTAAACTGAGTTGACCCAATGCTGTCTGTCTCAAAGACCTGACTTCCTTGACAGAGGGGAGTTTCTTTAATGTTTTTGAGTAGGATGAGGTCAGATTCCCTTAACACCAAATTCCCGAATCTTGAAAACTCTTGATTCTTAGAGAATCTAATTTCCCAACCAACGCAGAAGTGTTTTCCTACAGAGAAAATGAGGGGAGAGTATTTTTTACTTAGTTCCAAAGAGACCCCTTTTTCTGATGAATTCATGCTATCTTCACAGGCCCCTCCTAGGGGAACCAACCAAACAGTATTAACTTTCATTTTATACTTCCTGTGAGCTACCCTGTGCTAGATTTTTTTGTGTTGTTGAATTTACTGTTATTAAATTTAACAGTTATGTGAGATGGTCATTATTTATTCTCAGGTCAATTAAATAATCAGCAAAGGAGTAGGGAATCCAACCTTGGTTGTCTGAATTTTAAAACTAGACTTATCTTCCTTAGGAGAGAAAAAATGGAAGACAGAGCTTCCCACTCTGAATCACAAAACATCCATCCCATGAAGCCACCATGTTTCTGAATTTGTATTCAGCAGAGCAAGGACTGCTGAGTGAAAGGACTTTCTTCAGCTACCCTAAAAGGGTCATCTCGTCTTACTTTAAGGGTTTACCTTACCCAGGAGAATATAGTACCCTTTGCCTTGGGGCAATAAAATAATTGTTTTGGTTTTAAAGGTCCTTCTGGCTCTTACAAGATTAGAATAAACAGAGGTGATGTTTATGTCAACAATTTTATTTAGCCAAATTGGTGACAGTGCCAATG
This sequence comes from Eonycteris spelaea, assembly GCA_003508835.1. Lineage (NCBI taxonomy): Eukaryota > Metazoa > Chordata > Mammalia > Chiroptera > Pteropodidae > Eonycteris > Eonycteris spelaea. The sequence goes on from PUFA01000044.1 coordinate 9,186,161, forward strand.
TGAAAGGTAGTTGACTCAAAGAAAGTGATGAGATATTTATGAACTAAAACTAGAGACTCAAAATTAAGAATGCCTCTGCAACTGTAACATTAGCACATTTGCCTGAGTGTTATAATATATTCACTGTAAAGTCTAGAAGCCTTATAAATATATGACTGGCAGTTGCCTCAGGCAGAAATCTTTTACTGATGCAATGAGATAAAAGTAATTAAGCTACATGTAGACTGATGGGTAATTAAATCCATGTGAAGCATTTTGTAACTAATTGCTATGTTCTAATCACAGATTGCTTTCTATTTGTCAAGGTAAGTGTATATAATTACACACTCCTTATTTTCTTTAATCTGAAATCATCCCAGTTGGGTGAATATTTTTAAGCACTCTGAATCTTAGAATATTTGGTACATTTTTTGCATAAAGGTAATTTGCATATTTTGAAATTCAAGGGCCTTTTATAGTAAATAGCTTTTAGTGTCAGTGACAGCAGGTCTATGGTCAATAGGGATTTCTACACTCAAGATTCCTTATTTGTTTTTTAATTTATTTTTTAATAGTAAAGTTGGTTTGTTATTTACTTAATGCTAGTAGTGTTCAAAGCATTCATTATATGAACTGTGGTACTGATCACAATTTGAAAAGATCAATCAGTAGATTAAAAATAGACTATTTGGAATGGCACAGGTAAAATAAATAAATAGCTATGTGAGTTGGAGAGTTACAGACTTGCATGGCTATAACTACTTGGCACATCATGGCAGGTTTGACTGGGGCATTTCTAGAGTCAGGGCTAGAGGGAATTTCATCTCTTGATGGGAGTAGAATTTTGAACGTAGACACACATTCAAAGAATTTTTCGTTGTTTTGTTTTTTAAATGTAAGTTGCTTCTGTTGCTGTGAGACACTAGACAGTGTGTTTCTGGGATGTCTCATTTTTGTGCACTAAGCAGGGTGCTTGACACATGGATCTCACTCAGTTAATATTTGTAGAATTACTGTGAGTAACATATTGACCAAGAGGGAATCAAAGATCATTTTCTGCAAATTATCTTCATTTGTGAACTTCCCCTTCTCATTTTCTTAGTTGGATAGAGAGACTGTTTTCTAACCTTCAAGGCATATTATAAAGACATTAAAAATTTTAAAAACCTTTAATTCTACTTCATACATACTTTGTATTAAATTTAAGTGTGTAACACCATTGTTTATTGGTAATGGCTTTGAAAAAGATTTGTCATTTATAATGAATATTCTGTTTAAAAAAATATGACATTGGTTAACGAAATCCAGTAAGTTTCAGGTGTACAATTCAACAGTAATATATATATATAGCGTTGTGTGTTCACCACCATAGTTAGATTTCTTTCTTTCACCACATATTTGTCCCCTTGTACCCCATCTACCTCCCTTCACACACACCCCTCCCCGCCCCCCTGCTCACATTCTGATAACCACTAGTCTATTGCCATGTCCATGAGTCTCATGTCTAATGAATATTCTTTAACTTTGATATTCTCTAAGTGGTAACTATGATGAAAGATATAGTTTTCTAAGGCTAAATTGTAATATACTGGTTAGGAAGCCAGATACTTTACCCCCTCATTCTTCCGGCAGTTTTTGTCCCAGCTGTTAAAACTGCCTAGCGTGATGTGCGATGTGCCAAATTGGACTTTTCTAGCCACACACTAGACCTGCTTCCCTGCCCTCTTCTGCGGAAGAGCCTGCCATCAATTGAATTCTCTTTTTTTAGATCTAAGTGTTATATTGATTCCTTTATACCACTGTACCTCATCCCATAATTTCTCCTTTATATTAGTCCATATATACATAATACTAAATTTTGTGTGATCTATCTTTATTATATCTGTTTAATAGTTGTTCTTTCCCATTGGTTGCTGATATTATTTTCAATTCTTCCTGGCCTACTCCTTAGGGCTATATTTGCCTGTTTTATAATTAGTTAACTTAAAATTTTTCCATACATTGATTTTCTTTAGTTCTCTTTTATGACTGTGTCATCAGTTTTGTTTACATGTGCCCTGGGATACTTCCCATAGGGCTCGATGATGACTACTTAATAAACACTGCTTGGTTATGGTAATGGCATTACTATGACATATTTTAGAAGGTAGTCTTTTAGTTTCTAGGTGTAAATACAGTATATAAAATTTCTTTTCTTTAATGTGTGGTGTGAAGCTTCTTACTTGAAGAGTGTGTGCATTTGGTGGATTTTTTTGAATAAGGTGATAATTTTTAGAAGCATCCTGATATTAGCTACTTTAAATCAGAAGCTTTACTCAGTTCAGAGGGAAATGGATTCTTGATTTGCATTAGACAAAAGACTATTTTAGACCCGCTGTACTTAAACTTTACCTGAAGTCTCTGCAGTACAGTGGGTAAGCAAAGGTTTCACTTATGCACTCTCTTGTCCTGATAACCAATAATACCTTGCTTTGATCTTCCTTTTTAACTTATATTTTGAAATAAGTTCAGAGTTAGAAAAATGTTGCAAAAATAATGCAGAGTTCACATTTACCTTTCATCCAACTTCCTCAACTGTTACACGACCATAGTATAATGACAATGCCAGAAAAATTAACATTGATGTACTCTTATGTAATCTACAGACCCTTCCAATTGCAGCCATTGTTGCACTAATACCTTTTTGTGGTCCAGGATTCAATCCAGTATCTCATATTACATTTAGTTATCGTGACTCTTCAGTCTCCTCACCTCCAATCTGGGACAGTACCTGTGTCTTTTTTTGCTTTTCCATGGCCTTGATATTTTCGATGTGTAGTCAGTCCCTCTCTCAATTTGTGTTTGTCTGGTGTTGTCTCCTGATTAAGTTCAGATTAAGTATTTTTTGGCAAAAATTCCACTGAAGTGATGTTGTATACTTTCCATGGCATCAGGTACATGATGTTGAGATGTCTCATAACAAGTGGGGTTCATTTTTATCACTTAGTAAAGGTTGTGCTTGTCAAGTTTCTCCACCATGAAATTGTTATTTTTCTTAATAAGTATCTTATGGGGATACACTTTAAGACTACGAAATATGTTGTTTTTCTACACTGTTGCACCCTAACTTAAACATCCATTGATGATTCTTACCTCCAACGATTATTTCTGTGCTGTTTGTCCAAAGGTGATTTTTCTATCTTTCTATTTATATTTAGTAATTGGAATTATAAGGAAGAATTCTGCTTCCCCCCACCCGCCCCCGCCATTAGTTGTTTTCAGACATTTCTGTAAGTATGAATCATGGGTATTTATTTCATCCTATACTTCAAATTCCATTACTGTCATTATCTATATTATTTCTCAAATTGTCCCACGTTGGCCATTTGAGAGTCTTCAGATTGTCTCCTTCGTTCTTTTATAAGCTATTATAAACTTTTTGAGCATTTTCTTTTTTTCTGGCATCAGGAAATGTTCCAGGCTCATCTGGTTCTCTCTGTGCCCCAATTCTATAATCAACCATTTCTCCAAGCAACTCTTGTTTTTTTGGAGAATGGTGTTCGGAAACTAAGACGTGGTCACCACTTCACACATTGCTTCTGAGATATCATCTTCTAGCTTGATCTTTTGCTTTTCAAATTTGTGGAGATCTATTGGAACTGAAAAGTAGCCAGTGCACTTTTGTACAAACTGATAATCTTCAAATAATTTTCTAGTGAAATTGTGCTTTTTATCCTATTAAAATAAAATAGTCCTCTTTTTCTCATTTTGAAAGGAAAATATCAAGTTAATGGATAGAATCATCTCAATTTTCAATATTTCTCAAAAAATACATTACTGAACATGTATTTTTGTGGTAAGAGTTAGGGATTCAAGGAACTTTTAAATATAGTTTTAAATAGAATACTAGTTTTGCTTTTTTATGAATATCGTGAACTATATAAATAAAATGTGCATGTCAGAGGTGACTTAAACATAATCACATAATGATTGTGGTAGAATCAGGAGTTTGTTAATGGCATTTTTCATTTATTAATTTTAACATTTTGCAAATTTTAATAAAATATAGCAACAAGCAAATAAATAAACATAAGTAAATGAAGTATAAATGTATAAGGTATAGTATCTTAAATTTATCAGTTGTATTATTTAACTGAAGAATTTTCAGTTTTTCCTGATTAATTTTTTAGGAGAAATTACAATTTATTAATGAATTAAAGTTTATGTTAATTCTTTCAATTCTTCATTGTAAACAATTCTATAGTCTGTATAACAGTGCTGTCCAATAAAACTATAATGTGAGCCATACATGTAACTTAAAATTTTATAGTAGCCACATTAAGAAAAATAAAAAGATGCTGATTAAATTTATCTTACAAAATATTTTAATATAATCATTTTAACTTACAATCAATATAAAATTCTTAATGAGATATTTTCTTTCTTTTTTTCCATCCCAAATCTTTGAAATCTGTGTACTTAGAGCACATCTCAATTTGGACTAATCACATTTTAAGTGCTGAAAAGCCACATGTAGCTGGTGGCTATCAGATAGTGCAGGCTTATACTCTTAATACATTTCACATGTTATTTATGCATCGTTTTGGTTTTCTTTAGTTATTTCTTATTTCTAATGCTACTGAAGCATTCTTTTGAGATTTTAGTTGATACTTCTCTTGTTGTCATAATTACAAAGTTTTATTTATGTTCTCTTTGAGTCATTGAATTGGCATTAAAAGAGTTATGTTGGAGTTCCTTTCTTGGAAGTTAATTCTTATCCCTGCTCTGCTGCTGGTTATTGTATAACTTTGGGCAAGTCTCTTAACCTTTCCAATCTTCAGAGTCTGTTTTTAAAATGAAGTGATAAAGTCTTTTGACATTTTCTAACTAGACAATTCTGACTTTAAAAGTGTCTTTGTGTTTGTTATTCAAATACTACTTTGATTAATATCCTACTATGCATTGTGTTAGGCATAGTACCAAAACCAAAAAGAACTATCTAATAGAATCTATTTTTAGTGAATCATGGTAGCTGGCCTGCTGTTAGACCATAGAGAAAGAGAAAAGTAGCCTTAATTCACTCTCAAGTATAGAAATATTAGTCTTACATCACATCTAGGTACAAATTGGAGATTCTGAATTAGAATAATTGAAACATGGGAAAGGCAAGGTCAACAGAGCTATTGTTTTGTTGTTTTGTATGGTGTCACCCACCAACTAATACTATTTTTTGAAAAGTTGAATTATTGATAGTAAGGAATTATTCTTCGCTCCCACTGCTCCCCCCCACCCCGCCCCCATAACTTAGTTATTTTATAATGGCATTCTTTTTCCTTCTTGGGCTAGAGAAAAGTTAACATTCTATTTTTAAATACTGAATATTAGCTGTTTAGATTAGCCTACCATAACAGAATTCAATAAAGGTTATTGCACTTAATTATGGTTATAGAACCACTTATTTTAAAATGCACCAACTTCATTGGTTGTTTTAGCTTTTTCCTGTTTTATGAAACAAAAATAGGGGCTTTACTATGTTTATTTAATCACAGGGATTATAACTTGTCATTCGAATTTTAAATTATAAAATGTTTTCAAAATATAAAAAAACAAGAGAAGCTAACGTTGTTTAAAAAATTACCAACTGTATCAAATCCCAATATTTTATCATATTAAATTCAGAATTCTTTTAAATTAAATAATTAAAGATAATGTTGAAGCCTCCTGTGTATATCCTCCATTATTCCATTCTATTCCATCCTCTCTGGAGTTAATGTTTCATTATAATTCCCATCATTTTATTGTTCCTTTTTTACTCTTTTACTGCCTTCTTCTGGATTGAGTATTATGATTCCATTTTATATCCACTATTGCCTTGTCAACTGTACCTCTTTGTTTTATTTGTTGGTTAATTGGTGTTTGCTTTGGAGTTTAAATATACAAATTAAACTTATCACAATCAACCTTCAAATAATAATAATATAACCATATAATCTTATATTTCAATTTTCTTTTTGCTATTGTCATATATATATATGACTATATATATATGACTATATATAATATATATATATATATATATATATATATTGCATTAAAAAAAGAGAGCAAGAGAAAAGCAACTAATTGTCATAGGCGAGGTTTAGTCTGTGTATCTCACATTACCTTCTATATGGTGTCCAGAGCTATGAGCATCTAATGAGACATACATTTTAGTCTGTAAATATCCCTGCTTTCTGTGAGAGTGATGTTTGTTACAGGCCACTGAGAGACTCAACTAAGAAAGACTTTTTGCTGTTCATAATCTACTAATGACATGAGATCTTCCTCAGAAGCTTTATGAAAGCAGACGGCCACAAGTAATTGATGGCACCTTTGACACAGAACACAAAAATTCAGAAAGAAAATGGACTCAACCCCACATACTAATGGCCTGACAGATACAGAGGCAGCCCGTTTCAGTTCATTAAATAATATTTACTAATATCAGCAAGAATAGCAGAATAAAGAAAGTCCTCGTCTGTTAGTATAAGTCCAGAGCAGCTTCTAGTTTTAACATGATTTTTTTTTTCCACCACTAAGGCAGATACCCTTCTAAGGACTCTATCTAATGACTCATGCATTCTAAGGTCTCTTTCTTTTGTCTTGTAGGAACACGAACTGTTCTTGGTCCTTTGTGAATTCTAGGAATTGTTTGGCCAACTGCTTTTCAGTGCTTCTTTCCCCAGCCTTGGGATTTAGTTTCCATGCCCAGGAAGTACTCAGTCAAAAACTTGGGGGAAGAAGCCCTCTGCTGATCTTTGGAGCTCCGTCTCTGTGCAACTCTTACTGTCTTCTCCCCTCAGGAAGGTCATAGAATTATGTTTGGTTTCCCCCTTTTCTGCACTGTGGCCTAGAAAATGCCTCCAGGCAGTAAGATAGGCAATCATAATCATAGGACTCACCTTGTTTGTTTCTCTCAAAAATTGCAATCCTTCACTGCCTCTTATTCCTTGTCTGATAGCTTCATATATTTTGTCAAATTTGCTAGTTTATAACATTAAAGCAATTCCTGTGATAATTAATGATTCATGTATAGAAATGGAAGTCCTCGCGATATTTCCTTTTAATTAAAATTTTGTTGTGTCATTAATATGACAGGCGTCCACAATTCGTACATTTATCTGTGGAAACAGACACATTGGTGCATATAATTTTGATTACCATACCTTGGTCAAGCTATAGGGTTGATTATTGATATATATGTTATTCAATTGTAATGATATTAAAATCGCCTTTTATTAATACCACCTAAAGTGCTTTGTTCATAGAAATTTTGAATTGAAGAGGTAGCTGATTATTAAATCTTTGATATCTCGGTATATATCAGACCTTTTTATCCTAATTATTATTTTTTTCCTCAAGGCACAACTACCAGCTTCATAAAATTACAAATGTTTAAATATTTTTTGTGTCCTAGAATTGCACCCTACCCTTTTATTATGCAGGAACCATGCTCACCCCTTTTTCTCTTTTTCACTTTTTATTCACCAGAAAACATAACCATCTTCAGATCTCTGCAACCTCAGACCTGGAAAGGGCACAAATTTTAAGACTACTATAACCCACTTTTGGGTCGGTTGTCAGTGATAATAGTTAAAAACAGTGAAACTGATCTGAATTATTCCATTTATCTTTATAGTTACTTGATGTGTGGGCAGTAGATTCTTGAAAGTGAGCCTATTTTTTCTTTAATGAGGAAAAATGACTTTTATTTTATTTTTTGGCCTCGTAAGAGGACTCTATTTTACTTTTTCTTATTTGTTCTTCCTTCAGAAGTTGTAGCAGTGGTTTCACTCTCTTTTAACACTCTGAGTTTGTGGCAAATGTTGGTTTATTGGATGTCAACTTACATGATGCTGAGAAGCTGGCATCCAGTAGTAGTACTTAGGTTCTGTTGGGTGGAAAGAAGGAAGAAGAAAAAAGAGAAGATAAAAGACTGGTATCACTTCTTTTCCCTCTAGGTGCTACCAACTAGAAATCATAAATGTGTTACTAGCTTTAGTTATCTTTTACTTGTTTCTATTTAAACTTCTTAGTCTTGTTTCATGTAGTTTATTTAATTATAATAAATTCTCCCTCCAAAAAAGAAATGAAAGAAATGAATTTCTCTTAGAAAGACTGGACAATTTCCTGATCTGTTATTCCTTTTTCTATTCCTTCTTATACACCAAATCTAATTATTTGAGAATTCTGAAACTGCTTTGAATATTCATGAGCTTGAGCATGAAAGTATCTTAAAACATGGAGTTATTGAGAGCTTTCACTGGCAGTATAATATACGTAATGCATACGGCTACAGCAGGAGGTTATCAACATGTAATTTTTGCTCTCTTAGCTCTCCTTTATGAGCCTGAGCACCTTGCAACAACTTAGGTCACCACTGGCTTCCATCTTATAATTCCTTTTCACCACAAACATCTTTTTCACTTCACCCAAGCACATGGACCTGTTTGTGGTTCTTTGAGAACTATAATCATCATCAGGCTGGGTCTTTGCACTTACATTCCTTCTGCTTCAAGTGTTCTTCCTTCAGTAGCTGATATATAGGGCTTACTACCTTGGTTTGTTCAGGTTCTGTGTCATTGTGAATCTTCCTCAGCTATTCCCTGTCAAAAATAACAATATCCTTTCCCAGCCACTTTATCACTCATTCCTTTTATCATGCTTTTAAACTTTTAGTAGTGCTTATTTTTACTTGATAATATATTATTCATCTCTTAGTTTATTGTCTCTCATTTGAATAAATTTTAAGAGAACAGGGACCTGTCTCTAAGGTCTAGAATTGTGTCTGGCACATAATAAAACTCAACAAATATTTCTTAGAAGAAGGAATGAGTGTATGAATGAACGAATGATGTTTTATGTGTATTGGACATCTAAACTACATACCTGATTCTTATCCAACTGAAGATAAGAATATAATATAAAATAGAAAACTACATTTGCTTTTAAATACTTAAAATATTAATTTGTAAGTTTTATATTCAAAGTAAAATACCCTAATTAGAACTACAGAATTTCAAGTCTTATTTGATTTGGTGGAATTCATCTTGAGAAAGACCTCTAGGACCATGAAACGTTTGTCATAAAAATATTCTGTCCTTTTAAAATTTAAGTTCTCTTTGTTCTTCATTCTGTAATTGAATTCACTGGCCCAAATAATGCAAAATCCTTTGCTCTGGTTTCATTTATCCTCCAAACTGTTCTATAGCTCTACAAGTTAGTCTTGGAATCTAGATAACTTTCTATAATCACTGTGATCAGCTGATAATCTTTTCTGAGGAAAAGGTACTCTGTTGCAGGCATCCAACTATTTTCTTTTTCCCTCTTCCTACTTCCTTTTGTATCTGTAATGTTTGGACTGCTGAGAGTTGAGCCGTTGTTATTGTTTAGAGACAAAATAGCATTTCTCCCCACATCCTGATGAAATACCAGAGGGCCCATTCATAGACACTGTTGTCTGTATTTCTCTAGGGATATTTTTAAAAGCTCATATATGGAACAAAACACGTTGTGAGATTAAAAGGATAAACTTAATCTGCCTCCTTGAGGCTTATTGCAGATTTTGGACATTGGGGAGTCAGATGCCTTGTTTCCAGAAAATGTGTCATCCTTTGTGGGGTAATTTAGATTGTTTTTAGCTTTCCATGATTTCCACATTCTTACAGAAGCATAGAAATAAACAATATTCTCTGTGATTATGCCCTTTCAAAAGAAATAAATTAAACAGGTGGTTTGTGTTTAGCAACATTATCAATTTATACCAATAAGGTTTTTTTTTTTTTGTCTGTTTATCACTATAATCACAGGTGTTAGGATGCTCTGGAAATACTTTCTTTATTAACTCTTGTTACTAAAGGAATAAAGAATATAATTTTAAAGTTTGTTTTATAGGTAGGTAATTGATCTATCTGAACTTATCTGTAAGTGTAAAGTCTAACTTCTAAATTAAAAGATGGTTTGTGTTCACTTTCTGTGGTCTCCAGCATCACTATAGGAGAGTGAGGAACTTTAAGCAAGACTGCCAGTTTAGTGTGGAAATTAAAAGAGACCATGCAACACACCGTGTAACATTCAAGCTGCATTTCTATATTTTCCAAATAAAATTCATTTTGGTATTTCTTCATTGCCTAATATAGAATTCAGTGCACTCTTCTGCATACTCTGTATGTATGCATGTACATACATATGTATGTTTAGATATGTATATGGAAGCAAAATTTTTTATATGCTTTCTGTGTACTTTGCACTATATTTTATCCAAGGCATATATGTATTTTTTAAAAGATTTTTGTGCCTTCGTCAGGGAGATGCTTACATTCTATCAGGGGACACAAACAATAATTATAATGCACTGTGATACACAATTTGCACAAGATTTTTGAGGGAACAGGAGAGGAGCATCTGTATTAGTCTGGGTGGTCAAGAAAGTTTTCTGAAAGAGGTATACGTTTTGCAAAGAAGAGTGGAAGGCATTTTAGTCAGAATAGCATATGCTAAAGCCCAGAGGCCTGAGCTAGAGTCAGTTGCACAGGGAAATAAAATTGATTCAGTCTCGCTACAGAGAAGTGTTGTCCGGCGTTAAGTTTGCCAAGAGCAGTAATTGGATTGTGATTATGAGCAAGAATGTTCTTGATCTTAGAAGGTATATGTATGTTGACTTATTTAGGTTAAAAGTGCTATCATGTCTGCAACTAATTTTCAAATGGTGCAGAAAAAAGAAAAAATGTGTTTGTGAATATGGAGAGAGTGCTAACTGATGTCACGAAATGGTATACGTGAGTCTGAGTGAAGGAGGGCCATGTATTCATTGTAGTATGCTTGGAACTTTCCTATAAATTTAACATTGTTCAAAAGAAAATGTTAAAGAAAAATCCTTAAAGTCACTAAAATTTGTTTGTAAAAATAGTATAAATGAATAATTGAAGAATTAGTTAATAATTGTCTTCTGTGGTGGCCTATTAATTGGGGTTTTATCAGTGATATATAATTGTTATATAAAAGGTAGCCTTAGTTGGTCCTCTTAGAATGGTATCTTTAATAAAATTGTCATTTAAGTCCTTTATATCTAACAAGAAAACATAAAACCCTTGAGTGTCCAATAATAAGGATAGAAGGGACCAAAGGAGTTATATTGTCTAATTTCGCTATTAGATGAATAGGCTAAATACATATAGAAGGCTGCCTAAGTATATTATTACTTAGAAACATCTCCATTAAATAAATTTCCATGACCTTTCAAATGTTTAAACAGAGGGTCTTCTTTATTTCCGAATTTTTCTAGGGTTATTTTTTAAGAAGAAAGAGTCTATAAAAATCTAATTATTGTGCACTGTGATCCTTAACAAAAGACTATCGGAAATTAAGAGCAGAGAATTTAATGCATATCAAATAAATATAGCATAATGTGTGTTTAATTTATATTCCTTATTGACTGTCGAAGAAAATGAAGCATAAAGGCTCGAATGAGATGGTGGAGAGAGAATAGAGGATGGAACTGAGAGGAGGAAAGGTAAGGGGAGTAATGAAGAGCAGAAAACAGAAGGGGAGAGCGCACATCTGAAAGATTTAGCAGACTTTGAGATGATCTTCTTTGCTTAGTTGGTGTAGATTTTCTTGCCATCTAGTGCTCTTCAGCTATTCCATCAGACATAGTTTACAGTTTTTATATTTTTGTAATCCTTATTTTTATAGACTACTCATAATGGAATAATTGAAACAACTTACAATGGTGGAAATTTCCCCCATGATAAAGTGAGAGCTACTAGAGAAATATCACTTTACCCATATTTTAATTTATTACAGTGGAGCTCATACATAGGAAAATTATACTGAGCCAAATTTTTGAAATTGAGTTTTGACAAAGTTTGATTTTTCAAGAAAGATATTCTTTGTAATGAGACTATTTTATTGAGAATATTATCTTTATTTTATTATTAACCTTTATGTCTTCTACTTTTTCCATCCTCTGTCATCTCAGATTACTGTGATGCAGAGATCAGAATCTAGCTGTTGAGGTTACTCTCTATTCATGGAAAAATAACCGTATTTCAACTGTAGGCTGATCTGTAATTACTTGGGTAAAATGATAATATATTCTAATAACTAAACTTTTTAAAAGGATTTTCCTTTGTAAGAAACATTTTATTTCTAATATTTGCTTTTTTTTAACCAAAATTTACACAACAAAAGGATAGATGATCTGATGAACCTAATGTTCATTAGAAAAGTCAGATAGACTGAACAATTTAAGGAAAATGAACAAAAGTCAGGTGAGTTGAACAATTTTAGGAAAAGTAAAATCTCACCTTGGATGCTTAAATAAGCTAATTTTTGTCTCCTACTTTTCCAAACCCACTACATTTTGCTTTTTGTTTTTTGTTTTTTGGGGTTTTTTGCATGTGTTTATTTTTACAAGAAGGGGAGTTTTTCTGGGCATTTACTTCTCCTATCTCAGTTCTTCCTGCTTGCTTCTCATTCTCATTTTCATGTGTTTGTTTTTATGACTTGTATTAATCAAAGTCCACATTATAGTGCAGATTGAGCCTGTCTCATAGGGGCTGATATCATATACACTCCCAGCCAGCCCAGTTCATCCTTCACTTGGTTTCTAAGGCCATATTCTTTAATACCCACCCCCACTTTGTCACCATCGATAGGGCTGTGTGTGAAGTTCCAGGATGTCTCTCATTGTTCCCTCGCCAGCTCCTGGATGATAGCCCATCTTAGATCACAGAAGTTTAATGATGAATCCATATCTGATATGAGCTGGAGTCGCTGTGGGGCACATAGTAGGTAACGGCCTAATAAATGTTTGATGGACGAATAAAGAAATGAATGTGCAAAAGAATATAGCTCATAACTGAAGTCCTTAAGGAATGAAGCTGTTTAGGCAAGCACTTCTGTCCATAAGTATTGCCAATTAAGTGTGCAGATAGAAGCATGCATGTGTCCCAATATCCATTAGTGATTACAGACCGCAGCCTTCAGTTTCCCTGGTGAACTCATATGCAAGCTGACCTGACAGGAACTGCTTGCACTATGAGTAATCACAAGACTTCCCAGGGAAAAGGATGTCAGGCATGGGGATTCCATATTTAGCTTCACCTTTAGTATGAAATGAGTTTCCATATCCTAACTGTTCAAGGGATCAGCTCTCATTAGAATTCATCCTTGAAACAGAACCTTACAGAATCTGAATTTTCTCACATTGATTAAGAGCAAAACCACCTTAGACAAATTTTTGGATTGAATTGGCCAGGCGCATTTCTCCTGAAGTCCGGGGGTTTCACATTTTGCACATGTTTTCTCATTTCATTGTGTTTTAAGCCAGGCTGCTATTATATAGAGCACTTTAGCAGCCTTGATCTTGGAGACATCAAGACCATTATTCCTGTTGTTGCTGATTTAGTGTTACAGCTGCTTCCTCTTTATGTGATTTAATTTGAAGTTTCAGCCCACCAGGGGGCTATTGGTCCCCACCTATGCAGCTTTAAGAGCTGGCTGCTGCTGTTTCTGCATGGATGTTATTTCCATTCCTATTCAAAGTGATTTTTCCCCTTCTATATTCGTCTAGCAGCAGTGAGGCACTGTTTCCAGGAACTCACTCTTTCTACATAAGGCGTAGCATGGAACCATTTGGATGGAAAAATTATAAATTAAAATTATTCTGTTCATTTTAAAATATTCATATTGTGTTGCTCAAATGCCAGTAACTGGAAAATTATGGATAATGTCCTGTTTTTATAACCTTTTTCAGAGTGTTTTAAAATCTGTTTATGTTTTTACTTAGCCATCTCTTTTCCTGGAGTGTATTTTGTGATAAGATTTAAAAAAAAAAAAAAGTTGTATGAGTCCAGTGCCTAATGACATATGTAATATTAAAATGATGATGCCAATAATTGCAACCCATTTTTTAAATAAAACAAAATTTACTCCATATACAGAGAATATTTATAAAATTATAAGACTACAAAAGGAGACTGTAAACATGCCAGACTATTTCTTTTAAGGATAACATTTTCTTATTGAATGATTAAAACTAAGCAACAATTTATTAATTTCTGGAACTACATATTTAAGAACACCCATATATTCGTAACATTCCTGATTTTCAAATAACAGAGACATCTCCAACTTTTTAAATGGAGCTTTTTTTTGATATTTCCTGTTTCTATGCTAAGCCATTAATTTCGGGAAACTAAAATCCCATTTCTATCCTTGTATTTTTTGTGTTGTATGGGTGTGGGTGAGGATGTGTGTGTGTCTCAAAAAGATAGACAAGTGGGGGAAAGTGAATATGTTTTTGTGTAGGTTGGCTACTTTTTTGATAAAGTAAATATATCTTTTATTCTAAAAAAATAATGATTAGAGATCTTCATGTATATTTTTCTACCTCTGTGGAACACATTAAGGAGAGTGAACATCTTTATGATTTTGTGTTCTGTAAGTTTTAAGTTCACATTCACATAAAAGCCATGCGTTTTATTTGTTGTCTCTCTTGGCTAGGGATATTTAAATGTATTTTTGAAATTCTTCTGTTCTGTCAACCAAAGATAATTTAAAATTATAATTTTAAAACTCTTTCTAGAAAATTATACTTCTGATTCAGTCTGCAGTCTTTCTTTGTATGTCGTGTGTGTGTGTGTGTGTGTGTGTGTGTGTGTGTGCACGTGCTGAGATTCTTAGAAACAACAAATCACTTTATTATGAACAAATTTCACTGGCCCATTTTATTGTTTGTTGAGCCTTGTGAGCCATTCATTTGGCCTTTTAAAATAGGTTGATTCTTTAACTGAATGTGCATTCAGAAAGGTTCTGTGTGCCATTGCAAACCTAGGTGGATCCACCTAACTCTGTTTTATTCATTTTAAATAGTTCTAGGTTATCCAAAAGTATTTTCTTTTGATTTTTTGGAAGGAAGCTATTGTAGGCTATAATATTTGAAGTCAGGATTCTTTATAACAACCATAGCACCAAAACATAGATCCATTTTTGAAAGTCTGACTGATGGAAAATAGGATGCTGTCAGTAAGCAGATATTCCAACACAAATACTTAGTTTATACAGCGACTAACTTCTTTGAATGCAGCCATATGGTGCACTCTATTCTTAATTGGATAAAGAAGACAAAATAGAGTAGTTACTACAGGAGAAATGGATACCACGTAATTAATAATTTGTGAGTTAAACCTTAGCTACACTTGACATTTTTCCTTGGGTCTATTAGTGAGTTAACTGCTGATAGTACCTATTCTGAGAGTGACTCTTCAGTTATGGTGTTCAATAAAATAGGGACTGAAGCTTTAGTCTTGATCAAAGTGCTTTGGAGGAAGCATGGTTTAACTGATTGGCTGTGAATGTTAATCACTCCATAGGATGCACTGATAATTTACAGCATTGTTGTAACTCTCTGGTGTTCATAAAATGAACTTAATAACCCAGTGCCACCATGGGATAAGCTGCTTTTTCCCCCCCTTCAATTGAATACCCAGACTGCCTGCATAATAATGTTGAGAAATACTGCATTAAAAAGAGTGAGCAGCTGTATGATGAAGGAAACAGCTCTGCAACAGATTTGTTAATTATCTCCTTTGATTCACAGAGGGTGTTTGTGAGATATGGTTGACCAGTGAAGACACAGGGGCTTATGGCAGAGATATTGGCACCGATCTCCCCACACTACTGTGGAAACTGGTTGACGTGATTCCTGAGGGAGCAATGCTGAGGCTTGGCATGACAAATCCTCCCTATATTTTAGAGCATCTGGAGGTAAGGAAAAGCACCCCATTTCTATGCGGACACAGACACAAACCAATCCAGACAATGTGGCAGCCTCAGCATCATCACTTGAGCTTCATTTAAAATCACTTTTACATTTTTTTTTGTGGTCCCACATTACCAAGAATAATTGAGAATTTCAGATCTCCTCATTGTCAGTCTACACATCTTGTTTTTGCTTCCTCACTATTAATTAATGTTGCCTAGCTTTTCAAGTGCTTGCCAAATTGTCATAGTTCTTTGTTTCCTCTTTGCAGCCCTTCAGTTTTCCATTGCATAAATTTGCCCCAGCGCCTCCATTTAGAACTCTTGTCTAGTTCAGGTCTCTTAATATGTTGCATAATTTTGCAACCAGCAGTGAACATCGCATTATCTTTTATCTGACTGTTAACCCTGTCATTAAGGATACTGTACTATAAGTTTGAGGATGTTTTATGTTTCATCTCTTTCTCTGGAGATACTTAAGGGTGAAGTAGTATCAGAGACACAGATTTCGGTATTTTTCCATTTGGTGCTCTTATGATCACTGTGGAAAAAGGAGTTGTGATAATGTGAGATCCCTGGTTTCATTTTATGCCTTCCATGGATCAGGGTGCTTACCTTCGAGTTACTTACATTAAACCAGAAAAATGGACATGTGTACAGGTAACTGTGGTACTTGATGACAAGTACCACAATAAATATAAGCAAATAACATGAACAAGAAGCAACCATTTAAATGAAAAAGCACATTCTAGGATCGATAACTATTATTTGAGAAATAAAAATAATATATGAATTAAAAGAATTATATTAGGCCCATATTTATGGAAATTTAATAAGTGCTGTTGAAAAGTCATGTCCAGGGTATAAATACAAGTCACTTATATTTTTAATTAGATGTTTTCTTTGCAGTTAGTTTTTTTAGAAAAATAACATTCCAGAAATTTAAAAGCAAGTGTAGTTGCTGTAATTTAATACAAAAATGAACACAATTATTCAAAGATATAAAAGATTGTTGATTTGATTTCAGGCCTATACTTGTTGAGATTGTTGCTGAAAAGCCTAATATCAACAATGTATTTTAGAAATTCTGGAAACAGAGTTGACAGCAATCTGATCATTAATTATTAATATATAATGAAGAAATTCAGCAATTTCAGTTTTGTAATTTGCATTTTCCTAGCCAGATCTTTTAGTAGAGTATACAATTTATATGTTGACAGTGATACTTTGGACAGTATGGAGCAATTATGATTTGCTATTTAAAAATAAGTTTCAAGCATGTCAATTTTTACTTACTCTTTGACTCAACACTTGAAAACAAGCAATTATTTATAAAAACCACATATACTGAGAGGTGTAATAGTCTTGCTATGTTTGCAGTAGATATACATTATGAAGACCAGGAGATGTGTGGTGGGTAGGAAGGGAAGTAAGCCCTACCAATATATAGTCAATAAACAACTTCGTCAAGGATCAAGGGAACCATAGTAGCTGGAGTCAGAGACATTCAGGTAAGGAGTAAACACAAGGGGAAAAACATGTGTATTGGCTCTGAGCCGACTAACCAAATACCTCTTGGAATAAATCCAGCACTTTCAATAACGACAAGATAGTAGAAACCAACAACCACATTTATTGGAAACGCTGATTCTCAGCACCTAAAGTAGTGCTAGTTGTTGACCTCTGAGTAGGTGCTCCAGGAGAGTGTCTAAAAAATCAACAGAAGTTGATAAATATAGCTTTACCTTTTACTTGGAAAAACACCAGATGTTTAATTCATAGATTGCAGTTAGAATGTTAAATTCTGATTGTCATGATATTACCTTGTTAAAATTCTTGCTGTTAAATATTTATAATGTTGGCCTTTACTCCCACATTGTCATTTTCCTGAGTCAAGGACCTTGGCATATCCACCTCTGTAACTACCCCACCCAGGAGTGGCTGAATAAATAAGAAAATAAAAAAAAAAAAAAAAAACAAAAAATCTGGGGTAGCAATATTTATGACAAAGTAGACTTTAAAACAAAGCCTAGAACAAGAGACAAAGAAGGACTCAGTAATCCCACCTCTGGGTATTTATTTGAAGAAATCCTAGATACTACCTTGAAGGAGCATGTGCATACACATGTTCACCACAGCATTATTTACAGTAGCCAAGATATGGAGGCAACCTGGGTGTCCATCAATAAATGAATACATAAGAGGTGATACATAACCAATAGAATATTACTCAGACATAAAAGAGAAGGAAATCTTGCCCTCTGCAACAATATGGATAGACCTAGAGGGTATTGTGTTAGATGGAGCAAGTCAGACAGAGAAGGACAAATGCTGTGATTTCAGTTACATGTGGAATCTAAAGAACTAAATAAACAAACAAAACAAACTCAGAGGTACAAAGAACATTTTGATGGTTGCTAGGTGCAAGGGCAGGGTGGTAGAGCAATGAAATGGGAGAAGGGATTAAAAAGTACAGATTGGTAGTTACAAAATAGTCATGTAGATGTAAAGTATAGTGTAAGGAATATAGTTAATCATATTGTAATGATTATGTATGGTGTCAGATGGGTACTAGATTTATTGGGTGGTTACTTCGTATGTTATATAAATGTCTATTCGCTGTGTCGTATACCTGAAACTAAAAATATTGTATGTCAGCAGTAATTAAAAAATAAATTATTTTTGAAACAAGAAGGAAGAAAGAGTCTTCTTCATAAAATAAATTGTAGAGCCCACTTGTATAGTCTTAACTTTCTGACCAGAAGAGGCAGCAGAAGATGACACAGTAAATGACCTTCAACGGCGAGAGTTTGTCCAAAGAAAGCCACCCATTCCTATGCACTTCATAAACAGGGAATAATCAGTCCTGATGTGCCACATCAAGGAAAAAGCAATCCAAAGGAAACAGATGAAAATGAAACAAGCAGAGGTGTCCAAGAGTGACAGACCACACCATTCAGACGTAAGAGCTTTTAAAGTCTTATTATGTTGCTTTGACAAAACCTAGGCACCTTAGTAGTTCTTATTCTCATCTAAGTAGAAGAGCCCAGAATTTTCAGTGTTCCACAAATACATCCTTATGTAATAGGACAGATAGCTGATCTCCAGAGGCCTCACTGGCTTCCCAATGTGAAAAAGACTTTAGAGAAGAGAGCTCAAACCTGGTGAGCCTCAGCCAGCACCCACCAGTACATTATATTTCCCCATTTAATACTCTCTAAGCTTAGATTACTTTACAGAAATTAATTCACTTATCTAAAGAGTGCTGAAGAGACCCCAATAAGAAAAAAAGGAAACCAGAGAAAAGATGAAAACAAAAATAAATAGCACCTGGAAGACAGGTGGTGATATTTTTTTTTTTTTGAACTGTAGGGATAGATGAACCCACTCTTGAAATAGCTACCTGATCCTTTAATATCCTTACAGTAAGTGTTTCTTGAGAATTATATTGGAAGCACCCAGCCTTCTTGTGTTTCTGGAAGGTGCTTCATGATACAGACTTTAATTACAGAGCTCTTCACTGGGCTGCTGTTTTCCTTCTTTATTCTGTTCACTTCACACTCACCTGACTCTTGAGATTTCTTTTAAAACCCTTTTACTAGCTTAACATTTTTTTTGAACAGTTTTAAGAAGAAATCTTTTAAAGGAAAATACCAAAGTTTCTATCATTTTAAAGTGTGATATTGAAAAATAGATCAGTTGATAATACGTTTTATTAAATTTCCATAGGAACAGAAGGTACATACTACTGTTAACATAAGATGCACTTTTAAGGTTTCATCAAGAGTTTAGCATTATGTATGGTACATTATAGAGTAGATATTGGATAACTGTGTATGAATAAAAGGAAAGGAAGGAGAAATTTTAATTCCTAAATGGCAGACGTAGTCAAGTCTTTATTTGGAACATCTATAAACCCTATTTTTAACATATCACTGCATTAAACAATATGGGATTCATTTTAAATGATGATGTAGCTGACAAAGAGCTATCTTAAACACACACACACACATATATGGATATATATATATATATCCACACACATATGTATGTACATATGTGTGTGCATGCGTGTGTATGTATATATAAAAAACACACTGGAATTGAAGAAACATAATAATGAGCTTGTAATATATACTAAATTTGGTTATGAAGTAGAAACAGCACATAAAATAAAAGATTAAAAAATATTTTACTCATCTTAAAGTCTGTGATGTCTCTCCATTACCCATAGGTTAAAGATAAGGTCTTTAGCACGGCAGAGTCCTTGAGATGCTTCTTCCAGTACATCCCTGTTCTCCCTCCCTTTATTACCCTGCTGATGCCTCCTGTATAGCTTGTATTTTTTCTTTACCATTTTATACTCTTGAAATTTTTACTTTAACCTTTTCTCATTCCATACTTACCATGATTGCAGTTTTAATAAGTTCACCAGATACCCTAATATTGCTACGATGTGTGTTGACTGATATAATGCCTCTGTAGTTGCAAGTAAGAGATATTTTCCCTGTGCGTTTGCTTTCCTATTGATATCACTAAGGTAATAACTGCTATATTCTTCCGTAATGATCTTTGACCTTATAGAAAGTGTAGTGGCTTACGAATTGGATTACTCTTGAAACTACATTGCTTAGTTTTGCTTTCCGATTTGTAGTAGCCCACAGCTAAGGTATTAATTCAGAGTGAACATGACACATGTGAATCCAACAAGGTGTAATGAGGCACTGACAGTGATACAATGGCTACTGCTAACTGGACACCAGAAATCACTGGTATCATTTTTCAAGGCTGCATAATAATGATCTCAGACAATTTATTGAGAGCTTAATATTTTCAAGAAACCACATCGATTGCTTTACTCAATGTCTTTCCCTTCTTATAGATAATTAACTATATAGATATTATTTTCCATGTTTTTTTGATTGAGAAGCCAAGTCTTAAAAAGCTTTAATAATTGACCAAATTGCATAACTAGTTAGCAACTGATTTCTAATCTTGTCTGACTCTAGAATGCTTTCTACTATACTACATCTTCCGTGACGCCTTCCCAGATGCTTCCCAGATTCTTTCTTTGCTTTTTCACTCTGTCCAAAGATATTTCTGCTGCACTTATCTTGGTGAGCCACAGTTACTTGTTTTCATGTAAATCTAACAAAACTTTATCATCTTGAGGGAGAGAATGTCTTATCTTTGTATTTCAGTACCTGTAATAACATGTACTTAATGTGTATTGAATAATGTGATAGCTCTAAGTTTAGCTGTTCCTTGACTGCAGGTCATATATATTGAAGTATCTTCATATCTGTGCTAAGCATCTAATTTGGGAAGAGTTAGTGAATGGTTGTCATATGTATTTCTCACTTGTGAGTCACACTTCTATGGAGATATACTAGATGGTGAGGGGAAATCCATCTGATGTATGTATTTTATTGATTTGCTCTGCTAAATATCACAGTGAATAGGTAGTGTTTTCTTTAGGATTACCTAGAACTCATGATTATTGAATTTGAAGATTATCCAGGCTCTTGCTTCTTTCTTCTCCTTCTTGCTTCTTAGCTTTCACTCTTTTTTATAATCTCCATCAGAGAAGTCAGTAGTGAGTGGTCAGGGAGCAGAAATTAAAATCAGGCTGTTTGTCTTGATTTTAGTTTTATGGGTTGGCTGGTAGAGAAAAGATAATAAAAGCTGTTGACCAGTAAGGTATATAAGAAGTATCTGTGGATTTTGTTAAGCTATTCTGGCTCTCCGGTGTTATGCATAATTTTAAGTAACTGTTATCTCCCTTTAAGATTTCTGTACATCCTAAAATTGTGTCAGAATTTTAGTGTCATGTATAGCCTGGTCCAGAGAGGACAAGTTAGTTAATACGGAGTACAAGCACCAGTAAGACTTTTCCTTCAAGTTATAAATAAAGCAAATTGTTTATTTTTAAATTGATATTACTCTGTAAAATATTCCATTGATATTACACTAGATTTTATTTAGCTTGAATTAAAATACATTTTTAAATAAGATTTACATTTAACATTCATGATATATATGTTATATTATGGAAGATTAATCATAAATAGTGATTTTTAAATGTTCTATCTGCTTTTGGTTGAAAAACCTTGTAATCACTACAACAATCAATTTCCCACTACCCTTGATTTTTGTATATTTACTTCTAGTTAAAGACTTTATATTCTAACCTATGTATATATTTAGCAAAATTATTTTATTGGTCAAAGACAGTAAATATCTGTCAAGGACTTTTGCTGCATGGTAATTTATGGACATTAAGAGTATGTTTGACTATGCAGACTTAAAAAATGCCTCTTAGTTTCAAAATAAGAAAAACTCAGTCCCTGCTGTGCTTATGTTTCATCAAAGTGAAATGGAATTTCCAAACTGGAGTCATCAGTTCACATGGGGCCTTTAATTTTTTTTCCTTAAGGCTTATACTTTTCAGCATAATAGAAAAATATGCAAATAGGTTTTATGTTGTTGTATACAAAATATTTTCCCCCTTTGTTGCATAGAAGGACATGGTAGATGATTTATCTTGAGCAAGGAAATAGAAAGTAAAAATCTTTTATTTCTGCTATCCAGATACAGCTTTGGGGATGTTTCAGTGTGTAGTTTGATCTGACTTTTGGCACTCAGTTTCTTGCCGATTATAATCATCAGCACTTTACTTCATTCTTAACCTGGCATTTGTGAATAAATTTCAAGAGGTCAGTGAAAACTCTGAACCTGGAAACTAAAGTTGGTGCCTATCTGAAAAATTTGGGGGGGAGAAAACCATCAAATAGTAAAAGAATTCATATCCATAATATAAAGTTTATCAGGCTTTACTAAGAGCCTAATTCAGAGAACTGGGACCAGCCCATGAAGGGAAGATAAGGATGGAGGGAATGTTTAATCCTGTTTGTCCAGTGACTTGACTATTTTTGATAAAAGATGTGGTTAAAATGCTGCTCCCCATAAGCATGATTGCAGGCTTCACCCCACTTTCCTACCCTGCAGCCTGTTCATTCCTGTGACCCTCACTTCTTCCCTTGTTCAGGTTTCAGCCCCGAGCTCCAGTGCCTCTCAAGAAGCCTAAGATTTTCTTAAACTCAGCAGCTCCTCAGAAAAATTAACATAGCTTATTGCTTATTACTGAGCAATATTCAGTCTGGGTGATTAAGCCTCATGATTACACGAGGCCAGAGGACCCAGAAAGGAAATGAATTCATAAATAGATAGACTTGGTCTCAACAAATACTCTTTGTTGCTGCCCTCAAAGATGTAGACTCAGTCTCATCAGGAATCGTATTTTATTTTTATGGTCCCAGGTATGTTTTCAGGGAAAATCAACTATTTTGTGGATGAGTGTTTCTCATTGAAAATATTGGGTATTTCTGCCTTCCTAGGGAACACAATGGAAAATGCCTCATTAAAAAAATTTATTTATATAGCCATCAATAATTTATTTTTTTTAATTTTTAATTAAGTTTATCAGGGTAACATTAGTTAATACCATTATATAATTTTTAGGTGCACATTATTATTTGACATCTGTATATTTTATTGTGTGTTTACCACCCAAATTCTAGTTGCCATCAGTAATTTATACAGAGACCTACCTGTGGGCTTCGCTGCTGTTCCCAGTTTCAATTTCTAAATTACCATACAGTGTGTGTGGGAGGCTAGACTCAGTGCAAGAATATAAACGGTCAAATCACATTTGATTTTCGTGAAATATTTTAATGTACTTTGTGGTAAATGCTGTCTGAACTTCTCATTTTTTTCTTTGCCATTGGCCTAAGTTATTGAATATTGCTCATGAAATCCAGTGACGTGGATATTCATTCTCAAAAGAAACAATCATTTTTCCAAGGGCTAAAGAACATAAGGATAAAATGTGTATCAAGATGATGAGTGAAAAGGACTGTACAAATCCTTTATAAAGAAGCTGATGTCATAGATATCTGGAACTACATCTGTGTGTGTGTTGTGTGTGTGTGTGTGTGTGTGTGTGTGTGTGTGTGTGTTAACAAAGCAGAACACACACGCACAATTCTAGAATATTGGAGAAACCTGGAATTTACATATTTTATTTGTGGCATACAAATATTCCTATTGCATTTTTTAGTATTCTAGTATTCATTTCTGTTTATAAAGGAGGGCATTAGATATGGTTTAATTTGCACATTAAAAGGCATTTCACATTGCCATTCCCCTGAATCCTTAATTTTTTTTACAGGAGTAGCTGAGAAAATTTCCATGTCACCTGTCAAAATTAGTATAGTTCAAACTCCACAGTACACCATCTGTGAGCTTTATCTTCCTCATTAATTTAGAAGTCAGTTCTGCTCAAGCCATTGAGAAAAGCTGCCTTTGACTTTCCTTCATAAGCACAGAGGACGGCTAATACATAAGCCAATCAAGATAGTTTCCTTTATGCTTTACTTTTGATTCTAGGATCATTTCTGTATTGATTTCTTTGCTCTGATAGACTATGAAAGGTTACCTTAGGCACTTGCTAATTCAGCACTTGGTAAAATGAAATTCTCATATTTTATATCAGGTGGGTAATGGAATTTTCAGGTGATTCATGGTGTAGAACAGAAAGCTTGGTAATGAAGTTAATGGTTCGTAGATTAGTTGAGGGAAATGCTGCATGGTTTTTAGAATGTGAAGTGCAGTTGCTTAGTTTGCTTCTATTTATTTCTAATCTACTAAATTGTTTTGTTTTCCAATATGCTTTTCTTCTTTCTCCTACATCTTCCTTTCCCTACCACAAAAATAATCCACTTGAAAATCTAAAGTCCAAAATTCTTGGACTCTCAAAATTTAAGTCCAAAATTCTTTCATGTCGTTTAACATAAATAATTATTGCATCTGAAATTGAAACATATAGATTATATTAAGAATTCCTTTATTGCATGTCTTGTAGCAGAACTATCAAACAGATTATAATGGGCATGAATGGACTAGGTGTACTAAATTATTTTTAGCATCAGAGAATGCTGCATGTGGGCCAGAGAAAATCAAACTATTTAGAGTAATGTTGGAAGTTCTCAGTTGTTCATTATTTAGGGGGAAAACATACTCTTTCATAGCATGTATGTTTGTGTTTTTTAAAATCACTGTGAAAAGGTTGCTACATGTAAAGCATTTTTTGCTTAAACAAAATATTATGGATAGATTTTTCTCTAATATTTGGCAACAAAAAAGTAACTGTCTTAGTCACATGTTAAAATATATCTGAAAAGTAAGTTTCATATCAGCTTTTATTGTCAGTGCTGTATGGAATATCAGCCTACATTCTGATCATTTGAAATTTCAGACATTAATTTTTTTAATTGATTGAATTTGTTATGGTATTTTCAGCCTTTGTTATTTTTTCCTCAACTGATCTGTTATTTTTCTATTTTTTTCAGTTTTTGAAATATAAAATAATATATTTTTATATATTTTTATTTTTTTCACACAGTTGACATGCAGTATTATTTTATATTAATTTCAGTTATACAGCATAATAGTTAGATATTTATATAATTCAAAAAGTGACCCCCCCTAAATAAGTCTAGAACTCACCTGTCACTCTACATAGTTATTACAATATGATTGATTATATTTCATATGCTGTATTTTACATTCCCATGACTATTTTGTAAATACCAACTTGTACTTCTTAAACTCTTCACATTTTTCACCTAGTCTCCCAACCCCCACCCCTCATCTGTCAACCAACAGTTTTTTTCTCTGAATATTTGAGTCTGTTTCTATTTTGTTCATTTGTTTTCTTCTTCGGTTCCATATGTAAGTGAAATCATATGATATTTGTCTTTCTGGATCTGCCTTATTCCACTTAATATCCTCTAGGTCCATTTATATTGTTGCAGATGGTAAGATTTCACTCTTTTTTATGTCTATGCACTATTCCTTTTAAATATGTAACATTTCTTTATCCAGTTGTCTATTGATGGGCACTTAGGTTGCTTCCATATCTTGGCTCTTGAAAATAATGCCGAAATGAACAGAGGAGTGCATATATCTTTTCAAATTAGTGTTCTCTCTGTCTTTAGATCAATACCCAGAAGTGGAATTGCTGGGTCATAAGGTAGTTCTGTTTTTAATTTTTTGAGGAACCTCAAAACTGTTTTCTACAGTGGCTGCACCAATTTGTTGTCCTACCAACAGTGCACTAGGGTTCCCTTTTCTCCCCATCCTCACATACTTCCTGTTTGTTGATAGATTGATAATAGCCATCCTGGCCGGTGTGATGTGATACCTTATTGTGGCTTTTATTTCCATTTCTCTAACAATTATTGACATTGAGCATCTTTTCATGTCTGTTGGCCATCTGTGTGTCTGCTTTGGAGAAATATCTATTTAGGTCCTCTGCTCATTTTTTAATTGGATATTTTTAATGTCAAATTGTATGAGTTCCATATAAATTTTGGATAGTAACCCCTTGTTAGAGATCATGGGCAAAAATCTTCTCTCAATTTAGTAGATTGTCTTTTTGTTTTGTTGATGGTTTCCCTTTGCTGTGCAAAAATTTTTTAGTTTGTAGTCCTATTTATTTGTTCTTTTGTTTTCCTTGCTCAAGGAGATATAACAGAAAAAATATTACTAAAAGCAATGCCAGTGAGTTTATAACCTATGTGTTCTTCTAGGATTTTTGTGGTTTCGGGACTCACGTATAAGTCTTTAATCCATTTTGAGTTTATTCTTCGATAAGAAAATGGTTTCATTTTTTTTCCCCATGTATCGTTCTAGTTTAACCAGTACTACTTACCAAATAGACGGTCTTTACACCTTGTATATTTGTGCCTCTTTTGTCATAGATTAATAAACCATATAGGGATGGGTTTATTTCTGAGCTCTCTGTTGTTTTCCATTAATCTAGGTGTCTGTTTTTATGCCAGTACCATGTTGTTTTGGTCACTAGTGTGGTACCTCCAGCTTTGTTCTTTCTCAAAATTGCTGTGGCTATTTGGGATCTTTTATGATTCCATATACATTTTTGGATTGTTTGTTCCAGTTCTATGAAAAATACTATTGTTGTGTTGTTGTCATTGTTGTTATTGTTGTTATTGTTGTTTAAATGCCTACAGCACCTGGTATTCCTAGGTTGTCTCCCATGTAAGTATTAACTAGGCCCGTCCCTGTTTAGCTTCAGAGATCAGACGAGATTGGGCACGTTCAGGGTGGCGTGGCCGTAGACGCTGTTGGTTTTTTGTCAGGATTGCATTGAATCTGTAGATTGCTTTGGGTATTATAGACATTTAAATAGTGTTAATTCTTTTTATTCACGAGCATGGTATATGCTTGCATTTATTTGTATCTTTTTCACTTTCTTCAATGGCACAATTTTCTGAATATATGTCTTTTACCCCCTTGGTTAAATTTATTTCTAGGTATTTTTCTTTTTTCATGTAATTGTAAATGGGACTGTTTTCTTAATTTCTCTTTCTTATAATTCATTGTTGTATAAAAGTGCAACCGATTTTTGAATATTAATTTTGTATCCTGCTACTTTACCAAATTTATCAGTTCTAATTGTTTTTTTATGGAATCTTTAGGATTCTCTCTATATCATATCATGTCATCTTAAAATATGACAGTTTTCCTTCTTCCTTTCCCATTCAGATGACTTTAAATCTTTTTCTTGTTTGATTACTGTGACTAGGACTTGCAGTACTATGTTGAATAAAAGTGGTGAAAATGGGCATCCTTGTCTTGTTTCTGACCTTAATGAAAACACTTCAGCTTACCCCCATTGAGTATGATGTTAGCTGTGGGGTTGTCATATATGGCCTTTATGATGTTGTGGTGTTTCTTTCCCACACACTTTGCTAAGAGTTTTTGTCATAAACAGATGCTGGATTTTGTCAAATTTTTTCCTGCATCTATTGATATGTTCATATGATTTTTATTTTTTATTTTGTTTACATGGTGTGCCATGTCAATCAATTTGTGGCTATTGAACCAACTTTGCATCCCTGGAATAAATCCCACATGATCATGGTGTGTGATCTTTTTAATGTCTTGCTTGATTCAGTTTGCTCATATTTTGCTGAGGATTTTTACATTCATGTTCATCAGGGATGTTGTTCTATAACACTTTTTTCTCATGTCTTTGTCTGGTATTGGAATCAGGGTAATGGTGGCCTTAGAAATGAGCTTGGGAACCTTCCTTCCTCTTGAAATTTTTGGAATAGTTTTGAGAAGGGTGGATCTTTTGTAAAATTCACCCATGAGGCCATTTCATCCAGGACTTTTGTTTTGGGGGAATTTTTTGATGATAGATTTGATTTTGATAGTAGTAATTGGCCTGCTTAGATTTTTTGTTTGTCTTAATTAAGTCTTGGAAGATTTTATGTTTCTTGGAGTTTTTCCATTTCTTCTAGATCATCCAATTTATTGGCATATAACTATTCATTGCATATTTTTATAATCCTTTGTGTATCTGTGGTATCAGTTGTCATTTCTCTTTCATTTCTGATTTTATTTGTGTCCTCTTTTTTTTTTCCTTAATGAATCTGGTTAAAGGTTCTTTTCAAAGAACCAGCTCTTGGTTTTAGTGATTTTTTTTTTGTATTGTCTTTTTAGAAACGATTTTCTTTATTTCTGCTCTGATATTTATTATTTCTTTCTTTCTGCTCACTTTGGGCTTTGCTTATTGTTCTTTTTATCCTTCCTCCTTTAGATAAGATTAGATTGTTTATATGAGATTTTTCTTGTTTCTTGAGCTACATCTGTATTGCTATGAATTTTCTCTTTGGACTGCTTTCTCTGTGTCCCATAGATTTTGGGTCATTGTGGGTTTTTTTTTTTTCATTTGTCTTAGGGTATATTTTGATTTCTTAATCTCGTTGTTAATCCTTTCATCATTTAGTAGCATGTTGCTTAGTCTCCATGTGTTTGTGTGTTTTTCATTTTTTCTCACAATTGATTTCTAGTTTCAAAACATTGTGGTTGGAGGAGACACTTAATATAATTTGTCTTTTTAAATTTATTGAGACTTATTTTGTGGCCTAACATGTGGTCTGTCCTGGAAAATGTTTCATGTGCACTTGAGAACCATGTATATTCTGCTGCTTCAGTGTGAAATGCTTTAAAAAATATCAACTAAATCCATCTAGTCTAATGTGTCATTTAAGCCCTTTCTCCTTGTCGATTTTCTGTATGGAAGATTTATCCATGGATGTCAAAGGGGTGGTAATGTCCCCTACTGTGACTGTATAACTTTGGGTCTTTCTCTTTATATCCATCAATATTTGCTTTATATAATTAGGTGTTCCTTTGTTGGATACATAAACGTTCACCAGGGTTTTTTCCATTTTTGAATTGATACCTTTATCATTATGATATGCCCTCTTTGTCTCTTATTATAGCCTTTCCTTTAAAGTCTGTTTTGGCTGATAAAAATATTGCTACCCCAGCCTTTTTGTTATTGCCGTTGCTTCCATTTGGATGAAACATATTTTTCCATTCCTTTACTTTCAATCTATGTGTGTCTTTTGATCTGAAGTGGGTCTCTTCTAGACAGCATTTGTTCAGGTCTTGTTTTCTTATCCATTCACCGCTCTGTGTCTTTTGATTGGAGCATTTAATCCATTTCCCTTAATGTCATTAGTAATGGGTACATAGTCATTGCCGTTTTATTATTCATATTTATGTTCTTTTTTCCCCTCTTCTTCTTAAAGAAGTCCCTTTAACATTCCTTGTAATACTGGTTTGATGGTGATAAGCTCCTTTAGTCTTGTCTTGTCGGGAAGTTCTTTATCTCTCTTTCAGTTTTAAATGATAGCCTTGGTAGGTAGAACAACCTTAATTGTAGGTTCTTATTTTTCATCACATTAAAAATTTCATGCCAATACCTTCTGACCTGGAAAGTTTCTGTTGAGAAATCAACTGCCCTGTGGGAGCTCCTTTATAGGTAACAGCCTTTCTCTTTCCACTTTTAAGATTTTCTCTTTTTCTTTAACCTTTGACATTTTAAATATGATGTGACTTGGTGTATTCCTGTTGGTTTCATCTTGTTTGGGATGCTCTACTTTCCACACTTATATGTCTGCATCCTTTACTACATTAGGGAAGTTTTCAGTCATTTTTTCGACTGAAAAAATAGTTTCTCATTCCCTTGCTCTTTCTCTTCTCCTTTCGGTCCCCTTATGATATGAATGTTTTTACACATGATGTCCCAGAGGTCCCTTAAACTACCCTCATTTAAAAAAAAAAAAATTCTTTTTTTTTTTTTTTTTGCTTTCTGATTGGGTATGTTTCTACTATGTTGTTTTTTCAAATTGCTGATTAGATTCTCTGTTTATCTACTGTTGATTCTTCATTTCAGTTACTATATTCTTTTCTGACTGGTTCTTTTTTATGTTTCTTATGTCCTTTTTTATGCTTATTATCTCTTTTTTGAAGTTCTCACTGTCACCTCCTTAATTCTCTGAGCATCCTTATTATCAGTGTTTTGAACTCTGGATCTGGTAGATTGCTTGCCTCTATTTCATTTAGTTCTTTTTTTTTTTTTTTTTTTTTTTTTTTTTTTTTTTTTTTTTTTTTAGATTTCTCCTGTTCTTTCATTTGGGACATAAGACATTTTCTTGTCTCCTCATTTTACCTACCTCCCTGTATGTACTTCTATGTATTATATAGATCTGCTACATCCCCCACTCTTGGGAGGTTGACCTTATGTAATAGGTGACCTGTGGGGTCCAGTCCCTTGGTCTCCATGGTCACCTGAGTGGGTGCTCCAGGAGTGTACCTCATATGGCTTGTGTTAGCCCTCCTGTTTTAGTTGAGCCTTGATCGCTGTTGGCAAGTCAGTGAGTGGGGTTGACTCTCATGCGCTCTTGTTGTGAGGAATGACCATGACCACAGTGCAGGAGATGCTGTGCAGGGGCTGATCCAATAAGTGGGATTCACCTTAGTGGGCTCTCTTGCCTGATGAGACCACCCTTGGGGTGGGCTGCTCTTGGAGCTAATTGGATTGTGTTCTCTTGTGTTTTGAAGCTGGCGAACAGGTATGTTTGTCCTGAGACCTCTTAGAAGGGCTCCAGTGCAGTCCAAGGTCAACCACCGCCTGTGACTGGCCCAGGGCTATGTGGGAGGAGCATACAAATCAATCCTTGGTTGGTGTGTGTCATGGAGATAGGTGGGAGAGGCCACGTTGCAAACTGAGGCCAGCTGCCACCAGTACTAGGCCTGGCATGGCTCAGCAAAAGTCACAGGGCACCCCAAAATCTGCTATTGCTGTCACCTTCCCATAAGTCTCAGCTGCTATCTGGCAGTATGCATTTTGGGTGTGGCAGGGTCTCAGAGAGTCGCCAGTGTGGGGCAAGCTGTGTTCACTGGGTTAATCCAGATCTTGGTTTTTCATCAGTGCCAAGGCCTGAGGCTACTCAGCAAAAGGTACAGGCACACTGAGGCCAGCTGTCACCGCCTAGCACCTTTGGACCTTTGAGAGTTTTTAAGAAAGACTCCAGCAGGGCCTGAGGCCAGCTGCTGCCACTAAGACAGTCTCTATTGGGGCACGAGTTGGTTGGGTCAGGTTCTTGAATCATCAGGTGGGTTTAGTGGTATTCACCTGGTTAATGCTGATTCACATTGGCCATTTGTGGGAGGAGGACACTGGTGGCTGTCCTTCCAGCCCTCACTCAGGAGCCACACAACTGAGTTTCTCCCTATGTCTCACTGGCTATCCTGAGCTGCTGTGTCTCCACTGGATCTCAGAGTAAGTGCCGGTGAACAAGTGAGTCTGTGTGCGTGCCTTTTAAAATAATTCCTGATTTTTCAACAACCTTTCATTTCATCTAGAAAGATGAAATCCTAGCTAATTTTCCCAGCTACATGTTGCGGGGACTCTTCTTTCTGTCCCTGGTGTTTTGAGCTGGGGATCCTGGCATAGAGCTGGGACCCCTTGATCTTCAGGGGGAACCTCTGCAGCTTAGATATCCTTTCCAATTTTCAATCACTGCACGTGGGTTTGGGTCTAACCCATTTCGTGTCTCCACCCCCTACAGGTTACTTTACTCGGCTTCCTTACTATATCTTTAATTCTTAGTCATAAGACTTCTTTCTGTTCAGCTAGTTCCAGTGGTTCTCCAGTTTGATTATTTTATAATGTAGTTGTAATTTTGGTGTCATCAGAGGAGGTGAGCACTGTGTTTACCTGCTCTGCCGTCTGTACTCGAACTTTATTGAGGATCCATTATACATGACGAGGTGCTTCTCTCTTGCTGCTGTCAGGATTCTCTTTTTGTCTTTCAGTATTTGCATGTGAGATGTCTAGGTGTAAATCTCTTTGAGTTTATTCTATCCAGAGTCCATAGGGCTTCTAGGATGTGTGTACATCAGTTTTTTCTTAAATTTATAAGTTTAGGCTATTATTTCTTCAAATATTCTTTCTGCTTTTTCTTCCCTCTCTTTCTAGAATGCACATTATGTGTATTTGGTATGCTTGATGGTGTCCCATAGATTTCTGAAACACTGTTAGTTTTTATCCATTCTTTTTGCTTTCTAAGACTGTGTAACCTCAATTGGCCTGTTTTCAAGTTTGCTTATTCTTTCTTCTGCCTGCCCAGATTTCCTGCTGAGCCCCTCTAGTTAAATTTTTATTTCAGTTTTTGTATTTTTCATACCAGAATTCCTATCTTATTTTTAAACATCATTTCTGTCTCATTATTGATGTTCTTTATTTCATGAAACGTCATTTTCATGTTTTCCTTTAGTTTTTTTTAAAACATGACTTTCTTTACTTCTTTGAACATCTTAAAAATGATAACTTAAATTTGTTGTATAGTAAGTCCAATATCTGAACTTTTGCCAGGACAGTTTCTCTTGGCTGCTTTTTTACCTGTGTTTTACATCTTTTATAATTTCTTGTCAAAAACTAGACATTTAAATATACATTTAAATATAATGTGCCAGCTCTGAAAACCAGATAGTTCTCATTCCCATGGTTTTGTTGTTGTTGTTTGTTGTTGTTGTTGTTGTTTAATTAGTGACTTTTGAAAATTCAGTAGAGTCTTTACTCTTAGTTATGTGTTCCTAGTGAAGTCTACTCAATTAGCTCAGTGGTCAGCTAATGATTGTACAGAGATTTCCTTTAATGCCTGGAACCAGTAAATCTCTCAGTCTTTGCGGAGGAGCCCTATGTGCATATTGGAGCATGTCTTCAATGTGCAGTCACATTGTTTACAGTTCCATCCTTAACTTCATTTCCTGCTTATGCAAAACCTTAGGTTTAGCCAGATGTGAGAGCTGAGGGCCTTCTCAGGTCTTTACTAATAAGCTTGTGCACAACCTGGACATGCATACAGTGCTATGTATGCATGCGGTCCTAGATTCCCAGGAATATGTCAGTGTCTTTTAAAGTCCCCTCTGGACTTCACATTTCCTAGCTTTTCCTTTTAAGTTTTTTGGTTTGCTTATTGTTTGCCCTTACTGTTATTCATAGCCTCAGGCAGCCATGATGTTAAACAATTATAGCTGATTATTTTTGACAAATGCCCCTGGGAAAAAAGGCTGTTCTCACTGGGCGAGTGCCAGGTCAAGTTAAATAAGCAATCACTGTGAGTGCAGTCTTCCATGGAACCAGCAGAAAGGTCAGATAATGACAATTTTCTGGGAATGGGGCTTTGAAGGCGCTCCAACCCTGTTCTGCCCCTCCACTGTCCACCAGGCTACTGATTTTCACCATAATTGAAGGCTGTTGGTTTCAAGGCTACCACAGAAGTGGTGAGTGGGAGGTTACAAAAGGGCGAGTTTAAAATGCCATGTAGCTCACCGTTCTTGGATTTCTCCATTTTTCTTAAATAAATGCTCCCCAGATTGCTGCAAGCCTTTAGTTAATATCCATAGTTCTGAAAAAGTTGATTCTGACCATTTTTGTCACTGTCCTCATTGCTTTTATGGAGGCAAGGACTTTCAGAAATCTTTATTCTACAATTCTTGCTGATATTAGTAAATATTATTTATTGTTCAGGCCATTAGTATATGCGGTTGAGTCTGTTTTCTTGCTAAATTTTTGTGTTTCGTGTCAAAGGTGCCATCAATTACTTGTGATCATCTGCTTTCATAAAACTTTTGAGGAAGCTCTAATGTCATTAGTAGATTTTGGACAGCAAAAAGTCTTTCTTAGTTGAGTCTCAGTGGCCTGTAACAAACATCACTCTCACAGAAAGCAGAGATATTTACAGAGTAAAATGTATGCCTCATTAGATGTTCATAGCTCTGGGCACCATATAGAAGGTAATGTGGCATACATAGACTAAACCTCGCCTGTGACAATTAGTTGCTTTTCTCTCTTTCTTTTTTACTGATTCTTTTATTAAAAACCATATCAAATTTTATTATTTCTATTATAATAGATAATTCAACTTCCACAATCACTGTCTTTTATATTGAAACTGCTATTGGTCTCAATTTGTAAAAATGCTTTGTTTTCTTGATAGTTGATGTCCCTGTCACTATGCTGTGTTCTGTCACCTAGTTTTACAGAAAGCTTTGCACGTCAGTAGATTAGGCATTTGTTTATCATGAGGTAGATGTTTTTTGTTGATGCTGCTTTACTAAACTAAAAATACATCAAAGTTGCAATTAATAGCTATTTACTCCCTAATTTACAGTAAACTACTAGAAAATATTGATAATTCAAGAGTATTTAATTCCAGGACTAAAGAGTCATTTCAGAATGTTGAGTACATTGTTTTACTGTCATGCAAATAAATACAGATTTTAAAGTACTTCAGTTTCATTACCAGCATTTGTGTTAAAATATCTTTTTGGTGTTTTTGTTTTCCATCAACTGAATGGGTCATGATTGTATTGAAGTATTCATAGAAGTAGAAAACCTGAGTCTGAATCAGTTTTGTTGTTAATTTGGTAAATTTGTTGAATCTTGATTACTCGACTCACATTTGAGTCTTTCTAAAAAACAGAACCACATTTTGAAGGGATTGAGCTGAATGAGATAGAACTGAAAATTTCCATTTGATCTTTAATTCTGAGCCTTCTAAAATCTTTTCAAACTCATTTTACTTGATGTGACTTAGAACTTAAGAGAAAAAAATAGCATTAAAAAATTGATGTGCCATTTCATTATCTGGTATTTGGTGTAAAATCATCATTTCAACACTTGCTTTGACAGTTGTATCATATTTATATAACCCTGTGTCAGAGAGGCCTGGGATAGAGGCATTCTGTCTCTGCAGGGAACGTGGGGAATCGCTTGCTTGACTTGCATCCTGTACCCAGTACCTGAGAAAGAAACATTTCTTTTGTATAGGATGACCCTCCACAGTTGCAAACACTTTTCATGTTACAAATAATATAGTAAAAAAAATGAAATTTACAGAAAACCATATCACAGAGATTTCTCTATTGGTCAAGGAATGATTGTTCTTCAGACAGAGTCTTCTTGTTTCCCACCCATGGTTCTGGAGAGGAATTGGAGGTCACATTGGTGGCTGGCTCCCTGAGGCCTTAGGCACACCCCTTAGCCTTCACTGCTGATCACACCAGGCTTGGTGCACTCTCTGGGCTCTTAATGTACTTTTATAAGTCTCCCAGTTACCTACTCTTCTTTTGTATACTGTCAGTTTTTATCAGTGGAAGCCTATTAGTTTCTTATGTCTCTCTTTTTCAAAGTCCTTACTGTTTCTGGAAAGAAGTTTTCAGAAGAATGCAGGATAAACAATAATGTATTTCTGTTCTGCTTGCTTTACCATCAGCCTGGCCTACCTTCTCCTCTCTTCATTTCCTCACTTTCAGATGCATTTTTTGCTTGGAACATGGGTTATCAATGAGTTCATACATGGACCTCAGTGTGGTACATCTTATGGGCCTTTTTCTCTTGTCCTATGCAAACATTCTTGATTTTAGAACTCAAAGAACATCCATAAAAACAAAACTGAATGTTGCCAATTGTGTGATGTCAGGGCCATTCTTCAGTAGTCCCAGTTGTGATGATGCTTTGTGTGAGGCACTGGACAGATTTTCACATTTCTCTGGGTTTCGATGTTTTCAGTTATCAACTGGGGCATAATAGCAGTTACCCTGTACAAAGAATAATGTATCAACACTGCTTTATAAGTTAGTATAAATTTAAGATTTTGTTCTAGCCTAGAATAATGTTGGTAGAACAATGAATTTATATATTTAGAATGCTTAGAATAGTACCTGACATGGAGAAGGTGCTCAGTAGCTATTAGCCATTATTATTATTATATAAGAATTTGGGGATTTTACTTTAAAACAGTGCATTAGATCTGAAAGTACACAATTTGTTATCTGTTTTCCTGTCTGAAGGTATCTTTCAGATCAGAGGTTTCCAATTTTTAAGTGTTTGCTTATCAGAAATCTCATGATTGGTAGAGCAAGCTAAAGTCTAGAGTCCTCATACGGAAGGAGAAAGCTCTCTAGTGAGGAAGTGAATCAGCTCTCAGGGTGGAGGTGTGAGACTTTCCAAGGCTATAGGAGGAGGAATGGTGCATAGGTAATTAGTCACTGAGCAGAGATATAGGTATGCCAGTCTTCACCTGGGTCTCTGCTTTAGTGCTGCCTTCTTTTGCCCAGTAAAATGTCACTGAGAGTCGTCCATGTTGTGTGTATTGGGAATTCATTTATTTTCTGTTGTTGTGACGTGTTCCATCATTTGAATATACCACAGTTTGTTCAGCCATTCTCCTATTGAACGTTAAGGTGATTCCCAAATTTCAATTATTCTGAATAAAGCTTATGTGAACATTATCATATGCTTCCTTCGGTGGACATATGCACTATTTTTTCTGGGACATATACCTAGGAGTGGAATTGCTGGGTTATAGGGTAGGCATATGTTTGGCTTTAATAAAATTGCTAGCCGTGTACGAGAGTTACCACTATTCTCTTAAATAGACTCTTGAATGGAAAGTAGTAAAGATGCTTCAACAGATGACCCAGTATAATATTCCCCCCCACAAAGAAAAGTGTTTAGGATTAGTAGTGAGTCAGGTTTTTACTCAAGAGAATGAAAAATTCAGAATATAGAGATTTTATTTATGTTAGATATATTTATACAATGACAGATTGAATAATTGAACCAAATATGCCCCTAGAATATATTCTGGCATAAATTAATTAAATCTATAACAAAAAAATTTATTATAAAACCTTACCATAAAGTACAGCTCTGTCTATGGGAGGTGAACACACAGTGTAAATATATATATGCCTTTCTGTTAAAGTGTACAGCTGAAACTTATTAGATTTCATTAACCAGTCACCATAAAAATTAATTAATTTAAAAAATACAACTCTGTGACTTATATTTAAGAGGGCACTGTTCTGAAAATGGGAAGACCTTGGTTCTAACCGTAATTCTAATACTACATAGCTGTATGACCTTAGGTAAGTCATGTAACCCTTTTAAATCTTTATGTCTTTGTCTGGAACGTAGTAGTGGTGGGAGGGGATTTTGATCATGATTGATCCAATTTTTTTTCATTCTATGATTTTTAATGTCACTTAAAGTTAATTAATATGTCTTATGTCTCTATATACCTAATAAATTAATAATCTAATAATGTAATTTCTGCTAATTAAAGGAAGAAAAAAACAAGTAGTTACAGACTCAAAGACATGAAAGTGAGTCTAAAATTTTAGACTGCTGAGACAATATAGGGTTTGCTTAACCAAAAATGTATGTTCTTTAAAAATACTAAAAACTTTACTGGCAACTACTTTGGTTTTGTAATGTATCACAGATGTAGCTTTTCTACTACTACGTAATCAAAATCCTAAGGGACATTTCACGTATAATGTTGCAAAGGCTCAACTTTGGACTGGGTTTTGTAAAGTCAGCTTGAAACAGATTCAACTAGTCTGTGGCTCTTCAGATCCTACACTGATTCAGAGTTTCACATGTGGCTAGTGTTTTTCCTACAGTTATTAGTAGGTACCACAGTGTAGGAAAAAGGGCAATCATCTGTTTCTGTTATGATTAAAGGTAGAAGTTTCCTTTCACAGTCTTGCCACTTCAAAATTTGATTCCTTTATTACATCCATACGAGACTAAAGGAGGCCTTATATTATAATTTTTCTTACCTCAGAATACTTAATTTTATCTAGTAATGGAAAATACTTTGCAAAAATATAAACAGATAACAGATGTTAATTAATACTTTTAGTACTGTTGCACATTTTAATGTTCAGTAGAAGAATAAAATGAATTTAATCATTTTATTATTGGTTGTTTTTACAGCCATACATAGTAAATATCCTAAAATAGTAAAAGTTCAGTGAACATGGATTTTTTTTTGAGGAACATAGAGTTTCTGTTTAGAAAATCTATTTCAGGCAGGAAAATTAAGATAAGTGTGGGGACTAGCACAGTACTTGAGCAACATCCTCCACTCTTCAGCTGATTCGCTTTGTTATATGACCTCCTCGTAGCTTGTTTATCCTTAAAAGGGTTTTAATTTTAGGCTCCTATAATTTGGTAATACTCATAATTAGTCTTTAATATTTATAAATAATGACAAATTATTTTGGTTAGCTGTTTATTAAAAATTCCCTGTATAAAAAGTAACATGTCCATCCGTGGATGAATGAATAAAGAAGATGTATGTGCATTCAAAGGAATATCATTTAGCTTTAAAAAAGAAGGAAATCCTGCCATTTGTGGCAGTCTGGGTGGACCTTGAAAGCATTATGCTAAGTGAAAACAAATACTGTATGACCTCATTTATATGTGGAATTTAAAAAAAATAAAAAAGCTTATAGATACAGAGAACAGATTGGTGGTTGCCAGAGCTGGGGATTGATTTGAGAGTGGCAAAATGGGTGAGGATACAAAGTTCCAGTTATAAAACGAGTAAGTCCTGGGATGTCATGTACAGCATGGAGACTATAGTTAACAATACTGTGCTGTATATTAGAAAGTTGCTAAGAGAGTAGATCTTAAAAGTTTTCATCACAAGAGAAATAAATTTGTAACTGTGTGTGGTGAGAGATGTAAACTAGACATATTGATCAGGTTGCAGTATATTGAAATTCAAATTACATTGTACACCTGAATCTAGTATAATATATTTTATAATATCTCAATTATAGTATAATATCTTATTTAGTATAATATCTCAATTTTTAAAAAATAACTTTGAAAATTGGAATGTGGTGATGGTATACAAGTGTACAAATTTACAAAAAATTATCAAACTGTACACTTAAAACAACAAATAAGAGTATAATCTTCAATCTTAAAATGCAGAAATTTAGGTATAAACTATCTAAAGTTGAAGTTTATCTAAAAGCACATACGAGGTCATCAAAAATGCCAAAATGAGAATTGTGAATACTGAGTCTGTAGTTTGTCTCACCTAAACACACTGGCTCCTGGTAAATTAGCTGCCTTTCAACTCAATTCAGGAAAAGGATACCAAATAAACTTTATGTACAATGTTTTAGGGGAAGGGTGGGTAGTGTTAATTAAACTGTAGAATGTGGTAATTGCCCAGTAGAGGTACAAAGCTCAAAGCTCTCTAAATGAGGATTGGAAAGAAATTATTCTTTGTATAAATTGGGAAACAGGAGGAATTGATGATTGAAGTGTAGATTGGATGGGTTTTAGTAGGCTGGGGTACCATAGAGGTGGGGAGTTGTATGCAAAGCTGAGGGTGACATTTGAACAAGGGTGAA
The DNA here is from genome assembly GCA_003508835.1 of Eonycteris spelaea. Classification (NCBI taxonomy): domain Eukaryota; kingdom Metazoa; phylum Chordata; class Mammalia; order Chiroptera; family Pteropodidae; genus Eonycteris; species Eonycteris spelaea. The sequence continues at coordinate 9,225,593 of PUFA01000044.1, forward strand.
AAGTCTAGAGCATGGATGGGCAAATAATAGGTCTCTTTTAAGTGGAAATATGTTTCCTTGGAGTTGATTTATGTGAGAAGAAAGGACCAAAGCCATCATGGGAGATGAGGAGCCTGAGTCCTAGAGGAAAGAGTGACAGACTCAGGTGTTGCAACTTTGTGTTGCAGACCAGTGAGTAGTAGTAAAACTGTTGCTTGGTTTTACCTCATAATAGTTTTTTTTTTTTTTAATCATGTGCCACCTCATATATTTTTTGGATAAATATTGAGATTTTTTTTTTCATGGTACTTTAAACAGTTGCAAAAGATGCAGTCTCTGGAATATTTTAAATATGGAATTATAAAATAAAATTGTTACATCACTTTTTCAAATGCATTCAATGAATTACAAAAATGGGAAACTTTATAGTGTATTTTTTTCCTTCTTGGAATTTGAATTTTCTTTCTACTTCTTCCACAGTAGTCTAATATAATATATTTTTAGGCTTTAACGTATCCTTTTGATCGCTCTACTGTCCTTCACTCTATCAAAATGTATAAATTAAAACATTATTATGACCACAAGCCTCTAAGTATTTTTTTAAAAAAACACTGTATTGAATTACTAAATCATTACTTATATTATCAAAACAATATAAATATTTATCATGCATAAATGTAAAATTATTATAACTGAAGTCTTTGATGAAATGGATGGTGAGGCTGTCAGGCATAGGAATATTGCTTTGAAAAAGGCAGCTTCGTTCCTAACCTTTGGTGACTTGAAGGTGTTCAACAAAAGTGAGAGGGAGGTGTGAAAAGGAGACGCAGCATGAAGCCTTTACCATGGACAAATCAGTTTTAGGAAATAGTGCAAATGGAAATTGAAGACCTGGAAATAGATTAATTTTTAAGGGACCCTTGCCTTCTAGTTTGTTTTCCTCTAAGATTTTGAAACTGTAACTAAGCAGGAAAAGGTTGCAGTGCTTTGGCAAGGACATACTGAGTTCATTTTTGTATATATTAAGATATAATTGACATAACATTATGTTAGTTTCAAGTGTACACATAATTTTATATTTCTGTATATTGCAAAATGATTACCACAATAAGTCTAGTTGACATTCCTGACCATACATAGTTGCAGATTTTTTGTGTGTGATGAGAACTTTTTGTATTTACACTTTTGGCAACTTTTAAAATGCAGTAGTTTTACTAACTATTCTCCATGCTGTACGTTACATTTCTAGGACATATTCATTTCATAACTGGAAGTTTGATCACCATCATCGATTTAGCCTGCTCCCCAACCTCCTGCCTCTGGCAATATGCTCTAGCTTGCTTGCACACTTTCTCTCTTTCTCCCTTCTCCCTCCCCTACATATAATTAAGATCATACAATGTTTGTCTTTTTTTCTTTTTACTTATTTCACTTAGCATAATGCCCTCAAGGTCTATATAGGTTGTCACAAATGGCAGGAGTTCCCTTTTTTTATGGCTAAATAATATTCATATATACCACATTTGCATATCTATTTATTCATACTGAGTTTGTTTTTAAACCTCATATAATCGGCGATCATGGAAAGTCATTCAATAGTTTATTAAGGGAAAAACAATTAACCAGATAGGAGTATCTCATTTGTTTTTCATTTTTACAAGTAGTTTTAATAGGTAATCTTTAAACTTCTAAAAGTTTGGATTTTCATTTCACTCAGCTGAAGACATTTCAGAATATTAATTTTACTCTGGGCAGCTTCTGTACTTAGGATATAAATTTCTTCATTTGGAGTGTATTCTCTCACTTCTTGATACCATTTCTTCAGGGACACCCTTTTCAGAATAGCATCCAGTTTTTTTCCCAGACATCCTCTATGAACTATGCCCATTGGGTAATTCCATGGAGAAACTAGAATCCTGTGAGGATGGGCCAAAAGAAATGATTCACACATTATATATAGAAACCGTTCGTGATTTTCATCACCTTCCATTGTGCTTCACTTCAACATATTACACATTTTGTTCAACTCATTTTTGACACAGTTCTTTCATTTCCTATTTGTCATATACTTGATCTCTAGCTAATTTTGAAATATTAAAAAAAGAGAGTACTTTAGAAATCATTTTTCTTGAGAGAAGGAAATTCTTAACATCTAATATTGTACAGTATATTTTCTTAATCATTTCATATAGACCCATGCCTATCGAGTTGTGACAAGTAAACATAAGGTATTGATAATATATAACACAATCTGATCATTGGAAAGATGAAGTTCAAAGCCTGGTTCACTATCTTTATTTTTAAAAAAATGTTTTAATACCATAAAAATGGCCAAATTTAAGATCTGAAAATACTTTTATGTAAAATGATTGCTTCTATTATCATTAACAGAACTGTGCAAGAAAAGAAGCATCATATTTTTATATTTGTAGAGGCCAGATAGTTGGACAGAAGGAAAAAAGTAAAAATAGTCATTTTCGTCTCTAGTTTGAAGACATCTATTTTAATTGTGTAGAATTTTAACTTCCATTTGATTTAAAAAGTAACAGAACATTTCAAAGGAGCACAAGTCTTAAAAGGTAAATTTGTCTCATCAGATGAAGGTTTTCTTGATCTTTCTTAACATGCTAGGCAAGCTATCTAACCCTATAACTTTGGAGCCACAGTGCTTAAAAAAGCAGCATGTTATAACCTCAGAAAATACTCTGACAAGGTGTTCTTAGACAAGCCGGCCTACCATGCAGTAACTGCAAGTGCTTTCTTTTCAGTTCCAATTAAAAAACTGACATGTGAAGCCAGTTTTACCAAGTGAAAACAATTAAAGTAGAATAAGGAGGCAATATGTCTCTTCTCTCTTGCCTTATAAAAATTATATGCCCATTTATTACCTTGAACTCAAATTCCATATTGTTCATTAGCAAAAGACTGCAAAGATCCTATTTATTTATTATCATCTAATTTCAAGTAATGTAATAAGAGCCATTTAATTCATGCATTTGGAGACATTTGAAAAAAACATAATTCTAATAAATTTGACATACGGAGAATATTGCAAACTAGCCAAACTTAAATTGTGTTTGATATATGTAATTTTTATGTCTTGTTTTGGAGAGACTATTCTCCATTGCTTCTTTCCAGCCCTGGTCCCAGACACGATTGATTGTTAACATTTTCATGTGAATTAGGTTGTGCTGTTCCTGAGGAAAGACTTTAGTTTCAGGAGGATCATAGATCTATCCACAGGCATAACGCTTTTGTTGGACACATTGTTGGAGCAGTCCAAGGGAAGGGCAAAAAAAATTTCCTCTACCTTTCTTTGGTTCTTTGGGCAGGGTTCTGTAAATTAGACTAGCCAAATACAGATTAGCAAGAGAAAAACAGAAGTTTATTAACATGTGCCTCAGACGTGTATGCATGGAAGCACACAATAATCAGTAACCAAAAGTGGCGGTTTAAACTTAGGTTTATATACCCTCATATGCTGAAACAGAAGAAGAGGTGTCAGGGTCAGGGAGACAAGTTATGGGTAAGTGACCAGGAAAAGTATAGTAAACAAGGATTGTTTAACAAGATTCGTTGTGCAGATTTAAGTCTTGACTTCACCATTGATAAGAATTGTTAAAGTCCTTGGCTTCCTAAGATGGAATTCCCATATTTCCATTCCCCCCCCCAAATTTCCACTTTAAATAGAAATTTTCTTTACAGAAGGAACAAAGGCCCTGTTTTTAGAGCTTTTTCTGGGTCTGCTTGTTCTCAATGGCCTTTAGCTCAAAATAATTCATAGGCTAAAGAGATATATTTTGGGTTGGCATATTCTGGTACCGTTCAAGAGTTACAGTGACTGTTTTTATATTCCAGCTCCACCATTGTGTTTTGGGCAAGGTAGTTAACTTCTCTGAGTCTTAGACTGAGTAAAACTACTTCCTAGAATTGTTCAGAAATTCAGGTGAGATAACGGATGTGACTCAGCACACTGTGTAGCACATAAGGATGCTAACTGCTATTATTACTATTATTGTTGTTGTTGTTGTTGTTGTTGTTGTTGTTACTACTACTTCTATAATACCACTAATGGTATTGTGATTTGGACAGAGCTAGGAACTCTCTTTGTTCCTCTAATAATCATTCCAATTAAGTGAGTGTTTATGGTTATGTTTTTAAGACCAGTGTCTTAAAGGACTTTTAAGAATTCCCTTACCTTACAATAAATTTGGGATTGGGGAAAGAATTTCTCATCCTTATTTTTCCCTTTTAATTTAATTCTCATTTTTATGTTCATTTTGAACAAAGAGATTTCTTTCATGTCTATTTTTTTCATTCTCTCATCAAGCTCCAGGGACAACATTGCTCTAATGGTAATAACTTCTACAGGAGTGATTCTAAGATGTTTTGATGATTCTTATATCTGATTCTCCTTTGTTTGTTGTTTTCATATTCAGATTTCTTTCCCCTGTTATGCTAATGTGGCAGCATTATGAGCCCCCATGAGAGTTAGTGCCTGGGTGATTTGGGACCTGCTGAGAAGAAAGGTTTTCTTTCATTTTTTAAGAAATTCAGCTTGCATCGAATGATGTATTGTCAAGAAATATTATTAGCTTAATATTTTTGTCTTTGAAAATCATTTCACTTTTTCTAAACTCACTAGATAGTATCAGATATGACTTTATAATTTAATTGTTTTGAGTATCATAAGAGTAATAAATTTTTCTTTTGACAGTGATTGTTTTAACTCAGATTAGTATTTCTCACTCTATTTTTGTTTTCCAAAATCTCAAAAATAAAATTTATTTCTTATACAATACAGAAAAACTTTAATTTTTTTAAAGAACAACAGTGCTTTTGCGTTATTTTATGTATGCAAATTATATATCCTTTTTCTAAAAGTATGTGACAGATTCAGCCTCATAAGATTTATAAGCCCAACTCCTCAAATGAGCAATTCTCTCATTCAAATGATTTCAGCAAAGACTGTTATATTTGGGATTGTGGGAAAAGGAAAAAAATCCCCCTTTCCCTCCTCTAGTTCTTTTTAGCTCATTGAAAAATCAAATCAACACAAGACAGATTGACAAGAAAAAGTCAAATTTAATTTAATGCGCATGGGAACCTCGTACATACATGAGAGAGTCAGAGACCTTGGCATACTTAAGAGGTTCCAAGACAAAAAGAGAAAATTAGATATATATGACATTCTGAACTAAGGATGGGTAAAGCACCTTGGGGCTTCAGAGGATTATTGCAGGAGGATAAGAAGAGCAGATGTTCATTAATTAGAAGTTTGCCCCACCATATAGATAAGTCAAAAAGGTTATCTCTGATAATCTCTTATTATGGGCAAGGCCCCTAATTCAAATTTGTCTAGATAGTCAAGGGCAGGGACAGAAATTTCTCTTGAGCCCTCAGGGTCTTAGTTGCCTTTGGCTCAAAATAATCCATTTACCACAGAGGCTCATCTTGGGGTGACTCGTTCTGAACCCCTGTAGTATATTTGATAAAAGAGTAAATAGAGAATTTTTAAGTGATCCCCAAGTGTACTTCTTATTTTTCCCAAATGTACATTTAAAGATATAATTGATACTATTAGGCTAAAAAGGGCAGAATTGATATGACAGATCACTGGATTATTTTACAAAATAGCCTCATATCTCACATACAGGGGTATACTGTGTGTTACCTATTGCACTTTGGAAATTTTTTATCATTCAAAATTGAACTTCATTTGGGATGAAACCTTCTGTTGCTCAAATAACAGTAAATTTCTTTCTCTCCTCTTTTTCCTTGGTAATCGATATTCACTTCCATTTCAGTATTTATTGAAAATTGATTAAGGAAAAGGATGTTGTAGTCTGGCAGACTTAGGTTCTAAATCTAGCTCTTCCGCTTACTGTTCTTCATTGCAGACATAGTATTTTAAATATCTCCAAATGTTAGTTTTCTTCTTCAATAAGATGGCAATGTGTCAGTAGGATGCCTTAGGTTATGCTGTGTAGCAGATGATACCCAAATTCTCAATGGCTTATGACACGAAAAAAATTATTTCTTGCTCGTGCTACATATTTCTTATGGGTTGGCTGAAGTTCTGTTCAAGATGTTTCCACTCAAGAATTTAGACTGTGGAAGAGCGGGGTAGGAAAGAGACATAGAGAACACTGGCTTTAAACTCTCTTCCCAGAAACACAGCCTATCATTTCTGCCCGTGTTTCATTGTTGCAAGTCACACAGCTACTCCTCAGTGTAACTAGGCAGAGATAATAACCTTCTCACAGAAATATTTGGCAAACACTGATACAATTTGCCACAGAAATAATAAAAATGCCTACATCATCAAGTGAGGGGTCAGGTGAGACACACATAAACTGCTCAGCAGAGTGCCCAACGCAAGTAGGTGCTCCATCATCAAAGGAGGCAGTTGTGTTTACATGTTATAAAATGCAGAGGAAGTTATAGTCTTTGCATCTCCAATCCCAGAAACAAAGTGGGATGTTTAATAAATACTTGTTTAGCTGCATTGTTTTGCATACCAAGCAACTCTGTGTAGGGCAGTTCTATTACTAGAACATTCTTTCTACTATGTACTGCCTAACACGTGAAACTAAAGTTAACTGAAGTTAGCCTCACTGTGGATAATCGGACCATAAATAAATGAGTTAAATATTTTAAAATAAATCTTTAACATTTGCATCTCTATTGGATTCCTTAATTATTTATATCACATTTAAGAGTAGCCAATAGAATTGTCTGAGCTGTCCTCTCAGTCTAACTGGGCTGCACTCTTCCCATTAAATTGATCAAGTATTGGTTTGTTCTTTGAGTGTTTAATAGACTCAGGCTTTCTTTGTTAATGGAAAAAAAGGCATCTCTCTCTCTCTCTCTCTCTCTCTCTCTCTCTCTCTCTCTCTCTCTCTCTCTATATATATATATATATATATATATATATATATATATATATTATACATTTTTTTAAACATATACAGGTTCACATTATATAGTGTTTGAATCACAACAGATTTGACCATTTTCCTCTTTGTTATTTTAAAATTAATACACTCAAATAGATTTTGTGTGTGTACGTTTAATTTCGTGAATTCTAATATATGTATAGATTCATGTAACCATCTCCACAATCAAGATACAAGAACTCTTTTGATATCTTGGCCTTGGCAGAGCAGAATCATAATTTAAAAATAGAACAAAACACCGATAATATCAGTTGAAAAGAAATGTGTGTATAATTACAACTCTTAGCATTTTGACATTCGTATTAATGTGTATTTTTATCTCCGTAAAATAGAGTCTGATTATTGACTCTGACACTAAAGTGAAGTGGTAATGGTAAAGGAGCATTGGGGTCCTTTTAACTTTTCTATGAAAGCTAATAGAACAGACTTCTTGTCTCAACTTATTTTAACACAAATACTGAAAGAGTTAACTCTTTGCAGTTTAGAAGTAAGTTTCCTGTTAACATTTAACTTATAACTCAAATGTAAATTAGAATCTGTTCACAATATCGAATCCTTTTCATTTGGGGCATAATGATTGGAAATATTCTCTTCTTGTGCTCCCTTATTCACTTTCTAATGCTATTAATGATCATTTATTTTTAAATTGCTGAGAATAAATTTAGGTGCTGACAATTCACTTAGTGACTGTTACAGTGTCATTAATGAAATAATGGATAAAATCTGACTCTAGTCTTATTTTTATCTTGACTTATATGACTTTGGGAGTGTTGAAGGAGACCCTGGACACAGGATCACCTAATAATAAGGCATTGCTGGATCGACCATTAGCTAGAAGTCTTTGTAGGACTTTCTCCAAAATAACCATGTTGTTTAGTTGATTGGGTCATTCATTCATTCATTCATTCAACTATAATTTAAGTATTTAAGGGCCAGTTATTGATCAAGGAAATGGGGAGATACAGATACAGATAAACAAGTATACCCTTGGGGTATGAGTGTGTATGGTAAAATTGCAGAACAAGGAGATGAGCACTAATAGAAGTTGTGCAGTATGCCCTGGCGTTGAGAGTAGAATACCAACAGCCTGGGGGGATATTTAAAATATCATTATAGTGCTAAAACAGGGATGAACTTTGAAAACATGTTAAGTGACATAAACCAGACACAAAAGGATTCACTTATAGGAGGTACCTAGAATAATCACATTCATAGAGACAGAAAGTAGTGATTAACAAGGGCCGTGAGGGAAGGGAGGCATGGGGAGTTATCGTTTAATGGCTAGAGAGTTTCAGTTTGGGATGATGAAAAAGCTCTGAAGATGATTGGTGATTGTCAGCGCCAAGCTGATCAAGAAGGGAAGGTTCGGCGGTGAGACACCCAGCTTGAAAGACCACATGAGGAGCCAACGTGGGAACGAAAGGGCAGGCACAAACTTTATTGTGGGGAGTGTGCTTCCATGTTGAGGGACCGCGTGGGCTCCTATATGCCAGAGAGCGCGGTGGTATTCTGCCACACATACGTAACACAACAAGCTGAATCATTCTTACGTTAGCTAGGTGCAGGTGCTCTACTAGATTAATGTAACGTACTAAATCTGGGATCCTATCCCTGGCCACGAGCGTGGATTACAGTCAGACCTGGCACTAGCCAGGCCTGGGGTCCACAGTGATGATGATTGCACAGCATTCCGAATGTGCTTACTGTCACTGAATTATGCATGTCAAAATGGGAAATTTTGTTACATGTATTTTATACCAATAAAACACAAAAAAATACAAACCGAAAATATTTTTCATCCTTTATAACCCCACCTCCATTCTCTATTTTAAAATAAACAAACAGATTTTAAAGGATTTTTAAATAACTTCCCCTCATCTTTTGCATCTATTATAATTTTTTTCTAATAAGATCTTATGTAATAACTAATCTATCAAATTTATGCCATTATGTTGTTAAAGTTTGTACATATGGGTGAAACTTTTTTTTTTGCCTTAATCAAGATAATATTCAGAACATTTGGAATACTTTTGCGTGAAATGACATTTAATAAATTCTAAATTACTGTTCTATTTAATTGAAAAAGATGCCTACACACTTCACCGTGAATGACCCTTAAAAACAATGCAAGTAAAAGAAAGCAGTTACAAAAGACTACATATTATATGATTCTATTTATGTGAAATATCCAGAATAAGCCATTTATAGAGCTAGAAAGTAGAATAGTGATTGTTTAGGGCTGGGGAGTAGGGAATAGAATTTTGGATTGAGGGACAAACGAGAAGAGACTACTAATGAGTATGGGGTTCATCTTAGGGAGAATGAAAATATTCTAAAATTAGATTGTGGTGATAGTTGCACTATCTTGCGAATATACTAAAAAACATTTAATTGCATACTTTTTATGGATGAATTGTATGATATGCTAGTTATATCTCAAACTACCTTTTAAATACTTAAAGGTGATAGTGTAGTTTCTCTTTTTGAAATAGTTCTTCATGTATCTTAGGTTAGTTGAAAACAACCTACCAGTGTAAACTGTAGCATTTTAAATATGCATATGCTTCCTAACAAAGCTATAATCTGAGGGGGCTTTCTGATCGATAACTTTCAATGTGAATGCAAAGACATTTTAATGCAAGTATTAAAATATTTTATACACTCTCACACACTGACTTTGTTAAACTGGTAGTGTGTGTGTATATATATATATATATATATACATATATATATATATATATATATATATATATATATTATATATATGTGTGTGTGTGTGTATAAAATATATATATTTATATAAATATAAATTATATATATAAATATATATAAATATATTATTATATATATAAATATATATAAAATATATATATATATATATATATATACTTTTTTTTTCCCCCTCCAAAGCCAGGTAGAATATGATGATTAATTTGATGGCTTCTGGCCAATAAAAATAACACAACATTTTTTTTTAAACGTACTCATACACAGGGTTGCTTTTCAAAATTAAGCCTGTTTTCATTCAATTCGTTATTTTTCTTTCCTTTTTATATTTATTTTTAAAAAATGAGATTATTACCAGTTTGTGACAGGAGAGCTCCATGTAAAAGCACCATTTAGAAATACTACTCTTTTGGTAATCTGGTTTGCCATCCTCTGGTACCTGCCTATAAAATAGTCACCCTCTGTATTTTAAGCAGCCTTTGATACATCAACCCTTACATTATAAATGTCCTTATATTAAAGGAGATACTACAGAGCTGCACAACACACACACACAACACACACACACACAACACACACACACACACACACACACCTTCTTTGTGTGTACACATGCCCACTTTCATACTTGCCTGTCCAGCTCAGAGCTCAGGTTTGCTCATTGCCTGCTATTCTCTGATTAGCCACATTTCAACGAAGTGCTTTTTTTTTTTTTTTCTGGTTAACCTACACCCTACTCATCATTTATACATTACTTCCATGAGAAAATACTTTGTGATTTCAGTCTGAAGCTCCAGCAGACTTTTAAAAATATAACACATGGTGAGATGCCCTATAAAGTGTCCGATTTTTACTTATATGTATGTCGACATCTGTTCACATGTAATTTTTTACTAGCTCCAAAATGATGGCAGACCAATTATATATGCTTGTTTAACTTCTTGAATATGTGCTTGATTACCTGATTGAGCCAAACTGAGCTATTACTAATTGAAAATTTGTCTTCCTATCAAATAGCAATTATATTTTAAGCCTCTTTCTATGTATATTGTTGTGGATCTAAGTCATATCTATATTTATATTTTGGGAGTATACTTGGCACAGTCACTGTAGAGATCCAGAGAAGAGTAAGATATAATTCCTGTTCTTGGAGAGCTTCCGCCTTGGAGATTCATTATTGTACTGCAAGGGAGAACCAAGAAAATACTTTGGTAATTCCTGGAACAGGTTGCTGAGGAATCATAGAGTAAGAAGTAATCTCTCGCTCTAGAGAACCTGTACCCTAAAAACAGAGAAGAATTTCAAAGGGTGAAGAAATGAAAGGTTATCCTTAACCAACAGTGCTGTGTGAGAAGAGAGATAGAAAAAATATATATAAATAAATACACACACATATTTATATATGTGTACTTTGTCCCTTTTGGGGTACATTTGTTGCAGAAATATTGTGAAATCGGCAAGAACCAAGTACCACTCAGAGAGTTGTAGAACTCAGGTTTATTATGCCGGTGGTCCCAGAAGAACTAGTGCTCTGAAGATCTGGGCTCCGAGTTCAGGAACAATTTTTATTTATATCCACGCTGTTTTGGCATGGGCTCATTGGTTGATTTGTCCTCAGACTGTTGCAGACTATAGGAGTTGCCATGGGTTACACGTGCGCACGGGAGTTGCCATGGGCTATGGGCAGTTACAGAGCATGAGATTTCGAACAGGAATTTAGGTAATTAGTCTGTTATCTAGACAGAAAAATCATAGGGGAGTGTGAGTCTTCAGTTGATGTCATGATCACCCTGCCCTTTGGCCTATGCAGTAGGCATGTCCACAGAAGCAGGACAAAGAGTTGATTACAAGGTTAGCCATTTGAATGAAAAATTCCTCTTCACATTAATTTATGTTAAGTCATGATTCTTTTGGTAGAAGAAATACAGACTTTAATGAAGGGGCATGTTTATTTTTATTTTCGTGTTGTGTTCTGGTGCCTACCATTACAGAGTTGCAAAGCCTGTAGTGTGAGGCTGAGGTAATTACTAGTGGGAAGTCTTTTTTGAGAGCCAAAGGGAAAACCACCTTTTGCTATTAACATATTATTTTTAACAGGGCAAGCTTCATCTAGTGCAGTATCTGTTTATAGTAGTGGACCACCCTGAGTGTTTTTCAACAGAAACTGCACTACAGCTTCTGGCCCGGGTCTTGTTTGCTGGAATGATTTTTTCTGCAAATCAGTGCTCTCTCTCCTTCATTACTACTTAAGGGAACTAGCTTTTTAAAGATGATTCTATTTTGATGGGTTTCCCATTAATTTATATGAAAATGTGTTACTGTGAACTTTAAATATTTTTTTTTATCGCTACTGCATCCTTTGCACTTCTTCCTCTCCAAGGAAGATTAACTCATTTACGTATTGAGTACTTACATATAAGCACATACTGAATTATCTTATTTTCACAATGGTCCAGTAACCCTATGAGGTGGGGATTCCCATTGTCTTCATATAACAGATGACAAAACGAAGACACAGAGATAAGAGAATGAAATTTTATTTCACAAATTATGTTATTTGTTAAGGTCATCTTTTTTCCACAATAGATGTGTTGAAAGTTAACTAAAGCTCAGAGTCCTGCCTCTTTAAAAAACAAAGGATTTTTTGTACAACAATTTTTTTTTTTTTTTTGCACTGCTTGAGAATCTTGATTTTCAGGTGTAAAAAACCTGAGAGGTAGAGAATCATAGCAGGCCAACGTATTTACCGTAGGGGACCTCACGATTAGTGCTGCCCTGTCTCACACAGCCTTAGTCACAGTAGGCGGTGAGTGAGGATATGAAGAGCCTACTGACTACCCAGCCAAGAAATGTTAACAGTTTTGTGAAGGTTATTTGCAGATAATGTGTTAATCAGTTATTCTTTTGCTAAATAAGAAATTCTTCAACTCCAGTTATGGTAAAGAAAGTAGTTACAGGATATCCATGAGTAATATTGTTTGGTTATTTGGTTATTTCTTAGTCAAAAGGATTTAAAAAAAAAAAAAACAACAACTAAGCTGCTAGTAAGAAGGTGGCTGATTGGAGTTAATTGCTTTTTTCTTCCACTTTAGTAATAACACTAATTTTTACAGTCAGTGAAAAGCAAATAGAGAAACAAAGGGCATGGTGGATACATATGCATGACTGTCCTTGAATAATTAAGAGGGGACTATATGGAATTAGCTGGCTCTTCAATTCTGTAAGATTCCTCAAAATATTGTTCTAAGAATGAAATGAGATAACAGATATGAAAGTACAGCATTTGGAAAACTAAAAATCACTTGGCACATTATTAAAAAGCAGCTTCTTAATACTTTTATCTCTAAAGATTCTTTACACTCTTTCTTCTCCCCTTGTTCCCTCCCTCTTTTTCCTCCTCTCCTCTTTTTCCTACCTCCCTTGTATCCTTGGAGGAATTTTAAAACGATCTTTGGGTTTCTTAATTTGTTTCACTTAAATTTTCTCTTCTTAACTTTGCAAGCAAGATACATTCTTCTTCCTGTTCCTCCCTTACTCCCTTTCTTTGGAACTCTGCATCTTAAAGGTAGATTTCAGTAGTGACTAATGGTGAGCTTCACTGTCTGAAGCTCTTTTGCATTTCAAAACAGTATGTGTTCATTAACTAGCTGGAAAAAAAAAACAGTTGAGTTATAGATTACTTTTTCTCCTTCAGTATTTTTTTTTTAAGTGTTGACTTACGCTAAATTTGGAAACTCTATTCAAGGACGTAGGATTATATGGCCTCAACTGTTTGCTTGAAATATTACTGTTTCTCCTAATGTAACAGACAGAATATAACACTGCTTTGAGGTGAGGGGAGGAATGTGTTTATTTTGAAGTACTCAAAAATCTTTTTAGTCTTTAGGCATTACATGAGTGTATCTCTGTTTTGTCACCTAAGATGATGATGAACATGAGAAAATAATTCTTATGTGGAATCCTCCAAAAGTGATATTAAATTTCCAGATGTCATCATAGAGTACTGCCCAGTTGACGTTCACTTTAAGAGCCCAGATAATTGGTCTGTTTCAGCTATGTTTACTTGCTTCCAGTCGGGAGTGTTGATCTGAGGGAAACTGTTCCTTGATTTGTTAAAGTGATTAATCTTTTCTCCTTCTATTTTTTTTTAAAGGAAATGGCTAAAATCCTTAATCATCCCAGAGTCTACGCTTTCCTGCACATACCAGTCCAATCTGCCTCTGACACTGTACTCATGGAAATGAAAAGAGAATACTGTGTGGCTGACTTCAAAAGAGTAGCGGATTTTCTGAAAGAGAAGTAAGTCTGTCAGCACTTAAGAAAATAATCGTTTCTTTTTTCTTTCAAAAGCATTTGGTAAAAATGCGCTTATTGTAGCCACAATTAAAGGTACCAGAGAAAAGGCGAGACTTTTGAAGCTTTCAAAGCCTTTAAGTTTCTTTAGGCACCTTGATGTGGTTTTTTTCTTTCTCTTCAGTTTATACCTACCTTCCATCTGTACGTGACACACCATTAATTTGTGTAGGATCGCCAGTCTTTCTAAGGTGATATGCACTGTGATCATTTTTATACCTGACCTAGTAGATGAAAATTGTTTTAAGCTTTGCCCTGCTTAAATCTCCTTTAATGTGGCTTTTGAATTTGCTAACTAGTTTTGACTTGGAAGTAGGCCAAATTATGTTACTACAAAATATATAATTTTCTAGTGAGTAGCATTTCTTGACGAGTATCTGGAATGTCTCAGCTTTTACACACTATTCCTGTAGTTTACTTGAGGAATCATGATTTATAAGGAGGTTTGGGATTTTATTTTTTACAGGTCAAATTGTTATGACCAAAATTAAGGCATTTTACACAATCTCAGACATGAATGATAATTTTGTTTCCACAGAAAACACTTGCAGCCCATAATTATATTCTTCAAAATCCTTCTTCCCATCATCACCAAACACTGAATATCTTCTCTGATTATACAAGGCAGGAAATAGTGCTGGCCAAGGTCGTACAGAACTTTCTCAAGTCCAGGGCAGTGTTCTCCCTTTGGGGATATGTCATTTATCTTGGCATATTTGTGGCATGGGTCTTCCTACTTTCCATAATTTTTTTTCCACAGTTTTTTCTTTTATTGTTTTTCTAATCAAGATACAACTTTTTATTTGCATCTTCTTGTTTATAATTATGTATCTTTGTACCATGTCAGAGTATTGCATGGATATATGAGGCCTTATACAAATTGTAAGCAATTATTTTTTCCACCATCAATTAGTCATTTGTCCTGACTATATACAAATCTTTAAAAAACGTTTTCTTCTTCTGTTTACTTTCTCCTTTCTTGACAAATCTTTTCTTTCTGTGTCTTTCTATTTTTTTTTTTTTTACCTTTAGGCATTTCCTCATTATCTTAACCACTAGATATAAAAGTACTTAGTATGCATTCAAACAAATACAGCTAATTGTTTGAATATTCAAAATAGTGAATAGAATATATATTTATTCTAAGATTTCATAATTATAACCATTAAGTATATACAGCCTTCAGAGTAGAAAACAGAATAATGATGGATCTCTGCCATCTCTAATACTTTCTGATTTTAGACAGAACTGAGGTCAAAACTAAAGAATAAAGATTTTTATCATAGATGTTCGTTGTTGGCCTATATTCCTCTTTTGCATTTATTCTAGCTTATTGTAGGTAAACTTGTCTCATGTAAGAGAATCTTTTGGCGCACACTAGCACTAGTGAATAGAGTGTTTTCAAAATTGAAAACAAATTGGTGCAGCTGTGAAATTTCTTGCCTGTTCCTTACTAAAGCAGTAGCAAATAATGCACACAATTCATACCTGTTGCACAAGATTTAGCCAAGTGTAGACATGCATCCTGTTGTGCAGAATAGCCTAGAACAATTTCCAAATAGTTTGTTGCATTAATATGATTCAATGAGGTTAAGGAATCAACATCCCTTTTTTTACCTCCATTTGAGTGAGTGCTGACTCAGTTGTTTGGGGAATTGAATTACTGTGGCTACTTTACTGGGTAACAATTTCACCACAAGTTCTAGCCTTTTATGTTGCTCCAAAGATGGACCTGTTAAATCTGTTGCATCTTGAGCAGTTTCAACACCATTCATGAGCTATATGGAGGTCAAAAGATGATCATGTCAAACACAGTATTAGAAAATAGTTTCTTGCCTTTATTCATGGTAATTTCTTTAGATTTTGAGTTACTTCGAAGCATACATGTAACTTTTATAGAACCATTCCAACTGACTGGAAGACCCCAGAACCAAGTAGTCTACCCAGGGATCTCCAGTATTTCCAGTAATGGTAATTTCAAAGATCCCTGGAAAGAATATTGAAAATGCTTAGAGGAGACACCCACTCATCTACAGCTTTAGTTTCAAGTGCTGTGAATTACTGGAATTATAGAATATGAGTCTAGCCATTTGACACCTCCCAGAGGTTTTGTTTTTTTATTTACTCTGTATTACATATATTCAATGAAGGCCAAAACAACCAACTTAGATTATTACTTTATAATTTATAAGATGTATTGAAAAACCGCATCAGGCAGTCAATAATGTATACCTGATATATAGAGCTGATGGCCAAGAAAAATTACAGGTACCCTTCAGAAAAAGAACAAAGTATATTATCATTATTAATATGGTAATTCTTGCATAGTTTTAGACAGTTCATCAACCATAAAATTATATATCTCACCCAGTCCATCTCGTTCCTTGTAGTATAGCCTCACTCCTGGCAGGACACTATAATCCAGCTTCAGTCCTTAGTGAAAAAGTTTTCCTGTCCTCTCAGGGAAGCACGTCCATCCAGGGGGTAATTTTCAGTTATAACAGACATTTAGAAATAAATATTTTAAGCAAACTTGTACTCTGATATTCTGCTTACTTTTTTTTTTATAAAAACTAGCATAATTTTATGCCAAATAGATAAATGCTTATTGTAAACACCAGAGTTTCAAGGGTTCTATAGATCCACTAGTCTGGATAACCGATCCAGCACAAAGTTATTTGGTTCAATATTTAGTAAAATGTTTACAATGTTGTCATTTTTAGAAAGAGGGTCTACTATTTTACACCTAACACTCTATCATAAAATGGCCCTTACTTAAAATGATGTGTTTGGTGTTCACCTCTCCTTCTGAATTTTATCTCTTACATAAATGTGCCTCTTTTCATTCAAATCTTATTTCCTCCGAAGCCTTTTTTTGTAATGAGCTTTTAACAAATAAGAGTCTTATTTCTTTATTTTTTTCCCAGCAGTATGAGGCTTCTCAAATATTCATGTTATGAATTAGGGACAAGATATTTCTGTTCCCTAAAAAAATCCTATCTTTAAAACAACCTACAGCCCCTCAGACTGAAATCCAAATCATGAGAATTTACCTAAAGCTGTAGGCTTTTAAACTTCTAATTCAGCAGTAATCATGGTGCCATGTTTCTCAGACAGTGGAGGTGAAATCCTTTTAATTAATTTTCTTTATAGTTGAAATTGGCCCAAGCTTAAACTGGGAGCAATATAAGTTTACATATGAGCCAAGTTGAAGCTGATTCATTATTCTCTTCATTTGTTTGAAAGTTGGCAACTGTTATCATAACAGCAGCTGGATTGAAGATAACCTAGTAGTGTTGGCACATGTTGAGGCATATGGGAATTTATTAAATCATGCAATCTTTGCAAAGAAAAGTGTCTAAGTTACTTAATATACTAATTTAAAACAGCAGGTTATGAGCAGACAATCATATGACATATTATTCTATTCAGATTCATTAATCCAGTTAGAAAATTAACTAAGAAATTTGATGTTTTTATTTAAATAGATGAGATGATTTCTGGAAATATATAATGGGATTTGTAAGGATATGGAAGAATACTACATAAAGCAAGAACTGCAATTCTAATTTTAGAAAGATTCATGTTTTTATAATTTTTAATAAGTACCTCATAAATTTTATTACTTTTATTAATTGTCACTTAACTGCCTTTTGTTATCTTCTTAGCACATTACTGGAATAAAAAGAGTATAAAACTCGAATCATTTATCCTTATTTTCTTGTGTAATTTTGAACAAGTTACTTCCCAATGAGAGGATTTTTCACTTCGATATATTGGAATGGTATTAGAGCTCTCAGGACCTTGCTTCTTTGGACATTTCCTTTCATTGCATCCTCCTTATTTGAGCAGCGTTGTATTTACACAGTCACTCCCCCAAATAAATCTTATATTTGCATATATTTACAAAATGACCACATGCAGAGTTCTTCTTTCAAATGCATGTTCTAATGCTAAGTAAAAATATCTGAGTCCTCAGATTCACACATAAATGTGGGAAAGAAATATGTAAGAATATCTCGTTGATAGTTACATTTTAATAAATGAAACAGGTTATATATTAAAAGACCTAACAGTCTACACAAATGATTTTGTTGGAAGTCCAGTGGCATTTTGGTATATGTTAACTAGACTTCAAATATGGAGTTCAAGATCTGTCTCCCTCACTCAGTAAGTACACTTTGAATTAATGACCATTTACATTTTACCTGAAAGCAGCATAGATCTAAAATAAGTTACAACTTACTGTAGTATCTTTATGTTGACTTTTAATTCCATGCTATTATCCATCTCAAGATTTGCTATTCATTTGTTAATATACAATGTACTGTAGACTTCTGGATTAGTTTGTCTTGCGTCTTATAGAATATTAACCCTTTTAGTATTGTAATATCTATTCACATACCCCCAAATTTACTCTACCCAGAGATTTCCTAGTGAAATGCTAGAACCAATAACTGATGAGCACTCAGGTGTAAAAGGGGATTTTTAGTGGGGAGAAAAAACTAGAAGGGAAGTGGCCGCCTTGCAGAGAAAGCGCTGCTCCCTAATCTGTCCACCGTATCCTCAGACAGTGAAGGGGCACAAGGGCACGGGCCAGGATCATTTTGGCAAGATGATTTCTGTAAGTGAGTCACAGTTCTCTCATGTTGTCCAGCCTATCCTGTGACCCGCTTGTCTAGTCTGTCTGCAAAAAATGATGCTAAGTCATTAACATCCTGAGTTTTTTTTTCCTTCTTTCATTAGTCCCAGTCATCCACATGTCCTGGAACACAATCCGATAAAAGACAAGTTATGTTAAATTTGTATTTTGTTTTGTTTTTTTTCTATCTAGTTTTATTCCTAGTGTCTTGGAAATACAAGTAGCAATATTTGTTGGAAAAGGAGAAAAGAAATTGAGAATAAAAGAAATTGGAAATAAAAGAATGATTGAGCAAGGATTAGATAATTAAGTTTTCTTCCAGATGCATTCCCAGATGTGTTTCTGTTCACTGAATAATCACCTCCAAAATGATTTAGGCAAAATTCTTCCCTCAAAGATGTTTGCTGGCTTTATTTCATCATTTCTAACATCTTTCTTTAGGTAGTTATTTTGGGAATCTCTAAATTCTTACTCACTTTTTTATCTTTCTTTCTTTTTGAGGTGGTAAAATTCTTTTCTTTCTCCTTCTCTCCCTTGCTACTTCTATTAAAAAAAAAAAAAAACGAATACACGTCATTGGAACTGTTATCTAGTAGAAAAACATTTACTTACTTGTGTTTCAGCGTTTAAAATAATTTAACATTGTTTGCAAAATATATATGATTTTGGGATTACCCTACATTCTATTTGTTAGTTTGAAGCAATTACATTTTCTATTGATTTAGCTCTGTATTTTCCTTCTAGCCTGTTTAAGAGAGATATCTCATCGTTTCTACTTTCCTTCTGCCATACATCCTTCCTTTATAATAGGATTGTTTTCTTCCTTTCAGAAACTGAGGAGCTACCTTCCCTTAATCGTTTGTGCATTTTCTCTACCTTAGTGTTTTGTCATAAACATGAGAGACAAATCATTACATCTATGAAGTCACATATTAATAGTGATTTTCCTTTTGCAAAGCTTTTTATATTCCATAGGGCTCAGGTATTATGGCATGATGTCACAAAAACCTAGCCAGGTATGTAAGGATAGGTATTTTTAATGTCAATGTTCAAAACAGTTAAAAAAAAAAAAAAACTGTTGAAAGACCACAGTAACTTAATACATACTAGAACGAGATCCTCAGTTTCTACTGTGTAGCAGTCATGCTACTGATTTTAATAATACATATTAATTAAATGATTCATTTTTATCACTTTTGTGCCCAGCACTCTAATAAGTGCAACATAACAATAATACTTAATATGGTAATAGTAATAAAACCAGTAGATAGTATTTTTGAGTTTTACTTTTGTGCTGAGCATTGCTATGAGGACATTGCATATATTTGTTTATTTAATCTTTAAGTCCCAAAAGTGTTTAGTAATTTCCCATGGTCACGTGGTTAGTGATAGAACCTTGATGAAAACTCAGGCCATGTGATTTCCTGGGCCAGTACTCAACCATTGTGCTATACCATTTTTCTAATCTAAGACATGTTGCCCTAGTGATAGAGACAATAATGTGAACTCAACAGATAGTGAGGAGGTAAAATTTACACTGTGTTCTTAAAAGGAAGGACCAGGAAGTTATGCATGAGTGTCAAGGATGGCACCTTGGTGTCTTAGCTCAAGACATAGTAGAAGACGGTGGTAGTTAACCCAGATAAGAGAATGGGATGAAGGAGGAATTTGTGTGGAAAAGATAATAAGTTTGGTTTTGGACATATTCAATTTGAAATCCCTGTATAAAATACCCAAGGTAGGACCTCTAGGCTATAGAATATGGATCAAGAGCCCAGGAGGGAGCTGAGGGATGAGGGTTGAGAGGTAAATGCTTGCTTGGGAGTAACCAGCATTTGAGTAGTAAATGAAGCTGTGATGATGAGATCAAGAAAGAAAATGGAAGGCTAAGAACAGAAGTCTAGGGAACACCAATATTTGAGTGATGGAAAAGGAAAGAGTATCTTGTGAAAGAGGCTGAAAAGGAAGGCTCAGGCCAGTGTAGGAGGAGACCCTGGAGGAAATGATACCACAGAAGCCTAGTGAGGTTGGCAGTTTTAGGAAAATGAAAATGGTAAGGGTCAAATGTCAACTATAGTTGTCTCATGTAAGCAGACACAAGGCTAAGTGCTCTTGAGTTATATGAAAAAAAAAAGTATTGTTAAATTACTTTCCCAAATATTATAATTGATCAGAAGCTACTAAGAAGAAGTAATGTCTAATGTCAGAGAAAGTCCTTGTGGGTGTTTGTTAGTCAACATGCCGCATTCCCAATTCTAAGCACAGTGCTAGGTTCATGCTCCCTGAACCTCTCATATCGCCATGCTGTACCCACAGCACTGAGGGATCCCCACATTGCTATGCTGTAACCATGGCATCCAGGGATCCCTACATCGCTAGACTGTGTCTACAGCACTGAGGCACACAAGTGAAAGAGGCAGGGATAATATGTATTTGTTCAATTAATGGCACTTACTCTGGAACAAATAAGACTAAGCCTGAGAGTAGTATTTTTCAGTCTGTTTTAATTAAAGTTCTCTTTTTAAAAGCAAGAAAATCTCCTGCTCTTTGAAGAAAACTGATATATTCACCTTAGTGGAACATAATACTCTCTCAGAGATTCTGTGTTCTGTGAACCCTTGCTGGCTTATAGCTAACGGTAATTATTAAGCAACATGTATTGAGTGTATAATATGTTGAATGTAATGTGCTCACACTTTACATGGATTAACTCAGTTTTCACAATAACACATACTAAAGAGGAAATATTACTACCCCAGTTATAGGTAAGGAAATTAAGGCACATAGAGCTTGAGTGACTTGCCCAAAGTCACTGCGCTAGTAACTGGTAGAGTTTAGATTCGAACACCAGTCTGGGCACCTCTAAACTTTATTCGTTGCTACTATGACATGTAGCTTTCCAGATAGGATATTTTTTAAAACATCAAGGATGACCATACATTTCTAATTAAAAGTTGAACTACATTACAAAATAGAAAATTTGAAATTACACATACCTTCTCCTAAAAATTTAATATATCTTTCTAGAGTCAGTATTCCCTCCTTGTTGATGTTACCTATCCAGGTAGAGTTGCTGGGTAAAGGAGTGATAAGAAGCCTTTTTTTTTTTTTAATGTAATTACATGGTGAAAAACTATAAATAGAAATAATGAGTGGCTTGTCTTTAACTAAACTTCAGAGTTTCTTCAGAAGTGTGTGTATGTATACAGCATTTTATTTTAAATACTGTATTCATGGTTGTCATGTGTTGTAGAGCTATTATCTATATAATCTGCTGTGTTTCCAAACCTTTGTAAGACCTCATTTCTGCCTCCTATTTAGCCTTCTTCCCTAGAGCCAAATATATTAAATATTCAGCTCAACTTCCTTAAATATTCAGCTTCACTTCCAGCCTCTCACCTAACACTGATCCATTTTATCACTAGCTGCTGGCACAAGGAGAGAGTCAGTTATTGGTCATTCTTGTCTCCCTGTATTCATCGTTCTCTGATGGACATTTGCTAAGTCCTCATTATTATATCTAGGACCTTATATTCTCATAGAAAACCAGGAAGAAATCAACAGGGCATGTACAGTGGTATACATATATGGGGCATACATTTTGAATGTTTTACTAGACTTTGCAGCAATGTCAGAAAGATACTTAAACCAAGTCAGCAGCAAACAGAAAAAATTGGGGTAATGTAATCCATAATTGACTTTAAAGATGAAATCTTCAGATTATTTAGATCTGACTACTTAAATTCTGGAAGTAACACCAAAAAAAAAAAAAAACCCACTGTGAATTAACATTAATTTCAAAAGCACCAAGGACTTGCAGTTACTCAACTCATATTTATTGGTTATGGGCTATGTAGGCACTCAATGGGTATAGAATATTAAAAGGTTAGTAAAACTTGGTAACTGTCTTCTAGGGGCTGACATTCTTAAGTCATGATTAGTTTTATATAAATACTTATAGCTAGAGTGTTTGATAAGTATAGTAAAATCCCAGCATTAACTCTGATATTAGGGCAGAGGGAGCATAAAAGTTTATTATAGGCTTTCCATGGGTAAGAAAGACCGAATTACAGGTCTTATATGAAAACCAATCTCCTTTCTTTAGACAACTATACTTTCTTTATAAGTTTGATTTTGTCTATGATATAATAAAATCTACTATTACAGGGAAAGGCTTTAACTAGATTATGCACATTTATGTACATAAAGTATAGTTTTGTTTGTCTACAAGTGACAGAAAATGAGTAATGGCATAAAAAACGTTAAAAAGTTTATTTTTGGTCATGTAAATGAAGTCTAGAGCTACGCTGTATAAGGCTTCAGTATATCTGAGATGCAGAATACAGCTTTCATCTCATTGTCTGAGATGGCTTACTTGAGCTCCCACCACCAGATTTGTATCCCAGTATGTAGGAAGGTGAGGGGCAATGAAGTGTATGTATTCCTTCCCTTTAAATACTTTCTGAAAGTCTCTCATGTCACTTTAATTATATCTAATTGGTCAGAACCTAGTCACATGTCTAAGCAATGTAGTCATTAGTTTGAGTGGCCTTGTGCCCATCTGAAAACAAAGGGTTTTATTAAAATAATGAGAGGTAAGATAGTGGGAGCAGCTAGAGGTCTCTGCCACAGGCTTGCTTTTGGCTCCTGTTCTTGCCACATACATAACTTACCCTTTGTCTGAGAGGTGACCCAAGCCCATCCAGTTACCCTGTCCTGATACTCATCCATGGTCAATGGTTGATGCTCTGCCCTTTTCAGGAGGGCTAGACATGGCTTTCTGAGGATCAATGACTGTAGACTGATGGGCCACCCCAAATTCCCCATTTACAATGGAATAGAAATAAGATAATTATAATTTTTAAAACTCCCATTTGAAAAATGGGAGATCGGGAATCACATGTCAGATACTGTTTGATAGGAATTATCAAATCCTGCTTGGTAGGAGTCATGAAGACTTTTGCCCTAGCACTGAAGACATTCTTCTCCCATCTGTTGGGTGCTTGATTGTCTTCTGTGAGAAACTCTCTAGTTCATCGTCCTCCGTTTCTCCTGCCCTCCATGGCCCTATCACAGGTAAGCATTTGGGGACATGCTCTTCTGAGTTGGTTCTTATACTTTCATGCTTGCTTTTTTCTGGTGCTGATTTGAGGCCTAGAACTTGCTTTAAGAGCTGTACAGTCGCAGACCATGCAGACAGTCCCGGGGTATCTTTGGCAACCCAATTCCCTTAAAAACTTAGTGTGCTTTCACTCTATTTGTTTCTTGTCCATTCTTGTAGAAGTGTAGTCAAAAATCATGTCTGGACGGTTTTGTCCATGAAGACTCTTTCTTTTATTGATTAGCCACTGTCTTCTGTTCTAACGCACCAACACCAACTCTGAATTTACTGATGACCTTCTTGAAGCCATCTGAAATACTCTTAATCCCATCACTGCCAGAAACTGGACGGATGGATGATGGGACACCAGTTCCATCTTCTCAGATGACTGCGGCCTTGTAACCAATTTTCATAATTGCTTCTCTTGCCTTTTGCAAACCTGCAAACCTCAAAATTATAGGATTCTCAGTCAGATTGTAATTGGGTTGTAATTCACAGAGACTGATTTTCTTCGCAAGGTTCTGTTTTCTTCACCTCAGCTTGCAAATTAGCTGGCCCTAGTCTGAGTTCCTTGTTACTAGAGCACTGAGAAGGAGCCAGCTAATATTTAACATTCTGAATTTTTTTGTGACATTTACACTACTATGTGTGTAGTTAAGACTTGGTTTATTGTCCCAGATTCAACAGGTGGTAATTTGACTAAATAAGCTGCTAACATATAACAGTTTTTCTAGCCTGCAGTGAGTCCTTCTACCTGCTACCCAACTAAACTAATATGTTATTAAGTTCTATCACATGTAGTACTCCACATAGGATGCGTTTGGGCTGTGAATGACCAAAAACATAAACTAATATCTCAAACAAGATGGTTGTATATTACTCTTACATTGAAAAAAAAAAAAAAAGGTAGTAATCTTGTGCTGGTGGGATGTACATGGCCCACATTAGCAAAGACCCAGGATTCTGTCTCATTGCTCAGCTTTCCTCAGCATGAGTTTCTATATCATGGTCTGTGATGACTGCTTAAAATTCATCCATCAGGTCTTCATTCCAGCAGCACAAAGGAGAGAGCCGTACCCTTCCCTGCCTTAAAAGCTGCTATCTCGGAAGTTCTGTATGACACTTCCACTTATAGCTCATTGATTAGAACACGGACATCCCTAGCTACAAGGTGTGCTGGGAATAATAGTTCCTTCCAGGCATCCATGTGTCTATCTAGAACTCTGCTTCTGTGAGAGATGGAGGGAATGGGTATGGAGGGCGACCAACGATCTCTGCCAGTAGGTGTACTTTTTAAAAAATGTTTGTTGCAGTTCAGTAATTGCCCCTAAAAAGAATTAGTTTGTAATCAGAACTCTTAAGCATCTACTTCTCAGTAGTTATTTTTTCTTGGGTATCATACCTGGTTTTGCGCATGAGCTGATCTATACTCTTTATTTTTGCTGGTGGTGATGGCATTTTCATTTTAAAAAATGTGTATCTCTTGAAACAGCTTCAAAAACTAAACAGTATTTTGACATATTATCAGTTGTCTATTTTGAGTAATTATCGAAACTACTACTTTATGAAAGACCAAAAGAAAGTAAACTTCTAGGTGTTTTTTTTCTTTTTAAGATCAAACAAGAACTAGTGTTACCATGATACTTTGTGTCCTAGGTTCCCTTTTTTGTGGTGTGTATGTAGCAGTTGCCTCAGTCTCCTGGTAAGTCCCTTCTTGTGGTTCCATACCGTGCAGGGCGTTCCTTTCTACCCACTGATTCTATCATACTAGATCAAAAAGTAGATTCAGTGTCTTATACGTATTTCTTCTGTTACCATCTCCAATTCAAGAGGCCCAGTATGTTGGAATTGGCATACTGCAGAATTACTAAAGAGTTTCATGTTAGAACAGAAGAAAAGAAAATCACATTTTCCTTCTATTTGTCTATAAGCTTATTTCCAACCCAGTAATTCCTCTGATTTGTGTGGGGTCTTACATGATGTGCTTTTGCTTTAATTTATCTTACATTCTCTTAAATTCCTAAAGGGATCTTCTCCTTAAAAACTACTCTTTTTTGATCAATGAAATCAGTAGTTTCTTGTTCAAAACCTTTAAAGTGAACATATTTTTCTTCCCTTGTTATTATTTAGAGCAATCGTTTTTAGTCTAATCATGTAAATGAGATCAAGCATTAAATCCTTTTAGAAAATGCTGTTTTAATTCCACTGTCCGATAATGACTTTTTCATACACTTTTTTTTCCTAATTTATTGTGATTCAATCTTTTCATTGTATCATTGGAAAAATACATTATTCTTTTGAATTTTTTTCTTAAAAAATATTATTTTGTTATCTACTTTGTTCTAACTTAACTGTTCATCCTTTTTTTCTTTTAAATAATTTGTGGTTTTAATAATCATGATATGATTAAAAATTTTTAAGAGTGTTTTTCCACTTATAAAAAAGTCACAATCACCTTTAAACTTTTATAGCATAATTTTCTGAATTTTCCTTAAATGGTAAAAGAAACTAATTTTGATTGGAGAATTTTAAGAATTTTAAGAATTCTAGTACATAGAGAACTTAAAAATATTGATTAAATTGTAGTTAATTTTGGAACAATATTTCTTGTGTATAAAAGATATAAATATGTTTTCTCTTTCTATAGGCTAAACTAAATCCTCATTTTTTCCTATAAAAAAAAATCAAAAATACACAAATAGAAAGATAGCATTGGCATGAAAATATTTAGACTTAGAATTATGACTTGTTGTATATACGGTGGGTTCTTGAGTAATGTAGTTATGACGTAATGTTGATGAGGGGGAAAGAAACAGAGTCCCAGCCAGCGCCACCGGCTGTGTGGTTCGCTTGTTCTCCCCATGTGTGCATGGGTTTTCTCTGGGAACTCTAGTTTCCGCCCACATCCCAAAGATGTGCAGTTGGGTGAATTGGCTGTGCCTACCTTGTCCTGGTCAGAGTGAGCATGGGTGAGTGTGAGTAGCCCTGTGAAGGAAGGTGTCCTGTACAGGGTAAGTCCACCTTGCACCCTGAGATGCAGCCGGGAGAGGCGCTGTCCACCGTGGTCCTGACATGGAATAAGCAAGTTGGGAAATCATTATCTGACTTATTTTTATTAGCCCTTCTCAAATGTACGTATAGCTCACATTTATCGCAATGTTTAATATTAGAAGTGTCTTAGGTCTTTATTTAGAAGTTTGGTGATTTTTTTTTTCTTTTTTGTCCAGACGTATGCCCTAGGAACTTAATCCTTGTTTCTATCAATTAGCCTAAGGTTGAGTTGGTTTTATTATACATTGTTTCATTTAAAATCGCAGTTTCTAAGAACCTATCTACCATGTTAAGTGAGGACTTACTGTGTATTAATATTCACCACCCTCAAATAATAATTATATTGATTATTAATATTTTTTGAGCACTTAAAAAGTCCCAGTCACTATTTGGATTGATTTAAATATGTAAACTCATTTAATTCTTACAACAATCCTGTGACATGTATTATTGACATCTATGTTTTACATGTGAGGCAACAAAACAGGGAGCTTGAAGTTACTGGTGGTTATCGAACCCAGGTTGCCAGGTACCAGGACTCTAGTGCTTTTTATTGTGCTCTATTATCACATATGCTGTGCTCTAAATATGTGCTGTTCAAATATTAGCTCAGAGACCACTGCCCGTTCATAAACTCTGTCATTGATGTGCAATAGATTATTACTGAAATTGAAAGTAAGCACTTAGAAACTTTTATAGTAATTTGACATTCCCAAGATATCAATGTATGTTCTTTAGTAATTCATTTTAGTCATGTTTTAGAAATTTCAGTCCATAATGAATTAGAGAGAAAACTAAAATTCACCATACCACAGATAGTTCAAGAAGCACTGATCTAAAAAGTGCCTTTTATTTTGGGGGGGCCGTAGGTAGGTGCTTTTCAATTCATAATTTTATTCATTTCTCATAGTTACCATCTAAAGTAATGGTACTATTTGCTGTTTTAGGTTGAGAAACTAAAGATCAGGGAAAGTGTGTGTGTGTGGGGGTGGATTTGGAATTCAAAGCCTGCTTTTTATTCTATAAAGCATAGAAACTTTATTCTCCTGTTCCTTGTGACATTCATATTGGAACATTTAATTACCTGTGTAAATTTGTTAAAACTTTTCAAGATATTTTTCCTTTTTGTCAGTTATCTTTATAAATGAGAACTTAGATCGAATAAATAACATTTTTAAAAGATTAAGGATTCCTTAAACCTAAAGAGAATGATACAACATAGTCATTTATTACAACTTAGTTAAGGGATTTTTTTTTTCTTTTTTGACTTCTTAGAGGCAATTCTTTAAATAGTTCTTGGCAGCCCTAATTCCACTTATTAGTAAATATTCCTTAGAATGGGAAATTCAGATCTTTTTCCTACTGCTTCAAATCATAATGGTAGAATGTGATCTAGCATTGCCTCAGTTTCCTCATGTATAAAATAAAAAAGGGAGCTCAATTATTTTGTTTCATTCTAACTCAAAAATTCTATGATTTTTTTTTCTTTGCTTAGGTTTTGCCTAATGGTTTTTATTCTTTTGTATTTTCCAGTTATCTCTGGTTCCAGAAACCGAGAGAGCCTGCCTTTAGCTCTGTTACAGCTGCGCTTCTTTCCCCCCTCGCCGCCAGTCCCTCTAAAGAATGGCCTTCCCTGCTGCCTGCCTCCACCTTCCCTTTCCATCCACTTCTTGATTGCTGTAATCCGGTTTCTGCTCCTCTCCTTCATTGTAACTACTCTTGTTAAATTCCTAGTTGTGGACGCCAGCAGGCAGTCTTCCTAATGTTCTGTCTCTCTTGCATAGGCCAATTCCCTCTACTTTGAATCAACCTCAGTCTCAACCATTCCTTCCCTTCCTCTATCCCTCTCCCTCCTCACCCCTTCAGATACCTATATCTGATCTATCTGATTGTCTCTTGAATGAAACTCTCCACCTACATGTTCCTCAAGCACTCAGTCCTCACCCTTCATACTTTCTATTTCTGCCCTCCTTTTTGTCTTAGTAAAGGGCCCCACTATCTATCCAACCAAATCAGAAGCCCAGTTTTTTTGGACTTTCTTCTTACCTTCACTGACCCCATCTGCCACTAGTTTTCATGAATTCAGTCTTCCAGATGACTCATGTCTGCCTCCTCATCCCCAGGTCACTGTCCTCATTGAAAAAGTTCTCTTGAATTGTATCTAAATTCCTTCCCTAACTCCAGGCTCATTCCCTTCAATCCACCCTTTATTGCCTGAAATATTCTTTCTAAAATACAAACTTGGTATTTCTTTGATCAGAATTCTTCCATAGCTCACTATTGCCTTCAGTACATGAAACAGTAACAATAGCAATTGTACCATCTACCACTGTTGAGTTGTAGTAGCTGCCAGTATTTTACATACATAACCTTCTTATAGTTTATCTCCACTCTGGTACTTACCACACAGTTCTGTGTTTGTGTAAGTGTCACCCCTCAGAGACTCCTCCCCCCCCCCCCGAGTAACTTCATGAGTCCTTGCATGTATATATCTTCAGCATTGTTGTTGTAGTCGTAGGACATGGAGATTTCAGAATCCTGTGGTAGAAAAGCTCACAGAAAGGATAGCAGAGGCTTTGCCGGCTTGAGTGGAGAGTTGACCTAGGTCAAGGGAGCCAAAGCCCTGTTACCCAGTGCAGCCCAGTCTCTCAAGTCCTTAGTCTGCCGTCACCTGAAAGCAGCAGGACGCAGAGAGTGGGCAGAAATGACTATCTCTGGTTCAGCGCAGACAGCCTACTACCAGCAGCCTCCCACCTACATACACCATATTTTAAGACAAAATCATTGTATTCTGTAGAAAACGGCCTCAAAAGTCAGTTTCCTTCTCAGCTCATTTGCCTAATTCTTCACTGCTGACGCTCCTCACTGAAAGACAATGATTTCATTCTTATTATTATAAGATAGCTTGTTCTTTCAAGCTATTTTATATTTCTTAAATGATCGACCTTCGACCTTCACACAGCATGGTATTATATGTTCAGCTGCAAAACTGTTCTTTGTAATTCCCTTTCTTGGGTATTTAATTTAAAATATTTATAATGTAAATTCTATTTCTGAGATTTTTTAAAGAGTGTAAACTGAGGTTATGAACATTTTTAGGTCAAGTTACTAATAGAAATTTGACATTTACGTGAATAAAAATAATATCAGGAGTTACAAGCGCTAATATAGAATTGCAAGGGCTATCAAGCGCTGTGCTTGAGGCCATGAATTGATTGCCAGCAGGGGTCAAACAGGAGTCTCTGCTTTCTCTATGCAGCCTCCCTTGGGTAAGCTGCTGCTATCGTGGTATCTGGTACACCGGCAGAAAGGGCAGAGTGGATTTACTCCTTCTTCAACAACTTGCTGTAATATTTACCTCTTGAGGGAAGTGTAGATTAATAGTACTTCTTATTTAGACAGCTAGACATAGAGCCCAAGATAATTTTTCTAGAAATAATATTAAGCCAAAGGAAATAAATCTAATAATTAAGTCAAATACACGTAGGCCGGCCATTTGGTTCACCTTGTGTGTTTCAAGACAGGATTTCATATTTCTGTGTGTTGCTGTAGGAGCTGCTGAGAAAAAAATTTTAAAAGTTGATTCTAGATGAACTAATTTGGTACTAATTACCTAAAACAAAGTGCTAAAACCAAAATTGATCCTTAAAATAGAAATGTGTGTATCGCAGTTTTTGCTGATGTTTATTTCATGTTACCTAAAGACAGTGTATTCTTGTAAAAATGAAATTACTGTATGTATTGTAATAAGGTTTTATATAAGTAATATAAGTTATATTTAGATATAAAATGGAAGGATTGTCCACTTTTTTGGAAATATGACATTGGGTGCTTTTGGCAAAGATTAATTCTTAGGTCAAACAAATTTTAATGGCATGAAGTTGAATAATGTAATAATAATGTATATTATTTTGTTTCTAGTCATTATACTTTATATTACTTACTGTGGTAAGGATTTTCTTTGTGAAGGTGGGAAATGAACTCTTTCTATTCTATATTTCCTCACAGTATTTAAATCCACTTATAAGCTGGATTTGTTCTTTTAGTGGCAAAATGGAGGTTGTACCTAAGGTTGTACCTAGCCCACCTTATTTTATCTCTTTTACTCTGTCATCTGTCATACACATCATGTTAGGGTTCTTGGTTTTTATTTTTTGTTTTTTAATTAATTTGTTTTATTGACCTTATCAGTGAATTATTCTTTTGATTTTCTCTCTATTCTCTCCTATTTTAAAGAGAAACTATTTCTACAGGCGCCCATTTGTTACAACATTGAATTTATTACATTTTTTTCCTAATTAAGATCCCAGGTGGTATTCTTTCTACTGCTGTGTGTAGAATTAGAGTTCCTAAAGGAGTTTTGCATTAAAAAATAGACTGGAGGCTAGATAGCATAAATATTAGCGGTTTAGCCTGTGATTAGATGCATGAAATTTAAATAATACCTTTGCTAGAAGCCTTAGAAGTCACTCAGTTGTAGCAGTAGCCTGTGGTTCTGCTGTTGTGAATGATTAACTGCTGTCTTGAGCAGTGTGCATTACAGTGATTTTTTAAAACTTTTTCTTACTCAGTTAATTGAATGTACATATGAATCATCATCCATATAACAGTTGGCAAAATATAACCTATTTAAGGCTATCCTTCAAAGTGTTTCTTATGCCAGTGGGCCACTAGGAGATGCTAAATAACAGTATGGCCACATAATTTACTTGTTTCCACTAGATTGAGGAAAGAATCTTAAAAGTTATTTTTTAGCTTAATTTTTACCCTTTTCAAAGCATTGTGTTTATACAGTGGCCAATGTCTCATTTTTTTCTTCTTTACCCAATAAATATTTTAGTAAAAATGCTTCCCTAACACCAATATCCCGATAAATAATATTTTTTAGACATTTTAGAAGCTGCAATACTAATCTTATTAAAAACAGTGTTTCTTTCTCTTTTTTTTTTTTTTACTCTTTCCTCCAAAAAAAAAATTAAGGGATTAGCTGTTTGTTTTGCTAATTTAATTAATATGATCATGAGAGAGAGACAGAGCGAGAGACAGAGAGAGACAGAGAGATCGCGCCAAAGACAAAGAATGCTAAAGCATAAGTATCTTATGAACCCAGCCACTTTGGTAGAAATACTCAAGTGAGGTGCTGTCATAATTTTCTTCCAAGCAAGAACTTTTAGATGACAGTAATCAAAATTAGAATATTGATGTTAGAAAATTTAATTTAGCCCAGTAATTGAGAGCACAGGGGTAAGGTCAGATAAACTAAGTTTAAATCCCATGTATCTTTGTAATACTGACCAAATAACTTAACCTCTTTAACCTTGGTTTTCTTATCTGTAAAGAAATAATACCCTTTTTTTAAGGTTGTTGTGAGAATTAAGTGAGATGATACAAGTTAAGATAGGCTAAAAAAGCAGTGCTTGGTAAGCATTCATTAAATTATTGCTGTGATATTCAAACAGAACACAGTTGATAAGTGACATCAAAAGTAAAAAAAAAATTTTGATATATTGTATGTAGAAGCCAATATATGTGGCTCATTTAATCTAAAATAACAAAAAGTCAACATGGATGAAGAAAAACAGATTGAAAATATTTTCGTCTTAGTTTTTCTACAAATTTTTATATATTGTCCCCTTAGTCATCAGAACTAATCCAAAAGATTTAGAAAACAGAGTGAGCAGGCAACAGTTACGGTCCATCAAGGTCCACTAATATCAGTATATCATCGATTGGGGTCTTCACGGTCGAAATTAGGCATTTTTTTTCAGGATCAGAATTCTCATCACCACTTTTGGACTTTTATTCCTTTATTCTTGCCACATCTAATTCAACCCACAGTAGTGCCAGTCCTCCAAACTTTTAGTCTTTCCTTTTTCTTATAAACCTTTGCTTTCCTGGAACACCTCATAGCTCTTGTCATTGGTGGTTAATTTTGTATAAAATCATTACTGTTGAAGTGTTGTTGCTTGACAATCCTGGAAATTTCTTTCCTGAATAAAATTTTCATTGGGCTGGGGTCTGTAATGTCTTAAAGAGAAAGAAGAAATGACAGAGAATAAGTTAGGGAACTCCGAAGGGCCAATATGCAAAATATTTTTTGTTCAGAAAGAAATTTCAGCACCTGTTGCCCTGAACAGAAATTGTATATTGTTATAATACACTGCAGAAAAGCTAGTGGTGTATGGGATAGTACCAACTCCCAGCGGTGCCTCCCCTTTTCTAGGTCCCCAGATATGAAATTTAGCTGCATTTAAAATCAGAACAGTTCTCTGATCTCTGGATAGTGTAAAATATTGTCTTGTTTCACTTTTCATTTAAAAATAAATACATAAAAAAATGTATGGAATTATTCCACAGGTTCATGCCCAGTGCCAGATATATTTTTGAGCATTATTTACAGGGAGTAAATTACTCTTACGGTCTGGCTGCTGCCTAGTCCTGGGGTGATGTAATCAGGTTCAGTTAATTCTAAACAATAGAGTGTGGCGGGAACTCGGGTAAGTGGCGGGTTGACTGCACCCAAACTGTTGATTTAAGTTGTCAAGAGAGCTTGACTCATACTTAGACGACACCAGTTTGGGTCAGCTGGCTTAGCTCTAAACCATTACCAGTAAACTATAATTCTTTTGTGCTTGTGAGGAGGCCATGGGATGACCCCTCTGGTCATGTTCCACCTCCTCCCCCCGGTAGCTCACTGCAGCCTGCACAGCCTGGCTGACACTCTTTATAACTTTTGCTAAGTACGGGCTTCAGTTTCTTTATTCTGCTCATGTTCACCACTAGTTAACTAGCCGCATGCCTGAGGCAACTGCCAGTATGCTGTGTGCTGTATGTAATTTCTATTCATTTCTTAATTTTGTTGGTGATGTTTAATAAATACTAGTATTCACTTCATTATACTCCACATCTATATAGAACTTCACGATTTTCATAGGGAACTCGTATCTGTCCATATTTTAGGCCAGGGCAGAGCAGGGATTATACAGCATCAGCATTAATCATCCTTATCTTTTGATTAGATCATTCAAGTTAAATACTGTTTGGAAGTGTGATCTAAGGTTTAATGCATAAGAATAAATATATAGAAAATGAGCAGTTTGCTTAATGTGAGGTTTTTTTAAGTGTGAAGTGAATGTTTTTTTTTCTACCGTTAGCCTTTGAAAATAAGTGGTAGCGATTTAAAATGTAGACACACACACAAATGGAAACTTGTTTAAGTTTATTTACTTGGATATCAGTTTAAATTGATTTACTCTGAGGTGATTTAAAGCCCATATTTAGATATGTTTGTTTCAGTAGGTCTGATGAAAGGTACCTACCTTGAATGGTGAGGTACTATGAGGAACTTAAATGAACCTCAGAGGGTGATCCAAGGTGACCGTAACTTCATACCCTCCTGTTTGTACCTGGCTGAGTCTCAGGAAACCTTGAGGGCAGTGCTCTGATAAGAATTGCCTTTGTGTTCTTTCTGTAAATTAGTTTTTGGTATGGAAAGCTAGAAAGTTCAAATCCTTTAAGTACATATATCAAGTTATTTTCTTCTTCCATACCTTTATCAAAATTTCATCTCCTAGTCTCTTTCCTGTTATAATGTTGAAAGTCTCCAAATCAATTAAATTATTTGCTTCTCAGTTATAGATGGTTCCATTTTCTAATGAGTAGAATTTTGTCTTCTAGACCATGTCTGCTAATATTTCCCTGATTTTTACTTTCCAGCTTAGTTTTTATCTATGTTAGAACAGAGTACATGTTTTCATGAGGATAGAAACAGTAAACAGAATGGCACGATATATTTTTGTTTACCATAGATCTTATCCATTTAGCTTTTCCATGGCAAAATGGGAACAAATCCATCATGGCTCTTTTGTTGTTTTCTACTATGTCACTAATTTTAATGAGGTATGTTAGTTACTCATGTGGTGAGACATGGGAATGGAAAGGCATGATTGTTTTTTATTTTACATAATGTCTTCAAATGAGGGAAACTGTCCTCAGTTGAAGAATGTTTCATGAATTTTAGCACAAACATTTCTTTTATATAAATTTATAAATAATATATAATAGGAATAGTAAAATAACAAGACTTGGCGATTATATTTTAGCCAAGAAAACAATAAGATATGTATTTTGTTATGTTTATATCTGCTAGATTATACTTTCCTATTATGAAATGAGGATTAACTTTAGCGATGAATCAGTAAAAGTGTAACCATTAGAAGCAATTTTCCTACCTAGAGCATTGTATAGAACAGTTTGATAGGTGACGTCAGTGTGTTTTTTTAACATATTAAAATAATTTATTTATATCTGTATTCAGGAATTGAGTAGTTTACAGAGAAGCATATGAGATGTACAATTTTTTAAAATGTTGAATAAATCCTATGTAAAGAGAAAACTAATGTAGAAAAAAAATAAGATGATGCCGATGATAATATTACCATGAAAAATACATGTCCTCCAGTGTCATACATTTACTAGACTTGAGCTGGCTGCATAGTTGACTACAACTTTCTGGAACCCATTTAATGACAGACCCATAGACTTTTTAAAAATCCACCTGTCTGATATAACTTTATTCTGTATAAAGCTGATATGTAAGAAACCATTTTATTATCTATCTATCTATTTATTTATTTATTTATTTTGGGCGCGGCAGCCCTCGGTTGACCTCACAGATTGCAAGGGCCTAGTCAGCTTACAATCCCTTATTTTTTTATGCTTATAGCACTTGGTCTTCCTAGGTGGTCACCCATTTAGGTACTAACCAGGGCCAACCATGCTTAGCTGCCGAGATCAGATGGGATCAGGCTCCTTCAGGGTAGCATGGCCATAGACAAGAAATCATTTTAAAATTGGCTGTAGTTCAGTATCACTTGTACAGTCAATCACTCTATCCTTTCCTCTCCATGCAAAACTTGTTTTTGCTTTTGGATTATAAAAATGGGCTAAGTTAGTATCTTTTATCATTGTAATTAATAGACATAATTTTTCTGAAAGCATACTTTTTATATGCTTTTCTTTATATTTTCAGTTCGAATTTTCTTAAAGTCTTCTCTGCTCTAGCTTTTTGTTTTGATTTGATTTTGATTTATTTTTATTATAAATATAAGCAAGTTTTGAAGAAAAGCAAAGGTGAATGAATATTCCTATTTTTCTTCCTCGAGAACTTTCAGGCCACTTCTTCCTTTTAGAGACATAGATTTTGATTTCTTTGTTTATTTGGGGGTAGGAAAGTAGTGAACAATGAAATGAACAAAAAGACAATTAAAATTATTATTTTCTCTAGGCTTGGAACTGAAGTTTTGGGCACTCTTTGAATATTTAAATGTTCTAATCATTCTCTTTGAAATAAATAGTAATCTTATAGTGATTTTTAAACCTGTTCTTCTATTTCTAGCTGCAGAGAAATCTACCAAGAGAAAGAAAGCTTCATTTCAAACTCCCCTAATAGCTCACTCATTCATCTCCTTTCTTTTTTGCTGTTTTATATTATGGGTATGGAATAACTTTATAGAAAAAGAAAAGAATACAATGAAGGTGAAATTTCAACTATTTACATTGTTCTCTAAATTCACAATGGAATGCCTGTTAATTTGTATTCATTTCTCTCTCCTCATTATTTTGAATACACATTTCTATGATTCAGTGTTGTCCATATGTTTATTTGTCATCTTAGAGGTTATATAACATTTTATTAAGTTTCATCTTTACATAGTTACTCCTCATTTTTAAACATTTGGATTGTTTTCAATTTCTGTCATGTAAAGAATTGGTTAACAAGTCTTTTTCCTTTTTTTAAAGTGGAGACCGTAGAAGAGTTAAAATTAATAATATATATACACACACACACACACATGTTTGCAGCAATAGGTCAACATTAGACATTTTAAAACTATGATACAGTATAATTGTATTATTTTTCTGTTCTGTAGATTGTAAAAAATTATATATTCCTATATATTCAAAATATACTGTATAATTTTGATCATTTTGTGGGATTCTTTTGAAATAGACTGATTTATCTCATTGGGAGACAAAAATAATATTGTTGTTGAATTGGAAAGCTGATTTAATCTCTGTAGTTTCAAGTTGAATCTCATGTTTTGAATGAGAGAATTAATCCAAACAAACTCTCAAGTTCACTTTTGCTCTAAAATTCTATAATTTTAACTTGGAACACAGTGTTACTATTTAAAATGGTTATACATATTCATTTTTAAAATTTTTTATTATTAATTTATAGTCATTAGCACTTAACGTTAATTATAATTTAGATAAAAACCAGACTAGAGTAGTGTTTAAAATTAACTTCTGAAAAGTCACATTTATATAAGGAAAAAAACAAACAAACAGGTCAACAGAAGTACAAAAAAGGTGCAGCTTGTATTATTGCACTTACATAAAATATGCTGCTCAGAGTAGCATAGTCCTTGGGCCACATAAGGCCAGGAGGAAGAGGCAAACACAGAGGACAAAACCCTGAATAGTATTTATTCTGGATTCCAAACACTCTTAGTGGCCTCAAAATTCTTTAGCTTTCTCGAAACATTCACTCAGTGTTCTTTACAAAAATGACTGCTGTGTCTTAGTTACAACTGCTCTTCATTCCATGGTTATACATGTTTGTTATTGTATCTTTGCTTTTATGACATATTCTTGGTCTTATCTGTAATTTGCTTAATGTCAAGTTACAACCAGGAGGGCAACAACCAAAATCTTTATTATTCCTATAAGAAAAGACAGACTTTTATGATGTTTTTTCTAGGAATTAATTTTGAAGAATTGGAGACTGCCTGTGTGTGAAGCCAGAGATATATGCAGTCTTAACTAAGATGTTATCAGAGAAAATGGTTTCATTTCTAGAGACCTCTTTATCTGTTATGGACATGAGTTTATGCATTATTTTGTCTGTTTAAACTCATAACTCTTTAGTGAACTTCAGCTTCTTTATGTTCTCTCTTATTCATTCTCCATCGTTGTCATGGACTCCCATCACTTGATCTCTCCTAATGCTCGAATCTTCTGGTTTCCACCTGGCCTGGACCCCATGGTCCCTCTGTGATGTCCTTTGGTAACAACTTTGGCATTCTTTGACTTCTAACCCTGATCACCCCCAGTGTTGGCCCTACCACCTGCACCCACTTTTTTTCCTCCAGATTGCTAAATGTGCCTGTAGAAGCCTTGCTTAAACCTTTCTAAAAGAATCATGTTATTTCATGAGCCCCTTTTGCTGTACATCAGTTTGTTTTCTTTTTCAGTCCGTTCCTCCATGTTCACAGTAGCCATATCTAATCTTTTTCATCCATTTCAATTATAATACCCAAACTTTACCTAGCCTGTTCAGTAGGGTGACCTCCCAACAAGGACCCTCTCAACTACCCTCTTTGTCAAGCTCAGAATGCAGTTATATGCAGCCAGTTTCCATGTCTTTCTCTTCTAAGAATCTGTCGCTCCTTTCTTCAGACAGACTGAAGCAAATCCTAATGGGCAGGAAGAGGAGAGGAGAGGCAGTACCAGGTTCTGGAGAGGCCTGTATTGACCATGTTCTAGAACATAGAATCGGTGGGGCTGAGGAGTCTGGGATGGAGATCACTAGGCCCAGGGTGCTGAGCTGGGTCAAGAGAAAAAGAAATGCAGGTGGACTAAACACAGGAATTGGGCAGGAATCGGGCAACCTTAGCAAAAAGCATGTGGGCCCAGGCAGTAGGGAAACTGAAGGAAGTTGGTGTAATAGGGTAGATCTAGGCAGAATGGAGTCACTGATGATGAGGGAAACCCATGGAACGTGTCAATAAAACATCTTGTCTGGACTATAGAAAGAATTTCATAATAGGTCTTTTTTCTGACTCTGACTCACCTCCCACATTTCCAATAATAATTATAGTTAACCATTTAAGGGTTAGCTCTGTGCCAGGCAGTATCTTAAAACTACGTAGATGTTAATTTCCTTTGATCTGCCAACATTCAGCTAGTTAGGTATTATCCTCAGTTTCAAAGTAAAACATAGAGACTTAAGGAGGCTCAAGATCCTAGAGCGACTTACCAAGTGCCTGTTAGACTTTTTAACCGGGACATTCCATTGACACTTCAAATTCAACTATGGCAGAAATCATATTCCCTCCCCCAAGCCAGCCTCACTTTTTGTAAGGCTCTGTTCTTTCTCTTCATTGTATTTATGCCTTCAGAGTTACCACGACTTAAAATTTCCAGATACTGAGCTTGATGTTATTCTTGTTCCCTATATCCAACATCTAACTTGTCACTAACATGTATTTTTTTCCCTGATGTTGACCACTCGCTGAATGAACTAGAGAGAAGAGGGCGATTAGATGAAAGTAAAAGTAGGGAGAGAGTGTTGAGAGTCAAGGTGATGGAGGTGGTCAGTGAGAAGTATTGTTTCCTTGTCCTTTAGGGTAAATAGCGTAAGATGTACGGTTGACTGTTCTAATCTCAAGGTTGTGTGAAGGTACTATCATCAATTTTCCATTAAATCCCTTATTTTGATGCTTTCCTGAAATTATGTTTTGACACTTCATGATGAATTTTATTTTTATTTATATTATAATAGGGAATGCATGCACGTGGGGGAAAAAATCCAAAAAGCATAAAGGGAACATATTGAAAAATAGGTCCCTTACTCCAGTCATTCAGTTCTTTCTTCTTTGGGGTGGAATTGGGCTTGGTGGAACCAAATAAAGTTGATTATTTCCATGACTATAATATGTACATACGTAAGTCGGCCCCATGCTTTAGAGGTTGAACAACTCCTTTATCTGCTTTGTTTTTATACCCATAGCAAGGCCCAATCTTCTTTCAGTGCATTATTTGCATAGCTTTTGAACACTATTTGGAAAATGCTTTAATGTCCCAAAGCTTCCCAAAGGTACAGTCATCTACCCTTTTATTCCTCCATTACCTATGATGACCTTTTTCTTTGTTTGCCCAGAATCATCCTGATTTATTCCTGTTGTCTTAGCATATTTATTTATAACACTCACTTTTTACTCAACTGTGTCTGTGTTTGGAGGATAAATAATATACACTGTCCGTACCATTTATGCTCCTGCAAGTCCCGTCTTTCTCAGCCCCCTTTCTGTCACCCTAATGTAATTTAAACACTGACAATCCATGGACCTTACGCCCACCCCATCACATCATTTGTCAAATGAAGAATTAAGGAAAGGATGATTAATAGTGTTAAATACAATATGTAGGTCAAGTGGAATTAGGACAGAAAATAAAATTTGTGGATTTGCCAGTGATGAGATCATAATTTCATCACTGTGTTAGGGCAGGAGCCAGGAAGTTAATAATAAGGAAGTAGAAGCAGCAGAGATAGACTTTTCTTTCAGAAGTCTATAAAGGAAAAGAAGAAAGGAAAATATTTGGAACCAGTTAGGGAAGGGGGATAGAGGAGTTAGGTAAGACGGCCTGGGTTAATTTGTTCCTTAGTATAGGTGAGCCTGAATTACAAGGGGAGAATATTACAAGAGTGTGCTAGAAAAAGAAGCATTACAGACTAGGAAGCCCATAAAGGGTTCTAGAAAAATGCAATGCAGAGCACAGTTATAAAGAAAACAGCAAATGTGTTTCTCAGAATCTAGTAGGGAGATACTGAAAATTAAACCAACCTACACTGGGATATGTGGGTGAAGACAAAACTCTGATGCTGCCAGATGGTCTCCATCTTCTCAGTTAAGGAGCCAGTGTTATCTTCTGTCACCACTTGCTGGCTTTGCAGTTCTTGCTCCTATGAATCCCCAGCTGTACCTTTGAGCCATCATTGTCTTATCTCTGGAGATTATAACATCCTTTAAGTATTTTTAATAAAACCAATATTTATTTTAAAAAATCAGTGTGTGGAATTACACCTGTTTAATTTCAAATAAGTGGCCAATTAAAGCAGCTCATAGATGAGCTAGTCCGATAGGTTTTATTTTATAGACCGAATTCATTTTTTTAAAGCACACATGAAGTTTGATCCCAAGACCTAATAAAGCTAGCCAAATCACTAAGGAAAACATCTGTTTTGTTATCAGGCCAACACAAACTGCCTACAAGTTCAACACATAAAAGATTTGTTCATATGAACATAGGGTTAGTTTAGTACAGCTGTTTCTTGATCCAAGTCCCACCCCCCCCCAAAAAAAAATGGATAATCTCAGCAAATTATTTTTTTGTTATTTTTTTAAAAGCCAATTTTGGTTCAACTTGATAAATATAATTAAATCAAATCTGAGCAATTCATGTATGACATTTTCTCTTTCTAAACAAAAGTCACCACAGGGTACAAACATTTATTTAGGAATTTTATTTGTGAATTGTAAACTCAATTGCTTTTTAAATCTTTTAATCTATAAGTTTTACAATATGATGAGCTGCCTACATGCCATGTATTAAGACAGTGTTTTTTCTAGCACTCATTTTAATGAAATAAAAAGTTGAAATAGCATACTAGGAACTTTTCATATTTGAAACATTCATTCTGTTAATGCTTACCTATGTTGATATTAGTGTTTAAGATTCAATATGGATTTTATTTCAGCACCTTTCTTTATCAACAGCAGTCTTCGGCTGTCACAGGAATATTATATGTTCAGGTATGTTCAGGAGTTAAGTTCTCAATAAGCAAGATTCTCAGGTCCATTATTGGAGACCAGGCTTTTTAAAAATCTACTGAAATTCTCTTTATAGAATTATTCAGAGTATAGCATTAGGTAATCCCTGAGACAAGACATATCTAGCCTAGTACCCTGCTGGGCATCTTCTGTACTCTGATGCTCTTCTTTTCTATTCAGGATAATGATATAGTAGCCATAGATTTTATTTTGAGCATAACTCATATTTGAAAGGAAAATTTTACTTTTATATACATTTTAAACTATTCAGAGTTATTAGAGAAGCAGCTCACCTGGAGGTCAGCAAGCTTTTTTGATAAAGAGCAAAAAAAAAAAAAAAAGACTTTAAACCTAGAAACAAAATCAAACAGAATTTCTTTCTTTCTTTCTTTCTTTCTTTTCTTTCTTTCTTTCTTTCTTTCCCTTTCGTTCTCTTTGTCTTTTTGTCTTCTTTCTAGAAAACAAATTTCTACAAATTTTTCATTGATGAAATTTAAAATATAATAATGTATAATATTTAAAATATAGATCTACTAGTAAGAAGAATTACTTTATTTGGGAACATTTTACTAACAGGGTTCAAAGTTCAATGTTCACTATCATCAAAATCAGTCACTAATGTTTATTT
Organism: Eonycteris spelaea; assembly: GCA_003508835.1. Taxonomy (NCBI): domain Eukaryota; kingdom Metazoa; phylum Chordata; class Mammalia; order Chiroptera; family Pteropodidae; genus Eonycteris; species Eonycteris spelaea. Next base: position 9,267,651 of record PUFA01000044.1, read on the forward strand.
GTCATTGTTGATGTATAGTGAGATTTTATGTATTTCCTTTTTGAAAATGTCTTTTCACACAGATACGTAATACCAAATATTGTTATCAATTCATGATATCAGTATATTCATTTTAATTAAACATATTTATCACTTGGAAAACATTTATAGAATTCTATTAGATCCTTCTCTCAATATTTACCTTTTTTCATATCGGTCACTTACATTCGAAGATTAATGGACGCTCCTCAATTGCATAGTTAAATGGATTTTAAAATATGAACATTTTCTTTGCACTAGTTAAACGAGATCTGAAAAATGCTGTTAGTACTATAGTTTGAGCTCAGAAAGTAAATCTGCTGCAAATTTGTGTAGAAACGGAAAGCATGCTTATTGCTTTAGCTTTTCATAATGTGGTAAATATATAAACACTTTAATATTACTTGTGATTTAAACAACTTAGTTGTTATAAATGACTTTTCTATGTTTTACCTAAAAACAATATTGCCGTGCAATACTAAGTTGAATTCACTAAGAAACATCAAATCTATAACAAAAGCTAATTTTTAACACCATTCAATGTTTGATAATAGTGATTGAATGAAGGTGGTTCTTCTCACTGAGGAAATTTAGTTATCAACTCTGATCTCAAAAAAATCATAATATTACTTTACTACTGCTAACCCTCTGAAGTGGTGTGTGATAAGGCAAGTCAAAATATTCCACTTCTGTTTCTGACAATTTCAGAACTGATGAAAAATCTTAAGTCCACAAGAATGAATGAAATTCACTGTTGTCATTACTAGCTCAGTAATATGTGAGATTCAAGTATTTCCACAGAGTGCCTGCTGATGAGTAATATAGGTTTTCATTTTCACAAGCTTGTAAATCTGTCTACCTAAGCCTGTTTTGTGTTTCTCATATATTTTAGCCACTATCAGTTGTAACACATCATAGCAGACTCCACTTCAGGTTGTAATGAATTAGTGTTTACTCGACTTCTTTGAAATACTCTTGCCTATAGTTCTATGCAGACTATTCATAGAGGCTAATTTTCAGTCCCTTTAGTTTTGGTATTGACCCTGCAAATAAACAAAAAAAATTAGCAGTATTGGTAATTGACCATTGATGTTGGTCCCACAATCTTCAACTCAGTATCAGTAGAACATAGAGAAGAAGGTAGTAGGAGGAGAGGAGACCAGAGGCAGATTATGATGGGCCTTACTTGTTTGCTATTTATAAAGACCGAAGATGTATCTTCCAGGACAGTGTGTGTGTACTTTTTTTGTTTTCTTGGCCTCACAGTTCTTTATTTAAAAAAAAAAAAAAATCTTAAGCGGAAATCCAATCTGTAACAATTAAATCTGAAGTTGTTTTAGTTGGAAAGTCAGGCTCGAAAGCATGGAGCTTCAAAGAAAGGAAGCAAGTTCAGTAGGGCTGGACTGTAATGTGTGAGATGTGGAGCCTGCATGATGCACTCTATAGGAGGCAGCCTTCTGGGGCACATGGAAGGTCAGAGAGTGCAGGAATGGCTGCTTTCACTGCTATCCGTTGTAATTAACTGAAGCTTCAGAGAATTTTCTAACTATCAGAAGAACTGTAATTCTACACCTTTACGTGACTAGATATACTCTGAAAAAGCTGATTTCCTCTTGCATCTCAGAGATCTTTCTAAGATCACTTTTGGAATGGTTTATTTGAAAGTAGCCAGTATATACAGCTTTTCCTATGTCAGTTTTACATTTAACCCTTACTTTCCTCATCTATAAATAAAGAAAATATTAATTGTTCAGTATGTATAGTATTGCTTTTGGTAATAGCACTACCTAAGAATGAATATTCATGGATGAGTATTATATGTTTATTCTCACATTCAGCATCTTTATTGAAAGCTGAGTCTACAAAAGCTGCTTGTATATGTATATCATGTACAATAGTATAAATTAATTGGGTATTTGTTGATATTGATAACTAGGAATATCACTCAGCAATTAGTTTTCTTCTTTTAATACTGTTAATCTAATAGATAATGAGTACTACTCCCAGCAGCTCACCGTTAAGCTTTATAATGATAGTGAGAAGCCTGCGTAGAAATTAGCAGCTTGTGGAATATAGAGAACATTTAAGGTCTGTACCTGCATGCCTGGATTTTTGTATGTTTAATTTCTTGCTAACATTGATGAACTTTATAATTCCCAAAGGATTTAATTAATTTTAACTTTTGGAATCTTATCTGTAAGAAATGGAATCAGAGCACTCATATGCCTACAGAAATCACTCAGACATTTCTTCTTAGAGAAATGCAAAGTATGGTTGAAACGTGGAGACTGAGCCATATGAACCAATGTCAGTGAATAGACGTGCCATATAATTTCTTTCTATTTTGATATCTACTATTCCATTTTTTTCTGTCCATGATGACAGTTTTAATGTTTTACATGGAGGAGTTATAAAAAATTAGTGTAGTTTCAGTGGCTGATTTTCTGCAGCAAACATTAAGTCAGTTCCCATGAACAGCCCCCTGGTGCAACCCTTAATAAATGCAAACTTTATTTTTAGTAATGACCTTTCGTAATGTGAGCCTTGATCCTTTGAGATGCTGTTCACTTTTGATGCATCTCCAAATCCCTTTTTTTATGCATTTTAAATCAACACACGCTTGCTCTGAATTTATGCATGTGGATAGACGGAGATGTAATTTAAACACATCTGTTCAAATATGCATTTCAGATCAACTTGGTGCCGGTTCTCATAATACGATGGAGTTTTTGACGGGTATTATATCCCTAAAGTACACACCAGATGGTATTTATTAGAAAATGAATAGAAATGAAGTTTAAGGATGTTGAGCTTTTTTATCTTAAGTCACTCATTTTTTAGTCTTAAAACCATAATGATCTGATGACCTGTGCCCCTATGTAAAGCTTCATATGAGACTGTTCTTTTAGATATATATCTCTCTATATATCTAATCAAGCAGATTAAAAATATTTTTCGTTGAGTTGTCACTGTCACCGAGAAACTGAGATGAGAAAGATAGAGTAAATAATAGGCTATTAACAATTAGATACTAGCTACAACTAATACTTTATAAGTCATATGAATAATGGATTTAAAAAGATTGAATAGCTTCACTAAAAATCTTCATTCACTTTAGGCATATGACAATGAATAATTTCAGATTTATTTTAAAATATTGTTATAGTTTGGAGCCATTATTTCAATGCCTAAAACAAGATTTCGTTATTCATCTTCAAAGCTAAACTTTTTTCACCAAAAATACTTATACTAAGAATAAATGACATAATAGATCCATAATGTGGTGACCTAAAATTTATATACAGAAATTTATTGCCTTTCAGATTTACCATTTTCATTTGTGAGCTATATCTAATTAATTGTCATTTCAACAACTATAGAAAAATATTACATAAACGCACATGGCTCTTTCCCTAATTACTCACACCACTCTTTCTTTCAAACATCATGCCCCCTGTGTACCTTTATGCACACACCTGCAGAGGAGAAACTGACAAGACTGAAGTTGCCCGTGGGGTGGTGAGCCCTAGATGGGAGAGCAGTGACTTTTGCAAGGTTTTACACTAATTTTCTTCTCCAGAATTTATAATCAGTTCCAAAAAGTTGGATCAAGGATAAGAAACAAAATCTATATATACATGCTTTTTTCTTGGATCTGACAGGAAGCTATAGTCTCATGTCTGCAATCAAATGCAAGTAAACCAGACTTAGATTCCTTGTGAGCTATTATTGACTTCTATAAACACCACTACAAATGAAGTCTTTTTCTCAGAAATTTAGACAGAGAGGGAGTGCAAAAGGAAAGCGATGATTTGTGAGGTAACCTGCAGTTATGTTAGGCAGTAATAGAAAACATTTTAAAATATTTGAAATAATATAATTGCTTTGCACCGGGAACACGTACATGAATAAAAGATGTTAGCAGGTGTCCTGCTAGTATGGCATCTCATGCTGTTGTATTTATTGGAAATATGCACACCATCAGCAGATTTAAATTTGTAAAAAGTAATTGAAACAGAAGGTTTGAATAAAAAATCTAGGCTTAAAACCATGTAACTCCTTTAAACTGAATTTCCAATTTAATAAAATACAGCTTCTTTTTATTGTTACCTTTCTGTCTTAGATTTTTCACTATTACTCCAAAAATCATATTTTTGGTGGGATGTCAGATTTTTTCTTCAAAATACTTTAATACGTAACATACAGGTAATTGCCTGTAATATTTGATTTGTCCATTCATAATTTGATAAAAGTTTTTGTAGCATTTTTATTTTTTGATGAATAGAGAGTTAATGTTTAATGTATTTTGAGGTTATAACTTTTATGCTTAGTAACCTACAGACTTGTAAACATTGCATTATTATAGTTGATGTATGAAGACATATTTCCTTATTGTCTCATCTTTATCAGTAAAACTGTTTTAACACAAAAGTTATATGGATAACAGTTTTAGTTTTAAAGAAAGGAATACTCATGTAGAGTGTGATTTGCTTTCAGGTAAAAGTGTTTTTCTTATTATTTTTTTTTCTTTTGCACTACTTTTATCCCTTTACTGTATTTAACTATCAGGGATAATGTAGAGCCAAAGTGGTCAAGTCTTAATCCTTTTGATTGGCTGCAGCTTCCTTGTCAGCATTTCTTATGACTTGGTCCTCTTGCTTATCTTTTAACTATAACTCATTTTCTACCCACCGACCTCACCACTACCCTCACCATTCACCCCTATCCCCGCTCCTCTACTAACAAGTATTATGTAGCCCTCACTGTGCACTGAGGAGATAAAAACTAGATGTCACATGGTCCCTGCCCTCATTGCAGTTAGAGTTTATCAGTTATACGATGAACCCTTCTTTGCTGACACTGGATACTCTGGTGGGTGTTGGAAAATGGCCTCACTCTCCTTCTAGGCTTAACACCCCAGAGTCATACTGACTCCCTCTTTTCACTGTCTCCACTCCCTTCCACTGCCTTCCTCTTCTCAGGTCAGTCACAGTTCCAATAATTATACGTTCTCTCACACCCCTTCCCCTTTCTCTTCCCACTCTTGCTGTCCTAGCTGAAGCCATCATTATCTTGTGCTCTATCATCTCTCTCTCATCTAAGTCATTCTTAAGGTGTTGCCAGAATCATCTTACTGATACACAGTTTTAAACGTGTCGCTCCCCTTTCATAGTTCCTTCTTGCCACACTTTTACACGCTGGTCTTAACCTTTCTAACTAGAAGTTCCAATATACCCTTTGTTGCAAACCACATTCTAAGGTACCTGTTGTTTGTTTCTTTTCTATCTAAATGCTATTCTCTTGCTATTCCTTCTGTTGAGAGTATTTGTTCACCTCCTCTCTAGGTCTGTGCTATCCAGTACAGGAGCTACACGTGTCTTTTGAACATGTGGAATGCAGCAAGTCCAAACTGAGATGTGCTTTCAAAGATTTAGTAGGAAAAAAAAGAATGTCATGTATTATTAATATTTATATAATTGCATATTGTAATATACATTGGGTTAAAATACTGTTAATTTCATCTGTTTCTTTAATGTGACTACTAGAAAACTTAAAATTACATTTCACTCACATTATATTTTAATTGGAGAGCACCTCTCTGTACTGTGTGCCTCTGTCCTCTGAGCTCATATCCCAGTTTCCTGAAATCTTCCTACATCTCTTTCCCCTACATTGCATTACCATAAGATTTATCACAATGCTCATGTAGCACTTATTCATGGTCCCTTGAATTATAGTTATTATCAAGGAATAATATACACTGAGTGAAGAGCTCAGAACTTGGAACCAGGATGCCTAGGTTCAAATCATAGTTCTGACCTTTACAGTGGTCCCGGCTTAATCACAGAGTATACATACCAAGACCTCCTGTGAATACTTGAAACAGCAGATAATACCAAACCCAATATATATTGTGTTTTTTTCTATACACACATACCTATGATAAAGTTTAATTTGTAAATTAGGTACAATAAGAGATTAGCAACAATAACTAGTAATAAAATAGGATAATTATAACAATATGCTGTAATCGAAGTTAAGCGAATGTGGTCTCAGAATATCTTATCTTGTATTATACTTGCCTTTCACTTAGAGGAAGCACTTTATGGCTTCTCTTTGGCATATTTGAATTGCCAGCATCACACTCTTGCAGCTCGGGAGCATTATTAAGTAAAGTGAAATAGGGGTTACTTGAGCACAAGCACTGTGACACCACGCAGTCGATCCGATAACTGAGAATGTTACTAAGTGACTGGTAGGCGGGGAGTGTATACAGCATGGATGCGCTAGACAAAGGGATGATTCGTGTGGGCAGGACAAAACGGGATGGGGTGGGATTTCATCAAGATACTCTGAACGGTACACAATTCAAAACTAATGAATCGTTTCTGGAATTTCCTATTTAATATTTTTGGACCGTGATTGACTGCAGGTAACAGAAACCACCAAAAGTGAAACTGTGGATAAGGAAAAGACTACTTGTCTAACTTCATGGTAGAAGTCATTTAAGCTCTCCCAGCTTCAGTCTCCTCATCTGGAAAAGAGGTGATAATCTTATCCACCTTCTAAGTATATGGGGAGGATTAAATAAGCTAATACATGGAAAGCACTTAAAACAGTTCCTGGCACAAAAAGTGCAATGTAAATGTTTTCTATAACTGTTAATACTCCACTGCTGCTGCTACTAGTGGTGAGTACCCGATTTATCTCTGACTGAGGTCTTTGGAAGCAGGTTTAGCATCTTGTTGACTTTATATAGCACAGTGCTAGGACATAGAAGGTCTGCCTTCTATGATACTGATTAAACTGAATATTGATTAAAGCCATCAACTTGATTGATAATTTTGATTGAATTGAATTTTCCTTGGGAAGTCATCAGAGCCCAAAGTGACTCATCTGTCCACCACATTTTACAAAAATTATTTCAGTATAGGGATGAACTACATGAATGTTTAAGGTTCTTTCAAACCCTCAAAATATGTGTGCTCATGACTCTTTTTTCATTGTGTTTTTATTGTTCTCAGGGATACTTCTGAGACAGCACTCCTAGAGATAACTTCCAAGACTGCCCTTTACTCCCTTCATGAAGTATTTTGGACTCACTTAAGAATGTGCCATGACCACACATTTTCAACATTTGCTTTGCACTTTCATACATCTGAAGTTATTCCATTCATCATCCCTATTTTAGTGGCAGTATTTGCCTTTCCGTTTTGCTCTCTTGGTGTCATTTTCTAGCCATTTTCTGTTATACTGTTTATGGTCACATTTCATAAAGGTATTATCATTTAATTAAAAATGATTCTTATTTAGGGCTACCTTTACCTTTAGGGCATAGCTTTGTGTAGGAAGCCTATTGTCACCTACTACATAGTCCTCAATCTTAAATTTCAACTGTGGTGAAATAGTCATTACTTGTATTTTACCACCTAGGGCTTCTTTATTTACTTTTTTGATCACAAATTGATCTCGTGAAAGCTGTTTGTTTACTGTGATTGGAGGTAATACATAGATTGAAGTGGAATATAAATTCTAATCATATTACCCTTTGTTTCAGTTAATTTCAGCAGATTCTCTATTAGGAGGTGACAGTCTCTAGCTCTGTAAGCCTTTTCATATCCATAAACTTCTTCAGGTTTTTTGTGTGTCTTTTCTCTCCCCCATCATTATTCCCCAGCGTTATTCCTAATTTCATTTTCTCTAAGGCTCATAATTCTACTTATTCCACCACTCCTCCTTTATCTCACCCTTCTCCTTTATATGATATCGAGGCTGGCACCGTCAGTCACATCTCTGTTCAACTCCATGGTGGCTGGAAATGTCGTGCAACCCTCTAATGAACTCATCTGTTTTCTAATGCCCTTAAGTTGTAGGTGTTCAATTTTCATTGGTTGGATTGACTCAAATTGCCTTTACATCAGGCTTTCCTCTAGTAGGATTTACCACACTGATGCCTATCTGATAGATAGCATCACACATTTACACACTTGCTGTTTATATTGGTCACAGACAAACATTTTCTCCTTTACTTCTCTAAATCATAGCACAAAAACCTTTTGTATGCAGTATTGTTCGTGAGAATTACTCAGTTTAGCAGGTTCGAGAGGCAGTAGTGAATGTCCAAATTCTGATTCCTCTCTGCAAATATTTCACCTCTCTGAACCTCTGCAAAGTAAACATGTCACACCTTCCTACTCACAGGGGTTGTTTTGATGTCTGTGAAATAACATAGTAAAAGCAATATCAGCATGTGACTCTGTGGGTCTTTATAGTCATTAGTTGGATGAGGATTATATGAAAAACAGAGATACTTTGGTTTTTGTGCCAGGCTATGAACTGTCCAGGACTACAGATATCTAAATAGTCCTCAGATTCTCTTGCCAAAAATGATGTAATCAGAGCTACTTTCTAGACTGCATGATTTGGGACATGAAGTGAAGTGTTAAATATTAACAAGATTTTTTGTTTTTTTCACTGCCTCTTTTAGCCAAGAGCTAGTTACATCTATTAATGTTTCTAGTCTCATGGGATCCTATCTCTCTTTCTGTTATTTTGGCACCACTGAGAATGTGTGTGATAAAATCTGAGCTTTCATGAATATCTTTTTGTTGGCAACTGGCACAGATACAATATCTGGTGAGGATTTTTATCTACATTTCTTTTCCTTGAGTAAAAGGATAAATACATGAGTAAAGCACAAGGAGTCAGAAAATCCTAACCTGTGCTTTCTCTGCTGTTAACTAGCTCTGTGACCATGTACAAGCAACCTAATCCTTAGTGTCCTTCTTTTTAACGTGAGAATAATAATCAAATAACTGAAGAATGACTGAGAAGATGATGTTAAATGAGTATTTTTGTTCTGTAATAGTTGTGGAGTTATTAGATAGCTCTCACACTTCTAAATGAGAGTCATAAGTCACTCCGTGGTGAAACCTGATATTGTTTCTGAGAAAGGAGACCTTTTGGAATAAGTGTATCTGGCGCTATTTGATTTTCAGTGGTCTCTATCAGTGTGAGTTAGTTTGTCATGTAGGGTCACAGACTCTGAAAACAGACAATTAGGATTCAGGTCCAGACTCTAACTGCTTATTGCTGTGTGACCTTAGGCAAGTTACTTAATCTCTCTGTGCTTCCATTGCCACATCTATAAAACAGAGAAACTGTCACCTATCTCATAAGCTGCTTTGAAAAGTAAATGAATCAATATATGAAAAGCACTAAAAAGGGTACATGGCAGAAAGTATTGCTCAATAAGGTTCACAAAGCCTGGTGTCAGAAGTACCACAGTATCAACCCGATATTCAGCTAGTTCATGAGTGACTAGTTCATATCCGTTTTCTTCCCAAACGATAATTTTGGCAATTCTTGTAGTGTCCTGATGTTCCCTAATGTGCTGGCTTTATTCTTGGGTTTTGAAATGTTTCTTGGTTTAAAATCAGCTACCTCCAGCATCAAAGCAATGCCTTACATCTCAGCACTACTGAACCAGCTGTGTAAGAAGCAGGCAGCCTCCAGGGAGCTATTGTGGCAAGAACTGAATTGGGTTATTCACAATCAGGAAGAGCCTCGGAGTGTTTTAAGGCTTGGTGAAGCATATCTCAGACAGTGCTGTGTGGCCGTGGAGAGCTGAGAAACAACCACAGCTGACAGACCAGCCAGGCGTGGTGTGAGACAGAGCAGAATTGCCCTTTTAGAGATTTGGGCCAAATGGGGATCCAACAGGCAGGGTCATGAAAAGTGACAGGCCTTTCACATAAAGGCTACAGTGTCTAATGAAAACACATATATCATGTCATTTTTGTATGGAAGGATTCTTGGCCACTTGCTGCCTCTCTATGACAGCAGCCCTCATAGAGGTTGACTATCAAGAACTTTGCCGAGAACATATCATCCACTTAATAAACAATTTTTGAATGGAGACATACCACCTTCGAAAATAGAAGAGAGCGACTCTAATGTAAAATTGGGATAAAAACTCCTCTTTTGAGTCTCATAAATCTTGATTCAACTTCAAGAATTCTAGCTTGAACCCCTTCCTCCCAAATTTTAAATGGAAAGTTTTAAATGAACTTGAGTCATTTGAAATAATCTTTGACCCTGTGTCAGCGTTTTAATTATTTTTAGAAATGGCAATTTAAGGTGAAACATTAAAAGTTCTCATTTGAGAAATGACGCCCTCGCAAGAAGAAGAAGCCAGGTCGAGCAACTGGAGTCTAGGCAGCATCTGGACAGTCTAGCCCAAAGAGAAGCCTGTCATAAGGCCCTCTGAATCTCCTCTTCGTTTCCCTGCCATGTAGATAAAGACCAGAAGTTCACTTCTTGGACTTTAAAGTGAATATTCTCAGATTTATATTAGCCAACACAGAAGCTAAATAAAGCCTATTGCCCTATCTAGTTCATTTATCCATCACCAGTCTTCTTCCCCAGTTCTCCTTTGCCCATCGCCTTTAATTCAATGGATGACTTTATTGAGCTTCAACTATCTGAGGCTGCTACCTCATTGCTGCACAGTTTAAGAATATGAATATGGTCCCATCCTAATCCACCAGATGGCTGTGCTTTACTAGGAAAGTTAAGACAACAAAACAGATGTGAAAAGGTGATCATAACGGGACCATCACAGGGGCGTAAATGTAAGGACTTGAATGAGTTGAGATGCAGAGAGAAAATCAGGAAAAAATTTATCAGAGAAGTGGGCCTGTTCATCAGAAGGGTTGAATAGTGTGAATAGGTGCTAATAGATGGCGGACTAGGTTGCTCAGGGAAAAGGTTTTCTGATTTGAATTGTATCGATGAAAATCTGTGATAATGGAAAGGTTGATGTAGGCTTACATTTTAGAGAGTATCACATGTCTACTGTCCCCTCAAATTCACCCAGGGGTGTTCTTGGGAGTACATAACAAAAATCAAGAGTCATAGGCCTGATTGGTTAGACTCACTGCACATAGTAAATATTTTTGGCTTTGTGCAAACAGTCTCTGTTGCAACTGTCACAATTACTCAACTCTGCTCTTGCAGCCATAGGTATGTTAACGAATAGGTGTAGTTGTGTTCCAATAAAACTTTATTTACAAAAACAGACAATAGCTGAATTTGGCCTATGAGCCTAAGTTTGCCAACCCCGATCTTATTTTTAAGGGTAAACAGAATTTAAACAAAACATGAATTCAACTAATAAGGAATAAAAAAAAAGTAATTGTGAATAATTGTACTGTTCTTTGATTTGATGGCTTCAAGTTCTCTGTCTCTTCAGTATTATTTTTGGTGGTACTATACAAATTACATTTTGTGATAACATAACATGTGAACTGTGTAATGCTTTTGAGTGTCATTTCTTGATGATGACAACAGTTCCATTAGAAATGGAGATTTGTCTAATTTCTTATTTGTAGTGGACTAGATATAGAGGCAGCTGCATTATAGTTGTATAATTTTATGAGTTATTCTTCCTGAGAACCAGTGTTTCGTCACCTTCCAATTATGCTTCCCATTAAAAAATGCTGTGATCTGGCTTGAGTCTCCAACATTTCATTAAGTGGTTTTTTTTTTCAAAGTTTAATTTTAAAAGATTTAAGAAACTTGCCCAACTATGTAGTTTTTGCCCTGTCCTGATATTCATTTAATTGGTTCTGCTAATGTGAATGCCCTTTCAAATACAAAAAATAAATAAATAAATAAAGCAAGAGGGAAACGTTGATTGTTTCTATAATTGGATTTTCTCTTGAATAAAATGATTTCACCCACTTTATCTTTCTGACTTTTAAGGGATGGGGGTGGGAGACCAGTTTCTTTTATATTGTAGTCAGAAGCAGACAGGAGAAGGTATAGTCTGTTTCAAGGTATTAGAATAGCATATTGGTTTTGGTTGTAATTAATTACCAATGCTGAATATTCTCTGGCCCCTGCTTTCATTCCCAAATCTAAATTTCCACTGTGTGCAAAATAATTCCATCCAGGAAGAATTCTAATTACTTTAGTAATTATCGTCTTATCTCTAAATGGAATTCAGACATTTGCTGCAGTTTATGAATGTTAGAAATGTTTCATTTCCTTTTCACCTTGAATAACAGAAAAATACACATTACTGAATCTGGCTTCATTGAACCTTGTAATTCACGTTACCATAGAAACAGAAAAACTCATATAAGAATTGTGTTAACAGTACCATAGATAGTAAATACCTTCACTTTAACCAGCAATATCATAAAATGATTTTAATAACATGCAAAAATTCTGTGAATTTTAATATGGTTCCTTTTAAGTGTTCTAACAATATCATCCAGTATGCTTACTTTTAATTTTTAAAGCAATATCTTTGGTCTTATGTAAGGCTTTGTGCTTATTCCAAAATATTTGCTGTGGAATGCAAGCATAGTATTATAGGATAAAAAACTTATTCAACATAGTATTTATTTACTTTTTAGTTAACGGTGATGGTTCTTTTGATTTTTGTTTAAAGCCAAACTGTATATTTTGGAATTTTACCAGGTTGAGAAATGTAATGGATGACACTAAATTCCTTGGTGTCAACTACATCTGGTCGGCCCCCTCTCTTATTTTTGGCCTATTTGACAACCACTTCTGTTTTTAAGTTTCAGAAACACTTTTCCCATATACTTGATCGATTTTCACCACAGATATTTAATCTTTATTTATTTTGTTACCATTGTTAATTCTAATTTCTCAGGACATCTAGAAATTTGTAAAGCTTGAGCAAATCTTTTGCCATTTTATCCATATTCTTCTTCCTTTCCTTTCTCATGTATACTGCTTTTTTACCTCAAAAAACGTAAAATTATACAAAATTTTAAAATAAGCCATCTGGATTTTTTGTTTGCTTGTTACTAGTTTTATTACCTCTAACCCATTTCTTGTTTGCCCCAAGAACACTCAGCGGCACTTGTAGCCACAGCATTTACCCCAAGAAAATTCATGGGTTACAGTCCTAACCTTACCCCCAAACTTTGCCATGAAAATATCTTGCTTTTATTATTTTTGCATCACTCTAGCATATCGATAGTCTTTGGGAAAAAAATGACAGCATTCTCTTTATAGCATTCTGTTTTTAGGAACGGTATTTCCATTTACAAAATATGGAAATTCTTGATCGCTGAAAATGTCAAATCCTAGAAAACATAGCATTCCTACACATGATGTTAACATCGTTTTCAAACAGTTGTTAGCCGAAGATTTACTTGATGAATTTGATTTATGAATACATTTCTGTTACTTTAGGATTAGAAGCAAGTTCTGTTTAGAAATAACTCCAAAAACAGTTTTTACATTTTATTTTCACATCGAGAACCAGTCAGATTTGCTTCATCCTCAAAGAGTATGTTTGTACAAAATTAAATTAACGCTGGCAGCGAGGTGCACTTTTTTTTTTTCTAAACGGGAAGTGGGTTAAAAAGAGAGACTAATTTTAAAAACTAATTGCTACTAATTTTTTCTCATGGAGAAGTCTTGAAAAGCTATCTTTGATTATAAATATCATTTATAATTAATATGTGAATTGTATGTTAGCATGTAGATTTTGGTATTTCTTCAAAATGGTTTAAACTTCTCTTTAAATGTCAGAAATTTTATGTGTTCTACTTTGAAAAAGATTACAGCTATTCGTTTGTAAGAATTCATCTATATTACTATTGTATTCAGTTTCTAAACAAGTAGGGTTGACATTTTTCTAAACCTATCTTTTTATCACTTGTTTCCAATTTTATTACTTTATTCTAAGAGAATGTAGTCTGCGTAAATGTGATCTTATTAAGGTAGTAGAATATGGACATTGGTGAGTTTGTATGTTTTGATCAAGGTCCTGGTTGGAGGAAAAACTATTCTAGGTATTTCTACCAGTGAGTATTTAATATAGGAAATTCATTACTTAGAATACTGGATAGAAAAGCAGATTGGGGTTGAGGTAACCAGAGAGAGTAATAACTACTGAAAGCAGATACTACCACTAGGACTAAGGGAACAAGAGGAAGAGGTTGTGTTACTGGAACCTAAGAGCAAGGACCATGAGGTTGCTGCCTCAGAAACAAGAGGTAATCCCTTCCAGAAACCCAAAAGCTACTTTCTGCTCCCAGCTTCTGATCTCCTCTCCATGCCTCCTTTCTCAGGACCTAACTACAGGGCAGCTACCAAAGGAAACAAATGTAGTTTTTGCACTTCCAGTCCCAGGATTGCCTACTGGTTCAGAATATATGTGAGGCTAAGAGACAGTAATAATACCACCAGATTTTATCATCTTCCAGGTAACATCATAATTGACAGAGCGGGACCCATTTTATATTACTGGTTTTCTGTTAGGTTTCTTTATGAAATCGATGATACTTGACCGTATTTGATTTGCAGAACAAATGAACAAAATGGCAGCATCATATGGCTCAACTAATAGATTCTACTAAAGCTACCACTGCCATGATGATTATTTTCACTCAGATGAGTCAGATGAACCTTACTTTCTCTGTTAGAAAAAAAACAAATGTCTAATACTCAGACTATGTCCAAGATTACCTATTATCCATTTTTCCTAATACATTTTTGTTAATCCCAAAGCAGTCACACTAATGTTTCCTAATCTTATTTGAGTCACAGAAGCCTTGAAGAATCAGAAGAAAACAGTGGTCACTTCCCCATGAAAAATATACTTAAAATCTTGCATGCAATTTTAGGGAGTCCATAGACTCCAAGAAAAGAAACCCTAGAATGACATAAAGAAAGGACATTGTTAGCACTGGCACTTCTTTTATTTTGTGTTCCTTTAAACTTGTCATAAGCATTCCTACCTGAAATACATACTGTGTATAGATATATACTACCCTCTCATAAGTTTTCAGTGGGAAAATGATTCTAGGTACTTCAATGGTGAATACCATGGTAAGAGACATAAATGGGTGGATGGATAGCTTTTCAGTCCTAATCTAAATGTTTTAGTGCTTTTTTTGTTTCCAGCCCAGGTTCTTTAAAAAGAAATTTTTTTAATTACAAAAATAAATTTAAAACTGCTGAAAATTTTCTTAACTTATTTGAAAATGTTATATTGTTTCTCCTTAATTTTCCTCTTTCAGTAAGAAAAGAATGGTTCCTTGTAGTCATTGGTAGTTGGGAAAGAGGTCCAGGTTTTCCTTCTAGTCCTTCATGTGGTCATGCTCTGAACATAATTTTCTTTCAGACTTAACCTTGCCTTTTATTATTTTTGACTTTCCCCCTTATTTAGCTATATTTAATTCTTTGGCTACACTCTGTCAAAAGTTCAGCTCTTAGAACTTTTTAGAAGAGTATGTCATGAAGGATTCCTGCTATCTGTCTTCAGAGAGGTGTTTTTCTTTTTTTTCCCTTTAATTTTAACAGGTTTATTGTGGGTGTGACTTAGATACCATACAATATGCACCAAATGTAAATGTGTAGTTTGAGAATTTCTAGTAAATTTGTACATTTGTGCAACCAACATCACAATACCATTTTAGAATGCTTTAGTTATGACAAAAAGTTCTTAGTGCCTATTTAGAGTCAATCTCTGCTCTTGCCTTCGGCCCCAGGCAACCACTGATCTGTTTTCTGTTTTTATAGTTTTGCTTCTTGTAGAAATTTCATATCAATGGAATCAAACAATAAATAATCCTTCGTGTCTTCTTTATTTTACTTAAGAATATTTTCAAGGCTCATTCATGTTGTTGCATGTATCATAGTTCTTTTATTTGTAAGTATATTTTCATTGTATGGATATACCACATTTCGTTTACCCATTCACCAGTTGATAGCTATTTGGACTGTGTTCAGTTTAGAGCAATAATGAAGAATGCTGCTAAAAAGAAAGCCACCTGCCAATCTTTGTGTGGACATATGTTTTAATTTCTCTCAGGTAGATAACTAGATTTAGACTTTCTTAGTCACAGTAAGTATATGTTTAATTTTTTAAGAAACTGCCAAACTTTTCCAAAGTCATTGCATCATTTTGAATTCCCACCTATATTGAATAAGGGTTTCACTTTCTCTACATGCACACCAACATCTGATATGCTTTTTGGTCTTCTTGCAATATAGCCCTTCTTCTGGATATAAGACATCTTGTATGATTTTAACATGCATAACCCTGATTACTAATGATGGTGAGCAATTTTTTATACACATATATGTCTATTCATATACTTTTAATAGTGATGTGTTAGTGAAATCCTTTGCCCATTATAGAGTTGTGTTTGTCTTCTTATTTTTATTATTATTATTTATATTATTTATACCTACAGCACCTGGTCTTCCTAGGTGGTCTCCCATCCAGGTACTAACCAGGCCCAACCCTGCTTAGCTTCAGAGATCAGACATCGGGCTTGTTCAGGGTGGCATGGCCGTAGACCATGGACTGTGGCTCCACTGGGGCATGAACCTAGGACCATCTGCGTGTAAAGTAGATGTGCTAACCGCTACATTATGGAACTACGTTCTGTCTTCTTTAATGATGTCTTTTCAATAAGTCCAATTTATCATTTTATCCATTTTTTAAAATAGATTGTGTTTTTGGTGTTGGTTATGCTAAAAATCTTAGCCTAATTCAAGTTCCCAAGGATTTTCTCCCATATTTTCTTCTGGAAGTTTAGTAATTCTAGTTCTTACATTTATATATGATTGATATTAAAGTACTTTTTTTGTATATAATGTAAGATAAGCATTTTTTTCTTATATCTGTTATCCAATTGCTCCAGCACGAATTATTCAAAACACTGTCTTCTTGCTTGGCAGTTTTGTTGAAAATTAACCATAAATGTATGGTTTTTATGTTTTTGGACTCTTTAAGTGGTTTCATTGCTCTATCCTTATATTGCTACCACACTGTCTTGATTAGTGTAGTCTTTAAGTCAAGTTCATCCGTTCCACCAGCTTTGTTCTTCTCAAATTTATTTCAGCTATTCTAAGTCCTTTGCATTTCCATATAAATTTTAGAATTCACTTGTCCATTTATACAGAAATACATGATATTTTGTAAGCAGTTGCACTGAACCTATATATCAATTTGAGGAGACATAGCATCTTCACAATAGTAAAATCTTCCAAGTCATGAAAATTATATATTTTTCCACTTATTTAGACATTCTTTTAATTTCTCTCAGCAGATTTTAAGATTTAAATTCTCTGATTCTAAGTACAGGTCTTACTCTTTTCAAATTTATCCTTAGGTATTTTTTATGCTATTGGGAATGAAATTACTCCTTGATTTCATTTTCTCATGTTTCTTATTAATATATAAAAATACAGCTGATTTTTGTACATTGATTTTTAGCGTTGCTTAACTCACTAATTCTAGTAATACAAGATCATGTCACTTGCAAAAAGAAAGGAGACAGCTTACTTCTTTTCAACCTATGTGGCTTTTATTTCTTTTTCTCACCCTTCTGCACTGAGTAAAACCTCCAGTAACATGGTGGATTGAAGAAATGAGAATAGAAATCCTTGCCTTGTTACACATCTTAGTGGGAAAGCATTCACTCTTTAACCAAAGAATATGATAATAGCTGTAGACCCTTTACCATGATGAGGTAGTTTCCGTCTATTCCTTGTTTACTGAGAGTTTTTATCATGAATGGGTGTTGGACTTGTCAACTGAATTTTCCACATCTACTAAGATCGCCTTTTTTTTAACATTCCTTATTGCATTAATTGATAGTTGCATGTCAAACTAACCTTACATTCCTGGGATTAAACACTTGGTCATGATATACAGTCCTTTTGATACGTTTCTGAGTTCAGTTTGCTAGTATAAAGAGATTTTGTGTTTATGTTCATGAGCGATATTGATCTGGAGTTTATTTCTGATCTGCTTCTCTGATTTTCATATAGGTGACCACTAGACTCATAAATTGAGTTCCTTTTTCATCTGTCTTTGAAATAGTTTCTTTAGGACTGGTTTTATTCTTTCTTAAATGTTTGATAGAATTCACCAGTGAAGCCATCTGGACCTGCCTTGATTTTTTTGTTTTGTTTTATTTTGTTTTGTTTTTTGGTGGTAAGATTTTTTTAATACAAATTCAATTTTCATAATAGATGAAAGATTACTGAGATTTTCTGTTTCTTCTTGAGTCAGTTTTTATAATTTATGTCTTCCAAAGAATTTGCCCATTTTATCTCAGTTAATCTCTTGATATAACATATACCCTTAGTATCCTATATGTGTATGTATATATGTGTGTGTGACAATTGAAATACAAAATCCTATTCGTTTTAGGTGTACATCATAGTGATTCAATATTTTTATACATTATGAAATGGTCCCCACAATAAATCTAGTTTCTGTCACCTTACAAAGTTACTACAATATTACTTACTATATTCCCTATGCTGTATATTAAATCCCCATGACTTATTTATTTTATAAGTGGAAATTTATATTCTTTAATCCC
This sequence comes from Eonycteris spelaea, assembly GCA_003508835.1. Lineage (NCBI taxonomy): Eukaryota > Metazoa > Chordata > Mammalia > Chiroptera > Pteropodidae > Eonycteris > Eonycteris spelaea. The sequence goes on from PUFA01000044.1 coordinate 9,286,064, forward strand.
CTTCACCTATTTTGCCCACCCCTCTAATCCCTCCCTCTCTTTGGTAACCACAAGCTTGTTTCCTATATTTACAAGTCTGTTTCTCTTTTGTATGTTTGTTTTGCTTTTTGATTCCACCTACATAAGTGTATGTCTTTCTCTGCTGACTTAATTCACTTAGCATAATAATACCCTCTAGGTTCATCCATGTTGTTGCAAATGGCAAGATTTTCTTCTTTTTAAGGCTGAATAATATTCCACTGTATGTATCATATGGGGGGAAGAAACTTTCTACCCTGCAAGGTTTTTTTTTGGCTGTTCTAATAATTAAATCTACATGAGAAAATCCCCAAATTTCATTATATATGTACATATGGGAACCCCACATACATGAGCTGTTCAGATACGGTAAGTTAAAATGAGGTAAATATGACAATCTGAACTAAGGATGAGGTAAGTTACCTTGTGGCTTTCAGAAGAGAGGAGGTCATTTCAGGATGATAAGAAGAGCAAATGTTCAGCAATTAATAGTATGCCCAGACATTTAGATAAGTCAAAAAGGTTGTCTCTGATAAACTTATTATGAGGAAGGCCCCTAATTTAAATTCTTCTGAACAGTTAAGGAGGAGAAGCAGTTTCTCTTGAGCCCACAGAGTCTCAGTTTCCTTTTGCTCAAAATAATTCATATACCACAGAGGCGCATCTTGGGGTGAATGGTTCTGAAACCCTATAACATAAATATATACCACAATTTTTGTATCCATTCATCTATTGATGGACACTTGGTTGCTTCCATATAGTGCTGCAGTGAACATAAGGTGCATATATCTCTTCAAATTAGTGGTTTTGTTTTTCTTGTATAAATACCCAGAAATGGAATTGCTGGATCTTACGGTAGTTCTGCTTTTATGTTTTGAAGAGCCTCCATACTGTTGTCCATAGTGGCTGCAAATCGAAGATGACACAAATATATAGATGACACAAATATATCATTCTCATGGATTGGAAAAATAAATATTGTTAAAATGTCCATACTCCTCAAAGCAATCCACAGATTTACTGAAATCCCATCAAAATATCAATGCCATTTTTTCACAGAACTAGAGCAAAGAATCCTAAAATTGTTTTTATTTATTTTTTTATTTTTATTTATTTGTTTTTAGGTGAGGCAGTCCTTGGTTGACCTCACAGATTGCAAGGACCTTGTCAGTTTACAATCCCTTATATTTTTATTTTTACACCTACAGTACCTGGTCTTCCTAGGTGGTCTGCCATCCAAGTACTAACCAGCCCAACCCTGCCTAGCTTCCGAAATCAGACAGGATCAGGCTTGTTCAGGGTAGTATGGTCATAGACAAGAATTCTAAAATTTTTATGGAACCACAGAGAACCCCAACTAGCCAAAGCAATTTTGAGAAAGAAGAACAAAAGCGAAGGTATCACACTCCCTGATTTTAAACTGTACTACAAAGCTGTAGTGATTAAAACAGCATGGTACTGCCATTAAAATGGTCAATGGAACATAATAGAAAGCCCCAAAGTTAATCCACACATATAGGATCGATTAACTTTAGTATCCTTTTAATATTGATCACATTTGTAGTGCTGTCTCTTTCATGCCTGAAGCTGGCTATTTGTGTCTTTTTTCTTTTCGTCTAGCTAGTAGTTTCGTGATTTTGTTTATTTTTTTTCAAAGATGTACCTTTTATTGATTTTTCTCTATTTTCTATTTTATTTATTTCTTCTTCTACCTTATTTCCTTTGTCTTACTTTGGATTTGATTTGCTTCTCTATTTTAGCTTCTTGAGGCAGAAGCTTAGACTATTGTGTTTATCTCTTTCTAACACAGATATTTAAATCTATAAATTTCTTTTTAAGCACTGCTTCTGCTGCATCCCATAGATTTGATACATTTATTTCCATTCAGTTCAAGATATTTTTCGCCTCCCTCTCCTTACCTCCAATTTGCTTTTCCTGGATGTATTGAGTAATTGTCCTGGAATTAATCTCCATAGGACTGAAAAACATTTCTTTTAGCTTATGCCTAATAATTTAATTCTGATCCTTTTACTGATTATTTTTATCTTTTCCTTTTGAGATATTAACATGTGTGTTAGTCTCACTTTTTTCCATTGGAATTTGAAACATTTTAAATTTAAATATCTTGATCTAAGACTCAGCTAGAATCAACCCTGTTCATATTTCTGCCAGTGTAACACCAAATTGCAAGTAAAAATCTTGAGATAAATTTAAGTACATCATTTTAATAGTATTTCAAATGTGGTATATTTAATGCATGTACTTTTATTCAAGGCAAATAAGTAAAGTCTTAAAATTTGGGGTGCTTTCTTAAATCCTAGCCGAGGGCCAGTAAATAGGTAGTACTCTCCTAACATGTCCTGATGGATTTTCTTAACTGATCATAGCACTGCTGCTGCCAAGGCAGGTGCATAATTGGAATCTTTCTCATTAATTCCATTTCCACAGAATTTAATGAACCCATTTGCCAGCAAATAGCTTGTTTAAATCAGAAAAAAAATAACGGATCAAAATTTCTGTTATTTAACCTAATTAAACATTTTCATTTTCATCTTTATTTCAGAATTATTCTTTAATACTGCTATGAAAATGTAAATACAGAAGGTCTTTTAATTTGAAAAGCACAATACCTACTAATTATATTCATTAGATGCACGTCTGTAAGAAATATGAATTATTATTTTTTAATTTTTGTATTTTGAAAATTCATAGAGTCTCAAAAACAGCATTTACTCAAAATTAGTATTTTAAATATTTGGACTAATATTATATTGTATACCCCTCATAATTTCCTCATTCCTACTTAAATCATAAGTAATTTAGAATTTGGTCCATTTCAAATGTCCTTGATTTTCTCATGGACTGAAGAGATTATTTACTAGGTAACTTAACACTGTAAATATGAGATTTTTGTTGTTGTTGGTTTACTTAAGGAACTAAATTAAGTTTAAGAATATCAGCATCATTTGCATATATAAAATTAATGTATAGGTGAGCCTCACCTAATATTAAAGTGCAGTATCTACTTTAAAAACATTTTATAAGCAATCAGGTCGTATTTTTCTATACTTTCAAACCAACTACACTGCTTTTACTTTTAAATACTGACTAGCATAGATCTTTCACTAATTTGTAGTGGCTACTTCCTCCAGTTATCAGTCAGCTTTTTGTGTAGATTATCAAATACATCCATGCATTGAACATTTCCTTCCTTAACATTTATGATGACTCCTATAAAGATTTGTCTTTCTTTTTTGCTATGGAACTTGAGGCCAAAGTAAGCAGATATTGCATAATACTGAGTTCAACTATACTGGATCAAGGATTGGGGGTTGGGAGGAAATCAGTAAGGTACTTTCCTGTGGGAATACCCTAAAATCTAATGCCAATTCCAACTTATTGCCTAGGACAATAACCAATTGTCCTTGTTTCTGCAGTATTTCACAGGCATTTTCTAAGATTTTTCTCTAGGGGAGTTGTATTCTTCTCTGATCCATTACTTTTATTTTTAGTTGTAGATTTCTTTTGTTCAGAAGTAGTTATAATTAAGTGTAAAAATTGGGTAATTGAAATTACCGACATAATTTTTCTATTCCACATGTTTTAGTAAGTCTAGAAAATGATCTTTTTTACAACTTACTGTAAAAACATGTTTTTTTGTGATTTTCAAATGCAATTTTGCTAATCACTTTTAACAAAGAATATATCACAATAAAAATTTAAAATTGTTTCTTCAAATACTCCCCTTTATTTTTTTCTATGAGTGTTGTCTCTTTTTTCTTTATTATCATAGAGAAAAGTTGCTGTCCCTACAAGTTATCTTACTAATTAAAGTTTAACCAAATTAATAGCTAGATGAGACTAAGTAGAAATCAAGAAAGAAATATTTTTAAAAATAAATTTGTCATTCTTCTTTAACACAGACATTAAAGGATTATGCAGAGTAGGTTTGGAAAGCTGTTGTTTTAATTAAGCTGTTTATATTAGGAATCTAGTGATTTGATTTTCCTCATTGTTGCATCCCCTATTCTCTTTTATGCCCCCAAATATTTAATATATCTTAATGAGATAAACTGTTCTATTTATTCTTACAGACTGCATGTAGGTGATAGAAAAATTGATATATCAGATATTCTGTGATTTGAAGTGTTTGAAGCTATTTTTCCTGTTCATGGATTCAGAATAATATTGGAGTTTCAAATACTATTAATGTTATTTTGTTGTTGTTACACTACATAGAGTAGAATATTGTAGCATACTTGAGAAACTCAGTGGCTACAGAGGAATGATTTTCAAGATGCTAACATTTGGGCTGATCAGACACAAAGGCACCTTGTTATCCAATCACTCTATAATGAAAAGCTTTTAGTACTTTATTCTTAAATATTAAAGGGCAGCAGAAATCACTATTTATTGATGGAAAGTCTCAATCAGAAATGAGAGGTACCAAAATAAAAGAACCTGGAGGAAATAGACACAATTGCATTGAGCATAGGAAAAATTGCAAAAAAAAAAAAAAATTGTTGCATCTCTAAAACAAAATCAGTATGCTGTGAAAAGGAAAATTGGAGAATGAAAGAGAACTCTTAAATGTTTAAAATAAGATTTCGATTAAATTTTTTCAATAAAAGATAAAGTCAAGTACATCTTCCAGAAAATGGGACAAAAGAACAAAGATGGAAAATAATAGTGAAAAGGCTTAGAGACTCAATTCAGTATTTTTAGCACTTGAAGGAGAGGCATCCCAAAGAGAGAAAATGATTTAAATTAACATAAAGAGTTTTCTAGACCTAAAGACCATGAGTCTCCAGATTGTACCCTATAGAAAGGATTAAATATCCAACACAAAACCTATTATCATAAAATTTTAAATCATTGAAAATAATTTAACATTCTAAAAATTTTCAAAAACAGTGGGCAAATGTACATCAGATTGAATCTACACAACTCATCAGCAACCTTGCCTGCTTAAAAAAAAAAAAAAGAACAATCTAAAATTCCGATGGAATTTTTTATTTTGGAGTGCTAGGCACAGCTACACTGTTAATCATGGATTGATACATGTTCAGACATGCTAAGACAATAACACCAAATTTTTCCTGGTATATCTTTTGATAACACTTCTAAAAGAATGCTCCAGAAGAATTAGGGAGACTAAAATGGTCAAGAATTAGAAAGACATAGTATCCAGGAAAGGGGGATTGAGAAAAGGAAATCAGGGAGTAACATTCAAGTATTACAGTTGGTTCATTATTAAAGCAACACACACAAAGAAAGTAGGAGTAGCATTTTCAGAGGGGAAAATGAAACTGGTGAATTATTTAATAACTGAGTGTTCAGAAAATAGTGTTGGTTTTTGATAGGTCTGATGGAGCTTCCAGAAAACATTAACATAGCTACATAGAATGTGAAGCAAATTTATTTTTAAAAAGAAGCAATTATTAACTTGAGGAAAAATTCAGTGTTGTGACAAAGAAAACTTAATGAGAGTATACCAGCTGGCTCTACAGTGAACAGTATCTTTGCAGTTGTGTCAATGGAAATATTATTAATTTAACTAAAAATTGTGCAGTGATTATCTAGGGAGAGGAAGAATAAAGAACTAAATTCACATTTACCTTAATAGAGAGTCAGTGAATATTGCCCACAAATCAGTAAATCTAGAAAGAGCAGAATAAGCATCTATCTTAAAATATAGAAGGAAGAACAAAGAAACATCTAAAAGAAAATTGAGTTTCTCTTTAGGATGACAGAGAGGCACTGTTTTTCATAAGCTTTTAGTATTTAGGGCTCTTTAAAACTACTTGCAGTGTCCCTTTCCTAAATATAAAATTTAATTTTAAAAGGAATAATGGCATTTAAAATGTCAAGGAAATAAATAATTATGGATTATAGTCAACTTTTTACATTTTTGTCTTATTATTTTCTAGAGTTCCTGGAATAACTATTGCTACAGATATTATCTGTGGATTTCCTGGAGAAACAGATCAAGATTTTCAAGAAACAGTGAAACTTGTTGAAGAGTACAAATTTCCAAGCCTCTTTATTAACCAGTTTTACCCAAGACCAGGAACTCCTGCTGCAAAAATGGAACAAGTTCCAGCACAAGTGGTAAGATACATATATATATATATATATATATTTTTTTGGTAAAGTATTATATTTAGCCAATAGCTATAAAAATGCATCTGTGTTGCATACCTTAACACAACTAGCGCATGGTACACCCCTTAAATTACAAAAGATGGGGAGTTTTCCAAATTGGGGTCAGGGCAGGAGAGCTTGGGTGTGTTAAATAACCTTAGGCAATGAAAATATCACCTTTTTTTTTCTTTTGAAGAGAAACTCAGATGAAACTTGGAAGGGGGGTGGATTTTAACTAATATCTAGTATTTGCTTATGTTTATAAAATAAATCTTTGGATCTTTCAAAATAAGGCAACATTTAAATATTAGTGAGAAAAAGAGCCTTCATAGTTACCCTGTTTCTTGAGAGACCCTTTTCATAATTTGTTACATACTGGGGGTCCCATGGTTTTCCTATTTTTCCATTGGATAGATTTGATACTTGTGGTCTGTCTACCTGTCTGTCTACTTTAGATGTATGCTGCTTTTGCAATGAATATCAATATAATTTCATCCTTACATGTTAATAGATATATTACAGTAAAAGACTTAAGTATGAAAGTTTGAGATCCAATAAAGGCAAACTTTCCCAGAATGCCCCAGAAATGAATAGTCTTAAATATTTAGTTTCTAGATTCATTGGCTAAAGATGGAAAAATGTAGATAATCCTAAAGAAGAGGTAATTTTTTTTAACTTAAGATTTTCTACTTTGCCTCTAATAACCAAAAAAAAATAATAATTGTACCCTGCCATTAATTTTTCTCAAATACTTCAATGATAAATACTAAAAGGAATAACCTAAAGCTTATTGTTGTTTCTCTATTATGCATATGTGACTATCAAGCATATAACGTATAGATTCTTATTTCAAAACAAGTATATAAAATATATATATATTTAAGTTTGTTTTTCCTAGTAATACGGTAGTGAATATCATTCTTTATTTTCCCCAAATTTTTCTTACCTTTATTTTACAAGATTTCCGTGCATACAAGAATAGGGAATTATTTTGCAGATGATAAACCAATTTATTTTATTTGTAATTTAATAATAATAGAGCACATTATGACACCATAGATACTTAGTTTTTCATGAACTTAAAAAAGTCAAATTAATTTATAATTTTATATCTTAATTTTAATTTTTATTGGAGCATAGTTTACATACAGTAAAGTTCATTCTTTTGAGTGTATAGTTGTTTGAATTTTGATAAATGTGGTCACTAGTTTAATTATCACCACAATCAAAATATAGGACAGTTCTTTCAGCATCCCCCAGAACATCCTCTTTTACATTTTGAAGTCATTTACTCCCTTTATCCCCAGCTTTTGGCACCTGCTAATCTGTTGTCCTTATAGTTTACTCCGTTGTTTTTTAAACTTCACTTTAATTAAAAATTGTTTGAATTGTAACATACCTGCAGAAAAATGGACAGCTGTACATTTTTATAAAGTGAATACTCCCATGTAACCACTAGTCAGATCAAGAAGTAGAACATTACCAGCACCCCAGAGCTTTCCATTATGCCCTTCCCTATACCATTCTCTCCTACTCCCCAACAGATATCACTAGACCTTATTCTAAAACCATACATTAGTTTGACCTGTTCTTAAATTTGATATAAATAAAAGAATTCATCAGTGTCTAAGCATTTGGCTTTTTTTTTTTTAACTTTTTATTGCTGAGACTAGTTTGCTTTTGCAAGTAGCTGTAGCTTATCCATTTTCATTGCTATGTAAGGTTCTATTGCGTGCAAATCCCAGTTTCTTTATCCTACTGCCAATCACAGTCTGCATCTCAAGTGACTTGTGTATACATTAAAATTTGTGAAGTGCTGTTCTAGTTCACTAATCTTCTCTTCATCTGTTTTAAATCTGTCAAACCCATTTATGGAATTTCTAATTTTAATTTATTTTTTACTTCTAGAATTATAATGTAACTTTTTTCATAAATTCCAGTTTTCTAGTGAAATTCTTCATATTTTTCTTTGTATTTTTGAACATTACTCGGTTATCTTGAAGCCCATTCTGAATTCTCCAGTATCTGGACGTAACGTTGGTTCGTTTCTGTTGTTGTTGTTTCTTCCTTGACTTTGACCATTAGTCTTCTCTTTCCATGTAACTGATCATTCCTATTAAATAAAGACCTTTGTTAATTTTTTGAAATTGTTTTTCAGCTTTTCTGAGGATTGGTTTATTTCTGGTTTGCCTTACTTTCTGAGTGCAGCATGCCCAGAGGAGCGTTCTGAGTTGCAGCATTTACCAGTTTCCATAGTGTACTCTCACTGTCGCCAGATTGAAACTACCAATGTGATATTACTGAACATGGAATTGGGAAGAGATGCACACAGTCAGCTCCCGTGAGTGGGTATAAAGCTACATCCAGAATACCACTGACTGGAGCTCTTCAGGGTCTCAGTTGAAATTCTGTAGTGGTTACCAGGGGTTTTCTTCATGACAGGTCTTCAACTCTACTTTTTGTCTTCTTAGACTCATGAGAATTCGTAAGGCTTTGCATAGTTTCTCAGTGTCTTAGCTTTTGCTTGGCTGTTCAGCCTCCCAGCCACTGATTACAAATCGATAAATGCCTGGAAGGAAAAACTGACTCCAGATATTGAGCTTATGGACTTCCCTCCTTTGTGGAATCTTGGTCTGTCACATCTTCACTGCTTTGGTAGCTTTTCAATGTTCAAACAGTACATTTCATAAATTGTATTCACCTTTTCTAATTGTCTTTGGCAAGATATTAGTCTGATACAAGCTAGTTTGCCTTAGTCAAATCAGCTTTTAGATACTTTGTAGTTGTTGTTGTAAACATAGTCCCTTAGCATCTTCCTTACATTTTTATACTTTAGTCACCCAATCATAGTATAGCAGAACCTTTTTTTTTTTTTACAACTTTATATTTTAGAGCAGTTTTATGTTTACAACAAAACTGAGTAGAAAATACATGGGTTCCCATATATTTCCTGCTCACACACATGTTCAGCCTCCCCCAATTCTAACATCCCACGCATTGGAGTGTACGGTACATTTGTCACATCAGTGAACCTACTTTGATACATCATTATCACCCAAAGTCCGTAGTTTACATTACATTTAACTTTTGGTCTTGTATGGTCTGTGAGTTTGGACAAATGTATAATGACATGTGTCCATCATTATAGTATCACATAGAATAATTTCACTGCCCTAAAAATCCTTATTTTTTTCTCCCTCTTCCTTAACACTTGGAAACCACTGATATTTTTACTATCTCTGTAGTTTTGTCTTTTCCAGAATGTCATGTAGTTGGAATCATACAGTATGCAGCCTTTTCAGATTGGCTTATTACACTTAGTAGTATGCATTTAAGGTCCCTCCATGTCTTTCCATGGCTTGATAGCTCTTAAAACAACAGAAATTAATTGTCTCACAGTTCTTGAGACTAGAAGTCCAAAGGCAGGCTTCTAGTCTCTATGGGAATTCTTCCTTGCCTCTTTCTAACTTTGGTGGTTTGCTGGTAATCTTTTTCTTTTGCTTACAGCTGCATAATTCCAATCTCTGCCTTCATTGTCACATGGTATCCCTGTGTATCTCTGTTTTCACGTGGCTGTCTTCTTATGAGGACCCCAATTCTATTCGACGCTTATAAGGATCTACCTATACTCAACTAGTTATATCTGCAATGACTCTGTTTCCCAAAAAAGGTGACATTTTGAGGTGAGGGGGTTAGGACTTCAATATGTTTTTTTTTTTAGGAAGCTAACACAATCCATAACAGTTCTCTCATTTCTGTAACTATGCTATAGGTAAAACCTGTAGCCTGGAAGAGTTTCATTTTTGTAAAGTTCAGAACCTTAAATAAAGAGAATTACATATTAATAATTAAACTTAAGAGAACTACTGTCAAACAGGATGTGTGATATGCACTGAGTCATCTTTGTTCTCCTAAATTTATCAAAAATTTACAGTGGTCTACTCTACCAGTTTCAAGTAGTTTATGAACCTGCTTAGACGTCAATAAAATAAGATGCTGCAACACAGTTAATAGCAATTCTTTTTTATCTAATTTATTTCCCATTTCCTTGCCCAAAACAATCAACAAGGAAAGTAGAATCTAACCCATTATTGAAAGAAGAGCATAATGCTAATTGCTTTCAAACAACAGCTTTTTATTCTGGCTTTAGAATGTGTCTTAGTGGAAATATATTGTTTTCTTTGATATATTTTATTTCCACTGAAATCAAGCCCTCAAATAATTTTTTTAATGACAAAAATGACATAAAATAATTTCAGTATACTTTCCCTTTATTTATAACTACTTTTACATGAATACTGGTATTAATGTAAATAAATTCCAATGTTTTTAATGTTTCATAGTAGAGTTGTGATCATTGAACTGAATTATGTGTTTTTTCTTAATCATTTAAATCACCAAATGGATAAAGCACCATTCAGCTGAGTTTTGCATTTGCATATGTGGGAGGGGTGGATTTTTTGTTAATCTTGCTAAAAAAGAGTATAACCATCTTAAATTTATAATGAAAATTAATTAGGCAATACATTTTCATGAACAGTATAAACTAATTTTTTTTGTTAACTTTTGCAAGATTATTAATGTATAAGAGATTTAATAGTGAAATCACCAAAACCAAATGAGACTGACCTTAGACTTTTAGATGAAAGGTCAAATTTGCATGTTTATATTTTCTATTCCATCGAGTCTTCCTTCATTAGTCTTCATTAATCTTATGTAATTCTAATAGTATGTTTAAATCGTGGCTGAGATTCTTAGTCTGCCTAGAAAAGGTCACTTAAGTTTAAAAAGTCTTTTGATTCTTAGCTATTAATTCCAGACTTTGTTTTTAAGAAAATTTTTATGAAAAATAATGACATAATGAAATCTTTATTTTAAGAGACCTATGACTTGAAAAAAAACTTTAAGTAGCAAGAGTAGCTGTTGGAATGTTCATATTGGTTTAAAATGTTAAATTGTGATGATAAATCCACCTGCCTGCTTGTCTTATGCCTTGGAACCAGAGTATAAAGATAATATCTTTAAATACATCGTCATCATGAAAGAATTATAACAGACTCACCTGTAATTTCTAGAATATTTATTTACCCTAAGGATCACAAGGCCACAGAAGACACTTCCTGCCTCAGCCTTGAGTGGGAGTGCGTGTTCCAGAGGGGGCTGGAGGGACATCCTTGGGGTAGATAGATGCAGGCAGTTTGGATGAAACTATCTACAGTAGATTTCCCTGTGAAAGAGTGAATTTTTGCTGGAGGTGTTCAAACCACTTGGAATAGATGTTGCGTAAGGAATGTTCCTACATCACATCCAGAAGTTTATTCAATGACAGATAGTGCTGCTCCCAAATCCAGCTGCCTATGAGTCCAGGACGTACTTTATTTTAAAAAGCAAAACAGGTAAATACATCATATAGAGAGAATTTTGTCATTTTCTCTAAATGTTTTTAAAACTTTTTGTTGTTTCTCAGTATGATCCTAAAGTTTAACAACTCAGTATTTTAGAGAATATCAAATTTCCTTAATGGAAGAGATTCTGACACTTTTATATTACTAGGTAACATAATTTCATTATTTACAGTCTTTGATTTTCAAATTAAACTTTCTTCTTTGGGGGAGAGGAAAAAAAATATTTTCAAGAGTTTTTATACTCTAAATTGTTAAGTACATTTTATTCTAGATTGATTCCCAAACACACATGAAGGGAAGCCCACTTAAGATCCTTTCTGTTTTGACTTTTTTAAAAAAGAAATATTTGGGGATTTTCATGCAGTTAATTATATTTGATCCCTTCGGTTGGTCTTTTTAATTTCTCATTTCTGGACATGGTATTTCTTTTCATTTTCATTTTTCATAGTTGTTTTTCTTAGTTCTGTTGTATATAGATTTTAGCAGATCACTTAACAGTGTCTTTCCTGGTGACCTCAGTGACAGTGACATAGGGATGTCAGTGTTATCTCCATGTCCTAATCCTTTCACCTTTTCTTTATTATAAATCTGATGACTTTCCATTTATAATCAATTGACTTAACTTTTTCTGGAACATGAACTAGTAAAACTATACCATAATTAAATTAGTTTTTTATAGAGCTCAAAATGGCAGCAAAGAGACCTCCCTGTGATTGAGAGAATAGAGGGCCTCCCAAAGATGTCTACGTCCTAATCCTCAAACCTATAATCTGTTACCGTACATAGTCAAAAGGACTTTGCAAATATGATTAAGTTAAATTGTTTGAAATCGGATTATTATAATTGATTATCTAGGTGGGTTCAATGTAATCAAAAGGGTTCTTAGAAGAAGGACACAACAGATTTAAAGATAGAGGAGAGAGATGAGGGGACGGAAGCAGAGACTAAGGACAGGTTCATGAGAGAATAGCCTCTAGAAGCTGGAAAAGTCAAGGAACAGGTTCTCCCCTAGAGCCTACAAAAGGAACACAGCCCTGCCAATACTTTGATTTCAGACCATAAGACATATTTCAGATATCTGACCTTCAGAACTGTAAGAGAATAAATGTGTGTTGTTTTAAGTCACTAAATTTGTAATAATTTGTCACTGCAGCAAAGGAAACAAATATACTAACTATAGACTGTTTTGAGCTGAGAGCATTGTCTGGCTTTTTGAGACAGCTAAATTAATTGATCTTTTAGCTCAGTATGCTACTAAGGGTTTGCAGTGCCACTAGATGACACATGTTTGTGAAAACTGACACTTGATGCTACCCAACAGGCATAATAATCTTTAGGCCTAATTATAATAATGACATAAAAAAATAATAGTAAGAATTAATGCTTATTTGGCAATCAGTATGTGTTAGACATTGTTCTGAGCACTTCATATCTGTTACCTAATTTCATTCTCACAGCTTTGAGAACTAAGCACCTTATTATAGTTATTTTGCACATGAGGAAACCGAGATTCAGAGTAATGAATTACCTTGCTTAAGAAAAGTTCTTGTCTCTCTCTCCATTCTTATGTCTTGCCATTCCTTCGAACATGCTTGATGCTTCCACAACACTTTGCTGTTTATAGTTCTCTCTGGGTCTCTGTGTTCGTCTCCTCTGCCTCCACTCCCCTAGAGGGAGCAGCATGTGAAGAAACCTGGGAATAAAGAGGACACAGAACATTAAATATAAAACACATGATATTTAGGGTGGTAAGATACGTTGCAGCTTCTCCCTTGTTTTTGGAGCAGTGGAGGGCAACCTGCCAAGTATAGGTTATTGTCAATGAATAAGTCAGGAGCTATAGGGAAGGCTTAGCCTAAGTTGCCCTTATAAGCCATGTTAAATAGCTTTAGAGTGTCCTGTGGGAAGTAGGGAGCTACTGGATAGCAGTGATCGTGTGTTTGTTTTTAAAAGCTCATTGTAGGTGTAGTGGAGTGGGAATTAAAGAGTCAGAACACCCAATCAGGAGATCATGCAAGACAGGTTTGAAGACTAACAGGTGGATTTTAGAAATCTGTGACTTATTCCTGAGACCTTCAATAAATATTCTTCTTTTGGACTTAATTGTTCTAAGTCCTAGACTTAGCTGCATGTCAGCAAAGTGATTCTGTGTTCAGTGGAGAATACTCTACCTCAGGTCACTTAATTGGCTTTTGATGGACTCAACATATCAAGAATGGTAGGCCAGAAGATCTTACAAGGACCTTTGAACATGCGTAAAATTTCTGGCCATCACAACTTGTTTCTGCCTTTACTCCTGCTGGTACAATTGATGTTCTATTTCCTAATGTTCATGAGATTTCTCTTGAACCAGGCCTGGCCTCTTTTACTTAAAAGGAGAAATGCCAGCCTCTCCAGACCCCTGCCCTTGTCTACTTTCTGAACCTCCTCCCACATGATTTTATCTCTACCCAAACTGTCTCTGCATGGCGGTTACGGAATTGGCTCTCTCCTTGTAGCCTCTATATCTTTCTTTGTATTTTTGTTTTTCTAAGCACCATAAGATAAGCTTATCTCGTGTGTGTTACCTATAGAAGTCTCTGGATTTGGAACATTTGAAGAATTTTTTTTTAATCCTTTTTAAATGGAACATTTCCCTTTTGTCCTACTCTCACACTAAAGACTAAGGGAATGATATTGTTTGGAGCTTTGAAGAATGTGAAAATAACAAGAATTATTAAGTCTCATCTGTGGAGAAGGATGTTTGCCAATGTCGATAATACCTTAGCCTTGCCAGCATCATCAAGATTTTTGATTGTCTACCATCTTGAACCTGAAACGTTAAAGAATTTAACAAATGTAATTAATTTAGAATAAACCAAAACAATATCTTGTCAAAATCTCACAAAAGAAAATAAGTGCTCTTTCTAAGAAGGAAGTGCTCTCAGGGTGTAAGACATGTACATGGATATGGGCTGATACCGTAATGCCATATCTCAGCCAACAGGAACCTGTACATGGGACCCAGTGAAATAGTACAGGAGAGAGGTGTCACTGGTGAGACCTCTCTTAGTTTTACTGCCACGGGTGACTTTTTTTAAAGAGCTCAATCCTAAATTCTCTCAGCTTGAATCATTCTTTCAGAAAATCCCAACCTTCTCTTCGTGCGCCCTCATTGCTCCCCCTAAGTTTCTGCCCTCTGAATCTGACCTCTTCTCTGCCTGCCACAGAGCACCGCCTAACTTTTTTTATTAAGTCCTGATGTGATGTTGATGAATTGAATCCATTATCACATAAATCAACTTTGTGTAGTCTAACCCATAGGATAAGACATGATCAGACATATGTAGACTATAACTCCAGGATGGAACCATGGTTTTTTGGGATTGGTTTCTGTTCAGGATGGTAAAGATCAGAAAAGAAAAATACAGATTTTTGTTGCTACTTAAAGCCCTTTCATATGACTCTTCTGCTAATTACATGCCATTGCAAGAAAAAACTAGAGTTGCCCATACTTTGGAATTATGGCTTATATTGGGAATCATATTATCAAGTGTTCCAAAATGACCCAACTTTAGGACTATGAAGATAAGATGTGAGAGCTGTAAGTTCAGTGATAGCAGTCTTACTTCGTACTTTGTGGTGAACCTACACAAAATCTTTTCTTTTCTTTCTTTTTTTTTTTAAAAGAAATCTATGGAAAAATTACACTCAACTTATTTTCTTATGATTGTTTAAATTTTTTTTGCTTTCTTTGGCATTTATTTGTATTCTGCTTCTTTTATGAATTTATAATTACCAAAATAGTAGGAAGATATATGGTTATAAGTTCTCTCAGATGGTGAATTGTAGTGGGTACCAGGGTTGAGAAGGACTGAGTGAATGTTTATTAAATAAAAGAGAATACAAATTCCATCTTTTGGAAAGTCATCTTTATTATATTTCAATGAAACTTTTTTCCAGTGGCAATTGCATGCCTTGTTTTATGTAAGTTTTAGAAAAATTGCAAGGCTCTACATAATTCTTTTATGCCTTTCATATGAATTTGATTTATGAAAATTATAATATTCAATTTGAACTCACTTTTTATTACCTTAATAACAACTTGAGAAATGAGTAGACTCTTTGGAACAACTTCTAAAGATAAAGAACCTTATAATGATCTATCTTATTTTTTGATCTTATATTATTGTCTTCTATAACTATGATTCAGTAATAACTCCATATTTATAACCTTCTAAGGGACTTAAAAGTGTAATTCCAAGGATTAGAGCCAATGTTAAGTGTGTGTTTGGGTCGACAGCATATATCTGGTAATTTAACATGACACTTCTAACTCTTCCTCTTGGAACCATGTTTTTTCATTATTAAGGACTAAAGTTAAGTATGAGCAGATAAGCATTTAAATGGATAAGAATGTACTCTACTAATTATGTTCTATCTGTAATCCTATATCTAAGACAAATGTCCTGATCTTTTATTTTTATACTCATAATAAAATACCTTTACAAAGGTTGTATATAAGATTAGAAGTTATAAAGGGCAGGGAAATGAATCTTCCATTGTTTGAATGGTAATTTTTGCCAGAAACAAACATAGCCTGTGTTTTTCAAGTACTTTGTCTCACTTATTCTTCCAACAATACTTTCAGCTTCCTGGTATTATTTTTCACTTTACAGATGAGTTGCCTAAGCCTCAGAGAAATTAAGTACATTTGCCCAAGGTTACATGACTATTAAATAAAATGCGTGAGATTTAGAGTCCATTCTTTCTTTTTCTTCCATGCTCTTATAAACAGTAGAACAAATATCCTAGAAATTCAAAATAATTTTAGAATATTTTGACCAAAAAAGTATTCGTTTCTAAAGTTGTTTTTCTATTATAGCAGTAATTTTTTTTTACTTATAAGTCCTAGAAAAATTTTAAACTTCTTAAAAATGATTTTAAATTTATAGAACAGTTGTAAGAATAGAATATCTCCAATATACCCTTTCCTAGGATTCATTAATTTTTAACATTTGCCCTAAATTCGCTCTTTCTTAAGAGATAGACAGACATAGACATAGATATTTTTCCCCTGAAAAATTTCAAAGTAGATTACAGACATCAGATTACAGATTGCAGACTTTAATATTTAGTGTGAATTTCTTAAGAATGAGTATCTTATGTAACCACAATATTGTTATCTAATTCAGAAAATTCAACATTGATACAATGCTTTATCTAATCTACAGTTCATATTCTGATTTTGTCAAGAGTCCCAGTAATATACTTTATAGCTGTTGTTTATCTAATGTAGGACTCAGTTCAGGATTAGGTCTTATATTTAATTGTCATAGTTCCTTAGTCTCCTTTAATCTAAACTGTTCCTCCACTTTTCTTTATCTTTCATGATTTTTGAAATTTTTAAAGAATACTGGCCAGTTATTTTATGGAGTGTCCTTTAATCTGGGCTTGAGTTTTCCCCATGATTAGATTTATGTTACATATTTTGCCCTGTTACACTAAATAAATGATGCTGTGACCTTCTTGGGATTTGACATCTAGAGGCAAATGATGCCCTTTGTCCCTTATTGATGATATTAATTTTAATCATTTAGTTAAAATATTTTTTGATTTCTCCACTATCTAATTATCCATTTCCAACATAATTTTCAATCACAAGTATTTATTTGAATCGTAGAAGGAAGAAAAAGTAGACCTTGAAAATTCAAAAATCTTAGTGGTTTATTTCTCACTTTCAATTTTACGATGGCTTGAACTGCCACAATTATGTAGTTTAAAAGATTTTTCTCTTCTTAGTTTTAATCTATTCACAGTCTTTGAATTATTTTTAACAGTTTTTAATCCTTAGACTATATATATATCTTTAAAAAGGTACTCTAAATTGAGTGAAATGACTGAAAACTAAAATTAGAAAGGCAAAAATTTATTTCATTGAAGTGCCTGAATATTTACACAGCAGTTAGTACATGTAAAACTTTCATCCTCAAAAACTGTGTAGATCAAAAACTTGTGTTAAGTCCAGAGGAGTTAGGAAAACTCATGGATGAAATACCTTTAACTTTTAAGGGAGGTTCATAGGTCATAAATGAAATTTTTCTTCTGAAATACTGTGACATTCACTCACCAACTCTATCTGGTTATTGCTCAGTATCAAGGCATACTGTTGGAGTACAAGTACTTTCTATATATTCTATATTCCTTTACTGCCTTTCCTCTAGACCTTTGTTATCTGTGAAACCACAACATAGCCTCTCGAACTTATTTGAAGACAAAAAAAATTAAAAGGTGGAGAAAGAATTTTAGTTGGTTCTGGAATCAAGCACAAAAACTTGATTGATATCACTGAGACCATTACAGAGTAAATGCAAAACAAAAATTGATGGATCTCCTCTCAGTTAACCTCATGTTAAATCAGCAGAGAGCCTCAGGAGCCCTCCTCATTCTTATGAAGTTAACCAAGAATCAGTCAAATACTGTTAAAATGAAAAGCTGTGTGCTCTCCAAAGATTTAAAAAGTTTTTCCAAACAGATAATTTGTCAAATACCTGAAATGCTATCCCATTAAGGAACCTAAAGACCACTGCAAAGTAATTTAATTTGATTTTATCTTCTGTTAGCAGCCAGAGTTATACAGGGGCAGATTGGAAGTGGGAAGAAAAAACTCTGCTGACACTTCTCACCCATGTGCAGTAACCACCGCAGTCCTAGTGCCCATAATGACCAAAAACATGGCTTTGGGGAGTAATTTGAGTCTCCTGATCCCTTTGGTAGTCAGAACTACTGCTTATGTTAGAAATCATTGTTAAAACTACGGTTAGGATAATATTAATTAATTTACCTAGTATCAAATAAGCCTCTCTATGCAAGGGCCTGAGCTGGTTGCTATACCATATAGCAAGAGGACTCTTTTAAGTGTTCTTTACTCTCAAGTTGCATATAAGCTAGAAAGAAAGAGGAAGATGATGTAAATAGCGATGATACAAGGCAATGTGTCTCAAATGTTATGAGTGGCAAATGGCTGTTAAAACTTGGAAGCTCGTGAGCGAGATGATCAAGATTACTGTCCAATAAAATAACTTTTAAGTTTAGCTTTTCACTATATGAAAAATATTAAGAGTGAGGTACAGTTTGTTTCTAGAAAATGATAAGAAATCTAGTTCTTCTAAAACTCTCTTTCGCTAGAGTTTGTAGTGAATAATGAGAAAGACCTTTACCCCAGGTCGTTTGGGGCTCATCAAGGGAATTTTGACTATAATCACATCCGGACTCACAACCTTCTTAGCTCTTGGGACTATTTTTAGATAGTGATCTCAAATTGAGCCATCAGAAGTATATCATCTCTATTTTGTAGGCACCATCTACTGTTTAGATGTTTTTGAGCAGAGGAGTGACACAATTTCAGAGGTATTATGGGAAGGTGAAATTAGGAACAACATACAAGGAGCAATATGGAGAAAGGCTGCGGGCAGGAATTGAGAGGGTAAGAAAGTAGTATGGCCATGAGGACAAGAGGTCTAAGCTTTGGGGGCAAATAAGAGAGTAGGCAGAAAAGAATGAACGAGAGAGACCGAAGGCAGGGAAGAGTCCTATGACTTCTAAACTCAATGGTACTGGTAGTTTCCACCTTGTATAGTGCTCATCATGTGCCAGCCACTTTTTTGGTGCTTTACATATATTGATTCATTTAGCCTTCACATCAACCCTAAGTAATAACTGTTATTATCCCCATTTTACAGCTGAGGAAACTCAGGCACAAAGAGTATAAATAACTTACTCAAAGTCACATAGCCAGTGGTAGAGTTAGGATCCAAAACCAAGCATTCTGTCTCTATACTCTGCTTCCTAGCCACTCTATAATAAACTCTAGTGGCAAGGGAGAAAGAAAAGCAATGCCTAAAATAAAACTCTAAAAGACTTAATTTAAACACAGAATCCTCCACTTCTATTTTAAATGTATGGAATTTTAGAACCAAAATTTTGTTCATTTAAAGGCAAAATGCTTTAACCAGCATGGCAACTTTAAAGATGTAGGAATCTGTGCTCACTGAGGCTTGACGAGGTAAAATTATTTACTCAGAGCTTTATCCACAGTTGGGTCAAAATAGGAACGAGGACAGGGATCCATAGGCAGACACCAGTGCTATTCTGGCTGTTCTAAGGAGTGTCTTAAGTGTTTAGGGTCAGTCTCTGGCATTGGGTCTCTAGCCAGCTCCCAGGCATCCCTCTTTGCCTTCCCAACAGTTTCCATGTTTTCTTTCACCCCCAAGAGTAATATCCAGAGTTTAAGCTTTTCCTCACTATGCCCAAACTCCTTTGCACTTTGACTCTTTTGCTAATCCCTGTTAAAAATAGGAGAAAAACAGAATGAAAACTTTGAGGGCATTTACAAGGGTTAAAAAATATTGTAGTCACTGTCCTTTAATACTAACTATCTTGCTAGATCTAGATGTCATTGTCTTAAAAGTTTTTAATGGAAACATGTATGTATCAGGCATTAATTAAGATGGATCCTGAGCCTCTGTGGCCTACTGACTCTCTTGCTTTTTAATTAGCATGGTGTTCCTTAACTTGATTCTTTTTGTCCACTTATCCTGCCATAGGTCTTGTTAACTCTTTCCTTTAAGCATCTAGGCCTTACCAAACAAAGAGCACATAACCTGAGTAAAAATTGTGGGCAAATTGTGTGCCTGGTACTCTTGATGCCAAATATCATCGGAAATAGAATGAGATGGGGATTTTGATTAGACCTCTTCCTAAGGGGAAGGGACTGTATGTAGATTGTAACTAAAACTTTGAGAAGTCACCTGAAATGGGGCTTCAGACTCCCACAACATATGCTTATAACTGCCTTTCAAAGAGGGAGCACCTGGTTCACTTCAGGTCTTTTCATTTGCTGAGTAGAGTTACAAGCTAGAATACCACTCTCCATGTTACTGTCTTCTACTCACCCCCGCCCCGCCCCATACCCATAGTGTGCTCAGGCGGTCCGTTCAAAACACCAAATATTTAAAGAATGTTGGTCCCCCTGGTGCCAAATGTGAGTAGTTTGCAAGAGACTTTCATCTATCCTTAATTCAAGGTCAATGGATCTTAGTGTTTTGAGAATCTGATTTTATATGTGTATAAAATATTTATGACACACATACTTCCCAGGAAAAAGCAAAAATGCCCCAAAATGTGAATATGTTTTTGGAGTACATAGATATTCTAAAGCCATCTGCAGTCCTGATAAGAACCAATGTGCATAGTGATTTGTGTCACCTGACTGGCTTACAATGTCCTGTCCACAGTAGAAGAGCCACCTTAGGACATTTCCTTACAGACATAAGACACCAACAATGAATGCTTATTGAATAGATTGAATGGAATGAAAGATTATTAAATAAATATAGGCTGACCACATAATTGCTGATGAAGCTGGATAAAGACACTCATTTTGAGGAATTGGTTCATTCATGAGAAGAACATACTGAACATCTGGTTAGTGGATATGCTTCATATAAACCTAACAGAGAAGGGTTGAGAACAAAGATACTACTTTGAGAATCTGTACTCACAGAGATCTGTGACAGAACCAAAAAGAGAACACTATAAAACGAATGCAGTGTGACCTGAAACGGGAAACGAATTCACAAAAGCAGTTTTACAAATGGCACTTCAATACAGTTGAAAGAACACACATGACCTAGATTAAATAATTGGTTAGATTTTTTTTTTTTATTGTTTGGGGTTTGGGGGGTATGGAGATTCTAGCAGAATGTAATCATTTATAATGAAAAAACGCAGCCTGATTCCAAACAACCAACTTAAAAGCAAGTTAAAAAGTATAACTTATTTAAAAGTTAGGAACTACGCTTACTACTTGCTAATTTCTCCATATAGGAAAGGATATATAGTTATAGTTATTACATAGCTGAATTCTGGATGGCATGTATGTGATATAATTATATTGGGAAGTGGAGATGGGAAATATACACGTAAATGGGGTGGCAGAGAAAGGAATGAAAGCTCATCTTCCATACTGAGAATTCAATAGATAGTGCCTAATATACGAAAAAATTAGGACTAGTAATAAATGTGATAGTAACAAATTTAGCAATATAGTCATATAAATACCAAAAGAATAAAAGAATTGAACATAGTTACTTCCAAGGAAGCTGGGAAGCTCTGTTGAGCTGGTTGACTCTTTCAGATTGCATGCATACGTAACTGATTTTGGCAAACAACTGAAAAAGTAAGCTAGTGCCTTAGGGGTATTAGTATTAACAGAGTTGCTAAAACCAAACAACATGCTCCCAGAAAAGACTACAGCAAGGCAAATTTTCCTATCTACAAACTTGTTTAAGGCCACATGAGTATAACAACCTAGGAGGGTGCTGGCACTGAAAAAGAAAAAAGAATGCGTAGCATTTTTCTGCAATTAATAGATTGATAAAGAAGTTCCAACATTGTTCTGAAAAAATTTTTTTAAATAAAGAAGTTTATAATCATTTGCTTTTAGTGATAGAGGAAGCCAGCAGATCCAGTTACTGAGTGAAAAGAAGTTGGTTACAGCTGACTCCTGAACATGGGGGGAACATGGAGGAAGGGGTAGAAGGGGCCTCAACTCCCTTACAGTAGAAAATATGCATATAACTCAACTCCCCCAGAACTTAACTACTCTGAAGTTTTTTGGATAACATAAACAGTTAACACATTGTGTATGTTATATGTATTATATATTGTATTCTTACAATTAAGTAAGCTAGAGAAAAGAAAATATTAAAATCCTAAAGAAGCAAATACATTCACAGTGTTTATTGGAAAAAAATTGCGTATAAGTGGATCTGTGAACTTCACACCTATGTTGTTCAAGGGTCAGCTGCAATTGCTGATAAAATGGGTAGTGCAAACATTCAGTAAACAAACCTCTGAGAGAATGGATGAATGCTTATCATTAAACTATAGTTATGAGCACTTTGAAAATATAAAGCACTATATGAAGGTCAAGAAAATGTTTGGATATTGACATTGATTAAAGTTTCTATAAGCATAACTCGATAATATTATCACAGCCAGGTAATTTATTCAGGTTTGTCAAAGACATTTGTCATTTTGCAGCTGAAACATGCATGCATGTTAAACCTACAGGCCTTTTTTTTATTAAACACCTTTTAGGAGCCTCTTCCAATGAAAAAGCCGAAAGCATACAAAGTGAATGGTGGGGTCCTTCACTGCTTAGCTCTTTTTTGCTGAAGAGGGAAGGCAAGGAAAGAGAAGCAGAAGATGAGAGATTAACGTGGATGTGAGGACAGTATCCCAAGACAGATGGACAGGCCTAGTCTAAGCCCTGAGAATATGCTTCCAGTGATGCTCACAGACCCCTAAGAATTGAGAGCCCAGCTGATGAGATAGCAGTACTTCAGCCCCTAGGGAGGTCTGTGGTGGTATACTTAGCATCACATTCTACCTATTTTCTCATTATTTAAAATTGTCAGGTTTGTCATCTAGTACCTACAGTCTGGGCATTTTTCCCCTACTATGTGAATATGAATTAATTTTCCTGAAAGCTATCATGAATTATATATAACTAAAGTTGTCTCAGGTGTTAGAATGGGCACAGGGTACACCTCAGCTACTTCACGTTCCTCCTGCCTTGGGCTTTATGTAATTTCCAAGGACCTCGAACACTATCCCTCTTCCCACACCCCTATACACATATATTCCTGTACCCTTCCTGCCAGTGACTGAAAATATTGCTTGGCTTAGAGCCCACCTCAGAAATTTTCATCCACTAGCTATCTGTGCAGTTACCTTGCTCTATAACATAAAAAAAAAAGAATCGACTGATTTCTAGAGTGACGTGAGGACGAAAGCATGGAGAAGATTGAGCTATATATTAAATTGTCTTCTGGTTATCAAATAAAGACTCCTTTATCGTAAAGGCCAAAGATAAAAAAGAAAATGTGTATGCTTAATATATGGAACAAAAAATAAGTCTATTTTTGACATACTTGAGGAGAAGATAGGTCAAAAAGCCCAGCCACCCCTGAAATGAATTTTAGATTGTTATTATTAGTGTGATGGGATAGAGGGAGATATCAGTGATGGTTGCATTGCTGATAGAAATGATTTTTACAGTAGGTGCTAAATTAGATGTAGAAAGTAGGAGAGTTATCAAGCCTACATTGTCATGTCTGACCTTCCAGGTCCCAGTCATGGAATCATAATAAAAACGAGTTGTGCGCTTATCTAGAGATGCAGCAATAACTGACACAGAACAATTTTCGAGCTTCTCTTCAAATAGGGTGACACCAGGGGTTATTCAGGGTCATAAAGGAGATGCATTGGTTCTGATCAGTTTTTAGAACTATATTGCAGCTTATCTGTGGGTCAGAGAAATTTAGTTTTTTCCACTCTTTTTCATCATTTTCCCCCTTGGGGGCTGTGTGAATTAGCCTCTGGAACCTGGTCTGAGGCTCTGAGCATTAATAGAGTTTGTGCAGAGCCACACTGTACAACTCTGTATTTCACAGTGTTGAGCTCCCAAGCTCATCCTCACTGACTGTTAGATATAGTTCAGGCACATTACCATCTCTTTATAAATAAATAAAAGGAAGAGAAATACTTAAGGACAATGCAGAAATACATAAAACTCCAGGATACTAATTAGAAAAACCCATACTGCATTTATTTTGTCCACTTCCAAAATATTACTCTCAATTACCTCTCTAATATGACTCCCTACTTTTGATTTTTATTTAATTGTATAATGTCTCTACTAAAATAATTTACAGGTGTCAGACATGATTACAAAGCAAGCAGGAAAAAGTTAAACAAAACCAATTGTTTCCAGCCTCTCCCTAATTTCAAATAATTTATAACATAGTAAAACTTTGAAGACAAAAATAAAAACTGTCATACATAGATGCAGATTTATTGCCCCACACAATTTGCTGGTTGTGATGATAGGACAGACTTCGAGAGTTTTAACATGGTAACTGCTAATCCTTATAAAATATCACTGTGAGAATAGTTATCTTGTCATGTGTTAAAGGACTGTTTTAAATTTTAGAAATAACAGTGAAACCTTTTCATGCATGAGTAATATTTATATTTATGAATTAGTCTAGATATACTAAAATGGTGTGAAAGAAAATTAAATAGGAATTAGATTAAAACCTGTTTTCTTTGTCAAACTGCTTAGCTTCAAAGTAACCAAAGGGAGGGGGCAGGACATAATGTTTATTTTCATGCTACTAAGTGTTTGGCATGTTATAAAAACTAGTGTCTAATATATGGGGAGCAAATCAGGAATCTGACTATATTCTGAACTGTTACTGGTTGTTTTATTTACTTGTTTATTTTTAAGGTAAGCGTAATCCATGTTATATAGCTGTTGATTTTGTCCTTTCCTAATATTATATGCAGCAAAAGATACTGGATACTGTCATTTCCGTATCCTATATATAACCTGTTAGAGGAAGGAGCAAGCTTTATGAGAGAAGGCAGACATGTTGAAAAAAATGTATGCATAAAACATAAATTAACTCAATAGCAAAATCCCATGGGAAACAAGTTTCAAATTCTGGAGTTGCTACAGTTATCATCTTGAAGTACCAGTTATAATTATAAAAATAATTTCAACATAAAATAAATTTGTATTTGATTTAGTAATCTGTAAGAATCATAAACAGGTCATTCATTGGCACAGGCGCTTGGCGAGCAGTATTAATACTAAACGTTAATACCCAGAATTTTTGGAATTCATTCAGCATTTAAGTACTAACCGGTTGCTGGTTGAGTATAGTAATTGTCTATTCTCCCAAAAAGTTTGTTAGCTCTATTGAGTCCATTGGCCTTGTTTGGCTTGCTTTCTCTCTCACCAGGGCTTAGTGTGGTCCCTGCAGCGTAATGGACATGCAGTAAGTGTGTTAAATGAATGAGTGTGTCATTCAATGACTAAGTTTTAGAGCTTGGAGAATGCATTTTAGGTACAGCGGGTGAGAATAGAGACAGAAAAAAATTGGTTGGAAGGCTCTTATGTGGAATCAGAATAGCAGCTGACTGTCTGCTCACAGAGGAATGACCAAGAGGTACCAAGATGGCTGGAGTGCACAGGTGGTGTTCAGATTGCTCGAGACAAGCAAGTGGATTAATGTAAGGTGGGGAGCAAGAGTCTGTAGGGAGAATGAAGGACAAAGGAATGGGGAAACTGAGGTTACTAAAGTTGAAGAGTTATGTCATGAATTGAGAGCCTGGAGGGAAAAGTTTACCTGCGTGGATCGTTTGAGGGACTAGAGGACTCAGGGAAGGTAAAACCAAAGTCTTGTGGGACTTTGGGGTGGCAGCATTTATTGAACAGCTTCCATATGCAAGGCACAAAGAGGTGTTGGCACACTGTGAAAGTGGTAGAGATCTTTGCAGGCATGTAGTTAAAAAGGTCCTTTCTGCTTGGGAGAATCTAGCATGGAAGAGGTGATCTGTGAACTGGACTTTTCAGAACGAATTTACCACATGGAGATGGTAAGGGAGGTATTCCAGGCAAAGAGGTAGCATTCACAATATGTGGACTCAAGGCAATGTGGAATCTTTCAGGCACAAGACATTTCCTTTGGTGTTAGTGGGGAAAATGTGGACAAGCCCTAATGCAGTACTTGAGACTTGATTCTCTGAGCATTAGAGAGTCTTTGAAGGTTTTTAAAGAGGAGAGTGACATTAGATGACCATGCACTAGAAAACCCACTCTGGCTTCACCACAGAGGTGGGTTTAGTCGTGATTCTAAACCCTGGCTTCAATTTAACATCACCTGGAAAGATATTAAAAATTTCAAATCCTAGGCTGCAGTCCAGATTAATTAAATAGAATCTATGGCAATGGAACCCAGACATCAGTATTATTTAAATCCCCAGGTGATTCCAATGTGCAACCAGAGTTGCACACCAATGGTTTTGAGTAGGGGTTGGCAAACTCTTTCTGTAGAAGGCCAAAGAGTCAATATTTGGGGCTTTACAGGACATACGGTGTCTGTGGTAAGCATTCAGCCCTGCCAGTGTGGCATGAAAGCAGCCACAGACAATACAGGAAAGAACGAGCATGGCTGTGTTCCAATAGAGCTTTATAGAAATTCAGATTTCATATAATTTTCACATGTCACCAATAAGTCATGTTCCTTTTTTTTCCCCAGCCATTTAAAAGTGTAAAAAGAAATCACAGACTGTACCAAAAAAAAAAAAAAAAAAAATAGGTGGCCAGCTTTATTCGGCCCAGAGATCATTTTTTACCAGCTCTTGATTTAGAGGGTGAAAATTGGACCCAGATAGTCCACGAAAGAAAATATTGCTACATAATCCAGATAAGAGATAGAGTTAACTCTTTTGTGGTCAGTTATAAGGGCAGAGTGAAGATAAGTGACACTGAATTGATATTTATAGCAACTCATGTTCTCGTGTGCTACTTTTAAAGTTGCCACCAAAAGGAACTTTGAAGGAATTATTGTGCTTATGTGGTACTCAGTACCCTTGGACTTTCTCTTTTTACCTTGCAAGGATTTTATGCTAAAAGGCTGTTTCTTTTCCAACTGCTTGTAATGGCTACTCATTTTAGCAACACTTATTACAACAAAGTAGTTAAGTCTCCTTCCTTTCTTGTGCCAGCCTTGCCTTTGTTGCTAGAGAATGACCTTTCATTGCAAACAAATGTTCTCTTTAGAAAATAAGGTGAGTCTGATAAGAAGATATGGCTACTTAGATTCTATTTTATCAGCTATTGTTGAATTAATGCAGAATTTCCTCTTTGCATTTTCTTCCAGCATTTGTTGCCTAGTTAAGGACCTGCCAGGGTAAATGGTGCCACCGCTCCTCTACCAACCACACTGTGAAAATAAGAGGCTGATTGTAACGCGTTCAGCTCCACTAAGGTTTTTTAGAAACCATAAGGCTGAAAAAAAAAAAAAAAAGACGAAAGACAAAAGCGTTTCCCCACTGATATCTACTGTGTTTTAGAGTCAGTGGTACATTTCCACATTTGCCAGGTTATTTTATTTGAATACCATTACGCTTGGATGAACAAATTCACTTCTCTATTTTCCAACTTCCACTCTTAGAATTCTGCTGTTTTAATGTCCTCAAGAAATGCTTACACATGCCCCACCCCCAACACACCCGTCCACTGCGGAGATTTGAGAAACTGAAGAACCCGATAACTCTCCTTGAATTTGCTGTGACTGGAGGGACAGAAGGAAATTTAAGACAGTCAACAGTATTTATAGTCATCTCAATTATCTTGCAGATCTTACTAGAAAGTAAGAGGTGAAAAAAATGTGTAAATTAGAGCAGTCTTATTTTTCTTTATTTTCTCTATGTCCTTAGTTAGTTCTCATAGAACATGAAAGCCTGTGTGCCTTATAAAGGAAAAATAGATGAGATTTGAAATTTGTCTGCTCTTCTGAGTAGTTTTGGTTATTTTGATGACCAAACATATTTCACATCATTGATTTTTTTTTTTGAAACTGATTTATAAATTTTGAGGTTCATGTTAAAATCCAGGGACCTGTTTTTCCTTCTCTGTGATCTTGAATGAATATTACCTTAGGGACACCATCCAAATATGTACAGTATAAAAGTTAGATTGTGACTGAGTGCTGATAATGTCAAGTGCTTTTAATTAAGCTTCTGATGTTTTATACATTGATAATAAAATAAAGGTTCAAGGTTATTAAATTAACTTTCCATTTATTTTCAGAAGCACTCACTAAGTAGGGAACTAAATATATAACAGCAGCCTGTTCACTGCAGCCAAAGCCTGAATGTGCCCCAGAGGAATCCCTGTGTAGAGTCCATTTCTAAGTAAAGAAAGAGGTCAGGAAATCAGGCAAATCTTCAAACATAATGTGGAGATTAAGAGTGAACATGCCTGCTAGAATTCAGAATCCAAAATGGCAAGAGCCGAAAGACAGAGGGGAACCAATCTAGAAGAGTAATGGTTAACAGTTGGAAGAGAACTTGGAGATCATCTTGGCTAGTGATTTTCAACTTTAGCTGCACATTGGAAAACCCAAGAGCTCTTCAGTAACAGGCTTGCCTAGATCCCACTGTGGTACTTAAATCAGTGCCACTGGGGACTAGGACTAGCACTGGTATATTTTAAAGACTCCCCAATGGTAATAACCTGCAACCAGAGTTGAGAACCACTGGCCTAATCTAACTTTCTCATTTTACATATGAAGTCCAGAGCAGAAATGGCCTGAAGTCAGAGAGCTATTATTTGCTTGGATTTTAACTTCAGTCTTCTCTCATCTTCTTGTCTCCTTCATTCAGTATACTCCCAGTGCAATCACATCTCCTCTCTCCTCTAAAGGATATCAATAGGTTCATGACTGTCAAATCTATGGTACATTTCTCTCTTATCGCATCATACCCCTGTATCTAACTTCCTTCTCATTATCTCTCCAAATTTCTCACAGCCGGCCACCTCAAACTCATTATATTCAAAACTGAATTCCTTCCTCACCCTGTCGCAGTCCCCAAAACCTGTTTTTGTTTTTGTTTTTTTGTCTAGAGTCCTTCTGTCAGTGCAGGACACTCTCCCCTTTGTTATCTCAGCCAGAAATCTTGGAGTTTTCTTCTGCTCCTTCCTCTCTTGCATTCCTATCTAATCAGTCACCAGGTGTTCTCCATCTTGACTCATACCTATTTCTCAAATCCATCTCACTTACCCTCTTTGCCCCTAGCTTAATTTAGGATGTTGTCATTTTTTCTGAACCATTGCAGAACAGCATCCTCTCACACTGTCTTTGGCCTCTAGCCTTGCTCTCACTCTCCATCTCTAACACCATTAGGAAATTCTTCCTGAAGCACAGATTTGATCATTTGTCACATTTCTTGCATTGTGTGCTGTAATCACTTAGCAATTTCTTTGATTCAACAAAGCTACCTCCTTTTCTCTCTGTCTCTGTGTGCCAATACCCAAGCTAATTTCTTACAGTTTATAAAGAGCATAATCTGTCTACATACTGAGTTTTCTCGTGTTGGCTCGTGTCAAAAAGCGAACTTTCAGTAAGGTATTATGTTTTCAACTAAATGCTGTCCCGTTTAGACTGAATTTAATAGACCCAGCATTGCCTACACCCTGACAACTGGAACCTGCCCCTGCAGGTATAATAGAAGACCTCCAAGATAAAACTCAGACCTACCTGAGCATTAGATCACATCCTGAGTAGTTACTTCACTTCTTAAGTTTTCCTGGCTACTTCATTTTTTTATCCCTGACTTCAGAGTTTCTTGTTCCTTATTGCTGAACCCTGCCTCACAGTGATTTTCTTAGTTCCTGACTAGTTCTTCACCAAGGACCCCTTTGACCCTCAGTCATTTGTTTTTATTTTGTATCTCTGGGCTATTTCCACCCTTTCGCCTCAGGATATGGTCTTCTGAATCTCGTGAATGTCTGTCCCTGCCATGTGTAACTGACCAGTTCTTGATCCCTAGCTTTTATGGAATTTTGACTCCAGACTCCAGTCTTCGTTTGGGATTTGTTTAGAACTCTCCTAGTCCCTACCACACCATCATAGCCTTGCTGTCTCAAGTACACCTGCATGACACAAAGTTCAGCTATTCAGAACCTGACTGTTCAGTTAGTGAGTTGTCTTGGCTCCTTATCTTTTCATTCTTACTTTTCTGTAGCAACTTGCCAATTGATGGGTTACCACTTCTTGGGTTCTCTGCCAGAAAGGGGACAGGAAAAAATAAGTGTGTTGAAACTCTCCTTTCTTAGTATATCAGTTATACTTAAATATACATATTAAGTGTGTGTGTGTGTATGTGTGTATATGTATATGTGTATATATATATATATGTATGTGTACACACAAATACACATATATATTATGTGTATGTGTGTGTGTTTTGGTGGTTGCCCTAGAGTTTGTAATACACGTACATTTACAAGTAATCCAAGAAAAAAAAAAAAGCCACTTTCACATAACACAATACTATTTCACTAGTAGTATACCTTATAACAAGAAAATAATCCTAATCCCTTTTTCTCATCCCTTGTATCATTGTTGCCATTCATTTCATAAATCCATAAGCATACATAATTGAGTATGTTGTTGCTGTTATTTTTTAAACAAACTTTTCTGTTAGATCTATTAAGAAAAAGAAAAATTAAAGTTTTTATTTTATCATTACTTTTTCCTTGGTCATTGCTCTTCTTTATGCAGATCTGAATTTCAGGCCTATAGTATTTTCCTTCTTTCTAAAGAACTTCTTTTCACATATCTTGCAAGAGAGGTCTACTGGCAATGAATTCTCCCAATTTTTGTTTGAAAAAGTCTTTATTTCTTTCACTTTTGCAGGATAATTTCACAGGGTACAGAATTCTAGGTTGGTATTTTTTTCTCTCAACTCTTAAATAGTTTGTTTTTCTTGTTCGCATGATTTCTGAGAAGAAGCTGGATGTAATTCTTATCTTTGTTCCTCTTTAGGTAAGGTGTTTTTCTCCTCTGGCCTCTTCAAGATTTTTCTCTCTGATTTACTATAATTTGAAAATGATATGCCAAAGTTTTCTTGGCATTTGTCCTGCTTGATATTCTCTGAGCTTCCTGGATCTGTGGTTTGCTGTCTAACATTAATTTGGGGAAAATTCTCAGTCATTATTGTTTCAAATATTTCTTCCTTTCTTTCTTTATTCTTCTTGTAGTATTCCCATTATGCATGTCATACCCTTTGCAGTTGTCTCACATTCTTTGGATATTCTGTAGTTTTCAATCTTGGTTCTCTTTGCTTTTTAGTTTTCAAGGATTCTATTCATATATCCTTTAGGTCACAGTCTTTCCTCAGCCATGTTTAGTTTACTAATAAACTGATAAAGGCATTAGTCATTTCTGTTAGGATTTTTGAGCTCTAGCTTTTCTTTGTGGTTCTTTCTTAGGAATTCCATCTCTATTCTTACATCGCCCATCTGTTCTTGAATGTTGTCTACTTTATTCGTTAGAGTCCTTAGCATATTAACGATAATTGTTGTAAGTGTCCAGTCTGGTAATTCCAGTATCTCCGCCATGTCTGGTTCTGATGCTTGCTCTATCTCTTCAGCTTGTTGTGTTGTGTTGTGTTTTTGCCTTTTGCTAGACCTTGTAATTTTTCTTGATAGCTGGACATGATGTACTGGTTAAAAGGAACTGCTATACATTGGCCTTTAGTCATGTGATGGTGAGGTGTAAGGAGAGAGACAGCCTTCCTTCTATATTCCTATGATTAGATCTCAGTCCTTTAGTGACCCTGGATTTAGTGCTTCTGGATTGTGAATGTATGCTTGTTTCTGTTTTTACCTCTGCCTGCCTTAGATGAGACAGGATGGCTAGAAGGGCTGGAGTCCAATAATTCCCTTCCCCAGGTAAGGTAGGGTCTGATAATACCCCAGCAGGTTAGGGTCTGCTTAACTAGTTTCCCCTGAAAGTGAGTCTTATTGAGAAGAAGAGTTCACTAGTGTACTTCAGAATGCTTCCTTTTCCCCTCCCTTTGCCAGAAGGAAGCCCCAGGGGCTTTCTCTGGTATTTACTGTGGGAACCTGTTAGAGCTCTTGGAGGTAAATTTCACAATATTGTGGGGCCTTCCACGACTGGCTCTCCCTGGAGTTCTTAACTTTCGGAGTAGTGTGCACTGAGCCGCCAGCATTTCATTAATTACAATTCAAGTTTTCCTACCTGAGTACCGGTTCCTACAGCAGCTGCGCCCTGAGTCTCTGCTCCCAGAAGCTGCATTCTCCATATTTACCTATTAGTCTCTTCAATTCTGGAGGCTGCAGTTTTCTCTGTGTCCTCCCCTCTCTTCTGGACCCACGAAGAATTGTTGATTTTTCTGCTGTTCAGCTTCTTACTTGTCGTTAGGTTGGAATGGTGACTTCCAACTCCTGGCACATGGAACAGGAAACCAGAAGTTAGTATATTGAAATTCAAACCTGCTTTTTTGGCTCCTTACTACAATGAATGATGAAGGCTTGCTGAAACATTTATATTTTATTATAATATACCTTAAGTTTATCAAACTCTCTGAAGGCTTGTAGGTTTTATTAGTTTTTGAGACTCCAAATGTAGAAATTACATATTAGCTTATAATAACAATGTTTTATTTGAGAACGCTTTAATCTACAAGAGAAAATGATCACAGAAAGCATTGAATTAGATTGGGAACCAGGAGAAGTTAAATGGGTGGGTATTGTTACAGTTTAGTTGATTGGAAAAGCTCACCTTCAAAATACAGATTCTTATCACCTATGGAGCCTTTTTCAGATATGAACTCTGTTTATACCTTTGATAAAAATTGAAAATGATTACATTGTCTGGAAACTTGAACTGTTAAAAATGCTCCATTGAGGCCTTGGTTTTGTCTGAAAAAGAGGTTTAAACATGGATCTAAAAGAGGTCACCAGTGTTTTCTGTTCTTGAAAAGTGAAATACAAAAGCAGTTTAGGGAATACCTATGAGATGGAGATCTGCAGGTATTTAGCTTCTCAGAAATCTAGAAGTTCTACCAAATTTTATGCTGCTTCATCTTTTAACCCAGACTACAGCCCACACAGGGTGCAGGACTCGGCTTGTACTTAATTCTTAATAACCTCCTGTCTCTGGGCCCAATATTTGGGATTAATAATAACAGTGACTTGAAGGCACCTTTACAGTTTGGGAATAGATGTTTGCTGTATTCACTGTACTTTGGCCACCCTCATTACAAGCTCATCACACAACTTGTTTAACATGTTTACTTTTTAAACACTTGGAGAATTAACAGGTGGTTGCATGACTGAGATGTTTGTTTTAACAAGCTAAAAAGTGGGAGGTAATTTAGACACACATTGTGATGCAATAGGAAAATACCTAATTATTCCACTTTTGGCTCAGCTTTTAGTTTCAGTTAAAACTGCTGATAGCAAGGCTCAGCAAGCCTATTTTGTAGCATACTACACTTAACATTGTCTTCATATGAGAAACTGGCTCACTAGCAATAATGGCCATGCTTTAGTGACTTGTACGTGAAATCTACTTTGCTTTAGTGCTAGAACTTAGTAAAGAATCTCTTCTCAGAGTATCTGTTATTAGCAGTTATAATGTGAATACAGAAGGTTCTGAAAACCCCAGATCTATTTCATCATGCTCTAAAAAGCAACTTATATCTTCTATCTGAACATAGAATGCTCAAATGGTAAATCCTGAAACCAAGACAGCTAACTGTTATTTTGCCTAATGCATTCATCCTGATGTGTCAGGATATAGGTTATGATTGGTTCTTAAACTATTCTCATTGAGTGAGTAGAAGGAGCAAGAAATTTTGCTGGATAGTTAATTGTTCATTTGCTTTGGGTCAGGGACTACTTTCAGAAGTAGATGTGGTCAAAGATAGAGATTCAAGATCAGGAATGGCTAACTTTTTTTGTAAAGGGCCAGATAGTAAATTCCTTAGAGTGTACGGGCCATACAATCTTTGTCATAACCACTCAGCTCTGCTATGTTAGCATGAAAGCATTCACAGACAATACATAACTGAATGAGTGTGGTTCTGTTTCAGTAAAACTTTATTTACACAAACAGGTGGTGGGCTGAATTGGCATATGGGCCATCATTTGTCAACCCCTATTTTGGATTCCAGAAGATGAAGCACTGAGCTATATGCTCTGACTGCACACAAAAAATAGCAGTGGTTTTCAGTTAACTGGACTAAGTACATATAACCTAAAACATTCATAGCCAAGACTTCACTGTATTTGTATGTAATAAATTTATTGTCAGAAAAAAAAAGCATTCTTCCCTCACTGGCTTCTTTGGGGGCTAATCCAAGTAGTGTATTTACTTATCATTTATACCCCACTTCCTTCCCAAAATAATTTGAGGTAGCTTAGAATAAAAGGCATCTTTATCTATCAAATAGACATATTAAATCAAAACCCACAAAAAGAGTCACACGAACAACCTCTGAATATTTCGTGTCCACCTGCCAACTGAAGCTGGTAGCGCAGCCATTTCTGGGACTAAATAGTCCTGGAGACAGCTCCCAAGTTTAATATTGATGTGCTCCCTGCTTTGTCTTCTCTAGCACAATTTCCTTTCTGAAAAAAAATTTTGACATGTTTAATATTAAGTCTCCTACCAAAGGAAGTGTTAGTATCCATCATTTTTCTTCTAACTGAAATATAAGCTAAGAACTGTTTTACCAACTAAATGGTGAATGGAAAGGAAAGAGAAAATTATAAGCTAATGAAAACTTGTGGGCAGGTGACCTGTTCAGAACAGATTCTGGGGCTCATAGAGCCGAGGGACTGTTTTCAGTTGCTTAGAGATACATCTCTGCTCTCTGGAGAAAAGGGATGTTAAATTACTTTAGAGTTTGATGGTCAGGATTCTTGAGAGGTGGATGGAGGAGGTAGGAATTCTGGCAGAGCATTAGGGAGGATAACTGTTAGTGAGTGTCATGTGTGGAAACAAAGCCAAGTGATTCAAAGGACTGCCAGCTGGAATATTGACTCCAAAGACAGTTCAGAAGTAGGGAAACTGGTCTGTGGGAAAACTATGTGTACAGATAACTTCAATACAAGGTCCAAATTAGTATCAAATTTGAATATTTAGCCAAGTGGCTGCAGAAGATCATGTGGAACCCAAGCAGGGGGATCTGCTTAGATCCCTGGTATTGGGGAGGGATGACAGACATCCTCATGCAGACACTGGAATTCAAAGGAAAGAAATACTTCCTTAGGAAACATGGGTACCAGGCAAGAGTTCACACCCAAGTGAAGATAGAAACAGCTCAGTTACCAGGTAGTTGGATCAAAAACATCAAAGTAGAACCAGAAGCAAAACAGAAGTCAAATTAAGGACAAACAGGCCACTCTCGTGATAGAATTTTAACATGTAATAATGATTAACCCTATGATGTACAAGAAATAAATTCTACAGTTGGCAGCAGGGAAGGTTTTCAGTGTCTGTTTTAAAAGTGTTTTATCTTTTCTGTTAATTCAGAAATATTCTAACATTTAAGTGGAAAAGAGAAATTAAGAATTTCCAACTTAAGCTCCATTTTCCCTCCTTCACTCTCAGTGAGAAGGCACATTGGTACAGTGTTTGGGAGGAGGCAGTTTGGCAGTATCTATGGAGGTAATGAACACGCATACTTTCAAGTTCACAAAGATATTTGTGCAAAGATAATCATTATATTAAAAAATTGAAATGAATTGCAGAAAAAGTTTCAGGTTTCAGAGGTTTTTGAATTTGAGAACATCATATAAGGGATTGCGGGTCTGGATTTACAAGCATTTAAAGTTTGGCAAGGATAACTTGTGGCGTGGTAAAAGTAAGTTTCAGAACAGTATACATAGAATGATCCCCTTTAAAAGTAATAGTAATGGATTATGTATGAAGATATATGCATAGCAGATCTAGAACCATACACAAAATTGTTCATAGTAGTTATGCAAATGCACAGAGCACAGGTTATGAGAAAACAAGCTGATTCTTATAGTTGACTACAATTAAGAGAAGACTGTATTGTAACAGACACTGGGGAAGCAAGAAGTGGAAAGAGAACTTGAATAATACCTGGGTTCAGCTTGAGAAGAAACTATCATTAGAAGTGAAAAGAGGCTTCTCTTTTCATTACTATATTATGAGGTTTATGTGCCATCTTACAAATACTTAAGAGTTCTGTGCCTATCTAACTCAGGTATTTCGTTCATTCATTAATTTAGCAAATATATTTTGAGTACCTGTGGTGTGTGAAACACCATTCAGTGCACCTGGGCTATATAGCAGTGACAGAACAAAGGCAGCTCAAGCAGATAGACCCAAGCTGTTTGAATGGACGCTTGCTAGTGCCCAATTTAGGGTAATTGTGGTTGGTATTGCAGTGAAATTCAAAGTTTCCTAAATGTGTTTGAGTTTTCTTTCTTTTCAGTTTTTTTTTCTTCATTTTAGTCTGTGAATTATGTGTTTATAAAATAGAGTTTTTGATGACGAGTGGTGTTTTAATTATAAAGCTTTCTAGGAAGGGGTCGCCTGGCTGGCCTGTGACGATGACCCGCCAAGTAGCTTTGGTTTCTCATTGCATACAAGTGTCTCAAATTGATACTGCCACCTTTAACCTTGTACAGGGAAGAATCTCTGAGAAACAATATCTTAATGCAGATTGATAGAAAGATACAGATAGATACACATATGGATATATATACACGTGCATGTTTTTGCCACCTATTAACCCAAATGTTTGTGTTTTCTTCCACAGAAAAAGCAAAGAACAAAAGATCTTTCTCAAGTATTTCATTCTTACAATCCATATGATCACAAGGTAAGAGATGCATTGATTAGCGTATTAGGTATTAGAAGTCTTTCTCGATATATAGCACAATTTTCACTGGGATATATAATTTTTAAGTATACTTACCAGTTCCATTTATATTTCCATTTTAATTCTTAAATCTCTCTTTAAAAAAAAACAGAAAGTGCCTATTTCTGAACTAGAATAGTTTTATTAGCATTAAAATCTACTTACATATTGATACTGAAATCTTAAGACTGCAAGGACAGATTTGGGTTTTTGTTTGTTTGTTTTTCTTTACCAAACACTGTAGTGATGGACTTGTTTTTTTTAATTCATAAAGATAGTTGAATCATTAACTGCCAACTCTTCGTTCTTCATTGCTCTTGGTAGAAAGCGATCTTTCTAAATAAAAACCCTAACAAAAAGCTGTGCATAGGATTATATCTGAAATATCCACTGCTACGAGTTTTGCTACACAGAAGACCAAATAGTGTAGTAACCCTATGTCTCCATCCCACAGCTTTACATACCCATGGCCAGTCTAGATTCGTTTATACCCAGTGCTCTCCAGTCCCTCCCAGACATCTTTTCGCTTATAAGTATTTCACCATATATTTGTAAAAGTTAAGGACTCTTAAAATAAACTTACAACTGTTTTTAAAGAAAATGCCCAACACCACATCTTCATAGGGAAATACATTACAAGATTTCTGAGAGTTGTGTAAAACTTCTATATCATGTAAGCTTCCAGTAAATCTGTTAATTTGAGGTGATTTCAGAAGCAAACAAATTTGCACAGTTGAATTGCTAATATAAACTTAAATCTTTATCTATGAATTTACAAGGAGACATGTGGTGGAGACTTTTTAACTAGCCAAAATAACTAGTGTGAAAACTACTTTCCTCAGTTGAGAATACGAAGATGTCTGGATTCAAAAGGAAAAAAAAATATCGTGCCAGTTGTTCATAGAAGTTAAAAGAATTTGAATAGCTTGTAGTGTTTTGGTAGTGACCAATTGACATAAGCACCAAAAATTTGTAGAAGAGGTATTTAGGCTCCATACGACTGTGGCAATATACAATACTAAAAATTATATCATTTCAAGTTACTTTTTTGAAGTTAAATCAATCACTTTGCAGAAGACAGCAATTTGTTTCAAAGAGATTGAGGGAGCCAGTAGTGTCTGACAATGCAGACGGAAGGTACAGGCTGATAAGTAACACAACAGCAAAAGGAATGAGATTAACCAGATTTCTGATGGGAAAGTTGCATTTATTTTAGGTGAGGCTATGTAATTAACATAAATGCAACAGTAGCTAAAGTTAACACTTAATAACAAAGGCTGTGACAAATCAAAGTTTTTGCCTGACTTGTTTAAATTTTGCCTACTTCTAACATTTTAAAATTCACAGTTAAGGGAAATTCCATTATTCTTTTATTAGAACTCTTAATGGAATGTAGCCATTTGCAGCTTCTACTGGCTTCCTCTTCATATCCTTTGTGGCATTGTATCAAAGTCACCTCAGATTTTTTTGGCTTCCCTTGTGAAGACTTCATTCCTCCACAAATTACTCATCAGGCAATGAGGAATTGAATATAAATGCTAGATGGAGTTCCTTTTGATCTTCACTTTAAGATGGGTAATAAATTTTTGTAAGTAGCTAGACTGCTTTATGAGTGATTTTTGAAGCTTCCAAGGCATGCTGGCATTGTTGGCATTCTGTTTTATTCTGTATGTGTAGTGAAGGAAAAGAGAAAAGTCTCCGAAGCAGCTCTTGCCTCAGTAGCCTCCTCCCATTTTTCCAAGCCCCACATCAGGGCAGGTCTGTGTTACTATTAACCTTGTCTAGTGCTGATTATTGTCCACAAAGGCTAGAATCACAGGGACTAGGTAATGTGCACTATTTTCTCAGTCTTGGAATGTTGCTCCCCACCCCCTATAAATAAAATAATAGAGGGTTGTGAATTAGGTTACTTTGTCGTTTTAATTAACCAGTTATATTCAAACATATGAGTTTTCAAGGCAGACAGGTTTTAGTGTAAAACATTTTATAAGTGATAGTCGGTTTAAACATCTCACGCTCAATGAGATTTCTGGGGTGATCTTTAGGTTAAATATATACATTAGGTTAAATATATACATCTATCATAAATGAAATCTTATGTAAAATAAAATGTAGGCTGTCTGGGATTTGCTTTAAAAAAATTTCAAGGAGGGGAGTGGGTAGCATAGAGGAAAATAAGATTGGTCACGTATTGATGATTATTGAAAATGAATGATGAGTTTTGTGGGGGTTCATCATTCTATTCTGTGTATTTTTTTCCTACATGATTGAGCTTTCCCATAATAAAAAAGATGCAAAAAGTAAACTGTAATCTGCTCCTTGGAGTGGATGTTATAGGTATTCCTTTCCTCTCTAACTAGATTCCTTTTATTATTAA
The DNA here is from genome assembly GCA_003508835.1 of Eonycteris spelaea. Classification (NCBI taxonomy): domain Eukaryota; kingdom Metazoa; phylum Chordata; class Mammalia; order Chiroptera; family Pteropodidae; genus Eonycteris; species Eonycteris spelaea. Next base: position 9,325,337 of record PUFA01000044.1, read on the forward strand.
TACTTCCCTGATATAAATTTATAACAAGGAAAGAATACTCTGCATTTTAGTGGATTCATTATGCTGAGTAAACTCAAGAAATACAACTCCTGTTCTAAAGTCGACATAATTTCCTGGGGCTTCATCCCAAAATATAGCGGGTCACTTAAATGATAGCCTTGCCTACTAGAAACTGTTAAAACAGTTGTAATTTCAAAGGGTGGTTAGCACAACCGTTTTGTTCTCAGGGAGTCAGTTATATTTGCTGTTCTTTCCTTCCCCCAACCAAGATTGCTCCTGCCTAACCCAGACACAGGAAAGTCACCAGGTTAAACAAACTGTGTTGTTTGACTCAGGCCAGGTGCACTTCTTATTAGTATTCTAAAGTCATTGTTTAGGTTGTTAATGGTCAGTTGGTTTTCTCTTAAATGCTTACCAAAAGCAAACAAAGCTTAGAGCAAAATGTGCACTCAGAATGAGTATTAAGGAAAATACTTGATTTATTTTTTTATACTCTAAGACAAATTTGCTGGAGACTGGAAGAATTTCATTTTGGACTGTTACCTCTGTGGTTCCATGTCTATTTTAAAAATATGTTTTTCAGGAGTCCTTATAATATAGACTTATACAGAAAGGCTTTGACCAAAGCTAATTCCCACTTATCTGACCTAATAAAAGGGAATATTGGTAAAGAGAACCAAAGCAGTAGGTAATCTGATTATGTTTTATACATTATATTCTTTCTTCAGTTATTTTAATAAACACATAATAAACATTGCTTGTAATTTCTAAAAACACATCATACTAACTACCAGGAAAGGTTTAGGGCCGGAGGCCTTCTAGGTAACAGAAACTAACCCAGAGTTGAGTTTTCCTTTGGCTAATTCTAGGATAAGTAAAGCAGACAATAATTAGAACATTTTTATTTAAAATATGCAAATTAGCATGTGCTTTTTGTCATTGGCCTGAAGAAAATATTGCTATGCATATAAAAGATGTCTCGTATTTCCTTCCTCACTTCTTTTCTTTCTTGTTACATTTTATCAGAATTAGGTGTTCAAGGAGAAATCTAGGTTTATTAGCTAAATACAGATGTTTATAATCTGCTAATGCAAAAAGCTATTATAAAATATGAAAATGCTTGGAAGGAAAAAGTTACAAAATTCTGTTTAGGTTTATAGTGGTTTTTAACATCTGCAGAGCTGACAGAGTTCCTAAACACACTTAGTCTATGTGCATTAATACATATTCAACCATTAAAAGTGAATGTTTAACAGGTTGTCACTATTTAGTTTCTGAATTTTGTGAAGTAGGCTTCTAATATTCTTTTAGTGACTATTGCTATTTTAATAATTTTCTACATCTGTAGACATAAATCAGTAGATACACCGGAGAAGTAACATTATCGTATAGCTCCTGGGTTGCCGAAATAAGCCTTTTCTTTTGGTGACTAGTGTTATTTTAATAATATGTCTGCATACACAGACATATATCAGTTGAACTGTAAACAAATTTATATGTGTCCAAAAAAAAAAAAAACCCAGCTATGTATGAATACACTTGAAAAGTTAGCATATGAATAGATAGAAAATGAACATTAGCGTTTCATTCAGCCAGAGGTCTTTTGTGTAGCAATCTCAGCTCTATAAAACACAGCTCAAACCTGCAAGTAAGCCAGCCTGGGCCCAGACTGTCAAAATTACTATTTAATTCTCCCCACCTCATTACTTCTTCAGTCCCCCATCCACAAGCAGTCCACTTAAAACAAAAATAGGTCTAACAAACAAAGATGCCTGGTTTCCCAAACCACATTCAACCCTAGCAGCAGTTAAAAAGAGGGTGGTTATTGCTTCAAGAAGTCAGAGCTCCATTAAGAAGTGGCAGCATTCTAAATGAAGGCAAGGCCAAGACCATAAAAACTATGTCATTAACAGAGGAACTCTGAAAGTGCAGCTGCCCAAAATCACTTAATTTGGACCCAGATACCCAAATATCCCTATACATTTTAGTAGTCCCGAGGTAAAATAATTGGGCCTAAATTGCATTAAAAAAAATTTTTTTTTAATAAAATAAAAAAACAGATGTTTTGTTTTAAATAGTAGAGATGTGTATAACCTATTTTTAGAAACATTGATATTTTAAGAATAAATTTTATTTATCTTAAAAACGCTTAAGAACAGCTGGTTCTTAATAAGGTTGGGTAAATGAAGTATTACTGCAGAGAGTGGTTTTGAAAAAGAGAAACAGTGGAAGAATGGTTGAACGTGTGTTGGTAGTTGGGTAAAGGACAAAAAATGTTTGAGCATAAAGGACGAGGAGGATAGAACCAATATTCTCTCAAATTGCTCATATAATTAGATACTATAAAGGTATTTAAGTCTTTGAGAATTATTATGAGATATTTTTATCTGAAAAATTACTCTAGGAGTAACTCGAGTGGAATAATTATGTTAATGTATCAGTACAATGTGTTTTTAATTGCAGTATATTAAATATACAAAAAATATTGTTATGTATTTCTAAAATCCACATTTTCTAAGACTACCATAAGGACTGTTGTTAATACAAATGTGTCTGAGAATTCATATCTGCTAGTATGCGGTAAAATATTATATATTAAAAAGTATAAGATATTTCCTGTAGCTCCATTTGGACAGATGCATACAGCAAAAATCTATTTCAGAAGTCTTAGGGGAAAAAGTCTTGGTTTCTACTACTGTCCATTCTTCCCTAAGAGACTAATAGTCTCTCTAACATCAAATTTCATAAATGCATATATCATACCTTAAGCAAAAGGAGCAGTTTCGTTCCGGAAATCATATACTGATTTACATTTCTCCATTAATCAGTTTTGTCTAGTGATTTAAGGTAACAAAAGTCACTTTATCTAGCTCTTTATGTTTGAAGAATAATGGCTATTTGACTCGATCCTGAGGCAGCCACAGTGTTATCAAGCCTTCATTATCCCCTGTGCTTTGAATAACGTAATGTAGCAACAGAGCGCTTTGAGTTGTTCTTCTAGAGAGGGAGATGGGAATTTGGATTACTGCCTGCTGGCCCTGTTGAGCTTTGAGTTATCTGCTGTCTGGAAATAGCAAATTCAGTTTTTAATGGATCCGGCACTCTTATGATAGCCAGATTTTCATGGCACATGCAGATAAAGAAACAAGTTATTGATTTGGCATGTTTATGCCATGCTTAAAACAGTTCTCTGCAGCAGATTGTCCAAAGCCATTTGTACACTTAACTCTATTCCCCATCTTTGGCAAAGACTAAAAAATGTTTAAAAAGTAATTTTGGGGGTGTTGCTAAATATCAGGAACAATTGGATATATGTCTGATTGAGTTCCCTTATTGTTATATTTTCCCATGTCATACTAAAACCATGCTGAGGTTATGGCCTAGAAACACACGAAAGTGAGCACTTCAGTAAATATTAAACTCATTTATTGGCCCCATTGACTTCACTCTAAAGCCAAATGAATAATTCAGCCTCAAAATAAAGGATATACTAAGTAAAGGAGCTCTCTTGGTCTAAAATCTATGCTTTCATTTGTTAAAATATTTTTCCTCCCAAGGTGACCATATAATTGTTACAGAAGATATAGGCCCATTTCAGCTGTTTCCTGCATCAAAAGTAAATAACTTCAGCTACTCTTTTGCTTTCTGATCTATGCCAACCTGATTCAAAAGCACTTTCCTCATTTTTAACATTCCTTAGCCTATGATTCAAGTTGAGTAGCAGATCATGTTTGAGTCTAACTTTGATATTGTACCTATGTATTTTTCTCTTTTCCTTCTAACATGGCATTGTGCTAAAAATTAAACATTTTTTATATGTTAGTTTATTTTGTTACCGTAAATGCAAGGATGGGTGGTATTGGAAGTTTGTGTAAATGGTAGCGATATTAGTGTTGTTAAAATGATATATCTAGGGACACACAGATTCCAGAATTCTCTTGCCACTCACCCTGAGGATTAGCAATCAAATCTAATGGGATTATTATTATTATTATTATTATTATTATATTATTATTATATTTTTCAAAGCACACCATGTAACTGGCACTATCTTCAAAGCTTTACATGTGTAATAACTCATTTAATCTTTCTAACAAGTCTGTAAGATGAGTACTCTTATTATCTCCCATTTTACAGATGAAGAAACTGAGACATGGAAAGATTAAGTAATTGCTCAAGGTCACACAACTCACGAGATATGTGCTTTCTAGCTCCACCGTCCATGCTCATCACCCGTATGCCACCAGTAGCTGAAAATTCAGTGTAAAACACTGTAATAAAAGGTGGACTGACAAACACAATTCAAGCTTAAGGGGGCCTTCTTACCTTACCTCTCTGCCCAATCCCAAATCTAAATCTAAATAGGTAAATTTAAGTAGAAATGGAAGTGTGAGAAGGAGTAAGGAGAGGCAGAGGACAGATAGGGACAGGGGAAGAACATTGAGGATTCACTGAATGGCCGCTCTGTAAGCGGGCAGGAAAGCAGCCCAGCTTATCCTAAAAACCACCACCCATACCTCCACTCTTCCCCCACCTGATTAACTCACCGTCAGCCTGGGGCAAAGGAAACTTGATTTAAGCTGGACATCAGGTCTTATTATCAGAGACTAACAGATGAGGACAATTAGGAACTGCCAGGCCCTCTGTTTCTAATAGAGCCCTGTCTGACTTGCTTTCCTCCCTAATTCCCCTCTGTGGGGGGTAGGGGAGACAGGTTGGCAGCACAGTGGTTCCAGTCAAAGGACTGGAATTCTTTAGGGCCAACACAGCAGGGGATGTCTAAGCCAGAGTAATAGGGTGAGTCAGCCTAAAAGCCTAAAAGAGTGAGAAAGATTAAGGAGAGAATCAACTGAAGTCAAGATACAGGGAAATGGGAAAATGGCATCCGGGCAGGTTAAAAACAGGCAGAATGCTGTCCTGTTCTGTTTATCAGGACACTAGCTAGCACTTGAGATTCCTTTTATGGGCAAGTGGGGTCATGATTCAGAAGACAAAAAGTATCCCAGGTCATTGTTCAAGAATGTAGCATATTTAGTAGCATATTATCTTCCCTCTGCCTCCCTACCCAAGCACACCAGGAATGTTAGTAATGGGGAAAAAGCAAAGTTCATGATCAAATCCTTTGCTAACATTCAGTATAAAAGCATTGATTAAATAATCAAAAGAAGATCTACATAGATATGGCAGTTGTTATGTATTTTCAAATTATTTATCCAGTCTAAAAAATTCTCAGTTTTTTACTGTCATCGGTTATACACTGCCACTATGAAATTCACTAGCATAATGAAGAACCGAGCAAAGGGAGACAGAGGAACTGCATCATATGAAGAGCCAGGGGACATGTATGTGCCACCCATGCCTGGACATCTTATCCTCCACTGCTTCAGCAACTATCGCGCTGCTTGTCCTCTGTCATCACTCCTTGCACCGAATTAAAATCTATCACATTACTCACATATTCACTACACCCCCACCCTTGTTGGCGTCTCACGCGCCAATATGCAACCACCACTACCAGCCTTTCCCCTCCCATTGGGATGACAAACTTGGCTAGAACGCAATCTCACGTGATCTGTTAGGGTTGCCAGAATTAGCAATAAGAACACGATACCCAGTTAAGTTTGAATTTTCAGATAAACAATGAGTACTTTTTTTTAGGATAAGTATGGTACTATATACAATCTGTGTATTATACACATACACACACACACACACACACACTAAAATTTGTATTCATTTATCTGAAATTCATGTGTGACTGTGTATCTCATTATTATCTGGCAACCCTAGTTGCACGCCCATTACATATTTCACTTCAGCAAACAGATAGATGAAAGGAAAACATTCAAAATGAAAACAAGTTTTTAAAAAATTATTTTAAAGCCTTCCCTGTATTTAATATGAAGGACCTGAGAAAATTTGTTTCTATTCCTCATTCCTTACTTTTATAATGTGCCTGGCCTCCTGGTCAAAGATTGACACCTATGTCACATTTGGTTTTCAAACATTTACTATTTTAATTCAGAAGATCAAACTTTGATCTTCGTTTGACTTTGGTTCTCTAAAATCTCATGACATTTTAACATGAAAAATCTTTCTGGATAATTGCTTAGAAGGGGCAAAGAAGTTAAATTAAAAAGTGCTCATATCTTATTTTCAAGAAAAAAAGGATTTTTATATTCCACCTGAAAAATATACTTTGTTTCTCAGCAATACATTTTATCATAAAATATAATTAATGACTTCTTTGTAGCCGAAGTTATTTTTATTGAGATGTACTGAGCAACGGGAATGCTAGTGGTGCTTAAAAGAAGTAATATAGCCATCCATAAGGGAAATGAGGAGCTATTATTGCTTCTTTCTTCTTTAGCTCCACTGTTCAAGTTTTAAGACTGTCGAGAGTCCTGTGATTGGTGGAGTGTGGGTTGATGCTGATTGTGGAATGGGCTCCCCAGGCCTGGCCTGTGTCTTCCTCAGCATATTATTTACAGCAGCTGAAAGGCCCAGGATCTGTGTCGGTCTTATATGATTACCTGCCTTCGATACAGATTCCGACCTGCAGAATTTCCAGAATTCTGTTGACAAAGAATAGTGAAAGTATTTCAATGGGCCTATAATATATTCTCCCTCGGGTTTTTGTGCAAAATCCAGAAGATATGGTTACAGTTAGCATCTACTGTGCTTTTTTAATGTGCACGTTAACACTCTTCTCTTGACATTGGAAAACTAAGGTTTTAGCATATGGGAAAAAAGTAAGTCAACCACTTTTTCCTAATGAACGTTAATATTTTCCGCTATTCAACACTCTACCTTTGGGTGCCTTTCAGAATTCCAGAGATATTTTAAATCCACATGTGTAGAATAAAAATAAAGGAGTTTTAAAAACTCAAGTTATTTTTAATTTAACTCTATTATGTGGAACACACATGGGTAAGGAGGAGAATATTTCATTTTTAATCACTGTAAAGCATAATAATCCAGCTGCTATGCATAAAACAGGAATTTCTCTAATTCAATTTAGATGTTTTTTGGACAAGGATAATTTCAAAGCTGATTGTCTTGATTCCCCACTTTTTATTCTTATCAACACTCTTGCTTTCTAACTTAATTTAAAACAAAGTTTTAAGTCGATATAGTTAAAATTTTTAGTTTACTCCCTTCCTCTGCCACAGCACACTTTCTTTTTCTTTTCCTCTTTTTTTTTTTACTTTGTCTCTCAATTTCAGCTAATTATCTTCCCCTATCCATTTTTTTTGTATTCATATTTGTTACTATTGCACATATTTTTTCATTTCTACACTCAATTTCTCAATTTCTTGGATGTTCTTGCTTTTTATTCCATTTTGTTTCTGCTTGGGAGTATAATTCTTCGGATCTTCAACATGGTACATTCTCGTACTTACTTTCCTTCCTTTGGAGATAGTGATATAAAAAACTCAACACTGGGTTTGTCCATGCTTCCTTGGTCTTAAACTACAGACCTGGGAAGGTCCTTAGAGCTCTCGTAATCCCACGACCCCGCCCCATCCTGCCTCTGCTGCACAGAGAAGGAGAAGGCCCCTTTGTCCTGCCAGATTCATCTTTAAGACCCAGTTTAATTTCACCTTCTTTGTTTTCTGATGCACAGAGAATTGTTCTCATGCTACCACAATAACATGCATATGTCTTAGTTATTTGACTTATCATAGTCTTAAAATTCTTTTATAGTTCTATTTAAGAAGTGTGAGTTTTTTTCCTAGGGGACAGGCAAAATAACTGGGATAGATGCTCATAAGCCATTAGGCAGTATGGCAACAAATATTGCATTGTAATTATTTCGCCTGTTATATATTTATTATTGACATAACTATTTTACCTACTACACTGTGATTATTTTTAGGACAGGAGTCTTATCTTGTCTTTTTCTCCTCCTCCAGGGAAAGACCCTGAATTATGGACTAGAATTTGTTATTTATATGAACGTGATATATTTTATTTTTCTTTTGATCTGAATGCTATAACTATAAAAAGCACTTACCCATCATCCCATACAAATATAGGGTTAAAACTTAGTCCTGTAATTCCCAGTTGGGGTTCTGTCCATGTCGCTACATAGTTGGAATGTTCTGGTAGTAATGACCACAGCTATGAGAGCATGTACTAGCTTTGTTCTTTGTTTTTAATTGTAAAATAGTAATACTTGAAATTGATACCATATCCAAGAACATCTCTCTCCTATCCCTATCTTACAGACCCCTGCTTCCCTTTCCAGAGGCAGCTATTTATGGTTTTGTGTGTATAACTCTAGAGTTATTTTTTGCATATACAAACACATACCTACATGTGTTTTTATATAGATACAAGCATGCTTTTTAATTCAAATATTAACATACTACAAATTCTTCTGCTTTTTTCATTTTATAGCATATCTTGGAAATAATGTCAGGACATGAAGAGCTGCCTTGTTCCTTTTGTTTTATTTTTTTTTCCTTTTGTTTTGAATAGATGTTTATATTCTTTACCAGATGTTTACCATCTTTATTTAACCAGACTCTTATTGATGGGTCTTTGGGTGGCTTCTGATCTTTTGATCTTATAGGCAATGCTTCATTGTATAATCTCAGACATATGCCATTTCATGCATGTTTAAATATTAACTATATGATAAATTTCCAGAAGTGAAATAGCTGGATCATAGGCGTGTGCATTTTAAATCATGATAGGAATAGCGAGATACCATTAAATAAAATATTCCAATGTACATTTCCATCAATAGTGTAAAAGAGTGTTTCCTTCCCCGTAGCCTCCCCTACACACTCTGTAAACTAACTTTTAAAATTCTTTTCTATTAAGGAGAAAGGGTATCTTATTATGGTTTTAATTTATATTTCTCTTTTGAGTGTAGCCACTCAGTCGTTGGGAATAGCCATAAAAATAGAATAATTTGGTACTTGATTTTATGTGGCTACCTTCAGATTCAAAACCTTAAGTTCTGACTCCTACACATACCACCTGTGTGAACTTGCCAAGATACTTAAGTTTTCTTTGCCTCTGTTTTCTCCTCTGCACAGTAAGAATAATACTGTATTTAATAGACTCTAAAACACTATTAATTATGACTTGCCACTAATTAAAATGAGACTGCCCGTTATAATGTTGAGACATCATTGATAGGCCAGCGGTCCCCAACGTATTTTGGCACCAGGGATCAGCTATGAGATTCTAATGCCTGATCTGAGGTAAGGCTGAGGCGGTGATGCTCGCGCTAGGGAGTGGCTACAAATACAGATGAAGCTTCCCTGGCTTGCCTGCTGCTCATCTCCTGCTGTGCAGCCCAGGTGGTGGGGAGGCAGGGCCCTGGATAAGGAGATATATCTCAAATCGAGAGGTGCCAAAATTGTAAAGAAGAAATGTATATTATAAAATTAATGAAATTTGCTAGTACTTGCCTTATAGGAGTGTCGGAAGGCTAAAATGGAGAGCCTCTGGCATAGCACCCAGCACATAGAGTGCTCAATAAATGTCTGTTATAATTCTTGCAGTAAAATGATAGTTACTAGAATGTCAGCTCCACCACTAGTACTCAGCACATAGTACATTCTCAATAAATAACAGATGCTGTTATCATTAATGTAAAATTATGGTTATTAGAATGGAAGCAGGGATTTTGTCTTTTAATGCTGTTTCCCCAACACTTAAAACAGTGCTTAGCATATGGGAGGTACTCTATAAAAATTTGTCAATTAGAGAAGTTAATCTACTTCCTCCTGTATGTATGTCCACTACAGAAAATAAGGAAATAAGACCTTTTTTTCAAATGAACCGTAATAATTTTTAACTGAACCCAAGCTCTCATGAGTTTTTCCTTCCTGGCTATAAGGATATGAACTCTAGGAAAGTCTTCATTATTCCATAAATTCTATACCCTTTATACTCTGCTTTTTGAATTTTTGTATTTTTGCTTGACTCTACAGGCTTTGCTTTCTTTTATTCGATGATATGTATTTGAATATTTCCATGCTGCATAGTTCTCTCTGTTTTGAACCTGAGAATTTAAAATGTAATACTGATTTAGTCACTTTAAAAAGAGATGTGAAATATAGACTTTGAGTATGTATTTTTAGTAAATATTTATGTGGATATATATTATAAAGTATATAGATGGATGAAAGGAAGGGAAGGGTGAGTGGGATGGGTGGATAGATGGACTGGTAGGTAGGTAGGTAGGTAGGTAGGTAGGTAGATATGCACGCTGTGACTAAAGTATAAACTCTGGCTAATATCAAACATAGCTGAAATAACTTAATTTTCTTCAAATACCCATGTTTTCTGGCTAATATTATTTTTCCCATCTTATAAGTGGCCTTAAAATTCTTTGAATGGCTTCAAATATATTCAAAAATTAATTTAGTTGATAGGATTTGAGTCACAGTCTTGTTGAAAACTTAACCTGTCTGTTAAATCAATATGGCGTGTCCCTGTTCTCAGGCCCTCTGTGGAAGGAGCTGAAGCCTGCTTGTTCTTGTGTGAGCATCACAACGTGTGAAGGTCACTCCCACATGTTATAAAAGTTCACTTTTATCACAGACCTGCTTGCTGATGTGTTTATCTGACTTCACAGTCACACCTTTTACTTACTTGAAAAAGATAAGGACAACACTTGAAAATTTGCTATGAAAAATTGAGGCAAACCTAATTAATACCTCCTACTGAAATACTTCACAATCTGTAGTAAGACTTAGAACAAGTTAAAATTGCTGCCAAGCTATCACTAAATTCATGCCCCAGAAGGTCAGCAGCTGCTAACATTTCAGGTCTGATTAGTGATTCAACATTCCCTTTTTGTACTTGGTAGGTTTAAACATTCACCAGTTTTCACTTCAGTTATAACTTGGAAATGTATTCATTTCTGAATAAAGACAAATAGACTTAACTCATGGATGAAAATCTTCAAATTAAGTATTCCTAATAAATTTGGAATATGTAAAAAACATGTGTTTCAAACTTCCCTCAAGTATTGCAAAAGTACTTATCTATGTATATAATTTCATCATATTCAGGTAGCAGGTTAATAACATAATACATGCGTGTCAGTGTACTGTTCTCTACCACGGTTTATTCTCACCCCCAGTCTCTCCCTCCACGCTTCTCCTGATTTGTCCCTCGTTGATGTTGCTTTTCCCCATTCACAATAGTGTTGTTCCTTGAGCACCCATGGCTGCTTTCACGCAAACAAACATACATGCGATACACTCCAGTGCATCTTCTTTTGGGTGGTACTTCAGCCCCACTGTACGCAGGACTGAACTCATTCTCTCTCTACTTCATCACCCTCTCCCCAACGCGTATGCTCTGTATCACTGCCTGGATGAATATTAACACACCTTTCCAGCTACTTGGCCACATGTCATCCTGGAGTCCTCTTCTCTCTCTCTCTCTCTTTACCCATTACTTTTGATGGGTCCAGTTTTTCTAAATCTCTTCCTTTGATTTATCTGGATTTGACCTCATCATCCTCATTGCAGTCACCTTTGTGCAGGCCCTCGGCACTTCTCTCCTGTATTTCTTCATCTGTCTCAAACTGATTTTCCTGTTTGCATTCTCACTGTCTTCCCAAACCTCAATCCATTCTCCCACTGTTTGATATTTATAAAACACAATTCAGATTGTGTTAATCCCCTGCGTAAGACATTCTCAGTCCTCGGTCACTTACAGAGGAAAGCCCCAGTATGACACATAAGGCTCTTCATGGCTAGCAGCTTCTTCCCTTTCACGTTTTACTCCAGCCCTACCAAATTGTGTGCCTTTCCCAGATGCTCCACACTCTCTCTGTGCTCTTTGTCTATGTACAGGCTGTTTTCGGTTTTTGGAAGCTACTGTTATTTCATTCACCTGTTTCATATTTCCTCTTAAGAACTCAGAGGTAAGTCATTCCCTCTGGAAAGTCATCCCTGTCTTCTGCTCCCTACCTGCTCCAGGCTTAGGTCTCCCTTTTATGTGCCCCCCAACCACATCATCTTTCTGACTCCCCTGGATGACTCTGGACTTTTTGAGGACAAGGATAGTGTTGGTAAAGATGGGGTCAAGTCTGTAGCTCTGAGGACTAGTGCAGTGGCTGACACATAGTAGATGCTCAATAAAAGTTAAGGAATGAACATGATGTTTTTTAAAGATCTGACTGTCTCTTACGTTGGTACTCTTGAATATGTGTCTTTGAGGCATCCTTTATATTTCATGCACGTATGGAAAATTAAAAAGCTTGTGTGGATAAGCGGTAGTTCTACTGGATTTCCATATTTCATATTAATCTGCGTCTTTCCTAGCCTCAGTTGTATTACACTTAATAGAATTAAGGAGAATGATTCAAAAGCAGGGTTTGCTTTCCTTTGCAGCTATATGAAGAGTGTACAAGCTCCTTATAATGGAGTGGTGTCCCTTCTATACCAGAGGGCCACAAACTTGATGGCACATTAGAATTACCTGGGGTGCTTTAAAATATGCTGATGCTTGAGTCCCACATGTCTGTACAACTTGTGTGTGTGTCTGTGTGTGTTACATTGCTTCCAAATGTTCTAAATGAGCAAATTATGTTAATTGGCTTCATTATAAAATGATGTATTTCCATCTCAGCTGAGCCCTCAACCCTAATCCTTTTCTGCATCCCGTCAGCTCCTTCTTCCATTTTTCCTGGCTCTTATCCTAAACCTTTATTATTTTCCTTAGACCTCCTCTTGCTTCACCCCTACCTATACTGTGTGCATGCATGTACACACACACACACACTGCCCTCGTGAATTGTTGTTCTGCTTATATTACTCAAACAGCAGACCTGAGTATTATACTTAATATGATCATATGACATATCCCTAAGGATTCTAATTTACTTACTAGATATTCTATTTAGGACTATGTTTGAATAATACAACTCATGCTGGCTTAAAGAGACAGTTTATATTTCTACTTTATTAGCCTCCTTAATTGAACTGCCAAGGTAGATTTTGCATTAAGCAAGACTTCATTCAGAATACAGTGAAGTCACCAGCAGCAATCTTTGCTTTTATCACTCAGCAATTTTGATGCATCAGCTATTCCTCAGGCTCACCTCCTTGGAGTTAGCCAAGTGGCTGCTACAGCCATACTCCTCATCCCTCATACTGCCAAATATAAAGCAGAGAGAAGGCCACTGTCCTGGAAAATTCAACCAAAGTTCCATCAAACCTGATTGATTTGAGTTACGTGTGCTTCCCTGAATCGCGGGTTAATGTGTTGATTGACTTAAGCCAGTGGGGGTTCTCACCCACATGCCAGGGGTGCAGCTAACACCTTCACCATACTGGCTACAGCACGCATATGAGGGAAGACGGGCTGGTGACTTCCCCAAGGAGTAAAGGTTGAATACAGAAAGGACAACAACAAATCTTCACAATAATGCAATTTATAAAAATAGTGTATGTCTATAGCATTTCATCAGCATTTGAGCAATATATGTTTAATTTGAAGTGTCATTTAGGTCTATTTAGTAAAACTGCTGAGTCATATGGGAACGTGTTAATTTCTAGTGATGTGAATGCAGAAAAAGTAGTTATATTCTGTTTTATAAGCAACATGAGAAATCGCTCAGAATTTATGAGTTTCATTTTTTTACAAATAATAAAATTCACTACACTAAATATTAGAAGTATGGTCTACTAGAGTCTGAAGAACTGACTGCAAACTGTTTTCTCCTGACTTTTGATATTATTTTCTCTGATCACCAGTTTTGTTATCTGTTTGATGTAGATAGAAGTAACACCTTAGTTATCTCACGGAGTCATTGTATCAAGTGAGAAAATACATGTTAAATCATAAAATGAAAAGCAGAGTTACTTGTTATTTATTTTTCCTTACAACATCAGGTTGCGTTTACCTGGCCAAAGAAAATATTATTATAATTAAAAATATAATTCTAGTTTACTAACACATTGTCTTTATTACTTAAAACATGTTTTGGTTTTATTTATTTATTTATTTATTTATTTATTATTTATTTGGTCTAAAGCCTCAGAGTGGCTTATAGAACAAGTACCTCATAATATATTTTTGGACAAATAATAATAACTTTGTTGTTCACTCAAAAAAACCTGAGTCATTGCTGCAGTTGAGAATAAAAGGCGGGTCTCCTGGGAAGCAGAGGCAAACAAACAAACAGCTAAATGCACAGCTTCATTTTGTAATAACAGAAAATATATCATTCAAGAGGACTGACAACCTTTTCTTAAGGCAAATCTCTAAATAGAATATATCCCATCAATCTTTTTGTTAGGGGCATTGGACAGCATAATGAACCATTCATTGTACCATAAAATTTACAAAACCCAATAAGCTTTACAACTATCTTGGACAGTTTTCAACGGAGAAGCACTCTAGCCTGGGTTTTAATCTGTCATTTATTAGCTCTGTAATTTGCTTAGCTTTTTGCTTAAATTAGCAATTTCCTTAACTTCTCTGAGCTCAACTTTCTTATCTCTAAAATGGAGATTTAAAATATAGTGCCTACCCCATGGGGCTATGAGGAATAAGAAAGTGAATGTGTGTTAAAGAGATTGATACAGTGCTCTGAATGTTGTAAGTGCTTAATAAATGTTGTTATAATAATAATTACTATTAACTCCATCAGTAAACATTTATATAATTAGATATCTGTAAAAGAATATTAGCAGTGAAGTAATTTTATTGTGATTAAAGCATGCATATGATTGGGTAGTAGAAAATATCATCAAAGTCCTTCAACTAGATAAAAATTTTAACTAGCTAGAAATCTACAGGAGACATGAAAATATCTTCTGGTTCTCTCCAAGCAGATTAAATTATTCTGTTCTTAAGTCATTTTAGAATAGCACTGAGGCACTCTAAGATATCATAAGAGTGAAAAGACTGTGATGGGGAAGGGTCATAAAGCTAACTAACATGTGTGAACCCAAAGGAGGTCTTATAATTCACACTTTCACTGACAGTACCTGCACCTTAGAATTTTTCTTAGATGTGTGGTAGACTCATTAACATATCATAGACTAGTTGATATAGTCCAGTCATTCCCTTATACTAACAGTATTGTCCTACAAGACACTGTCTTTAAATTGTAACTTCAGTTTACCCAGGGAGCAGGGAGGGACAGAATAATTGCACTGATAACTCTAGATATAACCCAAAATAAAATTACCTACAATATTTTACATGCTGATAAATTGGTGATGGATAGGTTTTAATAGTTTTATAATCAAATAATCAAAGTAATAGGGTATATATTTAGAATCATTGAATGTTACCACTAAGGGTAATTGTAAGATCAGCTCAATACAGTCCCTTCTTTTTTCTTTCTAATTTAAACATGGAAACCCAGGTCCACAGTAATTAAGTTCTACAGGCAGTTGGCTAAATTAATAATAAAACTATGCCTTAAAATCAGGTTTGCTAAATCTGATAGGCCTTTCATTTCATTACAAGGTATTTGGGGTTTTGTGGGGGATTTGGGGGTAGGGGTTATTATTTATTTATTTTTTAATAGCCATTGTTGATTTTGAACATTTGCATTCTACAAAATACGAATTCCTTTTTTCCAGTTATTCTGAGATTCAAAACTCCAACACACTCCACCTTTTAACTCATTGGATTTACCATTTTAAGCCCCTGAGATTGATGTGAACTTATTTACTCTGCTAAATGTGAATTTCCAAGCTTCTTGGCTCTTATCGGAGGCCACATATACAGATCACAGGAGAAATTACAGCGGTTCAGCATAATACACTACCGCTCTTGGACTATGTAGACCTGCTGCAGGTTCTTGTAAAAGAGAGCAAATGTAGCTTGCCCTTTTTACTTCCTATTGGTAGAAAGCCAAAGAATTGTCTGAGCTGGTGGTAGTTTCTTTGCTCCTTGAAAGACCTCGCCATAACCAGCACCCAAGGAATACAGTAACTAGGGTTGGTAAAGCGGGGTGGTGAGTGGAAGGTGTGGCAGAAATCACCAGTGCCTGGAAAAAAGGACCTGCCAGTTAATTGGATTTCTCTTATGTCAGCAGTGCTGTAAGTCCTCTTATCCTTGGTTTTCTCTGCATGAGCCGCCACAGTGTAACTAAAAGACTAATTAATGACACTGGCTAGTGCTTATGATATACCAGTTTAAAAGGCAGTTACGTAAACAGCATATTCAGTGTAATGCCAGTGTTATGTATCTATGCTTCTGAATTGTCTAGCTTTTATATAATATTATTTCTATAATGAGAATAATAGTAGTAAATATTACTTTCTTTTTAAAAGACTGTGAGTGGGCCAGAGAAAATTTGAATGACTCCAGATTTTTCAAAATCTGGTTGTCTCTCCTTTTTATTCACTGTATCATCAGCTTTAAATATAAACATTGCTGAGTTTTGGAAATACTAATTCTTCACGACAGGTACTGCCTTATTGGGTGTTTATTTCAGTTACATCGAGTTCTAGAAAAATACACAGTTTCTGTGTCAGTTTAGTTTCCACTTTCTTGTTGGACCATTTTTACAGTGTGGTCTTACATATTTTGATGTTACAACTGTTCTTTCATATGATGTATCTTCATTACTTTGGTGTGGTCCGTATTAATATGTGTATGCCAGAAAAAGTCACCATAAACGAGCCAGAAGGAACTAGATACTAACCACCCAATATTAAAGTTTTGGTAGAAGTAAAACAGAGATACATTTCATGAGAGGGAGTTACTAGGGGGGTGGGGGAACATAAAAAACTAGACAGCTACTCTAAAATGTTATTGCTTAGTTCAGAGCATTTAGTTATTTATGTTCAAATTTCACTGATTTGAAGGAGTTTCAACGGAGACCTGCATTAATTATGTAACATTAGTTTTCATTCACCTTGCAAAACAGTCATAGTTCTTGAAAGGCCAGAATCAGTGAAAAATAATTTATTTCTTAATATTTTAAAGGAATAGTGTTTGTTATTTTCAAGTAATTAGACAAATTCAGAATTCAGAGTACTTTATGATTCTTTTTATGAGTAGGTAAGAAGGATATATTTTCTAAGAAATCAATAAGACTTTAAAAAGGAAATATATTTGTTTAACCACAGAAAAATGCTTAACCTCACTAGTAATTAAAAGAATACAAATTTAAATTGCAATAGAGTGTTATTTTCACCTATAAAATTTTTAGGGATTTTTAAAATTGAGACTACTGAGTGTTGGATAAGAATATAAATTTTAGAAAGAGGCTTACAGTTAATATCATTAAGCTGAGCAATTCAGCTTCTTAAAATCTATTCTAAGAAAATAATCTTAAAGACCAAAATACCGCTTTTCACAAAAATGTTCACTGTTTTGTTGTTAATAATAGAGAAAGAAAAAACTTAAGTGTTCACCAATAAAGACATTAGTTATATAAGTTATATAAATCATGGTAAATATTATTTACATAAAATTCATAACAACATGGAAAATGCTCATATTACTAGGGAAAAGATAGTAACAAAATTTTATGTAAGTTAGGATGTCAGTCTGTTTTAGAACAACATAATGAAGACAGAAGGAAATACCAAAATTTAAAAAATCTCTTAAGCTCAGCCATTCTACTTAGTCGTGTTTATAGTAATATGCATATTATCCTTTTTTCATTATTGCTACAAAAGCAAAAGTAGGCTGTTCTCTTCCCAAATTATCTCACATGTCAAGTTATTAGGGTCATAATATAATGTTTAACTTAAAGCAAAAAAATCTTTAGATAACACATTTAGGTTTTCCAAATATTTTCATTTCCAGTAGCCTTTTATATTTGTGGGGTTTTTTTATTTAAGTATCTCATTTTGCTACATAACCCTTCTGGAAGAAGTTTGTATTTTCTAGAATTGTCTCCTTGCCTACACATCTGTATTCCTCCCAAAATACCACAAAATTAGAATTTTAAGTTGGTATTTCATGGCTATTAGGAATTGGAATATATATATTTGTTTTAATTTTTTAAGGTCCTACAGGATATATAGGTTATTTAACATTTTCTAAGCACACATGATCCATTTATAAAGACAAAGCACCTTGTGTTTCTATTTATTTTTATGTAAAGCTATTAAAGGAATAGGAAACGTTTTTTGACCACCTTTCTCCCTACAACTGCCCCAAAATAGTCATTGGTATTAAATATAACAGAGACTGAAATTGTTTCCCATGGATCCATGGAGAAAGGCTGCAAAGTAACACTAAAGCATTTGGGGTTATTTATAATAAAGCCTGTGCAAGAGAAACAAGATGCCAACTCACGTGTCAGGCAGACAGTGGCAGCTGCTTTGTTACTATGTGGCACTGTCCCATCCTAAATCAAATGGGAAATGGGTACTGTTTGACAGATACTGTCATCAGTGCAAACATTATTAAAATAATTAAAAAGCTTCTAATTTTTTTTTCCCCCCATCTTAAGGACAGGCTGTTTGGTTTGTTCGGGTTTTCCCAGCTCTGCTGCTCAGAGCTCCAGCAATGAATGTTCCTGCGCCAGATTTTTTATCTAGCCGAGCCTGAGCTACGACTTTTTATCCCAGTGGGACAGTGCAGCTATGTTCTTGGCGTTTTCTGCCTATTACCAGTTAGGGTCTGTGAACAGAATCTCCATTTGTGAGAACCTCATTGTGGATAGCATGCAGTGGTCTTTTCATTTTGATTGATGGTTCTGGTTCTGCACCATCTGGCTTCTGATAGGCTGCATTAATCATATCCTGAACTAAGAAAGTGTAGACATGTCTGTTTAATATGTACCCATACATAATGTAACATTAGTTATTCATTCAGCTTGCAGAACAGAGTCATAATGTATGCAAGGTCTTTATATAGTAAAACATAAATATTAATATGCGACCCATTAATGCTGTTTTTACTTGTACTAACCTCCTCCTAGTACATTTGTTTATGAAGATTGAGGAATTAAGAGAAAGAAGACCATGTGCACATTTACATGAACATATATAGTTTTGCTGATGTCTCATATGAATTTAGAGTGATGTATGTCTGTAATACTTATCTTACCCGTATTTACTTTTATATCTCTCTCTAATTGCCTCTTAAAATACAGGTTAAACGCAAGCTGCAACACAGATTCACTTTTTCTCATGTGAACTATTTGCATCGAATGTAGGTCATTCATTCGCTGGGGTCTCTGGGGGTTACATGGTCCTGCTCTTTTGTGCTGCCTCTGGCTGGGCCCACTTTTGACACACTCTGTCCCCTGCTGTGTAATAATGTCCAGAAAAGAAAAGAGAGAGGCCAGGAAAGGCAAGATAGGAATTCACAAGTCAAACAAAGTTTGCTCCAGATTTAGGACTGCCACACCTACCAGTAGCTTAAACTTGGTTTTAGAAATTTACTAGGACCTTTTCCATTTAAGAGAGATTTAGTGTGCAGTGCATTAATCATAATCCTTTCAGTACCTAGAGAGGGGAGGGCAAGAGGATTTAAATTCTCCTGGGACATTACCTTGTACAAAATTGCTAGAGCATATTTCTTCAGGTAGCAAATTAAAACCATAACTTCTTAAAACATATTTTATGCTTTATTAATTATGTTTTGTCATAACAGCACATATTCCCATGTGGTTATATCTTCTTGTATGTGACTCAATTTCAAAGTATGTATTTTAATGAATTATACTATTGAAGAATGAGTGAAGATTAATGGTTTTGCACTGCAGAATGCAAAATGCAATCCACACTGTAACAGTAATCAATCATGAAATAATGCATGGGAAACAAGGCAGATGATTATAGTTTTTGTTGAGAAATAAGTAAACTACAGCTTCTATTTGAAACGTAACTTCATGGAGGTTAGTCACATAAGCAATGCCAATAGAATAAAATATAAGATATGGGTACAATCTAACATCTCAAGAGTTTAAGATAATATTCTATATCAAGCTGGAAAAAAAATATTTTCGGAGTAAAATCAGTAAAATTAAATATTCAGCTCATCCATTTCTTATTTTAAAGCTATTTTACTTCTTCTAATAATGTAGATCCCATTATTGCTTAATTCACTCTATTAACTTAAAAAAATACACTCACTGCCAAGAACACTGCATTGACAAACTAGAAAGTAGAAAATCTATAATAAACAGGCTTATGACTATGAGAACACTGATGTAATTCTAGGAATTTGTGAAAAACACTGATTTCGCTCTGATTAGGTGGGATTCATGTCTTGGCTCTCTGCCAGTCAACTTGCTGGATGATATTGGAGATGGGTTCAAATTGGCTGGCCTATTTTTTGAGATATGTAGTATTAGTGAGCTTTTATCTAAAAAGAAAATATCTTTAATAACCTCAAACCTGACTTATCTTGAAAAATGAAGATGATCCCTTTATTTGTGAGAGTCAAGTGAGATAACGTGCATGTGTTGTAAACTTTCAAAAGCTATAAAAATATGTATACTGTTATTTCTGTTGATTAAACTTTCCAGAATTTCATCTGTTATGTTCATAAGAGTTCACACAGTTATATATCCTTCTCTGATGTCACAGTGAAATGAGGAATACATGTGTTTCCTGGTGCCTAAGCTCCTCTCCTCATGTATATCCCCTCTAGGTTTACAGCAGTGGTTGAAAACTATTTTTTCCCCTGTAAGGGACCCTGTGCTAATGAGTACAACATAATTTAATTTCCTTCGAGCAGCATATGAACTGTTGGACTGTGCTTCTTGAAAATTAAGGCATTTACCCTGAGGCTCGGACAGGACTAAAAAAGGAAGAACTTTTAAACCAAAACATTTCATTAGTTCAGGAAGTCATGCCAGAAAGACAGCTTTCAAAGGCCAGTGCTTCACTTCTCCACTGGAGAACTGGTGCCATGCAGGAGGGAGGGCATGAACAGATGGACAAGTTAGCAAACTAGACAGCTTTCTCCTTTCTTCGCAAGTCTTCGTTAGACTTTGATTCAAAATGCAGCAAACTCCCAGAATGCCAGATAAACCTCTTTCAAATACATAAATACAAAAACACAAGAGATTTTAAAATGTGTAACATTTTCATGAACCTATACCATTATGTTTTTGCTTTATCATGAATATACGAACATTTACGTTATTATTGAATTTTAAACACTTTTTTATGTTGCCAGCTTGTCTGAAGGACAACCAGACATACATGTGGTTCTCCAAATCAGGGAAAAATAACTTCCATTCTAGGCTGTATTTTTGTGTTTACTCTGACTTTAGGGGAAATCAGATGTCCTCTGTACACTGCACCTAGTGTCACAGAGCAGATTTTTTTGTCTGTAAACAGTAAGTCTTGCCCTGATGCCAGCATTATAATTGGGCCTCAGTAGTCATTATAAGAAATGTTATAAAACTTCACATTTGTTTATTCAGTCACTGTATACAAGGCACTAGGAACAATAATAAGATATTGTTCGGTCCTGTGTCTCAATGCACTCACAGTGTGCGAGGGAAGATAGAGGTGAATAGCTAATTTTAATTCTAACAGTCATAAATAATGCCATTAACACCCCTATTATTGTTTACTGTATTACTAGTAATGATGTTAATAGCAAAGCATAAATATATTTTAAAGGAACCACATTATAAAAGTTTAACTGAAGGTCATTTGAAACTTGGAAAGCACAAGGATTTCAGTACTAGGCTAGCTTCACACCTGAAAACAGTTGTAGGAACCAGGATTCATTAATTATTTGATTCAGAAAATATATTTCTCATCCCCGTAAGACCTAAAAATGTCCACATTTTCCCCCTAAAACCCATTTTTAGAGGTTTATCTCAACTGCTGTGGCTCTCGTGCCAGTTCACCAAGAGTGTAATGATCCCAATGTACCTTTTTGGGGTTTACGTCTGGTTTAAATTATAAACCAGACAGCAGAGCACATACCTGTCTGAATAAACTGTCCAGTGCTGTCCTTAATAGCACTGCACTCTCATGTATTATTGTTTTCGATTCTCTCTCAGATCATAAAGATCATACTGAGGAATTATCCTAGCTATCTTCTATGCTACCAAAATTTTTGCCCTCTACTCTTTCCAGAGGACTTCAGGGTTACTGTTAGTCCAGACTGATGTCTGCCGTTGCCACCCACCCCCTCCCCTCCTTACTGATGTGTATTACTCCATATCCGTGGCTGTAGGATACACTGATTGGAATAAAAGCAGGAAACTCTACTGGGAGGGGCTGGATGGTGGGGCAGTCATGCATTATGCAGTTTGTCAGCATTAATGTGAACAAGAAGGTCACCAAGACTCATCATATTTATAATGGAAAGAGAACGTTTGCTTTTTAGAATTCCTCATTTCATAGTTAACCTAATATGCTATAATTGAAGATACTGTTTTTGCGTAAAAAAAAAAAAAGCTATTTTTAATCATTAGTGATCCAACCTGTGTATTACTAGTTATAAGTTACTTCAGTTATTTACAGTCTCTACTTGACCTTCACTGCAAAGGCAGATTCATCATATGAAGAAAGGTACTACTCTTCTTATTTTTATTTCCACAGCCTGTTACAGTTTTCAAAAGATAGTTAAAGCATGAAGAAGCCTTGAAAGGACAAATAGGCTAATGTCTTCTTCTGAATATATGAGATATTTATCTTTTGAAAGAGTATTTTTATGATTTAGTTTTTTTTATAAAACATACTAATGTAAATTGGCTTTCTTTTTTAAAGTAATTATTTCATTAAAATTCTTCATTAAAATAATCTCTACACAGAGTAAAATGACAGTGCAAACGCTGTTTAAGCTCATTATTTTCAAATAGCAGAAACAGAATAATAAAAGGAAAGCGTCTTATATGGTTAATATAACTAAATGTTAGACGAGATAGAATCAAATATAGGCCATGGTGTCCATATTTTTCCCAAGAGTGGAAAGTCTTAATATCACAGCTATTTAACTTTCCATTCCACATTTATTGTTTATAAACATTTCTAGAACAGCTCTTTGTGTGATACATACATATGCCTTGTACTCAGAGTTTCTTCTTTCCTCCTTTCCGTCTCATTTCAGTTTTATTATCGCTGTTTTATTCATTGTCCCCTTTCTTCTTTTAACATTAGCAAAACAATTCACTTTCATGTGTATTGCTGGGTCATATTTTTGTTTCAAATGATGCTTGTAGCCCTCCACACTAAAAGATCCGGGTAAATAGTTTATTGCCACCTATATTTTGTTTTGCAAAAGAAAGTGGTTTCTCCAGATAAATTCAGTGGCTCAGCCATAATAACCAAGCATTATCAGGGATATGTGTGGGGGGCTGGGAGAAGGGAGGGAGGGGGGAATGAAGGGAGGGGGGAGGGAGGGGGAGTGTTTCGGGGAAACCGTCATTTTATCATTTCAGCCACAGAAAGCCACAACCCAAAAGCTTTTTTTAATGCCCGTCCTTTAAAAACAATTCTAACATTTCTGTAATCCAAATTTGCTAAACATATGTAGGCAGCACGATGTAATTCAGAAAGAGCAAGTGCTTTGCAGTGCAAGTGAACCTGGCTTGGAATGTGCGTTCCTTCCTCTAGGAGCTGTGAAGCTTTGGGCACATTTTCTAACCTGCCTGTCCTTCACATTTGTCATCTAAAATAGGGAAAGAGAGTATCGTCTCTTTTTTGTGAAAAATAAACCTCTGAAAACTGATTCATTGTAAGTAAGTATTCATAAAATCTTTTACCTATTTCTTTTCCCTTCTAAACAATTACTCTTTAATATGCTTAGTAGTCTGGACACTTGCAAATACTGAATTATTAAATATTTTTGTGTTTTATTTCTCACGTCTTTCCATGGCAGTTGAGAAAAATACGTCATAATGGAAACACACACACTTCATGTATTAGCTCAGGCAAGCCCATTTTTATACATAAATTCAAAGTCAGACCCAATCCTGTAGAAAATTATGCAGTCTGCCTCTTCTAGCAGTTAGCTTCTCCTTTTCCCCTTTTCATGACCTTTTCATTGCTTATGAACTGCACAACCTCTGCTGTCTCCAGTCATCCACAGTCAAGGCTGCTTTCAGGAAAGAATGTGATAAACACATCCATTACAAGGTATAAATTATTGAAAAAGGTCACTATGAGAATCTCCCTGGCTATTTTCATTTTCGCAAAAGAGACAAGGATTTAAAACAAAGTATTAACTACTAATTGTTGATTCTCGTATATTAAGGAACCTTCCTATTTTCTAACAGACTTTATGGAATGTGTCAGTTATAGTGTCCCTGAAAATTATAACGGAATTGGCTTTTTTCCCCTTCAAGAGGCAACATTTGATGACTTGCAACCCCAGCAAAAGAGATCCACAAATCACTGGAAACTGTTCCCTCTAAGCAGAGGCCATTATACTTTGTGACCATGTCGCCCAGTAACATGCACAGTGTCATTAAGGAAGGGAACTGGAAACAGAACAGAGGACAGCACTACAGCACAGCTACTAGATGTAGTTATTTCTAGTCATCAGCATATCCTGAGGAAGACATAACAGAGCTGGAGAAGGTAGAGAAAAATAACTTCCATCGTCAGTGCAAAGTCAATATTATTGTGCTTTTCATTAAAATCTTCTCTTTTGGAAAATGTATGAAAGTAAATGAAAATTTTATTAATTAGTAAGATATGTATTACAGGTAAGAATATCTTAATTTTTCTCAGATATATTAAAATAGTATTTTCTCCAAAATCCCTGATCAAGGAGAGACTGGGAAGACTCATAGGAAATTGTTGATCATCTCAGCTTTCTGTCAACTTTCTGTTTCTTTCTTGCACCCTTCTGAAAGAGGATGTGGGTCAGATGTGATCGTGAAGGAATAAAGAGGAATCCACTTAGTGACTAAATGTTTCCATGAAGCGTATTAATAATGCACTGTCAAACACTGGATTATATACTGCCTTGTGTGTTTGTTTAATTATGTTTTGCCAACTAGATTGTAAATTTCTCATGGGTAGAGACTGTCTTATATTTTCAAGTGCTCTTAAAGGAAACTAGGCTAGTAGTTGACATTTTTAATAGGTTCTAAGTACATAGTTGCTGAGTGGAATGGAATTTATGGTAAAGTTACTTATGAATTACTTGTGTAGAGACCAGATGTAAACACTAGAGGAGTCTGATGTGCTTTTCTTTGGAAATTCCTTGGACAGGGCTAATGTGGTTACCCTTGCGCATACCTTTAGGTTAGCACTTTAATTCATGCAAATTGGTACCACAGTGTCTTCCTAAGAGATTTGTCCACTTTTTCACAAAATCATTCCCTCAAAGGGTGAGGGGTTGAAGAAGCACAAATTGGTAGTTACAAAATAGTCACGTCAGGACGTAAAATACAGCATAAGGAATATAATCAGTAAGATTGTAATAACTATGTATGGTGTCAGATGTTCACTTTGTAAGTTACATAAACGTCTAATCATTATATTGTACACCTGAAACTAATATAATATTGTATGCCAACTATAAATGAAAAATAATATTAAAAAAAAAAGTCATTCATCTACCCAAGGTTCTCAACCAGGGTTGATGTGACTATCATGAGTTACTGGTATTTGGTGCCCAGAGGCCAAGGATGCTAAACATCCTGAATGTCGCACAGCATTGTCCTTTCCCAAAAAATTGTGTTTACAATACCAAGAGTACCCTCACTAAGAAACACTGGATTCCTTAAACCCTTGCCCTTCCTATTATGCAAACCTCATATTCACCCCTCCTTGCTTGTACTCTGTATTTAAGCTTTACCGAGCTACTTGATTCGAGCTCTGTCTACTTCTTTACCTTTGCAGATTTCGTTTCTTCTGCTCTTGTCTTTCTTTCTCTAGCGAATGTCTTCTAATCTTTCAGGATTCAACTCAGGCACCATCTCCTCCAAGAAGCCCTTGCTTGTTACAACCCCAGAGGGGGATAAGTGGCACTCTTGTGGGCTTTCAAAGCACTCTGTGCTTCCCTCTGCTATGACACTTATTGTGGTTGCTTATTTACTTTCTGTCTCTCCCACTAGACTAAAAGCTCCTTACCAACTACTTAAATGTCCCAGGAACTCTCCCAGTGCCTGACACCTACTGAGCACTTACTAAATAATTTTTTGAGTGAAATGAATCAATGACATTTTCAATAGGAATTGGTTCAGTCAGCAAACATTTTCTTAACTAGGAAGGGCTTTGGCATGAGGCTTGCTAGGATATCAGCAACACTGGCATTGCGTTTGGGGAGGAAACCTTGTGCGAGGGGATGGAAGAGGTAAGAAGAGAGGATAGATGATTATCCTTACAGTGGGGCTCTAGCCCAGGCTTGATTCACTCAATAGCTGTTAAGACCATGAGTGGGACATGACAGCAAGAGAGGCCCGACCAGTGATGTTCTAGGCATGGTCCTCGGATCCAGACAGTTCGCAAAAGTATTGACCTCAAATGAGGTAATTACAGAAGTTGGAGGAAGCATTTAGGAGTTTGACAGAATACTTTTATGTTTCTCGAATCTTATACTAAAAATCTTGGAGCTTGTATTTTGTATGGCCCTTTAAATTTATTTTTCTAATTACTAATTTTTATCGTGTTTTGTAAGTAAATTTTTTCTGATATATCCAAAACACTTTTTGGAAAAGAAAGGAAGAATAGAAGGTGGGGAAAGTTCATCCCAGTAGTTTGAGCATCTCTGGTCTAGGCAATGCCAGTATAGTGACAGTTTTCTTTCATACCAGATTCCAATTTGGGTGCTGACTGGGTGATGAAGAAGTAGGAACTTAACTGCTAGTTTTCTCCTTCTTTTTCTCCACTAATGGCGAGGGAATGGCAAACTTGAGAAAGAGACAGATGGTTAGGATTTTGGTCCTTTCCGAGTACCTGGAGTTCTGGGTGAGAGAGAACTGTGGTTCTGACCCGACTTGAGCTACAGTACCAAGCAGAAAAACAAACAAACAAACAAATAAAAATCTACTTGTTTGGATCAAGCCAGCCTGTTAGGAGTTTTAGGAGAGCTGGGACTCCACAGAAAATGGGGTGCCCAGTTTTCACTTCAAGCAGCAGGGTTTGTGGTAGCACAACTAACTCTAACACCTACCTCCTGGTCAGCTTGTGTTGATGATGAGCAATTGTGTTGATGATTCGAATCAAAAGCATAGGCAAGAGTACAAATAGAATGCTTTAGGAGAAAAGGGAAGTACAAATTATAGTAAGACAGTTTTAAAGAATAAATATGAACTAGAGTGTGTGCAAATTCAAGCAAAGAAACAATATTTTTACAAAATTATTGCAAGAAGTTAGAGATGGTAATGGAAATAGTGCGTTTATTGACTGTTAAATAAGAAGAAATGTGACCCTCCCTCATAAAGATTGTTTATGTATAGCAGGGTTGAAGTGCCACGTGATAAAACTCATAAGCTGTACTTACAAGAGTTCTAACTAGTATAGAAAAAGAAAAAAAAAAAAAGCTCCTGCTAGACAGAGTGTCTGCTTTGTTTGGAATAGAAGCGTAAATATCTAATTTGCCTTGTTGTGGGGATGAATGCATGATCTATGCAGCATGTAGCCAGCTAACCATTCCATCAGGCTCACAATGCAGGGAACATAATTAATTTGCTGATTCAGCCTAATCCTTATTCTCAGATGGTGAAACAAATCTGAAAGGTCCTATTTCATTTTGTCATATTTTATTTCTTAGAAGCTGAAAACAGTGTTGCTAGAAGATCAAAAATAAAAGCACCCAGTAGTGTAGGTCTTTACCCGGAATTAGAAAAGTTAAAAACACACACAGTAATAAATCCGTAAAAGTTTATTTTTCTCGCCGCATTTCTCTATTTTGTAGGATTTTTTTCTATTTAAGTGTTGTATCTGTCATCAAAGCAAGTGTGCCTGTCATGATAATAAGTCTCATCTGTGCAAAGTAGGACCATATAACTTTTAATATTAGCATTTCACCACAAAAGCTCTTCCATTAATTTTTCTGTTGAAGAAAAACGAGGGTGACTAAAAGCCTCAAACAAAAGCTTTGTGTTTGTTTTTAAACAAAATTGGCTTGATGTTATTTAAATTAGAAATTGATATTTTATTTTTTAAATTCGTCGGGGTTTTATTTTTTAGCCGTGTCTTGCTAAGCAACTGCCATTCTGTGTTAGATGTTTCAGTTGCCTGATGTATTTGTAATAAACAAAAGCGAATCCATTTTTATTAGACCATAAAAATGATCAACTCTGCAGTCTTATATGGAATGCTCATGTGCAGCATAATTGTTTAATACTGATTTCCTTCCACATTAAGTCAACCTGAAAGACTATTGATTGTACCAAACACCATTTCTTAACTCCATAATTCTCCAGACCTGTGTCTCTAGGGACCCTCATCAGGAGGGTAATTGTGTCTCTTGCTGCTCTGTGTTGAGCACCCAGTGACGGCCTGTCTGGAACCGTTCAGGGAGTAGAACAGTGCATTTCACCTTGCTGAATTGCCTGTTGTTCAGGGATGAAGAAGGAGCATCTCCTCATTTATGGCTAAGTGAAGAGAGAGTTTGAGGGTGAAAAAGACCAAAATTTTGGTAGGCATATTGTATTCAGAAAAGAATCGTATTCATATCGTATCATTCTGTATGGAGTTTTTTATATTTTGCCTCAATTTACAGAGGTATGCCAAAATCATTATATTAATTACTTTCATTTTTATGGTACTTTATATAAAGCACTTGACATATGAATCTTCTTACCACCAAGCTGTGTTCTCTTGAACAAGTTATTTAACTTCCTGGATCCTCAGTTTTCTGATCTGTGAAAATGGGCATAAAGTTACAAATTGTCCTATTAACTTTATAGAATTGAGAAGGTCGAGTGACATAAGCAAGAAAATGTTAGGTATTTTCCCTCCACTAGAATAAAGTCGCATACATTTATTAACAACTGTTTGCAAACAACGCTTCTATGTGGTAAGCACTGTGAGCGGGGAGCCCTGTTTTCACGCACTAGGAATGGCTGCGATGGACCGGTTCATACTGAATCATCTGTTCGTCCTTAAAAATGAAGGAAACAAGACCAGGCAAGCTGGGTTGGGGTGAGGGAGGCAGGCATACTAGGAGAATGCCATAACTTCACATATTTTCTAGGATTTCCTGTTTTAAACATTTCTGTTTACTCTAAATCAGAGATTTACACAAAGTGGCTTCGGCTTCAAGTGTCCAAAATTAGGTCCCCTATTTTACTAGGTGGTCATGTCCTCTTAGGTTACCTGGAGCCTAAAGGATTTTAATGTCTTCCACATGTTTCTATGAGTTCTGCAGAGCTGGGTGGCATGGAGCTCATTTGCATGGACGGGATTCACAGCCTCCATTTCCAGGCAGTCACATTTTCCTTCTCAGAACAACATCCAAAGTGTTGAAAGTGTGCAGATTTTTATGTTCGTTCTTAATGAGGAAGAGCAGAAAGTCTGTAAAATTTTTAAATTAAAGTAAGAATGTAAATATCAGTAAATATTTATTTACTGAGCTGATCTTTTCATATTTAGAATAAATATCTCCTTTGTAATACTCCTTTAAAAAATTGTTTTCAAAACCTTTGTAATATTATTATGAGAAGAGATTTTTTTTTCCCTCCTGTGCAACTGTGTTAGCAACATCCCAGAAAACTGGAATTCTCTATTAACCTCCAGGTCAAGCATCCATCTTGACATACATCTCTTTTATTCCACCTCATTTATAAAGAAGCAGTTTATTCTTAATTCCTAGCTTCTTTATAGGGAGCATTCAAAGTTAATCTCAACAAAGAACAGTAAATCAGATTTGCAATCTGTGGTATTAGGAAATAGAATGAAATCAACTAATTTTAGTATTAGAAAGACGCATAGAGATCGTCTTATCTAACCACTTCTTTTCGCACTGAGGCGGCCACAGCCCAGAGAAGCTTAAGTGTCTGTCTAAAATCACCTGGCTGATTTGTGAGACTGATCCTGTAGTTCAGTGCTCGTTGACACTAGACCACATACTGGGTGCTATTTCTCCAAGGTTATGGTGGACTGAAATGTAACATTCTATTCAAATAAATGCACGTGAAAACTGGCTTGGAGATTTTGTACTTCTGTGCTGCTAATATCCTTTATTACATCATTCTGCTATCTTAATGGGTAGAGACTGTGTGTGACACAGTTGTCTAGTAATAGAAAACTTATCATCAGATATGGCCTTGGGAGGCAGGGACCGAGTGTTTGCCTGAGCTCCAGGATGTATTCTCTGGGTCTTGGGGTTTTTCCCTACTCTGAAATTAAAATAATAAAATAGCTGACATGATCAACTAACAGCTCCGTGGACCAATCTTTCATAAAAATTACCAAATAAAATTTTAGATCCTATAGGCCAGAGGAAAAAATGTTTTTGCTCTCTGACCCTAACCTTTTTAGTCTATCCTACAGATTCCAAGGTAGGTTCAGCTCAGAATAAATGTGAATGACCCAACTGGACCCATTTTCCTTCCCTCTTAGCCTTTTGAGTTTTGGAGTGAAGAGAAAAATATGTGGAATCATTTCTAGAGCCTCGAGTATATTCCTGGGATAGACCAGTTTCTCTGAGATATTCTTGAACATACCTGCCTGTCAAGGGTTCCCTCAGATCTCTGCTGGTGTTCTCTGATCAAAATAAACCTCCTCTCTTTGCACTTCCTCATCTGATCCAGATTGAAATCTGGATTTCTGGACGCCCATCAGTAGTAATGGCCACAGACGCCGTGACCAACGCTGCTTTAGCCATCACAAGCAGCAGGCTGACGGAAGGAAATGTCCATTCCCTAGTACCTGCCATTCAACAAATCATTTTTTGCTATAAAGCGCATCACAAGATCCAAGCAATGACCAAGCTG
Source organism: Eonycteris spelaea (assembly GCA_003508835.1). Classification (NCBI taxonomy): domain Eukaryota; kingdom Metazoa; phylum Chordata; class Mammalia; order Chiroptera; family Pteropodidae; genus Eonycteris; species Eonycteris spelaea. Next base: position 9,356,109 of record PUFA01000044.1, read on the forward strand.
GGTTATCTGAATACAAGAAGTAAGTCACTTTATGTTTCTCGACACATAACAGAGAGTAACTTTATTTAGTAAGAGAGTGTTCAACAAGATGAAGGACTGGAAAGCTTAGGTCCTCAACTTTATATTCTTTTGCTTTTCAGTTTTCTAAAACGATTTTAACTTTTTAATCACCTGAAAAGTAGCACCGTGTAGTAAATTACTTTCTTACCAGATTGGCAAGTAGAGTGTGATGGGGATTAGTGGGGCCTGTGGAGTTAGGAGACCATGCTGGACTCCCTGAGCGATCAGATCATCATGCGGAGTCTTAGAAGTTAAAATCATGAAAATAACAAAGGCTAACCTGCAGATCTGTTTCCATAGCCGACTCACAGGAGCCTTGAAACTTATGTAAGCCAGGCTTCCTAGTTAGTGCAAGTAAGACCTCCCGCTCTCCTTCAGTCTTGCGGGATTCTGACTCTACCTTAACTTAAGAAGAAGCTAATTAGGGGTTGATTTATTTTTATTTTTGGAAAAAAATGATTAATAATCACTTCCATTTGGTGGAATGTAATCTGTGGAGACAGCATTAATATTTTACAACCTTATGAACCAGCATAAGGAAGAAAGGGGGGGAAAACCTGTATATTCTTTTGTAACAAGTTATAAAATGATATATTTAATCTTGAATAATTAAACTAAAACATTTTTATTCACATAATGTTACAGTCATATTACTAATGCCAGCTTCGTGCTTGCTTTTTAACTAATTCATTTTCTCATTTGTGGCAATCTAGAAAGGTTTATTAAATCTAATGACTGTTTTAGGATTATGTAGAGGAAAAAGCATGTTCTAATTACAGGGATGGATAAAAGCAAACTAATTAACCAAAAATGTGTATTTCCTTCCTCATAGATGTCTGGTCAGCCATATCCGAGATGAACTTAGGTTACCTGGCTCCTGAGTTTTTTAATCATGTTTTTAGATTTCATTTTTTACACCATCTGTACCATTAACATGACTGTAATTTCTGTCACAGTTGGAAGTTTCAGTTAATAAATGTTTTGTTTTGGAGGGGGATGGGAAGGCAGACAAGAAGATGGGAGTGTTTATGAATGAAGCAAAGGAAGAGACTTTGCCTCAACCGAGGGGCCAGGAAGTGATGCTGGACTTCTGCCACTGAGAATTTGGTTTTGCCCTTTTGTGCCCCGCCTCAAGCAGCTACATTTACATGGAAACATAGTCTTAATTCATCCTTTTTAAAAAGAAATCTAATCTAATAGAAAATATAACCAGCTAGTCAAATGCCTAAACAACCTCATTCATATATAACATATATACAGAATATGTAATTATGTTGAAATGTAAAAGCATTTATCTTTCAATGTTTTGCATGTCCTGAACAGTGTACAGAATCACAGTACTACCATTTTGAGTTCCAAAGAAATTATTTTACCTTTTTTTAAAATTATGGGTTTTCTGGATATGCTTTTTTTTTGGCTAGTAACTACTACTTCAGCTTTTTAAAAAGCATACCAATTATGTTTTCAAAACTGGAGAGAATGACCAGAGGTTGGTTGTTTGTTTGTTTTCAAGACAATCATTTTAACCTTGTAGTTTATTAACTTGTGTTTCTGAATTTTAAACAATTCAGTTCATATTTTTTTAAATTAAAGTATAGTCGACTTACAATATCATATTAGTTTCAGGTGTACAGCATAATGATTCGACATTTATATACCTTACAAAGTGATCACAACAATACGTCTAGTAACCATCTATCACCACACATAGTTGTTATGATATATTAATTATATTCCTGTGCTGCACATTATATCACATCACTTATTTACTTTATACCCAGAAGTTTGTACCTCTTAATCCCCTTCACCTTTTTTACGCATCCCTCTACCCACCACCCCTAGCAAACATTACCTTGTTCTCTGTATCTATGAGTCTGTTTCTGTTTTCTTTTGTTCATTTTGTTTGTTTTATAGATTCCACGTATAAGTGGAATCATACGGTATTTGTTTATCTAACTTATTCATTTAGCATAAGCCCATCTAGGTTCATCCATGTTGTCAAAAATGACAAGATTTCATTCTTTTTATGGCTGAGTAATATTCCATTTGTGTGTGTGTGTGTGTGTGTGTGTGTGTGTGTGTGTGTGTGTCAACGATCCATTAATCATCGATCGATGGACACTGGTTGCTTCCATATCTTGACTATTGTAAATAATGCTACAGTGAACATAGTGCATATATCTTTTTGAATTCGTGTTTTTGTTTTCTTCAGATAAATACCCAGAAGTAGAATTGACAAGTTGTATGGTAGTTCCATTCTTAATTTTTTAAGGAACCTCTATACTATTTTCCTTGGTGGCTGTAACAGTTTGCCATCCCACTAACAGTATTCAAGGGTTTCTTTTTCTCCACATCCTTGGCAACACTTGTTATTTTTTATCTTTTTGAGCATAGCCATTTTGACAGGTGTGATTTACTATCTTATTATGGTTTCGATTTTCATTTCCTTGATGATAGTGATGTTGAGCATCTTTTCATATGTCTGTTTGGCCATCAGTATATCTTATTTGGAGAAATATCTGTTCAGGACCTGTGCCCATTTTTAATTGGATTGTTGTTTGTTTTGTTTTGTTTTCGTTTTTTGATATTGAGTTGTATGAGTTCTTTATATATTCTGGATATTAACCCCTTATCAGATATATCATTTGCAAATATCTTCTCTCATTGGGGAGATAGTCTTTTCGTTTTGTTGATGGTTTCCTTTGCTGTGCAAAAGCCTTTTAGTTTGGTGTAGTCCCATTTGTTTATTTTTGTTTTTGTCACCCTTGGTATTGTATCTGATCTTACATTTAAATCTTTAATCCATTTTTAGTTTATTTTTATTGATGCTGTAAGAAAGCAGACAAGTTTTATTTTTTATTTTTTTTTACATGTATCAAGCCAGTTTTCCCAACACCATTTATTGAAGAGACTGTCCTTTGTCCATTGTGTATTCTTGCCTCCTTCATTGTAGATTAATTGACCATACTTATGGTTTATTTCTGGGTTCTCTATTATGTTCCATTGATCTATGTGTTTGCTTTTGTTCAGTATGCTGTTTTGATAATGATAACCTCATAGTGTAGTTTGACATCAGGTAGCATGATACCTTCACCTTTCTTTAGCTATTTGTATTTAGCTATTTGTATTTAGCTATTTGTTCTAGTTCTGTGAAAAATGCCATTGGCGTTTTGATAGGGATTGTATTGAATCTGTGGATTGCTTTGGGTATTATGGACGCTTTAATGATGTTAATTCTCCTAATCCATGAGCAGACATGGTATATCCTTACATTTTTTCGCATCTTCTTCAGTTTCTTTCATCAGCATCTTATAAATTTCACAGCATAGGTCTTTCACCTCCTTGGTCAAATTTAGTCATAGATATTTTTTTTTTTTTGATTCAGTCAGAGTTTTTAAAGTATCTGATTGTAATTTCAAAGAATGGTGGCATACTAATAAAAAACATAGAAATAAATAATAAAATTGGGAAAAAAGGTAGCAGAGGGTGTGGCAAGACACAATGCAAACTGCAAACTATTGACCAAAACTAAGTACACATACTTACCAATGGAAAAGATTGTTATTCATGACTAAAAAAATATAAACTCTATGGAATGAAGACCGAATTTTTAGCGAAGTCCTAGAACAGCGAATCAAGTTTTACATCTGGAACCATAAGAGAAACGAGCTTTAGTATTGAAAAGGAAATATCAGTATATATCGTATGCCTGCTCTATGCTGGATGCTTGGGGATACAAATGATTAAGCTAGAAGCTTCCCTTGAGGAGCTTACAGTGTAAGTAACTATTTGGGGAAGTAAGAGTTACAGCAAAACAGGAAATGTGGTAATTTACTTATCAAAATATTTTAAAGAAACATTATATACTAATAAAATTATTTTGGTAGTAGGCAGCAGAAATAGCACTTACTGCTTGCAATAATTGGTAGATAGTGGTCTTTTGACATTTGCAATTTTATTGGCTATATATCCTAAAGCTTTTGTGAATCCTCAGAGTCCCAAACAACCTTACAATTTATCATTGCAGCCCTGAATTATGCTAACAAAAGTAACTGAAAATTTAGAAGAATGCCTTCAGGCTTGTCTGAAAGTGACTGTATACACTGACAGTAAAGAAGCCATGTAAAGATCCAGATACTGAGAAGTTGACTAATTCACTCTTTAAGGGAGTCCATCCCATCTACCAATCTTGAAACTGGGAATTCCAAATTGTGCATCACCAAAATAGCAAGTAGATATATGTCCTGAACATCCCAGTTCGAATGAGTAGTGAGGAGCTATAGAGTTCCCCACATTAACTGCACATTTACCAAATAGCACACCCTTCAGAAACAAGAAAAAAAATTCAGTGTTGGGTATTCTTAAGTAAGGTACACAGGTATTCCTTACTTGCCATACTAAAAATTAAAACTCCTCATGATGCTTTAGAAAACATCTAGTGTAAGCTTGTTTTCACAGACCTTAGTCCAGGACCATGTTTTCCAACATTGTATTCTTTTTAGCACAATTCCATAACTGAAGAGGACAGTTCGTATGTGATGCTTGTTGTAATGAAAGCTTCCCAATAAGGAAATCTTCACCCTTGAAACAAAACCTAGTTAGGATGATGAAAGTGAGTATATTCGAATCCTTCATAAAATTTGCTTGAAACTTGCTCTTAGTGCCAGTTAGCCAAACACTCTTATCAATAAAACCAGTGACCTCGAAATTGATCAGATTAAGCATTCAAGTCAATTTCATATTTAAAATGCTTTCAGATAATTGCCAAAAAGACTTATTAAATACAGCAACCCCATTTCAGGGTTGTCCTATCAACTTCATCCTGACAGGCTTTTTCATATTCCATTGCTGGCTTTCTAACTTACTCTTCACCAGACTGAAATCAGAGTAATGAAAACAGTCAAACTGCTCATAAAATGTCACATTACTATGAGAGCACACATTATTTCTACAGATATTTTCTGTCAGTCACTAGATCACTACTCAAATGACAGCAGTGCCTGCCTGGAACATGCTTTAAAAATGACAATTCCATACTGTAAAGACTACTTCGGCAGTAAAATTAACTGATTTGTCCCTTTGATCTCAGCCTACAAAAGATACCAAATGTTACTCAGGAATAAATAAAACATTTATAGAAAAGGGGAGAAAAGGTTATATGCTTCATTTTGCTTATCAATGTCATTTCCAACTCAACAATTTTATTAGGGGTAGGGGTATGGTGACATGCTATTTTTAGTTTGTGGGGGAGAAATGTGACATTTAGAACAAATGTCACAGCATTTCTTCAATAAAAATCCATGCTGTCAGCTGCCTAGCTCTAGAGAATTACAGAAAAGCTGTACTGAACCAAAAGAAAGGCAACAATAACTTGATTTGTAGTTTAACCCTCTCAGACTCAGCCTCAGTGTGGACAGACAGTAATAATAGTTTTTGTTTGTTGTGTAGCTCTGGGAAGCAGGCTTGTATTTGCTCAGAGTACTTAAAAGAATCTATTCTGTCTATTTAAGGAATGACCCTGGGTTCAGCCAAAGCTTTGTGCCTTGTTTTGTTCAGTGAACCTTGAGAAGCAATTTTTTTACAAACAAAAGAACTCAAATACATACTAAAATATTTCTTATGAAAGCCAGAAAATAACTTCGTTGACAATAAACAACAATATGAACAAAAAAATAATAAATGAGATAATTAGAATTTAATATAAAAAATAATGAATTTTTCTTATGATGTGTTTTCACCTTATCTCTTTTACTTTTTTTGGGGGGGGGGAGGCATATGTTCACCTTCTACTATAAAATATTGCTGAGTTGTTATTTAACTTTACAGGGACAAAAGCCATATCTTACACTTCTCTAAATTCCACACAGTGTCTGGCACAGTTCTTGATAAAATTATTGAACAATTAAAGCATTGGTTTGAGAAATGTAGTTTATATCTTTTTTTTTCCCTAACTTTGTAGCTCTCAACAACATGCTACCCCCATCCCGAACACACACACATGATTATTTTCAGCCTTTGCCTTCTCAAGGCTCAGATCAACTCACTCCACCCTTACTCCTATTGAGTAATAGTAGTCTTTGCTGACAGTTACCTATGCACTTTTTAAATGAGTATTATTATTTTCATTAAGTGAGAAGCTGGAGACATCTGACTTTTTTGTTGTTCTTTCTCCTTGCAAATAAATCTGTGCTTCACTCATGATCTTTTTCTTCCTTCCTGTCTCAGAAGGTTCTTCTCTTCCTTGATGAAGCTCTCCCTTCTTGTCCACTCTCTGTCAGTCTCTTCAGGCTTTCCTGGAATTCCACCACTTGTCTCCAGTAGTCATGATGTCTCCCTTTTTCGAGGACTTCTTCCTTTTTGCTATCAGATGGACATAGTAATAGTCTCCACTTTAACCTGCTGTCTTCTCAGATTACCATACATTGCCAAATATGAATTGAGCACTCCGTAGGTGCTAAGTAATAAGGGTATACTCTTGAATAGTTTCGTCTCCTAAATAGCAGACAGCTGCCAAACTTATTCAACAGGTAACCTGTTCTTGCTATCATCTCCATAAACATTCATTCAGCAAACATTTACTGAGTGAAATTCAAGTGTCGCAATAACTACTAATGGCAGTCCTTGCTTTCAAGGAGCACCTTGTATATGCTACTCCTAGAGCGCATACCAGCTCTACTGCTCATTTTCAACTTTTATGTATCTCCTGCCCCAAATTATGAAGTACATTTTATATGTCTACATAATGATTAATGCAGCTTTTTCTTCAATTACTGTGAAAACATTTTGAAGGCAAAGACTGGTTTCCAAAAACTGAATTACCTTTTATCTTTGACGGTCATTGCTTAACAGAGCACCCTAAACAGAGCACTGCTCAGCTTCCACGGTACCAGACACATCTCTATCTAGGTGGCCTCGCATATCAGTACTGAAGAAGTATTTTTGTTTGACTCTTAGGATATCAACAATTTATGAAACATTGTTTCATTTTCTAAATTTTATTTCTGAATCCTTTCTTTCTCCTACTCTTTTTAATTCCCCCATTATGTAAAGCCATGTGAATAATATTCACTGGTTCAGAAGCAGGTGATGTTTTGAAAATTCAATTCTCTGTGAATTAGATACATATTATTTAGTAATTTGTATATGCCCCCAATTATACTCCTAATCTGCTTTTTCTAATAATGTTTTGACATGACTTTTTAGCACTTGTTATATATATTGACAGCCTCATTGGTAGGGTAGAGATATATGATTTCATTTTATCACTAAATACATCATTTCTAACCATCGAGTCTCAAATACAAAGAAAAATAATTGTTCCTTTATGAATTTACTTAAGACTTTAATTAATTAACTTAATGTCATCTGAACTTGGATTGCTTGTGCCTCTATTCTGATGAGTTAGTTTTGTCTTATTATGGCAGCTCCATAATCATAAGTAACAATATTTTATATTCATCATAATATAGGATGTCTCACATCCATAGTTGCTTGCACATATAAAGAGAAGGGCATCGTTCTCTTATTTAGCAACAGACTTCCTCTTAGGAAAGGAAGTAGCTTTGTTTGGGAAACTATCTCTATAAACAATTTCATGAACAAAGTAAGAACCTGAGGCCATGAATTAGAAGGAAACAAGGCTATGAAAGGCAGAACTCACTACTCTGTAGTGGAAAAACATAAGGAATTCTTCTCAGTATAAATGAGAGAAAGTGATAGAGGAGAAGAACTAGGAAAATGACTAAGTTTTAGATGGTTTGGATTTTTTCTCCTTTGTGCACTCACAAACTAAGTCAGAAGACCAAAGATTGGGAGCTAACTATGATCTTGAGAATGCAGGTACTCTAGATGTTTAAAGTCATTTGGAGAAGGGTCTGAACTCTTTTCCAAAGGATAAGGAGTGGAATTGGAGCTCAGATCAGAAGGGGCAGGTAGACCCCAGATATCATCTGAGTTTCGTGTACATTTATGCCTGGCTTTGATTCCCAGCTCTGCCTTTTACTAGCTATGTACCCTGGAAAATATACCTTATTATGTTATTTCCATTTCATCCACAAAATGGAAATAATAAAGTACATTTTTTTCAGTGGATTGTCTTAATGCTAAAAATTCATATATGTGAACATATTAGAAAAATATTTTATGTAGTAATAAGTGCTGGATAAATGCCATATACATCACTTACTCTCATGAAAACACATATTAAGATGGGAGATTTGGGTTTGCTTTTTATGTATATGCTTCAAACTTAAATTACAAAGAAATGATACATAAAACCCTTCTACAGGATCAAAATTGATTTAGTGTTCCTTCTTTCAGACACCTTCCTTCTCCTTTAAATATGTTTTATACCTCAAACAAATAATCGAAAGATGAGTAATTTATTATCTACATGCCAATATTATTTGGCTCCATATATCACCATGTATTTAAAAACTGGAATTTTATCAAAATCTTGATATATTTTCCAATCCTTATATATTTGCTCTTTGAGAGAAAAATTAGTGCTTTGTCTCTAAAGCAATGGTGTAACTAGGATGCATTAGACTTTAATTTCTAAGGTTCTAATCGCTTGATTCTTGCCCACACACAAAATGGATAAGTAGCTTACTTTGTAGAAGTTGTTAGCTTCAGTGGTTGCTAAATGCTATCCTTGTAAAACATTAAAATACAGAGATGATGGTGTTTTATGAAAATGTAATTACTATGTGTTTTGATTGCTTCCTTTTTAAAACCTTTAGCCATTTACTGCTGACTAACTTTAATAGCCATTTATGTTCATGAGAATTGTTTGCCATATTGATTACAATATATCTAGAAATTTAGTTATAAAAAATACTATAATTCAAATCTACATAACCTTCTAGAAAAAAAATTTTCTCTAAGTAATTGCTTTATTTTGCCTAATTTTTCTCCAGAATTCTATTTTTAATCAGCATGTATGTGTGTATATGAGGGTAGGGATTAAGTTTAAGAAATTGTTATATTTTATATTTAGTATCTATTTCTTTCATAGTTGGAAGTGGACTTTTAAAATAAAATACAGTTGACCCTTGAACTATGCAGGGGTTAGGGGGGCCAACCCCCACACAGCTGAAAATCAATCTTTGTTCAACTTGACTTCCTAAAATGTAACTACGAATAGCTTACTGTTGACGAGAAGCCCTCCTGATAACATAATCAATTAATACATATTTTATATTCTATGTGTTATATACTATGTTCTTACAATAAAATAAGCTAAAGAAAATGTTATTAAGAAAGTCATAAGCAAGAGAAACTGCATTTATAGTATTTATTGAAAAAAATCCATGTATAAGTGGATTCACACAATCAAACCCATGTTGTCGAAGGGTCAACTTTAGTCTCTTTTACCTCAGCTCAAGCTAGAAATAGAAATAGAATAGAAAATGTGAGAGGACAGGGAGAATAGTCGTGGCAGAAAGAGTGAGGACTTTGATTTGAGGGACTCATGGAGAAGCCTGACCTTGCCCAGGACACTCAGACCACCCCAAGACTTGCCGTTCCATCTCTGGACCTCTTTCCAACGTAGTCATTTCTCTCTTTCTCATGACGTTCCATTTTTGCACTTTTAACAATTTATCATTGTCGCTTTCTTCATTTTCTGTCTTGATACAAAAAAATGTGCTGTAGGAGCAACGATTGTCTGTTTGCTGTGTCGTCAGTACCTAGCACACTTAGAAGGTTAATGAGTATTTGTTGAATGAACTAGTTAATTCACTTATAAGTTACATTGCAAATTGGTGATTATTTACTATGTTCAAGATACCTATTTTCATGCATTAGTTCTTTGTCTTACTGAGAATGAAATTTCATGAAATCTGTGAGAAAGGCAACCTGACAGTATATATTAAGGCCTTCCAAATGCACAGAATAATATGTTATAAAGAAATGGCCATGAGTCTGAGTAAAAATAAATCTATGAGGATATTCATTACAGAACTGTTTATAATAAAATGTTTTTTTAAAAAACTAAATATCCAATAAGTGATGAGTTAAATAAATATGCTACATTCATGTGATATAATGCCATGCAGTCATGACAATCATATTATAGAAGAATATTTAATGATAGGGGAATGTTCATTGATATGTCAAAATTTTTAAAGGTATTACAAGATAACATGTATATGTGATATTAATTTCACTAAAAGAACTATTATACAATTGCTTAGAAAAAATAAGACTGGTAAATATATACCACAACCTTAACAATAATTATCTCTAAGTGACAGAATTCCAGGTGATCGTATGGAGTTTTGTACCTTTCTAAATTTTTTGAAAATTTCAAAACAAACATTTAATACTTTCGTAAAGAAGGAAGGAAGGAAGGAAGGTTTTCCAGTGCCATTTTGTAGACTAGTGGGACAGACCTGTGAGGAAAAAATAGAAAAAATCAGTGGAAAATGAGGAAGGAAGAGCAGTGTATGTAAAGAAGATAGAGATGGCTCAGCAGTTAAGAGTAGCAGCCACCAGAGAATTTGCATGGTGGAATTAATAGAATTTACAAAGCTGGAAAGGTACAGAGAGATCCCTACAGCCTGACTGAGCAAGATGGGTAAGTATGCCTTTGTCATTGCTTTGGCATGGAACCCTCCTAAAAGTATCAAGCCCTAAGAAGTCCTAAGAAGCAGAACCCTGGATACTTTGTAACCTTTGCCAAGGGAAAATGGCTGCTGTCTGCCTGGGTAGGTTTTTTCGGCATAGGACTTAAGTACATTTAGCCATGTATTCATTTGGCTCTTAATATGTGTTTATTGATTTCTTTTTCTGCACGTTGTTCTTATTTTCTGCAGTGATGTTTTGAAAGACATTGGGTAGAGTAGAAAGAGATGGGGTTTTGAGCTAGGCAGAATTCAACAGACATAATTTTGATCCCTGCTCTATCATTTATAAGCTCTGTCATCTTGGACAAATTTATTTCCACGCTTCGAGGCAGTAGTGTTAAAGTGAGGCTAACAACAATCGCCTTGCAGGATCTTAAGATAAATGTATATAAAATTGCCAGTTCAGTGCTTTTCACAATAATTGATAACCAAACAAATGTTAGCTATTGTTCTTAAGATTGTCTTTTTCTCATTGTTCTTGATTATACAAGTAGTGTATCCTACAATTACAAAACCATATGCTTGTGTTGATGTCTTGTTTTTAATTTTTGTTTTTTGTTTTTTTGTAAATTTTTTTACTTAAGTAATGTAAAGAGAAACTAAGTCAAAATCTTCACCAGTAAAAGCAAGCTGCTTTGTTCATTAGGAGTCATCCTAAAGTAAATCAGTAGTTTGATGATACTTCTGTTTCACTGTGACATCCACTAGTCACCTACACTGGCCTTACCGAAACAAACAGTCTTTGAGAAATGTGAGCACATCACTCAGCCTTGTTATGGAAAACTGACAGACACCTGGATGTGCCCAGAGGGACTGTGATTTCACTTCTCACTCCATAAGCAACATCCTTCTGTTGTGAATTAAATCTTCACAGTCAAAATCTGTGTCTGCATGTGCTTGTTTATTTGGAAAAGACACGCTATTCAGAGGCATTTTATTTGGAATAGTTGTGGAGCAATACGATATTAAGTGAGCTTAATATTGGTCTAGTGAGGTTTCTATGTTAAGATTCCTCACAAGCATATTTGTTTTTCTTTCTGGCCTTACTATCATTTATCACTGGGACAATGGACAAGTTATATTTTATAATTTGTGTAAGTATGATGTTTACATGTGTTTGTTACATGTATGAAGATTGTATATATTCTACATGTGAATTGATGTGTATGTCTGAGTGTGTGCATGTTAGGGAACAGGTTTTTATTTACACAAGGATGTTTCTTTTTTCTGGTTTCACCCACCCCTTCTTTATTCAAGAGGGTAAATGCTGTCTTATCTCATGTCCCAAGCTGAGTTCAGCATCTGGAGAAGCTTAAAGTCCCAATGCATCAAATTATCCTGCTCAAACTGTTGTTTATTGCAGTTCATTTTTGTCCTGTCATTGCACTGACAGAACGTCAAAAGCTTTTCTTTCCATTGCCTTCAGCTTTCAGCATCTGCAGGGTTCTGATATGCTGTTCCTGCTCTACTCAGGGAGAAAAGCTCAAAGGATCATGATGAAGCCTGCAAGCCAGATAACTGCGGGCACTGGCTAACTTCTCTGTTTAAGCTTGGTTTTGGGTTTGTGCACTGCCGTTTCTTTTCCTGGACCACAAATATGCACTGTTTTATGGATATCTGTTAGTTTCTTATATATCTCCAGTTCTTTTGAGACACAAGTAGCTACAAGGAAATTATGTATGATAGTATTTGTAGAAGTATTGACAGTTTAAGTCTGGAAACAGTATAAATTTCATCAGTAACTACAAGTATGTGGTCTATCATCTGAGGATTTAATTTAAATAAATAGAAATATTGTATCCTTTATAAACTCAGTCCAGAATAACTAAACATACATACACATCAACTTACATTTAACTTTTTAAATCTTCAATTCTAACCTTTACACCTCTGTACCTAATTATATGTTTTTAGTTTTAGGTAATTATAGTCATACATGTAATTACATGTGATTTGTCTTTCCAGGAGAAAGATTTGTTGTGCCAAAAGATATTTTCATATCTGGGATAGAATGCCACTTCTCTTATTCAAATAGAAGGAAAATCTGTCAATAGTGAAAACAACATATTGATTACAGGCTAGGAAGCATTTGTATGTTTCTACTAAAATCAGCTGTCCCCAGCAATCCTCTTTTCTTGCCTGGACGATAGCAATTACCTTCCGACTGGTCCCTCTGCTTTCATTCTTGTTTCCCTCTCAGACGTATTTGCCAAAGGGAAACTAGAATTATCTTTTATATGATTAATCACTTCTTTGCTTAAAACTCTTCACTGGCTTTTCATTCTTTTTAGGAAAAAGACAAAACCCTTTTGTGTGTGAGGCCGAATCCCTCCTCACGTTCCTCTGGTCTTTCCACCCCAGGTACACCTTGCCACCTTCTGCTCCCTCGAGCAAATGTTCCTTCCCACCACGGGGTTCTCTGACTAGGCCTAATCACCACATCTACACTCTCAGAGCAACAGGTGGCACTCCTTTTACACACTTCACAGTTACCATTTTATATTTGTGTAATAATTTGATCATGGTTTAGCCCCCTCACTAGATTGTAAGTTCCACAAGACAGGGACCATATCTGGTTTTGCTCACCTTGACATCTCTAGAGCTCAGCCCTGTGCCTGATATATGGTACATGCTCAGTGAAGAGTTTTAGAAGAATTAGATGAAGACGATCATATCTGTAATATATCCTGTTTTATGAAGGAGTGGCCTCAGTTGCCCTGGTTTATACAGTTCTCACAGATATCCACTCTTAACAGTGACACGTAGTCCACTTCAATACCACTTGGTTACTATCTTACCTCCTATGTATATCTGTTTTGCGATCTGCAGTGTAACACAGGGTTTGAGATTCAAAAACTTCCCTGAGTTCCACCAAGCTTGGTTGGGTTACAGAAATGTTTACATAAGAGACAGAGGGGGAGGTTATTGTCTCCCTAGCTACACTTGAAAGAGATCTTTGCAGTGAGGCCCGATTGTTTCCTAACACGTATCTCTAGCACAAGAGATGTAAAAAACAAAAACAAACCTGTGAAATGTATATAGGATTTGTTCTTGAGATTTTAGACTACCTTTTGCTTTTGTCCATTTGTGACAGTTCTTGGAGGAAGCACTTTGCTTATTGGGGCAGTATGTAGCATACTAGTGGTTTATCTATCTACATACATACATACATAGATTGGAAAGCTTCAGAGAAAGATTAGAAGAACCTTTTGAAGTAGTGCCTGAGCCTCCTACCTTTTTGTTTTTGATGGGAAAAAATGATTTTTTTCTATTTACTACAATTTTAGTATGCATATATTTTTTACTTAAAGAGGGCCTAACACAGTCAAGAAACTAGTCACTGGAAGATTTTAAAAAATGCAAATTAAGGAAAAATAAGAGTTGATCATAATACAGGATGCCCCCTTTGTTGGCTGGGAGGTGCACTGAAGGTAAGATATACAGGGAAAATGACCTCCTGGTGACACCAGCCTGAGCTGAGAGTCAGCACAGAGTAATTACCATGCTCCTCTGAGGTAAAGACATTGTGGGAACCCTATATTATATGGGCCCATCTTCTTTATGTACTTGACAAGGCTACATTTTCTTTCTCCTCTCAAAAATACTGTTTAAGGTTGACGTTATCAGAATAAAAATAATGCTGCTTGCTATTCTTTAATAAGCAGCAGCAGGTAAGCAAAGACCATTTTCTAGCAATGACTTCCTGCTTCATTAGACAATTATTTACATTCTGTAGAAAACAGTATTGAAATGGTAGTTCCAATAAGCAAGTTGTATCTTTCTTTCCAATCAGTGTAAGAGATAAGCTGTTAGCAATAATAAAGAGACGCCCACTGAACTGAAAATATACTATTTAAGATGAAGAACTTTTTGGTGGTTTTAATCATTTTTTGCCTTCCAAGAGAATTTATCCACATAATATAGAAGTGATCTGTGTTTCCGATTTATAATGTTTCTGAATATATGTTTTTAAATGTACACATAAAAATTAAATTTAGAGGAAAGAATCTCAAAAATCACTCTAATGCTAACATATAAACTCTACTTCTACATTGCTTCCTTTATGGGCTTGGAGTAATTAAGCAGGCATAATATAACACATAGAGGAATTTATTAGGCTTTTATTAAGGCTTGATAATTTAAGTTTCAGATTTTAAATCTCAAAGGGCTCATAATTGTTGTCATTTTCTACTAAAAGCTACATTTAGAAAGAAGTTAAACTATGGTGCTAAGGAGAGGTGTGTGTGAATGGAAAGTACACAGTGCCATTTTCATTTAATTCAGCGCTTGAATGCAAGTGTCTATTGTACCTGGCATGAGGCTTTTATTAAGTAGTGCAGACACAACTTCCATGAGTTAATTTGCACTGATATTTTCTTGAAGCAGTGTTAATTGCAGGAGGTAGAGGTTTGAGACTGAGATATATGCCTTGGTAGGAACAGATAGATTGGTTTCAAACTCCAAATATGTAAGTGGGTAATTTGCCAGATCAATTTAAATCTTACAAAGGTTTTTGATTTGATTATTGACTCACAAAATACACTGCGACATTTTGAACACGGGACAGCCGTCTTCGGTTAAGCAGGGTGCCTTTCAGTTTTAACCTTTGTTTTTAAAATTCTGTCTCACATGTATTAATGAGTACGGTGTCTATGATTCTTTAGAGTCTTTTTCTGAATATTAATTTGTTTGTTACTGAAATTCTATCTAACTGTAAGGTTTTGATCTTGACTGACCCCACTAAATTCCTTGAAATTTTGCCTTTAAAAAAATTCCTCATTGTGAAACTTAATTTACCTCTTTCTCCCTAAGTCCAAAGAATATCTGGTAGCATTTCCTGGTGGCATGGTTGTCAGGACGACAGATAGGCTATCCCCTCCCATCTTTTCTCCATTGTTGACTCCCGTATCTCCATAGTTTTGTCTCATTTGGGATCATAAAAATGAGCATTTCCCCAACAGAAGCAACATTTTTAAATTTATGAGACTCTAGAACTGAAACTGTGCCTTGGTGGAAAAAGGGTAAATGGGACTCTGAACGGTGAGGCTTATTCCACGGTTTTGCCGAGAACAGCTCTGTCCCAAGCATTCAAGTTGGATGAATTCCAGTGAATGGAGATTATGCCCTAATGTTAAAAATTAAAACAAAAACCACCAGTGCAGTCAGGCTTAGCATCACATTTGTAGTTTCTCTGCCTCTTGTCTGCTCTAAAGGACCTATAACAAGACTGTCTTGATATCTTATTTACTAGTATCACACCTGAATCCATTTATTATAATCAACCAGGGTGCATTTACCTCACACACAGAATAATATTAGATTGTCAACCTCACGACACAAAGAATTTGGTCTTAAATTCATGCCCGCTGTATGAAGTAGCAGATGGTCTTGGTCACCTCCTCCCTACTCTGCCCAGTGCTGCGTTCTCTTGAGATGGCTGAGATGAAGTGGTTGTTTCTGGGCTGGAGTTGCATCAGCCACCTTCCTGGGGTTTGTTTAATAACCCGTTCCAGTTCACACCTCTCAATAATGTGGAGGCCTCATGTACAGCACGAGTTGCAATAGGCTAGATCCTACCCTCTTAGGTTTCACAATAATGTAAAACGAACACGAATTTGGGGCCACAGTGGGAGCCCTCCGTAGTTTGGGAATAGGGTAGCTTTAGTGCCTTGATTTCAAGTAGCCACCTTTCCTCTGTGTTTCTTTTCTACCCTTGTCGCTTCCGTTCTCCATCAGTGGCTCTGTAACCAATCAGCCAAAATCTTTATTCTCTGGAGGCTCCTAAACCACAGAAATGTGTTAGAAGAAAATCAGAAAAAGGTATTTAAATCGAGATGTAAGCAAACCTCTTCTTACAGCTTATAGTCTAAAAATAATGCTATCACTTTAATTATTAGCTGGGCTTCCTGCTCCCAGTTTTGCCCCTCTAGCTCTGTCTAAATTATAGAACCAGAAAGATCTATCCCAGTGCTCCTAACTATTGGATTTTTAAATGCTAGTCCAGGATGATGATGTCATCGTTCTGACATAAAAATAAGGACAATACAATACAGAAAGTTTAAATGTAATATTATGAACTGATATGATCATAAATACTAAATTTTCAAAAAAAGTATGTCCTTACTTGCAAACAAAATTGGTTTTTTAAAACAGCTTTACCACTACCACCACCACCACTCCCCATTTTACTGGAGTTTAGAATCCAAAAGACTAGGAACTATAGATCTAGCCAGAACACAAATGGAACCATGTCATTGCCATGCCTTGACCCGTGCAGTACCCATCATTATCTTCAAAAGCAATTCCAGGTGCCTCAACATAACACACAAAGGCCTGGAACTGGCCCCTGTCCTCTTTTCATCGTCATCTCCCACTATTCCTTATCTTGGGCTAAACTGGCTTGATGGTATTCATTCCTAAATGTGATAGCTGGATAAAAAAAAAAAAAAATCAATAATGATATACTGTAACTTGAGAAGTTTATATTCATAAACAAAGTAAAAAAAAAATTCTCTACATCTAAGACAAGATCAGGATGCCTTCTCCTTTCTCATGGCTTTTGTTCTGCTTGGACCAGCCTTCCCACCTTTATAAACGTGATTAACTTTTACTCATCCTTAAAACTTGACCACCAGCCCCACTGTCAGTGTGTTGGTCTCTGTGCTCTGTGCCTGTGCTTGCTACTTTTATCGATATTATAAACGCTGAGAAAATCTCTTATGCCTATTGCCATCACTAAGCTGGAATGTTCCATGAAGTAAGGCATCTGGCTTATTCATCTTTGTGACCTTAGCACACACCATGAAGCCTTTTCAAACTGAAATTAATGGAACAGACAGCTACTTCGTGGTCAATCAGCATGGAAGCAAATCCCTCTCTTTCCTCTTCTTCAAGTGTCTCTTCAAAGAAAGAAACTTCCTTCCTTCCTGACTTAAATCTTATTGCAAAGTAACTGACCACACTTTGGCAGCAGCGAAAATAACCCCATATCCCTTCCATCCACTTTATTTCCTCAGAGGAAGTACCACTTTGTCCAGTGCCTGGCGCACAAGTAACTTTTACTATTATTAAGGGTTGATCTGATAATTGAATTAGGAAAAAGGAGTCCTAATGTAGGGGCAGATATATAAGAGAGCATATCATGTTCAGAGAACTTAATATAGTTCTTCAATATTGCCCAAGAAGAAGGTATTACATATAAAGAGTAAAAAGCAGTAAGGAACGTTCAAGCAGATAGGATTTGAAGTTTATCCTATAGGTGACAGGGGACCCATTAAAAGGTTTCAGGCAATTGAATTTATATGTTGTAAGGAACATCCTCTTAGTCATGTTAAAGTTGGAAAAGGGAAAGATGGGGGAGATCGAGGATAACATCAAGTAGATAGTAGAACCTGCCAGGCAAGAAATGGCATAGACCTTCAAGAGTGGCAGGAAGAGGTTACCGCACCACTTACATGCAGTTTTTATTAAAGGCTAATTGCTTTAATACCTTTTTGACAGGCCAGGTCCTTTGATACACTTGTCATCAACCAAATCAAACAGCATGTTGTCCTCATCTCAAATGTAACTGTAAGCCTACCATGGCGATATTGCAGGTTTGGTTCTAGATCACCATAATAAAGTGAGTTGTAATCTTTTTTGCTGGTAGAAGGTCTTGCATTCCGTTTGTAAAAAACACATCACCTGTGAAGAGTAATAAAGGGAAGCGCAATAAAACAAGGTATATCTGAATTGAAATACTTTAGACTGGTGGCCCCCAACCTTTCTGGCACCAAGGACCAGTGCTCCTATGAGAATCTAATGCCTAATGATCTGAGGTGGAGCTGAGGCAGTGATGCTAGTGCTGGGGAGCAGCTGCAAATACAGATGAAGCTTCACTTGCCCACCACTCACCTCATGCAGTGCGGCCCGGTTCCTAATAGACCACGGACCGGTACTAGTATCCATGGCCCAGGGGTTGGAGACTCCTGCTTTAGTCAGACAAAGGCTTATCTTTTAATTAAAGAGAGCATCATGGAATATTTGTATTGAAAGAGGAAATTTTAGACCTACTATGAACTATTTGGAACATGGATTTTTTAAAATAGAAGAATAATCAAATAACTGTTGGAGAAGCTGGTAAATACATCGTATCCCGCTTTGTCCCATGGGTTGCTTCTGAACATCTATTTATATTCACATCAGTGCTGATGTATTATGAGGGCAGGTGTGAAAGTAGAAAATGGAAAACTCTGACTGCTGGTGACTCTGAGTTTTTCACTTAAGCTCTGGGACCCTCAGTTTCCTTCCTGTGTCCTGGAGATAATAATACTTCAAATAGTTGTCATGAGGAACAACTTAATAGCGTAGGTGAGAGGGATGTGAAAGCAGAAAAGCAGCATAGGCACTGTGGCTTGCCTGGCTGCACATCTGATGTGGGCTATTTGGAGCCTTTTGTTTATCCTCTAGTTCTTGTGAATTTGGACTTCACAAGATGGAGTTTTTAAACCAGGTAAGAAGGAGTTTGAGTAGTAATGCTATTAAATTTTAATTTTTGAGTTGCTTTTCCAAAATATTCCTGCCAAATGTACTGTCACAGCAGATAGTTGGTTGGCTTAGTCACTTCTGGTGAAGGTGCCACCCCACAAATAACCATGGCTGATTCATATGAACTGCGCAAGGCTATTTAATAAATACCAGAGCATATTTAATTAGTTTAGAAACAAAGACAACAACTAATTTATAATAGACATGAGGATCTTATCTGACAATAGCTACTTAACTTTTTATCATTTTGCCCATGTCACCAGAATTATTTAACAATTTTTTGCCTCACTTTGGTCCAGAATGTACATTCTGAACCATCAACAAAATGTAAAGCCTACTGAATAGAAGGTATTTGCAAAGCATACATCTGATAAGGGGTTAGTATCCAGAATATATAAGGAACTCATAAAGCTTAACACTAAAAAACCAAACAATCGATTAAGAAATGGGCAGAGGACCTGAATAGACATTTCTCCAAAGGGACATACAGATAGCGAGGACATGAAAAAATGCTTAACATCACTAATCATCAGGGAAGTGCAAATTAAAACCACAATGAGATACCACCTCACATCTGTCAGAATGGTTTCATCAATAAATCAAGTTTGGCAAGGATGTGGAGAAAAGGGAACCTTTATACACTATTGGTGGGATTATATATTAGTGCAGCCATTATAGAAAATACTATGGAGATTGCTCAAAAAAATTAAAGTAGCGCAGCCATATGATCTATCAATTTCACTTCTGGGCATTTATCCGAAGAAAACAAAAAGATATATGCATCCCTATGTTCATTACAGCATTACTAATAATAGCTAAGATATGAAAGCAACCTAGATGTCTATCAATAGATGAATGGATAAAGAAGACGTGACATAAATATATATATACACACACACATATATGTATACATATACATATATATATGTATATACACACATACATACACACACATATAATGGAATATTATTCAGCAATAAAAAAATAATGAAATCTTGCCATTTGAGACAACACGGATAGACCTAGAGGGTATTGTGCTCAATGAGAGAAAGAAAAATACCTTATGATTTCACTTAAGTGAGGAATCTACAAAAACAAAACAAATGAATAAACGAAACAAAATAAAAACATCTATAGATACAGAGAGCTAACTGATGGTTACCAAAGGGGCGAGGATGGAGGATGGGAATTAAAAAAAAAAAATAATACACATTCTGTTTACATCAAATTTATGGTAAGTGCAAGGGTCTTTGCATTCTGTCTGTGACCTTCACCACCACAATGAGAATGCCCATTTTCAAATGACTCCTGCAAAGCTTGTAAACTGATTAAGTGACCAAAATTCTATGTTATACATGATGGCCCCATGACAGCAGCTTGTCTAACATATTCTTCTTTGCCATTGAAGTAAATCAAGATTGTCATAGATTCCATTTCCTTTAATTTAATAAAATATATTTACCATGAGGCTTCATAAGCCTTTCTCAAGGAGACACAAAGGCCTGCAGGCTGATGTCAGAATACATGTCCAAGCGTCTGAGGCCTTCTTTCTACAGATGTCTTTAGAAGCCCTTGAAACTGTTGTGTACTAATAGATTCTAGTGCCCATGAAAGATTCATGCATACTCATGAAAGTATATCAAATTACAAATGGCTGTAGAATTGGCAGAGCATTATTGTATCCTTTGGGAAGGTGATGGACAACTTCCGACACTGGTGAACTCAGCCTTCTACGCCTGGTGAGAACCATGTTCCCTGCAGTTCACATACAGGTGCTTGAGCTTTTTTTATCAGTGTTGTGTATGAACATTTAAGATTAAAAGCAAGATGGGATCATTATCAGGGTCCTAAAATGTCAACCAACCTGGAAAGACAACTCCTGTGAGTAGACACTCTGCGAGTAACGTGGAAGCTACAGAGAGATTAATTTTGTTCACTATTGGGAAGAACTTTTAATACTTAACTGACACAGCTAGACATAAAGAAATTGTACAATTGTATATTTCCTTAGACTCAGAGCTATTGTCTTACAAATCAGAAATTAATACACCACAATTGAGAAAAGTTGTTAAGGATAATTTCAAAATAAAAAGCATTCCATTTCCAAGGATTAAGGGACATATTCTGAAAATCAGTGTAGTCTCAAAGACCTGTAAAAACAATTTCTACTGTGCCCATAGCCCAAGTAAATAGCAGGCTTTTAGCAGTTTTCTTTTAGGTAACATATTTACCTCCAAACCAGCAATACTCCAATATTTTTCTGTAGCTCTCCGTCTTGCTTCTTATTCCCATCTTGTTCTGTCACTCTCTCCTCCTCTCTCTCTTATACACCCCTTTCTCCTTTTCTTCTCTTTATAAATATCCTCCTTTGCCAAAATATAAATATCTAAGTGTATTATTTTCTGCCCAAGACAGGAGCTGATTTAATGTTGATAGGCCTTGTGGGCTACAAGACTAAGTTCCAAATCAGTGAAGACTTGTGAGAAATTCATGTGACAATCAAGGAAGAATTTATTTATTTAGAAAAAGTAGGAACCTATGCAAGATAATTTTTTCCATATGAAAGGAGTATGAGAAGAAGCAAAATAAGATGGTCTACAAATTGGACATTAAAAATATATATATGATTAGAATGTTTTTCCAAGTCCACTCTATGACAATAATAGAGCTGAGCAGACATTACAAGTGCTGTGCACCTGTGTCCCACTGAAAACCTGTGTAATTTAAAAAGTGATGTTTACCAACTAGCATAACCATCAGTAGATTTGTCAGTTTTCTGACAGAATGAGAAAAGGCATCAAATTTTTGGTGAATGTAGACAAAGTAATAGTAAAGACATTTAATGATCTGTAGAGCATACAAGTGAAGTTTAGTGTAAGCTGTCTTCAGTTTTGTCTGGTAAAATACATACAACGTGCCACCCAGATGAACACCGGGGCCGTATATCACTGTTACAGAAGATTGACTGGTTGACTGGAAAAATCATGTAATATCATATAATACTGGAGTTAGGAGGGTACGTTATAAAAATAGTTTTATTAGTTATATATATTTTCTACTTAATGATTTTAGGTCTCCTTTATAAAGTTTGAAGCAAAAAATCATGACACTGTTTCTAAAATATTACTGATGCAATGAATGTTTTTCTCTGATATTTTCAGATGGAAAGTAGGGAAAACTTCATGCCATTTACAGAGGCTGAGAAAGGTAGCACCCTAACATACATAAGTATTATATTGCCTTCAGCCAAACCATTTAGCTGTAGAAGACTTAGCATTAGTCATCAGCATTCTTAAATGACCTTAATGCTCAATAGAAAGAGAAAACAATATTATAAGCAGAAATTACAGTGTGGGGAGCAGTAGTTCTGATGATCTTTTTGATTACCAAGATTTATCAGTAAGATGTTTTAAATGGTTTTATGCAATCATTTTAAAAATGCTTATTATAAAATACCTGAAAAGTAAAATATGTGTGTTGTTTTATTATATATAGATATGTGTATAATATATATATGTATGTGAGTATATATATCACCCATTATCCCACCACCCAGAATTAGCCATTATGACATATTGGATTTATTTTCTCCTTTTACGCTATGCTCATTTATTTTATTTTACAATTCTGGACTTATACTGTATATACAGGTTAACATGCTTTAAAAAATCATGTTGTAAACATTGTTTTTGTATCATCGAAGTTCTCAGTAAACTTGTGTTTAATGACTATATACTACACCATTATATGACTGCATCAGTTTATTAACTTTCCCGCTGTCATTGGCTATTCAGATTGTTTCTGATGTTCTATTCTTATAAATTACCCCATAATAAGCATCTATACATACTTTTTTTTTTTTTTGGTCTCAGTAGCCATTTTCTTTAGATGTATTCCTGGAAGCACAATTATTAGATCAAAGAGTATAGATATTATGAAGTTAAAGTGTTCCTTACAGATGCCACCAAATTGCTTTCTAGAAAAGCTGCCCAATGTATACTCACCCCACAGTAGCCTTCAGTTTCAAAGATTAATTTTTTAATATTGATGAATGATTCTTTTAATGCTGTTGCTGTTATATTTGCTTATATTGTATCCAGACTTCTATTCTGCATCTATACTCAGAGGTAAGATTAGTGTATAGCAGTAGATCTAAACTTTGGGGATCAGGGCATATGTTTTATTTAAGAATCTCTTGAAAACCATGAACCTTCCTCTCAAAAATATGAACATACTGACAAAATGCAAACTTTTACATATTGTAAGGAAACCATGGCCAGTCCTCCCCTTAAAATATTGTTGCTCACATGATGCTAAATACTTTACATGGATTATTTCATTTAATCTTCACAGTCTGGGACATCACAGAGGAAAGGAAGTAACTTGCTTAAAGTGGCATAGCTACTGAATAGTAAACCTGAGATTCAAACTTCGGAACCTAGCCTCTTATCCATCAAATTACACTACCCTGAGGTTAAGAAACCTTTATCTTTGTTATTCTTTTTTCACGTTACTTTGTTCATGTTTTTGCAGTCATAATAATTTTGGCTTCCTAAAATCTAATGGGGTAATTTGCCATTTTTTTTCTGTTCTAGATCTGTTTCCATAGCATGAGGTTATGTTTCTTAAAAATTTGAAAGAGTTCATTTTCAAAAGCTTCTTGCCTAGAGTCTAAGAGGAAATTTTTTCATAACTTTTTCAATTCCTTGTATGCATATCAGTTTTCTTTTTTTTTAATTATCTTGTCAATTTTATAATACGTTTCTACATTAACAACCCATTTCATTCATTTTATTTTTCATATTTTTTAGGTAAAGTTGTATGTAACGTTCTCTTGATTATTAGCATGCTTTTTTCATTCCTCATTTTGTCTTTTTTTCCTTGTTTAGATTTGCTGAAGTTTTCTCTACTTCAGTATTGATTTGTTGTGTTTTGGTTTTGGGAGCCCCACCCCTCAATATTCTTAAACAATTAATTGATCCCACTTTTATACTTCCTATTTCTATTTTTAATTGCACTCTTGCATTTCTTAGGATGTGGCTGCATTGGTATTGTTATTGTTCTGATTATTCTCATTGCTAAAGTTGAATGTTTGCTGTTTGTTTTATTCTTCCAGGTCTAGTATGTAGTATTCTGATCTTTTTTTATTTTTAAAGTTGACTTATTTGAAGGGTTTTTTTCCTCCTGATCCACTGACTATTTAGGAAAGGGATTTTAGTTTTTATATGTGTTGTTTCATAAGTTAATTATTAAGTTTTTGGATAGTAGAATCTTAAGTGAATTCCTTTAAGAAGTTTAACCATTGTAGGAAGAAATGCACCTACTCATATATGAGAAGAGAAACCTGAATTTACATTTTAATTCCATTCAGTTTAGCAGATATTGTTTGATTGCCCAAGAGCTGTGCTAAGTAGTGGGAACATGACAGTGAAAAGGTAGAAATAGTCTCCTTTGTTATGAAACCATTAGTCTTATAGATATATGTACAGACAGTTACCAGAAAAAAGAAAAGAATTAAAGCTAGTAAGACAACTGAGTATGATCCATTACAAGATCCCATCAAAACTAAACCCAGCAGAAAATGACAATCTAAATAACTAATGAGATAGAAAATCTGAATAGACCACTTGCTAGTAAAGAGATTGAGTCAGTAATCAAAAAACTTGCAACAGTACAGGACCCGATAGTTTGACTAGTGAATTCTACCAAACATTCAAAGAAGAGTACCAGTCCTTCTCAAATTCTTCCAAAAAAAAAAAAATAGAAGAGGAAGGAACTCTTCAAAACCCATTTTGGAAGCCAGCGTTACCCTGATACCAAAATCAGACAAGGATGCCACAAGAAAAGAAAATTACAGGCCAGTATCTCTGATGATGTAAAAATCCTCAACAGAATATTAGCAAATCAAATTTAACAATACATTTTTAAAATATCATACACCTCGTCAAGTGGGTTTTATCTCAGGGATACAAGGATGGTTCAGCATCCACAAATGAATCTATGAAATACACCACATTAACAAAACGAAGGATAAAAATTATATGAACGCCTCAATAGATACAGAAAACTTGACAATATTCAACATTTATGATAAAAACTCGCAACAAGTTGATGTAGAAGGAACGTATCTCAATATAATAAAGGCCACGTATAACAAGCTCACAAATGATATCATATTCAGTGACAAATAGCTGAAAGTTTTCTTCTAAGATTAGGAACAAGACAAGGATTCCCACTCTCACCACTTTTATTCAACATAGTATTGGAAGTCCTCACAATCAGGCAAGAAAAGGAAATAAAGGGCATCCAGATTGGAAAAGAAGAAGTAAAACTATTATTAAGAGAATACATGGTATTTTATGTAGATAACCCTGAAAATTCCATCAAAAAACTGTTAGAACTAATCAACAAATTTAGTAAAGTTGCAGTATACAAAATCAATACAAAAATATCTATTGCATGTCTATACACTAATAATGAACTATCAGAAAGAGAATTAAGACAATAATCTTATTTATGATTGCATCAAAACTAATACCTAGGAATAAATTTAACCAAGGAAGTAAAAGCTTTGTATACAGATACTTCTCAATTTACAATGGGGTTACATCCCAGTAAACCTATTGTTAGTTGGTAATATGGCAAGTGAAAATGCATTTAATATACCTAACCTACCAAACATAATAGCTTAGTCTAGTCTACCATAAATGTACTGAGAACACTTACATTAGCCCACAGTTGGAAAAAATTATCTGACACAATGATTACACTAAACAGTATCAGTTATTTACCCTTAGTGATCAGATGGCTAACTGGGAGCAACAGCTCACTGCTGCTGGCAAGCATCATAAGAGAGTACCATACTGCATTTGTTAGCCTGGAAAAGATAAATATTCAAAGTCAAGTTTTTACTGAATTCATATCATTTTCACACCATTGTAAAGTCAAAAAATCCTAAGACAAACCATTGTAAGTTGGGGATCATCTATATTGAAAACTACAAGAGATTGATGACAGAAATTGAAGACGACATAAATAAAAAGTTATTCCATGCTTATGGCTTGGAAGAATCAATATTGTTAAAACATCCATACTGCCTTTAGCAATCTACACCTTCAGAACAATTCCTATCAAAATTCCAAAGGCATTTTTTACAATAATAGAACAAATAATCCTAAAATTTGTATAGAACTATAAAAGATCCTAAATAGCCAAAGAAATCTTGAGAAAGAAGGACAAAGCTGGAGGCATCATGCTCCCTAATTTTAAACCATATTACAAAGCTGTAGTAATTTAAACAGTATTGACATAAAAATGGACACACAGGTCAATGGAAACGAATAGAGCCAAGAAATAAACCCACACATGTATAATCAATTAATTTACGACAAAGGAGTCAAGAATATACAATGGGAAAAATACAGTCTCTTCAATAAGTGATGTTGGGAAAACTGAACCACTGTCTTATACCATACATAAAAATTAACTCAAAATGGATTAAAAATTTGAATTTAAGACCTGATACCATAAAATTCCTAGAAGAAAACATAGGCAATAAGCTCCTGGATACAGATCTTGGCAATGATTTTTTTGAATCTGTTATCAAAAGCAACAATAGCAAAAATAAATAAGTGAGACTACATCCAACTAAAAACCTTCTACACAGCAAAGAAAACTATCAACAAAGAGCAACAGCAACCTACTGAATGGGAGAAAATATTTCCAAATCATGTATTTGATAAGGGACTAATATCCAAAATATTTAAAGAGCTTATACAACTCAACAGCAAAAAGATAAACAGTCCAATGGGAAATGGGCAAGAGATCTACATAGACATTTTTCCAAAGAAGTCGTACAGACAGTTCACGGGTACATTAAAAGATGCTCAACCTCACTAATCTTTAGGGAAATACAAATCAAAACCACAGTAAGATATCACCTCACACCTGTCAGAATGGCTGTTATCATAAAAACAAGAAATAAGTGTTGGTGATGAGGTGGAGAAAAGGGAACCCTTAGGCAGTGTTGGTAGGAATATAAATTAGTACAGCCACTATGGAAAACAATATAGAGATTTCTCAAAAAGAAAAAATAGAACTACTCTGTGATCCAACTTGTGAGTATTTATAAAAGAAAATGAAAACAATTATTTGAAAAGATAAATGCACCCCCATGTTCATTACAGCATTATTTGCAATAGCCGAGATATGGAAATACCTTAAATGTCTGTCCATCGACAAATTAATGGATAAAGAAGATGTGGTGTACACATACACACTCACTCACACAATGTGATACTGCTTAGCCATAAAAAAAAAAATTGTGAAATCTTGTCACTTTCAATAACATGTATAGTGCTTGAGGGCATTATGCTAAGTGAAATAAATTAGACATAGGAAGACACATTGGTGGGTGCCAGAAGCGGAGTTACTGGGTAGGAGAAAAGAGTGGAGGGGGTCCAAAGGTAAAAAAATAAGCAATCTAGGGAGGTGGGAGGTTGTAATACATGCAATAAGATTAGCCATGACTTAATTGTTTAAACTACATGATATTAAATTGGGTTCATTATACTATTCTAAAGAAACAAAAAACAACTAACGACTACAGGGTTTACACTGTAGCATATAGAATTTAGTTTATACCAGGAGTGTCTGAGCTATTCTTAGGGATAAGCTATACTACACCACAAAACAAGCTGTATATAGCTTGGTTGGGGATTCCCTGATGAGACCTGGCAGAGGATTTTTTGACAGAAAAGACTGTTCAAAACTAAATTAGCAATTAAGGAAGGTTGTATAACCACTTTTTAAAAAGATTTTATAAAATATTATAGATGACTTAAGAAGCTAGAGCTGGGGACACCCTCAGGTGGCTTTCTGGAGGCTGTTTAAAAAGTAGACGCCGTCATTCTCTGGAATTTTTAAAATCAAAATTATAAATTAGATTTTATTAACTCTAGCTTCCCTTCTTCATGACTATACCACTTTAGTAATAAAAAAATTTAAAAACATTTTAAACTTTTCTATCTTCCACCATACTTCTGGTTCTCTCTTTAATACAGAATATATTTATTTGTTTTTCTGACTAAAAGATACATAAAGTAACAAGTTTTAAGATGAATAAATAAATATAATAGAAAAAATTTCACAGAAACAAAGCTTATATATAGCTACAAATCTAATAAAAAATATATAGATCTTTATGATGAAACTAATATTTTTTTTGAAGAACATAAAAGACACTGAAATTATAAAACATAACACATTTCCTGATAGGACAATTTAACATAATGGTAATGTCAACTCTCTCCATATTATTCTGTAGAATCAATGTAATCTAAATCAAAAGCCCTACAAGGTTCTTTGATAAATTTTACTGTAAAACAGTAAACACCTCAATATAATAATTGATATGATAAAGTTAAAAGATCATCAACAAGCCAGCACAAAGTATTTATAATAATTGGAATTCAGTTGTTGTAACTCAACAGAGAAGTGGCCAAAGGCATTCAATAAACATAGGAAAGGTGTTTATCTCACTGGCAATTAGGAAAATTAAAATATATAACATTATAATTAATATATAACATATTTAATTAAAATATATAAAATATAACAAAAATATTCACCTGTTTTACTGGTATAGTTTTTATTTTTAACTGATAATATACAATGTTGTTAGGTGTAGGAGAGAAAGGAAAGCCCTCATATTAAGTGGGAACATATAAACTGATCAGGCCATTTTGGGGGGCAGTTTAGTTGTATATATGAAAATCATAAGTGTAAATACCTTCCCTCAACCTAGTAATTCCACTTAGAGAAATGCTCACTATGTGTCCAAAGAGGCATCTACTTTTGTTGTTACTAGCAAAAAAAAAAATTGGAAACAAGCCAAATGTCTATTAATAGAAAAGTAGCTAAATAAGTTTTGACATTTTTTTATATGGCCTCCTGTGCGCAAAGTTAAAAAACAAAGTATGGCCTTATGTGGCAACTTTTTCCTGAGAGCAGTGGGGAACTCTCATAGGGTTTTAAGTGGAGGCATGACACGGCCAGACTTGAGTTTTTAAAATCTCTCTCTAGACAGATTATGGAAAGTGAGTCAGAAAGACAGAAGTAAAGGCAAGAATCCCACTGCAAGCCGGTTAATCAGGTCAAGCATTGATGGAGACTCCATGATATGGCAGAGCTGAAAACTGCTATTACACAGCCAAAAAATACTCTTATGTGGCAATACATGTTTGTATTGTATTTCGAAGTACATTTCTTGTGCAAGTGACTTTCCCAGGCAAGGATGATAAAATAGGTTTTCTGACTGTAAAAGCTATTTACTAATAGGGTAAATCTGTTGGTTTTATTAAGTTTGCTTTCCAAATGAGGCCTCTCACCCCCCTTTTTTGAAACAATAGAGCCCAACTAGGTGACCATGCTAGTCTTTTTTGCTTAACTGTCAGGAATTTGTCAGAGAGAAATTCAGTGCTCAACTGCACTGACCATATGGCTTAAGCTTAAGGTACACAGTGGTCTCCGCTTCCTTATCCACGGGGATACATTCCAAGGTTCCCAGTGGATGCCTGAAATCATAGATATTACCGAACATATACTATGTTTTTTTCTATGTATGTATTCCTGTAATAAAATTTAATTTAGAAAGTGGGTACAGTAAGAGATTAACCACAATTAATAATAGAATAATTATAGCAATATACTGTAATAAACAGTTATGTTAATGTGGGGTTCCACCTCCTCCCGCCCAACCCCCAATAACTGATTTGGTAACTGAGACGTACCTAAATGACTAACAGGGAGGGTACACCTCATGAGACACTGGACAAAGGGGTGATTCACTTTCTGGTCGTCATCAAGTGGTAGGGCTTGAGAGTTCATGACATTCCTCAGAATGGCACTTGATTTAAAATTTACAAATTGTTTATTTCTGGAATTTTCCATTTAATATTTTCAGACCATGGTTGACCACAGGTAACAAACTGCAGAAAGCAAAACTACAGATTTGTTGGGGGAGTGGGGACCACTGTAATTAGCTCCAACTTTTTTCTTCATATATTTAATCTTTTTATTTTCAAAAGCTGCATGGTTATGTATGCCTTTTATTGTGCAACGATCATCCATTTTTAAAAACTTGACAGATTTAAAATTACTAATATTAAATGAACACTAAAAGTTATCATTTTAGCCACATAGACTCTTTGATCCCTTGGTGACTTTAAAGGTGCCATTTGACTTTTGTTTCCTAGAGTTGTGAATATTTCATATTGGTTTAGCAAAGATCTTTTAATAAGAAAGGGGCCATTTTAACTCCACAGCATGCTACATGGTAGCTACCAGCTCCCCTGGATCAATTAAGCATTTGTAGCATTACTTTAAAACTGCAAACTTGACTTTAAAAATTGAAGAGGTGTTGTTGCATGGTAGTTAATAGCTCGGACTCTGGAGCTAGCCCAGCGGGTCTGAACACAGGCTGTGCCTGCCACTTACCAGCTGTAGGACTGCGGGCAAAGGCACTTAGTCCCTCTGGCTCTCAGCCTCCTCATGAGGAAGTCCCTACTGCCTGAGGTTGTTTCGAGCATTGAAACTAGCTAAGGTTTGTAAAGTGCTCACATAGATATTTGTTAAGTTAAAAAGAAAAAGAAATGGTTCTTTCCTGGCATATGTCTTTAGATGGAATGGAAGTTTATTTCATTTAAGACTATGTGATAAGAAGAGCATTAAACGTTGAAAGCTTTGGTTTTTAGTTTTGATGCATGTAAATAGACTTCTAAAAGAAAAGAACATTTTTTATATACATTAATCAATTAAAACCAAGGATTGCTTCTGAGAGTGTTCATGGTGATGAATTTTGGTGTTACTTTTGCAAGGCCAGGCAGTGAAACAGAGACATGAAAAGGCTAGCATTTAAAAAAAAAAAAAAAAGTCTAAGGTCATGCCACCCTGAACACACCCAATCCAATCCTATATCAGAAGCTAAGCAGGGTCGGGCCTGCTTAGTACTTGGATGGGAGACCACCTAGGAAGACCAGGTGCTGTTGGCATAAAATAAATAAATATGTACAAATAAAGCAAATAAGTATGCTAAATTTGTAAACTCACCTCCCCAGTGGTGAAATTTTTAATCTTCTTGGATTTTTGTATTTTGGATAAATTGTTAGTCTAAATAGAGTGTCAAAAATACTGCTTCGACTTCATGTGTACGGATAGCTGCCTGCGCAGGACAGCTGAGGCAAAGGGTCTTCCTGCCCTGTAATCTGAAAACATCTTCACAGGATGGAAGTTCATCTCTGAAAAGTAATTGTAACAGCCCCCTGATTATTAGAAAGGATTATGATTTTAAAATCCACAATTCTGCTGTTCATTTGAATTATTTACATAAGCAAGCCTTCGCCTTCTTCTTAAATTAGAATCATACAGAAATATACCTGTTTAAACTTTTGGATATTTTCTGTTAATTTAGGTAGACTTGGACAGAATGAAAAATCTATTAAAAAAAATTAGTAGTTGATAATTGGGCACGGGGATGGGAGCATGGCCAGAGGAATGAAGTTAGCATTAATATGATGTCTAGGCGGAGGGCTAGGGGAGGGAGGGAGCAACTGGGGGATCGTTTGATGACATTATAGATGTCTAACCAAGGTACTGTATACTGGAAACTAATTTAAATAAATAAATTAAAAATAATATCTATAAAATAAATTTTAAAAGTTAGATCTTCCTTTTTACTTTCGAAGGTTTTTTCTCCACTTTAATATACTGGCTTATTTCCATTTTTATGATACTTGGTTTTATATATCATGATAATTATTTTTTGATAAATTGTACATTACCCACTCACACATACACACACAAATACACTTTATTTTGTAATGAGTATATCTATTCAAATATAAGGAAAAACTAGCTCTAGTTTGTAATGATTATGAATTTTTCATAGATTTCATTTAATAACCTAATTCTTTTTGAAAACTTCAATTTGTGATTTTTTTCTACCCTCTTTTTTATTAACTACTAAAAACGAATACATGAGAAATAGTATGTTTTTTGAACAAAACCAGAACACTTGATTTACAAAACTAAAGGTTCGATTTAAAGAGTGTAATCGATCTCCAGCCTAGCTAACTAGTATTTAAGGTTTTCATTTGATTTTTTTTTTATAGCAAGGAAGATGCATTATAGAAAAAATGACGGCTAGATTTACTCAAACATTTGCTCTATAAGGAAATTGAAGAATCATCATTTACAGATATACTTGATAATTTTCCAAAAAGATAATGAGAGCCAGCTCATGGAGTAATAATTTATTCTGATAAAAATTTTCTCAAAAGCCTAGCAGCCTAACCAGAAATGTTGAATAAACCTCAACCACCCTAGCAGAGCACACAGCTTAGGGAGTGATTCCCGCTGCCACACTTTTCTTATTTTTTATAACCATACAGCATTTTGACTCTAAAATTGGAACAGGAATACTGTCACAATTAGTTTTACAAGTTAAGAAACTCTTATTCATCAGTATTCCTTTTATCTTTTAAGCTAGGACAGAGCAAGCGATTAGACTCATTAGAAAGGAAGTAATTTCTCTACTGTTGGTGTGGAACTGCTTGTCTTCCCTCACCTCTTTTTCAGGGTAAGAAAAGGCCACAATACATTTGCAAAGAAGGTCTGGGATTTTCAAACACAGGGGGAGAGTTTCAGGTTGCCCACAAGAATAGGGAGTGAGGGAGTGATGGGGAAAGGGAAGGAGAGAGAGAGAATGAAGGAGACCATAGTAGAAACATTACCTGAAGTAGGCTCATAAAACTATTTGCCCTGAATCAAACAATTCACTATCATGAGTTAGCTTGTTAATAGTCAGATGTTTCCTTCATTTATCTCTCTCAAGCCCTATTTAACTTCAAGACTAATGCTCAACACATCATGTGTTGAATGAGAAGATGCTTAGTTAGGAGCAAGTAGTTCCTTGGGAACATTTCCCCTGTGTTTTCTAGGAAATTCTGGGGATGAGGGATGTATTTTAATACTTAGCATTAAATTCATTTCATATTTTTTGCCTACTGTCTTTCTGGAAAGCTGAAGAATTTTATTCATAATATGTCTTTGTATTTTTAAAAGAATCAGAAATTAAAATTTTGTGACAATATTTTAAGCTTATTCTTACCTTCATAAAAACCCATGTTTAATTTGCTACACAAGTCTCCATTATGTATACTCCAAGTAACAGATTATTATCACTTTGAATTTTAGAATTTTCAGAAAAATTAAATCACTCAGCTTTACCGTTATAAACTATGTGACTTTGGGCCTTAGTTACCATATATGCGAAGTGAGGTTATCAGTCCCTATCCTGTGGAGTATTTGGTGAAGAAATAAGGTAAACCATTTCATCACCAAAACAGGCGTATTGATAGCAGTAAGTAGTAGAATCAGATTTTCTCCAACTGTTTTCTTGAACTTTCTTGTAAATCTTCTCACCCACCTTCCGACCACCACTATTATGTGAAACAGTAAATCTGTGACCTTTCAGTTTCATATCACTTTCCAGTCCTCACGATACCAAAGAATATATAAACTGGAGTACACCAGTGGGCTCGGTAAATCACCTAAATATAAGTCCAAAAGTTTTTAGAAGCAAGCAGAAGTTAGCTGTCTTGTCACAGTTATAATTAATCTTTCACTGAGTCCTATAAGGGCTCAAAGTGAGGCTCCCCAAACCAATCAGAAATAACTGTTAAGGAAACTGGATTAGCATCTTGGATTTTAAAACTTCTTCCCAAGTACTTTTTTGCCTAGGTGTGAATGGTCCCGTGGGGCTGCCAGTTTTGCTTTATCAATTTGTATCTGGCTTGGGTGTTCCCATAAAGGGAAGAAGTGGGTCTTTTGAAGAACCTTTTGTAATTTTGTTTTCTGATTGTGATTTGGTAAATAAACAAGTATCAAGTATCTGACTTTCTTTATCTCCAATTCCCCTAATGTCTGAATTGTGAAAGTCCAGTGAATCTTTATCTTCCTGGGTCAGTTTAGAAATCTAATCACAAATCATATATGTTGATTTTTAAGACTGTTCTTAGTCTGCATTTTGACATTAGCAATTCTGTATTTGATAGTTTAACAGTGGTAAGCAGAGAACTCTAGGTGACTATTTGGATGGAATATTTTAATTATTTTCCTTCTTTCTCTATTGATTAGTAAGTAAATGATGATAATGAAAATTCCTCTTCCATTTCCCATCTCTTTCTGCTTTACTGTGTTGTGTGGATATTATACTACTTATTTTCTCTTAGAAGCTTTTTTGTGCTTTATTCCAGACACAAAGTAAGTAGCAGAGATGGTGTAGCATTGTATGCTGCAGAAAACACTAGGTGGGAAGCTTAGCCCTAACTCACAAAGTAGCCTTGAGCAAGTTACTTAAATTCTCTGTGTTCTTCATCTGTGAATTAGAAAGAACAAAAGTATATGTGAAGATGGAAAATAAGGGTTTGTTATCAGCATCCCTCACCACAGTGGTGTATTTGTTACAGTTGATAAACCTACATGGACACATTCTTGGGAGAGGCTGTGCCCATATAAGGGCAGGAAGGTATATGAGAAATCTCTGTACACTCCTCTCAGTTTTGTTGCGAACTTAAAAGTGCTCTAAAAATAGTCTTTAATAAAAACAAGTAATAAATTGCTATGTGAAATAAGATTATTACCGTTGCTGTTCATTATGAATGTGATATCAAAAAAATACATTTTTCTATGTCCCTTAGAAGAAATTATAGTGTTAAATCCTTTGAGAATAACCTCACTGATGATTTGATTTTAACTTGGCAATTTTTCAAAAAGTATCAATGCATGATAATATAACTACAGAAATATAAATGTATGCTTGTTAAAAGAGCTAGTTCTTTCATTCACTTATTCATAAAGCAGATATTTATTGAGAACCTACTATGAGCCAGGCATGGTGTTCAGCACTAGGGATATAGCTGAAAGTAAAACAAAATTTCTGATCTCATGTTTGAAATCTTATGAGCTTTCATCTAGGTTATTTTCCTTAAAATATTTTAAGGCATCAGCTTGCTCAGGGTAAAGAGGGTGGTGCATTGCCCTGCTGTAGTGCCATGGATATGTACTGTTCTTAAACTTCGCGCTATCCTATGTACTTTTTAGTAAGAGCATTGTTGTTTAGTATGATTCTGATATGTTAATGAAGAGGTACTCATTTACAAATAACTGTTTGATCTGTAATTAAAATCAGCAGCTCTTTTAAAAATACAGTTAAAATGCATAGTCACTGGCCTGCTGTATTGAATATGCAATTGCAAAACATTAAGAAAGCATATCCTATTTATCACTTTTAATGAATCTTTCACCCTGATCCCACTGTAAGCCTTTAATGGTATTCCTGTCATCCCATCCATATGCTTACAAAAGCAGTAACTGTTCTTGGTTCTCTGCATGCCTAACTATAAAATAAAAATCTGTAGAGGTGTTTTTTTTCTTCTTTTTTTTTTTTTATCACCTATAAGCAAGTTTAAGAAAAAAAAAAAAAAAAACACTATTACCATATCCTCAGTAAGATGATGGGACCCTGACCATACCCTAATGTTTGCTTAGCAATCTGAAATTCATGTATGCAAAAGGAATTTTTCTTATCCTTTTGAAAGAAGAATGATGAATATTTATGCAGCCTTAACTCTTTCAGGCAGGCATAGGATCATGTTTTAGAAATGACAAGAAGCCGCTTAGGGTTTTTTTCCCCCAGCATAATTCATCTTTCCAATAGGTACTGTAAAAATGAATTGTAGGTTTATCAATATTGGACAATTTTCCTCCATTCTCCGCATTAAATATGCTTTGTCTTACTTCTCTGAAATCCTTTTGAGTCATGGCTTTAAAAAAGGAGCAAGAGAGTTATCTCTGCTTTTCAGGCAAGATTCCCCAAGGGGAGGACAGCCAGCCCAGCAGGATTGCTGACTGTGTCCCTTAAGGCCAGGGCCACAATTCCTCCCCCAGCATTCTACTTTGTTAGCTGTTTAGGAACAGTCCTGTCTCTACACTTAATCCATACAGCGTTGCTTTCTAAAAGTTATTCCTGTTCTGAAGCAGTAATTGGATAGAGCCCCAAGACAGTTTTCTACTTAAAATTAAAATTTTCTCCTGACTACTTGAATCAAGATATCCAGGAGTAATGTCGAACTCATGAATGTGTTTCAGCCCAAGGAGGTATCTTCTGGTAGTAAATGGAAGATGCATGAAATTTTGGAATTTACTCCTGGCAGTAGTAGTGTTACTAATGTGTTACCAAGAGTAATCATACTTTTCCAGCACATACCCTGACTCCCAAAAGCTAGGTGGTAATCTGAAGACAACTCAAGATTCAAGCTTGGTTAATTATTTTAATTATTTCTTTCAGGCAGGTAAACCGAATCTCCCAAATGTTGCTCCTCTTCATTCTTTCATTCATCCTTGCCTTCGGCAATCATCAATCCCAGACCGTGTGTCAATTCTGGAAGTAAAAGGCGGAACAGTGGTGATGAGACGAGTGACAAGCTGTCACGGCCAGCCACTGGCTCTGTCCATGGGACACTACTGCCACTGCTATTCCTGCTGCTACTGTTACCACAGCCACTGCCAGCGGGCCTCCCTTTCCACTGTGGGCCCTTAGTGTGCGCTGCAGGACACCTTGCTACGCCTACCTCCCCAGTGGAAGTCTTAGAAACACAGGATATGTGAGCCTGAAGTGCACTTTCAACTCCTTCTTCTTCTTCTTCTTTTTTTTTTTTTTTTTTGATGAGGAAACTAGGCCCAAAAGTAAAGTGCTTCACTTGGAGTCAAACAGCCAGGTAGTGGCCGACAGTGAACTAAAGGCTTCTCGACATCCTGATTAGTGATCTTCAAGCTCTGATCCTGTCAGCTGAGGTTCTGTCTCAAAAGAGAAGCAGATTGTACGAGTGTACCAAAAGACCTTGTGTAAGACATAAGGCTATAGGTTGAGAGATCTATCACTGACTAGAGATTAAAATACAAAATTATTGAGCTTTAAAATATAAAGCACTGTAGAATTCATAATGTGTTAAATTTTAATTCTACTTTTTGTTAGAACTTTAAGGTAGAAATAGTCAAGAAGTAAAAAAAAAAATTACAAAGGGGTCTATCTATAAAATAGAAGAAATTCAGGAGGAGAGAGAATTTTTTTTAAATCCTCTCTGCTTGTAGGATGGGAGGCAGAAACCGGCTGGCTCTTGAATGCTGAGTAAGTCACTATATAGAGAAGAGTCTTTTAGGGTTTAGGTGATGTCCCAAGTTTTATTTTAACTACATACTGCCACTTGCAGAGTGTGTAAAGCATTAAAATGTCCCACCTCAGGTCTCTAGCCTACCATTTAATGACTCGACTGTTCTCAAGTTCTCTAAGTTCCTGACTACAGTAACTTTACAGCAGTTTGGAAAATCCAGACTTGCTAAATAGGTTCAGTAGGTTTTCCCAGCTACTCAGTGGGTTGGCTCCGTTTCTGCTATTTAGTTTCAGTAACAATTGCAGAGGTTCCTGTCTACATCTGTGATAAACAGATTTTCCTAGAGCAGCTTGTAGACATGGCAGTGTTCAGGTTTAAGTAGACTATGTAATATTGTGTTTGGCAGGAGAGGCCATTGGAAAAAAAATCAAAGCAGCCCTCATAACCAGATTTCTTTTGAAAGGAGTTACTGATCAAAAAATGTCACTCACAATTGGAAATTGTTTGGATTGAATAACTACGTCCTTTTCTCTCCCCTTTCCACGCAGTCCTTCCCCCAAAGTAGATTGATATGAAAAAGTACATAGGATTCCTTGACGTTTTCTTTCTCAGTAATCGCCCTGGAAGAATATTTTTTTTAATTCTAGCTTTAACTAGACTCTTATTTTTGGTTTAAATTTTCACAAAAACCATGCATGTGTTCACCTGCAACCTCGATTTTCTGGTGTTGGGTTTCATAGATTTTCTGTTGTTTGTCATCAAGAGGAAATAGAGTATAGGTCTGAACCAGACTTCTATTTAAATCGCATGTGTATGTGTATATGTGGGTGTTTGCGTGCGTGCGTGCGTGCATGCATGCTCACAGCTAATTACAATTTGCAATAAAATCTGGTAGGATTTCAATTTAGCTTCATTAACTCTGAGACTGAAGTAACGTTTAAGGAGAAAAACAGAATAGATGAAGAGAAACAAGTAGATCAATTCTCTTTAAAATAAGGACATTTTAGGGGGAACTAGTATTCATTTATTTTTTTTTTTAGGTCATCCTTGCAGTTTCTCCATATTATATACCTCTAAACTGAGTGGCAGGACTTGTATGTGCTTGAAGAAGCTACATTTTCACAGCAGGGGAGGAAATCGGGATAAAGCATTGAGATGCAGGTGCACAGTAATACAAGTGGGCTCTTTCCCCTGCAGCCTGAATGCGAGGCCAATAAAGCAGAAGCTCTCAAGCTGAGCTCTCAGGGTCTCCCAGAGCTAAGCCAAGATGTGTGGGGGTGAGGGTGGAGGGGAGCAGGAAAGAATAATTGTTATTCAGTCTTCTTTAATGAGACGTGTTGTCCTCTGCTGAAAGATTGTGGCAGTGTTTTTTGTTATGCTAATTAGACACCATTAGAGCTTGGCTGTCTTTGATTTCGGCTTAATCCTTTCTGCTTCCTCAGCCTCAATTTCGACTGGCAAATGGTTAAAAGATGGTGGTGTGTACTACACATGTTATTTATTGCTCACATCTATGCTGCGTTCTTTGGTATCAGGGTTCATAACGAAAGATTTATCTTACCAAAGGTGGTATGTATTTGGGACATTCTTTTTTGGCTTTTTAAAAAATGAATTTGAGAATGATCGATTACTGCCTTTTTCATCCAAATGCCATTGTTTTTTATATAGTCGCTTTTGCGGCTACACGAAGTGGAAAATGACAGATTGGAAAATTTAGATGTCCTCTCCTTGGATGCCTGGATTTCCCTGAAAACAATGAGCATGTTGATCATGGTTTAGCTTTTGGGGAAGCTGTGGTCAACCAGAAAGATGGAAGGAAGAATAATTTAGAGATCAAAAAGGGAAATTTAGCAATTCATAATTCTTGCCTTTAGAATTTATAGATATGTATGT
This sequence comes from Eonycteris spelaea, assembly GCA_003508835.1. Lineage (NCBI taxonomy): Eukaryota > Metazoa > Chordata > Mammalia > Chiroptera > Pteropodidae > Eonycteris > Eonycteris spelaea. Next base: position 9,395,446 of record PUFA01000044.1, read on the forward strand.
ATTCTTTCCAAAAATTTAAGTATTGCATTTACATGATTACTGCAATTAAGAGTGTTTGTGGTGGGTCAAAAAAATTTTTTTTTGAATGACAAATTGGGTCCTTCCTAAATAGTAAAATAGCGGATTTCTGTTAAATCCTTAAAAACCAGACAATAATGTTTTAGAGCAGCCCTGTCCAATAGAAATATAGTGTGAACCACAGATATTATTTTAAATTTTTTGGCAGCTACACTAAAAAAGTAAAAAACAGGTGAAATTTTAATATATTTTATTTAATCCAATATATCAAAAATATTTCAACATGTAATCAATATAAAATGAAATAGTTTGCATTGTATTCATGTTAAGATTTTGAAATCCAGTGTGTATTTTGTACTGGAGTATATTGTAAAGCACATCTCAGTTGGGATTTATTTGCCACATGCGGCTACTGGCTACTGTACTGGATGGTGCAGGTTTAGAGTGAATCATTAATTCATTTGTCTAAAAACAATTGTCAGGATAAAATCTATTTTTAATGTTATAGAGAAAGATTACCAACTCTGTGACTTTGACCACATCACTTAATCTCTCATGGGCCTTAGTCTTCTTGTCTGTAAAATGAAGAGTTCCGCTAAACAATCTGTTCTTTCCTCCACCAGTGCCAACTCTGAATTTATGATTCTAAAAATTCATATTTAGAAACTAGGTGAGGTAGAACTCCTCCATCCTCTCCTATAATTTAATATTTGAAAAGGAACCTCTTTCATGGAAAAGAAAATTGGAAGGTATCATGCATACCACACCCACACCTTTTTTTCTCAAAATGTCTGAATCTTTGTTTGAATTTGGAGTCTTACACTGTTTTGATGAAGTATACAGTAGGGTAGGAGACCGAAGTTACCTGGCTGTCAGCAATCATTGCTCAGTGCTTTTGGAATGAGGGCTTTGAGCAGAGGTGTAAGGAGAGTTGGCTAGTAATTACTGTACATTACTAGATTACATCAACACTGACTCTCTAAAACTTGGTTATCTGTCTTTCTCATTTCTGGCTCATTTAATGTGTCATCAGTGAGACAAAAGCCCTAAAGACACTTTCCAAGAAGGCAATCTATTCAGTAGTTCTGAGCTATAAGTGTAGTTAACCTTTGTTCCTTTTTGAGAAGTTCATCAAAGATTAGCCCAGACTAACTGCATAATGACAGATAGAGACCAATGAAAAAAGATAGGAAGGTGGAAATGATGGGGATAATTCTTCAATCTTAGAACTGAATTTTTAATAAAATATATATATATATTCTACCCACATAATCCTATATTGATCCCACTTAGCCATCCAATTGATAGGATCTCATGGAGACATGCTACTAGGGCATCGGGCCATAGGACTTTAGATAGTTTTAACTGTTGAATGCTTTCCTGTACTGCCTAGGCATTGTAGAGTTTGCCTGGTGTGGGAAAAATAGATTTAACATACTTGCGCCAGGTTTGTGATAAGGAAGGACATCTTGTTTCGATTTCTTTAGAGAGAGAGCTTATGTGTTCTTACCACAACTTAAAAATTCCACAAAAGCATTGTAGGGAACATTTTAGAATGTTCTAGAATACCAAAAGTGATTAAGATTTGGCTGTGTTTTAAATTGGAGGTTCAGTCAGCACTCAAGTATAGATCTCTGATGCTGAAAAGGAATCGGGTCGGCATTTGTCATGTAACTATTTGCTGTCGAGAATTCTTTTAACTAGATCAATAAAGCATCATTACTGTACTATTACTGTTGGCTCTCAACCAGCAGATGAAATAGCTTTGTTATTAAGAATGGGATTTACTGGGAAGAGACTCCTTTGGGTTGTCTTTCTCTTACTGGGACGGGCACATGGCTAGAAAAAACCAGCCGGCAATTGAAGAAAACAGCACACAGGGCTGTTGTAGCAGAAATGTCATTGTCTGAATTGATTCAACTGAACCACCTTCTGTCTGGGCTTTGGATCCTGTATCTGGGCTTTGGATCCTGTATCTGGGCTTTGGGATGACTTTAAAAAGCCAAATTATTTTTCAGTTTTCCTTCGTGTTTAGGTTATATCTGAAATATGAGAAAGGAATAATAGGGCCACTTAGATACTCCTGGCAATTAATAGATACACATAGGTTAAATTCATAAAGGTATGGATATTCTACCTCAAAGGGACATTCTTTCTCTTTTGAACATATTTAATCCTATTAATAAAGAGCTAAAGAATGCGTTCTTTCATATAGAAGATTCTGTTTTTTCAAAATCTAATGGAAGTATTTTCTGTCATTGTTTAAAAGTCAGGTACAAGTCCAGCTCTTTTGACAATAACTGTCCAACATATGCTCTCAAGAATCCTTAAGTAGACCTATAAACTAATGGCAAGCATTTTGAATACAGTGGACTGTGAGTCTCATTACTTGTTTTCTATGCTAACATCATTTTTGACACACATTCCTGTGTCATGGCCCTATTTCATTATAGAATGGCACTGTGAAATAAGGATGATATTAAATTTTAATGTTATTGCTATTATTACTGTTGACTGTTTTTAGCATAAGTATGCCTGGTTCTTTAATTCCAGCTTCTGCAGGGCCAGAAAATAGAAGTGCGCATAAACAGTCAGGAAAATTACTGTATACCCTGGAGACCCAGCATCGCATGCTCTGCCTGTTGTGAATGATGAATCAAAATGGAAAGGTTATCATTTTCATTAGCTAGGAAAGAACAAGACCATACTTTTCTCCAAGTGTAATTACAGTGGTTCACTGGCAACATTACACTGCAGTAATTAGTCGAAAGGTGTATGTGAGGGCAGGCTTTTGCACAGACACTAGATATATTATTTAGAGTTTAAGGTCATAGCCTTGTGTTTAACATGTTCAAGGCAGCTTTGGGGGTGGGTGGGGGGACGACTAATTTGACTGGAACTAAAGAAAGACATTTGACATTTCCCAGAGTCATGCATTCAGAAACCAGTCAGGTAGAAAAATTGTTTTTTATTATCTACCCCCAAAAAACAAACAAACAAACAAAAAAACAGCTGCAGAAGTAGCATGTCAGAATATTTTGTAGGATAAACAGAGATAGAATTCAAGTTTATTAGGAACATGATGTAAATAATTACGAGAGCCTTTGATGTGTATGTTTTAATCTCCATTTTTCCTCTAAGGCAATTGGACAGAGAAATTAATTGCTAGAAACTTTTCATGGGAAGCAAAATAATTTCTTTACCTCCTTGTAAGTGTTTTCCAGAAATATATATTTCTCTACACCAGCTTCAAATATATATATCTATCCTTTGTGAATGTTTTTTGGATACTCTGAGCTGTTATATTGAAATCTTGAACTCTAACCTAATCTAGCCCCTCAGAATAGAAATTGAATTGAAATTATTTTCCAAAGCCATATCTCATGTTTTCTGTTTAAGGAGAACAAAAATGAGAAGGGAAAAAACCAAAGAAGTAAAGATAAAAGTAAACTTGACATAAAGTTTATATTTAAAGACATATATGAGTTTAAAAAAAACTTATTGTTTCTAATCCAAAGAATACTTACTTATACCAATAACATTTCTTAGTGGGTTAAAAGTGAAGGCCTAAATACTCGAATGATAATATATTTGTTTAATTTTGGTATTATCTGCCTGTCTTGAAGCAATTCTTTTTCATTTCTCTCTTTAAATCCTTATATAGCCATGTCGAATATTGTTTGTTTTAGGACAAATGGAGAAATAGGGTGTACTTGAATGAGCATTCATTCAGCAGCCAAATTCTCTTGGAAACCACTGCTTTTTTAATGCTAGTATGTTTTTTTATGTGTGCATTATGTGACCATATGGTTAGAACTGATGTTTCTCACAACTTCAGGCACTTGGGAAATTTTAAGCATAGATGTGACACAAAAAACACGGCCTAGCCGATTATGTAACACACTGAAATATCTACCCAAAAAATTGAATTTAAAAAACATTGCTTTTTGTTTGTCACAGATGTTTCTCTGTTAAAGGAAAAGTCATGCATTGCAGAATTAGATCCGTGGTGTTGTGTGATTCCTATAGCTAGCAGTTAAATAGGAGACATCGGGTAGTGAGAATGGTTCCAAGACTCCTTTTCTTCTCTCCGCCACCAAGTAAATCACTGCATCTTGAAGGACCTCAGTTTCCCCTCTGTGAAATCAGAGATTGTGAAGCCTTGTTCAGGGTCCTGCTTCTTTGTCTGGTTAGGGGAATACTGTCTTTATTTTCTGCCTTTTCTTTTTTAAAGCATAAGCGCTTGTCTCATATGTTTTTCAACAACACTTAGAAAATTGTGTCGTACTCATTTTTTCATAGTCAGGCTCTAATTTCCAGGAACTCTATGACATCACCAGTAATGCAGAATCTTGTTGGTCTTGTTGGCTTTTTTTTTTGTTTTTTTTTGTTTTTTGCGCCTTTCCTCCCTTCAGCAACCCATCTGTGAAATGGAGGATGTTTTTACAGACTATTTTTATAATTTATTTTTCATAAAATGTCTTTTAAAAGTCAGGTTAAATGGACTAAATGAAGTTCTGCACATTCTAGGAAAAATTACTTTCTCTACTGATATTTGATGTGAATACATTACAAAGTATGCTAGCTTGTTAAAGCAGACACCAGAACTGACAACCACTTTCAAAAGTCCTGACAAATGTCCCCGAGGTCAAACTGTCAATGGTAACTGAGTTCCCAAAGAAATGCTATAACAGGGGTTGTATTCCCACCCCAACTTCTTAAGCTCTAAAATGTTTTAGAAATTAAATAAGCATTTTATTTAATCAACTATAAATTATGTACCTATAAAGTAAATCAGAAGAAAAAAAACATCTTTCTTAGGATTATTTTTAAAAGGGCTTTATGGGGAAGATTTTGACAGGCTTCTTGGTCACTCCATAGCTTTTTAAGAGACCGTGTAAGGATTTCTTGGTGGGTATTAAAGATGACGTTATTTTAAGTGCCACAAGACAGTAGCTGTAGTTTGCAGAGGGCTCTAAGCATACATATACTGAAAGAAAAGAGAGTTTGGATTTGGAGTACTTATTTCCTTCATCTGAAACCTTGTGGGTATACCAATCCCTAACCTACAGAACTAGCATGAATTATGACTTAGAATTTTGGAACAAAAGATCCTTTGAATATTATAATCTTGCCTCTTCAGCTCTACTCTCCTCTCCCCACCTCCATGTCACTTCTGCCAAACATTTTTTAGATGAGGAAAGTGAAGGCCCAAAACATAGTCAGATCTCTTTTATCTTAAAAATAAGCTACCCAAACCCTGAGTCCTCCCACCCTCCTGTCCAGTTCAAATGTATGGCATTTGATGCTTTTGAATAATCATACCTCAGACTCCTCTCCCCTGGGTTTCTGCTAGAACTAGGTAGGCATTCCTGCTTCTGACCAATCCTTCTTCCTCTAAATCACTCTCCCCTTTCTTCCTTGAAAGTTCCAGTTATCGTGAGGCCTCCCTCTACACCCTTCTTTGGGTCCACATCTTAGTCATATTTGCTAAACAGCCGTATTATCCTATCAGTCATAAAGTTAAAAAAAAAATTTTTTTTTCAACTTCATATATTTTCAGGAGTTTGTTCATTTTTAAATTATACACGTGTTCTTTCTGTTAACTTCTTCTGCAGAGGGCTTGCTTCAAGCCAGTGATGTAACTTGGCATTCTTGTCAGTGAGTCCAGTTGTTAAGCAAGGTTTTATCAGTGATGGTGAGGTAGTCACAGATGCCAACTCTACTTCTCAGCAGAATATCAAGATGAGTACAGATGTTGCAGAATATCAGATGAGACAGTGTATTACCCGCTATTGTTTCTAAGACAGACTTATCTGATGATTTCTAGTGGCTTACCTCTGTCGTTGCATATTACATAGCTGGGTGGTGGTTGTCCTAGTGATTTAAGGATATAGGCAGCCTTGTCTTTTTCCTCCGTGGCCCTGCCTGTTTTCTCTTAGACTGGGACTTCTTTGTTGGATAGCAGAGGCATTCATAGGCAAATCTGGATGACTACCCTAAATCTTGTTACATGCAGGTCTTTAACCACACTGGTTATCATGTAGGATTGAGGAGAAATCAGTTGGAAAGTACGGGGAGGAGGTGGCTTATTAAAATTAAAAAAAAAAAAAATGACCTGAGGCTTATATACATACCTTGGCCCATAAGCTTCATTACTGTCACCAAGGCAAAGTTGCCTCTTCCAGAGTTCCACCTGAACACCTCCTTCTTAGCATTATTGCTGTTTTTAAGGTTATTTGAAATAGCTGATTCTCTTAAAGGTTCATTATATTCACTTATATTCATTTCATTGCAACTTTAGTCTTTAAAGAATTTGAAGAGAGCATTTATTATTTGTTTTTCTTGGATTTTATTTTGTTTGTAGGGGCGCGGGATAGATTGTAGCAGCTTTTGATGAAAGTCTTAGCCTTTTATGCTCATTTTTGCTAGTATCCTCTGGGGAATTTTAAGAGCCACACCAATGAAATTAAAAAAAAAAAATCTGAGGCTGAGAGGGCAAAAGGGTGAGTGGAGAGGTGTTTGCCACCATAAATTAATGCACAAAGCAGTTTTCCTGAATCGCTTTGACAAATAATAAATACTCACCTACAAATAGTTCTCTGATGGTTGTTCAAAAGCCCTGCCCTCTATAAACAGCAAGACTTTCTAACTCTCTGTGTATATATTACTGTCATCATTATTATCTCCAGGTAAAATAGAACAGCCCAAAAATGATGACTACCACTGCCCACATTAATTCTAACAGGAGGAAAAAAGCAGCATATATTTTAAGTGGCTCTACAATCACATATTGTTGCTAGATTAATTTCCTGAAAACTTAATGTTAGATAGAGTGTAATTGCAGATTTCCTTAAGAACCATTGACAGACACTTATCCTAAGTTATAAACAACTCACGCTGTGAAATGTGTGCAAACATTCTAAGTTTTCTTCCAGAAAAGTATACTTCAGTGAAACTAAGAATTCATCAGTCTTTTTTAATAAACAAAGCTCCAAATGAAGTTGAAGGAACTTTCTTTTGTTGCTACTTGATTTTAAAAGAGATTAATGTTGCAGGAACTCTATTGGTTTTCAGGGAATGAAATAAGTCTTTGATAAGTCTCGTCTGAGAAACCTTACAACCTTGGGCTAAGAGTGCTACATTTTGAATGAAATAGTAAAAAAAAAAAATAGTAAATTATGGTATATTTGGGTTTTGGCATTGTATGATGGAGAGGGGAGTTTTTTTTTGTTTTTTTGTTTGTTTTTTTAATTGTTAGGTGGTCTATTTAGTGCAGCTGTGTTTATGCTTCCTAAATGATAACTGCCTGAACATGGTGGCAAATCCCTACATATGAAAAATGGGATTGCTTTCTAAAAATCATCTTGCCAGTGTGCTTTAATATGGAGGGTTATATTTATCAAGTAGCAGTGGAAAAAATAATTCTTGGTTCAATCATTCAATACAGCTGGTTGCTACATGAGACATTTTGACAACCTTGTAAAAATAATTAATTGATACTTAAAAATAAATAATTTCATGGTGGAATAAATTTGAAAATGGTAGACATTTTTTAGAATAGCCACATTTCTTTAACCAATTTTTTGTCTGATTCAACTTCTTAGTTATTAAAAAATGCATGCTTACATCATGAATGTAGATTGGTCCTGAAGCAAATTAACAGTCCTATATTTTTGCTGTCTTTCTCGTTTAAAAAGTGACTGTGGGGTCATGGCTGTAATAAAGAAGAGACAGTGCCTATGACAGAGAAAATGTATATAATAAATAAATAGCTGTGTGAATCAGTCAGTATTTTCAGAATCATATGCAGTGTGTGAAATACTTAGTTGCAGGGACTTAATGACTAGTTTTTGGAGCCATTTTCTTTAGTGTTACATCCCTCATAACTCAAATTAGTGTTTATTACTATTCTATCATATTGCCAAAATATTTTCATGAATTTGGATTAGAAGCAGCTTGTTCTGGCTTGTTTTGCAACTTTGTTTCAAGAAACAAAGTGATATTTAGAAGATTTTTTTATGTCTTAGAAGCCTTAATTATCTTATGTTGAAGGAGGAAATAAAAGATCAAGTTTTGTTTCATAGTTATATAAGAAAATAAGGTTTCATACTATGCTCGCTTTATATTCATATAGTTAATAATGTCTTTCAGGAGATTTAAATCCATGATTCTTATATTAGCTGTTAGGTAACTAGCAATCTATAGTCTACTTTAAATTCAAGAGGACACTACTTACTGGTCAAGAACCATTTGGGCTACCATTTATGTTGGTGTTTGTCCTTATCTTTCCTTTTTCCTCTCCTTCTATTCCCAGATTGGTGAAAGACAGCAAGTGTTAGTAACGGAAGAATCTTTTGATTCCAAGTTTTATGTCGCACACAATCAATTCTATGAACAGGTAAGAGACACTTTTGTGTTCTTAAGTTTTCTCCACAATGAAAAAGTTCTGAAAGCAAGTCAGTTTAAGCAAAAGAGGCTTAAAAAGGGTTGTAGAATCTTCCTTCAGCAAGTCTATTTTATAGCCTCAAACCAGGCAGGCACACATGGGGCTTATCTTTTGTGTCTTGGTCTACAAAACAGTGCCTCTAAAGGAATAAGTGTGTTTTAGTCCTCATATCTTTGACAACACCAGTCTTCAGCTTTTGGGAGTTTGGAACAGGCAGTTATCACTGCCAGAATTCCCACAGCCTGGCAAAGTAGAGGGGAAAGTCCTGTTCAGAGACAGGAAGGATGTCTGCGTGGGCGACATCAGCATGGAAGGGCAGGGATTTCCTCTTACTGTCACAGCACTAATACAGGTTTGTTGGTCGGCTTTTCTAGTTCTGTTTAGTTTTAATATTTTTTTTTAACTTCCACCTTGATAAAAATGCCAGGAGCAGAGGGAAAAGAGTCTATTCCTTGGATTTAACTCATATTGCATGACCAAGGCTGGAGAGCAGTGTGAGGATCAAACCAACTTCACTTGGATAGAGTTTTTTCCGAGGCCAGCCCAAGGGCTCCTTACTTACTCTCCTTCTTTCCCTACCCCTTGTAAGCTGGCCTGCCTTGCCCCACCGGTAACCAGACTTCTATAAAGCATTTGGGATTCTACTTCCCCAGGTGGTAAAGCAATTCAAAAGTGACAGAAGCAAACAGTGTGCCTCCTTCAGAGGCATTGGGATATGGAGATGGGGTGTGCCCACCTAGGTCAGAGACTCTCATGGGGACACAGGGATTTCATGGGTCATTCCTGGGTTGCATTAACTTATAAGATCAAATGGGCCTTCCTCCTTTTTTGTTCCTTTCTTATCAAATGAGAAGTGAAGTTTTTTTTCTATGCATCGTGGCTGGAATTCAAACATTAGAAGGCTCTTAGACCAGAGTAGGCAAGTCAGGTAAGGTATGGTCATGGGCAGTTTACTATACATGTTAGAAAGCAGGGAGACAGTAGCTGAAGAGGCTGCTCCACCAGGAACAATCTCAGACTGGGCCCTGGGTCCTCACAAAATGTACGAGGAGCTTTGCAAAGCCTAGACGAAACATCCCCATTCAGTACCCAGCAGCGACTACAGTTAAGAAAGGATTTCCAACCCTCCATGTTTGAGCTGAGTCTCTTCCCCATTTCCATCTCATTAGCTGACTCCAGATAGCCGTTTTCCTATTCAGGCCAGCCTTCTGCTCAGCCCTGGGGAGGAGCTTGATTGTATTTTGGTTGCCTCTTCTCTCTCCTTTCTCTTTGCCATCTGGATTTTTGCCTCAGCGGGGAACTTCTTTTCCCCCTTCATTTTAAAGGCAATGGCATGCCTCATTAGCTGTTTCCTCCAATTTAAAGCAGTCGGGCTTTTTCCAATTATTAAAACTGGAGGGGGAAAATACACTGAGCCCTTCATTCAGATCAAGGCAGCAGATCAAGGAGTTATTCTCCCCCAGAATAGTACCAAATCTCCCAGGAATAGTTTACTCTAGAGATTTTCTTGTTTTATAAAAATTGATTTAAAAGAGCTTTCATATCCTGGTACTAAGGCTCTTTTAGTTGGTGTGCTTGCCATGAGTAATTCACCCCCCAGGTGACCTTTTTCCTATACTTTGATGAATCAGTGTACTCAGTGGTCATAAAAAATCAAACTCAGAAAGACTCAGATTTAATTTTGCCTTGGAGAAATTGGCTAGGGAACTTCTGGCTCTCCTCTGACTTTTCTTTTTTTCTTTTTTTTTTTCCTTTCTTTTTTTTTTTTTTTTTTGTCTCTCTCTACAGCTAAGCATATCAAAGATTTCATAGAAATTATTTTTCTAATAAGATGAGTACCAGAAGTAAAGATTGTGTCAAGATATCAAAGTAATGCTGGATTAGAATTAGTGTATTGATTTTGGATGCTAACTTTAAAAGGTTGGCAAGTAGCTACAGTACTAAAATAGAAGTGTGAAGGAGACATAATGCATACAAACTACCTATAAGTCCCAAAGGAGAGGAAACATTTGCTCCAGGTAAACAAGTACTTTTATCAGAAATTTCTAGTGGAAAGACACCATCTGACAGTTTTTTGTGAACCAGCCAAAGTCCCCTTCAAAGAAGCTGATTCTACATGGAAGTAAAACTAACACATGCATTTTATAACAGAGCAAAAGAAATGAATGGCAACCATTAGTTAAAGGAGTCATTTACCTCCAAACACCCATGGTTGGATATTGAAAAGGTTCCTTTAAATGTTCTTTTTCTTCCCCCAAAAACACATGCTCATGCACATGTGCACTCACGTACATACACAGAAACATGCAGGCCTCTATTTGAAGTGTCTACTCAAACCATCATTCTGACAGCTAACTTGGAAGCTATTAAAAGTATGAGGCTCTCATCAGTGTTGTCTCAGTTTTCTTCATTGCTTAGGGCAGCCAAGAGCAAAATATCAAAGTCCTATCCAAAAGTGACTGGCTGACTGCTGGGGGATTTCCCAGTTCTGCCTTCCACATGCCTCAGGAAAGCAGGCGTCCTGCGATGAAAGAGCACTGTCTGCAGCCTGCCGCTCCTCCCAGAAGTGCCTTCCCTTCTTCCTACTAGATCCTGGTGCAGCTGGAGATGGAGCCTGTTAGGGATGGGATCCCAGGATAGAAAACGGACCTTAGTGGGCAACTGAGGAATTCTGAATAAAGTATGGACTTTAGCTAATAGTAATATGTCAATATTATCTCATTAATTGTGACGATGTCTCATACAAATGTAAAATGTTAATAATAGGGAGTGCAGGGTATATAGGAACTCCGTGCTCTCTTTGCAATAATTCTGTAAATCTAAAACTGTTCTAAAATTGTTTACTTTAAAAAGAATTAAGCCTTCTGAAATTTTTTTTAAAGGTTTTAGTGCCAAAGAACCCCATATTCATGGGGAAAATGGTCGAAGTGGACATTTATGAATCAGGAAAACATTTTATGAAAGGGCGGCCAGTTTCAGATGCCAAAGTATGCACGCCATCCATCAGCAAACCATTAGCAAAAGGAGAAGTCTCAGGTTTAACAGAGGTGAGTAAAGGATGCTTTCCTCTCCACCCTGCTAGTAAAACAGCAGCTGTGGAAGCACAGTGATTCCAGACCATGTTCTGTTATCATTTATAGTTCCCTTTTTATGCATGCATACGGTTTTAATCCTTTCCGACAGATTGAAATCTGAATTATAAAGATGCATTTTTGCTGATGCCTTTAGCTTTTTTGTTGTTGAACTGCTGGTAAAGGGAATAAGCTGTTTCTGCTTCTAGGCTAGAAGCAGAAGGGAAAAGCCATTATTTTCAGGTGAAAGATTTAACACTGAAGATGGTCTGATCTGGTATATTTCTATGTCAGTCGATCCTGAATGGAAGGGGGCGAGGAAAAGAATATTTTCTTGCTTTACAAAGCTGTTTGTAATATAGTAAAAATCTACAGTTAAAACTGGCACCAAACGATGTCAGTATATGTGCTTATGGTACTTTTCTCTAGGGTGTTAGCTGAATATCTGCTTTAGTCATGAGGAGTGAAAATTAAACATTTTTTTCTTTCTATAAAAAAGTAACCTGACCCTTATTTTATACCTTGGTAAATATGGCTGTTTGCCAAGCTCTCTCTTACATTTCATTGAGCTACAGTTGTAAAAGCTGATGGAGTGTGAAATGAAAATGTGTATCACATTTCTAAGCATCATTTGATGTCCTTTCTCCAACACAATTGTTAAGTACTCCAAGAAAAGTATATAGCAATGACTTAACATACAGGAAAAAAAGATAAGTGGTATTTATCTGGCCATATAATTCTAAAATTGTTTCAATATGTTTTATCTTTTCCCTCAAAATAAATTGCAAGGACCTGTTAATTAAACTTTGGGAGTAGTGACAAAGAGGATACTATTATCTGTATTCTCACTTAGTATGGTGATACACTCTGGTATCCAAACATGAGTGACCCCTCTCATGAGCTTGACAAGTGCATGTGAAGAATCTGTATGCACAGCCATCTGACTGATAATGGAGTGACGTAGAATAGCCTTTGTCAAAACCCTGCCAAGTGTGTCATCCGGCTAAACCAGGAGTGAACTCTAAGCTTGATAAGCATAACCATTAATGTTTGCTGTTGTTTAAAAAATAAATGATATTTGGGAGTTGGGGTGGATGGCCAGGAAGGAACCATGTAATTCCAACATTTAAATTGTATTGCTAGATACATGGTTTTTTGATATGTTATCTAATACTTAAGAAATTTTTAAAGGAAGTTGGCTTTTTTTTTATTATTTTGTATTTTTCTGCACTGTGTGTTTTACAAGCTTGATTTTAATATGCTGCAGTAAAAATGATCACAACGAATAGCAGTAGTGGACAAATTATTATTTCAAAGACCCTGAGTGATTTAATTTGTTCATGTATGCCTGTGGAAAAAAGATGGTGTTTTAAAACATTATCATTAATAATACATAAATCAGGAAAATTAATACCCTTTAATTAGTTTCTTAACTATAACGTTACTTTCTAGGAGGGCAGCCCTATTTAAATTCCACTGGGCAGTCTTTTTACTCTACTTTTCCTCCCTCCAGCCTGGAAAATGGTATTGTAGTCTGTCAGACCACCAGCCCTTCTCTGAGCTGGTATGGCCCGAAAGACCTAGGTGAGCTGAGGACAATGGTCAGTTGGCTGCTGGCCCGTGTTGGCCTCTAGGATTAGTCTTACAGCGTGCATGAGGCCAAAGGGTCAGGAATATTGATTTGAGTATTTGCATGATGGAAAACATCAGGCAAGTCCTTTATCAGCATTTGTGACTTCATATAAATTAATGAACACAGCTTTATGCTTCATTATTTGTCAGCTTTAAAGATATGCAAAACTCAGGATTGAAAAGCCTCTTTTAATGAATTTGTCCTGATGTTAAAATGTTTTGGCCCATGATATGAACCAAAATAAATTAAGCAAAAGAACAGCTTCCATTTTTTGTAGGATTTAGAAGTAGACTTTAGAAGTTATAATCATGTCTTGGACATTCCGGGCACTTTGAACACTGGTAAAGGTGCTGGTACAATCGGAATGAAAAAATTAGCTTAACCCTGTGGGTGAAGCACAGGGGTCTGGTAGATCTGGGTTTGCATCTGGACTTGCCTGTTTGCCCTAGGGATGGGACTCCTGAGCTTCAGTTTAGTCTGTTAAATGGAAATGATAATGTCTATCCCAATGGAGTTGTTGAAAGGAATACATTCAGTAGTTTATGTAAACCACCTGATCCTATCCCTGGAAGGTAAGTCAGTTAACAGTTACTAAGTGGGCATGGTTCCTTTTCCCCAAATTTTGTTGCATCTGGAAGAGGCAGACTCTGAAGATGACCTGGTACTAACAGTTTGAGTTTTGTTCATTATTTTATCATGATCATGTTGCACGAGGGCAAGAGTGGGGTGAATTTCTCAATGAGGATAACCTATTCAGTATCTGAGAACCAATCCCATCAGAATTTCTGTCTTTCTGAAATTTCTGAGTTTTTCTTGAATGATGATCTCCCCCTGCACAGTTTGTAGAGAACTCTGGAAAGGTCAAAGCATCTAAAGCAAAATAATGTGCTAAAAAAAATTATTTTACATAGTAAATGCATTTCCTTGAGAATTTTGTGATTATTCTTTAAGAATTTAGCCCCATGCTGCTGTGGACTTATTTCATCTCACTTTAGGCCCGCTGGCATCTTTCGATAAAACTGGTGAGAGGTAAACAGACTAGGGGGAAAAGCACAGGCTGAGTGAGAGTCATGAGATCTGGATTATAGAATTCTGACATTTGCATGCAGTAACAGGTTTTGTGACCTTTTGTACATCAGTTAGGTTCCCTGAACCTCAGTTGTCCCTAAGATTCTGTGATTGAAATATTGCGTTTGACAAAAATGGATGGAATGCCTACCCTGTGGCAGGACTTTGAAGTCTATAAATATTAATAGAAATCGGGCCTTGCATTTTCAAATAATAATAGGTAAAGGCCTATAACATGATGGCAAATGAAAGCTATAATAAAGTCAAAAGTTTACTATCCTCTAAGAAATTATATTCTAGTGGAAACTGCACATAGTAACATCTTTTTATGATTATTACTGTTCTTTTTCAGTTTGGTTAGAGGGATGAGGGATTAGAAGGGAAGAATAGGAAAGATAGACAAAATCAGTCTGATCAACTTTAGGGAAGATGGGAGCCAAAATGCCACCTCCATCCTCATAGGGAATATTTTTAATAAGTTCCATTTAAAGATAATTTATTTCAGAAAAAGGCTGTGTAATTATTATCCAATGGAAGGCATCATAGAGTTTAAAGGGATAAAATATAAACCAAGGAAAGGCTAGGTCATGAAACTTTTGTCTGTAAATTGTCAGGGGACTTTGTTTTTAGGAGGGAGAGGGATGAGGGGAATTCCACAGGGGACACTTAAGTTTTCATGGATGATGTAGCATGGTAATTCTCAAGTGTGGTCTCCAGACTTATAGCATGAGCAATATCTGGACACTTGTTAAAGAGATAAATTCTCAGGCCTCAACCCAAACCTGAGTCAGAAACTCTAAGAGTGGGACCTAGTAATCTGATTTTTAATAAGCTCTCCAGGTTAATGCTGGCGCATGCTGAAGTTTGAGAAGCACTCTTCTGGGAAAATGACTCTCAAGTTGGGAGGAGTGTTTGACATTTGTAAAAGCAGTTTTAATATTTTAATGTAATAATACCAGATCTTCACAGTACCAGCTTTAGAAAATAGAGTTGAACAACATCTTGGATGATAGAGGCTGTCTCTCATCTGTGAATTAATAATTTTTCAGAAGGGGGTTATGAAAATGATGGTGGGGACAGGCAAAAGTTATGTGTGGGGTTAGGTGAGTGCAGGGGCGGCGGGGGAGTAGTTTAGTGGAAGGGACCAGAGGAATACGAACCTTGAGAAAAACACAGCTCTAAGATGTTAAGAGCATTGATATTTTTACATGCTCTGTCATAGAACCTAAATTTGTGATATCATATCCTGTTCAATGTGATGATCTTTTTATACAATTGAAATTTCTTTAGAAATTCCTATGCTGTTAAGTCATTTAATCTGAAGAAAACTTATGGGTAAGTGGGACCTAAAGTCACCTGTACCAAATCCATGACCAGTCAGTCGATAATAAGAAAAATTATCTGGAAGCAATCATCAAAAATTTGGACCAAAGTTGTTTGATCTCTACTATGGAAATTTTCTATTATTGAAATTTTCAGGCATATACAAAAGTGGAATAGTATAATAATTACACAGATTCATCGCCCACCTTTAATAGCTGTCAACTCATAGCCAGTCTTGTTATCTGCGCTCTACCCCAACTCCCTGATGATTTTCAGCAAAATTCCACTTATCATTTCATTTCATCTAAATATATCAGAAGATATCTCTAAAAGATGGAGATTTTTAAAAAACATAATCACAATACATTCTCAAATCTAAAAATAATCGACATTCTTTATCTGACAATATTCAAGTTTTGCAGTTTTTTAAACAGTATCAGGATGCAAATAAGGTCCATTCATTACAATCAGTGGGTATGTCTTGTAAATCATTCTTAATCTCTTTTTTCTCTTGTTTTTATTGTAGTTTATTTATAGAAGAAACCAGGTTGTTTGTCCTGTGGCATTTCCCACAGTGTGGAATTTGCTAATTGTACCCTCTCATACAGTTTTATGGGGTTCTTTGCTGCCTGTTTGTTTTATAAGTTGGTAGTTAGATTTAGAGGCTTAATCAGATTCAGATTTCAGTTTTCGACAGGATTATTTTGTATGCTATCATTTCATTTTGAGGCATAGTAGCTGTGAGTGTTAGCAGTTGATGAGCATTGCCTAGGTGCATTGAGTCATGGGGGTTACGAAGTGGTAGCATTCTATTCCTGCCTTTCCTTCCTCATGTGTTAGCTCAAAGTACTGCTATGACGAGAAAAATTTGAGTTGATTCCCTAGCATCTTCCAAAAGTAACCAATGAGGATTTTTTTTTTTAGTAATACTATAAACTTACAGATTTTTATGTACTTGATGTGTTTTTATCCATAGTAGTTACTATACTTAATTGGTGCTCAAATGGTTGCATTTTTGGTTCCTCAATCCTTTTGACATTTTCCCCCTGATTCATACTATTATCCAAATCAAATTTAGAAATTGTCTTACATCTGTAACTTCTTTCTTCCATGCTGAAAATCCCAGTTACCAATAACTCAACATAAGTACTCACTTGATTTATCTTGTAATACTCATATAACTGTCCGATGATAACCACACTAACACTACCACCAAGTTGTGATTACTGAAAACAGTCGAACTTGTCATGGTGGTTTTGCAGTTGTTTTTGTTCTTAGAGTTTATCTCCTTAGGGATGAACAGGCAAATAATGGTTTCAAAGTCATCTGAAATTGTTCCTTCCCATACAGTTATAGCAAGAAACATTAGGAGCATTTGTTTCACTTTGTTTTTAATTTTTAGAATTGTTTAAATTTAATTTTGTCCCATAATTATTGTAAAATCTTTTGCAAAACCAAATCTACAAAAGTATATTATACACAGTCCACCTTCTGCTTATGCCTGTCACCTCTACCTGATTACCTCTCTTACCTATTTAAGGAATTATTTGTTTTACTTTTCAGTTTATTCTTTCAATGGTTCATTTTAACAATATGAACAAATATATGTACTTATTTTTATCACTTCCTTCTTAGATAAATTGTAGACACTTTTGTTGTTTTCACTTAATATATCTTGACAGTTATTGCCTAACAGTACTTAGAAATTCAGTGAATGTTTTTAATGATTGTTATTAGGCTATTAAATGATACATGAAAGTCTTATGTTGCTATAGTATCTGAGATGAATAATATTGCCCCGTGTGAAACCCCGTATCTTTTTAGTCAAAGAAAAGATAGAATTACCTTATAGAGACTATCAGCTCCTAGACTGCAAGAGGTGACTGTAGCATGCTGAAAGGTATTAGGTGGTCAGAGAAACAGTAAGACAGTCAAGAGGGTAGGAGTGGGCAGCCATTTGAGCAAAACAAAGAAGGTCCAGAAGCTAATATTGGCAGTGAACATTTGCATCCCAGGAGAGAGGACACTTTGGCCAATGGACTTCAAAAGGTCAGAAGACCATCTCAATTTGGAAATGAATGCATCTAGTTACCTTAGCCTGGTGCCATTATACATTTGATGCATTTACTTCCCTTTGCTGAGTTCATGTTTACCAGACAACCTTCTGATACTATAATTTGCCTACCTCTGCAAATCTGCCTGCAGGAATAAAATAGGCTTGTTCAGCCCTCTATAGGTGTGTTGTTAATAAATTGGCATTCTAGTTTTATACACTGGCTTCCTGTGTCCAGCCCATGTGGTCTCTTCTGTGGGTGAAGATCAGTTTCTGAGCTTTCAAGGCTATGAGTCAAACCTTGAGCCATGTTAAATCCCCCAAGGTAACAGGCCACCTCCTGTGGCCTTTGAGGGATAAAAGGAGATTTTTCCTCCCTAAATATCCACTCTGCCATTGGCTCAATGCTCCACGCTTACTGCTATGACTCAAAGCCAACATTTCTGGGGTGCTTATTATGGGGTACTATGCTAAATACCTTACATGCATTCACTTATATCATCCTCATAGCCCTACGAGGAAGGTACTATTATTATCCCTCTTTCACAGATAAGGAATCTGAGCCTCAGTAACTCAATAAATACTTTATCCATAGTCAAAAAATTAGAAGGTGAGAGAGGCAAAATAGGATTTATATCCAGGTCTTACCAACTTTCAAGCCTGTGTTTTTGTTTTAGAAATGTAAAATATACACAATGTGAAATTTACTAACTTAACCATTTTTAAGTGCACAGTTCATTAGTGTTAATAGTATTTGTATTGGTGTGCAATAAATCGCCATAACTTTTTCATCCTGCAAAACTGAAACTTCATACCCATTAATCAGTTTCCCATTCATTCCTCCTTCTAGCCCCTGCAACAGCTATCCTACTTTCAGCCTCAATGAATTTGACTACTCAGGCTACTTCATATGAAAGGACTCATACAGCATCTGTCTTTGTCTGGCTGGCTCATTTCACTGAGCATAACCTCCTCAAGGTTCATCCATATTGCAGCATGTGTCAGATGTCCTTCCTTTCGAAAACTAAATAATATTCCATTGTTGTACACATTGCGTTTTCTTTGTTCATTCATCAATGGACACTGGGTTGTGTCTGTCTTTTGGCTCTTCTTAATAATGCTGGTATGAATATGGTTGTACAAATATCTTTTTGAGACTTTGTTTTCATTTGTTTGGCTATATATCCAGAAGTGGAACTACTAGATCATATGGTAATTCTATTTTTAATTTTTTTAGGAACCGCCATACTGTTTTCCACAGGAGCTATACCATTTTACATTCCCACCAACAGAGCACAAGGGTTCCAATTTCTTTACATCCTTGTCAACATTTATAATTGTTTTTGTTTTTGGTTTAGTTTTGGTTTTGGGGGTTCTTTTGGAGTAGCCACTTGATGGGTGTGAGGTCAAGCCTGGATTTTAAAGCTCAGACCCATACCGCCTTGCCTTGTGAATTACAGATTCTTAATTGATAACTTCTAGGCAGTAGTTTCCATTTATTTACCAAAGTAAGCTTATACCAGATACAAAAATAAAAAATTAAAAAAAAATAGAGGAAAAATAAACTGATGAGAAAGTGGACAGTATTAATCATCTTCTCTGTGCTCTGTGAAAAGTAGGATTTGACTTGTAAGTCTGCCTTAGACAAGAGAACATGAGTACTACTGCTGTTTAATAAAGCCTAACTAGCTTTACTCCTAATGTTCTTTCTCTTTTTATGGCCCACACTCTAACACATCACTTGACTCCTACAATTTCTAAGATTGATACCTAAGAAATCAGAGCTATTTTGTGCCCGGTAGGAGATAGAAAATAAGAATATTCTCCCCTAATTCTAAACTTATAATAGGTGTTATTCCAAAGTTTTTCTGTTTTTGAGTCTATTGCTAGTGGTAAAGAATTGCTCTGAAGAAGAGGTAGGGCAGCTTTGTGAAAAGAGCTCAAGATTTGGAGTCTGTCAATTTGTGTTTCAAATTACAATGCCTGTGATCTCGTACAACTGATTTCCTTGAATCACAGTTTCTTCACTTGTAAAATGGACGTAACTGATTCACAGAAGATTAAATTAGATAATAGGGACATAGTGCCTGGTACATAGTAGGTATATTAATATTTAATGAAGGGATTCAATAAGTATAGCTTTAGATAGTGATTTCCTGGCTTTTAATTTTTTTAGTTTAATATTTTTTTAAATTTTTTTACTTTAGTTTTTTTTTTAAAGGACTTTGCTTCATGGGTTTTCACTCTACAATATGGTATAGATATTAAAGACATGTATTCTAGATTCTGATTACTTGAGTTTGAATCCTTATTTCAACACTTACAAGAAATATGACCATTGGGCAAGTTACTACTGAACCTCTCTCTACCATAGTTCTCTCCTCTGGAAATGGAAATAATACTATGTACGTCAGGATTTACATGGAAATGGCCTAGCAGTCAATAATTGTTAGGTACTATCAGTATTATTAATTTGTGATACATGCCCAGGCTTTGTTTTACTTTAAGCAACGAAGGTGAAAATTGCGCAACCTTTTATTATTTTAAATGTAATTATCGGCCATGATTTCCTACAAAGTGGCAGATGAAAGCAGACAAACTTAGGAGGTTCTTCCAGTGATGAGAGTAACACACTGACAAAAAGGGATGCGGACAGCCTGGGCATTGGCTCTTTTTACTGACAGAGATTTATTTCTCACCCTTTATGCCCCCTTTTAAAGGAGAATAAAATGCCCCCAATTTCTAGAATGGAGACCTGGATCTACTATTCTGTTTCTCACAAATGAGGGGAAGGCTGCCCCAGGGTGCCTGGCTGCCACCTGTTTCTCATCTATTGGGACTTTGATCCTAATAATGGATTCACTTGAGCAGTTAGATAGCACAGCACCAACACAGCCGACTGCACTTAGAAAGGAAGCAGAAGTTTTCAAGGGTGGCATGGTTTGCCTCATTACCAGACAAAAGGCCAGCAGGATATTCAGGTGTAGTGAGTTTTATGTACAAAGTATACTATATTTTCAGAGCTTTGACCCTTAGAAAAGCACCGTTAAAATGCTTTCCTCTCCATCTAACATTCATTTCCAAAACCAATGAAGTGAAAGGGTCTATTAGTTCAGGGCCAGATTTGAAAGCACATGAAAACTGCATTCATGAGGTTAAGAAATGGCTTAATAATTAAGTTAAAACAGTTGAAAGTGGATCTAATTTCAAACAGATCAGCTAACCGTGTTAGAGGCAAATGAGGGCGTGTTCCTTCCTATTTTCCTTCCACCCCAAGACATTGGCTCCAATCCCAAGCAGTTTTTCTTGTTTCTTTTTTTCTTTCTTGACTTTATATAAGATTGAATTCTGTGTTACCCACATGTTAAATTGGTGTCACAAACAATTAAAACCACAGTACATCTAATATTTAGTCCATTCTTGCATCTAATTAGTTTCCTTTGCAGGCCCATTAGGACATATTTGGGTTTCACAATCTAGATACATAGCTTTTATTCTGTCCTGCTGAGGTATAGGTTATTGGACATTACAGCTCAACTAGTAGATTATGTCAGTTCAAAATGTATTTAGCATGTTTGCAGTACCCTTCATGTGCCATCCAAAGTACCATCAGAATGAGCTGATGCTAAACAGTTAGCATTCATTTCACTTCCATCACTAATTATGCAATCACTGATGATAATTTTCCTCCTCCTGAGGCTTGTAGCTGGGGCATGGTAAGGGGAATCGTGTGCATCAAGAAACTAATTGTGACTTGATAATAATAGCTACCATTTAGTGAGCCTCTACTATGTGCTGAGTGTTAAGGCTTTTTACCTGTATTACCTCAATTTTTTATTCCAGCCTGGCTAGGGCAGCTAGAACACACAAAGTATTCTTTACACTGCTGTACACACTCACAAAAGGGCATCATGGGGTGGGATTGGGCACGTACTTTCCCTACCTCTCTGTCCTTTGCCCACATTGAGGGGAGGGAATGAAAGGAGCAATGAGCTGAGGCAAAGACATGGGCAGACTCCCAGAACAAAGGAGGGCTAAGGGCAAGAGAAAAGAATTGGGCTCCCTGAACCTGAATCACACATACAACATGCAGATAATACCTGGCTTCCTATGTTAATTTTAGCATTATTGAACATAACATTATCTAGGCACTAAATTTTGGAGATAGAAATAATGAATGTGATCTGCTGTTCTTTTGTGACCCTTGTAGGGAGGGATTGAGGGGAGGGAGAAGGTCTTATTAAGTACGCTAGCTGCCCTGTGCACATAACTGCTCTTGTGGTGAAAGTTTTATGGGTGATTTTTACTAAATCTGAATGAATTCATTAAAACAAAAGTTATTCTTCATCCTAAAAGGACCAAATGGAAAAATCTTCCTTATGAAAACCAAAGCCGTCTCTCAAACACCCAAACCTGAAAGATCATTTAAGCTTAATCTCCTGTCCCTTCTGGCTGGAGCTAGAGGTGAAAGGAATAGTCAGGGAGGATGTTAACTCCTGTAATGCTTTAAACCCAGGTGTCCAGAACTGCTCTTTGCTGCTCTCATTTTGACTACATTACTTTTCCTTCAAGTGTCTTCCTTTTTACTCAGTCAGCAGTTGTCAGTGCCAAGTATGGCCATGTATCTCAGTTTGTCTGAGACAGTTCCAGTTTATACCCACTGTCCTGATACACTTAATAATAGTTCCCCTTTTTCATTCCCCTGAAGTATCTTGGTTTGGATGGAAAATTATATGATCATCCTGTCAATTCCTAAAGTAGACCCAGCACTGTGCTAAGCACTGCTTAGGTTACAGAAGTCTAAGAAGTGATTCTTTCTGCCAAGGAGATGAAAATCTAGTTGGGAAGAGAAGATATGTGCGTGTGAAACAAAATCTATAATATATCCTGTGCTAAATTAGATAGTATCAGATCATAAAGGATTAGAAGATAGGAGACCTCTAAAGACTTGTGTATTAGGGAATGTATGAGTCAGGTTATTTGCAGACAAAAGAAAATAGTTCACTTAGTTTAAACAGGAAGGAGTTTAAAAAGGAATACTAGATAGTCCACAGAATTGATGGAAGGGCTGGGAGTAGACTCTTTGCTGAGTTTTCTAGAAAACAAACCCAGAGCCACATAGAGGCTGCTGGTAAGAGATGTTACCTCTGCCCCTCTGCCCTAGCAAGGCAGGCAGTGTTTCCAAGCTGAAATGTAAAACCAGTGTCTCAAGTTTGCACCGTAGAGACAAACATAGGATGGGATATGCTTCCTTAGAAACTGTATTAGTAAGGTAGAAATTACATTGAGGTGAACTGTCATTGTGGAGAGGGTATTAAACAATTTCCACTACAGAGGTTTCATGGATGTGGTGAGATTAGAATGGACTTTGAGGGTGAGAAGAATTTAATTGGGCAAGGGAAGAAGGAAATTTTCCACAGTGAGAAATTTTTCTCAATAGGAAATTTTTCTTTATTTTTCTCCAAGTGGTAGGGGAATAAATCTGGCTTTTGAGGGGCATCCATAAGCAGAAGTGGGCAGTGGGAGGAGGTGGAAAATCACATTTATTGTGAAGAGCAGAACCTATGGGTTTTTTAAGTCAAATAGAGTTTTAACATGTTAGAGAAGAAAGCACATGTATTGTCCATGATAACTTAGACTATCCTGCAGTAACAAATTAACTCTGAAATCTCAGGCCTAACATAATAAAGGTTAATTTTCTGCTCGTTCTACAACACATCTAGTACCATTAATGGGCAATTTGGAATCAGGTATTGTTTGTTCTACACGGCCACTCAGGGACCCAGGTTGATTGCAAAAGAGAGTTGCTGGAGAACCAGACTTTTCACTGCCTAGCACAGGAATGGCATATGGTTTTTCTATGCACATCCATCAGCCAGAACTATTCACATGACTCTGCCTAACCAAGAGTCTGGGAAATACATGCTCCTGTATAAGTAAGATATGAGTGAATACTAGAAGTTTCTGCCTTGCACTTTGTAAAGTTTTTAAGCCCAAGCATAGCAGTACAAGTTATCTGTGTGGATAAAAAGCTCACGAGAGTAGGGCTCCCTGACTATTCCTTTCACTACCAGCTCCAGGTCCTAGCACAGTGCCTGGCTCAGAGTTGATGCTCTGTACATATATGTTGAATTAAACCTGGCTTTCAATGACCTTCAGGGTGGAGTGGATGGTTTCTTTACCAGACTCAGGGAAGTTGAGAATACATGAATAGGTTGAAATGTTCCTGTACCTCGACCTAGCAAATTAGTGTATTCTTCAAGGGCTAAAAGTCATAGTCAAGCCACCCAACCTGCTCTTTGAAGTCATTTGACATCTCAACAAGCAGATTGCAAAACCCCTTTTTTAAACTGATGATAATCTTGCAAATTTCAATTCTTTTCATGGGAGCTGTAAAGATGTATACTTCAGAGCTGTGCATGCTCCTAACCATAAATTTTAGTTTTCTTTCCTTTTACTTTCTAGTGATGAAAGTGATGGCTTGTTTCTCCTGTTGTACTCAGGGTGACTTTGAATTGTGCTTAAAATAATAGAACCATGAATATCTTTGTTCTCTAGAATATCTTTGTCTTAGTTTGTGAAATATTAAATTTAAAGCGCTTTGGGATAAACAAATTTCCTCCTTCCTCTATCTTCCCTGATGCAATTCTGTAAAATTACTGAGAAACATAAATATTCAAGCCATATGTCAGGTTGACAGTTATCTGGTAGGAAGTTAACCTATAAAAATAGGATGCAGTGCCTTTCAGATTTTCCACCACTTGAGAGAGAAATCAAGGGACCAGAAAAGCAAAGAAATATTGCAGATATACTTTGTCATGATCAGCATCTTCCTTCTAGAGGCCCCTGAACCCCAGAGCTTCTTTTTGTAAATATCCATTTGAAAGAATCAAGTATCTCTTTAAGCACATGAGCTTGGAGGCCATACTGTGTGGATTTGGAATTTTGGCTCTGTCCCTTACTAACTGCATGGTCATTGGCTGGTCACTTTCTAGATATGTTTCCTATTTTATAAACTGAGAGTAATAGAATCTGTTTGATAGATGATTTTGACAGTAGAGCGAGATAATTTATGGGAAGTATTCAGAGCATTATGTGGCACGTGAGAAATGACCACTGATTATGTGGTGTGAAATTGGTGGCATGGTGACAGCTACTGAAGATTTGTCTAGACCTAGTTAATCAGAATACTAGTAATATCACACCTGTGGACATGGGTTTTGTTTTGCCCAAATCACATATGTACCATGAGAAGAAGACTTGGACATTAGTTTTCCCAGGCATATTTAAAACCATTATTTGTAAAGTATATTTGCCTAAAATAAATACTTTGTGGTTAAGTTTCCCTTTTTCATTGACTTCGAGTGGCTCTTTCTTTTCTGTTATCCTTCGGATGAGGTCAGTTCCTTTGAACTAGCACAGAGCATTCATAGTATATGATAGTGTATTTGCTACTAGTCTTTTTCTTTTTTCTTTTCTAAACTGCATATCTGAAAATAAACACAATTCGCGTATATGGTCTCCCTGTTTCTACACTCTATATCGATCACATCATGTCTCTTTTCTGCTCATACCCATCTTGGATTCCATTGGACCTAGCATATATACCCCAAAATTGAAAGCAAGCACTCAAACACTTGCACACAAATGTTCATAGCAGCATTATTCACAATAATCAAAAGGTGGAAACAACCCAGATGTCCATTCAACAAATGAATGGATAAACAAAATGCAGTGTATACATACAGTGGAATTTATCCAACTATAAAAAGAAATGAATTCTGATGCATGCTGCCATGTGGATGAACCTGAAAACATTATGTTAAGTGAAATATTAGGACAAATATTATATTATTCTACTTATATGAAAGATTTAGAATAGGCAAATGCATAGAGACAGCTAGTAGATTAGAGGTTCCAGGGGTTAAGTGTAGAGATGAGTTATTTCTTAATGGTTACAGAGTTTCTGTTTGGAGTGTTGGAAAAGTCTTAGAAACAGTGGTGATGGTCGTACAACATGACGATAGTAATTAATTCCACTGAATTGTACACTTAAAAATGATTAAGATGGTAAATTTTATGATATGTATATAACATTACATATATGTATATAATATATAAACAAAGTTCCTCTAATGGCCATTGCTTCCTATATTGTCATTGACCCTCCCCCTGAAGCACTCTGGACCAGCACACAGGCCTTCATCCTGGTACTTGAACTTGAACATAACAGTACCCTCTCTCAGGAAGGCCTTTCCACTTGCTGGTCCTTCTAGAACATGTTTTTTCTTAAATGTCTGAATGACAAGTCTCACATCTCCTTCATTCAGGTTCTCTGCTGAAAGACCACCTTATCAGTGAGGCCTTCCTGAGTAACCCTCTGTAAAATAGCCACCACCATCATCTGTCATACCTGGTACCCCCTTTCCATACTGTTTTTCTCCATGATGCAACTCACCATCAGACATACCAAATATTTATATTTGTTTATCTCCATTTATATTAAAATGGAAGCCCCACAAAACCCACAAATGCCAACCAAAATAAAAAGACAGAAACACAAAGACAAGGAAGCAATGAAACACCAAGCTACCAGAAAGCAAAAGATAAAATGGCTATAAGAAGACCATGTTTCAATAATCACCCTAAATGTAAATGGATTGAATTCACCAATACAAAAGGCACAGAGTTACAGATTGGATCAAAAAACAAAACCAACCATATGCTGCCTCCAGGAGACACATGGAAGCTCCAAAGACAAATATAGACTCAAAGTGAAAGGGTTGGAAATGGTATTTCAGGCAAATGGCATTTAGAGAAAAGCAGGAGTAGTGGTACTAATATCAGATGAAATAGACTTCAAAATAAAAAAGGTAAAGAAAGATGCTGAGGGACACTTCATAATGATAAAGGGAATATTGCACCAAGAAGACATAACATTATTAAAACTATGCTTCCAATTAGGGAGTCCAAAATATGTAAAGCAATTACTAACAGAACTAAAGGGAGAAACAAGCCAAAACACTATCGCAATAGGGGACCCAAATAACCCACTGCCAGATATGGAGAGATCACCCAAACAGAAAATCAATAAGCACATAACATCCTTAAATGACACATTAGACCACCTGGACATAATTTACATTCACAGAGCCTTTCATCCCAAAACAGCTGCTTATACATTCTTCTCTAGTGCACATGGAACATTCTCAGGAATCGACCACAGACTGGGACACAGAGACAGCCTCAACAAATATAAGAGGGTTGAAATCATACCAACCATATTCTCTGATCATAAT
The DNA here is from genome assembly GCA_003508835.1 of Eonycteris spelaea. Lineage (NCBI taxonomy): Eukaryota > Metazoa > Chordata > Mammalia > Chiroptera > Pteropodidae > Eonycteris > Eonycteris spelaea. The sequence continues at coordinate 9,422,360 of PUFA01000044.1, forward strand.
GCTTTGAAACTAGAGATCAACTGCAAAAAGAAAGGAAGAACCACAAATACATGGAGATTAAACAACATGCTACTGAAGAATAACTGGGTCAGAGAAGAAATAAAAAGAGAGATCAAGAGATACATAGAAACAAATGATAATGATAGTACAACATATCAAAATTGGGGAACATGGCAAAAGCGGTCATAAAAGTCATATCATTACAGACCTACCTCCAAAAAAAGAACAAGCCCAAATAAACACCTAATGCTTCATCTTTAAAAAACTAGAAAAGGAAGAACAAATGAAGCCTAAAGTTAGCAGAAGGAAAGAAATCGTCAAAATAGAGCAGAAATAAATGAAATTGAAAACAAAACCAAAAAAATAGAAAAAAAAATACAACAAGAGCTAGTTCTTTGAGAAAATTGACAAACCCTGCCTAGACTCACTAAAGAAAAAAGAGAAAGGACACAAATAAACAAAATCAGGGATGCAAAGGGGAAATTACAACTGACATTGCAGAAATAAAGGATCATGCAAGAAACTATGAGAAACACCAAAGTTTAATAACACAGAAGAAATGGACCAGTACTTAGAAAAATACTATCTTCCTAGACTGAATCAAGAACTGGAAAATCTAAATAGACCAATCAGCAGTATGGAAATTAAAACAATCATCAAAAGCCTACCAAAAAGTAAAAGTCCAGGACCGGATGGTTCACCAGTGAATTCTACCAAACATTCAAAAGATTTAATACCTGTTCTCCTAAACTCTTCCAAAAAATCGAAGAGGAGGCAATACTTCCCAACTCATTTTATGAGACCAGTATTTCTGATACCAAAACCTGGTAAAGATAACACAAAAAAAGAAAACTACAGACGATATCTCTCATGAACACAGGCAAAAATCCTAAATAAGATACTAGCAAACCGAATACATCATGATCAAGTGGGCTTCATCCAGGGGCACAGGGATGGTTCAACATATGCAAATCAATTAATGTGATACACCACATAAACAAATTAAAAAGTAAGAATCATATGATCATATCAATAGATGCAGAAAAAGCCTTCGACAAGATATAGTATCCATTTATGATCAAAACACTTAACAAAATTGGTCTAGAAGGAAAGTACCTTAACATAATAAAGGCCATCTATGACAACCCTCAACCAACATTATACTTAATGGTGAAAAACTAAAAACCTTCCCTCTAAGATAGGACAAGGCAAGGCTGTCCACTATCACCACTGTTATTCAATATAACATTGGAGATCCTAGCAAGTGCACTCAGGCAAGAGAAAGATATAAAAGCATCCAGATAGGAAACAAGAAGTCAAACTGTCACTATTTGATGACATGATTCTCTATATAGAAAACCTAAAGACTCCACAAAACACTGCTAGAAACAATAAACAAATACAGTAAAGTCTCTAGATACAAAGTCAACATTCAAAATCCATAACATTCCTATAGTCTAATAATGAAGTGTCAGAAAAAAAGTGGGGAAATAAAAATTCCTTCTGCAAATTGCAATAAAAAAGAATAAAATACCTAGGAATAAATTTAACAAAACAAGTGAAGGACTTTATAATGAAAACTAAGACTCTATTAAAGAAATCAAAGAAGATACAAAGAAATGAAAAGATATTCCATGTTCTTGGATTGAAAGAATCAACATAGTTAAAATACCATATTACCTAAAGCATATACAGATTTAATGCAATCCCATGAAATCCCATCAGCATTTTTTAAAGAAATGAACAAAAAATCATCAGATTTATATGGAAGCACAAAAGACCCCGAAATGCCAAAGCCATCCTGAAAAAAGAATGAGGCTGGAGGCATCACTCTGCCTGACTTCAAATTATACTACAGTGACAGTAATCAAAACGGCATGGTGTTGGACAGCAAAACAGACACATGGACCAATGGAACAGAATTGAAGTCCAGAAGTAAACCCATATTTATAGGCAAATAATTTTCAACAAAAAAGCCAAAATCATACTGGAGAAAGGAAAGCTTCTTCAATAAATGGTGCTGGGGAAAATTGGAAGGCCACCTGCAAAAAGAATGAAACTAGACTGTTGTCTATCACCACACACCAAAATTAATTCAAAATGGATTAAGGAACCTGAATATAAGACCTGAAAAATAAAATGCATAGAAGAAAACATAAGGACTAAACTCAAGGACCTTTGGACTTAAAGAGGATTTTATGAATTTGACCTCAAAGGCAAGGGAAAATAAAAAAAAATAAATGAATACTACATTAAACTAAAAAATTCTGCTCAGCAAAGAAATTGTCAGCAAGGTAAAAAATACAACCATCCAAATGGGAAAATATATTTGCAAGCAACACCTCTGATAAGGGCCTAATATCCAAATATACAAAGAACTCAACGACTCAGTAACAAACAAAAAACCCACAAATGATCCAATCAAAAAATGGGCAGAGGACCTGAACAGACACTTCTCCCTAGGGACATACAAAGGGTCAGCAAATATATGAAAAGATGCTCAACATCACTAGCTATTAGGTAAATGCAAATCAAAAACCACAATGAGATACTATCTCACAACTGATAGAATAGCTGTAATCAACAGAACAAGTAATAACAAATGTTGGAGAGGATGCGGACAGAAATGAACCCTCATACACTGCTGGTGGGACTGACAGTTGGTACAGCCACTATGGAAACCAGTATGGAGGTTTCTCAAAAAACTAAGAATTGATTCTACCATGTGATCCAGCAGTCCCTCTATTGAGTATTAGAAAACCCATATCTGAAAAGATTTTGCGCCCCAATGTTCATAGCAGCACTATTCACAGTGACCAGGACTGGAATCAACTGAAGTGTCCTATGATAGATGATTGGCTAAAGAAGCTGTGGTACATATATATATAACGAATATTACTCAGCCATAAGAAGAGATGAAATACTGCCATTTGGCAACAACCTGGATGGACCTTGAGATAATCATGCTAAGCGAAATAAGCCAGACAGAAATAGTTGAAATCAGTGATATCACTTATATGGAGATATAAACCTAAACAGCAGCAAATGAACAGGATAAACAGAGACTCAGGGAATGGACAATGGACTAGTGGTTACCAGATTGTAGGGGGTAGAGAGGAGGGAAGAAGTAGAGCAGGTAAAGGGGGTCAAATATATGGTAGCTGAAGAAACTGGACTCTGGGTAGTAATCACACAATAGAATATATTAGATGTCAAATTATAATGAAAAAAATATTAATTGTATAACCAATGTTTACCCCAATAAAGTAAAAAAAAAAAAAAAAAAAAAAAAAGGAAGCCTCATTCATGAAGGCTGGTATATTTTGCTTCGTTCACTTCTTTGTGTTACTGTCTAAACAGTGCCTTGGCATGGAGCAAATGCTTAGTAAATGTTCTGTTGAATGAATTGAATGAATGAACAAGTGAATGAACTTGTGATGGAATGTATGTACATCCCTTTTAAAAGGGATTGCGGGACCAAATATCTGATTATTCTGTAGTATCAGTTAACTATACTATAAATGCCTCATGACAACCACAAAACCTTAGTAGAGTTTAAAACTAATCTCAACCAGACTTACTATGCATCTGCAGTCAACTGTAGGGTAGCTAAGCAACTTTTCTAATCTTGTGGGGCCTTGCTGACACGTCTGGTAGTTCAGCTGGCAGATCTAGATGGCCTCAGCTAGGACTACTTGGATGAATCTGCCCTGTTTCCATGGATCAACATCCTATCACAGGCTAGCCTGGGTATGTTCTCATGGTGAAGGCAGAGGAAAAAGAACAGCAAACAAGTGCTTTCAAAGCCTCAGCTTGCTTTGTGATCAGTAAGCATCCCACTGGCCAAAGAAAGTCCACATAGTCAGGACCAGGGAGGGCACTATGCAGTTATGTGATAGAAAGCACAGAATAGGAGGTATGAAGAGTTGGGGCCATTCATTTATTCTTCTATCGCACCTGATGAAAGCCCATCTGTTTTGCTCCTGAGCTGCGCATCTTTCTACCCTTTTTCTATAGCCCCATAAGAATTCACATTCTTCTTCAACCTTAGACCCAGTCATTCCAGCTCTACAACTCAGTGTCTTGTTTTTAGATATTGAGTTGTAGAACTGGAAGAGTTGAATCTATTTTGTTGGATTTGTTTTGTTTAGTTTTTGTTTTTAATGCATTTTTTAGATGAAAATCCAAAAGCTCAAAGTTAGTAGAAGTTAAGCAATTTTTCTTCATTGGTCTTCTATGAGGAAGTTAAGTACTCTAGAGAACAGCAGCCCTCAACCCCTGGGCTGCAGACACCAGTACTGGTCAGCGTCCTGTTAGGAACTGGGATGCACAGCAGAAGGTGAGTGGGCAGGTGAGCAGCTGTATTTGCAGCTGTCTCCAGCGCTAGCATCACTGCCTTCAGCTCTGTTCAGATCATCAGGCATTATTAGATTCTCATAAGAGCACTGGTCCCTGAATCCAAAGAGTTTGGGGACCACTGCCCTAGAGTATGGTGCTGTTCTCTGAAGTTTGTGTACCCAATAAATCCAGCTTAAACATTTATCACCCTTTGGTGACTGTGGTAGGCAGAAAAACAGGCCTCAAAGATGTCTGGGGTCCTAATGCCAGGAAACTGAGAATTGCTAAATTATATGGAGGGGACAGGGTATTAAGTTATGGATGGAATTAAATTTGCTAATCAGTTTGACCTTAAAGAGATTGTTGTAGGTTATCCAGGTGGACCCGGTGTAATCAAGATAGTCCTTAGAAGTAAAAGGCAGCAGGGGAATCAGAGGTCAGAAGTGATGGGAATGCTGATGTTTGAAGATGGAAGCGGGGTCAGGATCTGAGGAATGCAAGCTGGAAACAGTTCAAGGAAATGGTTCTCCCTCGAGCCTCAAGAAAGAGGGCAACACCTCTCTTGATTTTCAGTCTAATCAGACTCAGACGACTGAGCTTCAGAAACTGTAAGATGATAAATTCATGGTTTTAGCAAGTTTGTGGTAATTTTGTTATAGCAGCCTTAGAAAATGAACACAGGAACTGATCTTATCCTGTAGAATCCAAGTAAACAATGTAGTGTTATTGGCAAACTGAAATGACTGTTGATGTTTCTATTTTCCACAATTAGCCAGTAATTTTTATAAAAAGTGGAGGTGGACGCCTTAGGAATTGAGAGATGGAAAGAGGAAGTTGGTAAAGGAAAAGAGGTAGTAGATTAGTTTACTGAGCCCATCGAAGATAGAAAAGCATTTTAGAGAGACAGCTTTGAAGAGTTAATGTCCTCAGGAAGTCCTGGCCCTATAGCTTGAGCCCCACAATCTGGGGAACTTTTTCTACCTTCGGACAATCCCTTCCCCCTCCCCTCTCTAGCCTAAAACCCCGCCTAGAACTTCTAACTTAAATCAAATAAGCCATGATGGGGACTTGAGATTGGCCCATACTTGCAACTGTTCCTCTAGTGCTGGGTGATACTCCCCAAGATGGGAACTGCTGGATTATCAGTATGCACAGCTTCACACTTTAACTGGATAACATCCCACCATTTCCCAGAGTGCTTTGTGTTACTCTAGACCATCACCAGCAGCACTGTCAAAGTGGTCATGCTATATGTTCTCACTGTACTTAACGTTGGTAGGCTTTTTACTTTTTGCCACCCTGCTATGTGTGAATTGCTATATCCTTCTGTGTTAACTTGTGTTTCTCTAATTACAAGTGAGTTTGGGCATATTTTAATATATTTATTGGTTTTCTTTATGATTTATTCAGAACTCCTCTTCAATAAAGAGTCTCTGTAAGTCTTTTGCTCATTTCTTTCTATTGTGAATTGATACTTATCAGTGCTTTTTAGGATTTTTATATATAGTTTAAAGTCAGCTATATGTTGAAGCAAGAGTATCTTCTCCCCACTTTGTGGCTTTCTTTTAGCCTCTCTTTGGTGCCGCATAGAAACTTTGTCTATTTTTTGTGATTTAAGAACTATTTCCCTACCTTTTGGTTAGAAAAGTTTTCTGCCCATATTGCCTTCTAAAATGTTTCCAGTTTTGCCTCTTCCAGGTATGTAATCAATCTGTCTTATAATTGATATTTAAATATGTAGGAGTAGGAGTCAAATTTCATTGTTTTATGTGTGTATAATCAATTTGTTCCAGAAAATTTTCTTGAAAGTCCACCTTTCCTGCTGGTCAGCAGTGCCTCTGTGATAAATCAGTTTCTAGCCCTCTAACTGGCATTCTTCGTATTATATCTGTCACTATTTAACAAAATTACATCAAATATAGCAGCTTAAAACAAGTATTTATCATCTTAGAGTTTCTGTGGGTCAGAAATCTGGACACAGCTTAGCTGGGTGCCTCGCTCTCAGTGCCTGTCATGAGTCTGCAGTCAGGGTGTCAGTCAGGAGTGCTATCTCAACTGAAGCTTCAACGAGGGGAGGATGTGCTTCTAAGTTCATTTCTAAGTTCATGTGCTGAGGCCAGAATTCAGTTTCTCATGGGTTGTTAAGGTCCAGGTCCTTTGTTGGCTATTGGCCAGAGGTCTCCCTCAGTTCCTTCTCATGTGGCCTTCTGTATAGGGCAGCTCACAATATGGCAGCCGGCTTCCCTCAGAGCAGGCAATATGGAGAGAGTGAGAAAGATGGAAGCCACAGTTTTTTGTAACCTAATTTCAGGAGTGACATCCTATCATTTATGTGTTTTTAATTAGAAACAAGTTCAGTAAGTTAGGCCCATCATCACAGGAAACATATTACATAAGAATGTGAATACCGGGAGATGGGGATCGTCGGGGCCATCTAGAGGCTGGCCTGCCTTCCACTCTTAGTTAGTCATATACATTATTTAACATCTTAATCTGCTCCAATTATTTTAAGAAACTTTCAACAGAATTATTATTTTTTACTTTTTAAAAACTCTTTGTATTCAAAGTAGAAATAGGGAGAAAGGACATGCCTTAGAATAAGTTTTTGGAAGAGAATGCATAATGGAACTTTGGAAATGATAGGAAAATAAGTAGAAACGAATGAACGTTATTCAGGTGGCTAAGTTTAGTGTATTATAGTATGAACCATGGAATTTTTCTTAACTAGTTATTTGAATTTTTCCAAGCTGAATAATTATTTATGGTGATCTACAGGCAACATTTTTTTTTACTTTTTAGCTCATCATTTGAGACAGAACAAAGCACTTGCCATTCCTTTATTCATTTTAATGCAATTCATGAAGGCTCAGGATGATGAAAACCACATCTCCGATGTCATTGAAAATGATACTTCAGAACAGGATGGAGAGGGTCGCATTGTAATAGCAGTTAACATACACATGGCTCCTGTTTCATTTAAAACACAAACATCTGCTAACACACTCTCTCATGTTACCTTAGTTGGAAAAAATCTTTAGGAGTAATTATTTTGAGTGAATTGATTACTTAAAGATTAACTTTAGTACACGCAATTGTTATGTTCATCAATTATCCTAGTTCACAGCTTCTATATACACTCCATGGAAATGAGAATGTTTTGGGTTGTGATTAAGAGATTATTGGAAAGACCTCATCATCAGTAAAGCATCTTGACTGAATTCACTTTTTCTTCCCTGAGCTTTGCCACACCTGTGGAGCAGCTTTAGTTTGTATTAATGCTTATCTCCAGCCAGTAATTCGGAATAGATTGAGTTCAGATTTCTGCCACTATCATGAACATTTGTGATTGCAGTCTTCATAGTTCTAAGTGAACTTCTTGGTTCCTTGTTTATTCAAGGCGCTGTGTGTGTGGTGTGTGTGTGTTGTGTGCACGCGCGCCGCGCGCGCCTACTTGTCTATACATCTATGCCTGATATTATTTATCAGAAGAGAGACCTATATAAGTTCTAGAGTATTTCCAAACTTTGATGTAGTAAATAAATAACTTGGGTTTTCCTTAAGTATGGCTAGTAAGAAAACTTCTCTGTTTTTGCCTTCTCTTTTTTGGAGAAAAAGAATTTTTTAGTAACAAGAAGTAAAAATAAAATGTATCTCCAGCTAGGATGCCAGACCTCTGATAATATACCTTTTGGCAAAGCTTGCAACCTCTCATTTTCTGTAGAAACCAGGGAGGTTATGTATAAACAGATGACAATGTACTACTGTTGGCAAACATTTTTATACTCTGTTATTTATCCTAGATCTGATTCTCCTGCCCTACCCTTCCCCCCTTATTTTGGTAAATGTTGTAGAAAATTAAGAAAGTATAAACCCATTTGAATGGACCTTGGTGCTAATTACAGATGAAGAAGGTTAAAGAAGATGACAGTATTCAATAGAAGCTCACCACTAGAGGACTGGGAAGGCGTTACGAAACACCTTGTTTTCGGGGACTGATAGAGCAGTTTGTGTTAGGGATGCTTACCTTAAGAGGTGCTTCCTTAAATTTATATCTAGGGAGTAAAACGCACTTAGGATGGATAGCCTTGTGAGATGAGAGAATTTTGTATTCAGAGTAAACTCTTCAAAATAAGAAGATTTTGAAGTTTGGGGGTTTTTTTGGTTTTTTGTTTTTTTTGTTTTTTTCCTGATACACTGCATAATGTATATTTTAGAAAATCTCCTTGCATTGATTACATATTTCGGTTTCGATAGATTTTCTGAATAGACTATATGTTCAGGCTCAGTTTAAAAAAAAAATGCAGAAATCTCATTTATCTTGAGTTATGAGCCATCAAACGATTTTTTCTTTATCCCGTTAGCGTCCACTCTAAGCTACAGTGTCCGAGCCTCAGAAAAATTTACACATAAGAAGTATTTTGAATCCATTAAAAGAAGTTGGAGCTTAAGAGTCATTTCATATCTCTTAGTCGATGAATTGAGAGCTTACACAAAATAATAATTAGGTGATGGTAGATGCCAAGCCTTGGTTTTTGATATGATTATCTCTTTCTTCATTTAGCACAGTTCAAGTTAGAAAGTTGAGAGATCTCAAAGAAAAGGATCTACTAAGACCATGCAGGAGCACATTGGATCTTTTTCCTTTGGTGCGTCAAGGCAAAATTATTCAGACTATAATCTGAAAATCATTTGATCATGCGAAGATAGTTTAATAATTTGTTTGGCCTTATTAACAAAGCCTTGTTTACTCTGTTACCAAAATAAGATTAGAAACCAAGATATAGTGATTTGTGTATGTGTGTATGTTTCCAGTTTAAAATTCTTCTTTGCAATTTAATGACTTGATAGCAATTACGCATTTGAGGTGAGAGGGAGAGAGAAAAATTACATATGACTAATGCCTGATTTATAATTGCTCATGCCCAAAAATGATACAGAAAGGCTTATCAGTATGGTGCTGTCATCATGTAACTCTGTGACAGAGGTTTTTAAAATGTAAATATTCTCCCAAAATAAAGGAAAAAATGAATTGACTCCAAATTTAATTTGTTGATCCTGTTACATGCTGGTATGCCAATAATGCTGGTAGACAATGCATGTAACATTATTTAGACTTAAGAACTAGAAAATACTAACATTCTTGGTCTGGAGATAATTAGGCACTCCTAGTGTATGATATGAAGAATGCTCCCAATTTGAGAAGTGTTTTAGAAGAATAGTTGAGAAAGTAGCTTGGTCCTCCCCTGGATGGCCTGGTGTCTGTAATGACACTCAAGCACAGGGCTGAGGTTGTCTGTCAATCGAGGAAGGAGCTGGCACGTGGGAATCATTGCAGGGCCCTGGCAACAACCTGCAGGTGTCAGGGACAGAAAGAGCTCATTTAGAAGCTGCACTGCAAGATGGGGAAGACAGGTGGCAACTCCTCTTACAGGGATATCTTTATTTGAGCAGAACCAGACCAACTGTTCCTCCATTAAAACACATTTTGCAACATGTTCTAATGTGATCAGATCAAGTATGTGTGGTATGTTCAGAGAAAACTCAGCAATCTGCCATCTACAGGTCACATTTACAAAGTCGCGACATGGCTCAGAACTGCAGAGACACAGGTACGTGCGAAAGTGTGTCTGCATGACCTGAGGCTGGCTTTCCTGGAACGCCCTTCTGTAGAGAAACACAAAATAACACCATTACCTCTGTGACGTAATACAGCAATAAAGTGGGTAAAATCTGTTAAGTATAGATCTTGATTCTGATAGTCATTGTAATAATTATACAGTGCCTTGATTTTTCTATTTCTTTATATTACATTATAAATGATGTTACTACTAAGGCTGAATTTAGTATGACTAAAACCAAACCTCACGTTGCTTCACCATTTGTACCTACTGCTGTGAATTAGGTGGGTTACTTAAAGTTGGGATTAACTCATGTTAACCTCTCTCCTTGGAAGATTAGGGGAAGAGAGCACCTAGAGTACTTAGAGACCTGCTGGGCACGTGGTGAATGTTCCATAAGCCTTGCTTCTTTACTTCAAAATTTTATGGAGAATGTCCTCCACATTTCTTATTGGATCTTTATGCTTCCGTCCTGTGGCCATATGACACATTAAATTTATAAATGCTGCCTGATGAGGAGGAGGAACTGCAGGAGAGGCCTCTCTGAGACAGCGTGATTTTCTTATTGGAAGTCCAGGCCCATCCAGCTTCCCAGAAAAGGAGAATTGCAACTCTATAAAAATATATCTATAGAATGCAAAGGAACAAGTGGAAATGCAAGTATCCTTCAGAGGACATAGAAGACCACCTCTAGGACGCCTTTCCTTAAATCTGTTCTTTGGCTGAAAGAGCTATGAGTAGGACAAATTTGGGTGGTCCTGGAGGCCTCTTTTCTTAGCAGGCAGCTACCTCAAAGCAGGCCCTCCATTAGCTCAAAGAAAGGAAAAGGGCCTTAGCAGAGGCTGTGCCCTGGTGTCCTGTGTCTTCCTTCACCAAGGAAGCTTTAGGTCACGAAGCCATACTGTCACCGGGGGCCGTGGCCCCTTGCCTGTATATATGAGAGCATCGCCTTCTGTTGGAGCTTGTTCTCTCAGGCAACTTGTGCAGCTAGTTCAGTTCTGCCTAACTGAGCACACTTTCTGGTGGATAATGAGATCTTGGGGAATTGCATATGTGTGAGTGATAGGCACAGTGATGTGCCCCTTCCGCACAAAAGATGCCCACACTCCTAATCCCACAAACCTTTAATGTGTTACCCATATAGCAAAGGGACTTTGAGGAATGTGATTAAAGATCTTGAGATGGGAAGATATCCTGGATCATCCAGCTGAGTCCAGTGTAAATCAAGGGCGCTTATAAAAAAGCCTATCTGGGGCTTGAAACTGGGGGAAAGGACGACAAGCCAGAGGATCAGGCGGCCCCTAGAGGCTAGGTAAAGGCCAAGGAAACAAATTCTCCCCTAGAGTCGCCAGAAAGAATGCAGCCCTGCCAAACACCCTTGATTTTAGATCTTCCGACTTCTATAATTGGTAAAAGAATAAATTCATATTGAGACCCTAGTTTGTGGAATTTGTTAAAAGTAGCGATAGAAGACTAAATACGCCATGCTTCTTCTCTGCTGGTAAGTTTTCCCCATCATGCTGTGTTAAGTTTATGCGTGTCTCATGAATGATGTCTGACTCTGTGTCTCATCTACCTGACAATCTAATAAGAAATACAAGACTAGGTAAATAGGCATTCATATGGAAAGACTATTTGTCCACATATATCTGTGTGGTACAAAGAAACAGTAGAAGTGCAAATTCCCTTTCAACTAACACTGTCCCATCTCTGTTACTGGGCCCTGGCATCCATTGGAGAGTCAGGCCGGCCCTGCTCCTAAGTTAAGACACACTGGATCATGCAGGAGAGGGATGGACAGGCCATTCACTACCATTGGTGGAGTGCCTTGATGAGGCCAGCCAACAGGACACACAGCCCCACAGAGGGGTAGGACCTAGCCCATCTTGAGCTTTCGCTGTGAGAGAGGTTTTTCCCGTGGGAGGTCCTGAGTGATTGGGTCCTGAGAAAACAATTAGAAGAGAAGGTAGGGACTGGAAGTGGGTGGAGGGGAGATGGCTGGTTCAGGCCAGACTTCAGAGGAAGGGCAGAAAGATTTTATGTAGAGTTCCACAACAGTGACTTGACAGTGACTTTTTTCTTTCCTTTTTAGTTTCCTTGAAAATACCTTTACAAACAATAATATATATTGAAAGAAAAAGCAGATACAAAAAATGGGCCTCTGGCAACATCTGACAGTTGAATCCTTCTTCATAAATTGTGGAATCCAGATTTCTCTTCTTAGATGGGATGGTTTTAGCTAAGAGCCTTTCCAGAAGGCTCACCCTACAGATTGAGGGCCCAGGAAGTAAGAGGTGCTGACTTCATTGTAGGTATAACTTCTCCTCGTGGAGAGTGCTTGTGAGGATGGTATGGGACTTTCTCATCTCTGAAACTAATGCTGAGTGCCATGGGAGGCCCTGGCCTTTTCTGTTTTCCAAGCCACACTCCTGAAATGTAATAAAATAGTAGCCCTTTATTTAAACTTTCTGTATTCCAGGCACCCTACCTAGGCTCTGGCATGTTATTTCTAAGCCTTTCATCAACATCGTAAGGTCGATATATTGATATTCCTACTGCACAGATGAGGTGATTAGGGTTAGAGATATAAACCACTTGCCCAAGGTCACAAAGCTGATGAATGTCTCTGTTCTTGGGTTCAGTTTCTGGTCTGGCCAAATTAGAAACCCTTGCTCATTCATTATACTGTGTGCCTCCTGATACCTGTAAGGAACTAAAGTAGCTTAAATTAATTGACCATATTGATAAGCAAATAAAATAGTAACATTGAAATTTTGTGAAGAGAATATCTGAAGCAGTGTACACATTCCATGAGAACCACAAAATACCATTGAATTTGTTAATCTTATTTGAGTTTTAAATGAAGGACACTTAATATGCATATCTCATTTGATCCCTATAACAACGCTTTGACATGCAAATACTAATACTATCTCCATTTTACAGGTGATTTTGTATGGAGGCAAAGAGAGGATAAATCTTTTGCCCAAGAATCCTCAGGTAGAGCTAGGATTATAGCCCAGGCACTTACTACTCTCATTTTTGCCTCAGGGCGTTAAATGTGCTCTAGTTACAAGCTTGTCTTTCCTTTCCCCAATTATATGCATATAACTGCTAGAGAAAGGGGGCATAATTAGAGATGGGCTATTGTTACCATCAAACCAGACTGTTTTTCTCTGTTGTCTTCATTTATCTTTAACTGACTGAAATCTGATCCCTAAAGTCTCTGAACCTCAAAGATGTTTTAGTTTTGGTGTATATGCTTGGTTCGAATTTAACAAGATTTACTAGTTTAATAGGATTTTATAAACTATGCTTTTGAAAATTAGAACATTTTTAAGAATTAGCAAGTTAGGGAACAGCGAGATGTTCAAAGAGAGAGAAAAAAGCCCATGTTTACAAAGTTAACACTTTTTCAGTGTATCCTGAGTCTCCTATCACTCAATAAATACATGGATCTTTTTGACTGAACCAAAGTCATATCCTTGTTTCAAATTTCTGTTTTGAAAATGGCATTTCTAAATGAAATTCGATTTCTTAAAGATTACAAGCATGAGAGTCGATGCATGGTTAGTCACATTAAGCAAAAAAATCTCACATTTGGCGTGTGATAGTGTGAGAGATACTAGTGCATCTTGAATTTCAGGAATTAATAATTTTGATAATGTTTAGGAGGTTTAGGGAAGATCTGAGCCTTTTGTTTACTTTCCAGAACTATTACCATACTAAATTTTTCTCTAAAGTCATTTATATATATTATTATATATGTTGTGTGTGTGTGTGTGTGTGTGTGTGTGTAAATTTTTACTTTACTGTTGGTTATTTATCATCTCTTTACCAAAAGCACTCTGTATTTTCATTACATTATGGGAATGCTGCATTATTTTCTATTCACAAAATCTGCTCTAGTTGTACATTTAGTTATTTGAGTGTCTTGGACTTTATGAGAAAATCCTTGTATTTCTTGTATTTCTAAATTACTTTTCCTTCAGTATCACAGTGGCAGTGACAATTGAAATGTACAAAGCTAGCTGCCTGCTGAAAACTGTCATCTGAGAAACTTTTTTTCAACCTTATATTTTAAAACATATCCTGAAACTCCTTTAATCAAGATCTCGAATTGGCAAAAGATGAAGTAATAAAAGAAACACAGTGCGCTGGAGACAGACTACATTTTCCGTCTCCTCTCTTGTCAGGCTCCCACCTTGATCTTGAGGAGAGTGGCAGGTCAGAGGGGTGCTTGTGGCTGCATATGCATGCTGCTGCGCTCCATATGATTCTCAGATTCAGACTCATCCACTGGGAACAGGAGAGAGGCTCAGCACCAGAATACTTTTTGGGGTCAGTTATGTTCAAATGTGTTAAAAGTTGGAGAGGCGGGATGGGGGCGGGATCAGTGCCCAAGGAAGAATGACTAAGTTGGACACAATGACAGATAATGCATTACAGTAGTTTAGTAAGTGACCTACATTTTGAGCAAAATTGTATGGCAAATGAGTTGAAAGGGGATTAAGAAATTTTGTGAAACTCTCATCAAATGCTGAGGGTTTTTTTTCCAGCTGAGAGCATAGGCAGGGTACCTGTACTGCAGCTTTGTGAAGCAGAATTTAACAACCAACTGCTTAATGCTTTAAGATTCCCCAGGCCTGCGTGGTTTAGCCTGACTCCTGGCCTGGCACCAGTGATCACCAAATGGCAGCTTCTTAAATCACAGGCACAGAACCGAGGTCAGTATTCAGGGGTGGGGCAGAGGTGGGTTTTCCCTAAAACCAATAGAGCTTAAGTTTCAGGGCCTCACACTTTGAGGGGCCCCTTCCAAGGCCCTCTACCTAATTTTGTATTCATATATTATATATTTTTTCATATATATATATATATATATATATATATATATATATACATACACACATACATTTTTTTTTCCATAAAGAGAAAACTTCATGCCCCACAATACCCAATCCACTCCTGGGTAAGGGTGTCTGTGACCGTCCTAAAGTCCTGTGCAGAAGTGTGAGTGGAGCATGTGTGCATATGTCATAGGCACACCCACGTTTTTCTCTGGGGAACCATCTGCTGTCTTCATCAGCTTCTCAAAGCCATATGTGACCCAAAAATGTTAAATTTGGACCTAGGGGAAATCGATCAGCCTTTTAGTTCTGGTCTTATAAACCCAAACTGAAGAAGTTATGGTTTAATTGCTAGAGACAGCAACTCATGACTCATGTAGAAAAGGGCCCTGAATACATCACTGGACACATTGGTCACCAGAGACATAGATAGCCATGTTTTTGATCGGTCATATCTCATCTGAAATACACCCTCATATTCATTTATTCATTCACTCATTTATTCATTCCTAAGCACAAAGTACCCCCTCTGTACCTGCAGCTGTGCCGCTTCCAAGAATCCAGAGGTGAGTTATGCAGCCTCGTTGCTTTTGAGGAGCTCACACAGCCTCTGCCATTTTAGCTGAAGGACCACATTCTTTCCCAAGGCTGCTAAATCCATATGAGTGCTGGCCATCAGACCTCAAGGTTATTTTTAATCAATTGAAATGAAAGCTTGTCAACATAGTCCCAGTTCCAAAATATCATGCAGAAAGCCAGTCTCGTAAGACAGCGGTCTCCCAGGACTGGGGCGGGTGTGGGCACACTGCTGAGCGCCCGCCCCGGCCCCCTGCCTCAGGGAAGCTGGCTCTGTCTGTCCAGCTGCGGACTTCCTGGCTGAGGGCTCACAGGGCAGGGGCACCAGCAGGGCGTCCTGAGGCCCAGGTACCCGAGGAGCACAGAAATAAGAATAATTTGGCTGCCATCAGGCTGAGAGA
This sequence comes from Eonycteris spelaea, assembly GCA_003508835.1. NCBI lineage: Eukaryota > Metazoa > Chordata > Mammalia > Chiroptera > Pteropodidae > Eonycteris > Eonycteris spelaea. The sequence continues at coordinate 9,438,140 of PUFA01000044.1, forward strand.
CTTACCCTTGGTGGTTAACAGCTTTATTAATTTTGCAATTAGTTTCCTGCTGTCAAAGCAAGAATTCTTCCACATTTATCACATGTAAATATTAGCGGGTGAAAATTGGGCTGTAAAAGTCATCTTTATTTCCCCATTCCTGTTTTTGTACCTCTCATCGGCCACGTGCCTGAACTCAAATCCTGTTGATTCTAAGTCGAAAATCTGTTGTTCCCTTTCCATGATTTTGCCATCATTGTCTCCTGCCTCTTCTATTGCCACAACTCACCACTGGATTCTCTGCCCAGTTCTCTTCACTCCCCTCACCCCACGCCCCACATTCCTGCCAGAGTGACCTCTGTGAAGTGCATCTCCAGTGCTTCTGTGCACGGTGAGCTGCAACGCCCGCTTGTGACACAGAGGTCAAAGGCATCACCAGGAGGTTGCTAGAAAGCTTGAAAGGGAAGAATGAGATAAGTGAAATGGCTGTTCGGAGACGTTTTGTGCTTCTGTGGATGTCTTGCTCTGCCGCAGACATGCCTTGGGATGTGCTGCCTCTGCGTTGCCCCCATCCTCCCGCCTCCCGCAACGTTCCTTCCATGCAGAGTTTCTCTTCCCGCACCCGCCCTGGCTCTCAGCGTGTTATTCAGGTTCCAGCTGGGCAGGCACTGAGTTTAAAGCCTGTACATAAGGTGGCAGTCTTAAATAATGGAATCAAAATTACACTTTGAACACCAGAGCCACCCTGAGAGTGGCCGGGTTTCCCTCCTCTTCTCCGCACACCCACAAAAAAGCATTGGGGAACAGAGACTACCAAAAAGTAATGCAGTCATGTCTCCTAGCTTCTCATGCCCTTCAACCTTTTCCACAGAGAAAATAATAGTAATTGCATGGCATGCCAGGGTAAATGGAGGGCTTGCATGCGGGAAGTGGATCCCTCTAGCTACCCAGACCCCTTCCGGCTCCCCTGAGGATTGGGGCAGACTTTGTACAACAGTGGCCCAGGTGGAAATCTCTTTCCTAAAGGATATGTTCACTGAATAAAATGGCTTCCATTGTTTTTTCTCTGTCATTTTTTTCCACTGAGTTCATATGCTTGTATCTCTAAAGCTGGATACATTTGTGGTGTGACTCCACTTGAGTGTAAGTTCTACCCTTCTGCCTTGATCCTCCATGAACACTGTCTCTCTCATAGAGTTACTGTATAATCTGGAAATTATGAACTTGGTCTGACCCTTCAAGGAAAGGAACTGTGACTTATCCCCACTGTGACTTATTCCCAACTGGGCCACCTGGCCTGTGGCGGGTATTTGAATGTGCCCCTGCTGAAGGAGTAAATAAATGATAGCTCCCTATTACATTAAATTCTAACAAGCTTCTGCCTGAAAAGGAAATGATCAACAAAATGAAAAGGCAACCTTTTCTGAATGGGAGAAAATATTTGCAAATTATGTACCTGATATCTGATAAGGGTTAATATCCAAAATTTATAAAGAACTCAACTCAATAGCAAAAAAAAAAAAAAAAAAAAAAAATCTAATTCAAAAATGAGAGGATCTGAACAGACATTCTTCCAAAGAAGACATACAAATGGCTAACAGGTAAATGCAAAGATGTTCAACATCACTCATCATCAGGGAAATGAAAATCAATTCCACAATGAACTATTACCTACACCTGATAGAATGACTACTGTTAAAAAGATAAGATATAATAGGTCTTGTCAAGGATATTATGGAAAGGAAATCCTTGTGCACTATTGATGGAAATGTAAATTAGTGCAGCCACTATAGAAAACAGTATGGTGGTTCCTCAAAAAATTCAAAACAGCATACTCCATTATGAAGCTAGTCCGTTTCTGGGCATTTATCCAAAGGATACGAAAACACTAACTTGAAAAGATATATGCATCCCCTGTTTATTGCATTATTTATAACAGCCAAGACATGGAAGCAACCGAAGTGTCCACTGATGGAAGCATGGATAAAGATGTGTGTGTCTGTGTAAAATACAGTGTTACTCAGCCATCAAAAAGAAGGAATTCTTATTATTTATGATGACATGGGTGGACCTTGAGGGCATTACACTAAGTGAAATAAATCTAACAAAGACAAATACTGTATGAACTCACTTATATGTGGAATCTTAAAAAACAAAGGAGAAAGACAAAATACTGAGCTCATACATGCAGAGAAGAGATTGGTGGTTGCCAGAGATGGAGAGTTGGGGGATGGGCAAAATGGGTAAAGGGGGTCAAAAAAGTACAAACTTCCAGTTAAAAAAATAAGTGCTAAGTATCTAATGTATAGCATGGTAACTATAGTCAATAATACTGGATTGTATATTTGAAAAGTTGCTAAGAGAATAGATCTTAAACTTCTCACTGCAAGAAAATAAATTTGTAAGTATATGTGGTGATGGATGTTAACTGGATTTATGGTGGTGATCATTTCACAGTATATAAAAAACAGCAAATGATTATGTTGTACACCTGAAACTAATACAATGTTATATGTCAGTTACATCTCAATAAAAAAGTTCCTTCTAGAGACTCATTATTTAATTGATACCACAATAGGGTTTTCTTTGCATTTCAAAATTATTTTTTTTCCCCTCTATGTTTCTCTCTTTATAGGAATTCAGAAATAGGCTTGGGAATCACCTGAGCTCAGTATCCCACAGCTCCACTGCAACCCAACGAGATTCAGCAAGTTCCAGAATGGCGTTGCAATTCAAAGGCTACATCAAGACTGTACACTGAAGATGTCTGTGGGCCTGGCTCTGTTTGCTCTTCTTTTTTGCTTTTTTTGTCAAGATCTATAATTAAAACACAACTAAATGAAGCATCTGTAAAGAAGAATAAATTCCTAATTAAAATATTCAATGAACAGGAAAGTGACCACATCAGTTCTCAAAGGGCAGTAATTTATGCTGGTCTCATGCCTCGTCTTCAGCCACACTCTTTAATGAGGCTCATCCTGTCCCACATGGGGTTGGGCTCATTGGTTATTTGACCTAAAAACTAATAACAGCTGTCATAGCATCTCTTTTAAATTAAGCTCCTTTTGGTTTATTTTTAGCAAAAAAAATGCAAGTGGGTTGCAATCTTCTTTAAATCTCCAATCTTCCAGTCAGAACCTAATCATACAGTGGGTCTGGTCACCTTTTCCTTATGTGGGAAGAATTTTCAATTTTTAATAAACATTACTGAATACATCTTTTTCTTCATGCTTTGTTTGGAGACCCAATGCTACAAACATCTTATTTTGTGCAACAGATGTGTTTCTGAAAAGTTTATATCGAAACCTATTTTTAGACCTTGGAATTCTTTTGGAATGCACAGGCAGAGCCTGTCAGTAAAAGGATGTATGAGTAATCCCCCACTTTAGTGCCCATAAACTTTCAAAAACTGGATTTATCTAAAACACGCTGTGCCCCTTTTCTGACATTTTTGATCAATGACATCAAATGTTTATTTCTACTTGACATCGTTGACCTTTACTAAATGAAGTGACTTCTTTCACAATAAAAGGAATTGTAATAAGCAAATTGTATGACTGTCAGAATTCAAAGAAGTTATTTGGTTTGTATCCACACAGATAAATGAGGTGCCCTATGGTTACCGTAGGACATTTTTCATTTTTATACCCACACCCCTGTTCAGCCCTTCCTTTTATCTCAAAAATTTTCAGCCTTTTCTGTGTTTTCTAAGGAATCCAAGTTAAAATTTAATCATGTCATCGGTGAGTTTAAGAGAAACCAAAATTTTAGTGTTGGTACATTTCTCCCATTACTTATATGTGAATCTAAAAGGAAGTCATATCTAAAAAGCAAAGGATCTGCCCCTCAGGAGTCCTGCACTGAAACATCCACTCTGGGTCACCCTGAATGCTCAGCAGGAAGAGGGAGAAGCACTGGCAGAGTGTAGGAGCTTCCAGGCACTTCCTTTCTTGAGATATATACAGTCATTTCTTTGTTAATAAAGAGGGTTTTCCTGTGTGGTACATATTTAACAAAAACCTAGCAGAAGTGAAGATACCACTCAAAGCCTAGAGTCACACTATGGAGGACATAAGGAAAACTCTGTATCTCTAACTGCAGACAGAAAGGCTTTTTCTGTTCCCCAAATCTCATTCTTTTCCTCTCACCCCCTCATCTAATTTCTTCCTCCTTTCTAGCTGTGTTTTTTTGCACCACTGTTCTCTTTCCTACATTTTTTCTTGCTGTAAGAGAATTAGACACCAAGCTGTCCCAACAGCCCCACTGCTCCCTCACTGAACATGATAGGGTTCTGAAGGATTATTTCAACTATACAGGATTCTCCCCACTCTGTCCCAGCAATTACTTACCCCAATTAGGCTACAACTCAACTCTGCTCTTTGTTCCAGAAAGTTAATTAGCCACTGCCCTGCAGCAGGGAGCACATCGTACATATCAGTCATGGTATTGGTGCCAATTGGTGAGGACAGGGGCAGTAGTTTGGAAATCCAGCTTGCTTTTCTCCGTGACCTCCTGTTGGAGGGAGGAGAGAAGGGTGTGGTGGGTGTCAACGACACGGTTCTCTTGTGGACAGGACTGAATGCAGCTGAGTCTGGGAGACATAAGGGCAAGTGTGGTTGTTGGTAGGGCTGTCACCTCTCCAGCTCCTCTCCTTCCTGTCCAAAGGCAACTGCACATCTCCTCAGCATTAGTCCTCACCATGTGACCTGCTTTGGCCAGTGCAATGAGAGTGGAAAGGTCATGTCTTTCTCTGGGACAGACATGTTCGAAGCCCATGTGCAGTCTGCCATGTGTTCTTCTCACTACTGGAGTAACTGGATGCGCATTCCAGGACGAAGCCCCCTCAGCCTGGGTCCCCAAGTGAGTGTGAGGAGCAGAGCCCCCTACCAGCATGTGTAAGATATGGGTCAAACCAAAAGGAGCTTTGTTGTGTTAAGCCCCTGAGATTTGGGAGTTGTTATAGGATAACCTTGGTCTATCCTGATTCATCCAGAGTCACCCTTGCTAGGACAATTTATCTGCACTTTGTAAACATAACTATTGTGCTTTGTATTGTATTTCATTTTTCCCTTAGTACCAAAATTTTTTTTTTTTTTTAATGTGATCCTCTCTGCTAAAAAGCGAACTTATGAGGAGATCTGTCTTAGTCTTCAGGCTGCGATAACAGAATATCATAGACTGGGTGGCTTAAACAACCACAATTTATTTCTCACAGTTCTGGAGGCTGGGAAGTCCAAGATCAAGGTGCTGGCAGATTTGCTATCTTGTGAGGGCCATCTCCTGGTTTATAGGTAGCCACCTTCTGGCTCCCTCTTCACCCGATGAAAGGGGCAAGGGAGCTCTCTAGGTATCATCTTATAAAGGCACTAATCCCATTCATGAAGGCTCCACCCTCATGACCTAATCACTTTCTAAAGGCCCTACCTCCCACCATTATATTGGGGATTGGTATTCGCATATGAATTTGGGGGTGGAGCGCACACATTCAATCTATAGCAAGATTTTTTTCAGTTCATTGGTCAATTTTTTTCTGAAGGTAAGCCATTAGAGTAAAACATACAGATGAAAATGTACTTAAATCATAGGGAGACAGCCTGATGAGTTTTCAAAACGAACACACATTGTAACCAGTCCCAGTAGACTCTCCATGCACCTTCCCAGACATTAATTCTACCCCCAAAAGATAACTACTATCCTTATTTCTAACACTGTAGATTGTTTGCCTGTTGAGGAACTTAGATAAATTGAATCACATAGCGTGTGCTATTTCACGTCTGCCTTTGCTGAACATTACTTGTGAGTCACGTCCAGATTGTGTAACAGTACATTCACTTTCATTGCTGAATAGAATTATGTTGTATGAATATACCACATTGTAGCTATTCTAGAGTTGTTTACAATTTTTTAGCTATTATGAATAATGCTACTATAAACATGTTTTGATACACATTTATAAGCATTTATGTGCTTAACATATATCTAGAAGTCAAACTGCTGAGTTGGGGCATTTGCACATGCTCAGCTTTAGTAAATACTGCCAAACTGTTTCCTTAAGTGGTTGTCCCAGTTAACATTCCCGCCAGCAGTATATGAGAGTGCTGGATGCCATCATTTGTTGACATGAACTCTGCCATTCTCCCCACTATTTCTCCTCTCTGTACCCTTAACATTCTTTGGTAGACTTTATCTCTACTGTCTCCTGTCCATGGGTCAGCCCTATTTTAATAATAATATTGATAACCATTAACTTTCTATCCCTCGAATGTGCCACATATCATGCTGTGCACTTTATAAGTGTTAATCAGTCCTGAAAAAAAAAAACTTTGGGATTAATATTATGATTACCCCCCATTTTACTATTAAAAAAAAATCTAAAACAAGATTCAGCAACTTGCACAGGACATAGAGCTACTAAGTTGTAGAGGGAGGACTTGAACACAGCCTAGCTCCAAAGCCTATGCTCTCATGCTGTATGCTCTTCTTGCTCCCTTGTCCCTTGTCTTCCACCTAAACGTGACCTGTGACTACAGATGTGTATCTAGGATTGACCATGTGGATACCTGGGCTCTGGGAGAGCCCAGTCTTTCCCTCCACATTGTCCTGCTCCAAGAATGTGCATATATACTTGAGGCACTTTTTATATTAAAAAGATAATATTTTCTTTATTTTGTCCCTTCTTCCTTTCTTTTTTCCCTCTTCTCTTCCTCCCTCCCTTCCCTCTCTTCTTCTCCCCTCCCTCCTTTCCTTTTCTTTTCCCCCTACCCATCTGTTTCTCTGTCTCTGTCTCTCTCTCTGTCTCTCTCTCTGTCTCTCTGTCTCTCTCTCTGTCTCTCTCTCTGTCTCTCTGTCTCTCTGTCTCTCTGTCTCTCTCTCTCTCTCTCTCTCTCTCTCTCTCTCTCTCTCTCTCTCTCTCTCTCTCTCATGTACCCTGCTTCATTGAGTACAATATACTCAATAGGAGAATATAAAGAATTCTTTGAAAAAAAAACTTTGCTTCACTGCTGGGAAAATGTGTCTATAATCATCAGGTTTCTATGTATTGTCCAGTCAAAACATGCTTTTCTACTGACTTCAATTCAGGTGGAAATTTCATTGTATATCATGTCATGAGGAGAGAATATGAGTTAAAACGAAACTTCAAGAGCTTTTATCATTATGAAACAGACTAGAAGAAAAAAAGTTTAGAGAAAAAGAAGGTAAAGAAAGAAAGCTTCAGAAGAGAAGAAAAGGGAAATGGGGTGGGGGGGAGGTATTCTTAAGACTTGTCTGACATGGACAGACCTCGAGATAATCATGCCAAGCGCAATAAGCCAGACAGAAAAAGTTGAAAATCACATGATATTACTTATATATGGGATATAAACCTAAAAGTAACAAAGGAACAAGACTAACAAACAGAGACTCATGGACATGGACTATAGACTACTGGTTACCAGGGGGTAGGGAGGAGGTGAGAAGGGAGGGGTAAAGGGGTGAAGGGGGTCAAATATGTGGTGACAGAAATCTAACTATGGGAGGTGAACATGTGGTGTAAATATATATGCCTTACTGTTAAAGTGTACAGCTGAAACACTGGATTTTGTTAACCAATGTGACCATAAAAAAAAATAAATTTAAAAAAAGAAAAAAGAATTGTCTGAACCCTGATGCACCCCAGGGTGTTTCAGTGACTTCACAGGAGCACTATGCAATATTTTAAGTTTTTGAGAGAAACAGCAATATCTGTTTGTTAGATTCATGCAAACTACTATGAGCTCAAACTAGTTTACAATTTCAACATTAGAATTCGCAATGTTTTTTGTGATGACACCCTATCTTTGAAAGACTGGATTTTCAGCACTTTCTTCAAGTATCAACCGAAAATTGACATGGAACAAGAAATGAAGGTGATTTTATTCCAACTTTTGACAGTCGTGCAGTGCCCAACAGATGCACGCTTTCCATTAATAAATAACTGTAGTAATTTTAGAATGAAATAGAAATATTTTTCTTTCGATTTACATGTATTACTTTTTCAAACAGTTTTTACAAGATGTGAGGACATACATATTTATTAAGTTGCTAGGGCCTACCTACTTAATAAACAGAATGATTAGCTGTTTCTTTTGGCTTAGGGGTGCCGTGAAGTAGGAAAGCTTGAGAACTTATGCTCTGTGGGTACAACCTAATTTAGAGAATTCATGTCATACTTATATTTAATATGGGGTCCTAATCACTTCTCAAAATATTTTCCCCTTATTTTAAAATTAATTTATCAGCAGCACATGTTTGGCAAATTTACACTTGCATCACCATTGAGCTTGAATTCTATGGTGTTCAAACCATACAATTTGAGTTATGAAACTGTAAAGGAGTTAAGGATCTAAATCAACCAGATTCAGATCTCAGTTGTTTCCAATACAATTTTGAGGCAGATGGGGAAAGAGCAGGAGATTTTTGACATATGTAAAAGTTTGGTCTAAATTCCAGCCCGGCCAATTTCTCTTTTCGAGCCTCACCTGTAAAATACTAGCATGATTCCATTGTAAGGTCATCAAAAGACAAAATTAGCTCGCCGTGTATCAAATACTATGTCCTTTGCGCACATCACTGCTTCCCCTTTCATACTTATTTAGCCATTTAAACATAGAAACCAATTTTATAAAGTTAGGTATTTCAAATTCAGATATTAACACGTGACCAGTCAGAAGAATTATATATGGAATAGAAAGATTCCTGCCTCAAGGCTAGAGTCTAATTCTAACAAATGCAGCAAAGAAAGAAAAATTCAAAGAAAATGGATTGCAGCTGTATTTGATGAGATCAAATTAATGAATGGCATGGAGCACAGATTTGGGTGGCCAATCTTAGATCAAGAAGGAGGTTTTTCCATGGCCAAAGATGAAAGAGCAAACATTAATAGGGAGGCCTAGAAGTTATGCCTCCCCATCCTGCCTTGGGGGTAAAGGGAAGTGCAGACACTATTATTCTTCATTAGTTTTCTGTCAATTATTTCCTACCAGTACTGTTTCCTAGAGCTCTGTAGCCAAAATATCCCAACTGTGTGGCAGTTGGAAGTTTCATTTGGTCGCTTATGGTCTTCCTAGTTTATGGGCATCTGAATACACTTATGTGTATTGATGAGGCAAGTTACCAGGAAAAATAATAAATAAATAAAACAAACACACACACACACACACACACACACATGAAAAAAATCTTAGATCAAGGCAAGGTAAAAGTTGGAGTTCAGAAAAACCTGAAGAACTAGAAATTTTAAATTTTGAGTTTTTCTCATCTACTTTTAATATACCTTATTAATCCTAATAATTATAGATGTTATCCCAGATTGTCTGATTCCAAGGTCCAAGCTTTTAACTTCTGCTTTTACTCCAATGTCCATAAAGTGGAATAAAACACATGTGATTTTTAAACAGACCCAATGATTTTCAAATACTGTAGATATAAAGCATGTTGTTCACTTATGACTCATTATACTCGGGCCTAACCTTTGTGAACCAAAGCATATCATCCACATAATGTATGTATAAGTAATGAATCTAATCACAAACTACAGCTTACTCTTAAAGGAGTGTTATCTCTCTCAAAGCGTCACTTTGGAATGACTCTGATGACAATCCTGGAAGTTATTCCTAGTGCTATCTTGTGAATCTTTGCCCTTGTCGGAGAAATATGTGTGATAATCTCTAATCTTGAAGGTGTGATTTGTTCTAAAATTATCCAAAGTAATTTAAACATATCTGGTGAGTGAAGCATGAGACTGAACTAGGTGTAGGGTCCTTAGGAAAATTCTTTTGTCTATCCTGGCAGCAAGACTTTCTTCTCTTAAACACTAGACTTTTCCCTGAACAGCATAAACAAAGAAAAATCCTGGACCAGATGACTTCACGGGTGAATTCTACAAAACTTAAAAAATAATTATTAAGAATCCTTCTCAAACCCTCAAAAATGAAAGTGGAAGGAACATTTTCTAACTCATTCTATAAGGCCAGCATTATCCTGATATCAGAGCCTGACAAAGATATCAAAAGATAAGAAAATTGCAAACCAATATCTTACATAAATATAGATGAAAAAATATTCAACAAAATATTAGCAAATTGACTTCGACAGTATATTAAAGGAATTACTTACCATGACCAAGTGGGATTTATCCCAGGAATATAGAAGTGGTTGTTTTACATAAAATCAGTATAATGCAACACATTAATAGGACGAAGGGGGAGAAATGTGATCATCTCTATTGACTCAGCAAAGACATTTAACAAATCCAACACCCTTTGTGACAAAAACTCTTCGAAAACTAGGAATAGAGGGCCAGTTTCTCAACGTGATAAAGCATATTTATGAAAAACCAACAGCTAACACTATACTCTGTGGTAAAAGGCTGAAAGCAAGGGTGCCTGCTTTTACTGTTGCTATTCAACACTATATTGGAAGTTTTAGTGAATGCTATTAGCCAACAAAAAGAAAGAAATTGGCATCCAAATTGGAAAGGAAGAAGTAAAACTATATTTGCAGATGACATGATCCAATATAGAGAGGATCCCAAAGAATCCAGAAGAAAGCCACTAGAGTTAATAAAGAAATTCAGCGAAGTTATAGATGATAAGATCAACACACAAAAATCAGTTGTGTTTCTATGTACCAACAATGAACAATCCAAAAAAAATTTTTTTCAGAAGGCAATTTCATTTACGATAGCATCTTAAAGAATACTAAGGGAGTGAAAGACTCGTATGCTGAAAACTTAAAACATTGCTGAAAATAATGTAAATATCTAAATAAATGAAAAGATATCTCATGTTCATGGATAGAAAGACTCAACATTGTTAAAATGTCAATACTACCCGAAGCAAGCTTCAGATTCAAAACAATCCTTATCGAAACAGCCTTTTATACCAAAAAGGGAAAACCCTCAAATTCATACAGAATTATATAAAGCCCCAAATAGCCAAAACAATCTTGAAAAAGAAGAATAAAGTTGAAAGGCTCACAAATACTTCAAAACTTAAAGTAAGGCTATGGTGATTAACGCAATATGATACTGGCAGAAGAACAGACATAAAGACCAACAGAAAAGAATAGAGATTCTAGAAATAAATCCTCACACACATGGTCATTTTATTTTTTTAAGGTGTCAATACTATTTAATAGAGAAAATCAGTCTTTTCAACAAATGGTGTTGGGAAAACTGGATATCCTCATACAAAAAAATAAAGTCAGACCCTTACCTTATTACCACATATGAAAATGAACTCAAAATGGATAAAAGACCTAGATAAACTTAAGATAAAAGATTATAAATCTCTTAGAAGAAAACATTGGAGAAAATCTTTATGACATTGGACTTGGCAACAATTTCATCCATGTGACATCAAAAGTACAGGCAACAAAAGGAAAACGAAAGTAAACAGGACTTCATTAAAATTAAGAACTTTTGTGCTTCAAAGGACATTAAGAAAGTAAAAAGACAACCGACATAATGGAAGAAAATATTTGCAATTCACATCTTCGACAAAGATTAATATCCAGAATATATACAGAACTCCTGTAACTCAACAACCAAAATGAAAACAAACCCAATTAAAAATCTCTAAAGGACTTGAATAGACATTTCTTCAAAGATACACACATGGCCAATAAGCATGTGAAAGGATGCCCAACATCATTGGTCAAATGCAAATCATATCACAATGAGATATTTATACCTATTAGGATGCCTGTCATCAAAAAAAAAAAATCAGAAAGTAACAAAAATAACAAATGTTGATGAGGTTGTAAAGAAGTTGGAACTCTTACACATTGTTAGTGGAAATGTAAAATAGTGCAACCACTATGGAAAATATTTTCGTAATCCTTCAAAATTTAAACCTACCATATGACACAGCAATTTCGCTCCTGTTTATATAGCCAAAAGAGTTGAAAGTAGAGAATCCAACAGATATCTGTATCCCAGCTCACAGCAGCATTATTCACAATAGCCAAAAAGGTGGACAACCCAAGTGTTCATTGATGGATGAATGCATAAACAAAATGTAGTACATACATACGATGTAATCTTACCGAGCCTTAAAAAGGAGTGAAGTTTGATACATGCTACAATGGGGATGAATTTTGAAAACATTAAGCTTAGTCAAACAAACAAACACAGAAGGATATATATAATATCACTTGTATGAAGTACCCAGAATAGACAAAGTCACCAAGACAGAAAGTAGAATAGAGGGTACCAGGAACTGAAGGAAGTAGGAAAAGGGGAGTTATTTTTAATGGGCACAGAGTTTCTGTTGGGTATGATGAAAAGATTTTATAGGTAGATACTGATGATGGTAGCACAACACCGTAAATGTATTTGATGCCACTAAATTATATACTTTAATGGTTAAAATGATAAATGTTATGTTATGCATATTTTACCAACATAAAAAAGATATTATAGTATAAAAGTACATGCTGAATTTGAGGAACAGAGAGTATTTAGAGTAAAGGATCTATAGGGAAGTGACTGGAAATTAGACTAAGAAATGAGCTCAGATCACATTGTGAAGGGTTTGATGCCATTCTAAGGAATCTAGACTTTCTTCAATAGTCAATGAAGAACCACTGTAAGCTTCTAAAAAGGCTTCTAACTTTTGCAGGCTCTGAAGAGATTCCTGTCTGGAAAGATTAGCAGTGGCAATGTGGAGGACACTTTCAGAAACATGAAATGTAATCACTTTCTCAGAGACCATGGAGCAAGGCTTAGGCAGAGTTAAATCTCTGCCCTTGAATTTGAGTTCTTTATCTCCTTCCAAGATTCTAAATCTGTCCATTTCCAGGAGAGTTAGTAGCAAGCTTCTCAGTGTAGCTAGTTGGTTCTTGTCATTGCTATTCCTGACACTGGGATTGCTGATACTGGAAGTTGGTTTGTTTTACAATTGTTGCTGTCATACGTAACTAAAACAGGATGTGTGGATCCCATTGTTATTTTAATTAAGAAAGTGCCTCAGTAAGACTCAGGCTCTTATTTTTGAGTTCAGCATCTTTGAGCTTCAATCTTTGGCACTTCCACACTGAGTAGTTTCTAGGGACCTAGCAACCCTCTATCCTTCCAGCACCTGCTGCCTTCTCTGCTTATCAACTGTAATTAAAATGAGCAACTCAGCTTTCCGGTTTTGATCTCCTGTATCTCAAATTCTGTTAATACACCTGTTCAGTTAAGAATTCATATGTTCTATTCTCGATGAAGGGATCTGAGTACTTAACAAAAAAAAAAAAAAAAAAAAAAAAAAAAACACCCATGACAACTATCTTAGGCCATGATCTTAGAGAACAGATGCTCCGGGTTTTTTGTTTCTAATTTTTTTTTTAGCCAATATGATTTCTGTAACCTTATTTGGTATCATCATTTAAGATATAAGGGAAGGGGTTCTGCTGCCCTAGACACCAATTCATGATCCACTACCCTCAATTCTATACTTCACAGGACAACTCGGAATTCCTGATTATTGTCTAATCGAAGTGTTAAAACTTGTCATGTCTACAAGACTAGAAAAAGCAGACTGTAATTTAGTTTCAACATCATGTTTTGAGCCTGAGTAAGTAAACCTGATTATAGTATAGTCTCTCACCCAGCAAACAATGGTAAAGAGTCAATATCACGTCTCATTTGTTTCCGTATTTGAGAGTAAAAGAAGAAGTCAAACAGAAAACATACCAGAAGATGGAGCTTATGGAGTCTGGTCCCATCTAGAGGACGTAAAGGATCTTTTAAAAATCTATTTTTAAAAGAAGAAACATTCAGGCTGAGTTGGGTAGTTTTCTCATTTAAGAGAGTTATCTGGAAACTTCCAAAGGAGGGTTTGCTCTAGAGCTGTTGGCCTTGACCACGTCTCATTTTTCACAATTTTGTATCTTTTTCGCCTCTGATTCCCCAACAGTTTTTCTTTTCCCACAATCTTCCTACGTTTAGGATCTCTAACCCCATCTATGTAGAGTAAGATTCTCAAGCCTCCAATTCAGACCCCTCTTTTTCCCTCTTAACAGAACATCCTCCAAGATTTTTGAAGTTAGAAAGGTTGAAAGTTCTAAAGCAATCTTACAAAAAGTAAAAGTTGGTTAGATGCCAGTCTAAAAAATTTAATCTTATCACACCAGTTTTTCCTTGGGCAATGAGAATTACACAAGCTACAAGAAAATTCAGTAGCTAAAGGTGTTGTACTTCATTCAGTTTGAAGAATATTTTTAATGCCTTTAGACATACAAATCAGAAGGAAAGTGGAGGGGAAAGCAATTTAACACCAGCTTTCCCTCGCGCTATGTGGCAAAGTCAAGCTGTCTATCTGAGGAGCTGCAGTGACTCCAATTAATAGAAAAAGCAAAACCTGTGGCAACCCAACACTTAAGTCACAAATGTAAATTCCCAGAAAGTCACCACCAGCTGCCTTCTGGTAATCAACCCTAAATAGCCTCTGTTTCTCTGTAATGTGCTAGGGAGTTTAAACTTTCTTACAATAATATCTGAAATTTGAGTTGAGATTTGAGTAGATTGCATAGAAAGACCGCTGTTCGTCAACACTTGATAAAAAGGAATCAATATGTCTCTCCATTTCACCTGGAACCTGGTCTTATTTGAAAAGGCGGCGGTGGCAAGGCCTACAGGTTAGCCTAGAATTAGAGACCACAGAGTTGGACCCTCTGATTTTATGGATGGCAAAATGGAGGCTAGGAGGAGTTAAGTGACTTGTCTAAGGCCAGCCCATAGTTTGCAGCATTTCTAGACAAGGATCCCAAGTGTTTTCCTTGGTGCTGAGATGCTTTGGGGTGAAACTCTGGCTTTAACCTGCGTCCAGAACTGTATCACAAATCAGCGCATCATCCGAGGTCCCCCTCACGGCTCAGACAATGCCATGCGGCCCATTTCCAGAGGTGTCCCCCTGCTGCTGTCTCCATCCCCCGTGGTCTTAGTCCCAACCCCATGGAGATGGCGGTGGTGTATGCTGGGCTGAATTGACCCAGATCCACTGTTGTCTCTGCACTGGAATGGAGTTAGAAAAAGCTGTTACAAAAAGGAATCCATATTCCTTACACTCCTGAGTTGATACACTCATTGCGATTGTGTTATATTTTATAACATAGTGATCATATCTCTCGATTTGAGGCACCAGATCTGGAATCCCTCCCTTTTCCACTCCCAGAGCAGTGCAGACCTATTTTCCTTCTAAGATTGACCTAATGGCCCCATTTGCTCTCCGCCGGGTTCGGTACCTTTGAGGGGGCCAGGTTCCCTGCAGCCGCTCCAGACTGCTCAGTGCAGGTTACAGACCACCTGCTAGAGTCACTTACAGCTCCAAGAGCCAGAATTCCGCAGTATTTCAGGGGCTGGTTATCTCACTCTATAGTTCAGTTACCATAAATGTCGCCTTTCATTCTATACAACTTTCAATGATAAAGCATCCTAACTCATCCTCTATCAGCACTTAGTAGCTGACTGGAGCTAGGAAGCGCCCTCTGAGGCAACGAGAGAGCATGCCTAGGCCCCAGTAGTTGGAGTTTCTGTTTGATTGCTGGAACAGGAATAGGAAGCCAGTGCCGAAATCCAGGAATGGAGATGGCAGGAGGACCTGGATTAGGGCAGAAATAAGGAGAAGGGTCCTGGATGACAGCTTTGGAGGAAGCTGAAGTCATTGTAATTTGCAACTATCCGTTTTTGGAAATCATATTTGAGGGTTGGTTGAGTTGGCACAAGAGCTAAAAATAACTTTGATGCAGATAAACAGTAATAGCAATATCATAAGTAATAACATCATCGTCATCCTCAGCACCATCATAATAGTTACCATTAACTAGAGCCAGGTACTTTCCCAAGCACTTTCAACATATTAGCTCATTTAATCCTCAAAGTCACACTGAAGAAAGAACTATTATTCTAAATGAGGAAACTGAGGCATAAAGAGATGACTTGTCAAAGGCCATTAGCTGATAAGATCTGGTCATTAGCCAAATTATAACCCAGGCAATGTGGTTCCAGACTTTACCAGTTTGTCTTACTGCTCTCAAGCAAGAGGCTGTAGGGCCTGTGTGCACATTAGCATGAGTTGGACAGGCAGACAAGCGGGTGGCGGCGGGGCACCAGCAGATGCACTGAGTCCATGAACATAGCTATGTAGCTAAGCGCTTAGGAGGTGCTAAATGTAATATGAGGGCACTGGGAGAAACAATCCCTCGTGGATTCTGGATGAAGACTTTTGAAGGGAAAAAACTTGGCATATGTTTGGTGAGTGCTCTCTCTGTGCCAAAAACTGCGCTTGGCATTGGGATTTTTAAAAGTTAGCAAGATAGACCCTTTCTCTGCCTTTGTGAAGCATGGGAGGGCCATTGTAACATAGCTACTTGAGGTAGAAAATACAGGGAGTTATCAGAGCATGGGCAGGATATCTCAAGCAGATGAGGTAGGTCCACGGGGGCTTTTTACAGGTAGGAAGAGCCCGCCGAAGACTGAGACAAAGAATGCTAAGCGTATCAAAAGGACAAGGGCAGGTGCCATGAGACCATGGGGCAAACAGGATTGCTGAAAGATGAGTGGATTTCGCCAGGTAATAGGTGGGGTCAAGTTCTGGGAAGATGGGAGTAGGGGATTGGGGAGGGGTGACGAGAAATTTGCCCTGTAAATCATCAAATGAGGAAAAGCCCAGGTCTGAGTTTTCTCTAATGTCTAAGGCAAAAAAAAGCAATGCCACAGACCTTATTTTCCTGAGAAATTATATTTAGCCCCCTCGCTTTCCTTTTCTCGCCCTCCGTTGAAAAGAAATAATTTCAGAACTACTTAATACTTGTCAGAACTTCCCCATCTTCAGAGGGTGGAAGGTAACGGGTCCTTCCCTTTGCAGATAATTTTCTCTGTCTCTAGGTGTTTTGTTTTCAGATGTGATAGCTCCAAATTCTCTTTATTCCAAACATAGCCAGGAAGCATTTCTCAGACAGTTTAACTTTGATAGCAGGCAATTTTAATCCATTGTGAACATCAACCTGACATGGACTTGCTATCTTCATTATTTTAATTACTCTTTGGGGCCACTTTCCACCCGCCCCTCCTTTTCAAGAAGGAGCGAATAGAAATTGGCAGCTTTGAATCTTATCATGACATGGACCAGATAATTTTTGGCTTAATAATGACATCATTTGGCTGCATACCTTAAGTAATGAAACTTGTTTGTGAAACTCTTTATCTTAACCAAGAAAAGAGAAAAAGTTACCTTTTTTGATGGGAGGTCACCCACTCTGTCACACTGCTGTCTGTGCTGTTCTGAACAGCTGACAGTTTCTGTTAATTTGCTTTCACTCCCCAGTTCAACTTCCCATATGGAAAGCTGGAGTGATTTTTGAATAACAGCAAGTAATATCTGATGTGGCAGCAACTGGCAACTCTGACATTGAGCTTGGCTGTGGCCATTACCCAGGGTTCCTCGCTTCTCCTTGAGAAGCAATTACAATTTCACAGGCTGGAATTAAAATTCCCTGTGGTATGCAATAGAGCAACTGACACTGTCAAAGTGATTTCAAGCTGCTAATCTCTTGCTGGGGTATGAGTGAAAATAGGGTTCCTCCTCATGGAAACGAAGCTCTGACAACTTTAAAACTTGGACGCTCTGATATATTTTAATTCGCACTGAGGTCAGCAGGCACTGCTTCCTCCCAGCAAAACTCGTTATAGCACTAGATTGTGGAAGATGGGTGTTTTCAAAATGATGGAGGTGAACTTGGGTTCGTTCCCAGACGGAAGAAGAAGTGTTCAGCCTGGGAATGAAAATAACAAAAACAGGCCCGGCTCTTGTATGAACCAAATGCGGAGAGACAGAAATATGGACAACCTCTGAGATCTAAGCTGGGGAGGGACACGAAGGGTGAATGCCCTTCATGGCAGGTCTCCAATGTACTAAAATTTAGTCTGATCCTCCAAGGCCTTCGTGGAGATCCCCTTCTCACAACTCAGATGAGACAATCCTCGCTCTGCAAAGAACACAGAAGCAGTGTGCTGTAGCTCAGAGCTTTGGGCATTAGACCTGAATCAGAGCCTGGCTTGTCTCAGCGAATGATGTTCCACAACAGAATTTAACCTCAAGACTCATTTTCCATCTATGGCCATGCCACCCTGAACAAGCCCGATCCCATCTGATCTTTGAAGCTAAGCAGCATCGGGCCTGGTTAGTCCTTGGATGGGAGACCACCTAGGAAGACCAGGTGCTGTAGGCATAAAAATATAAATACATATATACATACATACATAAAAATAGAAAGATAAGGGGTTGTAAGCTGACAAATCCCTGCAATCTGTGAGGTCAACCAAGGGCTACCTTACATAAAAAAAAAAAAAAAAAAAGAAAGAAAGAAAGAAAAGACTCACCTTCCTTCTGTCAAATGGGGCGCATAATACCTCCCTCGCAGGGTTATGATGGAGCAGGTGTGAAAAGTGCTTTTCACAGTGGCCTATTCATAGTATGTGCTGATTTAATATTAGCTGCCATTAACAAATAAAAAAGCTTTGTCCCATCATAAGGTTTCTCAAAGCTCATGATTTTTGTCACAGCCAAGTGCCTTCGTATCATTGTTTTCTTAATAGTTTGCTTCCAGTCACTCGTTTTAGAAACTTAAATTTGTCAATTTTAAAAGAAAACTTTATGTCACAAATGGAAAATCTGTATCACTTGCTATACATGGAAGGTTGCCATTTTAAAAATAAAAAATGAAAAATGTTAATAAATTCCACTTAGCATTGCTCGAAGAAGGCTTTGGGCTTGAGGCTTACAGGAGTCAGTTGAAAAACAAAACAAAAAAGAGGAGACAGAGAAATGGTAGTAGCGTCATGGCCATACTTGCCCAGGCTGAGCCTTTTCCCTCAGCTGAGGCTGAGTCTACCTTCCTCAGGAGCTGCCCACCTAGTCTGCATGTAGGGGCCTGATTTATTTCCATTAGAAGGCCCACTCTATTTCCTGTAGCCTCATTCTTACACTTGAAAGTAGAGAAAAGACGTTATTTAGCAGAGAAGGGCATCGAACCCTCTGAGTTTTTCTTTTACTTTACTCCCTGGTCCCTGATATGAGTGTACACATGAAAACACATGGATAAATTCGTTTTTTTTCTTTCTGGTGAAGAAACGTGCAGCACCTATGAATGAGAGCTGGCAATAATCCAGAAATATCCTTTCCACTCCTGGGTTTCTTGGTGGTCAGGGGACCTTGGTGGGTCAGAGCCGAGATGTTTCATGCAGACCCTGGATTCGTTCCCTCTGCCCTGAGTGCTGGGCTTGGTGA
Source organism: Eonycteris spelaea (assembly GCA_003508835.1). Taxonomy (NCBI): domain Eukaryota; kingdom Metazoa; phylum Chordata; class Mammalia; order Chiroptera; family Pteropodidae; genus Eonycteris; species Eonycteris spelaea. Next base: position 9,457,411 of record PUFA01000044.1, read on the forward strand.
CACAGGCTTGAACACTCAAAACTCTCATTTGCATGTTGTTCAATTACACCCTAGGTTAGTTTCACTCTGACCAGTTTTTCTGAGGAAAATCATAAAGCAGGTCTTTTCTCTATAGCTACCAGACCAGTCTGTGTGATTTTATCATCTTATTCTCCAGTTTAGAATTTTTCTTTTGAAAGGGATTTTCTATAATTTTCCCATTAAGCCCATGTTCTTTGTGGAATAACACTCTGTTTCAGTTACATTTTTAAAACTGTATTTAATGAAAAGATTATCTACAGGCAAAAGGCCAAGGCTGGCTTTAGGGTGCCTACATCAGTATTTTGAGGGACAAAGGAGGATTCAGATGATAAGAAATTTAAATTTCTAAGGCACTCTTTCCATCCAGCTCATGTTGTCACCTCTTGGCATACTCGAGAAGCTCACACGCTCCAGGTTACCAACGAAGACCAACCCCTTAGAATGTATCGTCTGCTCATTCTCAATCATATTGCCTATATTCTGACCCCAAGATAAATCCAGTGGAAAATAATTAGCAAAGGAATGGAAGTATTTATGACATTGAATGAAAATTAGATTAAGGAGGGGAAATAAAAGATAATAAAATTGTCCTGTAAGAAAGCATACAAAGACAAATTATTAAAATGAATTAACAAATGAACTGGAATTCTTGGATTCATTTTTTCATGTAGGATTGATTATCACTTAACATCAGGCAGTGACTTGGGCCAGTGGTTTCCATGAGTACAGAAGTAGGACAGCTTTTATTTTTCAACTTCTTTTTGGCTGACTAAGTGTCAAGACAGTCTCTGGACTTCAAAGAGGGCTAATTTGTTTGGGGAAGGCATGTCTGCTGACAGTTATTGCCACCCTCACTCCACTGTATGACAGATCTAATTGTTAACCAGAATAATGATGCCAGTGATAATCTACAATGTATTAAAGTTTAGTCTGATTCTGTAGATTTAATTCAATCAAAACTTCAACAGGAGGTTTCCCTGAGTAAGGACTCTAGAACCAAGATAATATAATCACACAAAAAACTCCCCTCCAAGGAATCAAAGAAGCTCCTGTGGACAAAATGTTGGTAGGCTTATAAAATATAGTATCCTATAAATGTAAGGGGTCTTTTGGTACCTTTTCCCTTGTTCGTATACCATTTCCGCAGGTCATGGAGATAACAGCTGTGTGTTCACAGCTGCAGTTCACCAATGCTCGCAAGACAAACCCTGGCGTTGCATCTCAAAATCTTTCCTCCTGGTGGCTAGAATTTCACCTTTTTTTTTAATTAATCAATTTATTATTTTTTAAATTTTTTTTTACTTTTATTTTACCCCCCTCTCCTCTCCCCTCTGGTAACCACTAGTCCATTATCCACGTCCATGAGTCTCTGTTTGTTTGTCCTGTTCATTTGTTGCTTGTAGGCTTATATCCCACATATAAGTGATATCATGTGATTTTCAACTTATTCTGTGGGCTTATTTCGCTTAGCATGATTATCTTAGGTCCATCCATGTTGTCGCGAATGGCAGTATTTCATCTCTTCTTATGGCTGAGTAATATCCACCGTATATATGTACCACAGCTTCTTTAGCCAATCATCTATCATAGGACACTTCGGTTGCTTCCATGTCCTGGCCACTGTGAATAATGCTGCTATGAACATCGGTGTGTCTATATTGTTTGAGTCCCTGTTTTCAACACTTTGGGGTCTATACATAGGAAAGGAATTGCCAGATCATGTGCTAATTCTATGTTTAACTTTCTGAGGAATCATCAAGCTGCTTTCCTAGAAGTCCACGTTTGGCAACTAATTCTGCTAGATTATGCATTTCTGTTTCCTTAGATCCCCTTAACAATTTGCTATAAAAATTTTCAAACATATTCAAATGTTTAGAGTACACCAAACTCCATATACCTTATCTTCAATAGCCATCAACCTTCTGCCACACCTATTTCATCTATTTCCCACCACCTACTGTCCCACTTTTTAATTTTTGCTGGAGCATTTTAAAATAAATGCCAGATATCATGTAATTCTGCCCCTGCCCCCCAAAAAACCTTAAGTATACAACTAACAATAGGGAGCAGCATCTTCTTATGTAATCCCAGTAACAAAATTAACATTCATTCTTTAGTGTCAGCCAATATGTAGCCTATGTTTACATTTCCACAATTGTCTTAAAATACTGTCTTGCCTCAGATTTGTGTGAATCAGCATCCAAACAAAATTCATTGATTAGGTTATATTGGAAGTGTCATTTAAGTTGGTTTTCATCTCTTTTCCTTTTATATGTCACTGACTTGTGAAAGAAACTACATCAGATGTCTTATAGAATGTCCTCATTCTGAAATAGACTAATTTTGCAATTCATCTTCTGTGAATGAATGCAGCATTGAACTGATAGAAAGCTTTAAAATTGCTTTGGCGATAACATTCAAATTACCAATGGAGATTTGCTTTAAATTGCAGTTCACTTCTCTGGGCAAAGAAAATATATTTTAATAAACTCTTAAAATTATTCAGATTCTCTAAAGTAACTTTCCTTAAACATTAGTTTTTTCATTTTATTGTCATGAGGAATAATACCAGCATTGGTATTTGCTACTACTGTCTAACTATGAATTTTTGAAAGGAGAATTATCTTTGAGGTCATTTATTTCTTTAATATTAACTCTTTCACTTACTTTCTAAAGGGATCTGAGGCTACTGGGTCTTTGTATCCTACCATTATCACTTTCCCTGGCATTTACATAATAATGAATTTACTTTTTTTGTTTGTCATTAGCTTTTTCCTAAGAGGTTTCAATATCAGCAAATTTCTGATATCATGAGCCACAAAACATTAATTCAGAAAAAAGAGAAGCCATAAGTTCACTGCCCATTCACATGAGGAAAACACCAGGACAGTGAGACCTAGGCTTACTGTCATTCATGAAGACAGACCAGAACGATCATTCTTACAGCTGCCAATCACTTTCTTTCTTCCTACTCTAGAATTGATTATAACCAGTCATATCCTATCTTAAAAGATTCAACAAAAAGAAATAATACAGATAAAAGGAGAAAAGGGAAAATATTGGAAACGTGGAGGGAAATCTAATTTACTATTTAATTGCAATAATTGCTTTTGACAATTTTTCAAAGAATTTGAAATAACACATGGCAAGATGAGAAGAATATCTCAGCAATTCTCAGTTCTTGCCACTAGCTAGAACCAACATTTATGAAACAGCTCTGGGAAAACACATACTGTTTTTAATCAAAAGAGAGGAGAAAGAAACCAACATACGCTTTTTTCATTTCGCCAGGCATAATGGAAGGTGCTTTCAGGAATCATATCACTGAACATAATTAATAGTCTTTAGAGTATCAATATTTGGAAATAGTTCACTAATCTATACAAAGTTGAGACGGACCTGCTAATACGGAGACAAATTAAAGATGGGCATATTTTCTTTAAGGAAATCTCCAGGAATCCTTGATAAAATTTAGAGAAGAAACCTAGAAGTGGTGAGGAATTGAACTCCATAATGAAATAATACTACTTACAAAGACCCAACTTTCGAAAAGTCCCATATATAATTAATCATTTTATCTGCATTCTTGAGTAACAACAAAACTGTCTTAAGCCAACTTCACCACCTAGTGACCAGCTCAGGAAATTGTTTAAAAACTGTTCTTTCCCATTAAAATTTCTCTCCCACTAAGAAGAGGGTCCTGCTCCCCTCTTGGCATATCCATCTTTTCCCCTTTCTTTCCTCCAGATATCTATTTGTGTCTATTAAGGATCTGTTATGTCCTATGCTCTGTTAAGTCATTGAGGATGTTAAGGTGAGAGACACAATTTCATGCACAAGACACTAACAGTCTTTACCCGGAAAGGAAGCTCCGTAAACTACCATTTGATGGCAAGGAAGGGGCAGTGTGTTTAAAGAAAATGCTCTGTGCTCAAAAATGCTAGAAAAACAATGGTTTCACTTGCTTTGCATCTATCTGTATTTTACATACGCTGACAATAAATAGCACAGTCCTTAATTCTAGAGTCATGAAGATAGATAAGCAGCCAAATTCGAGACAACTTCAAAAAGAGACATAGAACTAACAAGTGATGAACCGAGAAGGGGGGAAAAAAAAAAAAAAAAAAACCTAAGGCATTTTCCAAGTTGGTTATCCCTGGCATATAAATGTTCCCTGCCATGATGCTTGTAACTCTTCTCACTTTGTTTTAAATTCCCACCTTCTGCCTCGACTTCCTTGTTAACTTTTTGCAACGGCTACCTTCTTCTATTAGCTTTATCTTATCCCTTTCTTCTTTGGGTGGTGTATCATTCAGTACAGAAAAAGAGGAGGGGATCTTAAACAAGTTAGGGGGTAGTTGTGTCACATACAAAAAGTCTGTAGATAGGCTGATAGGATGGGTTTCTATGCCTGCAGAAACCCAGATTTTTTTCTGACTTTTTACTTCAACATTCTTAGTTTGTGGTGGTTACGTCCTCTTGGTTGTGCGATGTCTGTCTAATCTCCAGCCTCCTATTTGTGTTCCAGGCAGGAATAAGGAGAAGGACAAAGGCCAATAGCACCTCTAATTGAGTTGGCTTCTTTTAACGAGGTTTTACAGAATCCTCACTTTTGACTTCCACTTATATCTCGTTAGTCAGAAATTTATCACATTAACCATACTTGCAAGAAGCTGGGAAATGTAGTGTTTTAAAGCTGGACACATTGTCACCAGAACAATATTGGTATTCTGTTTGTAAAGAAGAAAGAGAAACTTGCACATTGTGCAGGCAACTGGCAGTGGATGCCAAAGCTGTGTCCACCTGCAGTCACTCAGGCCATCCAGGACTGATGTGACTGTCCCCTCACAGTATTCCTTCATGAGAGTATGTCCTTGATCTGCACCATCTCCTTCATCCTTGTTTGATCCCATTGCTCAGGGCTTCATTAGGGCATGGCTCTGCCTATGGGAATCTCCTAGGGAACTGTAAAAATCCCACTGCCAGCTCACACCCCAGACCATTCCCATCAGAATCTCTAGCATGCTGGTTCTCAACCCTGGCTGCACAACAGAATCACCTGAGAAGTTTAAAGAAGACTGATACCTGGTGCCACCTCCAGAGAAAATGTCGGTCTGAGTGAAGTCTGGGCATTAGGATTCTTAAAAGCTCCCCAGATGATTCTAATATGTAGCAGTTTGGGAACCACTGTGCTATGAGTAAGACCCAGCCATCAGTAGTTTTTAATGCTAGCCCCCCAGGTGATTCCAATCTGTGAGCAAGACTGGGAACCATTCTCTCAAGACAGCCTCCTTTTTAGCAGAAAGCTTTGGGTGCTGTTTTGGGAGCATCTGTGGGTTGCCCTGCCTGTTCTTAACAGCTGGAATTTGGGTGTCTGTATCACTTGGACCTGTAGACAAACTGCAGAGAGGCAGCTGTTCAGAGATAATGATGAAGAAAAAGAAATAATTTAATCTCTACAGGCTTATAAAGATTTGTGAAGAACTTTGTGAGGAAATGTCCATGCTTCGACATTTTTACATCTTCTATCCCTTGTCTGTGTGAGGGCCTTCTCAACAGCTGGCTGAGATTTGCATGTTTTAACTGTGGGCAGTGGGGTATGAGGGTGCTGTGGGTAGGCTGAGGGAAAGGAGCGACTCCTCTGGATTTAATAAATTTCCTTCCCAGGGATGGTCTGCTGGGTGTGTTTTTCAAACTCTTACTAGGGATTTTGTTTTCAGCAAATCCTTGTCTGTGGTCATACTGTCCTGTTAATTCTAGAAGGGTAAGAGACTGTGTAATGTTTACAACCTGCCTTCTTAGAATTTAAAACAAGTTCAGAACAAATATGGGATTACTTTTTCCACTTTTTTATAATTAATAGTAATTAAAATTTTAATACTATTGCTTCGTATATGTTTGAGCTAAATAATTTCATCTGCGGCAGGATGAATTGTTTTAGAGGATTTGTTAGTGATTTTTAAATGTTTTTAAAGCATTTCCAGAGCTTGACCACTGACCTAAAAGCTTGCTTTAGGGACAGGCTAAGCTCAGGCCACTTTTGGGAAACACAGTCCATTCTAAAGCAAAGGCAAAAGAGAGTAATTACATGAAAGGAAGTTTTGCGATTGAGAGCATAGATCTGGCTGTCAGCATCAAGTATAAAGAGGAGCTTCCTGGACAGTTTCCCCAAATGTTACCCTGACACACTCTATATGTGTTGGTCCTTCTTGGAATTCATCCAAAGGTTTTAGAGATTGAAGTATCAAATGAGTTTGTTCATTAGATACTAGTAAGAACCTATTTTGTACAGGTGCCTTTCTAGGCCCTTCCTGCACATTATCTAATTTTTACAACAGCTCATTTTACAGAAAAAAAATTGAGACTTAGAGAAGTAAAGTGACTAGACTAAGGTCACATGGCTAGTAAGTGACAGAGCTGGGATTTAAAACCAAAGCAGAGACTGACTTTCAGGCCTATAGCTCTAGGGAACCAGCCCTGTGGAAAGGTCGGCATGTGGCCATGTAGGATTGGTAGCTGTGCTTAAAGGCAGTCAGAAGAAAACTCTAGAAGAGGAGGCAGGGCCCACCAAGGGGTCAGAATGAGTCAGTTATCTGTCAAGGCCAGCTTCGTCAAGTCTAAAGGTAGCCCGGAGTGTTTGGGACAAGTCCCCTCCTTTATCTGAATTTATGAGGAATTCGATAACCCCTTGTAACCTCCAATATTAGCATAATCATAGTATATGAGTTGAAAAGTAGTGGATGACCAACTATTCCAACCCTCTTATTTTACAAATGAAAAAGCCAGAGGCCAAGAGGGATTCTCTGTCAGCCTTACAGTTTGATTGCTTGTTCAGAAAACATCATAAATCTCTGCAGTTCTGTGGTGACACTCGAAAGACTATCCTTGTCATTTTCAAATGGTGTTGGGTTTCGGATGTGGGACAGAAACCTGTGATTTACAAGCACGCCTCTTCACATTAGAACCTCTTTCAGATTTATCATTGGCTACTGAAAATTTAAGGTCACCGCGGTGTGAAAGAAGTGTTAAACTATACAGTTAATGGAAGTAGTTTGTGCTAAATTGGCTATCTGCGAGCGGCTTTATGAGCCATAAAAGTCAACATCTTTCTTTCATTACCTTGAAAGCCTGTTGATGTAAAAGATAAGCAAAGGCCCAGCTCAGGACACTCATAGGGAATTAGTGGGAGGGTCCAGCAGGAAGGAATAACAGGAAGTCTGATCATAACATAAATGACCAGACTGTTGAGAACGCAGCCTGCAGACGGAAGACCTAGCACTTCGTTTATTTTGTTTAGGACTCACATGTCATGCTAATGTGGGGCCAGGCTTAACATGGAGGACACAGTGAGGAAAGGACTTTGTGGCTGTGCTTCAGTCTTCCTTAACCCCGTGTGGTTGAACAAACAGCTTTCCTTCTACAGAGGGCACACCACAGATTGGCACCATCAGCACCCAGACAAAATTGGAAAACTGGCTGCTTTCTATACTATACATATTTTCAGGGTCTTATTTGTAAGTTTTCGGCGTTTTTAGCCTTGCTCTCTGCTGACGTCTGAATGTGGCCCCACAATTCATGCATTGCATCTTAACCCCAAAAGATGATGGTATTTGGAAGTAGAGCTTTTAGGCAGAGCCCTCATGAATGGGATTAGTGCTATTTTTTCCCAGCTTTATTGAGATAGAATCAACATATAACATTGTGTAACTTTAAAGTGTACAATGTGATGATTCAATACATGTATGGATTGCAAAATATTTGCCATGAAAAGGTTAGTTAACACATCTCTCACCTCATATAAATATCATTTTGTTGTTGTTATGATGAGAACATTAAAGCTCTAATAGCAACTTTCAAGCATACTATTCAGCATTGTCAACTATAGTTACCATGCTCAGTACATTGGATCCCTGGAACTTATCCTCCTTATAACTGAAAGTTTGTACCTTTTGCCAGTATCTCCCCAGTTTACTTAGCTAGCTCTCAGCACCCAGCAATTACCATTCCACTCTCTATTTCTATGAGTTTCATGCTTTTAGATTCCACTTGTGAGTGAACATACAGTATTTATCTTCCTCTGTCTGACTGTAGGTTGTCTTTCCATTTTGGTTGTTTCTTTTGCTGTGAAGAAGCTTTTAGTTTGATGTAGTCTCGCTTATTTATTTTTGTTTTTGTTGCCATCACTTTAGGTGTTATATCCTAAAATTCATTACCAAGATTAATATGGAGGAGCTTCTGCCACATGTTTTCCTCTAGGAGAGTCACGGTTTCAGGTCTTACATTCACGTCCATATCCATTTCAAGTTAATTTTTGTGAGTGGTGTAAGACAGGGGTCCAGTTTCGTTCTTTTGCATGTGGGTGTTGGTTTTCTCACCACCATTTATTGAAGACACTGTCCTTTTCTCATTATATAATCTTGGCTCCCTAGTCTAATATTAGTTGACTATATAAGAATGGGTTTATTTATGAGCTCTCAATTTTATTCCATTGGTTCTGTGCGTCTGTTTGTATTAGTACCATACTGTTTTGATGATTTATATCTTTATAGTATACTTTAAAATTAAAAATGTGATGCTTCTAGCTTTGTTCTTTCTCAAGATTGCTTTGGCTATTTGCAGTCTTTTGCGATTCCACACAATTTTAGGGTTTTTTTTATTTTTATGAAAAATGCCATTGGAATTTTAATAGAGATTTGATTAAATCTGTAGATGATTTTTGGATAGTATGGACATTTTAAGAGTATTAACTCTTCTAATCCACAAACACGGCATAGTTTTCCATTTATTTATGTCGGTCTTCTTCACATTCTTTTATCAATTTCTTATAGTTTTCAGTACATAGGTCTTTTATTTCTTTGGTATTTATTCCTAAGTATTTTGTTGTTTTTGATGCTATTGGAAATGAGATTGTTTTCTTAATTTCTTTTTCAGATAGTTCATTGTAAATATACAGGAATGAAAATGATTTTTTATGTTGCTTTTGTATCTTGCAGATTTACGAAATTCCTTTATTAGGTCTAAAAGTTCTTCTGTGGTGTCTTTAGGATTTTTTATATACAAGATTATATTATCAGCAAACAGACCATTCTTACTTTCTGATTTGGATGGCTTTTATTACTTTGTTTTGCTGAATTGCTATGGAACAACTTCCAATACTATGTTGAATAGGAATGTTGAGAGTGGGCAACCTTGTCATGTTCCTGATATTAGAGGGAAAGCTTTCAACCTTTCACCATTGATAATGATGTTAGTTGTGGGTTTGTCATATACATCCTTTTTTATGTTGAGATATGTTCCTTTTGTAGCCAATTTCTGGAGCATTTTGATTATGAATAAATGCTTTTCCTGCATCTATTGAGATGATCATATGATTTTTATCTTTTATTCTATTAATATACAATATCACATTTATTGGTTGATATATGTTGAACCATCCTTGCATTCCACTTGATCATGGTATATGAACCTACTTGATCATGGTATATGATCCTTTTTATGTGGTGTTGAATTTGGTTTGCTCGTGCAATGTCTAGAATTTTTGCATCTATATTCATCAGGGATATTTGCCTCTAGTTTGCTTTTTCTTATAGTGTCCCAATCTTAGCTTTGGGATCAGGTAATACTGGCCTTGTAAAATGAGTTTGGTAGTGTTTCCTCATCTTCAGTATTTTGGAAGAGTTTGAAAAGAACTGGTATTAATTCTTTTTTAAATGCTTGGTAGAATTTACTTGTGAAGCCATCTGTTCCAGGCTTTTCTTTTGGGAGCAATTTTTGATTACATATTCAATCTCCATACTTGTTATTGGTCTGTTCAGATTTTCTATTCTTTCTGATTCAGACTTAGTAGGTTGTATGTTTCTAGGAATTTATCCATTTCCTTTAAGTTGTCCAACGTTTTGGTATATAAATGTTCATAGTAATGTTTTATGATCCTTTGTATTTCTATGCTATCAGTTGTAATTTTATTTATTCGATTATAGCTAAAGTTTTGTGAACTTTATTTTTCCAAAAAAATTATTAGTTTTGTATTGTTTCTGTTATTTTTGTATTCTCTATTTCATTTATTTCTGTTCTGATCTTTGCTATCTACCTTCTCTGTTAACTTTGGGCTTCGTTTGTTCTAGTTTTGGGGGTTTTTTAATTATTTGAGGTGTAAAGTTAGATTGTTTGTGTGAGATCTTCCTTTTTTTTAATGTAGACATTATCACTATAAACTTTCCTCAGCACTGCTTTCGCTGCATCCTATAAGTTTGAGATGTTGAGTTTTCATTTTTGTTCGTTTCCTGATATTTTTTAAATTTTCCCTTTTAATTTCATCTTTGACCCAGCAACTGTTCAGGAGTGTGTTCTTTAATATACATATTTTTAAAAAAATTTCCAGTTTTACTTCTGTTGTTTATTTCTAGTTTCATACCATTTGTGGCTGGAAAAGATGTTTGGTATGATTTCGGTTTTTTTAAATTTTACGAGACTGGTTTGTGACCTAACATATGATCTAAGCTGGAGAATGTTCTGTGTGCATTTGAAAAGAATTGTATTCTGCTTGCTGTTGGATGGAATGTTCTATGTAATGTCTGGTAGGTCCATTTGGTGTAAAATGTAAGTTCAATCCAATGTTCCATATGATTTTCTTTCTCAATACTATTCTTTGTTAAAGGTGAAGTTATTGAAGTTCCCTATCATTTTTGCAATTGTTGCAAAAACATTACTCTCTTCAGATGTATAGTTTTCACTTAATATATTTAGTTGCTTTTTGATGTTTGATGTGTATATTATACAATAATTGCATTTGCCTTGATGAATTGACCACTTTGTTATTGTATAATGACCTTCTTTGTCTCTTGTACCAGTTTTATTTAAAGAATATTTTGTCTGATATAAGTAACCTCTGCTCTCTTTGGTTTCTATTTGCATACAATATCTTTTTCCATCCCCTCACTGTTAGCCTACATGTGCCCTTGAGGGTGAAGTGACTCTCTTATAGGTAACATATTTAAAATCAATTCAGCCATTCTGTACTTTGGATTAGAGAATTGAGTACATTTCCATTTAAAGTAATTACGACAGGCAAGGACTTAACTATTGCCATCTTATTAATTGTCTTGTGGATATTTTATAGTTTTTGTTCTTCCCTTCCTTTCTTGGTATCTTCTTTTGTAAATTTATAATATTCCATAGTGGTATACTTTGATTCTCTCCTCTTTATCTTGTGTCTTTAACTTACTATAAGTATTTGTTTTCTGCTTATGCTGTGGCTTGCTTGAAACATGTTACAGATGCAACAGTCCATTTTAAACTGGTAACTTGAATTTGCATACAAAACTCTATCCTTTTACTCACCTCACAATTTGTTTTTGATGTCACAGTTTACATCATTTTATATTGTATATTCATTAAGAAATTGTAGCAATAGCGATTTTTAATGCTTTTTGTTTTTTAATTTTTACATTAGATTTAAATGGTTAACACACCCCTATATTACAGTCTTATAGTGTTCTGAATATACCAGTCTATTGTAAATGTTTATGTTTTTATGTTACTAGATACTGCTATTTTGTTTCAGCTTGAAGATTCCTTTCAGCATTTTTTGTAAGGTAGGTCTGATGGTGATGAACTTCCATAGCTTTTGTTTGTTAAGCAAAGTCCTTATCTCATCTTCATTTCTGAAAGACAACTTTACAAGGTAAAATATTCTTGGTTGGGAGGTTTTGTTTTTTATTCAACACTTAGAATATATCATCCCACTCTCTCCTGGCTTGCAAAACTTTCTGCTGAGAAATTCACTGATAACCTTATGTGGTTCCCTAGTATGAGAGAATTTTTTCTCTTACTCCCTTTAAATTTTTTGTTGTCTTTGACTTTAGATAGTTTTATTATAATGTCTTATGAAGACGATTTTGGATTGAAATTTTGGAGTCACCTATTAGCTTCATAAATTTGAATGTCCTGTCCAAAGCTTCCCCTAAGTTTGGAGTTCTCAGCCATTATTTCTTTAAATAAGATTTTCTTCTGTTGCTGGGACTCCAGTGATACATAGATTGTTTCTCTTAATAGTATCCCATATGTTCCATAGGCTTTCTTTATTCTTCATTCTTTGTTCTTTGTTCTTCTCTAACTGGATAATTCAAATGTTCTATCTTTGTGCTCACTGATTCTTTCTTCCACATGATTTAGTCTACTGACAAAGTTCTCTATTGAATTCTTCAGTGAAGTCATTGTATACTTCAGCTCAAAACTTTCTGTTTGTCTTTTTTAAAATTGTTTTCTCTTTGTTAAACTTCTCATTTTGTTCTTGTATTGTTTTCCTAACTTCATTAGATTGTTTAATCTGTGCTCTTTTGTAGCTCTCTGAACATATTTAGAACAGCTATCTTGAATTCTTTGTTGAACAGATCCTCTATCTCCATTTCTTTGGGATCAGTTACTGGAAGTTTCCTGTGTTCCTTTGGTCAAGTCATGTTTCCATGATTATTCACCAAAACATGACCATGAATGCACCCTGACCTTCAACTTCTAACCTTCATAACTCTGAGAAATAATGTTGTGTTCTTTATAAGCTACCCTGTCTGTGGCATTTTGTTTCAGCAGCCTGAATGGACTAAGACATTCCTACTTCTCTATGTGAATAGCACCCTAACTAAACCTGAAGAGGTGCAGTTTGGACATTCACTTGCAGAGGGAAAGCAATTTCTTTACTTTCCTGTTAAATTATTCATTTTCCCTTAGAAGCCTTCCACCTCAACAGGTAATGGGAGGGGGGGAGGGAGTTATAGAAGAAACGATAGTAAAATAGTTCCAATCCAGTCCAAACTAGTAATCTATTAATAATGATATGCTAGCTAATATATCAAAAGTCAAGTATGTGCAAGATACTCTTCTAAGCATTTTACACATGTCAACTCATTTAATAATCATAACACAATTATATAGGTGCCACTACTAACCCCAAATTACAGATGAAGAAACTGAGGTACATAGAGATCATATGGTGGGTCCAAGGTCATGCAGTGAGTAATTTGTGGAGTGGGAACCTCTTTGATGGCACAGATAAGTGATCAGTCTTAGATAGTTCCACTGCTCCCCTCACTCTTTTTGAATGTGACATCTAGGAAGATAGAGGGATGGACTGTAGTGACAGAGAAGGGATTGGGCCCTATATTTTTATGGCAACCTCTGTGTTCTGTCTGGTCTCTGCCATTGAGTTGTTGTTCTCGGGTGCTACCTGACCTGAGAACACCTGCATAGCATAAAAATGTGCTTTAGCCTTTCATCAGAAATTAAATACCATCTTTGGGCAAAGAAACAGAGACTACTTGCATTCTTGATGATCAAACAGGAACAAAATTGCTAGAAATTATTTCAACAACTTGCGGTGAGTCCCTTTGGAAGAAGCTCTGGCAGAAAAGGAGTGGCAGAGGAATCCCTTGAGAAGGACTGGTTTTACACCACCAGGAGTTTCTTCAGGGTCATTCAAAATGAACAATTACATGGTGTATTTTAGTTCTTAATGAGATATGAAAACATACAAAGAAAGTACAAGGAGAATTTTACTACAAAAGAAGAATTAAACATTTAACTCATCATTCGTATACCCAAAGGTGGAAGCAGCCCAAAAATCCATCAACAAATACATGGATAAACAAAATGTGCTACATACAATGGAATATTATTCAGCCTTACAAAGCAAGGATATTCTGACACATGCTACAATGTGGATGAAACATGAAGACACTATGACTATGCTAAATGACATTAAGGAGTTTGTCAAAGTTATTCCTTTAAGGACATTTGCTAAGCCTGCTATAAGAAGACAGATATTATTGTACGATTCCATTTATATGAGGTATGTAGAGTATTCATATTCATAGGGACAGAAAGTAGAATGGTGGGTCTCGTGGATGAAGGGTGGGGAAAAGAGATAGTTGTGTGATGGGTACAGAGTTTCAGTTTTGCAACTTGAAAACGTTCTGGAGATTGGTTTGTGACAATGTGATATACTTGACACTACTGAACTGTATATTTAGAAATGGTTAAGATGATAAATTTTATGTTATATGTATTTTACCACAATTAAAAATAAAAAATATTTAACTCGTCAATCCAAAATATGCAATAAGATTTCAGAATGTGCCATTAAGGTGCAGTGACTTGTTACTATGGTGAAAGAAAATGCTTCCTAAAGTATCTTTGTAATTCTTTATCTCAAACCACTTAAGTTCAGTTAAATTGTAAATTTAACTGAATTTCATACCTCTCAATATTCTCTCCCAAAAACTTTTCTCTAACCAGTAATCATCTCAACTTTCTTGACAAATTGAAACATCTTTATTGCAACTTTATATTGCAGCCTCTTCCCCAGCCTCCCCACACCCCCACCCAAAACAAAAACAAAAACAAAAACAAAAACAAACAACAACAACAAAAAAAATCCAACCCCCAACCCCGGTTCTTGGGCTACTGGTCAACCAGTTAGTTTATACAAGGACCACACTCATTTCTCTTATATCCTGCCACATTAGCGCAAAGTACTTTTGTAAATCACATCATGAAGCACAAAGGCAATTGGGTGAGAGTGTGTAGGTAGTCAGCACAAATTAGGCAGGGCCAACTGTCAGGGCTCAGGAAATATTTGTTGCACTAATGAATGAAAGTGAGTGAGACTTGGGGATAAATCTCATGCCCACCAGAAGGATGAGTAGTAACACTGGCCTAAAAGGAGGCCTACAGCATCCTCATAACTAGTCACAAAGTGGTAGTCTTAATCACATAACAGAGTGTACATGGGCCTGTGCTGAGAACCACACTCTTAAACAATGAGGCACTGACACCAAAACTAACCTAAGGCCAACAACTCCTTACTGGCCTTTCCTGCCCTTCAGCATATCTCTCATCTTCTCACAGGAGGTACCTATAACAAAACTTTCTCCTCCTACCACTGTTTCCAAAAAGCTTCAAGTACCTCTGCCACGTGGTGTTCACCTCAGCGTCAAGCTAAAGCAGCGAGTTCTCTTCTTTCTGGGAATAGCATGGCATTGGTTAGGGTTAGAGAGATGTCCCTACCCTCCACACATGTTTAAATTGGGGCTTAAAGCTGGTTTAAATGAACATCTTCATGAGTTTAAGGGGAGGAAGTTGTTTTAAAGAGATGCTAGACAGTTCTGTTCATAAGGCTGTGATACTAGAATCCTAGGGCTGCTATAGCAAATCACTCCAAATTTTGTGGCCTAAAATAACAGAGCTTAGTCTTTGTCAGTTCAAGTGGCCAGTAGCCTGAAATCAAGGTGTTGATAGGGCCCCTACTCCCTCCAAATTCTCTAGGGCTGAAGCCTCCACGCCTCTGCCAGCTTCTATGGCTCCAGGCATTCTTTGACTTAGGGTTGCAGAATCCAATCTCTGCCTCTATTGTCATGTGGCATTTTCCCCTGTGCATCTGAGTCTCTCAGACCTCCCTCTGCTTTTTATAAGAATATTTGTCATTGGATTTAGGGCCACTCCAAATCCAAGATAATTTGATCATGAGATCCTTAACTTAATTACAACTGCAAAGACCTTTCTTCCAAATAAAATCACATTCACAGGTTCTGATGCTTAGGGCATGGACATATCTTTTGGAAAGCCACTGTTCAACCCACTGCTAATAGAAATGTTTCAGCTCAGATGGTGGGTAAAAAGCTAAAATGTGTTTGGAGCATTGCTCTCTAAGCCCTGCCCTGCATTTCTCTGTTCTCTGGGCCCCAGGCCTCCCCAGCCTGGGCCCAGGATCCTGGGAATCAGGTCTCATTCTTCCCTGTCATCCACCTCCTCAATTTCCTACCCACCCCTGTTCTTCCCCCTCCAAGCAGAAAATACCCTTTTCAATACATGGCCCTTGAGAAGTAAAGCATTTTGTCATGGCCATACAACAAATTAGCAGAGGCAGGGTTGGAGTTCAGAGTTCCAGATTCCCAATCCAATGTCCTTTCTGAAATAGTTATTTTGAAATCATATTGCTGTGGTCGTAAAGCATGGGAGTAGAGCTTTTGGATTGGAACATTAGGCTTCCTGCATTCCTGGCAACCTTTAGAGGCTGTTTCCAAAGAAACTTATCAGCCTGTCAACATTCTCACCAGCCCCTCTTACCTTCCCAGCGTCATAGGCACGACAAAGTGCAGACAAACGCGCTTCTCACAACCTCCTCCGCCAATCTCTATCTAGGCAATTTTTCATGTCTCTTGTCCAAGGCATATGATGGCAGCAACTTTCAGGCAGCTGGGCCATGCACTAGCTCTGTGAACTATGCTGACAATTTTTATTTTAATCCTCCTTTATTCACAGTTTGATTTCATTTAGGATTGGCCTCACTTTCTGTTCAAATGCCAGGCCTGCGGCCCCACACTAACTGGCAGAACTATCTAGTCGTCACTACAAAGAAAGAACTCTGCCCCAGACTCTCGTAAAGGAGTTTGTCTTCTGTGTTAACTCAATCTTCCTGGGCAGCTCCCAGTCCTAAAGCAACAGTCCAGAGAGGGCGACAAGGAATTCCATCTTTACTTTCTGTTTTTTGCAACTACACTGGCTGGGAAATCATTTATTTTTTTCTTTCTCAGATCATGTTTTCGAAGAGGGGGAATAATAGACCACATCGTAGGTCTCTGAAATGATAGGCTCCTTGAAAAGATTTTAAAAGGGTGATGCATATACTATTTTGAATCTGAATCTGGCCTTCCAGTGCTTATGAAGTCAGAAAACACTTTAGCACAGGATTCATCTCAGGTCAAACATGGAGGCATGAAGCTGATTTTTCAGCAAACAGTACAGAGAAATGTACTACAGCAAACAGAAATGGGGCCGAAGAAGCTCATTTCCACTACATTTTCAATTTGACATCTCAGGGTGACCAGCAAGAGCTGCACCACAGCAAGGAAGGGCCAGCCTGCAGCTCCCTGGCTGCTAAGTGAACACCACCCTAAAAACTATCCTCGTTGTCTTGTCTGTAGTCTCTGATTTACTTGATGTAAACCCACTTTAAAATCTGCTTCTTCGTAAAACTCATTTACAGTTGGAAGTTGGGTTTTTTTCAAATCAGAGAAGTTAAAGCCTAAGAAAAGCAGATAGAAACCTGCGATCAAATTTGAACAACTTGGAAGCACAGATTTCAGGAATGGCCAGAGGATAAAGTGAGTCGGATGCACACTAGTGACCACGGGCCAGTTAGACTCAGGTTACCACTGAGTAAGTATGAAATCAAGGCAGGACTAAAGGACAAAAGCAAAAATGATGTTCAGGTCTTCTCTCCTCCCCAACAAAAGTCCAGAAGTCAGAGTATTCTCACCAACTTGTATCTCAAATTTAAATCGTACCAGCCCTGTAAAAAAGGAGGGTGTATATGTTCCTGAAGCTTCCTACACTTTTCAAGTGCAAAAACTATCATCTCCTCAAAGTCTTTCCAGGTTTCCTTTACCATTTATTCCAAGTCATCAGTTCCTCTTAGGTACACCCATGAATGGGACTTTGTACCTCTTTCGTGTTACATGGAAATGATGAAACTGCGGCTCAGAGAAATTAAGAAATTCGATAAAGCTCACACAGTTAGTAATGCTCAAAGCCAGGACTCAAAACGAGTAATTCCTACTCCATGTCCAGTGTCTTTTCTCTATTTTGGGGACAAAAAAAAAAACCCAAATAATTTAAGTACTTAGAGCTGGATTTTCCAACATGGAACCTATTTGGTGAAACAATTAATACTGGGTCAAAATCGAGAAAAGAGTCGAGGCTCAGAATGTCGATTTGGAAGTCATCTATTTGAAAGTTATGAGTCTGATGAGAATGCTCAGTGAGAGAATATTTGAGGGAAGCAAAAATGCTTGATGATAAACGCTGAAGGAATTCTCTAATTTAGGGAATGAAGGACAAAAATGTGGGCAGGCAAAGGAGATAGAAGGAGCAATGAGAGAGGTGAAAAGAGAAGCAGGAAAGGCTAGTGCTGTAGAAACAAAGTTGTGATAGAGTTATAAGAAGGAATTCGTGGTCCAGAGGATTTAATTAAAGACAACAGTTTTCAGGGGATAAGATCCAAGAAGAATCTGTCTGAATTAAAGTTAAAGAAACAATTGACCTTAGAGGTCTTCAGTCTAGACTTCTTTTTTGAGTTCTATACTTGTATTTTAAAGTCTTTACTTGACTTTATATCATATACTCAAATGTCTTGAACTTTCTTCTCCGTTCCTGTACCCCACACCTCAAATCTGGTATTCTTTCATCACTCTTATTTCAGTGAAAATGTCCGTTATTTATCCTCTTATCCAAAAGTAGCCCTTGGTAACATCTTCTTCCTTACCTACTGTATATAATCCAATGTCTTTCTAGCTGCAAGGGAGGCAGGGAAGTTGGCTGCAGCTGACTTGGACCAGGACTTGGCAAATGCTTTTTGTGAAGAGCCAAATAGTAAATATTTGAGGCTTTTCAGGCCATATGTTCTGTGTTGCAGCTATTCAGATCTGTCTTTGGAGAGTGAAAGCGGCCACAGACAATAAATGAATGAGTGGACATGTCTGTTTTTCAATAAAATTTTATTTGTAAAATCAGGTGATGGGCTAGATTTGGCCCAAGGGTAGTTTACTAACCACTGGCTAGACAAAATGTCGCCTACTTCTAAGGGTACACTGCCCTTCCAAATGGTCATAATTCTATGAGCCAGAAGTCAGAGGGACTGGCTGTTGATGGGCAACTCACAGTGTCTGCCATGCATAGTCAGTGATACTTGTTTCTCAGAAGGGAAACTGCCCCTGCCTGAGACTAACAAGTACAAACTATTGGAAGTCTTGTTGAATGATGGAAGCTGTACTTTTGATTTTTAATAAAGAGTGTAATTGAATGTTTTCTCTCCCTAACTGTTGCTGATAGAAGTTAGTCACTAATCAGTGACTTTGGCAAAGGGACCCACTAATTCTACACATCATCAAATTATAAAATTTCTAAACTGATGCCCTGGCTCTTGAAACTCAATGGAAGGAAAAGTAGGGTTGAAATAGCTGGAGGGAGCTGTGAGGCCAGAGCACCTGTGCCAGTGCGTATGCTAATTTGTTTGGAAATATTTATCTATGCACACAGAGATGGTACACTTGATGAGTAACTGGATTTGTGCTGCACTTACATGCTTTTTCTCCGCCTTTAATGCAATCAGTGCACATTATAGAGGCATGAATATGCAAATGTTGAGTAAAGCTTGAATTTTTTAATTAAAAAAGCTAAATCAGGGGAATTATAAGCACCCAATTTAACATTTTAAATATGAAATGAAACGTTCTCCTTCATTCCCACTCATTGCTATGGCTTTAGTTGATATTCAGCATGAGACTTGATTATTTTATGCCTATCTGTTTTTAAAGGAGTTGGCTTGGGTTTGGGTGAGATCAAGAGGATGGGGGGAGGGAGAGGGAAGGGGAAAACTGGGAGGAAAATGACTGACTAAAGATTGACTTTTTTCCTGCCCTAGTTGATGTCGTTGGCACATGAAGTCGCTTATTGCTTGTGTATTTGTGAAGAGTACCAGCATATAAATACTCAGCTGGGAATTAAATTTCCAAAAGGAAGCATTTTCCCCACTCAATTTTCTCTTAATTCAGAAAAATTACTTTTAAATTGATGTAACACAGCAGCTTATAACAGTTACATTATCCCCCCCAGGAATAAATGCAGGCTTTTCTCTGCTCCCTTTTCAAATTGGTAAACAAATTCTCTCTCTTCAGGCTTCACTCTTTCTGAAGAGGAAAGGGAGCCTCTGCTGGCTTGGGATTAAAGAATCCACATTGCAATCGTTGATAATTTATTAAACACTTCCTCATGTGGGATTCAGTACTGTCCATAATTAAATTACAAAGACCCATGCCAGGCTCTTTGGAGTTTAGAATTTTCTATGGTCTAAGCAGCTGGATGATCTTGGCCAATGGTGGGTCATGATATTAATAGTAATTATACCTTATACTTCTGCAGCAGTTTATTCAGAGTACTTCTGCCTGTGTGTCCCCATTTTATCTGAAACCTACCTCTGGGCTTCAGGAGGAGAATGGGTCAGGCCTTTTCTAAGTCCTTTTTAGAGCAAACCACTATGAATTCTATAAAGTGTTTAAATGGGGGAAAAAAGAAAGTGTTAGATTAATGATAATTGCACCAAATTTAACTCTAATTGATATGCTAGTGTGAACAAGTAATAGGGAATCTGGTATGCAGTGACAAAACAATACTTGGTCCATGCTTGCCAATAAGCTCTTAGGTTTCCTAGTTTGGCTGCTTTGTATAAGGGAAATTTCTCCTGGAGTTTATTTTATTCCTAGTATTTT
The DNA here is from genome assembly GCA_003508835.1 of Eonycteris spelaea. NCBI lineage: Eukaryota > Metazoa > Chordata > Mammalia > Chiroptera > Pteropodidae > Eonycteris > Eonycteris spelaea. The sequence continues at coordinate 9,477,750 of PUFA01000044.1, forward strand.
ATACCAATTACTATCCTTAGAGTTCAAGGCAATCTGGAATGTCCAAAAACTGAAATCTGCCAAAGGCCGAGGCCCTTCCGACAACAATGGAGACAAAGTGTTCAAGAAATAACTAAATGATCTAATGAGTATGGGCATTAAATGCGTAGCTGCAGCAAAATTTTCACCCATGTTTCTCTATTACATTGTCTTTTCTGAAATTAGAGAGCTAGCAAGATGTTACTTTGTAACACCAAGTTTAATCTAAATGTTGCTTTTATTTACACCCAAGTGAGGAAAATAATATATTTTTAAATATTTAAATAAATTTTATATTTTGGAATAATTCTAGATTTGTAGAAAATTGCAAAGATAATACAGAGTTCCTCTACACCCCTTACCCAGTTCCCTCAGCTGTTAACATCTTACATTATTAAGGCACATTTGATACATTGCTATTTACTGAATTCCAGACTTTATTTGGATTTCACCAGTTTTAGGAAAATATTTTTAAGTTCCAGATATCTGAGTTAGTGTATAGGGGTCAGCTCAGCTATTTCAAATTCTATAAACCTGAGTTTATGAGATCAGTGTTATTGAATCACAGAATGGCATGCTAGTAAAGAATTTGAGGACATAGGTGCTAATGCATTTTTATAAATAAGGCAAATAAGCATTTGGGGGATACTGAAATCACACAGGACCAGCAAAACTTTAGTTACACAGAATGTTCTGCCCAAACAGCTCTGATTAGTGGCCACTCAGTCTTGGCTGCCCTTTTCCTGGTGAGAAAGAATCCTTGTACCCACAGGCACACGTTCAAGACACATTGAAATGAAAAGTCCCTTATGTTGTCATGTGCAGAAAGATCCAAATTTTCATAATCCCCTTCATCTATTAAAGGAGAATTCTGTGGCATGAGCCATTGCAGAACAGATAGGTGGGATTTACGAAAAGGGTGTGATTGAGGTGTATTTCCAGCTTTAAACACTGCAGCAGCGAAGTGAGTCATCCTAAGACTGTTGAGGTTGCCTAGGAGTAGGCATTTTATTTGGGCCGTCTGTGTGGATATGAGTTAATCCCAGGTACGTGTAAGGTGGTGTGATCTTGCATGTCAACACAGCAAGAAGCGCAGGAAACACTCTGTCAACACACATAACCATTAGTCTGTCTACAGCTGATGCCTTTGAGCCATCTTATTGAGAATCAGGGCGACTCAAATACATTTCTCCTAGCAGTACAGATGGATACCAGGAAACCGAGCAGATGCATTGTAGCTAATCAGGCAGAGGCACAGCAGGGTAACTAAAAGCTAGGATTCACATGCCTTCATGAACCTTAATTAAAGAGCATGGTGCCTCCTTTTGTTTTATCTGTTGCCAGTGTTTGGTCTCCTATTGTGACAACTTTTTTTTTTTTTTTAAATAGTAACCATCAATTTGCTGTGATAATCTAATGGGGAGACAGAAGAGTACCATGTCTTTGAAAGAGCAGTAATAGTTGTGGCTGCCCAAGAGTTAAGGAGCTGCTGCTCCTGCAGCTGCAAACCAACATTTGCAAAAGCCAAGTGCAAGGGAGGTGGAGAGAGGGTGGGAGGGAGGAATCCGAGATACCTCAGAACTCATCTTGCACTGCCTTATGCAACAGCCAACAGAAACCAAATGTCCTTAAGGGAGAGAGCGCTAAATTATTGAGCACGCTCTTAACAGCAGGCAAGTGGAAAAGGCATCTGCAGATTTGTGTTTCATGCCCCAGTAATAAATACAGTGTTGAGAGAAGAAATCTGTCGTACTAAACGTGTGGGGATGGGGACAGACTGCTAACAGGCTCTTCCATCTAACAGATATTTGAGGCAAAGGTTTTTTGGCTGGGTCCAGTGCCCTTCCATGTGAGCTGGGGGAGGGGATGGGGTTGAGGAAGAGATACCTAACCTCATAAATAACTGGGCTTCCTGTAGTTGAGTGATTAAACCCCAAGACAGTTTTTTTAAAAAGCCAAGGAAAAGCTAGGTGCTGTGGAGAATGTATGAAATGTATCTTCTTGCAGGGTCTGGAGTAAGAAGTATGTTGCCTCTCAGATCAAGCTTCTTAGGAGCAAGAACAATCTCTTATTTGTCTTCTTTTTCTAGTTCTCTGAGTAGTCCCTGGCACAAAGTACTCTACTCAATAAATGTCTCTCAAGCCTAGTTTTGTAGATGCTTCTAAATGACACAGTCTCATATTTGTCATTGGGGGGCAATGAAAAGAGACATTGTATCCTAACAGTTTGCATATAAAGAAAGTTGAATATCCTTGGGGAAAGCATGGGATTAGGAATCAGAAGTCCTAGGGTCTATTTGTAGTCTGCCTTTTAAATTCAGAAGATTCTTTGCTAAAATACTTAACCTCTCTCTGGCCAGTGTCTCAAGATGATCTATTTGATAGTGACGAAGGGTGCTAATCGGCTAGGCAAACTGCTCTAGGCTGTGTTACTCCTTTCCGTCTTTATCACTCCTAAATCTAGATAAATTTATATTTTTAGAACACTGTTTCACATCCCTCCTTCCCTCACCATCCCCGCCCCGCCCTCCTCCCCCTCCTCCCCCAAGCAATGAACTGCAATAGTGGGGATTAGATAGACCAGAAGCATTCGGAAATGAAGATGTTTAGAATATCTTGGTGGTGGGCCTAAGTGAAGGTCAGCCTTGTTTTAAAACCCTTTAATGCAGCGCCCCAACTCTGGCTCTTAAGAGGAACTATGCTCGCTCACTCATCACTAAAAACGTTCAATCAAAGTGGCCCAGGCTCAGTGACCTCATTCACTCATCCTGCCGTGCCTGCTTGACCTCAGCTTCCTGCTCCTGTCCCCTGATCCTGGGACCATCTGGCTTCATATTCTGGATCGTGATATTGACCTCAGGTCTGCTATGTTTTGGTGGCTCATTGGACATTTCCCAGCATGCTTCTCTGTAGAACACAATAGATCCAAAATGGTGATAGAAATGAGTCTTGACATGTGTGAGTTGATGCCTGGTGTTTAGTCAATTACAATTAGTAAGTTATTAAGTCAGGCCAGAGACAGAAACATAAATTGGTCTCATTGTAATCTTGAATCTCACAAGAAAACAGCTGACCAGCCCCCATTCGCCCACCACGAACTTTCTTCCAGTGGAAAAATACTGAGGAAGAAACTATTCTGTGACCCCCTTCTCCTCGTTTGTTAATAGATTTTTCTTTAAAGCAAATATCTTTCAGAAAGTACAAAGTGCTTTATTTTCATTAGTTACTTGTGAACCACAGAGAATGGGGCTCATAAAAGAACATCCATACTGAATATGAGTAAAGACTGGAAATTTTCCTTTAAATTAAACCTTGAAACATATCATTCCTTGTTCTTAAATTTTTGACCTACATAGCGGATCACACTGTAGGGTGAAACGTATGGATGTAGATTGGACATTTCTACTGGAGATGACAATTCTCTAGCCTGGAGGACCCTTGGATTCTGGGGGCCTTCAGTTGACAGCTGCTGTGTTAATTTAGGTTTATTGTGCAGCTATGTCCCAAACAACTTCATATTTGCTAAAAACACTTTGGGGGTCTGAGCCCAAGTTTGGGTTCATGTTTGCTATATCCCTGCACACACTGCCATTATGTACCTCTAAAGGGCTAATGTTGATTGGTTCTCAGTTCTCAGCAGAATATCTTGGAGAAATACACCCCTGTGCACTCTCAGCAGGCTTGTAATGGTATTTCTAACTTTGCTAGGGATTTGTGTTCATTGCCTACTGGTGACTCAGCATTCGAGGCTAAATGAGCACATTGAATTTGCTCCAGGGCATTTGGAGAAGCACTGGAGTTAATACAGCTCTTGCATTTTTGTTACTCATCCTTATGATTCAGCCAAAAGCAAAATTTGAACCCCCATTGTGTGGGTGCTGACCGTCACCCTGGAAGCTCAGGACAACTACACAGAATGGAGAAGTCATGGTTCACTTCTGGAAGAGTGTAAATGGCATAGAGGGAAGCTAAAAAGTGAAAGTGACAGAAACAAGTTAATACACTCACAACCAACTATCTTACTGTTGTACTGATCAGAAATAACCTTCCCAGCAGATTGATTCACGTGGTATTTTAACTGCTCCTAGGGTATAACTGCTACCATGTTCCATCTGAAACCCATGCCTGTCTGAGTCCATTGTCTTTCTAATTCATTAGATGCTTTTTTAAAACAGTTGGTTAGTTAGATTTTAGCTGCACACACTCTAAGCCAGTGAATAACATTACTGTCCACTAGTTGAGGCCTCAGGATCCAGCTCACAGAATTTTGACAACATAAAGGAGATAGACTGAGAAGCAAGCTCACGATGCCTTTCTCTTTAGTCCTTTCTCCCCTACCCAGCGCTACCCATCTCCCACATGTATTCTTTATTTTAAATGTGTATGTGTGACAAACACATTTATGTGACCGTTGAAATGGCGTGCATAGAAAGCATTTGGGGCACAGGCCTCTTGACCCCTCTTGCCCTTCCTGCTGCTTGCCCCCATTCCACATTTATGCTTATCTACCCCATCCTGACCAGACACAACCCAGCCTCTTGGGAAATCAAGACGTCTGAGGCTATGATCAAACTGTGTCCTCAGGGCTGTGATCCTTTGGCTTTTTTCTTCTTAATTGATTGGAAGTCCTTTTCCCACTTATCACCAGAGCCGTTTCACTGCCCCCTCCCCCTTTTACAGGTTGCTCTGGGATGCTTCAGAACTCAGGCAACTGTCCTTGGCACCTCCTTGGAACTTCTATAAGGACAGCACCATCCAGAGTTGTTTTAAGCATTTCTCAGGAGCTTTAAGGAGAAGCAGACAAACTTGTATGCATCTCCAAAATGGTTTGGAAAATCCAGGAGAGGGCTGATTAGGGGGAACTTTGCTATGGGATGTGCATGGTGCTTGCCTTCCCCTGCTCGGCTGCTGATAGTACTTTGAATGCTTGAGAATGCCCTAAATGGTTGTCTGAGAACTTCCGCCTTGTGATAACTAAACTGTTTCTCTTCCCAGATCCTGTCTCATGAGCAAAATTATACTTCTTAGACATCTCCTTTATAAATATCTTGAATTCAAGGGTCTCCCAAGAGTTTCTGGGCTGGTAACAGAATCGTGGAGATCTAAGCTGTGACAGGGGGTTAACTGTTAGAACTGCTTAAGTAGTTAAGATTCTGAAACGGAAATGAGTTGGATGTCTCAGGAGGCAGCATGTTGGCTCCCCATGGCAGAAGAAGTTAAAGCAGAGGCCAATGAGGACTCTGTGGAGAAGAGAGAAATATCTAATAGGCACAGGTGGCAGGCAGCCTCTGAGTTGGCCTTTATGACCCCACCTCTCGTACACAGGCCCTGAGTAATTCACCTCTCTTAAGTATGGGATGGATCTAGTGACTTCTAATGAATAGAAAAAGTGATGGGATATTACTTCTGATGTTAGTTTGCAAAATACTGTGACTTCTGTTTTGTTCATACTTCTTCTCCTGCCCTCGCCTTTCCTTACTTGATGAAGTCAGCTGCCATATGGTGAGCTGCTATACGGAGAGGCTCACATGGTGAAGAATGGCATAAGGCCTCTGGCTAACAGCTTATGAGGAACTGAGGCCCACAGTTCAACAGCCCAGAAGAACTGACTCCTGTCAACAGTTTCTTATGTGGGCAAGGACGCAGACCCTTCCCCAGTCCAGCCTTCAGATGACCGAGCTCCTGCTGATGCTCTGGGACAGCAGCCTGTGAGATGCCCCGAAACAGAGGAGCCAGCTGAGCTGCACCGAGATTCCTGACCCACAGAACTGGGAGGTAACAGATATTGTCATTTCAAGCCACTAAGTTTTGGAGGAATTTGTTATGTAGCAGCAGGTAACTAATCTAGCATGTTGAACAGTTGACCTCTGATATCCCTCCCAGATGTAGGATTTTATGAGTTTTTGGAGGTTAAAAAATGAGACTTAAAGGTATCGACTATATTGATGTCTAAGCTGTTCTTTCTTTCTTTTTCTCCTCTTTTCTTATTAAACCCAGTAAATAGTTGTGCTTATCTGTTGGGATTCATTTTTCCTTGTATTCAGGCTTGTCGGCTAGCAGAAGCCTTATTAGGCAGCCCAGAAAAACTAATTCAGCCAGGAGTCTTTGAAAATCCTAGGAAGTCTACCAGGAAAAGGAAGATACCATCTGGTTGCTAATGCATGGTTTTTTGCATGTGAAATAAGAGCAATCACAGCTCAAATAAGCAATTCTGAGGTGTCATTGATTGCTGTGGCTCTGAGCAGTTCTTTCTAATCTAACCTATTATTTTCACCTTTAGCACCAGGGTCCATCAGTGCTAGTACTGAATGGTTCCTTCGGTCATCTATTTGAGGAGCTGCCACAATTGCTTTCTGCATAGATATATTTGTGACCTAAATGCTATCGGTTCAATAAAAGAATTACAGTGCTTTATTGTGACTTGAAGAAGCCCAGGCAAGGTTTTGCCACTGCAGTTCTGAAGATCTATCGCTCTGCCAGACCAGCTCACTTCAGTTAATGTTTTGTATTAAGGTTTCTAGTCTTCATTCCTAGAAACAGGGAGGCAAGTGACATGCTAACACTTGACATTGTTGAAAGAAATAAAAGGTGTAATTTGAAATTTAAGTGATTTAAATAAAAGAAAAATCTCAGCATGGTGAACAGAATTGCCATTCTTTCCCCACCAGGCACACAAGCAGATTTCACAATGCTTGAGCATTGGTGCGTTTTAAACCAACAAAATGGTCTAGAAGACAGATCCTAAGGAATTCAATCGTGTGAAAAAAATTGTCCTGTGCTCTCAGCATAGCAAGTGCCTAGAATACATTAGAAAAAAAAAGCACAAGTGCCTGTTATGCTTCTAAATGGTGTTCTGATTGTAAATTTGTTACGAGCGATCTATCTCAGGAGCTGTTTTTCTCTGAGGGTAAAGGTGGAGAGAGAACAAGAAACACTGAGGGGATTCTGGTGCGTGGAGGGTACAGCTGTCACCTTGAATATCTCATCCCAGTGGCTTGGTGTCATGGATCATTTCAGCCACCGAGCGTGTGCTCAGCATGGTGGTTCTTACAATCTACCTACATGCAAGTTTCCATTTGCAAAGATTTTCACAAATAGTTTATTATATATTTCCTGTAATAGACCAAAGAAGATAGATCCAAGAATACAGCTGAGGAAATGGAAACCCAGAGGTTAAGTCTTTTTTTTTTTTAATTGTGATAAACTCTAACGTATAACATAAAATGGACTATTTGAGCCATCTTACTGTGTGTGATTTGGTAGCATTAAGTCCATTCATAATGTTGTACAGCCATTACCACCACCTAGTTTAGAACCTTCATCACTCCAAGACGAATCCCCTCATTCATTAAGCAGGCACTCCCCATTCCTTCTCCTTCCAACCGAGCAACCACTAATCTGCTTTCTCTCTCAGTGGATTTGACTATTTTGGATATTTCATATAAATGGAATTATATAATATGTGACCTTTTGTCTGCTTCTATCAGTATTTCATTCTTTTTTAACACCTGAATAATATTCCATTGTATGGACATACCACATTTTGTTTACCACTCATTGGTCGATGAACATGGGTTAAATGCCTTTAAAATTAATTAATGACAACATTGGTATAAAGTATTTTAAGTGTTTATGACCAACAAATAGATGACTGTATTAATAATAATGATCATTGAGTGCTAACCTTCAAAATATAGTACTTTCTTAGCCTTCATACAATAGGAATAGACTTCTTATTCTGAAAGCAAGATTCATCTTTATCTTCTAAAATGCTCAAACAAAAAAATTTCGAAAAATGTGATTTTTCTGAGCAAGTGGATCTACTGAATGCTATAGGGTATTTTTACTGGTTCTAGTGTTGGCAGGCCGGAGTTCCTTTGGGGGAAAGTTGGTTTCAGTAGCATGATTTTGGAGACCCTTTCAAGAAGTCCCAGGAGGGAGGTCCAAGAGCTCTCTCTAATATGTAGATGTGGATGTGGATGCTTGGTTCCTGTGATATTCTGGCTAGAATTTTGTCGATATTCATGAATGATTGTACCTCAAGCATGCAAATGATCATCCCCTATTGAGTACGTGCTATGTGTTTGGGGCTTTTGTTACTCCAGCCTCTCATCATTACTCCCAGTATTACTGAGGCATCCAACACAGTTGAGCTTGGAGAATAGGTTGGAATATAGGATGGAGAGAAACCACAGGCAGAGCTCCTGGCAGTGGGTCTGAGATGGAGAGGTTGGGTTGGATGGACAGAGGTGTTTCTAACCCACAGTTACATGAGGACAAGGGCTATTCTGGTGTGTCATCAGAAACCTTATGTTTAAACACAAGCTGATTTGGGAACTTCCGAGGGTAAGTAGGTGTCACAGACAAGAGGAATGGGGCATATTTTGTTCTATAGTTTCTGCAGGCCTTTGTCAGTTTTAGTCAACTCAGTCTTGTCTATTTGGAGACTTATATTAGAGTCTTTTTTTAAGATACTTCTCAAACTCTGGAAGTTGCATTAGAGGAGGGAATAAAAGTGCCAGCTGCTTCTTAAACTGGGGAAGTGAGAACACAGGTGTTAGGAATTCTATGATTCTTTATACCTTCTGTAGGTTTTATAAAAAAATTATATGCATCTTCTGATTTTGCAACAAATTCTTAAAAAGTCCTACACAAGCCAAGTAGTTACAATTAAAACGGGTAATAATAGCTTCGTCTTCTTTTTTTTTTTTTTTGAAAAGCAGCCCATGCCCTTAATTAGATCACTACATATTCCACACAGCATCTGTTTTCATGGTGCTTGCTGGAAAATCTAAATGAGTGATATCGAATAATAATGCCCTGCGTCCTCTACCACTGAAGATCCCAAATGTGGTCTGCTAGTGCCACTCCAATTTCTGGTATTGGAACTGCTCCCTGGCCCACCTCTTAGTTATTATGTCAAGATCCCAAATTGGCTTGTGTCTTCAAGGGAGCATCACGTGGCTCAAAGTCGAAGTGACTCACAAACCTGAACATAATTTATCTACCTATGCAGGATGGTTTTTTGAGGGAAGCTGCATTGTCGTGCTAGCAATATTATAATACTAGCAATATTATCATAGTGCCTTAGTCATGATAATGGTAGCACATCCCGAAGTAAATGCACATATTAAATATGACTATAAGTGTAAAAGGAAACTAACATAGCATCTGGAACATGGTTAGTGTTCAATACATGATCCTTCATTTTGAAAGCATTGGAAAAGGTCTATGTTGGGGACATAGACTATTTTTGAGGCAGAAAGATATAAATGACTAAGGCATAAGCCAGAATTTTTAGCACTGCCTGCCAAACTTTTGTATTTTTCTTTGAGACGAGACCTAAAAGGTTTAGGCCGATTCCATGCAGGTTCTGCACGCCTCTCGTGGTGGATCTTTAGGATGGAGGTATAGAGTTTGGTGAGATATTTCACAGTGGTTCTAGAGTCCAGTTCTCCATAGAAGAAAACTTAAATCCTTTCCAACATCTCTGCTAAGTGGGCATCGATCTGTTTGAATATCTTATTCAGCAGGATCTCACTGCTCTTATTTCCTAAATGAAACATTTGCCTCATTTGTATTTAATGCACAGTAATTATGCCATTATTCCTCATAATTCTCAATCAGATCAAGTGCATGATGGATCAATTGTATTAATTATAAATTGTTGGAGAAAGTTGCCCATAAATTCTTACCTCTTGCATTAGTTTCCTAGGGCTGCAGTAACAAAGTAGCAGAAACCGGAGGGCTTAAAAACAACGTAAATGTATTACCTTACATATCTAGAGGCTGGACATCTGAAATGAAGGTGCTGGCAAGGCCGTGCTCTCTCTGAAGGCTCTAGGGGGTAGTTGTCCTTGGCTTCTGGTAGACCTCAGTGTTTTCCTTGGCTTATAGATGCATCACTTCAATCTCTGCCTCTGAAGTCACATGGCATTCTTCCTTCATGTGTCTGTGTGTCTGTGACTCTTCTCCTCGTCTTCCAAGGACACCAGTCATTAGGATTAAGGGCCACCTCATCCTCACTTAACTAGTGACATCTGCAACAACCTTATCTCCAAAGAAGGTCACATTCTGAGGTACTAGGAGTTAGGACTTCCACATGTCTTTTGGGAAGATACAATGCAACCCATAACACTGCTCAGTCTATTTTTCCCATGTTCAAAAAAAGGAATTCAGCCCTGCGGAGTCCCCAGAGAGAAAATTTCTCAAGGAGTGTTAAGAACTTGGGATCTGTGAGGATGTCACTTGGCATTCTTATACCCAGTGGTATCACGGGAGGTTTTATAAAAGGATACAACATTGCAGATCAAAAGATTGCTCTCTGAGTGTTACGATTTTATTCCCTATGAGTTCTTATTAGATTTTCTTTTGTTCAATTTGAGTTGCAGTGCTGCTATGTTTCTCAACCTTTTCAGACCTGTATAATACTTTTTTACTTTATCCTCTCTATATATCCCTGCCAAGAAACCAATTTTATTGAACTTCGCTTTTGGAGATTTTGTCAATAAACATTAGATCAATTCCGTGTGCTCAGTCAGCTACACATGTCTGGTCTCTGTGTTCTGAGATCGTCCTCTGAGAAGGAGCATGCTCCTCTCCACCCCCTTCAGAGTCGCTCCAGTAATAATATGCTCCTGTGGTTTAGCGTGGAGCAAGCACAGAGCTTCTGAAGAACTAACTACTCATAATGCTTTTTCTGCAACTCAGCACAGCGTTCTGTCCCATGTCTGAGGACAGGTACTCCTCGACGAGGTTAGTTAGAGTTGTTACTTTGTAAGAGGTGACTGGGGGTCAGAGAGGGAGAGGAGGAGTTGACCTGGAAATAGGGGTGAGGAGAGGAGATTGCTTTAGTCCCCAGGGTTGTCTGCATGGCTACTAGAGGTACCTGAGATGAGAGACACTGATCACTCTAACATCCCAATTGTCTGAATTATTTGCAAGGTGGTTCCATAGTAGAATTCCTGGTCTCCAGGTGAATTGGAAAGAGATAGTCTCAAACGTGGGCAGAATGGGGACACTGGTAATTGAGAAGGTCCAGAGACAGACATCATTCATCTGATGGTTCACGCAGAAGCTTTAGGGTAATACCGATTATGATATATCCACCTTCCTTGTTTGTGAGACAAAAAATGCCACTTTCAGTTGAATGCAGGCTTATCAATTATTGTCTACACCAGCGGTCCCCAACCTTTTGGCACCAGGAACCAGTGCTCCTATGAGAATTTAATGTCTGATCATCTGAGGTAGAGCTGAGGCGGTGATACTCGTGTTGAGGAGTGGCCGCAAATACAGATGAAACTTCTCTCACTTACCTGCTGCTCACCTCCTGCTGCGTGGTCCGGTTCCTAACAGGCCACGGACCAATACTGGTCCGCGGCCCAGGGATTGGGGACCCCTGGTCAATACCATTCATCTTCCTTTATTAATGAAGCTAAATGTTTTTTAATGGTTATCAAAATCATAATTGTGAATTAATGAGTAAAATCTGTGGTTATTGAAATAGTTTCAGCTAATACTGGTGGGAGAAAATTTAAAGACAACATATTGCTACTATAATTTCACAGTTTTGCTAGCTCCTGAGAACATCTTCCTTTAAGAGGGCTCTGCCCACTTCTCAGCTCTACACTTAGAGTTGGTTCACTCACCGCTTGGAGAGTCAGGTGTCTCCCTCCTTCAGTGAAGTGAGTCGTTTGCTATAAGGAAAAAGAATGCAAAGAAGAGGATGAGTAAGGCAGGAAGGATAGGAGAACTGGGGTATACATCTCTCTTTTTCCATTTAAATCCTGGGACGAAAGCATTGCCCAGACCTCAGGGTCCCTGGAAGAGCAAGGAAGTTCATGCCAGAAGAATTAAAAATTTGTTATGTTCTTAACACACTTTCCAGCCTTGGAAGCCATGACGGTAGATTGGGTGGACATGGCGGGCCTCCAAGTGCCCCAGAAGCTGCAAAGCCTCAGAGCAGATTCCTACACTTTCCATTGCATCACTTGTGATCGCCACTTTTTTGCTTTAGTGAGTAGCAAGATTTAGAGCCCTCTGGTATTTCTTATCTACTAGAAGAAAATAGTGTGCTTGACAGAACTGGGAAATCAGGATTTATCTACCATATTAAAATATAGGAACCAACCTGTCAAATTCTCTGAGAACTAATGAGAGCAAAATTATCATAATGTGGTCTCCAGATAAAAAGATATACAGATACAATACGAAAGCAAGGAATGTTTATTGTAGAATATTTTGAACATGCAGAAAAGCTCTAAAAAGAAAACAAAACTACTTCTAATTCTAGTATCTTGTAGTAACTGCTGGAATTTTGACATTTATCGTTCATAAATATACACACACTCCCAATTTGAATTATATTGCTCATACTGTTTGGAACATTTCCCCCTTAACGATATTGTTAATGTTTTATTAAGGTGTTAATTCTTCCCCTAAAACTGGTTTTAAATGACTACATAATATTTCACTGTATGGTTGTGACATAATTTGTCTAATCTAATTATAGGACATTTAGCCTATCTCCATTTTTTCACCATGATAATACTATAATCTGCATTCTTGTATGGAAATGTCGTGCACATCCTTATTAAATAATTGCTTCGTTGTGTTCATTTTCCTGTTTTTTGCTATTTTGACACGTGTATTTAGCAATAGCAATTTTAAGTTGTACTCATGTATTCTCTTAAGGAAGATCGTGGGTTTTTTGGGGTTTTTTTGTTTTTTTTTTTTGGTCTCATCTATGAAGTAAGTGTATTTTCTATTTTAAAAGCACTTCTTAAATTTAAGTAACTAGAATAAATTTAAAAATTATTATATTCAACTACAAAACACACTTGAGCATTGGACTGTGTATCAGTCAGCTTGTGCTGCCATAACAAAATACCGTAGACTAGTGGCTTAAACAACAGATACTTATTTTCTCACAGTCCTGGAGGCTGGAAGTTTAAGATCAAGGTTCTGGCCAACTCAGAGTCTGGTGAGGACTCTCTCCCTGGCTTTCAGACAGCCATCTTTTCGCTATGCTCTCACATGGCCTTTTCATGGTGCGCACACAGGAGAGAAAGTGAACTCCCCGGGTTTTTTCTTATGAGGGCCCTAATCCTTTTGGATCGGGGCCCCACACTTATGACCTTATTTGACCGTAATTACTTCCTTAGAGACCTCCATTTCTAAATACAGCCACACTGGGGGTTAGGGCTTCAACATATGAATGGCAGTGGACACAAACATTTGTCCCAGAATCCCAAAATTCATATCCTTATCACATGAAAAATACATATATTCATCCCAATGGCCTCCAAAGTCTTAACTCATTCCAGGATCAACTCTATTTGCATAATAAGTTGTCGTAAATTTACTGCTTAACAGATATTTCTTAGCTTATTATTTCTGTAGGGCAGGAGTCCCATCACAGCTTCACTATTCCCCCTGCTCAGGGCATCACACAGCTGCAACCAAGACATCATCTGAGCTACATTCCATTCTTTGAGCTCAGAATTACCTCTCATGTTTGTTGGCTAAATTTAGTTCCTTGAAGTCATAAGACTGAGGTCCTTGTTTTCTTGCTGGCTGTTGGCTATGGCCTGCTCTCAGCTCCACAGGGCCACCCAATGTTCTTTGCCACCTGATCCTTTCTCTTCTTTCAGCAAGAAATCTCTCTTTAAAGACTTTCACCTGATTAATTCAGGTCCATCAAAGATAATCTCCCTTTTACTTACCTTGAAATCAACTGATTTGGGACCTTAATTGCATCTGCAAAATTACTTCACCTTGCAATATTCTATTAGCTAGAAACAAATCACAGTTTCCACTCGCACTTACGGGAAGGGGAGTGTACAAGGGCATGATGTATGGGGGTCACCTTAGAGTGTATCTGCCCTAACTTATAAAGTTATACCTGATCAATCAGTTTTAGATATTACTGAGTTCCTTTCTTGATGCTTAGTATTTCAGCTCTATGCCTGTCTTCCTCTCTTCTCCCTCCTCTCTCTCTTTAGTTATAACACTTTTAAAAATAGTAAATTCCATGTATGAAACTTCATTACTATGTTATGGAAATTCATGATAGATATCTGTCATATTCTGTAATTGCAGAGTCTCCTTTGAACACTGTTGCTGTTTGTGAGGAATTACTTCCTAATATTTGCTTGTGTTTCTCCACTATCTTTTAGCTTCTTTTGTTGCTGTCGAGATGCCGTTATAGACTAACTTGTCCAAAATTCATATGGAAAGCTTTATGCTCCAACATGCTAGTACTTGGAGTCATGGCTTTTAGGAAGTGATTAAAATTAAATGGGCTCATAAGAAAATGAAGAGAGAAAGCTCTCTCTCTCTTTTCATGCACATAGAAGTAAGGATGCTCAAGAAGTTGGATGTCTGCAAGCCAGGAAGAGAGCTCTCACTAGATCCTGACCACACTAGCATGATGATCTTGGACTTCCAGCCTCCAGAACTGTGAGAAAATACATTTCTGTATTTAAGCCACACAGTCGATAGATTTTGTTATGGCAGCCCAAGAAGACTAACACAGTACCCAATGCTGCTCTGACTCCTGCTCCTTTGTATATAACCTAGGTTTATCCTCTATAAGTGTTCAAGTCTATTCTTTTTGGGGACGGGCTGATGGCAAGATGGAGCTGGGGCATTAGGTATGTAGATTTTCTCCCAGGTGAAGAGAACAGGATGAAGATGGGCATAGAGTTGGGTTCAGGTTTACCAGGTGGGACCAAGGTGGCATCAGGGGCCCTGGATGTGATTGTTCAATAATCAAACTTCTAGTTCTTTCTTTCTAGTGTTCTAACATATGATAGCATGTCTCAATGTGGGTCATTTAAAAATATTCACTCAATTGACATTTTCAATTTGGAGATTCAGCCCATTTACTTCAGATCTAGAATTTTTTCTTGTATTATTATAATTTCTCTTTAATATTTTCTGTTTTCTTTTTTCAGAACTACTATTATTTAGGTGTTGAACAATCTTGTTTAACCCTTCATTTTCTTGCCTTTTACCCATTATCATTTTTTTTAAAAGTCTGTTTTATCTTCCAGTTATTATTGAATTTACAAGTTTGGCTCTCATATTTTTAACTTCCAAGAGCTCTTAAATGCTGATTATTATATTTATTGTTAAATTGTGTCTTATTTTGTTAATGTAATACTTTGAAGTTTTCTTCTACTTTCTGCATTGGTTTTATTTCCTCTGAGTTTTTTGTTTGTTTGTTTTTGTGTTTTTTGTTGTTTTTTGTGGGGCAGGACGGTGGAGGATATTTGTTTACTGTTTTCTCCATTTTTAAGGTTTTCTTCAATAGAGGCTGAGAAGAAGACAGGTCAACTCATTTCCCATACAGAAGTACAGTTTCCAGTGTTTTTCTCCTATTTCATGCTGAAACTGTTCTTCAAAACCTGAGCTTTTCTGACCTGCAAAATGGCTTATTTCTTAGCATTATCATCCTTATCAACACTTAAGTTTGAATCCTCCCTCCTCTGCAAAGTATTTACAATTCCTCCATTTTCTGTCTTTTTATGTTATTGTTTTTGTTACAGATATCTTCTGGTCTCATTAAACAGAGCCTTTGTGTTTTTACATCATTATTGTTTTGGGTGGTTTGAGGGCTTCTTTTTAGGAGGAGGGCCCACAAACACGTCTCCTCTGCTGTCTTGAATCCAAAAACACTCAAACTCATTTTAGAATGTTTTTCTACTTTTTCTGAGGGAAGAGTAGGCATTTTGAGTCCCTTTTCAAGAGAATAGAATTTAAAGCCAGGAGATAGCCTTGTACGTCACATAGAGAATCACTGGATGTAGAAGAAACCTAGAAAAACTCAAATCCCATCTAGGACTTCTGAAATGCAGAAAATGGATAAATGGTCTATTTGAATTATGGAATTTCCTGTTTGATAATGC
Source organism: Eonycteris spelaea (assembly GCA_003508835.1). Taxonomy (NCBI): domain Eukaryota; kingdom Metazoa; phylum Chordata; class Mammalia; order Chiroptera; family Pteropodidae; genus Eonycteris; species Eonycteris spelaea. The sequence continues at coordinate 9,493,678 of PUFA01000044.1, forward strand.
CTGTTGCTTGTAACCAGTTGGACAAAATTAGATTTCACAGAAACATTATGTTTTGATTACAATGTTAGAATTCTACAGTAAGACATACGGTGTGATTCGAAGTCCTCTGTCAGAGTGAATTTTTGTTAAGCCATACTTGTTCAGCCTTTAGAAAAACAGAAAACTTGGCAAAAACTCTCTGGCCAGGATGAATAGTGTGGGAATAACCATGTCAGATTTAAATTGGGAGTAGTAGAATGCTGCCACTTTTTAAAAATAATCAAGGTGAAGGCTGGCGTTTCCCACTGATTATGGGAATGATCTAGGGCTTGGCTTTGGCTTTTCCAGGGTACAAAATGGTGTTCTGGTTCTGTGCTCTCAGGGTTAGTGAAGGAATAATATTTTTGAAAAAGCTTAGTTATTTGTGTTTGCTATTTACTGAACTCAAAAGAGTATGGTTTGCATTAGCAGGCTTCTGCAAATTGGGTGGAAGGGATTTAAAACAATCTCTGACTTGTATGAAAAATATCCTGCAATTCCTGATTCCTCAGAGTTCCTTGTGGGAATCGTTGGTGCAAAATGACCTTTTATGTGCCCGGTTGGAACTGTGAGCTAAGCAACATTTGCATTTTTTAATAAACATTTCTTGTAACTGAAATTTTCTTTTCTTCAGCCTTTCTTAGTGCTAAGTATGTTGATTCATCATATACATGCTAGTACTTAAAGAAGAATTGTCAACAGATTTAAAATACCTATTTGAGGAGATTCTGTGGTGATTACTGTGTTACTGTTTTGGAGTCCGTGTTCTCTGCTTTCCCTCCAAACATTGTTTCGTGTTACAGGAAAATTCCCAGTAGCCTAGCTTACAGGTGCATCTGGGCAAGACAGCTTTTTCCTAGAAGTAGACTCCCTGGTATGATTTTAAGCACTAAGAAAATGTCCCTACTTCTCCAAATAGTTTATTGACAGTACTATTCCCTGATAAAGCCTTTATTCTACATATAGAGATAAATTCTACACTTTAGCACTCTTGGGGAGGTAACACATCGATGTAAATTTCTAAAGGCACAGTCCCAGACCTGACTATAAATGCACATTCAGAGAAGAAGAACTGGAGATGTCAATAAACAGGAGGAAAGGGCTTAGATAAAAGAAGGATTTTATAGTGAGACAGGCAATATGATTTGAAAACCACAAACTAGTTAGCTGTCAGACTGTTTTTAGAACCCCGAAGCCAGAAAGTTGGCTAAGGAAAACAAAGTTTTCCTACTCTTAGATTTTGCTGAGGGCAAAAGCTTTGCAGATGAACTAGGACCGGGAAACTTTGCTGTCTCACGTGGTGAAAACACAGATGAGAAGGTAGCAAGCGGGCCCCTGGAGTGTGGTTTCCCAGAAGACCAGGCAAACCCTGAACTCTGCTTCCTCTGCTGCCTGCCCAGAACTCATTCCTTGATATACCGGGTCCTGGGAACAGGATCCTTCATCTTGACAATGTGGCTCTGGACAGGAAAAATGTGAGTCACATTCCTAGAAGTATTTGCTCACCAAGAGCTTCTCACACTTAGTAAGGTAGTATTTATTTCTTTGAGAGGGTGAAAGGGACAAAAAATTTTTTTTTCATCTTCTCTAAAAGTTAAGTAACGACAGTTGTTAAGAGTAATGCATCAGAAGCAGAACCCGAGCTTTTTGTAATCCAGGAGAAGGGATTCTGGGTCATGACATTCTCCAACTTAAAAATGTTGTTGAAGGACTCCCCCTTATTTACAACAGTGGTTCTTTACCTATACGAGGTTGGTTTTCTGTTTTTAAAAAAGTCTTCCCTGCACAATGTGTGCGCATGCGTGCACGCTGTACATTTACTTTCAACTTTCAGGGCTCTTTAACAGTTTCATATGAAGAAACACGACTACAGGACAAATCCCAATTCCATAAGCTTTTGTCTAGATCTTTCAGACTTTAGTCTCAAAGTACTTTTCTCCATTAAAAAATGATTCTTTGAGGTAAGATTGTGCCCAGAGAGTATGCTTAGTTATAATCCGAGGTGATGTGTTATAGTCTCCAGACACTATGTAAGGGAAGATATCATGAGTCAGTGTGCAAAGTGCTGAAGTGGGCGCTAAGTTTTGTAATTTAACTAGTTTTGTAACTTTAATGGTATAACCCTGGGGGGGGACATCATTTGCGTTTTTTTGGTTTTCTTTTTGGAGTGGTGTGTGTTGTGGGGGTGGTCATAATTTCCCCAACTGCATAACTAAGGGTGGTTCAGTGATCTCTCATTTCTCTTACCTCTGAGCTTCTAGACCTTATGATTCCAGGTTATCACTACTTCATGTGGGGCCAGGCCCACTCATTTATTAGGCTAATCATTTATTAGGCTACTCACAATGCAAGGGATTCATAGAGGATCCCAAACCACAGACTGTAGAACCTGACCACCTGTTAGGAGGCAGGTCCAGGGTGTTCTGAGTACAGACAGCTTCTGCTCATCAGTGTCTGCCTCTAATTCTCCCCTCTTCTGGTTCCCTGTTCTTTGAGCTCCTGACTGAAGAGTACCCACTGACTTATCACTGGGTAGACACAGCATTAGCATACTCCCTGCTACATTCATCTCCTTTTTATGTGTGGGTTTCTTTAAAATTCATTTTTTATTACAGTTGCATACAATATTATATTAGTTCAAATTTATAACATAACAACTAGACATTTATATACTTTACAAAGTAATCACCCCATAAGTCGGGTACCCACCTGGTACCATACATAGTTATTACAATGTTATTGACTCTATTTCCTATGCTGTACTTTTCATCTGTGACTATTTTTATAACTGGTAATTTGTACCTTTTAATCCCTTCACCTTTCTTACCCATTCCCTCAACCCTCCTGCATTCACTTCCTTTGAGAAGTGGATATCCTCTCCCTGACTCACTTATCTACCTGGCCCTTCTAGTCATATCCACTCTTGGCAGAGATGTCTTGCCTGCCCAACTCATGTTGCCTTGCTCCCCTTGGCTGCTGGCTGCTCTGGCTGCCCTTATCTCACTATGACACACAGAGACACAGCCTGAGGATGACCATCCCTTCTTAAGGACATCTCTCCTTAGTCAGCTCGGACTGCCAGAACAGAACTTCACAGACTGAGTGGCTTAAAAAATAAACATTTATGTCTGACAGTTCTGGAGGCTGGTAGTTTGAGATCAGGGTGCCAACATGGTTAGGTTGTGGCAGGGTATCAGCAAGCTCCCTCCCTGGCTTGCAGATGGCCACCTTCTCACTATGTGCTCACATGGTGGAGAGAGCCGGAAATCTGGTCCCCTCCTATTCTCATCATGGGAGGCCCCGCCCTCATGACCTCTTCTAAGCCTAATTACCTGCAAAGACTCTATCTCCAAACATCATCACATTGGAGGTTAAAGGCTTCAATATACGGGTTTGGGAGGGACACAAACACTCTCCTCTCTGACCATGGGCTGAGAAGGTGGGCTGAAAAGGGATAAGAAGTGACTGTTAAAGGAAAAGAGAGAGAATTTGGGGCAGGGATAGAAGGTGAAGAGAAGTAAGGAGCCTGAGAGTCTGAATTTTCATTCACCAACTATTTCACTGTTTCTAATTTTAACTTTAGAGAACCTTTCTTGACCCTCATCCAAGCACCCTGATAAACATGTAACTTTCACACTAAAGCACCTTCTAACTTAAGAAAGAGGTTTTCTGGGAAAATGTTGTGCTTTGTTTTGAAACAAATGGAGTGGAATTGGTGACAGCAATTGAATAGAAATCCTTAAATTATCCTCCTCCAGGTCATATATACCCTTTGCCTCAAAGAATCACGTACGATATCATGCATTGTCTGGCAATGTGCTGGCTGGAGACAAAAGAGTCTCACAGATAACAAGAATGTAATCTCCAAATAATCCCATTTTTAGCCTCAACAGGGCAGAGTGTTTCCACGTAGTTGCCTTTTAGAAGAAGGTCAAGATGAGCAGAGACCACAAAGCACATTTCAAGAAGGATATTAGATTTCATTGGGTTCAAGAGCTCAGAAGTGAGTTATTAGAGTTTTGTTTACTATGCCCTCTGGCTATACTCTTAATTAGGTGGAACTGATAAGCTTGATAAATTCTGAACTATTGCTTTCTGTTTGCCAATAACAAAATATTACTGTGTAGGATGTTAGTTATTTTCTGCATCAAACCCTCTCTATTTTCCTAAAGATATCGTTAGTTTCCATTTCAATGGACCTTTTGTTTAGAGGAAGAAGAATGTCCCTTTTACCTTTTTTCAATTAAAGTACCTTGATGACTAATGTGCAATTTCTTCAGTCTTTCCTCTGAACCCCATTCTCTACGCTTCCTTCTCTTCAGGGTTCCAGAGTTTTGCTTTCGTAGGTAATAATTAGATCAAGCAAAGGACTCAGACATAGGTTATTTCCAACTCTCATTAGCAATTCTTAGCTTACATTTTCTTCCTCCTTCTTTCCTTCTTTTCTTTCTTCCTTCCTTCCTTCAACTGTGAATTAAACACATGCTATTGTCACATATCTCATACTTGTAAACATTATATTCCCATTTCAAAATAGTCAGAAGCTATACGGGCAGCATTTTAAGGACCTGCAAACCACTAGCAGTAACAACAAGAACAACACCAACAACAAAAATATGTGTTTATGTTTATAAAGCAATTGCATCCATAGGTTTATACATCCATAAACAAACATGATATACTGGAATATTTTCTTAGTGATGTCCTGCAACCCTAATTAGATCTTAATGAAATATCTAGTCATGTTTTAACAGGTTTAAAAATAATTATTTTACTGTTCTTTTTGTAATGGAAACTTAGAAGTCTAAGAGTTCAATTAATTATCTCAGAGTTGAGACAGTTTGAATGTAGAAGGATTTTTTTCCCAGGGCAGTGTTGAATGTATATTTAAGTCTGGGTTCCATTGCTACAGGCTTGAAAGATATCTTCTTGCTACTCCCCTCATTCAAAAATATCTAGGAAGAATACTCCAAGTAATCACACCTAGGAAATGAACAGATGATTGAGAGGTAAAGGAAAGCATCTAGAGTTTAGAAATGTACAGCAAATGATATTGCCAAGAATATCTGTGGGAAGAGAATAAGTCAGCTATTCTTTAAACTACTCAAAGTGAGGTTCATGAGTTGTCATAAGTTACCTTCAAAAGAGAAGAACATGAAATAATGGCTAAAGTCCTCTTTCATTTCACAGAATAAGATTGCTTTTAGGAAGAATCTATTTAGGAAAATTTTTTTGTATAAGATTTTTCCTTTTGGAATTTATATCAGAAATATGACTTCTGAACAGCTTTTAGTTTCAGGATATTTTCTGTGGTAGCACCATGTTTTCCTGTGGCTGGGCCACTTTGAGGGAAGTATAAGAGAAGGTTGAGGTGGAGAATATAGGGGAAGAAATAAATTAAGGTTTAGAAATGGCAAGTATGTGGGAAAATACAAAAGACTATATAAATTTATTTTTCTCTTCTAAGTTCTTCAAAAGACCTTTAAAATTGTATAAAACAATAATTATAGCACTGTATCTTTGGGTTTATGATATATATACAGCAAGCCTTCAAATAACATTGTTATATTTAATATTGTTCTGTTATAACATTGATGAAATGCTATAGGAACTTGACGCTTATTTTATCAATTAGCTTATGGCAAAATTGGTTTCATTATGTATACATCATTGTTTTGCTTAAAATTGCAGAACCAATCAATAACCTTAAATGAGTACTTACTGTACATGTAATATGTGTAGGAATGATAACATAAAAGAGTGAGGAAATAGAACTATACTGAAGCAAATTTCTATATTTACCAGCATTAAGTCAGAATCAAACTGAGGTAGATCGTTATAATTTAAAATTCATATTGTAATTCCTGGAGCAATCAGAAATAGCTTAAGAAAAGAAAGAGTTCAAAAGGGGTGGGGGATTAAAATAGCACACTAGAAAATATCTATGCAACACAAAATAAAGTAGTGAAAGAGAAACAGGAACAGAAATAACACGTAAGAAAACAAACAGCAAAAATAGCATATGTAAATCCAACCAAATCAACTATTACAGTAAATATGAGTGGACTAAATACATCAATCAAAGGCGAAGATTTTCAGTGGTTTCTTAGATAGACACCAACGTTACCTTCCATAAAAAAAAAAAATTGATAAGTGGTACTTCATTAACATTAAAACCTTTGCTATTCAAAAATCATCATTAAGAAAATCAAAAGACAAGCCACAGATTAAAAGGAAATACCTGCACATCTGATAAAGGACTTGTACTTAGAATACGCATATGTACACATACATACACACACATAAACAGGCACACACAGAAATTATATGTATATACTTACATATATATAAATATAATATGTATTACTGTAAATCATATATTTGTGATAGCTGATAGAGGACTTGTATATGGACTATATATTTTTAAATTCTCTTACAAACTAAATAATAAGAAAATAGCCCAATTAAAAATTGGCAGATTTATAAGCAGTCATTTTACCAAGGAAGTATTCAAGTCTAATAAGTACTTGAAAAAGTGCTCAACATCACTAGTTAGTGGGAAAATACAGATTAAAACTACAGTAAGAAACCACTACATAGCTACTCAAATAGCTCTAACCAAAAATTCTAGCAATACCAAGTGTTAATTAGGATATGGAGAAATTGGAACTCTAATACATTGCTGCCAGGTATGTGAAATGGTACAGCAGCTTGAGAAAACAATTTGGCCTTTTCTTAAAAGGGTAAACATAAATTTAACGTACAACTCGGCAATAACACACTCTCAGGTATTTACCCAAGAGAAATGAAAAACATATGTGCACACAAAGACTTGACTGTAAACATTTATAACATTGTTATTTATAATAGCCCCAAACTGGAGACAAACCAAATGTACATTCACTGGTGAATTGATAGACAAAATATGATATGTCCATACAATTCAGCAATAAAAAGAATGAACTATTAATAAACATTTCAACATGAATGAATTTTAAGAATATTATACTAAATTGAAAAAGCCAGGCAGCAAAGTCTACATGATTTGATTTATAAGAAATGTCCAAAAAAGGCAAATCTGCAGTGACAGAAAACAGCAGGTCAGTGGTTGCCTAAGACTGGGCTGGGAATGAGGATGGCAATAGCCAGGCACAAGGGAATTTTTTAGAATGTTCTAGAACTGGGTCATGGTGATGGTGTGATTATTACACAATGATACAACCATGCTGAACAACATCAAATTTTACATTTACAGTGGATGAATTTTATATGTTATACCTAAACAAAGCTATTAAAAAATACCTTAAAGTTAGATATTCATGGAGCAGGTTGCTTGGTAGAACTATCAAAGAAAATTTCTAGGCAACCTACAGAATGGATAAAAATATTTACAAATCATAATCTGATAAGGGGTTTATATCCAAAATATATAAAGAACTGATACAACTCAATAGGCAAAACAAAACAAAAAAATCCAATTAAAAAAGGAGCAGAAGAACTGAATAGACATTTTTTCAAAGAAGACATACAGATGGCCAACAGGTACATGGAAAAGGGCTCAGCATCACTCATCATCAAGGGAAATGCAAATCAAAACCACAGTGAGATACCACCTCGCACTGTAGGAATGGCTATTGTCAAAAAAAAAAAAAAGAAAGCAAAAACAAGTGTTGAGAATGGAGAAAAGGGAACACTTGTGTCCTGTTGGTGGGAATGGAAATAGTACAGCCACGATGGAAAACAGTATGGAGTTTCCTCTAAAAATTAGAGTAGAACTACCTTATGGCCTAGCAATCCCACTTTCTGGGTATATATCTAAAGGAAACAAAAAACAAGATTTTGAAAGAGATAGTTGCACCCCAGTGTTCACTGTGGCATTCACAATAGCCAAGATATGTTAAGGACTACATATATATATATTTTATATATATATATAATTTACCATATATATATAAAATTTATATATATAGTATATAATTTATTGTGTTTATTTATTTATAAATTATTCAGCCATGAGAAAAGAAGGAAATCCTATTGTTGTCAATAACATAATGGACCCTGGCATTATTGCTAAGTGAAATAAGTCAGAGAGAAGACAAATACTGGTATGATTGATATCACTTATATGTAGAATCTAAAAAAGCTGAATTTTTAGAAACAGAGGGAGTAGTGACTGCAGTTAGCTGTGGGTGGGGAATGGAAAAGATATTGGTCAGAAGGGTACAAACTTCCACTTGTAAGATGAGTAAGTTCTGAGGATCTAGATGTACAACATGATAATTATAGTTAATAAATACTGTACTGTATGCTTGAAAGTGCCAAAAGTATAAATCTTAAATGTACTTACCACAAGAAAAAAGATAATTTTGTGACATGATGGAGGTGCTAGTTAATGCTATGGTGGTAGTCATTTCATAATACGTAAGTGCATATATTTGTATCAAATTCAACGCACTGCACAGCTTAAACTTACGGTGTTATGTGTCAACTATATCTCAATAACCTGGGGGGGAAAGAAAATTTCTTACCCTTCTTTCTCTTTAGTTAATTTTTAAAATGCTAGGCTTATATGAAGTTTGTTCTGGCATCAACCTTTACACGGGAGAAAGTGGTACAGCTGGCAACGTGTTTCAACATTGTGTAACTGGATAATTGGTACTAATGCAAAGAAATGTATTTAATGCCAACAGTAAGTTTTCTTACAGAATATTTATCAACTACCCTCAATATTTTTATGCATTTCATTGTAGATTTTTAGAAATGACCTTTTACAATTTTGTAGGAGAATATATTTAACGAACAAAGGAAAATTAGGTCTATAGACTGTAACTATTATCTTGTGCTTCTCTAAACTGGTTTGAATCATTGTAGGCTAGCCGGGAGAAGATGTATTGTTAGAAACAAAAGTAATCGGCCTTTCTCTATGACTCTTTAATGGGATCTTGCATTAATGTATATTAATGTATCTAAATTAGTATCATTTTTATAACAGTGGAACTTTAGAAACTGGACCAAAAGAAACTATCACTTTCATTGTTTTATAAAAGTAAAATTGAGCAAAACGGTCGATTATAATGTGGTTAGTTTGCATCTATGGTAATTACATTTTGTTTGGCCCATATCATCAAGAATAATGAGGTTCTAGATGTATTCCATTAGCATCTTGATGATACTTCTACTACATGAAATATATATTATATTCTCTGCCTTGTCTTCTCTCACTCAATGCACCCAAACATATCATATGATAACATAATATCATAAGTCTGATTTTAAAAAATACACATGACAGAAATTATGCCCCAATGTATCACTTTCTAAGACTGTAAGTTTATTAAAACAATGTCGCTCTTAAGTTTCTGTTACTAATCAAACCAATTTGACTCTTTAAAGTAAATACAGCCAGAATTTGTCTCAGATTTTTTTAAATGTAGTTGACAAATCTTTGCCCTAGAAGGTTATTTAAAAACAATTGGAGTCTTTCAAGGCCAAATTTGATGATTAAGATGTTTTACAGGTTGGGAATATAATTTTGAATTGTAAACAGAATATCCCAATTCAGTATTGAGATACAGACCTATGTGATTTACAAACTGTTTTAAGGAATGGCAGTATCTATAGATATCAAAGTAGTTTTTCTTTATGGAGATGAGTTTTCTAGAGATGTTGAGTGGGAGGAAATCTTTTAGTCTAACAGTTAGCTAGTATATAATTATTGGGAATCATATATATCATATGGTCAAAACTGTGTTAAAATTTGGACACCTGATGATTTTTTTTTTTTCAGAATTTCTTGGAGAGTTGGAGGGGTTAGCACTCCCTGTCTGTGTGTGACTGAAGATCCTGCTTCTCCTCCCTCCAGTCCGTCTTCTGTTTTGACATCAAGCAACCTTTTAAAATGGTAAGTTAGTGTCTTCTCATTTTAAATCTTTAATTGGTTCTCCAAATTTAAAAACTTGCAACCATTGGCTCTATTTAATCTGAGGGCTTTTTTTTTTTTTTCTGTGTATAATGTCCTGTTACTCTCACTTTTTAAAAAAATTTATTATGGTGGCATCGATTAAGGAAATCCAGTGAGTTTCAAGTATACAATTTAACAGTAAGTCACATATATATATACACATACACACACACACACACACACACACACATGTATTTGCATTGTGTGTTCACCACCCGTAGTTACATTTCTTTCCGTCCCCACATATTTGACCCTTTTTACCTCCTCTACCTCCTCCCTCCTCCAAAACCCCTACCTCTGGTAACGACTAGTTTCCTGCCCATGTCCATGAGTCTCTGTTTGTCCTGTTTGTCACTTTTAGGTTTATATCCCACATATAAGTGATATCGTGTGGTTTTCAACTTTTTCTGTCTGGCTTATTTCATTTAGCATGATTATCTCAAGATCCATCCATACTGTCAAAATGGGAGTATTTCATCTCTTCTTATAGCTGAGTACAATTCCATGGTATATGTGTACCACAGCTTCTTTCCAGTCATCTATTATAGGACGCTTTGGTTGTTTCTAGGTCCTGGCCACCATGAATAATGCTGCTGTGAACATCGTGTGCAAATATCTTTTTGGATAAATATTTTTAATTCTTTGGGGTAAAACTAGTAGAGGAATTGCTGGATCATATGGTAGATCAATTCTTAGATTTTTGAGAAACCTCCATACTGTTTTCCATAGTGGCTGTGCCAATTTACAGCCCTGCCAGCAGTGTGTGAGGGTTTCTTTTTCTCTGCACCCTCTCCAACATTTGTTATTACTTGTCCTGTTGATAACAGTCATTCTAACAGGTGAGATGGTATCAAATTGTGGTTTTGATTTGCATTTCCCTAATAGCTAGTGAAGTTGAGCATCCTTACATATGTTCGTTGGCCCTTTGTCTTCTTGGGAGGAGTGTCTGTTCAGGTCCTCTGCCCATTTTTAAATTGGATTGTCTGTTATTTTTGTTGTTACTGAGTTGTACGAGTTCTTTGTATATTTTGGATATTAGGCCCTTAACGGAGGCTTGCTTGCAAATATATTTTCCATTTGGATGGTTGTCTCTTTGCTTTGTGATGATTTCTTGTGTTGTGCAGAAGCTTTTTAGTTTGATATAGTTCCATTCATTTATTTTTGCTTTTATTTCCCTTGCCTTTGAGGTCAAATTCATAAAATCCTGTTTAAGTCCAAGGTCCTTGAGTTTAGTTCCTATATTTTCTTCTATACATTTTATGGTTTTGGTCTTATATCTTGTCCTTAATTTATTTTTGAGTTAAGTTTGATGTGAGGTGATAGACAACAGTGTAGTTTCATTCTCTTGCAGGTTACTATCCAGTTTTCTCAGCATTATTTATCGAAGAGGCTTTCCTTTCTCCATTGTATATTTTTGGCTCTTTGTCAAAAGTTATTTGCCCCTATAAATAATGGGTTTACTTCGGGACTTTCAATTCTGTTCCACTGGTCTGTGTGTCTGTTTTGATACATGTCATTTTGATTATTGTTGCTTTGTAGTACAATTAAAAGTTAGGCAGAGTGGTACTCCAGCCTCGTTCTTTTTTTCTCAGGATGGCTTTGGAAACTTGGAGTCTTTGGTGCTACATACAAATCTGTTTGATTTTTTTTTCTATTTCTTTAAAAAGTGCTGACAGGATTTTGATAAGGATTGCATTAAATCTGTATAATGCTTTAGGTAATATGGTCATTTTAACCATGTTGATTCTTCCAATCCAAAACATAGAATATCTTTCCATCTCTTTGTGTTTTCTTCATTTTTTTAAATAGATTCTTGTAGTTTTCATCATTCACATATTTCATTGATTAATTCTTAGGTATTTGTTCTTTTTTTGCAATTGCAGAAGGAATTTTTTTTTTCCATTCTTTTTCTGACAATTTGTTATTATAGTATAGGAATGCTATGAATTTTTGAGCATTGATTTTGTATCCTGAAACTTTACTGTATTTGCTTATTATTTCTATTAGTGTTCTTGTGGAATCTTTAGGGTTTTCTATCTAGAGAATGATGTCATCCACAAATAGTGACAGTTTGACTTCTTCGTTTCCTGTTTGGAAGCCTTTTATATCTTTCTCTTGCCTGATTTTACTGCTAGGACCTCCAATATTATTATGAATAACAGTGGTGATATTGAACAGCCTTGTCTTGTTCCTGATCTTAGCCTTTATTATGTCGAGGTACTTTCCTTCTATACTTACTTTAGTAGTGTTTTTGATCATAAATAGATGCTGTATCTTGTCGAAGGCTTTCTCTGCATCTATTGATATATATCATATGATTCTTATTTTAATTTGTTTTATGTGATGTATCACATTAATCAATTTGCACATGTTGAACCATCCTGTGCCCCTGGGATGACGCCCACTTGATCATGGTGTATAATTTTTTAATATGTTGCTGTATTCAGTTCACTAATATTTTATTTAGGATTTTTGCACCTGTGTTCATGAGAGATATTGGTCTGCAGTTTTCTTTTTTCGTGTTATCTTTACCAGATTTTGATGTCAGGGAAATATTGTCCTCATAAAATGAGTTCTGAAGTCTTGCCTCCTCTTCGAGTTTTTGGAAGAGTTTGATGAGAATAGATATTTTAAAATATGGAACACTTCATGAATTTATGTGTCATCCTTGTGCAGGCCCATTGCTAACGTCTGCATTTGTTCCATTTTAGTATATGTGCCGTCAAAGTGAGCTTATTAACCTGAGTTTTAAGTCCCCAGTCTAACATTTCTCAAGTGTCTCTTCTAATCATCATCAGCAAGGGGAGAAGAGTGGCTTCACGTGGACTCAGCACCACCACTTCTGCCTTCCTCCCTTCCAGCTGTGACTCTCTCTTATCAGACCATCTCTGCTGAGCTCTCCCTCTCTGGGGCTCTCAGAGGGTCTCCCCGGGCCTGGCGTGGTGTCCAGGATGTCTGCCTTCTCTTCATGGTTCTGAGGGAGTTTTTTCCTATAAATCTCATTTATTTTCCCATCTCTGGCCCTCAGTGTCTTTCTCCAGCTGGAGGTGCCTGTCTCTCTGAGAGGAAGGGTCCACTAGAGGGACCAGCCCTTAGTGATACATTTTTGCCTCTTTCCCATAAGGCCCTTTTCCTTGGCACACAGATGCTCTGAGAGGCGTGTAGATGGGGTGCGATTTGAACCTTGTATTGTATGCCATCTCCTCTACTTTTTGTCACTTGGGCTCGGTCGCTCACTCTAGCCACTTCATCACGTTTTTTTCCTGACTTGGTGACTTTCTGTCAGCAGCTATTGTTCCTTTATCATCTGCCAGTTCCAGTCCTGACCCACCTCACCCCCAGAGTCCACCAGTCATGTTTGTGGGTGTTGATCCGGATAAGGACAGGGTTTCTGTTCTTTCTTTGGCTCCTGAGCCCCTTTATAAAGCAGAGTCTGTGATTGGGTAAGTGTTCAATTGTCCCTAAACACTCTGTAGCAGTTAGGGAGACACTGACCTGATGCACAGTGGACCCCAGTATGGGGTTGGGGTATTAACGCTGCTCACCCACGGTATTGTTGTCATCTCTCACATAAGGATGTATATGTTCTGACTCCTGTCTGCCTCTCCACGCTCCTCCCTTTCCATCCACCAGCCAACATGAACTACATGAAGTCTCCAATAGGTCATATACTCTGCTCTTCATTCACCTCCCCCCCGCCCAAATGTTTGAGCATTACTGTGTTTTGAGCTCATGAGACAGAATGTAACAGATTAAGGTTCTGGAGGTAGAATGAAGGAGCTTACATTCTGGGGCGGTGGGGGGAGGAGGCATAGAAACAAACAATCACATAAACAAGAAAATATCATATGGTAATGGATACCATTCGAAAATAAAGCAGATTGATATGCTAGAGAGTGTCTGCAGGGCTCTTTACTCTGGAGACCAGGGAAGTCCTTCTGAGGAAGTGACATTTAATTTGAAATCCGAAAGACATCAGCTCACCTTGAGCACCTCTTGGACCAGCACAGGAGTTTGTGTTTTATTCTAAAAATGGGGAAGCCATTGGAGAACATTAAGCACGGTAATGAAGTGGTATGATGTGCTGCTGGATGACGGATTTCGGAGGCATGAGTAGGAAGGAGCAGGAAGACAAGTATATTAGGTTGCCAGGGCATAACAAAACACTACGGAATAGGTGGCTTCAAACAACAGACACTTGTTCCTTGCAGTTCCGGAGGCTGGAAGTTTGAGACCAAGGCTTTGGCGGGGTTGGTCTCTCCTGAGGCCTCTCTCCTTGGCTCACCAACACCACTCTTGCTGTGCCCTCACATGGTCTTTCTTCCCCGCCTGTGCATCCTGGTGTGTCTTTGTGTACCCTAACTCCTCTTAGAAGGACACCGGTCAAATTGGATTAGGGCTCACTCTAAAGGCCTCGCTTTAACGTAATCACTTAATTAAAGCCCTACCTCCAAATACAGTCATGTTTTGATGTACTAGGGGTTACGCCTTCCACATAGGAATTGATGAGGGGAGCAGAGGACACAATTCAGCTCATGACAATAAGTTAGAAGGCAGCTGCACAGTTCAGAGGAGAGAAGACAGAGCTTCTACTAGGAGGTCATGTGGAGATAGAAATAAATGGATTTGGAATACATTTTGGAGTAAAGTCAACAGAACTTAATGATTAGATGTGGGCAGTGAGGGAAAGAAATGGGATCAAGGGTGGCTCCTAGGCTCCAGCTGGAGGCACTGGGTGGACAGTGGTGCCATGTGTTGAGAAGCGGGCTGCTAGACCTCTGAGCAGAGTGTTTTCCTGTGTCAGGAATTCTCATTAAAAACGCACCCACAATCTACTCACTTCAAAACCCGCCGGATTCCCCTCTCCTTCCCATTCTGGCTAACTCCTACTCTTTCTTTAAGACTTCAGCTCGAGAGTGAGCTCCCCAAGGAAGTCTTATCACCACTTCTCCTACCCAGAGACATACTGGATGAGAGTATGCACCCTTCCTGACCCTTCCGAGCACTAAGCATTCATGCCTGGATACTCACAACAATGTCTTGTCATGGCTGGTGTGCTTGTCTGTCTCCTCCATTAGACCATGAGGACAGCAAGCACTCTGGCTTATTCATCACCGTGTCTCAGGGTCTAGAGCAGTGCCTGCACATGGTCCACAACAAATATTAATTTAAATGAAATGAAATGAAATGACTTGCGAGTTTGGGTGGTCACCATTATGCCTCCCAGCTGCCATTTGCAATGGTAAGTTTTGACATTTAGAGACGTTTTTCCATTGCTGTCTTTCAGCACTGACTGTGGCAATGCCTTTTCAGGGTGTTGGTGATGTCCATTTAAATGAGTGTATATTTAAGATGGCAACATCTGGGGGGTTGGAATGAGTAGAACGAACGGTGCTCATTGCCACGTCTCAGATCCCAGGTGCTTTGAAGGCTTCTCTCATCCTCTCATTAGCTGTATTGTTTTAGCAACATTTTCTGTCACAATTTTCTCAAACTTATTGGGGTTTTGCAAGTACATTGCTTTCATTTGTTTTCACAAGTACCTTCAGTACAACATTAAGAAATGCTCATGTGTTTTTTTTTTTCAAATAGTGCCTCTCTTAAGTCTCCTGAATTATTATTTATTATGATGCTAATTTCCTGCAGTGTAACACAGGAAGTTACAGACCCTCAGAAGATCAAGCCTTTCCCTTGGCCAACAGATTTTATACAGACAATCCCTGACTTAGGATGGTTCCGCTTTCAATTTTTTGACTTCACGGTGGTGTGCAAGCAATATGAATTCAGCAGAAACCATACTTCGAATTTTGATCTTTTCCCAGGCTGGGATGTGCGCTAGTTGCTCCCTCACGATGCTGGGCGGCAGCAGTGAGCACAGCTCCCCATCAGCCCTGTGGTCACAGGGTCAACAACTAAAATTCTACAGTACATTCATTGTGTTATGGTTTTGCCCGACTGTTGGCTAACACAGGTGGTATGAACGCGTTTAAGTAGTCTATGCTATGCTGTGATGTTTGAAGTAGGTTAGGTGTATTAAATGTACTTTCAACTTATGATATTTTCAACTTCTAATGGGTTTATCAGAATGTTAGCCCATTGTAAATCAAGGAGCATCAAATATTTGAATGTAGTGATATGAGCACCAGCATAGAAATCTCCAGTACTCCAGGCTAAACTCACGAGATAATGAGAGTGAAACTTGAAACTAGAAAATCATCTCTAAATTACCAAAAATCTAATCAACTGTCAAAAAACACCTCTTACATACACGAGGTTATAATGAAACCCATGCTTGTGGGTGTCTCTTCTTTGGGCTTTCTCTATCTGCCTCTTCCCCTTTCTACATTTTTCTCTATATTCCCACCTTACCTTTTTCCACCTGTTCTTTCTCTGTTCACTCACTTTTCTAGCCCCTATTCATCCTACTGGGGAAAAAAATGAGGAAATAATACTATACATATGTTATACATCATATATGCATATGTGGTTTGTACACATATCACTTAAATACACGTATTTCTTATTATAAAACCTCATAGTTCAGTTTTTGAATTTTAAAATGAATAAGTTAAATATTTTCTATTTCTCTTTCAAAAGTTTTATT
The DNA here is from genome assembly GCA_003508835.1 of Eonycteris spelaea. Taxonomy (NCBI): domain Eukaryota; kingdom Metazoa; phylum Chordata; class Mammalia; order Chiroptera; family Pteropodidae; genus Eonycteris; species Eonycteris spelaea. The sequence goes on from PUFA01000044.1 coordinate 9,510,261, forward strand.
TCCTCTTTGCATTTTTTTTATTGGTATGTGAGTCCTATTTATTTGTCTTTCTAAGAATCAGTTTCCCCCGCCTGCCTTACCCCTGCTGCCTCCCTGCCTCAGGCTGAGCATGAAGAGGGGTGACAATGAGATGAGATGTGCTGAGGAGGGGCTGGGGGGCCAGGGAAACCAGGTCACAACGAGCGGGTTCCCTTTCACCTTTGCATTTTTCCTAGCTACAGCTTTGGACCAAAAAGCTTTATTTAAAACATGAGCTGTATTTTCCTCAATAAATATCAAAAGCCATCTTTCTCATTACAAAGGTGCTTTGCTCTCACACAGAGTCTCATTTTTCAGGGCCGCTTGAGTTGCCAGCTCAGAGCACAGTGCTGGGGGGAGCCTCCCCGAGCCACACTCTTTCTTGTCAGTGCAAAATGAACCAGAAAATTCTCTGAAGCGACAGGACCCAGCAGATAGAGGTTTGATTTTTTTGTGTTCATGTGTGTTATGCATAAGAAATCATTATTTTTCCATGGACCGAGGTCATTTTCTTCCCCCTTTTACTATAGGCCTATAAATTTAATTATTTGGTCACTGCTGCTTTAATTAAAAAGTCTTACTTATCTTTAGAGGTTTCCTTTTTAAATTTCTAGAGATTAGGATTATTCATAGCATGTCAGCTCTTTTTATGTCCCCATACTATATGGTTTCTATAATGATATAAAATGAATTATTGAGATACTAGAAGCTAATCGTATTCTGCATTTCTCTCCTAATAATCTCAGATTACATTAATCATAAATGTCAGCAGTGTCTCTAGATGACTTCTTGACTTTTGACAAAAAGCCTTCGTTTTGGCCCTTTAAATTCCAAGGTCAAGGAGAATGTAACATTCAGAATAATTATTAGCGTTATTTTACCTTGACATTTCATCCCTGCTTCCAGTTTAACATTCCACCCAGGCAATGAAGACGAATGTCATCTTTCGATTCACTGGAGGGAATTACCCCAATTAAACCTGAACTTAAAGGCTATTGGAAACGCTGTATTAATTTGCTGTTCTTCTTTAAAATAGAAAATATTTCATGAAGGAGAAGAATTTTCATTAAAAGCATTAAGGATTTACCATGACATGAACAAGCAATTTTTGAATTGACTTTTTTCTCTCCAGGCTAGAATAATAATCACAGAGTGCCTTGCCAGGCCAGGGTCTCCCTGTCAATGGGCATTCCATCGGGTTGGGCCTCCTTTTCCTTTTAGCTCAAAGGTCATCATTAGTTTTGTCACATCAAAAACGATTAGAAGTGTCTTTTAGAAATCCTGGCCTTTCCCTGTCACAGGGCTTCCGGTCTGTACGACGCTTGATTATAACTTCCTTTCCCCCAACTTCCTCCCATCCCCCACCCCCACATTTTTTTAAAAGTGTCAGGCTAAGGTTGTTGGAGCATGTTCTAAAAAAAGTCTCATCCTACATTTCCTATTTAAGAGCTACTTCTAGAACATAAGCACCATGAAGACAGACCTTATGTGATTTAATCAATGCCAGCACCTAAGACAGATTCAAGCAAGTTTTTTTTTTTTTCTTTTTTTTTTAATTAAAATTATTGGGGCAACATTGATTAAGAAAATCAAATAGGTTTCAAGTATACAATTCAGTAATACGTCATATGTATATTGCATATTGCACTGTGTGTTCATCACCAAAAGCTAAATTTCCTTCTGCCATCAAATATTTGACCTCTCTTAACCCTATCTACTTCCCTCCTCCCTCCTTCCACTGGTAACCACTAATCCCCTGCAGTCTGGCCTGACTCTTGGTTTTAATCCCTTATCGTCATTTCATACAGCCACCTGCCACTTGACACTCCTTGATGTTTCACTTGCATAAAGTTACTATTGCCTTGTAGCTGGGCTTGTCCTAACGTCAAGTTTATTATAGCAAGGGATGTTTCTTTCCTAACGCTGCTATCTCAAATACACAAACAAAATAGCTTGTTCTAACATGCAAAAAAAGTAATAATAGCCATCATGGACATTTAACAAATGTTGACATTAAGCTGTACTTGCTTCATATTTTTAAAGAACTAAATATACAGATACAGACACATTCCCTTCCTAGCTCCCTTCTTGGTACCATTCCCTCCTTATTTCCTCTGCTCGGAGGGAAGCACTAAGCTGAAGTTGATCTTTTTCCTTCAATACATGTTTTTATACTTTGTGCATTTAGGTGTCTATAAATTATATACCACATCATTTTGTGTTTTAAAATTTTATATAATTTAAATTTCATATATTATGCCAAATATATCTGTTATAAACAGTTGAATCCTGTTCCCCTTAAATTCAGATGTTGAAGTCCTGACCCCCCGTACCTCAGAATGGGACCTTATTTAGAGAAAGAGCCATTGCAGGTATAATTAGTGGAGTTACAGTATGGTCATACTGTAGTAGTGTGAGTCCCTGTGACTGGTGACCTTCTAAAAGAATGTCAAGGGAAGAGACAGAAACACCTACAGAGGGAAGATGATGTAAAGACATCATCACAAGGCAAGAAACTCCTGAGATACCAGGAACTAGGAGAGAGGCACGGGATAGATTCTGCCTCAGGGTTCAGAAAGAACCTACGTGCTTAGGTCTTGATCTTGGACTCCCAGCTTCCAAATTATGCAATGATACATTTCTGTCATTTAAGCCACTTAGTTTGTGTACTTTGTTACGGCAGCCCTAGCAAACTAATACAGTATCCTTCTGCAAAGCTGCTTTCTTTAGGCTCATAGATAATGCTTTCTGGATTTAATCATGTTGAAGAAAGCTGCTCACCACCCGCATCTTAAAATATCAAATGTAGGAGGATTAGATGCTTTTTAAAAGAACATAGCCCAATAACACATGCAGCTCTTATTTATTCTTTCATTAAATAATTAAAACAAAACAAAACAAAACAAAACGGCACCAACTATGTGCTAAGCCCTGGGGAGAAAGCAGAAGAAGAGTTAGTAAACTAGGGAGAAGGTCTTTTATAAATAAAGGGAAGTGACCTGAGCTTTGGATATATGCCAGCAGGAAAGGGCAATGGATAATGTGTTTGATGGCAATGAGTGTCTAAGCCAGCGGCTTCTAGGGAAAAGGCAGAGGCTACTGCTTGGCAGTGTCTTTCCGATGATGCTGGAATGCTCATTCTCTATTGCAGCCTTCTCACACTTCAGCCATCAGAGTCCCATGGAGGGCTTGTTAAAACAGATTCTGGGCCCCACTCCCAGGGTTTCTGATTCAAAAGATCTGGGCGGGGCCCAAGAATCTGCATTCTAACAAATTCCCAGATGATGCTAAGGCTCCTGGTGTAGGAAACACTTAAGAACCATTGGTATATTGCACTTCATGGCTCTTTTGTACTTTCTCTATGTTTTTTGTATTTCCTTTTTTATTTAATGAGTTAACTTTCAGCAGGATTAAAAAATTGTGTCATGTCCTGGGTTGCAAAATTTTTGCTCAGTTTAGTTTTTTTAAGTTTCTCATGGGGGGTTAAATTTCAGTGTCCCAGGAAAAGCGTTTTATGTTAGTTTCTTAGTTTCCAGCTCCCACAGCATGCAGGGAAGATGGGTTCAAAGCCCACACCTGTACATATTACAAGCTTGGGTTTTTATTTCTCACTAGTGATTTTCTTTCCCATCTAAGTTTCCTGATAAATGACAGGCTTTCTTAAGCTTTTTACTGCTGCTCTGAGCCTGTGTGGTTTGTTAGCCCCTCTTATGGACTGAATTATATCCCCCAAATCCATACATTAAAGCCTAATACCCAGTACCCTAGAACATGATTATATTTGGAGATAGGGCTTTTTAAAGAGGTAATTAAGATTAAATGAGGTCCTAAGGTGAGACCCTGATTGCATGGGACTGGTGTCTTTATAAGAAGAGAAAGAGATGCCAGGGATTTTCATATAGAGGAAAGGCCATATGAGTACATAGGGAGAAAGTGGCCATCTGTAAGACAGGAAGAGGGGCCTCAGGAGAAGCTAAATCTGCTGGTACCTTGATCTTGGACTTCCAGCCTCTGGACTCAGGAGAAAATAAGTTTATCATAAGCCACCCAGTCTGTGCTGTTTCATCATGGTAGCCTGAGCAGACTATACAGCCCCTTTTAATGTCTGGGGCAGCTCTTCTAGCAGGACTTATCTTCTCATCACCATCTAAAGGCAAAGACTCTATCTCTTATCTCGGAGAGCACTAGAAACTCATGGTTCTGCATCTAGGAACTTGGGAAACCCAGTGAAAATCCTTCAGGCTGCTTCTCATCAGCTCGTACTCATTTCTCTAGCTTTGATTTGTTTCATTCCTGTCGCCTGGTGGGTTTCCCATATTTCCCTTGAAGTTCAGCAATCCTTCTACATTTTTAAATGTTAAATTTTATCCAGTATTTGGGTTTCTTTGTAACTGGAGGAATTTAGGCCATATCAAGTTCATCTGCCATGTTGCTAGAAGTTCAGTGTTACATCCTTAAATTCATTTAACACTTCCTTGCATCTAATTTGATTCACATTCCTCTAGTGGTTTTCATAAGACAGTATTATCAGGTTACAGGTGGAAAACTAAAGGTCAGGGAGTTTAAGTGATTTTTCTCAACGTTGCATAGCTGATAAATAATGGAACTTGTCCTGGAACCTACAAATGCCCCTTCCATGTCACCCTGGCACCTGTTACAGCCAGAGTGCAATAGTAGTCTTTCTATAAAGAACGAGTGATATTCTAGTTCTGTAGGAGAGAGACTTATTTAAAAAGCCATAGAACATGCTTGGAGACTCTCCAAATTTTAGAAAATACTGCTAAAATTCTTCCAAGTAAAGCTGTGAGATGCTGTCAGAAACATCCACATTTGACTGTTTCCCTTCCATAGCTCTAAAGGCATCTTTCAAGAATCCGAGAAAACTTTCTCTTCCACACCATCCATGCCATCAATCCTAAGAGACAGATTTTATCTCTGTTTATGCCTGAAATTTAGCAGAAATTCTCTCTGTTTTCTTCTAGTAGATTCTGTGCCAGCATCCAAAGGATTTTCCTCTCTAGGATATAATCTTGGAACCCTTTAGAGTGCGGTGTGTATTATAGGATGAGGAGTATGGACATATAACTTACCCATGGGGATATAGATTCCAGGTGCTCAGCTTATAGGTAGATTTTAAGGTGGGAGTTGTTTCTTTTTACTGATGGGCTTGGATTTAAAGGAGGTCCTTTCTGGAGAGGAACTTTTCCTCATTGAGACAGCATTCTCTCCTGACTTAACTCGCTATTTGCTACTCTGCATTCTATAATTAGGATCTTTTGATCTCTCATCATCCCTCCCCCAGCCTAGGTCAAGCAAATTACATGCTATCTCCCACCTGTGGAATCTAGAAGAGTCCTCTAGTTTATTTACTCTCTTGACTCCTGCCCTAGATTCATCTCATTTTCCACTCACCTCCATTCTTTTTTGCCTTAATCTCATGTACACTTCTTGCCAACACCCTTAAGTCACTGCTTTCCTGAAACTTCATTTCCTGGCTGGTCTCAAGAGAGTGGCAATGGTTTTGCTTTGATTCCTGCAACTGCTTGTCTTTCTCTCTTAACATGGCTGCTGGAGGGCCTCCAGTGAAATGTGTGGCCCAGCTTTTGTAACCGGGCCTTATCACATGTATTTTACATATTAAAGTTAAAGACATCTTTCTTCTATTGCCTAACCCCATGTAATTCTGTTCTGATTTCCTCACCAGCTTTTTTTTATTCTGTCAAAAGGAATTTTGTCAGATTGGTAGGCAAAAGTTTACAACTTTCCTGAATGAATAACAAAGGTCATTAGATTTTGCTTATTTTTTTAAATGGAACATTTGTTTTTTATTTATTTGTTTTCTTTTTTATTTCTTTTTAAAATTTAACTATAGTTGGCATACAATATTATATTAATTTCAGGTATATCATATACTGATTCAATATTTATATACCTTACAATGTGGTCATCACACTATCTTATAACCATCTGTCACCATGCAAAGTTATCAAAATATTGACTTTTCCCTTTACCTTTTTACCCAACAGCCACCCCCTCTATTCTGGCAATATTATTTTGATCTGTTTTGATGAGTCTGTTTTTGTTTTTTGTTCATTTGTTTGTTGTTGTTGTTGTTGTTGTTTAGAGTCCATATGTAAGTGAAATCATACAGTATTTGTCTTTCTCTGTCTGACTTATTTCACTTAGCATAATACTCTCTGGATCCATCCATGTCATTATAAATGGCAAGATTCCATTCCTTTTTATGGCTGAGTAATATTCCATTGTGTGTATATACACATCTTCTTTATCCATTCATCTCTTGATGGACACCTAGGTTGTTTCCATAGCTTGGCTATTGTAAGTAATGCTACAGTGAACATAGGGGTACATATATCTTTTCGAATGAGTGTTTTCATTTTCTCGGGCTACATACCCAGAGGTGGAATTGCTGGTCAAGTGGTAGATCTATTTTTAAATACTATATTTTTGAGGACTCATCATACTGTTTTTCATAGTGGCTGCACCAAGTTACAATCCTACCAACAGTGCACAAGCGTTCCCCTTTCTTCATATACTGGCCAACATGTTTGTCATTTGTTAACATTTTGATAATAGCCATTTTGACAAATGTGAGGCGATATCTTCTTGTGCTTTTGATTTGCATTTCCCTGGTGATTAGTGATGTTGAGCATTTTTTTCATATGTCTGTTGGCCATCTTTATATCTTTTTTGGAGAAATGTCTATTCATGTCCTTCGCCCTTTTTTGATCAGATTGTTCATTTTGTTGTATTTTTGTTTGTTTGTTTCCATTGTATAAGTTCTTTATATATTTCGGATATTAACTCCTTATTGGATATGTAATTTGTGAATATCTCCTCTCATTCAGTAGGTTGTCTTTCATTTTGTTGATGGTTTCCTTTGCTATGCAGAGGGTTTTTAGTTTGATGTAGTCCCATTTGTTGATTTTTTCTTTTGTTACCCTTGCTGGAAGAGGCATATCTAAAATGGTATTACTGAGACTGGTGTCAAAGAGTTTATTACATATATTTTCTTCTAGGAGTTTTATGGTTTTAGTTCTTACATTTAAATTTTTGAATTTATTCACATTTTTGAATTAAATTTTGAATTTATTTACTTACATTTAATTCATTTTGAATTTATTTTTGTATATGGGATGAGAGAGTGGTCCAGTTTCTTTCTTTCTTATTTATTTTTGCTTGTATCTGTCTAGTTTTCCCAACACTACTTATTAAAGAGACTGTCATTTTTCATTGTATATTCTTGCCTCCTTTGTCAAAGATTAATTGACCAAATAAGTGAGGATTTACTTCTGGGCTCTCTATTCTGTTTCATTGATCTTTGTGTCTATTTTTGTGCCAGTACCGTGCTGTTTTGTTTATTTTAGCTTTGTAATAGAGTTTGAAATTAGGGGGTGTGACACCTCCAACTTTGTTTTTTTTTTTCTTCTCAGGATTGCTTTGGCTATTCATGGTCTTTTGTGGTTGATATAAATTTTAGAATTTTTTTTTTTTAGTTCTGAGAAGAATGTCATTGATATTTTGATAGAGCTTGCACTGAATCTGTAGATTTCTTCAGATAGTGTAGATACTTTAATAATACTAATCCTTCAACCCAGGAGCATGGTATATCCTTCCATTTATTTGTGTCCTCTTCAATTTCTTTCTTCAGTGGGTTTAATTTTTAAAGTGTTTTTATTTTTCATTAATACACAAACTTTTTTTAAAACAACTTGTTAATGGAGAATTGTTATTGGATATAAAATTTCAACCTTGCAAGATGAGAAAGTTCTGGAGATTGAGTATACAACAATGAATATATTTAACACTACAGAACTATATACTTAAAAATGGTTAAGACGGTAAATTTATGTTATATGTATTTACTGCAATTAAAAAGAAAACCCAAAACAACTTATCTTCAATTTTACATATTTTTGCGAGCTGCCTAAATCCTTTTTGTAACAAATCTAATTACAAGTTAACAGACAAGTTGTCTGCGTTTCCACCATTCTATTTTGTCCGACTGATAGTGGCATAGAAAGCCCACCTTTGCTTCTATATGCTTAAGTGTTTTTCATGGACATAGTTACAATCACAGTATGTAGTTAAAGCAAAAGAATTCTTCTTACCACCATGAATTATGGTGCTTCTTTTTTTTTCAGCCTTTCAAAGGAACCCTGTCCAGACAGATGTGGATGCTCAAGGCCAGACCGCTCCTTTATGCTCCTTGTTGCCAGGATTATATCATTACAGTAGCACGCCCTGTCCAAGTTGTCAGGCACACGCTATGCCATATAGATAATCATGGAAAAGAAAGTTTATGTCTTTGGAGTAATGTCCTCTAGCTCTGTTTTCTTCTAATTTATTAAATATGAGAAAACAAGGTCGAGGTCAAGCCCACGTGGTCTTGGTCCTGTCAGCACAAAAGGCATTTCTCAACAAAACTGTGTTGGAAGTGTCATGCTGACAAGAAGTCATGGGGATATTATCAAAGCAACTTGGGAATGTGGTCTCTTCTTGGGGAACAAAAGATGCTGCTTACACCTGCCGTGTGCCCTTCAGTGATTACCTCTGGCTTCACTGGGTGCTTACGTGCTAGCCACACTCACAGCTGGCCTTAGTTATGCCAGGAATCTGTTTAATTGTCTAACATGGTTTAAAGCTTCTCAGGAGATTCAGGTGATTATTTCGAATAGCAGGAATTTCTTATAAAATGGCTGGGGGGATTCAAAAATCAGATACATAGTATAACACTTGGATCATTTTTGAAGTGCATCTATTTTTATTTTCTTCCTGAGACCGAAATGCTCTTGGCAAAGTCAATCCCTGAAATGATGAATATCTTAAGTCATGGAGTCCAGAAGAAGGCAGGGGGCCCAGTGTGCTAGGAAGTAAAGCAGGAAAGAACTCCAATGTGAATATTTGCCTGTGACTGCCTGGGTGAATAAATCCTTGGACAAAATAGAACTTTTCTTATATGAAAAAAGAACCCTGATATTTATTGATAATCTAATAGCACCATGTACTTCACTCCAGCAGCAGCTGTGCAATCATGTGTAAAGTTACAGAGGTTTCTGCATCTGTAAATTAAATACTCTTGGGGATTTTCCAAAAACAGCAAAAACATTATCTGAATAATTGCTATGAAGGAATTTGGCTTCTCAGGTGGACTTTAAAAATCTGTTAGCTTACCAAGATTTCTTGTCTTTGCATTCCTACTTAAGTATGTTGGAAAACAACAGACGAAGGCATCATGTAGTTGTACACTTACATTTTCTCTCTTTTAACCTATTTACCCAGCCCTTGATTTTGTGTTTCTGCTCATTTTCTCGTCTCACATTGAAAAGTTCTAGTACTAAATGTCTGTGAATAGCCAGCCATATTTGAACTCTGAAACTAGTTTGTTAAGCCTTGAAGTTTTTTGGGTTTTCTTTTTTGTTTGTTTGGAGGTTTTTTGTTTTGTTTTGTTTTGTTTTCACCAGTACTTTCTTAATCTATTTTTGTGCCCTAGGGTATTAAAAGCAGATAATGATGGAAAATACTTACATTGTGCCAGGCACAATTCTTAGCATGTTAAATAAATTAACTTACTTAGTCTTCTTATACTTTCTATCATTATCCTTTAGAAAAGGAAGCAGAGGCACAAGCTGGTTAAGGAACTGCCCTGGTGTTTTCTAGGTAGTGAGTGGAAAAGCTGGGAGAGGAGCCAGGCCTCATCCTTGTCTGACACACTGGATTCGCTGTCAGTCGGGGCTTCTGCAATGGTATGCTGGGGAAGTGTAACAACTAGTTCTCAAACAAACAAAGAGAGTCCTCTTTGTTAGCAGCCTTAGCTAACTTCCGTGGTTCAGTATTGTCTGACTGACTTCAAACTGCCAGTGGGAATTCATCTGGCTCCCAAACTTCTGAAAATGGAACCATTGGCTTTCATGAGCCAGCGTGAACAAGGTCTGCACAGCATCTCTCTATTTTCATCATCAACAACTGAGGGATGGTGTATGTGCTGCGTGCAACTGCCTTCACAAATAGCCCCATGACCGGACGTCTGGGGAGACTTAGCAGGGAGAGCTGGCTGCTTCTGCACCCATCTCCTGCCTCTTCAGCCATTACTGACTTCTTGCGCCCTTCCCTTTATGACATCTTTCACACTGTGCCCAGGGTCAGAAGCCAGCCAGGGAGGCCCCCTCTCAGGTCAAGTGTAGGAGGGCAGGGGGCAGCTTGCTTAGGCGAATACACAGGAAAACAAATAGGATCTTTTTGGAGGAAGGATGGTTCCGTCCCTCCTCTAGACGAGGACCTGGGCTCAGCGGGAATAACTGCCTGAGCCAAGGGAACTACAGTAAGTTCATAGCAGACCCAGTCTCTTGAGAAAAGGATGCTTAAGAGTATTAATAGGGACATGTAATAGGGACATTGCTAACACTCCAGGCTGATTTTCATCGATACCTGACCTTAGTCCACACTGGCAGTGAACTATTGGAGAGGTGTACAGAAGGAAGGGATGCTGGCCTCACTGACCAAGGACCCATGAAGGGACATGGTTTGACCAATTTCCGTACTTATGTTAAGGCTCTTCCTTTGATTCTTTAAGGATTGATCTTGTGGCATTCATGTTGTATCTCAACACAGCTTTCCTTGAGTCCCCAGACTGGGCCTGGGCTTTGCTCGATGTCAACAAGGTCCTTAGAAACGGCTTAAGTCAATACAAATGAAACCAGCCAATGAGTTTTTTAGAGGCAAGAAATAAGGGGATGTGCTTATTGTAGCTCTGTCAAGGTCGCTGCTACACGGAAAGGGTATTTAGGGTGAAACACATGAGAAAACTGGAATAGGCTTTTTAATACAACTAAATTTTATTTTAATTTTTGATTTATTGTGTTTTTATTGGGGGGGTGTTTTTGCTGATAAGGGGAAATATACCTTGTGTCCTATTATCAATTACTTTATTTTCATGTTATACTGTTTAAAGTACCACATTTCAACCCTGTCTCTGGATTCCCCTGAGAGAAAACCTCATTCAGTTTCATATGACATCAGGGGAAAGCACTGTTTTGAGGGTGTTAGTGGGGCGGGTAGGGGTGTCACTCGTGGTGCAGGCCAGTGAGGCAGGAATGGCCCTCTTTATCATTCCTTCTGTGCCTGTGCCTGGTTCCGTCCCAGTGACTGGGCACCTTCATCACTGCTGCTGAGGCTAGATGGGCTTGCTACACCTCTCCCTGCTTCTACAAGGTTCCCTGAGCTCCAGACAGAATGATTAATGGCCTTTTGGGTCAACCCTAAAAAACTGAGGAGACAAATATACCTCATTCGTGGGGAAACAAGCCCAGGACATATATTATCTAGGAAAAATGAGATAGCCAGCGAGCTATTTCATTGGGTATTTATCAGCTTTATTCTTTATTATAAAACTTTATTTGTGTGTGTGTATATATATATACACATACACACAAATAAGTTTTATAATATATAATTAATAATAATATATTTTTATAATATATATAAATATACTATATATACATACTTTAAAAGAACAAGAAGAAAGCACTAAATACTAGAATATTATTCAGAAAACACTAAATACTAGAATATTATTCAGGGATAGCTTTTTTACATTATTTTTCTCATTACAAAAGGTGAGCAAGACTTACATAAAAGTAGGTTGTAAAGCAAAAAAGAAAATAAAAATAATCTGTATTTTTTTAGTCACACAAATAAACTATTAACAGTTTGGTATATATCTTTCCAGTTACTCATTGATGCATACAGAAACATTTATTTAAGCACTTTTTAAAACTTAATATATGGTGAGAATTCAACAGAAAACTTTATGAAAAAAAGTTTTGACATACTACCCAGTAGTACCCACTAAAAAAAGTTAGCTGTTAGTTATTATTTTTCTTTCTGTATCAGATATCATTACCTATCTTATTTCTAATTATAAGCAATTCTATAATGATATTTTTTAGAATAAATCCTTTCACACAGCCATTATTGTTTCTTTAGTATAGTTCCTGGAAGATGACTTGCTGGGTCAAAAGATATTCACTTACTAAATGGCTCTTTCTCAAGCCTTTACTCTTTGCCAGCAACTGTCTTAGGAACCAGCAATAACTGTCAGAATAATAAGACATGCATGGTACCTGCTCTGATGGGGCTTACACTCCAGGGAGAGAGAAAACAAACAATTACAGGAAACTCAAAGAAAAGCAAACTCAAATGTTTAAAAAATATGAAAAGACGCTGAGCATCTTTAATAGTGAGAGAAATGCAAATTAAAATAACAGTGAGGTGCCATTTTATACCCATTAGAGTGACAAATAGGTGTTCATATAGCTGACTGAAATGTGAATTATTGTTATAGCCTTTTAGGAAAGTAATCTAACCACATCAATAAAAAATAAAATGCACATATACTTTAACTCAGCACTCCAGGAATTTATCCATAAAAATAGTATTTAAGAACATATATTTGAAGGAGATCCTAATATAACACCCCAAAATATGCCACTTTGGCAGGAGGAAGATTCTGAGCTGGAGGAGTCATAGGAGGAACTCTCTGCCCTCTAAAGTTCTGCCTTGTGGCAGGGCATAAATTTCCCCTTGTAAAGGAAGGCATCCTTCCTCCCCTTCCCCATAGCAGGAAGGAGAGGTGACTCCTCACTGGAGACAGCACTGGCGTAGATCTGCACAAATGAACCTTACTAAACAACCATTGTCTTCCATTAATTTCCCCTATATATTTAGCTTCCTACAATTTACCACCCCTAGACACCCAAATCCCTTTTCCTTTACTTTGTCACTTCACACTTTGTCACCCTCTGTTTAAATGGTATGTAAACACTGGGACCTAACCACTTCTTTAGAGTTTCCCTTCTTTACTCTGAAACTTCTCTGCGCCTGTGTAGTAAACTTTTTCTGTTAATTTGTCTTTTATCAGTTTCATTTGCAGGCTCCAGGAACTGAAACTGGGGTTGAGGAAAAGGTTTTTTTTTTCTTCCTTACACATTCAACAGTATTTATTACGGTATTGCTCATAATGGCAAAGACCTGGAAACAAAAAGATCAAAAGAGGAATTTTGATATAGTTACTCCATGGGGATTTTTATGCATTCTTTATTTCTCTTATGACATTACCCATAGATGTGGTACTATATGTATTTATGTAAAGAAATCAGGGAAACTAGATTTAGGGATATCCATGATATACTATTAAGCGAAAGAAGGAAGGGAAAAAGTTTTAGAGCAATGAAAAGGTATGATTTGTTTTCAGTGACAAACAAGCCAGCAAACTCATAAATATATGTATAAGTTTATATATTTATATGATCAAAAAGAAATATGTGTACAGATACCTAGCACAGTATCAATATAGGTTACTGTTGAGAGATGGAATGAGGTAGATGATTAGCTTCTTTCTTTTACACCTTATCTTGTATTACTTTTATAAAGTATCAAATAAAAAGAATTTTCACAATTAGCAGTTTATTACTATAAGACACTACAGAGAAGATTGAGAGTGTTCTAGGAGCTTGTAGCAGAAGCACCTAGCACTCCTCTTCCAACTTCCATATGTATTATCCAACTGAAGGGCTAGCTATAGGCCGATCCTTGTCCAGGAATGAGGAGGCCATGAAGGGGCATGTGTAACAGGTTGCGGCCATAATTACTGGTCTTTGTTTTCAGACTATGAGATAGAGTAATCACTTGCATAGATTGCCATTTCTTGGGCTCACTGTAGTTAATGAAAGAATTTTACCAAGGCACAGAATTATAAACAGATTATATGTAGTACAGAAAAAGGGTAACCTTTCAGCTCTGGAGCATTCTAGTCCTGATCCTCAAGTCTTTCATCTGTATGTTGGGTACCTTCTCTTTTACCCACTGCAGGATTGTCAGCAAGATCATATGAGATAAAAATATATGAAAATGCCTAGCAGAAAACCTGATAAAAGGTAAATATGTTATTTGGTCTGAATCTGCCCACTCAATCTCACAGAGCTGTCATAAAGAACAAAGCAGGAGCAGATGTGAGGGTGCTTTGGAAAGTGTGAGGCGTGAAACAAAAGTGAGGCAATAAGAAGGCAGGGAGAGGGCAGCGGTAGAACCCGAGGGCCTTGGCATTCGCTTCAGTTCTTGGATGTGCTCGCTGCACACTATCACTGCAAACGCTTTAACCAAGTTCAAGAAATTGGTTACTTGTCTAACGGCTGGGAGAATGAGGAACTGGATGAAGTGAAGTGCTCCAAAGGAATGTCTGGCACAAAGTCTTTATTTCCAGAACTTTCCAGTGCTGGCAGGTGTGAGATTGTGCAGTCACTGAGAGCCTTGCCAAGGAGATTCAGTGTTAACTGCTGAACGTGAAGGGGAAAGTCCCTTGGTGGGCCGTGTGTGCTGTTAAAGGCAAGTTACAGAAGAGGGTTCAATAAATAGTTCCAAAACACTTTGCAGGCATTGAGACTTGGCCAATTACAGAGTCGAAGTGTTTTGGCCAGCTCTGAAGTGTGGGGAAAAAGTGATGAGACAAAGCTTGTCTCTTAGCATTCTTTTCGTAATGTTCTGTGTGTACCAAGTGTCTCGTAGCACAAGGTGAAAACATTTGAAGGAAAAAGGAAAGGAAAAAAATACTGATTTACATTTATGAAAATGAAGCCTTTGAGTATCTTTCCCCTGTATTCACCTGAAACACAGTAAGCATTCCAGGTTTTTGCAAACCCAGCTTTCATTATGCTGCACAATTTTTTGTATGCTTTGACCTTGAGGTTGATAATCTGCTTCCAAACAATTTCCAGTCCCAGTCCTTCTTAGAGAAGAAATGAAGCTCCTGTGACAGCTGGATACACCCACACGTACACCAGCTATGGAAGGGGAATGAGACTAGAGCACCCTTGGTCTGTAGGTAGTTCAAAGTCAAAGGACTGAGGTCAAAGAATGAGACTATGACCAAAACTTTATACTTCGGTTTTGAGTTCTAAGGTAAATGTCTTATCCTGGTCTGCTTCCTTGCTTACCCCTCTTTAATCTGCCTTTTCCTCCTTGATGACCTAATTATCTCAAGTTAGGTCATGTGGAAATCCTGTTAAATAAGTGATCTTAACCAAAATCCCCTCCTGTTCTTACATCCTGTGGTCAGCAGAAGTAGCTATAGATAGTCATTAATTAACCTTTTAGTTCTTGCTGTTTCTGTTGGCTTCAGACATGCAAGGCTTTGGTATAAAAACAGCAGCCAGTAATCACAGCTCAGTAGTTTCCTGAGTTTATGTGAACGAATATTCAGAAAAAATTGAGGGTTCTGTGTATTCAATAGCTTAAAATTTTTATTTTTATTTTGAAAAAATCAGTCTTAAAATTGCTATAGGTACAAAGCCCTTTGGGCGATTCTAGGCCCAGTTCTGCTATGGAGGAGGGCTTTGTAGCGTCACCCTTTTTTCATATATGATTTGAATTAGAGGATTATGTAGTTCTTCTTCTTAAAAAAAAATTTCTATGATTCCATGATTCTGCTGCCTCAGGCAATAGTTTAGGATTACCAGATTTAGCAATATTTGGGACATACTTATTCTAAAAAATTATTCATTGTTTATTGAAATTTAAATTTAACTGGGTGTTCTGGCAACCCTACTACGGTTAAAATATTGTTGGAGGGACAGCAGCTGATCCTGGCTCTGTTCCCTTGCCTGGGAGGCAAGGCAAGACAAGAAGAAGGGGCCTCTGAGAACGGGCTCCCTCCTGCCCCCATCTCAGTGGCTCACTGCAGCTAAGAAAAGGCCCCACCATCCCAGTCAACTTTTCTCTAATCAGGGACATGTCACACTCAATCCTCTCTGGTTCCTTTTAGGCAGAAAAGCTCAATCTTATATTTGATTTGGATTTGTTTCCAATTAGCATTAAAAAAGGAAGGAAAAAAAAAAAACCCTCACTGCAGGGAAACAATTCTTTTTCTTTCTCCATGGAATTAAATTCTAACACATGACCAAGGAGGTACGTTGCCCCTCAACAGAAAATGTTGGACGTTGTGTGCATGAGAATAAAATTTACTTTACGAGGGTGACGTATGCAACGCCTCAGTGAAAATAAGAGTAGTCTGAATCAAGAAGTAGGATTTGCCTGAAAAAAAAAGGGAGGGAGTTACATCTGCACAACATTCAGTAGCTTATACTCTTTCTAACATCGTTTGATTTAACTCTTAAAATAACCCAATAAAAGGGGCATAGTACTAGTTACATTTTATAGGTAAGGAATTTGGCCTAGAAATGTTTTTTAATCAGATTCTTCAGCTAGTAAATAGGGACTTAACCAAATCCCTCACTAGCCCGTGGAGGAACCAGGTTCTTGACACAGTGACTTTGCTCTCCCCACTCAGGAGCCCAGCTATGTGAGGAGTCTTCTGGAAGGGAGTCACGTATTTAGAGGGTACCTGTGGTTTAGAAAGAAAACGCTACTGCCTTTCAACGCTTTTGGCAGAATGGTAACACGTCAGTCTCTACTCAGGCTCCTTTTTGCTCCCTACTCTTTTGGCCTCTCCAGCAAGCCACAACACAGGGCTTTGAGAGCCGGCTGGTAAAACTACCAACCGTCTGATCAGAATTCTCTCCACAGAGGAGACTGCAGCACAGATTGTTGAAATTGGAGCATAGACATCCAGTCAAGCCGGTGCTTGCTTCCTATGCCTTTGGTGATTAGGCTGCACTCAGCCTTGGCAGCTCCGGAAATACTCAGGAAAGCTCCAATTCAGAGTAGGTAATAAAGAGCACGCACATTCCCTAGTAGTGGCTTAGGGAAAACAATACGTATTCTCCTTTCTCTCTTATTGCTGATATGCGAACACACCCTCCGTGTGTCTGATCGGTGACTAGTAATAACTCAATGAGCACTGGTCAAATTCACTTCTGTGGTTTCTGGATGGATAGTCTAGACTGACTAGGTTCCAGGGGTTATTTGCGCCAGGAAACTGGAAAATTGACCACCAGAGCTCTTATACAAGCTTCCCCATACTTCTCTGAAACAGATCAGCTAGTGTTAGGGTTTTGAGTACTAGGTAGCATTATTTTCTTTTACATGGATATCCCCAAATGTTTTCTTGTTGCATTTGAAAGTATGTCTACTGATTTTATCTTAATTTAATTTTATTTGTTTGTGTTGCTCCTGGAAAATAAATCGCTTGCATCCCCTGTGTTCTGTGTGAATAACAGTTGTATTTATTCATTTCCCTTTTTTATATATTTATATATTTTTAATCACTTATGAGGAAGAATAAAACCTACTGAAACCACATCGGACTGATGACTTTAAGAAAATACATAGCGCTGAGATTATGGGTGACTTTTTAGTTTCTTCTTTTACTCATAAATACAAAATCCCTTTAAAAAGAAAGCAAAAACAATTATTACAGAAAGGAAACCTTCAATGCCCAAATCTACATCTAAAAACCGATCTCCCCAACCGCCTAACAGTCTCATCTTTCTAGCTGTTGACAAACAACACACATTAACATAATTGAGATAATTAAGGGCAGTGCCAGGTAGTGTTATCATACAGGCTTCTGCAGTTCAGGGACTGCCAATTTCCGCTCCCTTCTAACAGCCTGAAGGCATGGAGATTAACACCTACAAAGTGTGGTGGCTTGAATATAGATGAGAGAAGAGAGACAGGCTGCTTCCTTTGATTAAAACATTAGAAGAATAATTATTACAATAGTGAAATGGCTTCAGCCTTCTGTTAAGATTTTTTTTTTCTCCTCCAGTTTACTGTCTATCTCTGATACTTTTTTTTTTTTCATTTCTCCATATGGCAAATTACTGTCATTGAAAATCTTATACTTCAAGTTGAAAACATTTTCTGTGGAGTGAGTTAGTGGTCCCCAAGATGGGGTAATTTTCATTGTTGCTGAGGAGAGGAGAATATTACTTCTGAAGACCCAGCAGGCATTTTATTAAACAATTGTACCAGCTGGAAACAAATTATTGCCTTTATTCGAAAATACCATTTAGAAGTAGAATGCTTTCATTTCAGTGGGAAATAAGTGTTGGGACCAGCTAGGGTTCTCACGTTGGTGGATTTTTTTAACAGGCCAACCTAGACCCAAATCATGATCAACGTTAAGGCTATTGGCTGCTGTTTTTGCACCAAGGCCATGATTGCTTTTAAGTCAGAGACTGATTCCACTGTCACTCTTTTCTGTCTGGAATATTTATGAAGGCATAGAGGGAGAGAGACACACATACTGAGCAAAACCCAAATGCAATATTAATGCACCTCTTCTTCTCAGATTTCTACAAAATTATTACATATAGATTATTGTGACACACCTCTGGTCCTACCATGGTATGAGACAAGATATGGGCACCACGTTTTCGCAAAAAAAAAAGAAAATGAAGCAGTGCTGGCCAGTATTTCTAAAGGCTGTATTATCCAGAACTTGGTTCTGTTCTTGGTAAAAAACAAAACAAAACAAAACAAAATAAACATGTTCTGCTAAAAGTAGCACAGGCTGTGTTATCAGCTAATGTATCCATTCTGTATATTTAGTGGGAAAATAAAGTGTATCAGGACAGTGTAATTTAGAAGGGTGGAGAGAGCCACATAATTTCCAGGGCAGGGAAAAGTCTACTCTTCGGTGCATTTTTGGTGGAACTGATCTGTTGTGGCAGTAATTTCCAGCTTCCTTTTTTTTTTCTATGCATAGTCTCTTTTTTTGTAATGGAAAAATATAGCACAAGACCCTGAAAATTGGGGAGTGGCTACTGAGAAAGCTGTCTATTGCTTTCTTACTCGAATTTTCTTACTATTGCCTTCTTGCTCGTTACCTGTTTATAAGTAAAATTAAGTGCTTTCCTGTCAGAAACTTAATTGAACTGGGCATATTCAAATTCTGAGGGGAAAGCACCTTTTGGTCATCTCATTCCTTCAAAATGTGCTGTGCCTTTTGACTTAATCAATTAAAACAAGAGAGCCCTTTATGTAATTGTGCAAGTCAGGAACCCAGATAATTTTCTCAACCAAATCGTCCTCCTCAGTCCTCTCTGGATCCAGGCTCTCCCTTGTAATTTCTCAAGGGAGACAGAAGTCAACTCTGGGTAAACAAGCAGCTTTTTTGAAGATGATGAAACTGAGACAATTAAAATATTGTACTAGATTAAATGGCGGGGAGGGGGACATGAACAGGGAAGGCTTGCACTTTAGATAACAGACATAGGAAGTTAGCCAAATAGAGTCCCATTTTAGTAGCTCAGAAAATGTCAAAGAACTATTCCCACTATTCTGAGCAGAGTGAGAGAATGCAGCCAAGTACAGTAGCATTACCTTAATTCTCTATGAAATACAAGTCAAGTCTCTGGTGGAAGTTTCTGACCATCTCCAACTCCATTTAATTTGGCTGGTTTGCTGGTCCTGTGAGAAGATTCCCTTCCTTTCTAATTGCAGCCCCTCCTCTCTCCCCAACAATTCTTCTCTCTAAAACCAAGGAAGGTGTTTCTTGCCTGTTCAAAAATCAAGAGAGGAGCTGAAATCAGGTCTGTGTAGTGGGCCTGGTTTTCTTGTTACGTGGAGGTATAGAATTGCGGCAGCTCAAAAAAGAGAGAAATCTCATATTCTCACTCTCTCTCTCTTTCTCTCTCTCTTGCCCTCTTGTCTGTCTCTGTCTTTCTCTACCTCTCTGTCTATGTCGTCTCTCCCTCCCTCTCTCTTTCTCCTCCCTGCTCTCTGCATGTGAAATTTAACAACAACAACAACAAAAATACATTTTAAAAAATGAAGTACCTGTGTACATTTCCTGTGCTGCTATAACAAATTACCAGGCACTTGTGGCTTAAGCCTCACGGTTCTGGAGGCTTGAAGTCTAAAATCAAGGTATCAATAGGCCTGTACTCCCTTCAAACAGAAAGAATCTGTTCCTTGTCTCTTCCAGCTTCTGGTGACTATTGGCATCCCTTGGCTTGTAGTGGCATCATTTTCATCTCTGCCTCCATCTTCACATATCCTTTACTCTGTTTATCTCTATTGAGAATACTTGTCATTGGTCTTATGGATTATGTCCACCCACATAATCCATAATGATCTCATCTCAAGACCCTTAGCTTAATTATGTGTACAAAATCCTTGTTTAAATAAGTTCACATTCAGAGATTCTGGGGCTTAGGACACGGGCACATCTTTGAGGGGGCACCATCTAGCCCACTACAGTATCCATAATTGATTATTTGTTCATAGAAGATATTTGGAAATAGGTACAGTATTATAAATTGGTTGGTTTGCATAAATGTATTTCTTTCTTTTATATGCTTTAATTTATTCCAGAAATGTTTTAAGATAGAGGCATACATGACCATATATTGTTTATGAAGAGAATTGATGTGTTTTCTAGATTTGTATTGTTCTTGCAGATACATTCTGTGGGAATCGCAAGACCTTCTCAGGTGCATCCCAACACAAGGAGCTCTCATTCCCAAAAGGAGGGAGAAGCTATTTCTGCTCTGGTCTTGCCCCTGTTTATAAAGGACCTTGTCAACCCAGTTTTGCCTCTTCTCCTGGTAAGCTTCTCCCACAGGCTCTTTCAAAGGCAATGATTCTCTACCTTCTTGCAATTTTAGACGCTCATTAACTCCTTGTTGACTCATGTTCCTTAAAGGAGGTTAAGGGGAGAAATGTCCTCAACACCCCAGAAATCTCCCTAGTTAGGTGGTCAAAGCTGAAGAGACAGCTGACCTCCACTGACTAGCACTCATTCCTTTGCCTTGCAACAGGAAGTACAGCCAACAAACTTAAGTGAGACATGGTGATTGGGCTATAAAATGAAAGCCATGCTCCCTTCTTCCATGTGCTTCTTGCCGCTGTTCCCTGAAGCTCACATGCCATTTCTCTCTCATACATCTTGCACAACGGGCAGTACTATTAGTAAACTTAGTTAGGCTCCTCTTAGGGCAAAGCCACATTTTCAACTCTAGCTTTCCGTAATCAAGTCCGAATGTGCTGGTCCCAATTCTTGAATTTGGTGATAAAGGGTGAATGGAGCCCTTACTTAGACCTTGAACACTTTGCAGTCAAGATGCAGGCATTCCTGGGTTCTTAGGTAAAAGGCCTTCAAAATGTTATTAAAACCTCTCTCAGGAGACATTCACTTCTTTGGTTGGCTCACTGAAATATACTATTTGTAATAGGCATTTGACTTCATAAAAAGGAGTATTTCTTCAGAACCGTGAACTGTAGCAAACCCCATACTGCATCTTGGATAGATCCTGTGCCCTCTACTCACTCAAGAGATTGCAAGGGAAAGAGGCTCAACCATCAATTTGGGTTGTGACCAATCAGACTGGCAGTTTCTCCTAGATTGAGAAACGCAGGGGCAGATATGGAGAGGGAAGAGCAAAAGAAATTTCCCTCCCCATTTCTTTCAGTTGGATTGAACTTGGACCTAGGGTGTAATGGTCCCTGTTTTATTCATTTATCACTCTGCTGGGTCAAGGTTTGATCAAAATCGATGTTCTGTCTTAGGTCGGCTGCCATGGGGCCTTAACCTATCTAATATTTCAGTCTGACATTTCTTCTCTGAAATGTCTTCTTCTCTGCAGCTTCTATTTCTGCTTAGTGAAGGATCCCCTAGACTCCAAGGATCATGATTCTTAAGAGGTGCTTCGACATGAAGAATAAAAGGGGTGTAGTGTCTAATATGTTAGGAAAACTCAGTATGCTATAATCCTCTCTTGGACATTCATAGTAAACATTAAAATTCTCCTTTAACCTTGGCTAATGTGGAGTTTCCCAAACTTATTTGACTCCAGAACTACTCTTTCACGTAATACCTATTAGAAAAGAGAGAGACACTCTCTGGCGAATACTGGCATGGAAGAAGATGTTTTGTACTTTGAAACAAAAGAGCCGTGTCTGGATCTCCACTTTGTAATTTTCTAACTCTTGGCATCAGATAACCCATTAGTAAGCCCTAAGTGCCTTAGATATAAAATGGTGTACACAACGCTGACCCATGTCTACCAGGGTCATGAGAAACAAAGATGTGAAAGCACTTCTAAAATAATAATGGGTGGTTCAAAAATAATTAAGTGTAGGTATATCTATAACAAGAATATAGCCCATAGGATGACTCTATCCCACCGCCTGATTTTGTAAATAAAGTTTTATTGGAACACAGTCGTGTATTCATTTGTTTACATATCATCAATGGCTTCTGTTCCTGCTACAACAGTGAACTGAGTCATTGAGACAGAGATCAGATGGCTCAGAAAGCCCCAAATTTTTATTATTTGGTCCTTTATAGAACAAGTTCACTGACTCCTGACTTATAATAAGAATTAATTTATATTCAAGGATATGGTATGTCTGCGGGAGGAGAGAAGACAGATGCATCTCTTCTCCACTTGGGAAGCCGAAAAATGGAAATAGGGTAAAGCCCTGACCTGATTCTTATATAAGAGTACCCAGCTGGCTCTCTTTCCCTCACTAGGTGGATCAAGTGGTACGGTCTCCAGACCTAACAGGAGGGTGGCGAAATAACTGCACACGGACTTTCTCTGGATAACAACTTAGGTGATGAACAGGCCTGGACAGCTGTAGCAAGTCCTGGAAGGGTGCCCAGTCCACTCCGAGTAGAAAGAAGAGCCAAAGATGATACAGCTTCAGGCCTTTGGAAGGAGCAGAGTGACAGCTTGTCACAAGTGCATTTTTGAAAGTTGTGGCCGAGAACATAGTGTTTCTATGAGTTTCTAAAATTCTTAGGGACACAGACATGTATTCACTTGCAAGAGCAATTCTCAAAAGATTAAGAAAGCATTGTAACATCGCAGTGACATTTCCAAACATTTCATCCTTAAGCCCCCTCTGGTGTGCGGGCTCGGGTTCAGGACCTCTGGGCCTCCACTCTCAGACTAGCCACAATGTGGTGAAATCAGTGTTCTGAAAATTCATCTTGATGGTTTTCTGAAGCTCGGCACCCTAAACTCAGTTGCTTCACATTCACAGACCAAGAACACAGACAGTGAAACACAAAAATAAGGGGCAGTTCCTGGAAAGAGGAATGTTCTCCACTTAGTAGGTGGGTGAGTAGTGTGATAAGAGCCTTAACACCAGAACTTAGATTATGGTGGTATCACTAAGGCCCCTGTTTCTGGTCTTCAC
The DNA here is from genome assembly GCA_003508835.1 of Eonycteris spelaea. NCBI lineage: Eukaryota > Metazoa > Chordata > Mammalia > Chiroptera > Pteropodidae > Eonycteris > Eonycteris spelaea. The sequence continues at coordinate 9,533,406 of PUFA01000044.1, forward strand.
AGTCATGAGCTGCTAACAGCATCTGGCACCCATAACTTTTGGTTGAGGAATGCTCGCGGGGCTATTTGTGGAGCCTATCTCTGAGAACACACTTAAGACACCTCATATATTTCCAGCCTTCCTCCCCACCACGCGTGGGGGCGTAGGCTGTGATTACGTTTATGACGGGGAGGGATGAAATGTTTTGGAGAGTCACCATGACATTTTGATGCTCTGTTAATCTTCTGAGAATTGCTCTTGCAAGTGAATACTTACTGCTAGTCCCTAAGGACTTTAGAAACTCATAGAAACAGGAAAAATCACAACTTAAAGTTGGACTAGCTGATTATCATTCTGCCTCTTTTACCCTGTAGAGTAGTCAACTTCCCTTAGCAATTTAGTGGCAAATGGACTTTCCTCCCTCTTGGATTTTGAGTCTTTCTGCATCTGGGAACAGTTTTATTCCCCACAACTCTTCGGCTTTCCACAGCAGACAAAGAGATGCATTACTGTCCCCAAATATTCCACCCTTACCCCTCACCTGGCCTCACTCATACATTCCCTTCACCATGCCCCTCGACACCCCACTTTCATGAGGCCTTTCCCAACATCTCTAAGCCCTTTACTCTGAAATCCCTCAGAACCTAAGCCCTATACCACTTAAAATTAAATTTAACATCTAATTGATACTATTATTTAGAGTCCACTTTAAAAGGTATACTTTACTCTCTTCTCTCCAGTCAGAACATCAGCTTCTTGAAAGCAGAGACCATCTACTTCACTTGAGCTTACCCCACCAGTCTAAAACTGTAGTTAGCATATATAATAGTTCATCAGTAAATGCTGTGGAAATGAGAATTTTGAAGGTAGGATTTTAGGGGCCTCTATGTATACTACATTTTTTTAAACTGACACATTTCAGAGAGATATAGTAGAAGTTCCAGCTGAAGAGTGTTATCTGTGTTCATCTTCGGACTCAGACACATCTGGAAAGCCAGGGCAGGCCCACCGTGACCTTCTTGCATTTGACCAAGGAGTTTGTTGAGAAGGAACCCGCCCTCAGGGAAGAGAGTGTAAAGGGTCTTGATATTTGGACAAGGCCTGTAACCCAGTGAGGGGCAGAAGAGGTTTAATAGTTACCTGGGGCTGCTGTAACAACGTACCACAAATTGGGTGGTGTAAAACAACAAAAAGTTGTTCTCTTATAGTTCTGGAGGCTAGACGTCCAAAATCGAGGTGTTGGCAGGTCCATGCTCCCTCCAAATCTCCTAGGGGAGGGTCCTCTCTGGCCTCTCCCAGCTTCTAGCAGCCCCAGGTATTTTTTGGCTCAGGAATGCGTCCCTTCAATCTCTGCCTATGTCTTCACATGGCCATCTTTCCAGTCTGTGTCTGTCTTCACCTGGTGTTCTCTCTCTTACAAAGGCAGCAGTTATATTGGATTAAGAGTCTATCCTAAAGCTCTCATCTTCACTTAATGACATCTGCAAAGACCCTATTTCCAAATAAGATCACCTTCATAGGTGGTAGGGGACAGGACTGCAACACCTCTTTTTGAGGGGACAACTCAACCTATAAACAAGAGGCATCTTTAATATGTTATATGTTATGTTATATGTTAATCTTTACTACCATTCCTTTAAGGGCTGAGCTAAAGCCCCTAAAGAGAGAAGTCAGTAAAAACAGAAGATCTTTATAAAATATTGGTTTGTTATATATGAAGAGACCGATTTATATTTTTAACACCATCTTGGGGCTGTAAATGAAGTACATATGCCCTTCAACTTACTTTGGGTTTACGTCCTGATAAACTATCCTAAGTTGAAAATATCATGTCATAAATGCATCGAACGCACCTAATGTGCCAAGCATTGCAGATTAACCTAGCCCACTTTCAGTGTGTGGAGAGCACTTACATTAGCTTACGGTTGGCAAAATCAACTACCACAATGGAACACACTGCCGAGTATCAGTTGTTGAACCTCATGATGCGGTGGCTGATGGGGAGCTGTGCTCATTGCTGGGCGTATCCCAACCTGGGAAAAATCAAAATTCAGAATTTGAAGTACGGTTTCTAAATGAAAGTACATGTCATGAAGTTGAAATTCGTTAAGTCGAACCACCGTAAAATGTAGAGGGTCTGTACAAGTGAGGTTACAGGACGCTTTCTCCCCTTGAGCCTGGAAGCTGATGGGACCTGACCAGACATCCTGGTCTGAGAAGAGCCAGGCCCAGCCTCACCTGGAGCAGGAAAGCAGCAGAACTAGGGCTCCAACAGGAGAAGGTGCCTAGGCAACTGTCCCTGAGCACTCCGGAGGGAAGTCAGACCTCACGGCAGCCTGAGTGAAGCGCTTCCCTCCTTTCCTCCCTGCCACAGAACTCCTCCCGCCTCCAGCCAAACCCTTTCTTCTGTGGTCTCTTCCTGTCTCCTCCTCTCACAGTGCCCTGCTGTCTCTGCTCCGCCTTCTACCCTTTCTTCCTCCTGTCGGGAGCTGAGCAGGCCATTTTATTTAAGGGGGGAAAAATGTATATTTTTTTCCTTTAGAGAGTGTCATCTATGTCTTTATAGTTCTATTGACTGTTTTAAATTGTGCAACTCTCAGGGAGGGCATCTTTGCCTCTAAAATTAAACCACCATTGCTAGTGCTTGGGAATGAATCTCATAGGGAGTACCGTGGTCTCAGCTCCCCTACAGATTTAGAGCTTTCTCTACTCTGCCCTACCCATGCTGTAGGGTGGATAGCCCCTTGTAGCTTTAGGTGGAAAGAGTGATTTCTGGAACGTGTGAAGCCCCTCCTGCCCTCTTGCTCTCTCTCTCTCCTCAGTGAGCAGAGGGTCGAGATTCTAAGAGGCTTCCAAGTAGCACCTCCAGACGCCCTCTCTCTGTAACAGCTCTGACCAGGCATCCTGGCCAAGGAGACTCCTCCTTCCCAAACCCCACCCCTCAACACCGCCCAGGGCAATGTAATGGATTAGAGCCTTATGTATATGCCTTTGGCTGAGCAGACTTTTAAATGTCCCCAGTGAGCTCTCTCGTCACCCTTTTTATTTTGTCTTGTGCATCATCTTTTCTGACATAAGATAGGAATTAGACTAATATCTGCGTCTCAGTCTTGAAGCCCTAATTGGGTGCCTCGGGCGAAATCCTGGGGTGGGGAAGCTGTCTGTTGGCTTGGGTCAGCCGAACCCGGGTGTCGGCTGGGAGGTGCTCCCGAGGACGGCAGCAAAGGCAAGGTCGCATCTGCAGCAACCACAACCCTGGCAGATGCTGCAGAGCCAGGCCTCTGGGGATCTTGTGACTGGAAACCCGAGCTTCTGCTGGTGTCACAGGCTTCTCCTAAGGGGCGGAGGGAGCGGGGAAGAAATGAGCTCACCCTTCCCCTCCCTGGCCAGTTTGGCGCTGTGCTGTGCCCTCTCTCACCTCCTTGTCACCCAGACCCTCCGCGGGCTGGCACTGACAGAGTAGAAGGCTGCCGTGGTCACAAAGCTGCCAGCCAGACCCCACTTGATGCTTTTGCAGAGCGTATAATCAGGGCGTTAGAGGTGACAACGCAAACAGAAAGAACAAAGAAAAGTCCTGAGACCTGGGCCAGTTTTTAGGAATTCAGAAATCTTTGTTAACGTGGAAGTGTCTATAGATGCTATGTCCTTGCATATGTTTGTGCTTACATATTTACTTACAGAAGCATAATCATTAAATCACGTTATCCCCTAAAGATGTTCTCAGCAGCAACAAATCTCTTGGCATGAGATAACATAGCAATAAAAACTACTTGCGACAGGCAAGATGCTGCTGGAGTGTGTAAAATAAATTTTAAAAAACTAGGTTAAAACAGTAGGAGGCATGATAGTCTTGCAGAAATAAAAATGACAGTGTGAGATTGTCAAATCTATATCTTCTTTTCCTGAATAATCCATGAACTATTTTTAGCTTTTTTTTTTTTTTAGTGTGTGTAAAAATGATGGTTAACATTGCCTTTTCTCCCAGTTCCTTCCGAGAGCTTCCCAAATTCCTCAAGTCTGGAATCGATACAATGTAAAACAAAGAAAAATAAAGAAAAAAAAGATGTCATTACTGAATAGATTAATAATTTGATTCAACAAATTGGGTTCAGAATAAATGATAGGAATTAGCTAGAAGGAAGGAGGAAACTTTATCAGTTAATCAAGATTAATAATAATATTGACAATTTGTATCTCCTCTAATGTATGTGGCAGCATGGTAGCAGTTCTTTTTTATTAACTACTCAATCACACTACCTCCCTTAGGAGGGGGTAACCTTTCCTGTTTCAGTGATGAGAAAACAGAGGCTCAAAAGACCCGATGACTTGCCTGTGGTCAATGGACTCATGGCTACTGGAGATTGGTGACGATACCATGAAATGAGCTGGTGGAAATATGTATCTTGAATGTTGATGCTCAAGCATCAATGTTCAGTGGCTGCTCAGATGTATTTTATCATCTTTACCCTCCCCTTTTCTCAGGAAGCCTACTTTGCTCTGTGCCCTCCGGCTTTCTGTGCTCCCAAAGCCTTAGCTATTTACCCAGGCTCATGTGACTAGATTCAGAACAGATAGAGACTTTTTCTACAGGCAGATCTGGAGACCAGGTGATCAGGTCATCGTGGCCATGGACCAATTAGAGGACTCAAAGTTTTCTCAGTTCCTGGTTCTCCCTTCCCATGCAGAGGTGGGTGGAAGTGACTGCTTCCATAGACAGACCCTGGGAGATGTGTGGAACCAGGCTGGCACCCAGCTGTACTCAACCCTACGGCCTCACGTGTTCCAAAAAGACAGCCCATGAGACATACAGACAGTAGTTTTCATCTCTACTCGAGATAGTTCGTGGATGCTCTGATCAGGCACACCCAACCCAGGGGCGGTTCATTAGCATTTGCAGGCCTCTGTTCACAGGTCAGCGTAGCTCCTTCTAGGCTTCTCTTCTTCGCTGTCTCCATCAGCAGCAAGAGGCCTTGTGATTTAGCACAGGCGAAGCTAGAAAACATTTTTTCATCGTCAAGACGAGTGGCATTTGATATGCACAACTGGCTGGGAACAGTCTAGGGCACCTCTGCCCTTGCACAGAGTTAAGGATGCAGCGAGCCTGTTGCTTGCACTCCTCGAAATATCACTTTGTTTGGCCCTGATTCTGTTACTTGATATCCACTGGAAAGTAAACTGAATCCTGCTGCTAGGATTTAGGAATATGAGCCACACATGAGCCTTTTTCAGAAAGTACTTTTTGGAGAGCCTAAAAGGACAGAGACCTGGGTTTTACCTACCTTCCAAGAACATGCACTGTGACTGCATGTGTGCCCCTTTGCCAGTAAATGTATACAGAACCTCTCAGATTTACTTGCATTATAACGTTATAATGTATCCCTGGTGGTGAGTATGTGCGTGTGTGTGTGTGTGTGTGTGTGTGTGTGTGTGTGTGTGTGTGTGTACCTGTTGTCCCACTGGTGTGTTGGAGTTGCACACATTGGCCTATATGTATTCAGTGACATCACAAAGTAGCTTGAAATCCACCACCAAAATAGACAAACGCTACACATCAGGGCTGTTATTTTTCCTGGGAAAGCTGGTCGTTAAACATTTACCTGCACATCAACTACCTCTAGCCTCTGGAGGCTAATTGAGCATGGGCAAATTGGTTTACGACAGTTTGCAGTATCACTAAAATAAATCAGCCTGCTTACCCTGTTTTTAGTCCATGATGATGCTCAAGAAAGGTTTTAATTTATCCTATGAGTCATAAGGTTTCACACACACACACACACACACACACACACACACACACACACGTATGTATGTGTTTACAAACACGTTGTAAACGTGATAAAAGCAGCATACACTTATTACAGAATATTAAGACAATACAAAGAAGTAAAAATGCTGGGAAAAGTCACTCTTAGTTCTCCTCTACAAAGATAATAATTTTTAAAATAAAATTTTACAAAGTTAAGTTACCTGACCAAGCTTTACTTTTAAGAAAGAAAGCAAAAAAAAAAAAAAAAGGTGGGGGGAGTAGGGGAGTACTATTCTTGATGACATTGAAATGACCCTTATTCATTGTGGAAGACCAATTGGAAAAGTTAATTATCAGTCTTTCCTCATCCCTTCAATTAGTCTTGGTTTCCAAAAAAGAAAACCTGCTTTTCCACAAATTTTAAAAAGTTCCAGTTGCCTTCCTCTTGTCTTAGATTCCAGTGTCCAAGAAGTTATGAAATTTGCTGACTTCAGTATGTTAGCAGGAGTTTTAGGGGTTATGAAATAATAAGCTACAGTTTGCTACACATGAGCTTCCTGAGAAACTGTCCTCTAAATTGAGTTTCGTCTTTGGAACCATTTAAACATGAAGGCTTCTTCCAATTGCACCATGAGAAAGTCAGCAATAACCGTGTGTATTTGAATATCCACTAAGTACAACTGTCAAGGTCTGGTTGGTTAAGAAGCACACATTAACAGAGAGATGTGTTTGCTTTGGAACTAAGATTATTTTAGAAATAAATTAAGGATCCAAATGTAATAAAAGAAGCAGGGACAAGACTCTTCTTATAAAACAACTCTTGTAACTTGTTACCCAACATTTTCATGCTATCACACTACAGGTTTGAGTTGAACATCCTGCTCTGCACCTGGCACTGCTTGTGTAATATATACCCGACTGGCCAACCTCATGACCTTATAGGTCAGGACGATCATCCCTGTTCTGAAAGCTCACCCACATGATGTCATAAAACCAGCCCCTAATGGCTTATGTAAAGTCATGCTTGTGCCTATTCCAGAATATCAAGATAAGTGTAATTTTTCCATTCCAGAACTTTAAAATCAACATAGGTTCATAACAATAGCAATGCAGATTATTGATGGCTATTGGAATTATACAGAACTCAGAATTGAGGTCCCCATGTTGGCTGCCCTCTGATGGAGGATATAGGGTAAATATCAATTTCTGAGACCCAGGAGAGCCCAGATTGCAGAGCAGGTGTCACAAAATCCTTTGCTAAAGTGCTTCCATTTACCAAGAGTGAACCCTAACATAAACTATGGACTCTGGGTGATAATGATGTGTCAATGTAGGTTCATTCATTTTAACAAACGTACCCCTCGGTGTGGGGTGTTGATAGTGGGGAGGCTGTGTATGTGTGGGCAGGAGATCTATGAGGACTCTCTGTGTTTTCCCCTCAATTCTGCTTGGAACTGCTCTAAAAAATAAAAAGCTTTCATGTTCTAAGGAACCATTCCTAGGGTGGGAAGAGTCAACGGCCAGCACTGTGACACTTCTGGCAGACACCAAGAATGCCAGGCCCTGAGTAGTATGTGTTTGGTTATGCTCTGGACCATGAGTCACTAGAAGAAAAAAAAAAAAAGAAAAGAAAGGAAGAAGAAGGAAGGAAGGGAAGGAAGGAAGGAAGGAAGGAAGGAAGGAAGGAAAGGGAAAAGAAGAGGGGGAGAGGAGAGGAAAGGAGAGGAAAGGAGAAAAAGGAGACTTATTTGAAAGCCTTTATTTCCAATAAACATCAAAAGTTTTCATTTAAAAGTGATGAGAGAGAGAGAGAGGCTGCATTTTCATTATGGTTTCTACGAGAACGTTGTTTTCAGAAGACTTACTTTATTCTTTCAATAGGGTGCAATAGACAGGGGGGAGAAAGGTGGAGCAAGGAATAGAGTTGAAGGCAAAGTGATCTGCAGTGTGACTCCTTCCTGCAAATCCACAAATCTACAGTAAAGTCTGTAAAAAAAAAAAAATATATAAAATGCCTGCTTTGAGTGGATTTATTAAAGTAACTAGAGAATGGGGTAAGTTTTGTGTCCTCAGAGTCTTAGGGTATAACAGGGACAGCTCCTGAGGGATTAGGAGAGTGAAGGCAAGAGAGAAGCATGAAAGAATATGATTATCAAAGGAAAAATAACTCGATTAGTGCTCATTTTCTTAACTGTAATGGTCGATTTTGGGAATATTGTTACAGCCAGGAAGATCCCTCTGGTGGATATATTATACTCCTAACCATAAATTGCTGACATCAACACTCAAAACAGATGGTGGTTTCTAAAATGGTTTAACACTAGAATCTAGAGTTATCACACAGAAGTTCCACTACCAGACCAGTTTAATCAAAATGATGCTCAGGAAGTATAACAGTGACTGACAGGATAGTTTCAGTTATGTGGGAAAGTGCTCACAATCTATTAATCCTAGAAGATTATTATAGAAACAGAAATGACCTGGGGATTGACTGGATTTATTTTTAGAAGATAGCTCAAATCATGCTGAGAGGAAGTCATGACATCTGCTAAGTACTTTGAACTTGGCCAGAAAATCATATATCTCTTCCTGGTGACTGACTTCTCCAAAATGGCTTTGATAGGATTTACTGCTTTTCAGCATATTCATAATCAGACAAGAAAGAAGGTGCCAAGATTTTAGTTCAATACTCAAAGATACTTTTGGGAATGTAAATGTGTAATATATATACACACACACACATACATACATACATACACATACATACTAACTTCCTCTTCTGCTAGACGTGGAACTGATCTGAAACATCTTTGTATTGGATTCACGGAGACTGGGAAGGATGATGGGAGAATGCAGGTACTCCAAAGAGTGGATAATAGAGCCCACCCATATTTAGGGTCTCTGAGCTGGCAGGCCTTGCGGGGTTGGGGTGGGGTATTTAGTAGGAAACCACAGCACTATGATCCCTATTGATAAGTTTGGCACTGAGGGAGTGAAGTCAACACTTTGAGGGGATTATGTAAACCAAAGAATAATAGCAAATGACTAACCACAGACAGGATCAGGCCCTCTTCTATTTTTTTCACCAAGCCCAAAGACAGATTTTATAACCGGGGTAGTTACAGCTACCGAAGCATCTACATGAACTTCGACCTTCATTTGCCTTCTCCCGCTCCCTTTCCTAACCAGGTGTGATCCATTTCTTGTTTTTACCTATGGTTGCACTCTTGTTGACCATGATATTGAGACCATTACCTATCCTGGTTGGATGTGTTTAAGAAATCTTTAACTCAGTGCTCCTCAACTCTGACTGTGAATAAGAATCACCAGGGGATAATTTTAAACAAAATGATCTCCATGCTTCAAGTTTGATCTCATCTGGTATGGAGATGGGTTGGGTATTGGGTTACAACATAGCCCAGCTGGTTCTAATGTATTGCCAGGATTGAGAACCATTTCTTAGCTGAATCTACATCTGGGTTCTGTATAAGGTTTATCTTATGTTTCTGTTGTATTGACTTCTATTGAATTATCCTTGTATTGACTTCCCAATCTGTCTGGGTTTGGACCTTTAATAATTATTTGTCTTGTCTCCTAACCTACAGTCTACTTGGCCTCTGAAACTTGCATTGTCATATGTATGCCTTCTTGAATATGGCTTTTCCTGGAGAAAAACCCAATTATATCAAAATGTATTTTAGTGGAAACTTTGCCTCTAGTGGCCAGAACATGATTTTCTGGTTCCTTCTTCACATTGTGGCGTGAGACACTACAGGAAGACAACATGTAGCCTTGGGCATCTGGGATCACAACGCCAAGGCTGTAACAGCATGTCTTCAGGGTTCCTGCCAACTCCATGGGTCCTTCAGCTCAAGACCCAAGAGGGAGCTGGAAGGTGTGTGTGGCCTCCAAAGTTCTCCAGCTCATAGCCAGCAATGTTCATGGAACTTTATGCACCTCAGGCAGGTGGATAGACAGGGTGATCAAAGTTTACACTTTGCCTTAGTAAAATATACTTACCAAATGAGGCAAATTTTTGTTTCTGAAATACCTATCCCTTACTGTGGGACTCCTGTGTCCTGTCTGAACTTCATTTCACAACTGAGGAAACAGAAGGCACAATACGTGGCTTATGACAGAATTTAGAAACAAGGTAGGATTCTCATAAACTTTTATTCCGCCTCACAAACACCTCCCCCGCTCTATGTCTGCTACCCTGAAGCACTGAGCCCTCCAGCATTGTCAAAACAAATGAACAAAAACAGTAAGAACTTTCCACATCTCGACAGTTTTGGTTAAACCTCTAGAGTCCTGGTCTCTTGCAAGTGAGAGGTTAAAAAAAGTTTCAAAGTTGCGAACTCTTCTTTTGAAACTCTCATTTGCCTTTGGACATTCTCTTTTGCCTTAAAGAGGAGAGTCACCTACATTACCTGGGCTGATTGGGAGGAATTTTCAATTCTACAAAGCTAACTTGATGTTTCATAGGATTCATTCTTTCTCTTTCTTAAATATTTTTGTGATGTAGACTGATATTAGTTTCCCTGAGGTCAGAGTCTATGACTGATGCACCACCCTTAGGTTATCAATCTGAAATATAGCTTTAAAAATCTGCTTAGAGATGGTAACATTTGAAAAACAAACAACAAAAAAATTGAGAAACAAAACCTAACTATCAAATAGACTTTTGTAAGATGTCCTCAAAAGGTATTGAATCATGTATTTGCTGAGTGAGACAGAAATATTGTTTAAAGCAGCTTGATTTATTAAATTACTCTCTGTTCATAATACAATTAATAATGGTTTTCTAGGCTTGCGCCTCCTTTGTAGTTACCAGCAGGGTAGTGGTGCTAATTTTTTAAGAAACTGGAATGCGGATTTAAAATAAAATACAGGTTTAGGCTGCCTCGTGAAAGTAAGTGAAATCAATAGAAAGCTCTTATATTTGCATTCTTAGCATTGGAACTAAAGAGGTGTCATAGCACATACATTTCCCAGTAACGAAGATGTGCTTCCTAATGGAACATAATCAACTGCAATGCAAATTTAATGAACTCTGATTTTGAAATGCAAACCGAATCCTATGTCCCACAGAAAATTAACCCGGTCGGTAATCTCATTTGAAGCTTTCAGCTGTGAGAACAATGCCCTGCGCTGACCAAATCTGTCTTTTCGGATGCTCAGCCCACGGAGAGTGGCCATCCTTCTCAGGTTTACGACCTGTTGCTGCATGTTAAGCTCTTAGCTAAATGCTGCTGCTCTTACCCTTAATGAGGGTGCTATTGAACTTACAGTAACCACCCATGAAATGTTAGCTTCCATAAGACTTTGTGGGGAAAACAAAACCAAAACTTGGAGTGTGTGTGAAGGAAGAGGGGACGCTCCTTGTCAGCCAAACTCAGCTCCAGTTTAGCTCAGGCACCCACCCTCCACGGACAGTTCCTCCTTTTCTCCCTCCATCCTCCATCAAGTCTTGGGTGGCTTTTCTTACTTTTCATGAATCACACATGATTTCTGTTGGCCTTCTGTCTCTGCAAATGAGGCTGTGTGCCCTTTATCTACCCCTCAAAGTCAAACTCCCTTCCATGATTCCATGGCCTTTTGTCCTTCAAAGGTCCTCAGAGAAGGAGACCACCTGCTGAGTATGTGTCTTTCCAGTGTAAAACTCTTTTTCTGTGGTTACAGGGTGCTTTACCTCCCACCATGCCTTTTTAGGAGTGGCCTGCAATCTGTGGGCCCAAGATATTTTCCTGGCTTTTTTGATGAAGCGCCCTAGGTACAGCTGAGAAAATTTTTCTACTATTTTATTTTGTAAATATTAGGATTTGGGGAAAAGGGCATTGCACAATATTCTTAGGAACTCTAGACTCAAGTTCAAAGCCTAATTCCAAAGAACCCTAACCACTATACTATACACCTGAAACATATAATATTGAATGTCAACTGTAATTGAAAAAAGAACCTTTCATATCTATTCACCCTGTAATCAAAAAGATTTTAATTTGAACTGACAGTCTTGACATTTCATTAGCACTGAAATCATGTCAAAATCAAGTCGTGTCCCTATTATTGTTTATTACAGAGAAAGAATTTTAAAAATAACCAAATAGTGGCAGATTTCACCCAACGATTATAAAGAGGAGAAGATGTCTTTCTTTGATAGTGATGTACTTAATTCCACCAAGTCAACTGTAATTGAAAAAAGAACCTGCTCAGAAACTGCTCTCCCTGGTTATCTCTGTGGTGTGATCTCACCATTTCTTGCGACCTGGAGCCCTGAGAGTTCTGTTCTTGGTCCTCAGAGGCATTTTCACCCCTACGCAGACTGGCAGTGATAATGCCATGCCTTTTTCAACCACATGTTATTTCTAACAGAGTTCTGCTGAACTATTTCCATCAGTACAGTACCTGGGTATAGTTTCTGCCATGGCCGGGTGGGTTAGATCTGGGCAGGATCAGGGCAAGCTCCAGGAACCACTCCCAGCTAGTTAAAACATTATTTCCATGTGAGCTAATGCCATTCCTACAGCTTTTCATGGAAACAGCTCAGCATTATCTAGCAACATCTGGAACGACTCTCACTCTCTCTTTTCGCTCAAAGCATGAACACTGTCAGAAATTTTTACTTCATGTGATTGTTTGCCCTGTAAATGTGGTTATCGTTGTGACTGCATTTATCCACGTGGACAGATGAGTTTGTACACGTAAAAATCCTCAAGGCTGAGACCAAACAAGGCCCCTTTCAGAAACAGATTTTTGCCACCCTTCAGTCCTTCTGGCTCACAGCTATTTTTACAGCAGCGCTAGAGTCTGGAGTTTTGGGAACAAGCCAAATGTTTTGGGTGTGTCTGTGCAGACTTGAAGATCTTTGGGAAAAGGCAGCAAACGGAAACCATTTTCCTTTCCTCGGTTTCTAGGCATTTCTGTTAACCAGCATCATGTATGTAAGTGTTAGGCTAAATTGTTTTACATTTTTAGGGAGTAGACTATATTTTAACATTCCCTTTAATCTTGCTTTTTGGAACTCTTAAGCCCTTTATTCTACTGCCAAATCGCTGACCTGTCTAACCTTTGCTGCAGGGATAAACTCTGACCTTCATGGAAATTCCACCATCTCAGGAAAGGAAAACTTTAGCACCAGCCAGGCCTAGAATCTTGCAATGAAGGGAAACCAGACTGAGATTTTTATTGGAACAAGGCACTGTCAACTGGTTTACTCAAAACGAACATTTTAAAGAATTTCTTTTGTTAAAAATTTGTCTCTAGCATTATTATTTTGAAATATATAGCTTTAGTTGGTGCCTGAAAGTAAAATAATAGTGAAGTCAGTGTTTTCTCATAGTACACAGATCCTAAATTCAAATCCGAAAAATTTAAAATAATGACTGTAGCTCTTGCTGTCACTCATATGAGAAGCTACTTTATGTATGAATTATTTAGTCTTTCTCTTCTCTATATTCCCATATCCTTCTCAGTTCTGAAGGGCATTTTCAGTCACTAAACACATTACGATATTGCTTTTCCAAACTTTTAATTCCATGGGCTATGGAGGGTTTATTAAAATGGGCATAATTCCAAGCACCACAGCAAAAGTATTTTTTTGACAGTATCGAGTTATACTATTATACTTACCTTCCAAAGTGTTATTTGATTTCCAGAAAGAATTTGTCAGTCTGAGGTCAGAGTCTTTAGTCAATATGAAAGGTAAAACAGAAATCTGCAGCAGTTACATTCAGACCTAGGGTAAAGTTGTCTGCTCTTGGTACAGGGACAGTGGAGCTAAGCCACGGAAGAGCAGAATGGGACCATCTTTCCAGTTGCAAAGTCTGAGGGGCCCTAGAATATGGAGTGGAGTCGCTATTAGCTGGCTGATAAAATAAGAGTCAATAGATAAGACGCTATAAGCATGAGCCCCTTTGCTCACACATTCTTAGATTAGCATTGCATGACCTTTCTTCTATCCATCAAAAGCAGAAGAAACAACCAAACAAATACCTATGTCGAGCACCTATTATATATGGTGAGATATTTCAAAAGGGAAAGACTGGGTTCTTACCTTGTAACCAAGTGCTGCTAGAGAGCTCAGCTATGCCACATGAACTCAGCCTGGCAAGAAGTCTACTTTCGAACAGAGAAGTTCGTGACATCCGTGCTCTAGGATGGGACGTTACAGTCAGCACAATACCCTGGGGAGCTTGTTAAAAATGCAGACTACTTGCACTTCATCCCCTGAGGTCCTGATTTAGTTAGTAAGATTCAGAGCCCAGGAATCTGCATTTTCACAAACACCCATGGTTTCTAAACCCAATCAATCAAAGCTGTACTCATTTACACATTAGGCTTCATCTGGACATGGACAATGAACTAGTGGTTACCAGAGGGGAGGGGGGAGGGGAAGTGGGAAAAATGTTAATAAAATGTTAATAAATAAATAAATAAATAAAATGGTTTTTTTTAAAAAAAAGGAAAAAAATGTTAGGCAAGATATACGGGCCTCAGCTAATAAGATTTTTCTCAGAGTCCATGTACTGAAGAATAGAGAGCCTTGAGGATTAATGGGCTTAGAGCTAGTTATAGCTATATATTTAAATTTTTAATTTTATTCATAGATATATAATTAAGTTATATATAGGCAGGTTTTATTTAAAGTTGGAGAATACTAATGCTCCTTAGTAAAGAGAATTATTTTGTACCACATGAGAACTATTTTGGGGGAAAAAATTCCAGCAGGGGTCTGTTTCTCAAATTATTTCAGCTGGATTCTAAAAATCATTCAAATCGGTTGTGATTTCATGGGACAGAAAGTCACTGTGTTGTAGGTATATAAGGAAGTCGCGTACCCACAAGGAATTATATAAGTTGCATGTATGTACCGGCGAGGAGAAGGAGCTGAGCTCTTCATAGTTTTAATTTGGCCATTTGCTCCTCCAGCAGTGCATAAAGTGCAATTGTTATAACTGGATGTGGGAGGAAGTTAAAAACCCCTCAAAGAGGTGTCACATTCTTGACACCAAAAGCTCGTTTCAAAAGCTCGGCGGCAGTCCTATTTTCAGAGTTTCTAAACTGGTATAGATTTGAAGTGCCAGCGAGTTAGAGAAGGTAGAATATATTAATAGATTCAGGTGGCGTGACCCAAAAGGCATCGTGACTTTTACATAAGACACCTGGTTTTCAAAACGTCCCCACGCCCACGTCCAGCCTCCCGCACTTTCTACAAATTGGTCATAAATCTTCAAGTTTTCATAGTTGAGGACACGCCCTCCAGTAAAAAAATCCCTGAGATATCATAGCACATGACTGCAATACATGCTAAGCCCAAGAAACAGCTCTCAAACCTTACCTCAGGATATTCTTATTCAGTCTGCATAAGGCCAGGGATGTGCATTTTAGCAACATTTTAACCCAAGGGGTTTCTGATGGGGATGATGCTTGGGCTACAACTTGAGCTCTTCTACATTAAGTATTCACACCTGAAGTCCAAAGAAAAGGGAGCCCCGGACTGTCATTCATGGAAACTGCAGGGGATACGCAGGCTCGGGGCATAACTCCACCTCTTTCACTCTTTTTCTCAGTATTATTCCTTGATAATCCTTTGACCTAGGCAGGCATTTAAAATATAGAAACAGATGACACAGAATGGAAAAAGCTCTTCATCTTCTTAAGGACAGTATGGGTAAGATCATAGGTTGAGACTGCTTTTTACTAAGGAGGAGGGTTCAACGCCTTTATGTTTATAACTTAGTGAACAAATATCATTGGTGTTTGTTCTGGAAGATGGAGCACACACAGGCAGCTGAACAACCTCCTGGGATAGCTGAGGGCGCCCCTGCCCCACCCCCTCATCCATTCTTCATCAGGAACGTGCACACTCGGAGTTTTGAGGGCATAGACACTTCCCTGTGTCAAAGACTGGGACTGAACTTGTGACCGAGAGTTTGGGAAGTCTGCCAAGAAGACTACTTGGGCACAAGGCTGATTTTCCATCAGGCTTTCCAGGAGTGGTGAGGGCCTCAGAAAGACTGAGTACATGGAAATGGGTCAGCAGGAATAAGTTTCCCTGGCCAAGACTGAGGTCCCAGGAAGAACTAAAAGCTGAATGATCTTGAATGAGGAACCACCTGAGAGAAGATGCTTGGCCCTTCCCTGAAAAGTGAAGGGGGGGTGGGGTGGGTGGGTGGGTCTCAGACAGAAGGAAGTGCGAACGGACCTTGCACCTGGCTCAGGGAGCTTCTCAGATCTACATGGGGCTGGGCTGATCCTCATCTATGTTCCTAGTCACTCAGTAAGTGTTCCAGTTGAGCAAAATGGGATGTCCTCCAATACCTTTACTCTAACCCTCAATGCTGATGGTTTGTATGCTATAGTCATACCATAAAGCCTAATTTGGTTTGCATGTAAAAATCTCTGTGCACAAATCTTTAGAGCACTCATTTGATTTTATGTTTGAAATCAGAGTTGGGGCCCCAATTATCAAAAATGTTGGGGGAAATTACCTTTTCCTTTTGTAAAAGGCTATCATGTCCTAGAAATAACTTTTTTGGTTTGAGGTGTAAACAACATGATAGGTGAAATGATGAACTTGTTCTATAAACAGCAAGCATTGTCTAGGTGTTTGAAGAAAAAGTAATTAAAAGGTTAGGATTTAGTGGGAAAGATTTAAGAGATCTTCCTAATCTAAATATCAGTTTCATAGATGAAGAAGTAAAGTCTGGGTGTGATCACATCACTTGTTTAGCTAGAACAGTTAGCAAAACTCGGGGACTTGACTCTGGTCCATGTTCTTTCTGCTGCCCCATCCTTCCCCTGTCAAAAGCCACAGCCTCAGGGATGGGGAAGACATAGGAGAAATTATGTAGGCTTCCAGTCATAATTTTACAGATGAGACAATGCAGTTTGGATAAGAAATGGAAGGGAAAAAACTGCCCTCTTAGTTGCAGAGCAACTAAGAACAGGATTAGTGTCAACAGGAAAGTTGTTACAAAGTGCTGTAGGGAGAAACCACTTCTTGTAGAGGGAATCGAAAAAGGCTTTAGGACGGAATAGCATCAGTTTGAAGGACCTTGAAGAAAGAAGAAATATAGAAATCAGATGCGGAAGCAAGGGAAGGGACAGGAGCCCAGGTATTGTAGAATGCTTGAGAATCTTGTGGTCCAGTCAGTTGTCATAGGTAAGGCTGAAAGGCACGCTGGGACAGATGTACGTCAGGCTAAAGGTGTGTCAGTGTGTATCGCTGACGTGTTTGAACAGGTGAGTACTATGGTCAACCCAGTTTTTAGGAAGATTAAACAGGAAGCATCAGATAGAGCAGATTCATACAGGGCGGGAATGGAATCAGAGACATAACAGCTATTCTTGTCATAGTAAAAGGAAGCGTTAATGAGGGCCTGACTACAGCTGTGGCAATGATGGCCGCTGGGACATACAAACTAGAAGTGAAGCCGAGCCTGGTCAGGGAAAATGATGAGTTTGGTTTTAGACCTCTTGCATTTGAGATGCTGGCAGGCTGTCCCATGGACATGTCCAGCTGGCAGCTGGAAAAACGAGCCTGATGGTGAAGCACAGTAGAGAACAGAACCTAAAAAAGCTGCCTTTGTTTTTAGAGTCGGGAGGAGAGAGAGGAATCAGGGAAAGGATAGAAAAGAGGCGTTCCATGTGGGAGAGACTGCTGGGACACGGCCTGATGGGAGCCAAGGGAGCAAAGGATTTCAAGGAAGGGGCAGCAAAGTGTTGCCTGCGGCAGGAGGCCAGAGCTGATGGTCTGGGACCGCGGTGCGGTGTGTGTCGTAATACAGGCAGAGGACAGAACACCGCGGAACCTAGGCATGGACGCGAAGGAGTCATTTCAGCTGACACCAAGGAGGAGTGTAGTTGAAAGAAGGATTTTAAAAGTGCACACTCATTTATTCATTTATTTACATTACTGTAGGAAAGACATAGGCCTGTTTGTCAGAGACGTGTAGAGAGAGAGTATAGAGATTTAAGATGTAAGTGGCCATGTCACAGAAATGGCTCAGAGGCCAGAGAAGCCCTGTTTTCCTTCAGGACAGATTGGAAGTTACTGGTGAGAGTACAGAAAGGGGAAGTTAAAAGAGAAAGGATATCGTCTAGTGAGTGCAGAGCTTCAGTTTGGGATGATGTAAAAGCTCTGGAAATGGATAATGGTGCTGGTTGGACATTGTGAATGTACCTAATGCCCTTAAGAATGATGAAAGTGGTAAAATTTATGTTGGGTACATTTTACAATGAGAGAGAGAGAGAGAGAGAGAGAGAGAGAGAGAGAGGAGAAAGAGAGAGAGAGAAGGATGGCCATAATCTTTCAGTCAAGTAGGTGAGGGTGAACACTGAGAGCTGGCCCTGAGCGAGGCCTCTGAGGGTGAGTTTACAGGGATTCCCACACCCAGGAGCCCACTACAAATGGATGCCTGAATGGCCAGTTTTAAGAACGATGGGAACGAGTCTCTTTTTCTTGGTAAATCTTAATCCTGTCATGTTCATCCTTTGCTTAAAATTTGCCAAGTTTTCCATTTCTCTGAGGATAAAATTCTAACTCTGCTTGGACTCCCCAGGCCTGGCATGAGCTGAACTCTGCTTGCCTCTCTCACCCTGATCGACAGCACACTTCCCCTTGAACTCCTCCACTGCACAGGCCTTCTCAGGACCTCAGATGTGTCAAGCATATTCTCTCCCCAGGGCATCTGTGTGTTGTTTGCTCTGAATGGCCTCTCTCATCCTTCAGGTTTCAGTCTGAATGTCCCGTCCTGAGGAAACCCTGGAAGTGGCCTCCCTTTCCCCATTATCCTTGATCACAATGTTATGGCACTTGCCATTGTGGAGCAGTGTACGTATTTGTGTGTCAACTTGTTTATTTGCTCCCTCCCCCATTAGTCTGTGAGCAAGATGGGCATGAGAATCACCATATTTGTCCTTTTTATCCCCAGAGTCCAGCAAAATGCTTTCCATGTGTAATAGGAACTCAGTAAATAGTTGCTAAATGCGTGAATGAATGAACGAATAGTTAGATCAATCTCTTCACTTTTTGCAACAGTGCCCGGCGGCCTAGGCATGAGAGAAAAGAAAGCCGAGAGTGGCAATTACATAGGACTGGAAATGACAGTGCGGGGCTGAGGGAGGTAAGGAATTATGGGATGTTAGGAACAACACTACTCGTAAAGGATGGATTCTGAAGGCAGGCTGGAAATGGAAGTAATTGAAGCAGGAGGAGGGAGAGGAGCTGAATTAGGAAAGTCATCACACTTTGAGCACAGATACATTGATCAAGAACATTCTGCACGTCCAATTTCATAATGAAGTGTTCCAGTATGCACAACATGTATGAGGAGTTGAGGGCAGTGGGGAACTTACCATATTCAAGAGAAATGGATGCATGAACCCACCAAGACCTTGGACAGACTGACTGAGATGAAAGTACCTGAACAAGGAAGTGATGCATGTCTGTGCTCTGCAGAGCAGTTGAGGGTGGTCAGGCCAGAGAGCCCAATAGATCCCGCCTCGACTCCCTGAGAGCCCAGCATGGTCTGAAACATGAGTAGCAGGAAAATCTGCCTTGAGTACTTGCCCCAACTCCGCACTTGCACTGTACACATTAGCTCATTTAATCCTCACAACAATCCCCTCTGGTAAGTAATTTTCTGAAGATCGGACAGTAAGCCAGGTGGCAGAGCCCCCATTAAACTCAGGCTTCTCTCCGCAGATGTGGGCTTTTCCCCTTCCAGTTTGTTACCAAGTGTACGGGCCTTCACATTCATGGTCACTGCTCTTAAGGAGATGACAAACCAAAGCAATCCCAGAGAGGGTTGAAAATGAAGGTCAAAGCCTCAAAAGGTTGACAGAAGGCAGAGTTTCTATTCTATATGTTCATGTGGGACAAATCCTTGGCCCCTCACATAACATTTAATTACCAAATTACTTGCATTTGGGCCTCAAATCTTTTCGTTTGCAAAGAATTGTTTTAAAATACCTTTCCAAGTGATTACTTGATTGGAAAGCTCTGGAAGCACCACATATTGAGTCCCATTTACAGTCGTTCTTTCTCCCCCTATTAAGGACCAAATGCTGTCTTTGGCACTCTGCAGATTGGACATAAGGTGTTGTCTTTAGGGACATAGAGTAAAAGCCATAATTTTCTGCCCTGCTTAATGCTATACCAGATTTTCATTTTCTGTTTATAAAAATTATTAGGACCAGTAGTATAGGGAGCAGCTTTTGAGGTGGAGTTTTGTTAAAATTTCAGCTTGGGAACTGGGAAGGAAAAAGTAAGATCAAAGTGAAGTAATGCGAAGAGATGTAAATATTAGGGAACTGGCCTGGAGAGGGTGATGAAATGCAAGTCCATCTGACAGCAGATTTCCAAGGAGAGACGTATTTTCATGACCAGCTCACATGTAAATACCAACCAAATGGATTATTTTGGCAAAAGTGAGTTCAGAAATTCTGCTTGATAATATTCGTTCAACCTGCTTCGCCTTCCTGTTGATGTCAGTATTTTCCAGCATGAGCAAGTGCTCATAAGCCACGCAGAGGATGCAGTCCCGGGCGGGATGCCTCCCCAAATCAGCCTCTTTTGGGCAGTGGAGAGACAGTGCATCTGGGATCTGGGAGGATATTGTTCTATCCGGAGTAATAGTCATGGGCCAAAAGAAATCAGTGCTTCCAGAGATCTCTGCTTCCTTTCCTGACTCCTGCTAAGCGAATGGACTTATCAGTAATAAAGATGCTAACATATGTGACGGTTTAGTGCAGAATGACTGGCATAGCAGGGGAAATATTGATATTATAGCTTCGTGAATTGTTTTTCCTTATTTTCATTTGCATCTGTACTGCTCTTGAAGTGGCGGCAGCACACACTGGATGGATTCGAATGATATTAAGGGTACAGAAAGATGGCTGTTCGTTGTGTGGGGAGCATAGGTTGAAACAGTTCTAAGGATCACTCTCATCTTCATCAGACCATAGCTGTGTGGGAAAGAAATTACCTTATTAGCAACCTGAGGTGGACAAGACTTACCCAGAGGTGAATGACTGAAATACATTGTATTTTGTATTTAATCATGAACAAGATTTCTATTCATTACCGTGAGAATCTCACACAACACTCTGCGGACACAAAGCTGGTTGTGAAAGCTGTGGGGAGCTATCTCAAGTTTATGTGGGTACTCACACTCTTCTATTCACAGTCAGAGGACCCCTTTTACGACATAGGTTTTAAATACAAAGATGGATTCGTTTTGTAGGCTGCCATAAGAAAGTACCATACACTGAGTGGCTTACACAACAGAAATTTATTTTCTCACGGTTATGGAGGCCAGGAGTCTGAGATCAAGGTATCGGCAGGATACCTTGATACCTTCTGAGGTGGTGATGGAGAATCCATTCCAGGACTCTCCTCTAGCTTTCAATGGATGTTGTCAGTCTTTGGTGTTCCTTGGCTTGTAGAAGCATCACCCTCATCTCTACCTTCATTTTCACATAACGTTCTCCTATGTGCACGTGACTATGTCCAAATTTCTCCTTTTATAAGGACACCAATCATATTGGATTAGGGCCTCTTACAATGAGCCTATTTCCATATAAAGTCACATTCTGAGGTGCTGTGGGTTGGAACTTCAATGTGAATTTTGGGGGAACATAACTCAATTCATATCAAAAGATTTGTCTCTCAATTTGGGAGTTTATTAACTAGTTTATAAGTTTATAGGCTCTTGATTTCTCCTTGCTTCTTTTTTTAAATTGTTTTCTATCCAATTTCTTATAATAAAAGTTAAGAAAGGAAGGAGAAAAAAAATAAAGTTCAAGTCAGTGTGTCTCACTTTGTCGCACTAAGTTTTGGTAACAGAGTAAGGATCAAAATGAGTCTTTTAGTCCTGGTGTGTGTTGGTGGCTTCCCATCACCATGATGAATAACGAGGTGGTGGCTGAATTTAAGTATAGCATGCCAGACCAAATTAGACATGACATCGATGAGGTCGGGATTGTAATCCAATTTGAAGTTGGGAACCACAATATTAATATGTCCTCTTCTGATGGTGTCACTTGTTTGACATCTTTGTCAAGTATATATGGGTAGCAGGTCCTGCTGTAGGCTGACCTCAGGAAGCCCATGCTCCGTAGGACAGAGCTACAACATCCCTTTCTGGAGATCCAGGACCTGGGACAATGCTGACATACTGTTTGCATTTGAAGCAGGTTGTGGTACATTGGACCAACCTGGGCGACAGGCTTCATACAAATAAACACCCTTGTTTGCAGGTCAAAAGGTGATGCAGCTTGTATTTTTTTTAAAACCTTCTTTCTTTCCATACATCACTACCTCATCTACCTTCTAACCTATTCTCAAGACCTCACTCAAGTGAGACATGCTACTTTGCCCCATCTTTCCATCTCATTAACTTATTTTATGGGAAATGATTTTAGCAGATTTCTCCTAGGGAAATTATTCTGAAATTTCGACCACTAGAGTTTTTCCAGAACATTCTGAAACTCAGCAGTAACTTTTTAAGGTATCAAGGAGAAGATGTTTAGAAAATGACATTTCATTTTACTAATTGCCACGCTGCATAGCTTTTAGAGGGCTGTGGTTAGGATTACGGGAGCAAGGCACCAGAGTGGATTACAACACAGTGCTGACCTTTTACCACCCAGCTGAAGCTCGAAAAACAAAACCAAATCCCATCTTACTAAACCATACCTGCGTCTTTTCTGGGAAATACCCCAGAATACAAGTTTGTTTGTTTTTTTTAAGATGGTTTTTTCTTGCCTGAGAGAGCAGTGCCGAAACTTAAGTCAATAAGGTTCTCAGCCTTCATAAGCATTT
The DNA here is from genome assembly GCA_003508835.1 of Eonycteris spelaea. Taxonomy (NCBI): domain Eukaryota; kingdom Metazoa; phylum Chordata; class Mammalia; order Chiroptera; family Pteropodidae; genus Eonycteris; species Eonycteris spelaea. The sequence continues at coordinate 9,555,959 of PUFA01000044.1, forward strand.
TGCCTCCTTGGGTTGGGCTTGAGGCCTTTTTCCCCTTTTTTCTCTAACACACATCAAATGCCTTAGATCACAGTTTGTCCTGGGCAGGTTATGCAATTTTAATCTTAAAAATGTGAAAATAAAAGGCATGATTAAAGCTAACACAGAACACTTTATTTTTAAACCAAAGGATGCTAAAACAGCAACAGAGTAGAGCCTGATTAGAACTGTCTCTGGGGCAAGTGTACATTTGTCCCAGTTGCTCCTGCTTTTCCCACTCTTTTCTTCATCCCCACCCCAGCACTCTTAGCTTCCTCTTTCTTGTTGCCCTGGCTGTGTAGCTTGTGTGTTTTAATTCTACCCCAGCTTCTCCCACTAAAATAATGAAACTTAAACAACAAATTTAATGTCTTTGTAACAACACATTTTTCCCTCTCAAGAAAAGAGGAGGCTTGGGGACAAAGAGATGCTAGACCCAGTGAATCAATTGCTCTTGGGGTTGGATAAGTTGGCCCCAGGTCAAGAGGTATCTTTGCCTACTAGCACAGACCCGGTTCAGAATAATGGCTAATATTTGATAAACACTTATTGTGTGTATATATGTTACCTTGCATTTTATAACAATTCATAATGTAAAATGTAAAATTTTTTCATTTCACGAGGGAAGAATTTGAGGTTGAAAGAAGTTAAATTACGTCACAAGTTGCTCAGCTCTCTCTTCTGGCAGAATGGGGAAAGGAACCTGGGTCTTTCTGACCAAAACATTGACCATTACTCTCTACCTAATAATAATGGGAGAAGAACCAGGAGAGCAAGGAGGCAGAGGTTACTTAGTGACCTTGAAAGCAGAGTTATTTTACTGTATCGTGCACTTAAAAATCTGTTAAGAGGGTAGAGATCATGTTAAGTGTTCTTACCACAATAAAAAAAATAACAAAAAACAACCTCAAATATGCAATGAAGCCAATTAACTTTTTTCAACAATAGGACAGGGGTTCGGGCGCAGGCAGCAGTGAAGAAAGTCCGTGATTAGATAAATCCCAAGTGGTGGACTTAGAAAAAAAGATGAAAGGTGAACCCAAGGGAATGGAGGGGGTTGGAGAAAGAGAGTCCTGGCCAGATCCACATTCCCACGCAGGTGAACGAGAAAACAGGTCAGCAACTTGTCTTCACGTGATCCTCTCGCCCTTTCTCTTTTGCCAGTGGTCTTTGCTCGCTGTGTGGTTTTTCCATGTCCCACTGACATGCCTGTTTCCAAGCAGAAGGACAAAAACAAAGATGCCAGATGTGTCTGTCCCCTTTTATCAGGAAAATACTTTCCAGGATGTTCCCAGCAGTCTTGTTGGCCAGAACATGACTCACTGGCTCCCTGGACTAAAAAGGAGGCTGGGAGAGCAAGTCAGTCAGCTGGACTAAAGCTACAGGGAAGAGACTGGTAAACCAGCAACTGCATCTGTTGCTGATGTTGCTCTTCACACTTTAGTGTAAATGACCACTCAGTTTGCTTTTTATCTGAAATCAGTTACACTATAAGAAAGGAATTTTAATAGGTGTGTAGAATGGAAATAGACCCAAGGTGAGGAAAGTGGAGGGATAGTTTCAATGTATGATGTCTTTAAGAAGACAGGCCTCTCTGAGGAGTTCAAAGTACAGATTGTTGTACAGATAGAAAATAGCCAGGCAGTTGTGGGGAGGGGCAAGGTGACTATAGGGCCAGGCGATGATGAAAGCAGGTGTGATGGCAGCAATGATGACCCCAATTTATTTTGTAATTTTCCTAGGATTGACAACTTTTCTGATGTATGCTTGCTAAAATTCTCAGTGCCTTTAAAAAAAATTTGGCCTCACAAACCTAATTTCCAGATGCCTGCAATGAACACACACACACACACACACACACACACACACACACACACACACACACACACCAGGGTGTTTTCGGGCAATTAAGAAAGAGGCTGCAACCTGCAACACAGCTAGGGCTGCAGATGGAGGGAGTAAGGAACCGGCCCTTTATTTTTGTAGAATTTTTTAAAGTTTTCTTTATTTTTTATTTTTTTATTTTCTTTTACTTTTTTTTTTTTTGAACATATTATTTTTAATTTTCCCTCCTCCCCTCTGGTAACCACTAGTCCATTGTCCATGTCCATGTAGCCCTTTTGGTTGTAGTTCACTGTTAACCTCATCACCTGAGCTGTATGACCTCAGAGGTGCAGGGCCTTCATGACGCCCTGGAAGCTGCCTATACTTAGCTATTAGGGCCAATCTTGAATTAGTTTATCAAGAAGAAGACCAATCATGAATTAGTTCTGCAGAAAGAGCAAAAGGAGGGGAGATTTTGAATCATTCCATTTTTTTTTTCTCTCATTTTTTCCATTTACTTTTATTTCAGTTTCATCTAGGAAGTTCCTTTGGCTCCAAGGTATGGGTTTTCCCCCTCTCCTCTGTGAGGTCAAGGCACAGGGATTGGGGAGGATCATTTACATTCTTGGTCTCCTGATAGATAGAGCCGCTGGCAGTTTTGGAAAGCAAACAATGACTTTTTGTGTCTACCACAGTGGGTGACTCGCCAAAGGTCATTTGTAGAGCTAGGGAAAGCTACCATCCTTGAAACTCTCAGTCGACCTCACAGCCGACAGGAAGTCCAGAGAAGGGTTGGCCCTTCACTGTAACTTCTGTCATCTCCACCTCAAGCTTTTGGCATCAAATTGCTGGAAGACGATTTTTTAAACTTGCCTTATTTAAGGAGATTCTATTGATTTCTCATGCTACTGCTGCTACTTCAGATTCCTAGTATGTGAGTAAGAGTGATTTATGAAAATGTTTTTATCATCTAAAGTTGTAATTCTCGAACGTTGGTGTATTCTTTTCCTGTGTACTCAGCAATGAGCTCTGATTGCATGAATCACCTTTAAAGTCAAGCCCTCTCTTAAAAGCTAGGATTTTGTTCCTGATAATTTGATGTTATACTCTTAGTTTTATTTACTACAAACAAACATCCCATCAAATCTTTTTATTTGGGAAAGTCATATAATGACGCTAATTCTATTTATTTTAAAATTTTGATATTCTAGTGAGATTAACGTGTTCATCTCAATTTACCAAATATTTTTATCGCGTGCCTGTGCTAGAGAGTAGTTATATTAGGTAGTATACAAAGAAAAAAAATGATCTTCTGGGAAGTAGTTTTCGATCTAAGGAATGAATTGATATTTTCTATTCAAATCCACAAAATTAATTTCAAAGTGATTAGAAAATTAATTGTTGTACAGTGACTGTTTTTAGGTTCATCTTTTCTGCCTCTGTGGTCTCACAGGTGTTTGTAGATACGTCCATTATTTCATGTACCACATTGAATTTCAACTATTCATTTATTGGATGGTCCCCTCTACTAGCCAGTAAGCTACTATATGATTTTGGATGAATAAATAAATGCCTGGAAATGAGAAGGAGAGTACAATTGAACAATTATTAATGAGTTAAAGCCCTTCTTAAAAGGGCAGTAATTACTGGAACAGAAATGCACAGTATAAGGCACAGACTTACTAAGATAGCCATATAAAAACAGAAGAAATAGTTGTATCTTATTCTGCCAAACTTAGGATCCTTTTGCCAGTGGAGAGCAGCAAGAGTGAACATAAAAGTTTTGTTTCCAGACCATTGATATATTCAACTCAGGGAAGTCTCACTCTCATTCACACCCTCACCCTCTCTAGTTGGCTCTATTACAACAGTCAGATAACCTTGCCAATTATAGGCCCGAATATGTCATCCCTCCCCTAAAAACCACCCCAGTGCCTCATCATCATCTTTAAAAAAAAAAAAAAAAAAAAAAGCCAAGCCTCTCAGCATGACCTGCCTTCTGGACTCCCCCACATCTACACCCCATCTGCCACCAAATTGACCTTGAGAGGTGTAGAATGGACTTGAATTCCAACATGTGTATGGATTTAAGTTCTAAACACTATATACTGTTTTTAGGGAAGTTCCCTTTCTAGTGCTAGAGCAGTGGTTCTGAAAGTGGGATCCCCAGGCCAGCAGCATTAGAGTAACCTGAGAACTTACTAGAAATACAAATTCTTAGGCCTCATCCCAGACCTACTGAGGCAGAAATCCTGGTGCCAGGACTCAGCAATCTGTGCTTTAACAAGTCCAGGTGATTCTGAAGCACACTTAAATTTGAGAATCACTGCACTAGGGACTAAGGAAGTCAGGATTTCACAATGAGCTCATGTCCAAGCTTGATGCAGTGCAGATTAATGAGTTATTTACAGTGTGAGGAAAACCACTAGCGATGATCTTTAATTTAAATACCTAAGACCCTGTTCAGACCTACTCTCCTTTTTAGGTTGGAGTTCCCACCCCTCAGTTTTTTATGGTAGAACAGAGAGTTCTAGAAGATAACATCTAGAACTTTTGATTAACATGAAAACACCTATCTGAAATGAAAAAGACCTCCTTCTGTTCAAACAAGTTCATTAGCCTCAGGGTCTGTCATGCCTCATTGGGGAGAGAGCGAAGGAAACAGTGGCGGGTAGCAGATAGATCATGGCTTTGAAGTTAGGGACGCCTGGGTTAGAATCATACTCCCCCAACACTTAGAGCCTTGACTTTCATGGCCTTCGTGCCATGAAATGTAAAGGGGAATGATGGTGCTTATCTTACAGGGGTACCGGGAGGATCAAGTGGCACACAACAAACTCAGGTGCTTAACAAATGCCAGCCCCTTTTCTTTTCCCCACCACCTGGTTAAAGGGCTGTCCTGGACGACATTCATGAGGAGGGTTAAGGGTAGGGCAGAATCAATCTTTATTGCACTCTGAGGCCAGGCCACCTTGTGGCATTCCAGCAAGGTTTGGTAACCCGGCCCCTGGTAGGATTGCCAGATAAAATACAGAACACTCAATTAAAATTTTTGAAAAGATTTTTATTAAAATATAGCTAACATACAATATTATATTAGTTTCAGGTATGGACCATAGTTATTCAACATTTATACACCTAAAGAAGTCATCGCCATGATATGTTCAGCAACCATCTACCACCATACACTATTGACACTCAGTTAAATTTGAATTTTAGATAAACAATTGATAATCTTTTAGTTAGTATCAGTCTGTTCCACGTAATATTAGGACATACTTATGCTAAAAATTGTCACTTATCTGAAATTCAAATTTAGTTGTTTGCCTTGTATTTTTATTTACTAAGTCCAGCTGCCAAGAATTACCTCAGAAGCACGTTCTATGACGAGGCTTTTCTCCCTCTTTCTAACGTTTCAGTAAAGGCCATTTCTAAGTAGAACATGCTGGCACTCCTGATGAGGACACCCAGCAGTGGAAAACACTGGGTGGTGTGGGCCCCAAAGGGGAGGCCCATCTAATTGTCTTGGGAATTCCGTAGGAAGGCAGGTTGAGGACATATGATGATGGTTGATGCCCCTCAGATTCTTGCCTCCACTAGCAGAAGGACCGGAAGTCTCCCTCCTTCCCTTCCTCCCCACGTCAGGCCCCTCTGGAGGTGAACTCGTGGTCACTGCCCCATTCCTGTGCAGTTGTTGCACAACATTAAGTCAGATAAGGTATTAAAAGCAATAACTGTCCTTTTTAGGATCCTGTGGTGCTTATTTATATTTTCCCGTCTGGTGCCAGACTGGAATGAGGCTTCAATAAACCTAGGGAACGAGTTGGATCTTAAAACATTTGCTTATTTCCACTCCTTTGAAAATGTTTAGCAGTTGAATGATTTAAAGTAGAAAGAGATGAGGAGTTGGAAGGGAGGGCTGCCTGCCCCAGGCACAGTCAGGGGAGGGTGCTAAATGTGGTTATCTAGAGATCAAAGAACCCAGGAGAAACTCCTTTGATCTGATGATTGTCAGAGTTGCAATTAGATCTTTGAGGCTCTGCACTTTTCCAACCCCCTTCTTCACATTTCTTCTCTTCCAGGGGACACCTGGTAGTGCTAGACCAAGGCCCTAGACACAGCCTGTGCGGCTATGAGAAATCCGAATGTGCCCTAGGACACAAAGAGACATCATCTCTCCTGGAGAAAAACCCCTTTTCGAAATTCAGTTGCTGTTATTCATTATTTTTTGAGGGGGAAAAGGTAAATATGAAATTCCCCCAGTTATACCTGCAGATGCATGTTCCAGTGGGTGAGCCGATATTAATCATTCTGTGGTTTCATACTTTTCCTTTGATACAAACGGGAAAGGTACCCATTGGCTGGGACTAACTTTTGATGGCCTAGATTTTCCAAATGTATGGGGCAGGGAGGACCCAAGGGAAGTCAGTCAAATCTGAGCAAAGGCTGCTGCTTACCCAAGCCAAATTCTACCTCTTTTGATTTCTGTGACTTTTATTCTCTAAACAACGTAGGACTGTTCCATTGCATTTAGAGTCCTGTTCTGTCTTCCCTTTAACCCAAAAAGCTGCTTATCAGGGACTTTAAGGTATTATTTATGGTGATCTTCTAAGCAGCCTAGTCTCATTCTGAGGATTTTTCGCACAACTTATACTAGTCCTAAAAGCACAAGAATGATGGGTACATTTCTGCAGATGAGTCAAACGCTTTATCTCTATCAGTCTGTGCAAGATACAGAATGTCTGTTTATTTCTTTAGTGGACAAGATTTGAAATGTGTGTTTCCTAATTCTGAGCTACTAAATTATTGATTCTCGTCCTGACCTGGCCCACTGGGAATGGAGCCAGCATATCTGCATCTCTACACTCCACATTTAGACTGTCTTCCTGCTGGCCTAGCCTGTGAATACCAGAATGAGATTAGATTGTTTGGGGGAGGGAGGCGGAGAATGTAAATCCCAGTGAAATAGCTAGCTCTCTGGCCTCATTTCTATTTGATAGAATGGGGCAGCCATTTGTGACATTTTTGGCCAATGTTATCATGTGTTTACCCTCATATTCTTTTTGCTTTATTGTTCTTATTTGATTTAAATGTATATAGGCTGTCCAGTGAAAATAAGAAACCCTAACTAAAGATTCTATTTAAACTTCTTAATAGGATTGTCTGAAAAGTGTAAGATGTTATACAAGGATTTCCAGAAAGATGAATAATTTATACCACATCAGAATGTCTCCTGACATGGAAAATATTAGAAGCCTTTTCATTACTTGTATGATCTTTGAATATAGATGAAAGACAGTTTAGAACCATGCTGTCACAACCTGGAGCTGGGCACAATGTCTTATAGGCTATTTCATCCAATGTGAAGATGAAGTGGGAAAGGTATGTGATTCAATGATGATGCATCATTGCACCATGATAATATTTAGGAAACAGAACAAAGATGAACCCTGAAGAGACTAAAAGACCTTCCCATGACATGTTTAATGTCTTCTAAACATTGCTCGACTTTCTTTGTCATCCCTCTCTCTTCCATCACTTTTCCAGTTTGGCAATTATTCACTTGGACCAGGGTGATACCTACTGGACCTTCTTTTTCAGTCCTGTGGCTTTTAATATTTATTCTACACATTATTTCCAGACTGAGGTCTTGAAAATGCCTACTTATTTACAATATTCTAGGGTCTCCCTGTTACCCAATGTCCCATACCCCTTTTCTAACATACACAGTCATTTGTGATCTGACCTTCCTCTCTCTGCAGTCTTGGCTTCCTTCCAAACCTACCTTAAACTTCACCTTCCAGAAATACTGTAATTCTTTTTTCCATGTTTGCTTTTGCTCATGTAGTTTGTTTGTTTGTTTGTTTGTTTGTTTGTTTATCCAGAGTTCCATTCCTCTCTTTTCCCCCTGACTTCCCCCTTGGAAACTCCCCTCAAAGACGTCTCCTCCAGGGATCCTTTCACATTTTCCATATCTCCCTTCATGAACTGTCCTTCCTGTACTTTCTCGGTGGTGTCCATGTTTGCCTCCATCACTGCCCTCACCATCCTTACTGATTTTTTGGCCCGTCTTTCTCCTTGGCCACACTGTAACCTCCTCTGGAATTAGGAATGTGCCCTATTCCCTTGGTGTCCACAGTGACTTATGTAGTACATGGAGCAGTGAAAATGCTCATGTGGGTTTTTGAACTAAATTTCAGAAAGGAAGCTGAGAGTAGAAACAGGAATAATAAAGGCAAAAAGAAACGCATTGATAACAGTTTGATCTTGGTAACAACCCTCTGAAGGAGGATTATTATCTCTATTTTACTGATGAGAAAACTGAGGGCTGTAGAGATTGTTTGGCCAAGGGTCACAGATAGGAATTGGAGGAGCCATAACTAGAGCAGGAACACCTAGAATGGCTCCAAGAAAGGATCAATAAGGACTGTTAAATATTTGTTGAATTGAATTGAATGCTAGAATATCTGTAATCATTACTCTTGAGTGTGTTCATCATCAAATCACATATAGAAACAGGTTCTTAAAGACCATCTAGCTTTTCTGCTTCTTTCTGTAGCATTTTATCTTAACAGTACCAATTTGATATAGTAAAATTAGATAACAGATTACTGGATTTAAAACCTTCATTAGTACTTAAGCAACTATTTATCAAGTACCCATTATAGGCTAGGCACTGTGCTAACATGTGGGTGTGTGATTTAGGGCAATAAAAAGTCCCTCTAGTAATATGAAATAAACTAACCATTGATTCACCAGTGGCTGAAATATTTATCAGCCAGACTTAGATATATCATGCACACTGGTAGACCTAAATCACCAAAGTCAGAAGCATTTATGAGTCACCAAGTTCTGGATCTTTTGGATTTGTTAGTTGTAACAGAAAGGACGATAAGCAGAAAAGAAATTTATTGAAAAGATTAGTTGGCTCAGAGATCCAGAAGAATGGCCAGAGGACCAGGCTCAGGAATTGGGCAGAAATAGAGTGAGGCAATGCATCAGATCCTTGGCTAACATCCCTCTACAGAATGGGGCAGTGGGGATACTGCTGCTTCCCGCCGGTCATTATGGGCCATATAGCTGCTGGTGCCAAACTCTGATGCTTCCCCTACCATTACTGCCATCAGAGAAGACTTATCCTCTATTCCCACACCTTACTGTCATCAGTTCCTGTTCCTTATGGTGACCTCTATGCACGCATAAGTTTGTGCCCTAGCTGGAAGGGATGCTGGGAGTATGCGTACTCTACCTCTGAGGCTTCTATACAAGGTCAGGGGCTCTGCCACCCCAAAAAACTTATACGGGGGAGGGGGAGGAGCTTCTTCAAACATAGGAAGGACATCTAGACAGCCAAAGACATGACTAATTTCCACTGTAGTCATAAGATTAATTTTTTTTAATCTTAAGATTGAGGTTTTTTACCAATGGCCACATAGTATACCTGAAAACAAATAAATATCTTTTCTAACATTACTAATTAAATTATTGAACTGGCTTGGGTAATTAGCTTCAGTGTTTTAAAGAAAGAGTGGTCCAAATTTTACCACAAGCCTTTCTTTCTGGAAATAATAAAAATTGAAACAATAATATATTGTGAAAATATTTGTTTCCCTCCCTTCCTCTCTTCCTTCTGAAAACACTTATTAGCTGCCTACTACATACCAGGCACTGTGCTTGGTACTAGAAAATCAAAGATAAATAAGACCCTCTCTTTATTATCAAGTTGTTTCTCATACCATGGGGAGAGGCAGACATGGAACAAATAATTTCCCTGCAATATTAGAGGTGCCAGGATAGAAATCTAAACAGGATTCAGTCAGGACACAACAGGTAGAGTGTTCTTCTTTACCCTGCAGAATCGAGAGGTTAGAGAAAAGCTTCATGGAGAAGGTGGCAATTGAATCGAGTCTTTAAAGATGTAAGTGGTCACCAGGCTAAAAGACAGAGGGACAGTCCCATGTTGCAAGGAGGAGAACTCAGAGAAAATGAGGCCATGAAAAAGAGGTGGCAAGTCAGAGGAACTCTGAGAGCTTGGGATGGCTAGGACATAGTGTCTGGGAAGAATGGTAAATGAGGAGGCAGGTGGACTTTGTGAAGTCAGGCCTCAATGAAATAAAGTGAAAGGCAACCCTTGTTGCATGCAAAGGGGTTGGGAGCTTATCTAGGCAGATAGCAGAGCCACTGAAGGAATAACATGATCAGATTTACATTTTCAAAATTTCACTCTGGTGGCAGTGATGAAAAACTGGGATCAAAAACCAGGAGGCCAACTAGGAAATTATGACAGTCGAGGTGGGTGATGGTAAGATCATAAAGTACTGAAGTAGAAGTAGGAAAGGAGAAAAGAGAAAATAAAATAACTTTTTAGGAGCTGGAGTCTGTTAGCACTTGGTGTCGCTGAGGGGAAGCCTGGTGGTGCCTTTCACCAAACAGGGCCATTTGGAGCAACAGGATTGCATCTGGAGGAGAGGGGACTTGTTGGGTGGAGCCTAAGTTAACACATTAGGCTTTAACCATGTTGATCATCTGGGTGAAGACGTAGTGTTGGTGGTCGTGTATAAAGGAGTAATACTCAGGAGAGAGATCTGGGATTAGGGTCAAAAATAAGAGATCCATCTCTGTAGTTACCCAGAGCAAAGGTAATCTCCAAGAGGGTTTGCCATCTCTCTAGGATAGAGAAGTGGCTGCAAATTTTAAATAAATACCTGCTTTCACTGACAAATAAAAGTTAGCAATTCTGATTAACCAGGCACCCATTAACATTACATGTTTCTAAAAAGGATGAACAGTAAAAGAAAAGGAGACACCAAAGGAGAAACCCAGAAAGAACACTGAGAAGTGAAACATTTGTCACTTGGCATCCCCTGAAGCAGACACAGTCACTGGTTGGAAATCATCTGCCAGGATCTAACTTTTCAACTGAGGCTGTGGGAAATTCTTGTGGTGGGTGGGGGGTTGTCCATCATCATGATAGGAAGAATGGCTAGTGCCCCACCACCCACCCAGCGATCAGCCCTCTGCATATGGCAGCCACATGCTGTGAACTGCCCTTCCTGCTTCTCCCAGTTTGGATATGAAAGTGAGGGCCAACCACCATGCCTGGGGTGGGGGTGAGAATGTTCACCCCACAGCATCATAGAAGAGTGGATGGAGCTGAGCCAGCAAGTAGGAGGGCCTCTGAGACCGCTGAGTGATTTTCAAAGAGAAGGGTTCGCTTTGCAAGGCAGCGTGGGGAAAGCAAGCTGGACTGATGCATAAGGAGGCAAAACAATCCAGAAAAACATTACCATTCTTGCACAATCAACAGCTGAATATGTGTCATCAAACACAAGACCATCCTTACCTGGCAATAACACAGCTGAAATAGATCATTTAAGTAGTTTTTCATTATTACTAAGCCCAGTATGGCCTTTAACTGATAACCATCCCATAACAAGAATGCTGACATAATAGCCTAAAGTGCAGGAAAATTTTATTTTCTTCATAATCAAGATGAAAATGTTGTGGGTTCAGAGCCAGAGAATACACTTGTATTGGCCAGTTATGGTGCCTTAAATTTAAACAGCTGTATTTTTTTTTCTTTTTTACAATAACTGCATCACCTAGTAAATTTTTTCAGATGAAACAAAAGATTTGATTCTTATTGGGAAAAAGACATTTATCATAAAGATGGTACACATCATTAGCAAAGAATCAACTTTTTATTCTCTAAGATGAGTGATTTGAGAATCAGAATCCTGTTTCTGTTTCGTACTCCTCCTGTGTGTCAGGCAGATCTTAAAGAGAGTCCAGCAGATTGACTTCAGCCACTCCAGACTGATGGACAAAAGCATGAATTATGCAATATGTATAGTTCCAAGACCCTACACCCTTTCTAATGAAAACCAAGGAAGGTGACTTTCTGATCCCTGGTTTCATAATTAAATGTTTGCAGGAAGAGACCAAGTCAAGAGAAATGTTACACTTCTATAACTAGTGGTTGCTATAATTAAAGTTATTAGTTAAGGAAGGGCTGGTACTCAGGGCGAAACAATCAGGAGGAAGTTTTAGAAATTAAGTTGAATTCACTGTGGTTATGAAGATTTGGCGCTCCACCCCCGCAACCCCGACCCTTTTTTTTTTCTTTCTGGAAAACAAAACAACCTCAGGCAAGTGTTCTGTACTTCTCAGAAAGCATCTTGACTCTGTAGTGGCTGGAGAGCAAACAGCAAACAGTGAACTGTGTTGTTGACTCTATCAGAGGGTTAATTAAGAAAGCTGTTAGTGATGATAAAAAAGCCAGTACATTTTCAGTTCATATTGACAAAATCCACGACCTAGGCAGAACTGATGTTTGTTCAATACTGGGAAGACATGCTAGAGGCATTTAGAGGAAAAGGCTGACAAAGAAAGCTTGAAGTCCAGTACAGGGTGTCTCATATTAATGATGTTAGCAGAGTTGATCATTTGAAATTGCGCGTGCTTTTTCCCCTCATATCAGTTATGGCCTCAGATTCACTCTGAAAAGCCTACTTTACTCATGATGGAGTAATTGTAAAGGAGCGCTGATCTGAGGGTTAGAAGACAGAGTTCTAGTCTTGGATCTGAAACTAATGGGACAGTGGGTTCGACTCTAGGTTTCCACTTCTGGGCGGTGTACGCCTTTAGTACAGTCCAGTCTCAGGAATGAACCTTTCCCATGTGACATCTTCCACTTGGGGGAAATCTGTTTGGACTCCAAATGGATGGTAGGAAGGAATGCATTGCCCACGACGCAGTGACACTGAGCGGACCATCCTCCCAGGAGATACAGCGTCCTCCTCCTACCTTGCCTGCTGCCGGGGGTGCTGGGCAAAGCCGGATGAGGAGTTTGAGAGCAGACATTGTTGCGGGTTGTTCTGTGTTTGCAAATCTGAAGGCAGACCTAGACCAAGAAAAAGCTCCAGTTCTCTAGTTAAGCTTTTATTTCATCAACCTTAGGTTTAGCTCTCTTGCTTCTCTTCCCATGGCCTTCCTTTGTTCCCAATCACTCAGCATTTATCCCCTTAAAAACACCTACAAACCTTTTCCTCACACTATCAAAGAGCACACAAATGCTTGCCTAGGTGACATGGAAAAGGAGGAAGGAGTGTTCCCGCTAGACTTGGCATTGGCCCTCGCTCCCTGCTTTCCCAGTTAGGGAGGTCACATTAGTGAATTCCCAGTTGGGATGGGCCCAAAGCAGGAGCCAGTATAGAAAAGAGAAAGCGAAAGAGCTCTAGGATATAAGGGAGAGGTAACTGACAAATCTCTGGCTGCAAATAAGAAAGTCAGATGCACTCAAAATATTATTTTAACACAATTACTCAGTGACCTCAGAGATGAGTTAACAAGTCATTTCTTGAGGCCTTTTCTGTCTCAATATTTGAGCATCTTTAATGACCTCGGCTCTAAGTTTAATCCTGTGATATATTGGACTCTTAAAGTCTGGTGGTTGAAGATAAAAATGCATGTAAATAATCTCACTCCTTCTGGTGCACAGGAGCAAAGATATCGTGTGTCCGGATGAAGTGGCTAGACAGCATATGGAAAACCCCAAATGAAAATGATGAGAGAGACGTTAGAAGTTACGTGGAAATGAAAGAACACTAATTATATAGTCAATTTTTAAAAAAATGTCACCTCCATGTGAGAAACGTACAGAAATGAAAATTTAAGAATATGGTCTCTCTGGTAGGTCCGATTGAGTGAAATTTAATAACAATGGAATGATATTGTAAACAACAGTATCAATTCACTTAGAAAGTTCTTCCCATTTCAAATGCAAGAGTAAATCACCTGGAGAGCCTGGCTATGGTTTTTCAGTTGAGTGAAACAGACAGATGTCCAAATTTCAAAGTAAATTGACAGCAAAATGAGAACAAAACACAATGCAGAAACTGTGCTCCCAACTCATGCGATAAAGAATTGGCTCATGAGATTTACAATACCAAGATTAACCAAACAAATTAGGAAACTGCCATCTTGGTTATAGCCTACACTGGTAAGTGGCAATGAAATAATGACTCTTAAGTCTAAGAAATTATAGGTTGGAAAGTTTGCATTTCTCTTTTATGGGGTCTTTTAAAACAATGATATTTGCTCATCTCTGACTCAAGTCTCCCTGTAAGGAAGCTATTAAAGTTGCGGAGACATTTTAACTTTATCATTTTATTTATTTTAATTAATTTGAAATATTTTATACATGCAAATGAATCACAGAAGCTAATATTAGACACTCCATATACCAAGCATCCTGATTTAACATGCTAATATTTTGCCACATTTACAATATTTATTTCATATTTTACATCTCATCCTTTTGTGTGATACTCTGAATAAATTCTACTTAAATTTTAAATTCACTAGTTCATTATGATTTTGGCTTTTATTTTTAGGCAAAATTTATATTGAGTAAAATATTCAGTTAACAAATGTAAGTCCAATGACTTTGACAGACATACACACCTGGGTAAAAAACATCCCATTAGAAATGCACATTTTTATCACTCTAAAAAGTTTAATTGCATCATGTTGCAGTCAATCCCCTTGGAGTAGCAAATCCTGTTTCATCACAATAGATTATGTTTGCCTGTTTTTAAATGTCATTTAAATGATATCATATGGTATGCTCTCTTTTCTGTCTGACTTCTTTAGCACAACATAATGAGTTTAAGATTTGCCCATGCCGTTGTATGTTTTAGTAGGTTTTTTTTCTGTTGCTTAATAGTCAATTGTGTGACTATACCACAGTTTCTTTATCCATTCTTTTGTTGATGGACTTGAGGTTATTTTCTGTTGGAATTATTATGAATGAAGTTGTGATGAATATTCTTGTGCAAGTTTTTTTGGTGGATATATGTTTTTATTTTTTGAGTTAAATACCTAGATTGGAATTGTTGAGTTATTGGGAGGTACATTTTTTTAACTTTATAAGAAACTGACACTTTTTTTGTAGTAAACGTACCATTCTGTATCCCCAATAATGTGAGAGTGCCAATTGCTGCACATTCTTGCCAACTTTTGATGTTGTTAGTCTTTTAAATTGCTTTTTTTTAGTGGAAATGAAGCAGTATCTCATTGTGGTTTTAATTTGCATTTCCTTATTGACTAGGAATATTGAATGCCCTTTCATGTTTTTTTTTCTTTTACCATTTTAATCTACTTAGACGAAGTGTCTAAATATTTTGCCCATTTGAAAATGAGTTTTTGTTTAAAATTTTTTGAATTATAGGATATTTTATGTATTCTAGATTCAAGCCCTTTGTCACATATATGTATTGAAAAATTTTCTACTATTTGAATAGCTTTATATTTCTTAATGGTATATTTTGGTTAGTGGAAATGTTTAATTTTTATTTCTCCTTTTCTACTTTCTTTCAAGTTAATAAAATATTTTTAGTATTCTATTTTATATCCTCTATTGGCTTTATTAAGGCATAGTTGACATGTAATAAACTATATATATTTAAAGTGTACAATTGGATAAGTTTTGTCATATATATACACTTGTGAAACCATTACCATACCAAGATAATAAACAATCTATCACTCCCAAAAATTTCCCCAAGGCTCCTTTATAAGCTTTTCCCCCATCTCTTCTCCTCCCTCCTGTGTAATCTCCAAGTATTGAATACTGATCTCCTTTCTGTCACTTTAGACTGGTTTCCATTTTTTAGAATTTTATACAAATGAAATCATACTATATACATTTTTTTTAATCTGGCTTCTTTTTATCTGTATAAAGAATATTGATTTGTCTTTGTTGTTGAGCATATCGATAGTCCATTTCTTTCTATTACTGAGAAGTATTTCATTTGTTTATCTATTCACCTACTGATGGATATTTGGATTGTGTCCAGGTTTGAGCTATTATGAATTAAATTTCTATGAAAATTCATATGCAAATCTTTGTATTGACATATGTTTTCTTTTCCCTTGGGTTAATATCTGGTAGTGGAATGGCTGGTCCTATATATGTTTAAGATTTTAAGAAACCATCAAGCTGTTTCCCCAAATGGTTGTATCATTTTATATTGCCATCAGCAGTATATAAATGTTTTAGTTGCTCCACATCTTCATCAACACTGATATGGCCATTGCAATTTGAGCCATTTTAATAGATGTTTGGTGGCATCTCATTATGATTTTAATTTGCATATCCCTAGTGACTAAGATGGAGCATTTTTTTCTATCTGCTTATTTTCCATCTGTCTATCTTCCTTGGTGACATGTCTGTTCAAATCTTTTTTACTATTAAAAAAACTTATTGAATTCTGGTATTCTTTATTTTCTGGAGACAAGTTTGTTTGTTTTTTTAATCATATATATGATTTGTAAATTTTCTCCCAGTTTGTAGCTGATCTTTTCACCTTCTTCATTTTTTTCTCATGGCAGAAATTTCTAATTTGGATTAAGTCTAATGAATCAATTTATTCTTTTATGGTCTTATTTTTGATGTCATATCTAAGAAACTTTTGCCTTACCCAAGGTCACAGAAGTTTTCTACTATTTTCTTCTATAAGTTTTAGAGTTTTTGGTTTTATATTTAGCTCAATGATCTAATTTGAGTTAATTTTTCTATATGGTGCAAAATATTGATTGTGAAGTTCATGTTATTGCATATGAATATCCAATAGTGACAGCAACATTTGTTAACGACTATTAACCTTTTAGGTATTCTTTTGTAATTTTTTTAATTGTTGCTCTAGAATTTATACTATGCTTTCTTAATTTATCACAGTCCACTTAAATTAGTATTGTGCCATTTCATGTACAATATGAGAATCTTGCAATTATATAATTCTATATATCCCTACTCCATCCTTTACTAATAGTCAAGTGTCTTACTTCTGTATGTGTTATAAAGTTCATAACACGATGGCATGATAGCCCATTTAGAGAGCCATTTTCTTTTAAAGGAATTTTTAAAAATTTAAAAGATATGTTTTTTTTTAAATAATGTACTCACATATTTACTATTACTGGTCATATTGATTTCTTTCTGTATAACTAACTGAGTTTCTGTCTGTTATCATTTCTCTTCAGTCTGAAGAACTTCCTTCAGGATATCTTGAAGTGAGGATCTGCTGCTTATAAATTCTCTCAGATTTCTGTTACCCAGAAATTTACATATTTTTTAACTTTTTTATTTTTCAGTTAGAATTGACATTCAATATTATTTTATATTAGTTTCAGGTATATAGCATAAGAATTACAGATTTGTATAACTTATTTACTAAGTGACCCCCTGATTAGTCTAGTACCCGACACCACACATAGTTATTATAATATTATCGACTATATTTCCTATTCTGTACTTCACATCTCCATGACTATTTTGTAACTACCAATTTGTACTTTTAATCTCTTCACCTTTTTCACTCAGCCCCCCATTCTCCCACCCATCTGACAACACCAGTTTGCTCTCTGTATCTATGAATCTGTTTTTATGTTTGTTTATTTTATTCTTTGGATTACACATATAAGTGAAATCATATGGTATTTGTCTTTCTCTATTTATTTCTCTTAGAATAATATCCTCTAGGTCCACCTATGTCATTGCAAATGGTAAGCTTTCACTTTTTTTTTTTTATGCCTGAGTAATATTTCATTGTATATATGTACCATAACTTCGTCATGGGCTTTTAGGTTGTTTCCATATCTTGGCTATTGTAAATAACACTGAGCATAGGGGTACATCTAACTTTTCGAATTAGCATTTTGTTTTTCTTTGGATAAATACCCAGAAACGCAATCACTGAGTCGTAAAGTAGTTCTCTTTTTAATTTTTTGAGGAAGCTCCAAACTTTTCTGTAGTGACTGTACCAATTTGCAATCCCACCAACAGTGCACAGGGGTTCCCTTTTCTCCATATCCTTGCTAACATTTGTTGATTCATGATTTATTGATGATAGCCATTCCGAAAGGTGTGAGGTAACATCTCATTGTGGTTTTAATTTGCATTTCTCTGATGATTAGTGATGTTGAGCATCTTTTCATATATCTGTTGGCCAACTATATGTCCTTTTTATCCAGAAATTTATTTAAACCTCATTTATTGAAGGATATTTTCACTGTTTGTGGACTCATAGGTTGACAGTTTTATCTCTGTGTTTTATAGATATTGTTTTCTGACCTTGTTTTCCATGAGTGGTAGTCATTCATAATTCTTATCTTTGCTCCCAATACACAATGTGTATCTTTCTTTTCCCCTGAATCCTTTATGAATTTATCTTTGTTTTTCAGTACTTTGACTATGATATAACTAGATATGATTTTTTTGATGATTTATGTCTTTAATCAATTTTGGAAATTCTCGGCCTAATTTTTTTCTCTATTCTCTTTCTTTTCCTTTTAATATTTCCATTCACACTAAATTAGATAACTGTATTATCCCATAGGTCACTGAAGCTTCATTTATTTTTATTTTAATCTTCTTTTTCTATGTTCATCAATTTGGAAAATTTTATTGAGCTATCTTCAAAGTCATTGGGACTATTTTTCTGTAGTGCCCAATCTGCTGTTCAGCTTATCCAGGGGACCTTTTATTTCAGATTTTATATTTTTCAGTTTAGTATTTATATTGGCTCTTTTTAAACAGTTTTTATATTTTTATTGAGATTACCCATCTATGGCTTTACATTTATTTTTATTTTATTTCATATTCTTGAGCAAATTTATAATAGATGTTTTTAAATGATTACCTGCTAATTCTAACATCTGAGCCATTCAGGGGCTGTTCCATTCCCCCGTCCCCCCTTGACTGTGGATTATATCATCTGCCTCTTTGCAGGTCTAGTGATTTTGCATTGCATACTAGACATCACTGTAATGAGAATGGATTATGTTACCTTCCTTTAAACGGTATTGAGTTTTATTTTGGTAGCAGTTACATATAGGCAGATATTGATTCAGTCAGACTTTGTTTTAGACTTTCTTAGGTGGTCTATTACTATTTTGTGTCCTAAGCCCTAGGGTATGGCCCTTACACTGGGACATAGATAATACTCATAAAATGTGGCTTTTTCTAGGGTCTCAATCTAATGACTTATGTTTTCAGTAAGGATTCTCTACCCTGGCTATGCCACAATCCCAATGTCTCTGAATTCTGTGTGTGATCTCCAATATCTCTGTTCAGCTCTCAGTCTCCCAGGAACAGGGTTCACAGAGGCAGGCCCCATACATGTGCTTTGCAGTTCTTGGCCCAGGATCTGAGGGGAGTTTTCGTGCAGATTTCTTGGGCCCCCGCTTCGTGTAGCTCCTTTTTTTCCCTCTGGCCATTGCCCCACCAATTCTAGCTGCCTCCAAAACACTTTTTAGACAATAGTGGTAATATTAGGTGGCTCTATCTTATTTCTGATTTTAATGATTTTTTTTTCAGTATTTCATTCATTATTGTTTGGTTTCCAAAAAAAAATACTCTTGTTTAGGAATTCTCTCCTATTTTTATTTTACTTTAAGATTTTTCCATGAATGCCTACTAAATTGTGTCAATTGCTCTTTTGTCATGTGTTGGTATACATCTATATTTGTCCTTTTATTAATGAATAAATTATACTGGTAAAACTCTTAAAGCTCAGTCATTCTTGGATTTCTAAATAAATCCGTATTTTATATACTCTTCAGTATGCTTGTCAAATTTTCAGGATATTGACATTTGAATTACTAACACAGAATGAGTTTTAAAACATAAAGCATTTTTAAAAAGGAAAATAATTATAAAGTTTCAGTCACTTTGTTTTACTTAAATCTAGGAAGGCAAGTTGATTAATAATAGTAAAAAATTTATACAGCATATCTCTACTCATGCTTCTAAGACAACTGCATATTAAAGACTGAGTTGATATTGTTAAGTGAAAAGAATTTAGAATCATAGCTCTGCCACTTATGATCTGAGTAACCTTATTTAAGTCACTTACCCTCTGGGAGCTTCAGTCACCTTCTCTGTAATATGAGCATAGAAATCATACCTACCCTGTAAGGTTACTATGAGTATCAAATGTGGTAATGGGTGTTTTGTAAATGGTAAGTCATTGTGCAATTAGTAGCTTTTTTTTTTTTCCAGAATTGCTCCACTATATTTCTTTTTTTTTTCCTTATCATTTCTCCTCTTTTTAAAGACTTCATTATTAGGTTCACAGAAAAATTGAGAGGAAGACACAAAGATATCCCATGTACTCCCTGCCCCACACATGCATAGACTTTCCCATTATCAACATCCCCACCAAAGTGGTATATATGTTACAATTGATAAAATTTCATTGACACATCATTATTACTCAAAGTCCATAGTTTACATTAGGGTTCATCTTGATGTTATACATTCTAGGGGTTTGTACAAATGTATGACATGTATCTATTCTTATGGTACCATATAGAGAATTTCACTGCTCTGAAAATCCTCTCTGCTCTGTCTATTCATTCCTCTCTCTCCAAACCACTGGAAACCACTGGTCTGTTTACTATTTCCATAGTTTTTCCATGGCTATCCCTTATTACCAGTGGTTCCCAAGGACAGAACTGGCATAAGATATTCTCTGTTTAGGGATGGGCTGTGGGAAGATTTTCTCTTGACTCTTGTTGTTACTGTCCACTATTGGATTCACTATCATGGCTGCAGGGCAGTACCCTCAGAGGGTCTTGCTATTTTGAGGGAAGCATAAAAGGGAAGAATAAATCTGCTCTCACTTCTCGGGAGAGAGGAAAATAGGAAGACAAGAGAAAAACCATGCATCCCTTAGTGGAAAGGAGAGAAATATAAAGGAAATTTAATTCTGGAGACTGGGACTACAGAGTTTGTACCTTGCTTCCAATATCTCTATTATGACTATGTCATCATTTTCCCAAAAAACAATGGGAAATGATTTTAACACTCCAATTTAACTGCCTTTAAGTTCACATAAATTTTCAGAGGAAGGCCTAGAAAACAAATCACCTAAATAATTCTGTTTTTAGAAGAAAGCAAATGCATTCTGAATTTTAAAACAAACAAACAAAAATCTTGCAAAAATATTTTGTAACTTAAGCGGACTTTCTAATTTCTACTCAGATCTTTTACATCTCATCAACTCAAGCTTGAAATTCCTAAACACACAACAGCAATTCTTACGCAGGATTTTATGTGAAGAAAGAACTTTTGAATAGCTAATGAATGATGAGCAAACCTCAGGGTATATAGTAGAAGAAAGCACTTGTTTGTTTGTTTGTTTGTTTGTTTGTTTTGGAAAGCCATGACATGCTTTGGAATGGTTGTCAAGGAATAGTCACCCAGCCTCCAGTTGACTGTTAGATAGGTGCTCAGGGCTGCCCTGATGCCAGACAATAAGAATAATGGAGAGTTGTGAGCAATTCCAGAGTTAAGAGTATCCTAAAGAAAATCCCAATAAACCTATTCTGGCTAGGTGGCCAAAGTTCTGTATGCACCCAAACAGAGTATTAAACAAATGGGCACATTTGCCCTCAACTTGTGACTCTGTGTAATAAAACCATTAAGTTGCATGTTAAGACCTAAATACATTCAATGGAACTAATTTAACTTACGTTTTATGTAATGGGTCAGTAAAGTTCCTGGAATTTGCTTCTTATTATTTTTCTTTCCTCTGAATTTAAATCCTATTTCACCCAGGGGTTTCAGGATTCTGGGAGATCTGATTTGCCTAAAATAGATGTAAAGAGAAGCCCTCTAAATTTATAGCCAGAACGGAGCATGTTCAGTGGTGAGAGAAAGATCCCTATATTTCAGCCCTAAAACACTGAAGACTGCTAAAAGAGAAGATGGGCTGGTGGGCAGCTGTCTGTTGGTGGCATAATACACTTAGGGAATCTGCTTTTCACTTGTCATGTTATCTGTTTGATTGGTAGCCTGGTTCGTTATTTTTCAGGAAAAATACTGCGAAGATAAACATATGCTTCCATGTTGCTATTCTTTTGGTTTCCACAGTCCAGGATATAGGCCTGCCTGCTTTTCTATTTGTCTCCCTTGGGAAACTCAAAATTGATTTATTAAGTTGGATTAGCTTGGTCTGATGCAAGGAAAGGTCAGAGACTATTTAAAAATAGCGATGGAAAAAAGATTTAAAAAGAACAAGATGGTGAGAGAAATTAAAGAAAGGAGAAAATGATGATTAACGTTGATGGTGCTGTTTAACTGAATTTTAAAGTCTGCAAAACATTGAGAAATAAAATTAATGACTTGGAAAATAAACTCAGATTAAAAAAATGTCAGATTGGAGGATAATCTTGATGGGGTGGAAGTAAAAGGAACAGTGACCTTTTTCTCCCCCGTCCCCCAACATTAAGAATTACAAAACTGCTTTGGATGAATAATTTCTAATTCCTTCCATCGGTTGTATCATAATTTTCCTAAAACTTGATATAGTGACAACAATTTTTATTTTACATGTGAGATAAGAAATTTTTGCAGAGAAAAGGCTAGTATCTTAACTTTTTTGGATTTTTGTTTCTGTGGGGAAGCTGACAGAGCCACCACTTTGATTGTTTTGGAGTATATAAGGCTTAAACCAAAGTTGTAAAGATGTCTAATCATTCTGAGTCAAATGCTTGGATGGCTGACTCCAAGGATCACATTTTAAAAACATACTCCCATGGACTATATATTGATAAGTATCTTGTTAAGATTGTGCTGAATCAAGAGAATTTTTTAACAGTGAAGAAGAAAATGTTTTTGAGATGTGAAACATGTTCTTTGTTCCTGATTCTACCTGGAGATTCCCAGAATTTGTCCTAGAGTCATAGTGGGTGAGTGGCTTTTTATAATGGGACTGAATGTGGTGCATAATTTTCACAGAAATAGTAAATAACAGCAATTTAACACTTACTCTGTGCCAGACACTGTTTTAAGTGCTTTATATGTATAAATGCAGTTAATCTCTACTACAGTCAAAAGTGGTAGGTATTATTATCATGCCCATTTTAAACATGAAAACAGTGAGCTGCAGAGAGATTAGATCATCGCCTGAGGTCACATGGCTATTACGAGAGGCAGGATTTATATCCGAGTTATTCTGGCTCCAGAATCCACACTTTCCATCTCAATACTGTGGTTCTGCATTATATAAGGACACTGTGATTTTAAAAAATAATCTATTTTTGGCCGCTGGTAGAAAAATACATTATCCCAGGAATAGTTATGTTAGCAAGAGGAAATCTCTTTTCTGTTACCCATTCTTTTCATAAAATGAGTTTCAATACAAAACAAATCAGTTTTTGCACTGCCAAAAAGAGTACAGTAAAAGCATGGAGCAAGCAAGAGAAACGTGTTCAGGAGGGACTTTGGATTATCTCCTTAGCCTGAATAAAACCGAGTTAGATGTATTCCTTTCGTTCAAAAATACAGAGATAAGAGGTGGTTCAATAGTGTAGCAGTTACCATGTCTGCTTCACATGCAGAAGGTCCTGGGTTCATGCCCCAGTGCAGCCATAGGCTGTGGTCTATGACCATGCCACCATGAGTAAGTCCGATTTCTGATCTCGGAAGCTAAGCAGGGTTGGGCCTGGTTAGTACTTGGATAGGGGACCACTTGGAAGACCAGGTGCTGCAGGCATAAACAATAATAAATAATAAAAAATAAAAACCCAAAAATATGGAGATAAAATTTAAAGAAATTATTTTAATTTTTTAATAAATGATTACATTTTTTCAATTCCTTTGATATAATGGCTGAGTTAAATTACCCAGCAGCAGTGAGCGATGAAAGAAGTCCTTTAATTGAGAGTGCAGAAGAAAGAACATGTTTGAAACCATGAACTCAGAAGGTAAGAGTAGCTCCTGAGTTACCAGGAGCAGCCTCTCCACATGGCTGAAGTAACTATAAGCTGGCCAATGTTCCTTGAAGGGTAGAAAGTGCATGTGGAACTCAGTAGGCAGGAGATTCGAAGCAAAGTAGAAGAAATTAGCCCCTAAAATGAAAGAGAGGGGTGTACAGAATTGGGGAGTCTGAAAGGGGACAAAAGGAGAAGCCCAGGATGGCCACCCAACTACCATCACTTTTTTCTTCCTGCTTTGCGGGTTATGTTTGCCACAACAGTGGAAGAAAACATTTATGTGAGTTTGAAAGCTTAAAATTGTAAGGGGGAAGGCACTTAAAGTAACAGTAAGAATTTAGAAAAACTATTAAAAGCCATGGAATTTTATCAAAATTCAACAGAGCTAGCCATAGATCTTGGATGTCTTTCTTGGAGTCAAAGGAAGACTTAGCTTAGAGAGCTACTTTTCATACTGATATTAGGGAAAAGTGTAGTTTTATTCTTTTTACAGTGCTTTCTGGCTATATGAAAATACTTCCTCCAAATTTTTCATGAGGAAAGATGGCTTAAATGACTTAAGAGCTGTCTCTTTTGCAAAGAGAGTGTCCTTGCAATTTTATTAACTAATTTATTTGTTATATCATAGGTTAAGCCCATATTTGATGAGAATTCTGATGAATAAAAACAAGATCATACAGTGATTACTACAGTGGACTAGGAATCCAGATTTTGTGCTTGGAAACGTGGGCAAAGCAGGCACAAGGTCTCTTAGCAAATACTTCTATTGCAAAATGGAACAACATTTCTAGTTGCTTTTCAGGAGAGGGGATTAATGAGATGGTGGTGCTGAATAGTCACTGAGCACCTACCAGTGCTAGGCCTGACAACCTGTGAGTAGAGATTGGAGACCTTTAGATGTTATAACATGGAAGGCCTTATTATTACTTATAATATTTTAAATTTTGGAATTATATTTAACAGCTCTTATTGCAGATTGCACAAGGAGCCTCTCAAAGTTGTTTTACTTTATGCTTTATGGAGTGGTAAAATTATGATTAATTTTTTACAAATCCAAAGAAAGAGGAGAGTTTTAGTTAGGTTTCATATGAGACATGAAGTTTAGGATGACTCTCTTTCTAACCTAGCCAATACAATACCAATTTACAACTGGGATGAAGAATTAAAATTCTACTTAAGTTTTCTATTCTTTCAATGTATAGTCTGTATGTATTTTCCAAAATTATGCACTTCATGATTTTGTCGTAAATTTAATGCTCATTCCCTAAAATATAAAAAACAACAGAAATAAATATAAATCTCTCTTAAAGTGTCAAGCACCTCGGCCAGTTTCACTAAGAGTGAGAGGTGGAAGCCAAGTTAGGAACCCAAGGATTCTGATTTTGAAGCCAATGTTGTCTTTACTACATTACAGCTGAGAGTTTAGCTACTTTAAATTTTTACTTTTTTTCACTTAACATTTTGCCAAAGGCATATTTGGTGTAAAGCTTTCTTAGGGGGAGGTATAATGTTCTATCAAGCACCCCAATCATGTTTTTAAATATTTTAAAAAAATATCTTGTGGAATGTCAGTGTTTAGGGTAAAGATCAAGGGTGCTGGGATGTTTGAACGGTGGTACCTGGATCCTGCTGGAGACACAGGTTATTGCACTTTGGCCTCTCTCCTTGAGACCCAGGTTGCAGTTTTGAACAGTGAGTTGGAGGGGGCAATGACCACATCCGTTTTTATTTCTAGGAAGTCAGGGAGTCACATTTAATAGACTTCGGTTGGGAGGGAGACAGAATTCCTGGGAGGAATATTTAAATAATTAGATAAAGGAAGAAAAGCAAACTTGTGTTCTAGGGATCCCTGAAGAAAGGATAAAAATCTCATCTATCTAGCATGATTAAAGGGTGTGTTTGCACTAAGATGAGTGCAAAAGGGTGTAAATTAGTTATTTCTAAGCTTTAGATCTGTAGGGAATGGAAAAAGTAAGAAACAAAACAAGGCAAAGCAAAAAAGGTAATTCAACATAATACTCTCAAAAGCCAAAGTCAAGTAATACTAGCACTCAGGTTTTCTAGGATGTGGATTTTACAAAAGCTGAATTGGAACCCTCTGTACCACCTACTTTGAGGCCCTTCCCTACTGATACTCTGCTCTCTCCGAGGAAGCTCTTAGCTGATACTTGCATCCACTGTTTCCTGTACTCCCCTGAAATACTTCTAGGAAATCACTCCACTCCAACAAAGGCACAAATGTTCCTTGTCATAGCTACATCGTATGTGCAGATAGATTTACTCTACAGTTACCGAAGTATCAGACTCATTTAACTGTTTGTAAATTAACTTCCAATTCAGTCTCAACCTGTCTGGCAAAGCTTTTGCAACCAAGAACTGTAACTCAGATCACGAGCCTTGAGCAGCCCCTACCTCTGGGCCCAGCAACCAAATCTATTTTCTCTGCAGAAGCACAGGCATTGCCTCATGCTGACAGTCACTACTTTTAGCATTGGCTAATCACCAGTATGGTCTGTTAAGTGAGATTCATAGATGCTGATTGCATTTATTGCATAAATTACTTCATTATTAAAATCAGGTCATTTGAGCCCCTAAACCATTAACATGAAGGTTATTAACATAATTTCATAAGCTAATAAATCAAGCACAGGAAAAGAATTAAAGGGTTCTTAGTGATAAGTGTTTCTTCAGAGATTAAGGCACACAATTTTCTTATGCATATATTAACATTTTATAAGTGGATTCATGCAAGAGCATTTTTTTCCTGCATACATGACTCATACTTCGTCTTCTTCATACTCAGCCTCTGAAGCTCATTTTCAAAATTAAGGTGTTTTATTTCCCTTTTCAAGTAACTATAAAGCAATTTCAACTGAACCCATTACCTTTCTGTGATGTGCACTACCTATAAAATTCTTTTCACATTTCTTAGACTGCAAATGCTTTGGGGTGGGAGGAAGAGGCAAGGTAAAGTTAGAAGGAAAAATACCTTGGATTAGTCTGAGATGATGCAATTTTCATTCTAGGTGAATTTCAAATGTATTCCTAGTCTTAAGAGGTTCTAGTCAAGTTCTAATTATCTCTCTAATTACAACTCATAGTGAGGTTAAGTGTTCTTATCAAATGGTGCATTAAAAATGGGTTTTATTCCCAGGCTGGGTCTAATATGCTGAGATACTAGCCTCAACACACAGAAATTGGTTTCCTTGTTCATTTCACTTACCAGATTGTGAGAGATTCTAAAGGCTGGAGCCATCATTATCTAGTGCAATGATGTTGCCTAGAAACGAAGATAAGTTCCAATGTAAATTAGACTATAACAACTTTATCCTTTGTGCAATTTGTGTAATGTTTTTAGCAAATAGCAACTGATGGATCATAATTGAAATACATGCAATGTTGTTAGCAAGCATTGCATACAAGTTTACAGGTGAATGTGAGAGACAGGTGGGACTGGCAGTTCTTTCTAAGAACAAAGGTACTGACAACACACTCCTTCCCTCTACAATCTTCGGTGACTGGGAATATTTTCCTGAATAAAGTACAAACTTCTCCAGACCTCCTCCTGTCTGCCTGCTTAAAATCCTTTAATAGTTTCTCATTGCTCTTAGGATAAACAACAACAACAACAACAACAATCCAAACCATTTCTCATCGTTGCCTATAAGCCCCAAGTGGTCTAACCTGCCTTAATTGGTTCAGCCTCTTTTCAGAGTTCGCTTTGCTATGATGCTTGCTTTTAGTTCTTCATAAGTGCAGTTTTTCTTCCCATCACAGGATCTTTGCACAGGCTTCCCTTTCTGATTATAATGCTCTTCTTCTATCTTTGAACCCATTAACTCCTATTCATTCTTCAGATCTCAACTCCAAGAAGCCTCCTCTGACCTCTCTGTTTAGGTCAAATCTGTCCTGGCTGTGATAATACCATGAATGTCTCATTTAAATATTTGTCACAGTTGCCATTTTTAATTTTATAGTGTGATTTTTAAAAATTATTATAATGCTTACAATGTTAAAAACTCAAAATGAAATAAAAAGATTTATACTAAGCTATCCAGCTTTGATTCCTGTTCTCATCTAACCCATTACTTCCCCCTTTAGAGGTAAACTTATTTTTTATGAGTTCTTATTTGTCTTTCCAGTATTTGTTTTTTGCAAAGACAAATGTATGTATGTGTGTGCATGTGTGTGTGTGTATTTTGTTTGTTTGTTTATTTTCTCTCTTTTTAATATAAAAGATAACCTAGTTTATACATGTTCTACACCATGCTTTTTCCTCCCTAACATTATACTGTGGAGCTTATTTTATATCAAGACATAAAGAACCCCTCTTCTTTTTCCAGCTGCATAGAATTCCACTGTATAACCCTTCCATTGTTTATGGAACCAGTTCTTTATGCTAACAGTTAAGTTGTTTTCAATCTTTTACTATTACAAATAATGCTGCAATTAATAACCACATGTGTGCATGCCTCTGTTATTTTTTGCATGCGCAGGTTATCTGTAAATACCCAGAAGTATGATTGCTGGGTCAAAGGACAAATGCATCAGTAATTTTGGTAAATGTCTTGATATCATCCTCCCTGTGGGCTGTATCATTTTGCACCCTCATCAGCAAAATATGAGCATCCATTTCTCTACAGCTCCACCAGCTGTGTTGTCCAACTTTTAATTGAGAAGTGAGAAATGGTACCCAAGGCAGTTTCAATGAGCATCTTCCTAATTTTGAGTAAGGTCAAGTAGCTTTTTGTGTGCTTAAGGACCACTTGTAGTTTTGAGTATATGAACTGTCTGTCCATTTTCTATTGGGTATGAACTATCCTGCCCATTTTCTACTGGATACATAACTTTTTCTTCCTGTTATCTAGGCACTTTTTATTATGGAGATTAGCCATTTATCGTGATATGCGTTACCGATATTTCTCCCAGTCTGTCATTTGTCTTGTGACTTTCCACATGATTTTTTGGATAGTTAATATCTATTCCCCCTGCTAAGACACTAATACCAGGCAGGCAAGTCCCACTATGTCCTTCAAACCTGTTTTTTCATCTATAAAAAAAATGTGAGACATTATAGATGATCTCCAGGGGTCCCTTTCCCTCTGAAAGTACATGATTCTGTTTTTTGTTGTTGTTGTTTGCTTGCTTGCTTTTTACATTTGTTTATTATTTTCCCTCCTTTCCATCCCTCTGCCTCTCTGAGCTTGGGTCAAGGGTCTCACATATCACTGGGAAATGTGGGCCTAACATAGTGTTACCTGAGAAGTGCCTAGAAAGGTTCCAGTCCCCAAGTACCCCATCTAATTTCCATTTGGAATTGCACCATTAGTGATTCATTCTATCTTCTCAATTCCTACTAATTTTGTTTAAGTCTTTATTACCTCTTGTATGGACTTAGGTCAGTCTCCAAGTTTCCCTGCTGGATCCTGTCTCTTCAACCTCCAGTCTATGTGCTGCCTCCAATGACATTGCTTATAGAATAGCCTTGACCACGATACTTGCTCATCTAACTTTTTTGTATGCCCATTTCTTTTATTATTAAATTTCCAAGTCCCTTCATGATAAGATCTCAAACTACATTTTCAGCTGCGAGTCTCATCATGCCCTCCCCCATACCTTGTGTTCCATCATGTAAGCTACTCACCACCATCCACCTCAATGCTCTGCTC
The DNA here is from genome assembly GCA_003508835.1 of Eonycteris spelaea. Taxonomy (NCBI): domain Eukaryota; kingdom Metazoa; phylum Chordata; class Mammalia; order Chiroptera; family Pteropodidae; genus Eonycteris; species Eonycteris spelaea. Next base: position 9,585,253 of record PUFA01000044.1, read on the forward strand.
AGGCTGGTCCTTCCAACTTATGTGTCTTTCTTTTATCTGAGTCAAATTCTACCTATAAAGGATTGCCCGTTTATTATAATCCTTCTCTCAAGTGAGGATTAAACACTTCCTTCCCAGTGTCTTCATAATAGTTTGAATAATAATTCATGTTATATGTTTTTCTTGAGAGGAACGTGCATGACTCTATCAGAGTATAATCTCTTTGAGGGAAGCAATGTGTTATATTCTTTTCCATTCTCATAGGGTTCTATAAAAAATAGTTCTAAAGCATTTATTGACTAGAATCAAAGCAACATTCACTCCTGGAAACTTTAATTTTAATTTGATTTGCACAAACCCCTAGAATGGGTAGCAAATTAAATGTTAACTAGATAAGAGTTAATTAGTTTAGCATATTAGTTTTTTTTCTTACATTATGCTTCATGAAAACATAGCATACACTTTTGTATATGTGTGTGACACATATGTACGCATCATTACATGCTCATGGGGGGAAAAGTGTTGAAAGGGTGAGAAAGTATGTAGAGGTTACAAGTGATGAGCACTGAAGGGAACATTTTTTACTTTATGATTTTACCAAAGAGCAACTCTTCTGATTCCTAAAAGAGCCTATTTCATTAACCTGACAAATTATATCATTCTCATTTTTTTTTTTGATTTTGGATAAAATGTACCCATAAAAAAATTTTCTAGTTAACCCATAACCACCATCCTCCTGTATCACTCTGTTGGAGTACTACATGCTCCGTGAATGTGTTAAGACATTATTAAAGCAGTCTAGTATATCTCGAGTTGCCTTTTGTCCATCTTAATTCCTCTTCGGATTGTCCTGATAATACTTTCTAATTTAATCTTGTAGACTTTCCAGAGAAACAAGTTATGATTATGTGATAGTAAAAGAATTCTTCAGGATATTTGATCTGGGTCAGATCCCATTGATCTTCCCCACAACCCTCTTATTTAGCTCTGCCCATGTCTGCCTGGAATGAGGACCGCATTTTTCTAGCCTCCCTTGCAGCTAGATGTGGCCATGTTCTAATTCTGGTAAATAAGGTGAAAGCAGAAGTGCCACATATAACTTCCAGGAATGATTTTTAAAGTAAAAAGATCTCCTCTTTTGAACCCTTTCTTCTTCCAACTGAGAGGGATGTCGAGGTAATGGATGAAGCTTGAGTAACCATATTAGACTATGAGGTGGAATCCTTATGCTAAAAATGGCAGTATAGCAAGATAGAAAGAACCTGAGTCAACAACAACTTTCTGAAGATACACTACTAGACTACCTACTTCCAAGTGTCTTTTACATGAAAGAGATGACTTCTGTCTGGTCTAGGTCTTCATTATATGGGGTTTCGTTATTCATAGGCAAGCCTAATCTTAATCAAATATAGTCATGGAAAAGAACAAGGCCTGGGCATTACAAAGCCCTCAAATAAGATCCAAACTGATGTTCTATCTGAATAGTAATGATAATAATAATAATAATAATAATAATAATAATAATAATAATAATATCACTAAAAGGAAGAAAAAGAAGATCAAGATTGTGTCCTAAAGTGCATGTCTCCTCCTTGGCGAGAGCAGAGAATGTGACTGTAATGCAGTTTAAAGATCCTGGAAGGGCAGAAAGTACCAGAGAGCTAAAATGTGAGCAAGAGGTAGCTGGAATGTAATGAGTACTGGCATTTTAGGCTATCAGTAGGTAGGTTCAAAACATGAGAGATGTGGAATTTGGTGGCATGGTATCTTTATTTCTCAACCTGGAACTAATTTTTATTTATGGTGATTAAAATATTAAAATAACTTTGTAGAAATAATACCTCTCCCTATTTAAGCTATTCTCAGGAATTCGAAAGAAGAGAGCAAAAATTTCCAGTCTGGCATTATTTCATAAAGCTAACTGCCCAAGGAGATTCTTGCCTAGAATGCAGTGACATGGCCATTACATACAGGTAGAGAAACCAAGGTCCATAAAGGAAAGAAATTCACCCTAAACCACCCAGCTAGTTAGCTAATAACAGAATTAGGGTTTGAACTCTGCTCCCTTGAGTTCTCTCTCCTTGGCACTGTTTTATCCACCTACCGAATCTTTTCTCCATCAGGAAAATTGGCTGTGCCCTGGAAAACTGGGCTGAAGTGGAGTGGAATATTCATCTTTGCCATAATGTCATGGGTAATCAAGCACTGAGCTTTCATCTACCACCCACAAAAGAGAAATTTAGCTTTCAAAATGTCTGCAAAAGTCATTCTTTCAAGTTGTGTGTCTTTCTGATTATAATAAATGAGCTTTGCACGCAATAGCATGTGATAAAGCAATTCGTGTGCTGAGAAGTAAGTGCAGTGCAAGACAACGCACTAATGTCTGTCTCCTGGAGTTAGAAATCTCCAGGTCCCAAGAAATCACAGGTGGGTTGGTCATATTTACAGTTATAAAGTTGTACCTGGGATAATGAAATGAAAAAATAAACACGACTAACATTTTCTTTGGTACTAAATGATAATTTTTCAAAGCACAGAGCTCTTCAAACAAGAATATTGCTATTAAAAATCCCAATATATTATTTCTTCCTACTAAATCCTTCAGCATATTCCTTACTCATTACAAATTTCTAACACCTGTATGTGTATAAAGGTATTAAATCTAAGTTGGATATAACAAGTCTTTATATAATGGGAGATGTTCTTTTTCACAGGTTCCCATCCCATTGGTTTACTAAAGTGCACTATCTTAGAATCTCAGGCTTTTAACACTGAAAGAAAGTTCTTAGTTCAATATATAAATAATCCAATCCCTTCATTTTTAAATGAGAAAAATTGTGGTCCTAAGAGGAGAAAGATCATGCCCAAGGTCACAAAACTAGTTGAGGTTTTAGTATCTCTTCAATTCCTTTTATATCTTTGCAGAACAGATTAAAAAGAAATATTTTTTCCTCCCCTTCTGTTTTCTCACCCACCCAGCATTCCAGATGAAGTCCCATGTTTGGACTCAAAATATGGTACAATGAAGTACTACTATATACAGTTTATCAAATAATTATTATTTCTTTTACTCTGAAGGAACAAAATGTATCATAATCATTCATTGTTTCTCACTTTTGTTGTCAGCTTTTTATGCATGGGTTGTTCTGGCTGTTCTTTGCACTGAAGAATGTTGTGTGTGTGTGTGTGTGTGAGAGAGAGAGAGAGAGAGAGAGAGAGAGAGAGAGAGAGAGAGAAAGAGATTGAGAAAGAGAGGGAGAGAGAGAGAGAGAGAGAGAGAGAGAGAGAGAGAGACAGAAGGTGTCATGTATTAACAATTAGTAGCGTTTCAGAGTGGAAGTGGACATTTTGTGTGTGACAAGGTAGTGCTGGATGCAGCTGCTGCTCTCAGGTGTCAACAAAGCCCAACACAAGGCAGACATTAGCCCAGGGGTAGGTGAAGCCTTCTCAGAGCAGCCAATCATTTGGAGTTAGCTAAGTAGCTGTGTTGGCTGTTGTTCTGAACAAACTGCTAGATGCCTGAAGGCCCCTGGTAACCTAGAGCTAGCTCATAACATCTCTTACAGATTCACATGGAACAAACTTCTGGCACCTAAAGGGGCAGCAAATGAAAAGAACCACAGTGTTAAGAGAGAGAGACTGAGATTGAAGTTGCCCCTCATCTTCTAACTGGGTGATGTTCCCACCTCATCTACCTGCATTTGTCAAAATGGTTATGGCCAAACTTTCATTCCTTGGACAGAAGTTAACAGGAAAGAATAAAATAATGAAATAACACCGTTTAGGGGAGAGGAGGAGAGGCAATAATATTAATATAAGTAGGAGGTGATAAAATTCACATTTTCTATACATAATTTATTTGATTTGTCACCAACAGTATTGCTAGTATATAAAATATCAAAGCTCTGTTTAATGCATTCCAGGGAATTCAATATTTTACTTTCTTGAAATTGATTAGGGTGTAGTACTTTTCACTTTTTATTTCAGACATTTAGAGTGAGAAGTGAGCTTGCTTTCCCAGCTTCAACTGAGGAAAAAAAAAAAAACGAATGAATTCATCAAGTATTTATTCACCACCACCTCAATTGTATGTGCCTGTGCTTAGAGATACTGGGATTAAAGCTTGGACCTGCACAATTCTTAGAGTACATTTTAGGCATCAAGTAATTCATACAAATCCCCTATTGAGTACCTTTTCTGGACCAGGCAAAGAAGGCTTTTTGACATTACTATTTTGAGATTGCCACTTGGTAATTACCACTTACACTATTTTATTTTCCCCTTCACAGGGAATACAAAAATTTCTGCCCTCTTGTCACTGGTGTTTAATGAAAACCAATAGAAACTGATTGTCATGCAGAACACAAAGAATATAATTGGTTTCACAATTACTTAGTGCTCCTAAAAAACAAACCACAGGGACTTCTAGCTAAACATGGCAGATGAAAAAATAATAAAACATGATTATACCTCCAGTCTCTCTCAGTGTTCCACTAAGATGACAGTAAGAGAAAGAAAAAGCACACATCAATAAGGACTATGAAAACAAAAGAGGAAATAGCAATATTTTGAAAGCCAGAGAGCAGATGGATGGGTGATAACTGATTTGCTAGAGAGGAAAAAGCAGCAATAGCAAGAGCTTGTAAGAAGTAAAGGCAAAAATCAGGCTTAATGGAGCCACAGAGTCTCCGCAATAGAGGTACCAGCTGCCTCTGAAGCGGGGTGGGCAGGACTGAAACCAGGAGGGATTAAAAGTCTGTTGAAGGAGTAATTCCACCAAGATTCCCTACAGTATCATGCCCTGCCAGCAACTATTCCTTCTTTACTCAGTACAGGACTGCAGATTTATTTTCAAAAGAGGTTGAGTGAGAAGATTCTGGACTAGGTAACACAGGTCACAGCTGAGGGCACTCAAAGTCTCAAAAAGTTTCCTCCTCTGCACAGTTTTTCAGGAATCTGCTAGAGGATATGCTCCTCCAAGATAAGGAGAAAACTCAGAAAGATGATGCTATTAGCTAAGAAATAGGTCATTCTTCAGAAGAAAGTAGCCGAGGGAACCTCAGAGTGATTACTATGCAACAAACCTAAATAACACCCAGTCCCCAGTCCCAACTGGAATAGGACAGAGATGAGTCCAAGGAGGTGGGGGAAGAAACTGACAATCCACCTGTTGTACCTGTTTGTAGGAAATATATAGTTGCAGCTGAGAGTTTGAAGCTAAATTTGTGGTAAGTACTTAGAAAAACTGTGCAAACAACTCAAAACAAGATGGCTATTTACTCTGAGGATCACAGCAGAAGCTATATAAGAAAAAAATGTAATTTTTGTTCACTATGATTTTGTCCATCATTATAATAGGGTAAATACTGAATTCTGATTTAGTCCAATTAGTGATGAATGAAATATGATATGATAGGTATGGTGATAAGGGGAAGTGTACATGTGTGTATATACTAGTTAAGTGTAGTAGATTGCAAAAAATAGCCACAATTCTCTTCTCCTTGTATCTTTCACAATGTGACTTTATAGCATCCCCATGAAGAAGTGGAGTCTATTTTTCTCTTCCCCCCAAATCCAACTGGTTTTGTGAGAGAACACAATGGAAGTACCATAAAGCCATCTCTGAGCCTGGGCCTCAAGAAGCTTCACATGCTTCCACTTGCACCAGTAGAACCCTGCCCACTCTCTGGGTGAACAACCCTGGACTAGCCTTCTAGCTAGAGGATGAAAGATCACATGGAGCAAGGAAGAGCTACCCCAGCTGAAGCCACTTAGGCCAGCCAACCCAATAACTGAACACAGCTGCATAAATGAGCTCAGCCAAGCCCAGGAGGATTGCCCAGCCCAACCCAGTTCAAAATGCCGATCTACTAAGTTGTGAGTAAGTAAATGGATGCTTTAAGACAGTGTTTTTGGGGGGTGATTTGTTATGCAGCAAAAATTAATTGATATTGTGAGTATACGTGTCTACAGGAAGGTTTAATACAATAAAGGTAACTTTTTTGTGTTCTATAATGAGAAATCTATATATCTCTCTAAATCTGAAAAATAAAGCAACACAGTAGAAACAGGTTATTTAGAAACATGGAGGCAAAAACAGTGACTAGATTTTAAAGTAGATATCTAAGGAGTAGATATTTTCCATTCTAAGAGTCAAATAGGTCAAAAGGAAGAGAGAACTGTAATTTTCATTATAGGCTTTGTAGAATCATGTTTTTAAATTATGTACACATTTCATTTTGATAAAATTGCAAATTAAATGGAAACAAAAGAGGAAAATAAATAAACTTCCAAATTACTGATAGTTAGCTGGTGTAGAGCATCTGCCACCACCAGCAACGGTCATGTGTTCAACACATGCCCTGGTGGCTAGAGGAATTTCCAACTAAGACATGGCCACAACCAACCCAATTTTGCCTTTTGATTAGTATTCAGTCTTTATGCTTGCATATTTGTGGTTAGTACACAGTGGGAGAATTGAAAAGAAGCACATGGCAAAGTTGGATGCAGACTCAGACACTGCAGGTGTTCTCTAAGTTGCTAGTTTCCATTCTAATAGAGTCAAATAAGGACCTCAAACATCAAAAATAATGGAAAACTGGATGCAACCAAAATCAGGGCATGGAAAAATTGGTCATTAAAAATTATTCTGTGGTAACATTGTTGACTTGGCATGGATAAAAAGTGGAGCAAATCACCTTATTCAACATGGTGAAATGGCACTGTAAAAACAAAAACACACCACACACACACACACACGCACACACACAGTGGCAGTCAAAATAGCTGTTGTCAGGTTATTACTGTCTTCTCCCCTGATACTACTCTCTGCTTTAAATATATTTTTCTCTGTGTAATTATTATCATAACAGATGTTTAATAGATTCTCTTTTCCATGTTAGGTTGGAAGTAAGCAGTATTTAGAAAAGACACAGAAGGTAAAAATATGATACAGCTATGAAGTGATGGGTTTATTAGTCGGGTTAGGCTAGGGTATGCTGCAGTAATGAAAAACCTTGTCTCTGGACTTAACATCTCAGGCTAGATATCCAAAGATGGATCTTCAGAAGGACTCTGGTTATCTAAGTCACTCAAAGTTCAGACTGCTATATATACTTCCACTATCACTTCCTCTCAAAGCTGGCCAGAGTGACGCACATCACTTCTGGTTATATTTCATTAGCCAGAGCCACTCATTTGGCTATGTCTAAATTCAAAGAGATGAAATGGAGTATTGTGACATATTCCAATTTAATCTGGTGTTTTCCCTGCCGTTCAACATCACATAGTCATACATCGCATAGAATATAAATTAGTTACGTTTATTTTTTAGCCAAAGTATAGGAACTTTTCCTAGATGTGTTTTACTCCAGAAAATTATTATGCTTTAAAAGCAGATTAATCTGGCTGCCGGGGGAGGGCCTGGGAGGTTATATGAGGTACGAAAGTTATGTAAACTAATGTGGTTTCCTTTTTTTCTTCCTGCGGTTTAATGATGTAGCACTGTATTTGCAGACCAATCCTGGTCTTCCTTAAGTGGTTTCTATAACAAGATAATTTTCTTTCACCCAATCACCAACCAATTTATTTTTGTTTCCAAGTGGAGCCTTAATTTTGCCTAAATTTTGAAAATTACGAGTTTAACAAAACACCACTTTCTGCCTGTTTAAGAAATATCCCAAGGTGGCCTGGAAATAAAAATGCAAATACACCAATGAAAAAACTTTATTTATCTAAACTGCAAAGCAAACATTGTGCTTTGAGGAGAGTTTTCAGATGAGACATTGAGGCGTGGGTAAGTGTTAAGGTAGATTTCCATCTCTGGGGACTAAGGAAGGAAACTTCTTTTCCTGCAGTTATTTGTGAAGAATTATAATGATAAGCACTGGGCTTCTCTCTTGCATTAAAAAAAGAAGTAGAGAAGTAGGGCTTCCAAATATTTAGCCAATGTCTCAAAAACCCTTTGATCCAACAACTTCAAATACATTGTGCATCTAATCTAAGTTTAGTTAATTACACTCCTTGATGAAATAATCTGAACTCTTTATTGCATCGGAATTAATATAAACAACATGGCAAGTAAACCAGTCAAAATCAGGCATAAGAAAAGCAATTTCCAGAATGTTTCAGGGTCAGGACTTATTTCAGCCAATTTCTTAGCTTCTCTAAAACATGTGGCACATTCAGGCAGAAAAAGTTCATCAAGATGAACCATTTACCTAATCTTCTTAATTTTGAACTCAAGAGTCTTTATTACAGAAGGTTCCAACTAGTCTAAATTATGAATATTAAGATCTTTGACGTGGGACCTAAAGAGATCTGTTGTGAATACTCGCTGTGAATACTTATACCCATGAGTATGTGCCATACACTTCAACTATGTATTAAGTGCTCTGAGAGTACCCTCCGGTTCTTACTCTCTAACAAGCTGGTGACATGTAATGACCAGGGGTCTGAAGGAGTGATCTGAGTTGGTCTACTCTTTTGTGCGAGGCCACATGCATGGGATGCACCTGGCCTCAGAGCCTTTGTATTGCAAATGGCGATTTATTGGGTATAGATTAATATGTCATATATATTCCATTACATAGACATAAATTTGTGAATTATTCTCTTGTTCACTTTAAGCTCTTTTTATATTTATTAATTGATTTCTCTAGATCAGAATTTCTCAGCCTTGACACTATCGACATTTTAGACTAGATAATTCTTTGTTATGTGGGGAAGGCTGTCCTGTGCACTGTAGGATGTTTAGCAGCATCCCAGGCCTCTGCCAACTAGATGTCAGTAGCATCTACTTCCTCTAGATGAGACAAACAAAATGTCTCCAGACATTGTCAAATGTTCCTTGGAGGCCAAAATTTCCCCTTTTTGAGAATTACCAGGCTAGACCACTGCTATCCAACAGAAATATAATGTAAGACATAAGTGCAAGCCTCAGAAGTAATTTTAAATGTTCTAGCATCTACATTACATAAAAATAAAAGAGACTAGCAAAATAAATTGTAGCAGTATTTTTTATTTAACCCAATATACCCAGATTATTATCATTTCGACGTGTATCAATAAAAAAAATTATTCGAGAGATACTTTTCGTAGTTTTTTGGGTTTTGCTTACTAAATCTTCAAAATCTGATGTGTGCTTTATACTCACAGCACATCTCAATTTGGAAGAGCCTCACTTCAAGGGCTCAGTAGTCACATGTGGCTAGTGCCTATCTTGTTGGGCGGTGCTGCTCTAAATGGCTGTTATAGCTAATATGACATGCTTGTGTCCCTCCAGAATTTATACACTGAAGCCCTAACCCCCAATGGAAGGTATTAGGAGGAGGGTTTGGGAGGTAATTATGTTCAGCTGAGGTCGTGAGGGTGGAGCCTCCATGATGGGATTAGTGTCCTTATAGGAGGAGACTAGAGCTTGCTTTCTGGGCCACGTGTGGATACAATGGGAAGACTGATGTTTGCAAACCAGGAAGAGGGCCCCAACAGACACCAGATCTGCCAAAGCCTTAATCTTGGACTTTAGCCTCCAGAACTGTGAGAAATAAACATTTGTTGTTTAAGCCACTCAATCTGTGGTATTCTGTTATAGCAACCCAAGCTGACTAAGACAGTGGCTTTGTATTTTTCCAGTATCTCCTGAAAAAATGCTGCCTATTTTGCTTGTTGACAGTTTGGATGCCAAGGTTCTCTATGTCCTTAGCTAGAATGTAAGCTCTGGATAGTCAGTGACCTATCCAGATGTCACAGCTGGAAATCCATTGCCTACCACAGTGCCTGACACAAAATCAGCACCCGCTGTTGAATGAGTATGGTACACACGCACACCCACACATGATGCCTTCGCTTCACTGACTGTGTCCTCATGCTGTGGTTATGGAAAAGGCAGAGTACACAGACATTTCTGTTTAGTCACATCATGCCAATGTTGTGTGGACACATTTGCACCGAAAGAATTGCACAATGAGAACTAAAGATATGGCTGACTGTGTACCATGTTCTTTGATTTATCCAAAAAAAAAAAAAAAAAGAGCTATATTCAGGATACGTTTACTGTCAAATATGTATGTGAAATGGTAAACATCCTAATTACCCATATATCACAATATTGGATTAATTAAAATTCTCTACCAGCATTCTGGGGGAATAGTAAGTTTGTATTTTTGTTGTTTTGTTTCACTGTGTTAGGTATGTATCCCATTGTAATGCTGGTTAATAGAACTGTGTGCAACAAAGAGGATAAAAGAAGCCTCAGCTATGGTCTCTTCCCTTAAAGAGCTTTTTTTTTTTTTTTTCTTTTTTTTCATTCAAGACTGTCATTTAGAGAATTAAAACAGGTCGCAGAGTAACACTTGAATATGGGTTAGTGTCACTGGGTGTCTTTATTCCTTAGTAAGAATGATCTCCTCTTCTTCGTATTTTCCTTTTGTTTCATTTGTGAATCTTCCTGCCCTGACAACCATCTCCAAAAATGCTCTCAAGATGATGAATAAGATACCCCCAGCCCAAATTATTTCCCTTTATTTTTTTTAAATTCTAAAGCAGAGTGTTTTTGAAATCTTTTAATACCATCTACTTTCCAAACCTGCAAGATCAGAAAATACAGAAAATGGAAATGACAGAAAAATAAATAAATAAAGATGACCCTGAGAATGGGGACATTTCCAACAAGGAATAAAAAGCAATATGGAAATGTGTCAGGTAGTGGATTAGTAAACATATTTTCTTTTTCTAGAAAAAGAAGTCTAAAAAGACCCTGCCTTCTTTTAGAGATGATATTTCATTCTCTCTGGTGTGTATCCTGACTGTTGCATGTATTTAAGCCAAATGGGTGATTTGGTGACCAACCAGTGGTTTAATGTCCTGTATGAATTAAAAGAGGGAGTGTGTGATAGGGAGACCCTTTGTTTTCTCTCTTGAGCCTTTCTCTGGGCTAAGTAAGATCTTGTCCAGTAGTAGGTGACATTCTGGACATAAAGAGGGTTAATGAGAAGTACATTGAGCTAAAAGTAAAGATAACTAAATTTGATTTTATCTGTTACTGACAATCTGTCTTTAAATAAGTCGTTTTTTCCTAGCAATCGGTTTTTCTACCTGCAAAATGGGTTCTATAACCAATGATCCTTCACGCTTGTTGAAAATGGGTTAAAATGAATTTAGGTTTGCAAAAGTATGCTAATTAAAACTGATTATTCATTGGTATATAAAACAAAAGATTAGACTCACTTCTCAATACTTCCCCCAAACCTTTTCTTACTACCTTATTCATTGGTAGGAAACAATACCAATTTGTTTTCTTGTTCCCATAAGAAAACATCCTAAGACTCAGTCTGATGGAGAAACAGACAAATGCAGTAGGACCATAGATACATAAGAGATTGGCCCAAGTATAGTACATGGTTTCTCTGGTCTCAAATAAAACATCAAATTAACATAACATTAGTTCCATAAAATTATTTCTTATTGTTTCATAGTATATTTTTAAATATAGATGTCTTTTTTTTCTTATTTCACATTCGATGCATAGAAATTTAAAGCATTCTTTTGTTAATATTTTCTAAATGATAGGGCTAATTTCAATGTGACATAACATAAAACTGTGGTTAATAACTAAGTATGAAAATATGGCTAGTTAGAATTAATCTGCATATGTAAACTTAATTAACATTTATTTTATTCAGATCAAGTAATTTGCATAAAATTTGAAGGGTATTTATTTTATGGCATGTTTTCATTTTGTTAAGCTCTCATACTTTATGAATATCACAATGGCTCCAAACAATTACTATTCTGAGATAATCAAGATGTTATAATGATGGCTCAAATTTTGTAGTCAATTTATTTTCATGGATAGCCATTATTACATAATCCATCAAGTGTGTTTATGATTTGTCTTCAGAGACAAAAGAAAAACACATACTTACCTATCTATATAAAATCTCAATGACCTAGAAAGATGGAAGGTGGTATCGCCCATCATTAGGCTGTTTTGCCAAAAGTGTACTCCTTTGATTAGTTTCTTATTTACGTGCGGAGTGGCACACACGTGGAAACCATCTCAGACTGGAGCCAGTACCATATGCCTCTTGTAAAATACCACCCTCTGAGGTGGTGGGGAAAAGCTCTTTATTCCCATCTCCACCCTGTTTCCTGAAACTTCTGTGAAGTCAGAGAACTTGGGGGAAATAGTGATGCTTCCTGGCCTAGATTTATCACCATCTGGGAACCAGAATGAGATGCCTGGTGCTGCCACCACCACTTTCATCTGACACATTCTCAGAAATTCTTCACTCACAGGGTGATTATAGCCAATGAAAGTCACCTCATCCATTGGGAAGAGGAAGAGAAATAACGGCAGTGAGTCCTGCCTGAAAACCACCGTCTGCTTCCACTTGCTACCACATCCTGTAAAAAAATGCCTTAGGCTGACTTCCAAGGCCAGTTTCTCAGCCAGTTTCTCTCCCAAGCCAAAATGGCTTCACTAATCCGTGAACGGACTCCTCTCTGTCTCTGTCTTTACAGAGGTCATTGCTTCTCCCTGTTCTCCTTCCGGGGACAGCCAAGTCTCAAATCTCATAGCTGTCTCCTCTGATTATTCCACTCACACTACTGTTCCTTACAATTTTGTCTATAACAAGTAATTTAGAACCTAATTATGAGCCAAAATGTATTGTCCTTCAATTGTGTCTTGTGTTAATTTTAGTTCCCCGGTTAAACTGTAAGCTCCTTAGGTTAACTTCTGTGACTAACATTTGTTGGCTGAACTCTCCTTACTTTCCCTTTCCTCTGGTAACCATCAGAGTGTTCAGTCCATAAGTGTGTAGTAATTCATAGAATCTTAGAGATGGGACTTTTAAATCCACTAATAGATGGGCAAATAAATTCGGCCATGTTAGAGATAACGACTTCCATAGCCCTTTGCTTCTTCCTCCTTCTCTTCCCATTTACCTTCCTTTCTTCTTGCTTCCCTTCCTCTTCCCTCCCTCCTTCCAATGTTTCCACACTCATGCAGAGTTAAAATCTCTCTAACTATAACTTTTATTAATTTATTTATTCTACTAAGAGTCTTGCTAAGTTCTGGGGATATAAAAGTGACTATAACCAGGCTTAGTCTTTTGGGAAAGACAACCCAATGAATTTGATACAATGTGAAGAGAATTATGCTAAAGGAAGGTTAAAATTACTGAGAGAGCCCCTGCCTCCCTCTGAGGGTCACAGCTTTGCAGTCCTGCAAGGTCAGACAGATTGTTACTAAGGCTTAATTAGCATTGACTCAATTGTGAAGACCTGCTACAGATTCTTAGGAGGAAATGACTAAGGTTGACTTAAAATCATACAGGAAGTTTGCAAATTATACACCAGTTGTGTCCTACAGGTTCATTGCTAAGATATTCTTTGCAACTTTGAAACACCTTTTTCTAATTCAAACAGTTTCGCGTAGTAATTATGTCCTAGGTGCTAGCACATTAAAGCCTATTAGATCCACTACATGCTAAAGTTTAAGCACAGTTTAATGTCGATGCTATAGGATCTAACCACATGTAAATTGATTGCTTCAGGAAGCAATCAAGTTCCAACTTTGCCCTTTGGGACCATGGCACCCCGCCCCCTCCTACCTGCTTCCCTCTGCTCCCCTCACCCTACCATTCAGATAGAGATGGGGCACCCTCTTTCCCTATTCTCCTCACTTAAACAACCTTGGGATAAGTAGTCATCTAGCCTCTTTCACCGCAGAGAGGTACCAAGTTTCAAGGAGGAGTTGGGAGAACAGTGGAGAAGATGAAAGAGCTCTTGTATCATAGCCATATTTTCTTTGTCACCGGTTTCCAGAATTTCTAAGACTTTACCTGTTCCTGGGTTGTTGAAAGGATTGCAGATAATGTATGCAGTCTCTACTTGAATACTGACAATTATGAATAAATTAAGTATTTATTGAGAGCTTACTATTACTATATATGATATGATATGATATGATATGATATGATATGATTATATTAATTCTCACAACAACTCGATGTACTATTATGGTCAATTTATAGATGAGAAACTGAGTCTTAGAAGGTTAAGGAAGACCACTCAGTAAATAAGTAGCAAGCTGAGATTCAAACCTGTGCTGTCTGAAGCCAGAGTCCAGAACTCTAGCTTTTGATGTTTTTGTTTGTAAGGTTAGTAGGACGGACATTTAAAATAGAAAGACTGCCTTGGACAATTCGGGACAATGCTCTGGGTGGTTTCCAGTGGGTGGGCTAAGGAGGAGGGGCAGAGGATCACATGTTAAGCACAAGGAGGCAACATGGGGACTAGGAAGAGCTGGTGGGCTAGCACCATCTGTCCATAATCTCCAATGTCTTGCCTCACATGCCCACACCTACCAACTCCCACACACACTCCTGGGGCCCACTGGAGCTCCAAGCAACTCCCTTTGCTTCTACCCACAGGCCTTTTATCAAACTTCCAGTTTTCACACACATAGCTTTTAGAAAACAGGGCTCCTTTCTTCCTGAGCTCACAGTTGTTTTGCCAATAGCAGTTTGGGATTTTGTCAACCCCCTCCCCCTTCATCTCAGTTTCCGCCAGGGTCAAAGATATAGATTCACTAGGTAATAAACGGTAATAGCAGGTTGATCCCAAACACCATTGTTTATAGTAAAGATCATTGTTTCTTTTAGTAAAATCCCAGCCTCAGGGCTCCACTGAGGACTGATTTCTGGAACAGATGAAAAGAAGCGTCAGGGTCTTCTGGAATGTGGGTCTGTGGGGGGGGAGAGTCACTGAGTGACGCTGAGCAGCAGAGACAGGTGGGTGGAAGAAGGAGTGTCTGGTTTCCCTCTTGCGGTCCTCCCTTTGCCGCACACCTTTTTCCGATCTGATGGCACAGGTGCTGCCCTTGCCCAGCCCAGGTGAGATAAGAGATGGTGCCTGACAGCAGCAGCTGGGGAGTGGTGAGGGCAAGGGCTAGGGTAGCTGCTTTGGGTCTGCTTATGTGCAAGGAGTGGATACAAACTGGCCTAGCAAACTATACTTGCTTGCATTATTTTGCTTCCACAAAATCCACATGACCCGTTTAACTTTAAAAAATCAGACGCACATGCAGAATCACTATAGAAAAATTAGGATGACTGTTAATCTAGACAGCACTTTGAAAGTCTCTTTTTATTCCACCCAAATAATGGACTCTGTGGTCATCTCGGCTGCCCACTTGTCATTAGTGGTTTTATGCTAACTTCAGATTTGAGGGATATGCTTGGACTTAGATTACCCTGGCTTCATGAGTATGAAGGACTTCAGTACTCCTTTACTTCTAGTCCAGGTCAGAGACAGAAAGTAGAATAAAATCTGTAAAAATAAAAATACCAAGGCAAATTTTAAGAACCAGCGTTACAATTTTTCCACCTGAAGATATTCACAGTCCAGTTTCTTCTTCCCTCCTTCCCTTCCTTCCTTCCTTCCTTCCTTCCTTCCTTCCTTCCTTTTTTTCCTTCTTTCTCTCCTCCCTTCCCCTCTTTCTCCTGGGCAATGATTTTGCCAACCTGTAGAGAAATAAAGTGACTTAGGGGCATTAAGTATTATAGCTGTTAACAGTGAAGGATGAACAGGGAGTTGGGCCACAATTTTATACTGTAAAACAATCACATCGAGGGATAGATAATATTAGGACAGAGGAATCCTGGAGTGATAATGAGAACTGTATTCAGGTAACCTTGAACTCTCCAAGTATTTTGCAAAGAAAAAGTGAAGTTGGTGAGTGCTTTTCTTGTCGAGCTAAAGGAAAAGGGTACTGATTTACTGCAGAAGAATCGCTCATTTCCTGGCTAGCCATTGGGTGGAGTTTTGGGGGATAAAACACCTCAAACTGAAGTGTCCACATCTCTATCCCACATCTATAAAAGATATAAAAGATGGCAAGATTTTAAGAGTATAGTGATAAATAAGAACCCTAGGTTAAACAAACAAACAAACAAACAAACAAACAACAAAACAAACAAAAAACAAAAACTCCTGGAAAGGCATGTGACCTGTTGGAGCAAGTCTTGCTCCTATCCCTGCTTAGGAAGTTTTGGTAACTGGTGTGGAACAACCAGAGATGCTCCAGATTTGTCTATAAAAATACAGTATATTAATAGGGCTCTCTAAAGTAACATTCAAACCAAAATAGTGGAACTTCTATAATCTCTGGAATAAACACATGTATTTTCTTCAGTTAACATTTACTGTGAGGCTATTACACGCAGCACAGAGGCGAGCTGCGTCGCAAATAAAAAGTGGCGTTTACCTTCTACTTAAGGAATCGTAGCCCTGCAAAGTGTCTCGGGCTCCTTGGTTTGCCCTTGAATGTGAAGATGGGGAGGGAAATCCACAAGGGACAGAAACTCTAAGCTTTAAGCCCAGAGGAAATGATCTTCCTATAGATAAACACCATGTTTGTAATTGGAAACCAACCAAGCACAGCCTAAACTTTGCTTCTTGACTAATGGCAGGTAACCTTAAACAAAACAAAACAAAACAAAAAACAAAACAAAACAAAACTGGATAATTAATAGCGGTAGAATAATAGAAAATTAACAATCATGGGGACCACTTTCTGGAAAACTTCCTCCCAGGCTCCTTGATTTGTGTATTCTGCAGCTGCTTTCCCAGGGCCCAAAAGGTAATTAAGAGGTGATAATGATATGTATCCTCCCTTATCAAAGTCATTAACATGTTATTATTGTTGTGAGGAGGCTAGCTATTGCTTGGTCCTGGAGATGCAGCTTTAGAGGAAATGTCTTTATTAATCTACCAGGGATTTCTGTGATGTGATGAAATTACAGTTTGGGGATGAATTAGCAGGTTATATTCTCTGTGACTCTTGAGTATTTTCTTTCCTTAAACTTCACAGGTTTCTGAGGACCCCTAGGGCCATTGATGACTCTTAATTTTTACCTATAACTTTTCTGCTTTCCAAGCTATTTAATGTGAATCAGGATGGAACTATCCCTATCAGATTGCTCATCTATTATACTTGAAGATTTGGCTCAAACCCTATCTATCACGGTATCTTTGTTGAATTTATACTCAGATAAAGACACTACAAATTCTGCCAACATCAGCTGGTTTCCCTACTTTGGTTAGCAAGTGCTATTGTGTACAAATATTCATTCAGATTGTGATAAAGCTTTTGTAGTTAATCTCTTAAACGTCTTGGAAAAAACATGGGAGTATCTACTCATACAAACGTCTCACACTTTAAGGATTTCTGTAGATTAGAGAGGAAAAGGAACAAATGCATTAGAATTGGTTCTAAAATCTCCTAGGCTTTGTTAGATGAGAAAAAATAGTCTGTATGATTTTTCGGAGATTTGCGTTGTATTGCTTGGTCCTTGATGGCTGAAATGTATCCAATAAGCCTCCTTAGAATCAGAGTTACGGCAGCTTAATGGTTTTTAAAATAACTTCAAATTTGTCTAAATAAATGTATACATTTTGAGAATTAAATATGACTAAAGGGCTTTTAAAAATAGAGAAAAAAAAACATAGCGATTCACCTGCCCCACCCTGCAGGCAGCTACTTTTAATTAATATAAGTGTTCTTGTATTTACTCCATATTTCTAAGTAATACATATGTCCTACTAGGTCATTATTTAGTAACTATTATAGTTGGGGAGGATTTAAGTCTCCTATCCCACAATACTGCTTCCTCTTGTTCCCCTTTTTAGTTAAATCAATATTCAGGGTTTATATTACTGTAACTATGTAAATAATGTTCTCTACTGAGCTAACACTACATTATAATTATCTTTCCTTTCTTGTACAGCTTTTTGGGGTTTTTTTTTTGGAATTAATAATTGCCTTGTTTTTTCATTAGCCTGGCTTTGTATAACTTACTACGTTCTGCCACAACTTCCAACAATCTCCCCAACACTTTCCACATAGTAATAAAAAACAGATAATCTATAAGACTCTAAAGGTCTCCTTCTTGGGGCCCTTTTCTTCCTTTTCCAACCTGGATAGGTTTTTCTTTTGGGCCAATACAGCACTGTTATCCTGGGACTCCCCTCTGCCCTCATCTAGGTGATTCTCTTCACCTTCTTCTTGTGTTGGAGCCTCTCCTCTCTGCTTCCCATGTTTTCCTCTTTCTTGCTTTATTCTCTCATTTTGGTGGCACGCCCTTCCTGAGAAAGGGTGCATGTGAGGTAAATTTACAGAGAAATTTCCTGCCTGAAAATATCTTTATTCTACCCTTGCATTTGTTGAGTAGTTGGGCTGGGAATTGAATTCTAGGTTAAAAATAATTCTTATTCTGAATTTAAAGGTATTGAAAATATTGCACCATTATCTTCTAGGTTTTACTGTTTCTGTTTACAAGTCCTTTGTCATTCTGATTCCCTATGCTTTTTATGTGAACATTGTGTTTTGTCTGGTGTTCTGAAATTTCAAAATAATATGTCTTGGTCAAGTCTTTTTTTATGTATTGCATTGGGTGTTCAGTGATCTTTTTAATCTAAAGATCCATATCCTATGAAATTTTCTTGTACTGTTTCTTTAGTAGATTGTTCCTTGTCCCAATTTCTCTTATAAAACTCTTATCGATCAGCTATTGAACCTTCTGGATTAATCTCACATTTTTTTTTTTTTTTGCTCTGACATTTCCTTTGTCTTTTTATTTTCCAGAAAATTTTTATATGCTTTACTTCCCAAACTTTCTGTTGATTTAAATATATATATCAGGGAATCTTTTTAATTTCCAGGTAATCTTTGTATTCCATTTTTATTGCGCCCATTTTTGGTGCTATTTCAAGGATTCAGTAATGTTTTTCACCTCTCTCTGGAAACTCATCATACTTTATCGGAAGTGTTCTTACCTCGCATGCTCATATTTAGTGTTCTATCTTTCTTCCCTCTGATTTCTTTATTTTCTGTTTGCTTGTTTGTCTCTGTCTTTATGTTGGAGGCTGTTCCATAAATCTTGTGATCCTTGGCTGTGAGAGAATCACATAGCAACTAAATGTTCTGTGTGCATGTGAGAAGCTCACTGACTAAGGGATTCACTATAGAATTATAGGACAGTGAGTCAACATTTTTACTAGAATACCCCTGAAATCTGCGGTCTTTTTATTAAAGTCCTTTAATTTCTCCACAGAAGGATCTTTCAAATATCTTCCTTAGGATTATAAGCCTAGCTGTGGCTTTCTAAATGGTAGGTGGAAGAAGGAGGCTAGGGTTTGCTAACAGCCCGTTTCTCTGTTTTCTGTGCCTTGGGTCTCTGGTCTTGAGCCTGTCTGGCACAATTTTTGAGATAATAAGTCAACTGTCTCTGTGAATGGGAGGAGATGATTATGGATGGACTTAAGTGGCTAATTGTGCTTTACACTGACTTTCAGTCCACTGTTGACCTCCTGCCAGTACCTTCTGCAGGCCCTAAAACTCCAGTTCCTGATTCTTCCCAGATCCTGAAGGCTGACTAGCTTGTTTGTTATTGGGTTTCCTCTATGGAAACACAGAATCCAGCCTTTTCTATTTGGCTTAAAGTGTTAACACTACTTTAATAGCTTGCATACAGCAGATATTTGTTGATATTCTTGCCCATCATGACTCCTTGCTGTTCTTTTCATTATTGAAGGTTTTTACATCAAGGGAGTGAAGATATAGTATGTAGAAACTCAATGTCTCCTATTTAAATAAATATCATTTTTTAAATTTGATTGATGATCACTTCTAAGATACATCTTATTATTAAGAGATGTTAGACATTAACATGTTAATAAATAAAATCAGATTGGGAATTTATAAACCATATTAATGTAGCATTCATTTTGGTGTTAATATCTACAAAGACTGAGTCTCCCCTTATAATTTAAACCAATAATATATGAAAGTTGGATGTGCTAATCAGGTTAAGAACAGGGCCAGGGTTTTTCTTATTCAGTTTTGTGTTGACCATTCTCCTAGGATTTAGCCTAGACTTTTGAAAATAAACTTTAAAACAACAACAGTAATGAATTATTAGAGCACAGTTTTCTTCTTTCCTTCAATAAATATTTTAATGATCACCTATTAAGTGCAATGAATTGCTGTATGAGCCAGAGATATCACGATGAATGAAACAGAGTCCTTAGCCTGGAGAACTTCACAGTCTAGTGAGAGAGACTGACAAGAAAACAGTTAAATATTAGACATTGTAATTTGTTTTAGTTTAGAAGTATGTACTCAATGAAATGGGAATACCATTTCTCATGAAGGTGATAAAAATGTCTTGTTCATTTTTTTCTTGATGTTCTTCATCAAGGTTCTGGCTAGTATGGAGGTTGGAAATGAGTCCATATAGCTATGTGCTATATCTTAGATACATAACTATATTTTATAGAAAGATGATAGGTACATAGATAGATAGATATAGATAGATAATAGATGTTATAATTTAGCAGGTACTGTACTTAGAGAAGCATCACCAGAGATGGACAACTTCTTCTCAGGAGACTCTCCAAACTTTGCCTTTCAGAGTTGATCCAGTGGTGTGTGAGGGTTCAAAAATGTGCCTCAGTGCTGAGAAGAGCCTTGAAAATGATATTATTACAGTAATCATGTAATTGTTGTTTGTCAACATGTCTGAGGGCAGGTTGAGGGTCTTATTCATTTCAAGGAGATCTCCATGGTGTAGTGCAAAGAGTGTGGTCTTTGCAGCCACAGAAGGTAAAAATATGATACCAGATATGAAGTGATGGGTTTATTAGTCGGATTAGCCTAGGGTATGCTGCAGTAATGCAAAACCTCAAGTGTTTGTGACTTAACATATCAGACTAGATATCCAAAGGTGGATCTTCAAAAGGCCTCTGGTTATCTGGTTAGTTGTGTGACTTGGTCAAGTCATTTGATCTCTTTACACCTAAATTTTCTTTTATATCAATCTGAGGTAATAATACCTAACTCAGATGTTTGTTGTATTAAATGAAGAAAAACAAGTAAATCACCAAGGGCTGTTCTTGATGGGAAGCAGGTGCAGAATAAATCGTAGATATTATTTTTATTTCGTTCACCACGAGGCAGCGAACCTCCCAAATGCAGACTATATGTTATTCTTACATGTAACATACCCTACCCTTAGTGCAATGTTGGACATGAAGTTGGCACTTAATGCATATTTATTGAATGAATGAATAAAATAAAGGAATGTTTGGATTCCACTGGTTCAGGTATTTTCCTGATATGTGAATCATTATTTGCTTCTTTCTTCCTTTAGACTGTATGTACTTCCTTAACTATTTGCTGATTCTAGTAAGCCACAATTCTTTTTTAAGCTCCTGAATTACTTGTTCTGCGGTGTTGCAAATAGAGCTAAGGAACACTAATATTATTTTTTAACAACCAAATAACACTTCAAATCCAACCTTGTTTATGTACTCTGGGGAATGGAATATAAAGAAGTGCTTCTGAGGTAAATGAGGTATCCAAAATAACAGATTGTCTCCATACTTAGTCTCAAAGACCATTTGGCAGTCATTTCCTTTGGCAGCCCCACAGATAAGAGAGTCTTTGGCTGTGAAGCTCCACAATGACAGTAAAAGGCGAGAGGAGATGGTGAGATGAAGGGTTCATGTGTTTTTTCATGTGTTTGTAGCTTTCATTCACAGAGCTGGAGTGTGGCATTTTCCAGTCATACCTTCCATTTACTATTCTGTTCATGAACGCAGGAGCAATGTTTGGGTAAACACTCTTTCATCATTTTCTAGCATTGAGAATTACATTATATAAATTACATTGTATAAATTACATTCTATTTGTAAAAAAAAATAAAGACAAAAACAAACAAGCACAACAAAACAGTATCATCCTTATTGGAGCAATCTAGGCAGCATCTGCCTCTGCTCCCTTGTAAGGTCAAAGTCCCTTGGCAATGGCATCTTAGACCATCACAGAACGCCCCCGCTATCTAATTGGCATTACACAATTTAGCACTGAGTTTTAATACCACTCTTTTGGTCAGCTTTGTCACCCCAGTTCTGTTGGAAGTCCTTTTTGGGCTGAGACCAAGCCTTCCTTTTTTATTCCCCACGGTGCTTGGCACACACCTTTCTCCAAAGGGACATACCAGCCAATGGCCCTCTTATCTGTTAGTGTTTCCTGAGCTCTCTGCAATGCCTGACTCTGAAACATCTCTTTAGGTTAACTCTTTCACAAGGATTTCTCTGAACTTATGCTTTTTGATTCTCTACTATTACTGCCGATCATGTCTTTTTCTTTCATGTTTTCCTCAGGGGGATCTCATTTCCTCCCAAGCCCCTAATCATGTCTTCTATGCTAATGACAGCCAATCTGCATGCTGATTTCGACCTCTGAGGAAATTCATAATCGATATACCTAAAAGGAAATTGACTATCTTTTTGCACAAAATAGTTTTCCTCTCTTTTGGAATTTATTTTATTTTACCTTGTATTAATTTAGTTATTTTAGTATGTTTCTCTTGATTTTAAACTCCCTCTTTCCAACTATACCTATCGATATATGTTGATATCAATATCTCTCTCATGTGTATTTACCCTATCATCTCTCTATCATTTGGCCTATGTAGGTGCCTAATAAATGTTTGATGGCTTATCTTGATTCACCATTCTGGCCTTTATCTCTAAATAAGGTGAGGTCAGAAGGGCAGTGCTTTGCAATGAAGATCCTTTCAACCCCATAAGAAGGAACAAGTCCAATATGTTCTCCAGAGAAGATTATAGGGCTTCAGACAATAAAATTTAAAAATAAAATGGTAAAGATATAAATATACAGCATTTAAAAAATAATTTATAAAGGAAATTATTAGGCCATTACCATACCATATCAGCTTAATTAGAGTGTCTAAAATAGCTCAAGGTTGGATTTTTGAGTTATCTAGTGCTGAGATTAGAAAAATTTTGTTCAGTCTTATAGAGAACGTAAGTTAAATCATCTTTTTTGAATAATCTTAGAGAATACAAGTTTTTATTATTTCTTAGAGATTTCAGGTGTGGTCCTTGAAACACGAGGATAGATGATGAGATTGTCCTTTAAGTTCAAGAGTTATATGGGCTCACATTATCCTAAGCACGTAATGGCAGGATCATGGAATACATCGTCTCCAGTGGATACTGTTAATTCCCCACCTTGATTAGAGAGAAAGCCCACTGAACTTGCCAGGCCAAAGGAAAGTTAGACTGCTAACTTCCCAAAGAATCTCTCCTCTTGCCTGCAATCATGTGTTGTGGAGCTTTAGATTCATTGGTACTATATCTACCCAAACACCCCAACCATGGAAAGACCTACAAGTGAGGGACTAGGAGTCTGCCATTTCAACTCTGAGGTATCTTCCCAGAGCCTCTGATCTGGTCTCTATTTAGATTGGACTTAACACTAAATGTGGTGCTTTTTCTCCACTAGACACTTGTAAAAGAGGCTGTGAAATTTACAGTGCAATTCATACCATGGCAAGAATATTTCAAAACAGTGGTTTCCAGTGATTAGTCAGCAGGGATTTGTGCTGATGGTCCTTGGGATATAGAGTTAAGAATAGCTGGCTGCATGTTTGTTTTGTGTTTTGGATTTTGAAACACTTTGGTTTCTTGGGCCAACTGTCGCAGACTTCACTTAATTTTCAAGCCATGTTCATAATAAATGACTACTCCAAGAATCACTATAAGGCTTACCTGGATCCCTCTCTCCTCGTTTATATTCAGTAATCTGTCGTTTACATTTAAAAGCCTTCTAGAGACCACTTAGAAAAGTTGCATTTTTAAACAAAGAATTGGGTTGTTAAAGTGATTGTAATCCTTTTCCCAAAAATCTTGGCACCCAGTGTCGATTTACAAATATATACATTTAGCTGGGTTACTTTGGCTTGCTCTAATTATGATGGTTGGTTTGGGTTGAATTCTTAGGCCTGTACAT
Organism: Eonycteris spelaea; assembly: GCA_003508835.1. NCBI lineage: Eukaryota > Metazoa > Chordata > Mammalia > Chiroptera > Pteropodidae > Eonycteris > Eonycteris spelaea. Next base: position 9,609,119 of record PUFA01000044.1, read on the forward strand.
GAATATTCACATGCCTCAGTGCTTTTTATTAAACTGGCATTTATATGTACAAGTTTCCAGTTAGGTCCTATAATATTTAATTTAGTTGCAGGAATTATAAAAAACAAGACTTTTCATGTGATATTGAAATAGGCATATATTAAGATTCTAGTCTTCTGGTAGTATTTCTAAAAGCAGTCCTACCTGACAGTAACAATGCCAGATGGTTAAGGGAAAGGGCTGATGGATTCATAGATCTTTTGAGTTCAGTTAGTACAGAGTGCATTTCTCTGCTTCTTTGAGACTTATGCTGTCTGTAACCAGACATAATTAAAAGATTAGAGAGATGTTTGGAGACGTAAAGCTGGTCACTTTTTAATCAAGGAGATTGATTTTCCAATCCAATGTGAAGGTGGAATTTTAAATAATTTATAGGGTAGAAATCAGTGGCTTGTCACAACTTGGCTGAAAGAATAAAGGCTAGGGGAAAAGAAGGACTTAATTTTTTTTTCTTCTCTAAATGCCTTATGGAAAGGAGCATGAAAGGGAGTGAGCCATGATTCGGTTGTTATGTATGAGATGGTTCCCAGCCTCTGTATCTCTGCTGGAAGAATGAAGATTAGTTAAGGTCCCTCCCACCCTCCTTCCTTTTCTCTCTCTGGCTGGAGGTCTGGACATATTCCTTTCACTACTCAGCAACATTTCTCTTTTATCCTACAGATACCAGTCAGGTTCCAATCAGGTTAAAGCCAAAGCCTCCTGAACTGGGATCGTGACTAAAGTACAGTGATGCTTCCATTAGCCAAGGGGGTGCATTCCAGGGACACATATTATCAGAAACTTCATAATCAGAGTCAGAATATAGGAGGGCTATAGGAGGGGGTTCCATGGTGCTACATAAGGGCACTTCTGGTACTAAAGAAAGTCTTCCAATATTAAGTAGATATGTGCAAGAAGATATAAAATAGGCGTCTAGAAGCCTTGGTGCTAAGGGGAAGAATTGATTGATTGATTAACTGATTGATTGATTGATTGATTGGTCAGTTGTCAGAAACCAGAGGAAAGACTGCAGGGAGAGGACTGCCAGCAGAGGCTATTTGATTAAGAGTATAATTGGTTTGGGCTCAGGAAATATTTTTTAAAAATCTTCTACTCCCAGGTTGTTTAAGTTGGAGGATTGTCCTTAAGTCAGAGGCAACTGGTAACGAAGACTTACAGTTCTGGGTCCCTTCTGAGTATACACCTATTATAACACATCTTCTCTTCCCCAAATGAGTTTTCAAAACTAAATCTGACTTACCTTCAGACAAAACAATAGGTTTAGTGAAATTTCCAAACTCAGTTTGCCCTCATCCAAGATCTCTCTGCTGCTTTTAAAGCCTGGAGTGGCTCTGCCAAAGTGGAGGGTAGAAAGAGAAACCCTTTTACTCTACAAATATTTTATGAGGTAATTGTTTCCTAGGGATGAGTTGCAGTTAAAGTGCATGGATCAGTAAAGGGAAGTAAGAGATGGCAGCCTTTCCCTACCAGCTCTTAGTCACCTGCCTTTGTTCTTGGAGGAGGAGGAAATGGGGTGGAGAAAAAGGTGTGCAGGTGAGAGCTAAAGAGTGCACACTGTGCTGGAGGGGAGGTAGGAAGGAATTATTCCCAGCAGAGGGAAAAGAAATGTGGAAGAGGCCAGGAGAAGATGGTGTCACATGGCATCTGTCTGCCATTACTTTGCTTGGAACCACTAGAAGCTGAGACCTAAGGTGTTTTTGCCACTCATCATGATACAGTAATTGGGTGGTCTATTTATAGGAAATTTTCTCCCATAGAACTTACAGATTAGAGGTCAGGGACATAAACCAAGGTCCTTCTGCCCCATTGCCATTTATGCCAATAGAAAGAGGTTAAGTTCAATAAAGAAGACTTTCTTTTTTGAGGAAGGAATGAAAAAGGGTGAGCTAATGCTCTAATGGCAACTTCTCCCTGACTGGGAAGGAGTCTTCTGTATTTCTAGGCTGTGGTGTCAGAGCAATTAAATTCTTTTAGGCATGTGTAGTTATTTTTCTGTTGCAGTTGGCTCTGTTGCACGTGGTCCTTTTTATACACAATGCCCCATCGCCATCTTGGTTTTTGCACTTGACACCTTGGTCTTTGTGCTCAACCCTATTCATTTTCCTTTTCAGTTCCTGTAAGGAATCATAGTTTGTGACATAGTTTAGGTATTGAGAAACATTAAGGCCTTTTGGATGATAGCCCAGTGATAGTATCACTATAACAGGGGCCTAGAGCCTCTTAGGATGAATTGGCTAAGATGCCTAGCCTTCTCCTTCTGGCAACTGAGATGGTGATGAATAGATTAAATGCCTAGCCTTCTCCTTCTCTCAACTGAGACAGTGATGAATAGATTAAATACAGGGATGAAAAACCAACTCTCCAGGTAGTAGACTGTGGGGCTAAACACAACAATGAAATTCTGAAGATAATCAACATTCAAAGGTCACTTTTTGCATTTGTGCTTTATATCCACATATTCTTGTTCCTGTGCAAAGTATAACTGGAAAAAACTACTATACAGTTCTATCATTTCTACAAACTTGGACACTTGCCTATAACCCTAAAGCAGGATTTCTCAACTGCCACACAGTTGACATTTTGGGCTAGATAATTCTCTTTTAGGAGAGGCTGTCCTGTGCACTGTAGAATGTTTGGCAGCATCCGTGGCCTTGACACACTCGGTGCCAGTAGCACCCATCCCCCCAGTTGTGACAACCAACAATGTGTCCAGATATTGCCCCTTGGAGAGTGGAGCGAAATTACTCCATTAGAAATCAGTATCCTAAAGAAACCTATGATTTATATTGAATTAGTAAGCCAATTAAAAACAAGGTTGAACCTGCACTTATTTATTAAGCTTTTCTATAAATAAATAATAAGGCCACATTAGGCATCTGACTGTGAGTTTAAGGCGTACTGGGACCATTCTCTCATAATTGTTACCTACTCTGTTTGCACCAGTGTTGCAATAAAACTTAATAAAACTCTCGGCACACAAAGTTTTGTATTACCACCTTTATTTCATCTGTTTTCTCGTTTCCTCTTTTTGTTGTGTCCTCCTCCTACCCTCTTGACCACCAACTGACTTAAATATGATACCTCTTTGAACAATGTTCTCCAGAAGGCAATGCCTAATGTCAAGAAATGATCCTCTTGTGGTGGAGTTTCAGGCAGCAGAACCAAAGTCATCTGGGAGAGAGCTCTGCAAGGAAGCCTCTCCGTCGTCCTTAAATCATACCAGGCAGAAGCCACCAAATACCTCTGTTTGTATGCTTGGCTCTGTTGGAGCAGATCATGTTGTTAGTATCCGCTGAAAACTGGCAATAATAGTCGGAGTTTGGGTAGCTTTATTGGGAAACATCTAGTTCTAAAGAGAAGGATCTTGTCTCAAAAGAAACGAAAGCTTTTTGCCCCAGGAAAGGACTAAATGTAATCAATGGTTCTCACAGAGCTCTTTGCCCAAGTAATTTTGGTCAGGTTAAGTGTGTCAGCAAATTGAACCAAGTGTTACCATCAGAGATTATGAAATGCGGAGTCTAACTGTAATAAGGTTACCAGTAAATGTGGGAGTTCTGGGTAATAGTGGGGAATATGGGTGAGTGTGAGCCAAAGGAAAATTAGTGAGACAAACAAACCAACAACAACCTGTAGGGTAACCATATAAAACTATTTACTTGGACACTCTATGAGAACAGGCAATAAAATGTCTATCTACATTAGCTTCATGTTGCAAATTCATGTTTGATCATCAGGTACATGTTAGAGGACACCCTGTCCTAAGGGTGTTCTAGTACCTAGAGGAGATAGGAGAAGTACCTGCTAGTAGCTGGAGGAGGGGGTGGGTGTTTGGGGCCATCAATACCTTGGTCTGTCTGAAGATCGAGCTCTGTATAACAACCAGTCCATACAATGGCAAAAGTTGGTCTATTCCCTACCATTCTGCTGGTTGAAAACAATGAAAAAGAAATGATTTTGTTGGTTAGACATTCTCATGCTACATAGTCTGAAAAGTTCTGTCAATTGTCTTACTAGAAATACTAGTGTTGATTCAAAATAATAAAATGAAATTAAACAAATGGGATAAACTCATAAGCAATCTGTTCCATGCTTCTAGTTTTCTTGAGTGGGGATACTGTTCTTGTTAAGTAACTGATTTCCCCAAAATCTATAGAGGAGAGGAGGCAGTGTGACAAGTTAGCTCTGATTAATGACTGTCAGGCCTCTACCTTTGAAATCAGCTCCTACTTCTCTTTGGAGACACGCTGTCTTTCCTGTCTGTACATATGTGTTGACACTCTTTTCTGAACCATTTTGAGATGTCTGGTGAAAACTGAATCTGGCATATAAATGCCTGCTGAGTTTCCAAGCTCTGTAATAACTGCTTCCCTCTGCACATAACTGATCTGCTTAGTATAAGACTTAGGGCTGTCTATTTTTTAGTTGGCTTTCAAACATTGGGTAGCTTACTCCTAGGTGATCTCATTCAGTTTCATTGCTTAAATATCGTCTGCTTGCTGACATCTCCCAAATTGCTGTTGTCTCCCAGTTCAGACTTCTGTCTGAACTTCTGCTTCTTATTCAATATCACCACTTGGATGTCCCGCAGGCATCTCAAACCTACCATGTTCAAAATTTACTTCCTGATTCCCATCCAGTAAACTTGTTCTTCCTGCAGTCTTCCCCATTTCGGTAAATGTCAACTCTACTCTTCCCTTCAATTGGCCAAATCCTTGATGTTATCTCATTTCCCATAACATCCAAGCCATCAGCAAAATTGTTGGTTTACTTTGAAAGAACACCTACCCAGAGTCTAGTTATTTCTTACTGCCTCCATGTCTATATCTGGCCTATGCCCCCTGCCCCCCTGCCTTCTCTGTCTCTTGTCTGGTTAAATGTAACAGCTTCCTAACCCATCTTCCTGTTTCCTCACTTGTGTCCTTATAGTCTGCTTTCTCAGCAAAGCAGCTAGAGGAATCCTTTTAAAATTCCTGCTCTCCTTAAAATCATCCAAAGTTTTCCCATTTTAGAATCAAACTAATGTCCTGGGGAAACATGGCCGCATGTGGTCCTTTCAATTTTATTTCCTGCCCCTATTCCTCTCACTCACAGTGTTCCAGGCCCACTGTCCTTGAGCCCATCAAGAATTCTTTTGTATCTGGGTCTTTGTACTTGCTATAACCTGCCCAGACTGCTGTTTCCCCAGAAAGCATTCCGGCTTCATCTCTCACTAACACTAGGTTTCTACTCACTTGTCAGCTTACCAGTGAGGGAACCCTTGACTCAACTGTCTGAAGCAGCACTTGGACCTTTCCTCCACACATACACCTCTTTACCAGCCTACACTATGTTAGTTTTCTGCGTGGCATGTATACTTTTTTTTTTTTTTTTTTTTTTTTAGGCAAGACAACCCTTGGTTGACTTCACAGAGTGCAAGGACCTTGTCAGCTTATAATCCTTATTTTTTTATTTTTTACGCCTACAGCACCTGGTCTTCCTAGGGTGGTCTCCCATCCAGGTACTAACCAGGCCTGACCTGCTTAGCTTCCGAGATCAAATGGAATCAGGTTTGTTCAGGGTAGCATGGCTGTAGACTCATTTAGACTTTTATACTTATTTGTTTCCTTTGTCTCTCACTATAGGGATGTAGGTTTATGACAGCAGGACTTCCTTTATTGACTGCTGTATCCTTAGGCTCTGTATCTATGACTGGTACATTCTAGCCATTTAGTGCACATCTGTGGAATGATTGACACCTTTAAATTCCATATATGTATTATTTTGTAGGAAACCTTCCATGATCCTCTAAGTCTGGGTTAAATGTCCCTCCACAGCTGTCTGTGCTTTCTCTGTACAGAGATTTTCATACTGCATGTTGGTTTCACAGTTAATTCATAAAAGCTATGAAAGAGCTGGATTAAGTTTATCTTTTTCATTGATGAATCCCAAGTAATTGTAAAGTGGATGGCACATTGTTGGCATTCAAATATTTCTTAAATTGAATTTGTGTATATTTTGAGACAGATTTATGATTAATTGAGTTTAATGTCACGTAATAAAAAATTAACTACTTTAAAGTATATGATTCAATGGTATTTTGTACATTCACAATATTGTCCAATCTTTACCTCTTTCCAGTTTCCAAACACCATCACTCACCCAAAAGGAAACCCTATATATTTAGCAGTCACTTCCCATTTCCCAACTCACCCCGGCCCTGGCCACCATTTATTTGCTTTCTGTCTCTATGGATTTACCTATTCCAGATATTTCATGTAAATGGAATTATGCTATCTGGGACTTTTTTTGTCAATGAGGTTTTAATATATGTGACATCATATTTATTATAGCAATATTCTGTTTTTAATCCTTGGCATATGTAGCAATAGGTTTAATCTGCATACCACTTGAAAAGGCCAAATAAATTAATGCGAAGAACTCTCTTCCAAGTTGTCACTGGTATTTTAGCAGAAGCCTTTTCTTGTGCAATGGCCAATCCTTCAAGGCTTCATTTTTCCCCCAGACCTCCATCAAGTGGCTTTTATTCCATTTCTCCCCTCACATTTTACCATCTCCTTTCCCACCTCTTTATTGATGTTTACTGGATGAAAGTATTGTCGATAAAAGACTAAAGCTGAAGAGGACTGATGAAAGTCCATAAAATCATGAAAGGTAGGGAAAATCTGCTAAGAACTTTTTCCCCAGGTCTAGAATCTTTTTGAAGCTTAAAAGAGCTAGTTTAAGGAGAAAATAAAAAGAAGTTCTATTTTATGTAGTGTATTAGATACATATAGAACTTGCACCCACGTGAAAAGATAAATAGCTTTAGGGTTTAGACAAATATACAGATAATAAATCAATAACAGGCTGTTGCGAGGAAGCTGGGAGAAGAGTTAACATCCCAGGGCAATTAGCATCCTCTCACACAAATGGCCCCTCCATGGGGCTGGTATAGGGTGACATGTTAACTGCAGCCTTCTCAGTTGATCTAGTTGACCGTCTCTTTCTCAGAAATCTTCCAGGAACAGCTGTCAGCTGCAGATATTCAGAGGCTAGTTTTTCAAGCTCTAAGTGAATTTGCCCTTGGGTCAAGGACTAACATATTTGACTTTTGGCTACTTCAGAATTTGGAGGTAAGACAGAGAAAAAGAAAGACATGGAAATCAAAAAATTATTTCCCTTGTTACCAACAATGGATTCCAATTTTATCTTGGGGAAGGCAAAAATAAACTTTCAGGATTACTTTAGTTTTTTAATAGCTCAATTAATTACTAGAGAACATTTGAGAACTAATTGAATGGTTTCAAAACTTTATGTCTGATTAAACACTTTATTGCAGAAACAACACTTCCATTTTATGCTTTTTAACACTTCTGCTTTGACTTACGTCTTATCTTTTAGATTTTGTAGTAATTTATAATCTGTGTGTGGGAGGGAGCAGTATTAGCTTGAGGCCTTTGTACATCATTCAATCTACTGTAATATCGCAATGCAACTCTCTGAAACTGATTTGGCTTCCAAATATTGCCTTCCTCACTAGACTAATGTTAATATGAATAGTTTAAACTGGAGCAGGAAAAAGTTTCTCTGAAGCAAACAAGTGAACAATAACAAATAGTATTTACTTTTGCCAGTGAAAGGAGCTGCCTAGATGAGAACTAAATACTATGTAGAGAGATTTATTTTCAAAAACTTACGCCTCTGAAATAGGAGGTTAGAAATATTTACCAGAGTTCTGACTCTTGAAATTAAGGATGTACTTTTCTTTTTTTAAAATCTGATAAAATTCAGCGTAAAAGTGCAAATAACATCAAGGTTTCAGGCATGATGCAAAGATTATTAATCTGGGAACAAAAGACATTTGGCCAGTTAAAATGATAATTTTAAACAAGGCCTACAACTTTCCCGGCAATGGCTGCAACCCAATTAGGTCTTTCCAACTGGAGTTGTAGTTCGTTTTTCCAGATTATGCGGTTTGGCATAATACAGAATGAGTAAACTTTCTTAGATGAGGAAAATATAATCAAAAGAAAATAATGTCCTAGAGTAGCCTGCCCTTCGCCAGTATTTATGAATGGGGAAGTGGACTTACTAGTTAAAGAGGACTCGTAAAAGTCTAAGGGTGGGGGGTCATTTGAAAAGAGACAACAAACAGAAGACAAATGGTTTTTATCTGTGTGGTTTCCAGTAGGAAATAACTAATCAACTCACATGTTTTTATTTAAGATCTATGCCACATCTAGCCCTATGCTCCGGAGATTAGGTCTGTATGACCATATCTCATTTGAGATCCTTACATCACTCATCATCACCACCATCATCAGCTGCAGAGGCCCTGTGTCATGAAAGGTATGTCGGGCACTTTGAATTTGTTATTTCGTTGAATGTTGGCAAATCCCATGCACATGGGATATTATTTTGCCCATTTTACAAATAGGAAAACTGACATTCAATGAGATTAAGAAACTTGCCCAAAGTCTTTTATCAGTGGCAGAGTCAAAAGAGAAAAGCCTAGATATGACCACACACCCCTATCAATGTATTATATTAAATGTGTGTGCATAAGTGTATTAACACATATGTTTGTATGAAACAGATTGTTGAACTCTCTGGGCCATTTGATTTACTAGCCTTCCCTAACTGCAATACAGACCAAGAGGATAGATCATCAACATTTTTCATTTGCGTCTCATCGTTCAGTTAACAGAAATTCAAATCAGGTGGTCAGAATCCCAGATAATTGTCATGGCCCAAATAGTCAAAACAACCATCTTTCTTTAAATCAAAACCAAAAATTCTGCATTTTCAATATCTGTAAATCTAATTAGAATTCACTGAGTTTTTTTAAATCTATGTTAAATCTTTAGTTCTCAATTCTTTTAGTTTTAGTCCAGAGCAAAGCTGAGATTTCTTTTTTCACACAACTTAGATATTTTGTTCAACTATTTTCACAGAACCATTATCAATATGTGTGACAGCTATTTTAAGTCATTTTGAAAGCCACCTTTGGAAACTTAAACTTATTTTTAATGTGCACTTATATTAACCGCAAGGGACAAACTTTTGTTCTTCCAAAGGCACTTCCTAACAAAGTACTTCTAAAAATCATTTGGTCTTTATCTTGGCTAAAGTTTATTCGAGGGACCTAATTCCATTAAATATAATTCCATTGAATTTACCCTTTTAAAGTATACAACTCAGTGGTTTTCAGTATATTTACAAAGTTGTACAGTCATAACATTTTTACTATTCCAAAAAGAAATCCTAACCCATTAATGATCACTCCCTATTCCCACTATGGGCCTCAACCTTAGGCAACCACTTATCTACTTTCTGTCTCTATAGATTGTCCTATTCTGGACATTTCAGATAAATGGAATTATACAGTATATGGCCTTATGTGTCTGGCTTTTTAATGTAGCATAATGTTTTCAGGGGTCACCTGTGGTGTAGATGTATCAGTAATTAATTCCTTTTAATGGCTGCATAATATTCCATTATATGGATGTGTGTGAATACCATATTTTCTTTATATGTTCATCAGTTTTTGAACATTTAGTTTGTTCCTACTTTCTGACTATTATGAATAAAACTGCTATGAACACTAATGTATAAGTTTTTATATAGAAATATGTTTTTAATTCTCTTGCATAAACACCTAAAAATGAAATGGGTTGGTTATATGGCAACTATGTTTAAGTTTATGAAGAATTGTCTGTTTCCTATAGCAGCTATACCATTTTACATTCCAATCAGGAAGGTATGCAGTTCTAATTTCTCCACATCCTCCGTAATACCTGTTATTGGTTTTTTTTTTTTAATTTTACTTTTTAATTATAACCATCCTTGTGGGTGTTAGGTGATATTTCATTGTGGATTCTATTTGCATTTCCTTAATGTTGATAATATCAAGAATCTATATATGTGCTTGTTGGCCAATGTATATCTTCTTTGGAAAAATGTCTATTCAGGTCTTTCGTTCATTTTAATATTTAGTTGTTTGTCTTTTTGTTGTTGAGTTTTAAGAGTTCTTTAAGTATTCCAGAGGCTAGACCCTTCTGTGATATATGATTTACAAATATTTTCTCCTATTTTGAGGATTGTCTTTTCACTTTCTTGATAACATCCTTTGAAACACAGAAGTTTTTAATTGTAATAAAGTTCAATTTATTTGTTTTGTTGTTGTTTTTGTTGTTTATGTTCATATCTAAGAATCCATTGCTTGATCCCAGGTCAAAAAGATTTATATTTGTGTTTTCTTCTCAGAGTTTTATAGTTTGCTCTTATATTTAAGTCTTTAATCTATTTTTGTATATGGTGTGAGGTAGAGTTCCAACTTCATTTTGTTTTTCTATTGCTAAAATTAAATATCTTGGCAAAATAACAGAGTGATTACAAGTTCAGTCTTCTTTAGTCCAACTGTTGGGTTTTAAATTCCTCTTCTTCAGCTACAAGTTATGTGATCTTAAGGAAGTTCTCTAATTTCTCCATGCCTCACCTTTTTCATCTGTAAAGGGAGATACAAAAGTAACTACTCCATTGGTACATTAAAATTCAAATCATAGAAATGTCATAAGAATTGAGTCTCTTCATTTAAAGTGCTGACCCACAGTAAGCATTGATTACTAATTACAACCATCTCCAGCTCCTTACATTTGAACTTATATTAACTCTTCTTACATTTAGAACTATCTCATCACTTCATCTAGGTATATGTTTTCACTGGTGGGCTAGGTTACTGATCCCAGTGTCTTACCAAGAACAAGACTTAACAGATAGATTTTAATTTACTTTGAGTGTTCCAAGAGGGTGGGGTGTGGGTCGATTTTATAGTTCTAGCTCACCACAAAAAGAAGCAAAGTATTTGATAAAATGAATTTCTAATCTTTTACAGAACTTCACACAAATAAAGAGACTAAAACAAGGCAAATAGGGCTGCCATAACAAAGTACCACATACAGGGTAGTTTAAACAATAACAATTTATTTTTTCACAGTTCCGAAGGCTAGAAGTTCATTTTCAGTTTCCCCTTTTATCTTTTTTTGGTGACTTCATTCCCTCAGGCTCCACTCAGGGCCAATCATCTCATTCAGCTAGCATCATTTTGATCACATAGCAAATTAGACACAAACTCCTAATTCATACCATGTTCATGGATAGGAAGAATTAACATCATTAAAATGTCCATTATATCTGAAGCAATTCATAGAATCAATGCAATCCCTATTAAAATACTAATGACATTTTTCAGAGAATTCTAATAATCCTAAAATTTCTATGAAACCACAAAAGATCCTGAATAGCGATAGCAATCTTAAGAAGAACAAAGTTGGAGATATCACAATACCTTATATCAAATTATAATACAAGGCTATGGTAACCCAAACAGCAGAGTACTGGCATAAAAATAGACACACACATCAATGGAACAGAATAGAAATCCCAGAAATAAATGCATGCCTACATGGTCAATCAATCTATGACAAAGGAGGTGAAAGAGAATAGACAATGGAGTAAAGACAGTCTGTTCAATAAATGATGTTGGGAAAACAACAGATATATATGCAGGAAAAAAAAGAAAAAAAGAAGAAAAAGAAAGAAAGAAAGAAAGAAAGAAGAAAGAAAGAAAGAAAGAAAGAAAGAAAGAAAGAAAGAAAGAAAAAGAAACTAGACCATCTTCTTACACCATATACACACACACAAAAAAAAACCTCAAAATGGATTAAAGACTTAAATGTAAGACCCCAAACAACAAAACTCCTAAAATAAAACATAGGCAATAAACATTCTGATATTGATATTAGTAATATTTTTTCTGATATGTCACTCTGGCAAGGGAAACAAAAGAAAAAAATAAACAAATGGGACTACATCAAACCAAAAAAATTTGCACAGCAAAGGAAACCATCAACAACAACAAAAAAAGACTGAATGGGAAATGACATTCACATATGCTACATCTGATAAGGGGCCAATATTCAAAATTTATAAAGAACTCATACAACTCAACAACAACAAAACAAACAATCCAGTTAAAAAAATGGGCAGAAGACCTGAATAGGCAATTCTCCAAAGAGGAAATACAGATGGCCAATAGCCATGTGAAAAGATGCTCAAGATCACTAATCATCAGAGAAATGAACATTAAAACCACTATGAGATACCACCTCCCACCTGTCAGAATGGCTATCATCAATAAATCAATAAACAACAAGTGTTGCCAAGGATGTGAAGAAAAAGGAACCCTCATGCACTGTTGGTGGGATTGCAAATTCATTCAGCCACTATAGAAAACAGTGTGAAGGTTCCTCAAAAAATTAAAAATAGAACTACAATATGACCCAGCAATTGCACTTCTGGTACTTATCCAGAGAATTTCAAAACACTAACTTGGAAAGATAGATGTGCCTCTATGTTCATTGCAATGTTATTTACAATAGCCAAGGTATGGAAGTAACCAAAGTGCCCATGAACAGACATTTGGATAAAGAAGAGGAGGTACATATATACAATGGAACATTACTTGGCCTTAAAAAAAGAATGAAATCTCACCATTTACAACAACATGGGTAGACCTGGAAAGTATTATGCTAAGGGAAATACATCACATAGAGAAAGACAAATGCCATACAATCTCAAATACCATATGTGGAACCTAAAGAACAAAATAAACAAACTAAACAGAAACAGACTCATAGATGCAGGGAACAAACTAATGGTTGCCAGATGGGAGAATGGGGTTGGGAGGCAGGGTGAAAAAGGTGAAGACATTAAGAAATACAAATTGGTGGTTACGAAATAGTCATGGGGATGTAAAGTAAGCATAGGGAATATAGTCAAAAATATGGTAATAACTATGTATAGTGCCAGATGGGTACTAGGATTAGTCAGAGGGATCACTTTGTAAGTTATGTTAATGTCTAATAATTATGCTATACACATGAAACTAATATAAAAATAATATTGAGGGTCAACTGTAATTGAAAATTAAAAAAGGGTGGGGAAAGGTGAAGGAGAACAAGAGGTTCAAATTTATAGGTATAAAACAAATAAGTCATAGGGACGTGGTATACAGCATAGGGGATATAGTTAATATTGTGATAGCATTATACACTGTCAGATGGTTCCTGGACTTATCATGGTGATAACTTCTTTAGATATATAACTATGGGGTATACCTGAAACTAATACAATGTTTTATATTGGCTATATTTTAATTTTTTAAAAAAGCCTAATTCTTACTAATATTCAAGCAACTTGAAATGTTACCCATCCATCCAATAATAGATTTCTTACGTAAGTTGTACCGCTGAACTATGAACTATATGTATTTGACTCCCAATAGGAGGAAGCCCAACCCTGGTCAGAAAAGAGGATACCAGCCCTGATTTGATTTTCAACACTGTTGGCAGGGTGCTCTATTTTGGGTTCTTCTGTTACCAGTTGTCCCAGTGTTCCCCACACAACTAAGCCTCATGCTCTAGGACCTGGCATGGATGGCTTTTATGACCTGTTCCTGCTGAATCCCTGTTCATGTAAGTTAAGTTCCTATAGGAACCAGAAATTACCTCTTCCAGGGGTGTTACATTTGATGCAAAGATAAAAACAATGATTAACTCTAAAACTGGGTATTTGTTGTAAAATTCAGACATCTGTCACAAGCCAAACAAGGAAAAGGTTTGGAGAGGAATACATTTCTGTAAACTCTCCAATCACTTTATGTAGGCAGCTAACTGCCTTTGTAGCAAGTCAGTCCCACTGAGATGAAAGATCCTTAATTTGGGTAGTTTGTAGAAAATATTTACCAGGAAACTTTCTGTTCACATAACAAAAATCTTCCAGGTAACTTAAAATTACTTGTCTTCTAACATAAACTTGGTATTCTTAAAAAGGAAATACTAGGGGGTAGTGTTTCCTGAGAGTCAGTTTCAATTAATTAATACACAGTCCCTTACTTCAAGTAGGGGAGCAGACAGGGGGTGAAAAGTGTCGCCCTAGGGGGACTTTTGTCAAATGGATAATTCAAAAAAGTCATTCCTTTTGAGCTTGGAGTCATTAACTCCTCTAGTAACCAACTGTGAGAGTTATGTTTGAGCTTGTCTTGAAAATTACTTTGAAAAAGGACTAGACAAGGGGTTGCTGACTTGACTGCCAGTTTATTTACACGTTTTAAAGAAGAAGCTGCATATACTTGTTTTAAGATTCATTTGGAATACTACAGCTGCTCTCTGATAATCTTATAGGAGAGTGCATCTATGTTAGAATCGTACCTGCTACAATGTAGGTCAGGCTTAAAAGTTGTTACAGACCCTAAAGTAACTCGGTCGTTTTTTTTTTTAAATTCAATAAAACTAATATTCAAATACTTGTTCTTATATACTCAATCATTTGAGCATCTTAACTCATAGAAAAACTCTTTTAGGACAGCTCACTATCTAGTTCCTTGTGCAAAATGTGGCAGCTCATCAAAGTTCTGTCAGTTCTCCTGGTTCTGATTAATGTTGGTGAATTATAAAGAAGGGAGAGAGAATTCCAACTGTCATAGCATTGGGCAGAGGGTATATTAGTTTGCTAGGGCTGCTGTAGCAAAGAACCATAAGCTAGGTGCCTTAAATAACAGAAATTTATTGTCTCACATTTCTGGAGGCTGGTCAGTCCAAAATCAAGGTGTTGGCAGGGTTGGTTCATTCCAAGGGCTATGGGGGAAGGATCTATTTCAGGTCTCTCTCCGTGGCTTGTAGATGGCCATCTTCTTCCTATGCCTTCCCTTAATGAGTGTCTCAATGTCCAAATTTTCTCTTTTTATAGGGACACCAGTCAAATTAGATTAAAACCACCATGGTGACCTTATTTTAACTTGATTACTTCTGTAAAGATAAGGTCACATTCTAAGGTAGTGGGACTTCAGAATATGAATTTTGGGGCACAAAATTCAACCCACAACGAGGGGGAGGTGTGGCATTTATTGAAAACGTATATAAGAACCACCCACCGCTGTAAAGGCACTGATTTCCGGTGGCCTCACTGATACACTCAGTACAATAACAAATGCTTTTGGTGTTTCAAAAACAAACCTTCTAGAAGCAGTCAGGTTAAGTTCACTGTGCTCTATGAACCAATACATAAAAGTGTTTATTACCTTTTGGAAAGATTTTCACCAAAAGGTGTAAAGAGTGAAAAGTCTCCGTACTTAAAGGACCATTATTTTAATTATCAGAGGCATTAACTTATATAGCAATACCTCATTCACCGATTTGTCATTCCGAATAACCGAGGTTTCTGTACTTAAAATCTCATGGTGGCCTGTTCCATCCATATCCAGAGGATGCCTAGGACAATGGGTCTTCAGCATTGAGTAACTGAAGGCAATTTTTTTAAAATTTTGTTTATTTTAATTAGTTTCGAGTATACAGTCCATTGGTTAGACATCTATATAGTTCATAAAATGATTCCCCAGTTGCTCTCTCCCTTCACTGACCCTCCACCTAGCCAACATATTAATGCTAACTGCATTCCCTCTGCCGTTCTCCCCATGCCCATGACCATCCATCAGCTACTAATTTGTACTTTAACTCTTCACCTCATTCTCCCAGCCCCCCAAACGCTCCTCCCCTCTGTCCATCACCAAAATGCCCATTATATTTGTGAGTCTGTTTTTGATTAGTTTGTTCTTTTTATTCCCTAGATTCCACATATAAGTGAAATCATGTAGTGTTTATCTTTCTCTGTCTAACTTAAATACCTTCTAGGTCCATCAAAGCAATATCTTTTTCCATCCCTTCCTTTTAGTCTGTGTGTGTCTTTTAATCTGAAGTGAGTCTCTTGTAGGCACATTGTAAGGGTCTTGTTTTCTTATCCTTTCAGCCACTCTATCTTTTAGTTGGAGCACTTAATTCTTTTCCATTTAAGGTACTTATTGATAGAAATGTAGTTGTTACCATTCTTTTTTCCTGTTTTTGTACATATTTTTTCTTCTTAAAGAAGTCCTTCCAACATTTCCTGTAATACTGGCTTGGTGGTGATAAAATTCCTTTAGATTAGTTTTGTCTGGGAAGCTACTTATCTGTCCTTCAACTCTAATGATAGCTTTGCTGGATAAATTATTCTTGGTTGTGGATCCTGGGTCTTCATCCTGTTGAGTGTTTTTTGCCAAGCCTTCTGTCCTGAATAGTTTCTTGTGAGAAATCAGCTGCCAGTCTTATGGGTATTCCCTTACCAGTAACTACCTGTTTTTCTCTTGCTGTTTTTAATATTCTTCTTTGTGTTTAACCTTTGGCATTTTAATTATGATGTGCCTTGATGAGGGCCTCTTTGGATCTCTGATTTTTGGAATTCTCTGCTTCCTGGGATTTTATGTCCATTTCCTTCACCAGATTAGAGAAGTTTTCCATCATTATTTCTTCAAACAGATGTTCAACATCTTGATTTTCTTCAGTTACACCAATCAGAAGGATATTTGGACCCTTAACAGTGCCCCATATTCTCCTTAAATTATTTTTAAAGTCTTGGCATCTTATCTCTTGCTATTCTGATTGTGTGTCCTCGGCTTTCCCATCCTCTAGATAAGGCATTTGATCCTCTTCTTTATTCACTTTGTTTATTCCTTTGTTTATTCCATTTAATATACTTCTCATCTCAGATAATGTGATCTTCATTTCAGACTGGTTCCCTTTTATAATTTCCATTTCCATTTTTGTTTTTTACCTCTTTGATGAAGTTCTTTACAAATTCCAAAAGTTCACTGAACTCTGCATCTGTTAGATTCTTTGACTCCCTTATGTCTGGATCTCTGTTCTTTTATATGGCTTCTGTTTCTTTGTATTCCCATTTTGGCTGTCTTTCCATGTTTCTTTCTATGTGCTAAGCAAAGCTCCTGAGTCTCCCAGTCTTCATTAATGTGGATTTGTGAAGTAGGTGTCCAGTGGCACAGTCCTGAGAGGGGTTCAGCTGCAGGCCAAATTTAGCCCAAGCCTCTACCTCTCTGGAGCCACCTTGTTAAGATTCAGCAAGCAATCCACAGATGCTTTGCTTATAGTTGCCTCAAAAGGCCACACCAGAAACTGAGGCCAGCTGCCTCCAGTGTGAGTCTAGGCGCGGCTTAGCAAGGTGCACCTGACTCACTGAGGATATACCTGGTTGTGGCTTAGGTGGGGCCGCGAGTTGGGGTAGGAGAGGTTTCAGGGAATCCCTTGAGCAGAGTGACCTCTGTTATCCAGTTTGATGACATCACAGCTATGGCTGCGCTATGTCCGGAGCACTGGGAAGGGGGAGGCTCAACAGGGAACAACAGATACCTCTGGCACTTCTATACTGAGCAAGTTTCCCTTCGGCCCTCACTCCGCAATGTTTCCCTGTAAGCCCTGGTGCCCCTGCACGCAGCCAAATTGGCGCAGGTGCTCAGAGCAAGCAGGTCTATCAACGTGAAAATCCACTCATGGATACGGCCCTTCTAAAAGGCATCTGCCACTGCCATAGTCTCCATCTCATTCAGCTGTTAGAGACTGGGCAGCCCTGCTTCTCGCCCTGTCCTACTTTCTGCTGTTGCAGGGTGATTTCTTGGATTTCTCCCTAGTTGTATGGGAGGCGATTTTTCCTTGCTGCTGCTCCTTGTTTCTGTCACAACTTTAATTTGGTCACCAGAGGGGTGAACAGAGCCTCTATCATTTAGGCCATTTTTTTTTTCTATCTGAAGGAAACTTTAATGTGACGTTTTGTTAAGACATCACACTTTGGGGACTGATTATCTGCCTCTTAGAATTTGGATTACTTTGTGCCTATCACTTAAACGCTCTGTGTTTCTCTTTCCTTGTCTGTAACATACCTACCTCATAGAGTTGGAGAGTTAGATGAGATAATGTGGGTAACTCCTAGTTTGGGACCTAGTAGATGCTCAAAAAATGGTAGTTGCTCCTACTTTATTATTATATTTCGTATCATTATATATGAAGAGTGTGGCTCAGGGGCCAGTTATAAAGAATCCTCAGGCTGAGAGCAGGTGGGGAAGGCCATTTGTCATGAAGGGGAGCTTTCTGAGTCAGAGGGACCCTTTAGAAGCAGAGTGAGGCTGAGGAGGGGGAAATCATAAAAGAATGTGATATTACCCACACTCTCAACATCTCACACATTTCCATAAACTGCAGAAATCACAGAATCATTTATATGATTGGATTTCCTGTGGAAGTTGGCATAAAATGGAGCTTGGAGTGAATCTGGGATAGGGAACAGGGTGGAGTCAGAAGGGAGCAAAGACAGAGGAATCTATGAGTAAATAAGATCTAAAACTCACAGAGTATTAAGCCCTTCAATTACCTACAAATAAGTAAACAAAGGAGTTGGTGAAGCCCATGTGGTTTAAGATACCACTTATCTATTGATATAAAATCAGGAAACTCTCTTCGGTCAATCTTTTTGCTTTCAACACTGTTCAATATCATTTATCTCTTACTCTATTACCTATTTTCCTTCCTAAATCCAATTCTCTTGGCCTTGCTTTTGTTCTCTTGGTTGCTTGGTCACCAGTTTTTTCATTCATATAATTAATCTCTCTGTGTGACCTTCATATAGTGTATGCTATGATACCTATTGCTTTCTCTATATTTCTGGCTACTTCTAATCACAACTAGTCCAACTGGGGAGACATGCCTTTATTGGAGCAATCCACATTGAAGAGCAGACAATTCGACACTATTCAGTCTTCCACTAAGCCATTTTCCAGCCTCATTTACCATCATTCCTTACAGCAAACCCTCCAATGAAGGCAGATAAGTGGCTCACTTTTCTCCTGAGTTCCTATTTTCCATGTCGTTTTGTCTCCTAGGAAAAATCCTATTTATCTCCAGTTCTCCTTCACCCTTTCTCTCCCACTGACAGTATTTTCAGTTGTTTTCATAACTGTTTGCATGGTGAGACTGTAGCTCTCCTCTCCCCAGAGCCTTGCTCACTGCCTGACATAGACCATAGATGGGAAGTCAGTACAGGGATGAATGAAGGGGTAAACAAATGAGTGGAAGTATATCTTTGTAGGGAAAATCCAAAACACCACATAATTCAAAAATAATCTATATGTGATTTTGTAGTGTATTTTATACACACAGTCAGAGAACATCAAACACAGACTTCAAACACAGTGATGGAGCCAGCCTGTGCAGATCCCATTTGGGTGGGGTGGCCTGGAAAAAGGGTGGGAACCCTAACAGGAAGGGAGGAATCTTTCACCAACCAACTCCCCTTCCCCAGTGGCTTATCTAGAAATCAGGGAGACTCCAAATGGCTTAGAGCTCAAGGGTACAGGGCTGGGTAATAAATAAATGATTGTAATGTCTCTGGAAATCAAAGTGCTATGTAAATACTAAATTAGAATAATACAAAAATAATCATCTTTCATTATCTTCTTCAAAGATGTACATGGCATAGTCTTTTTAATCTAAAGTGGGCTCAAGAAACAGCAGTAAGTTTAACAGGGGAGGTGCACCAGATGATGCAAACCTATTCAGCATTCTAAACACAATTATAGTGCTGACCATCAGCCCTGAAAACAAATTACAGTAGCTAATGACAGGGAACAGCAATTAGAATGTGTTCAGAAAATTACTTGGAAACAAAATTGTCAACAAAGACCATTCAAATATAGCTATAAACAGCCTAAATAACAAAATAATGCAGTGGCCTACACCCCAAGTGACAAGAAGATGTAAAACACACCCAGGGCCCCAAATCACTGTCTTCCAAGTGGTTATGTATATTGTGTTTAACCTCAGTGTTTCTGGGTCATTCTAAATTGGGTGGAGAGCCAAGTGCCCTTGAACACTTTGCTGTTTAGTAAGTATTATCCTGGTTCACAGGGATATTCTGGATAAGTCTCCCCTTTCCCCTCTCCTTTGCGTTTTTCGTTATCTTTGGCATTCATTTTTGAAAAACATACCCTTCACTTGGAACAAATCCACTAAAGCAAACAACCTTAAACTTTCCCAACAGCCCAACTGTTGCCATCGTAGGCAGCCCAGGTCCTGAGCAACGCCCCTCCCAGAGCTAACGGTGCTGGCAGAGACCCTGGCGGAAGGGTTTCTTGTTAGCTGTAATAGACACTGACATTTACATATCTCAATTTTAATTCCCCGGAGACTGGTGCAGCTCAAGTCTGTGATAAGTAAGGGGGGAGGACGAAGTGTAGAGGGGAAAAAGGCGTGGGTGGGGGAGGGTATGGAAAGGAGGCAAAAGGACACGTTGCAAGCCTTGAGATTGAAAAATGTTCTCTGAGCACTTCATTAGTAACGGGCAAAATGAGAGAAATTTGAGGAGAAAGTCACTTCAATAAATCGCCACTTTTTCTCAGAAAAATTCAAGTATAACTCCTTATTTTTTGCCTGTAATGGAGGACTGAGCATTTGTGTGTGTGTGTGTGTGTGTGTGAGAGAGAGAGAGAGAGAGAGAAAGAGAGAGAGAGAGAGAGAGAACAGGCATCAAAAATATAGTTTAAAGAGAAACCGTATTAAATGTAATTCTTTCTAAAATGTATATTCCACATGTTTTTTTGACTAGACAGTGTCCCAAGTAGGGTAAGTGTCTTGCTATTAAGGGCTCCAATGTCATTATTAGAGCCAACTGCCATATAAAATGCTGGAATATAGTTATGCTTGGCACCCAATATTAAATCATTTTCAAAATGTTTTGGTCCACTGTGGGTTGGTTTTCTCCACCTCTGGACTTTACTGTCAGGCTTGCAGATGTTACATTTTGCAGCCCTATCCACTTTTCAATTTCCTGCATCTCATGTGCTATGGCCTAAAATTCTTCTGGCTTGTTAGAATTGTGGCAAGAATGAGCCTAGCTGGCTATTTAGGAGAAGCCTATGAATAAAGTGTGTGGGCTTTGACATGCATTTTGCTTACTAGAATCCTTTTACTTTTACCTTTACCTGTTTCTTGACCACATTCCAGAGATTTGAAATAACTAAATAAACAGTGTATCACTGAAATTAATAAAAGGTGAATTTACGGCATAGAATTTAGACATCTGATAGTTACATGAGATGCCCAGATTACACATAACTTTATTTCAATTCTTTAGCTTTAATTTCATTTTTTCCAATGACACAATGTTAAAATCATATTTACTTTTAATTAATTTAATTTGTAAAATTTCCCCTAGCAGAATGAATACAATCCTATGACAGAGAATTTTTTATACAGAATAAAGAACAACCAAATTTTTTATACAGAATAAAGAACAACCAAAATATCCACAGTCCTATTACCCTAACACTGCCACACATTCCACTTTGGTTTACTTATTTTGATATTTTTCTTATACACACTTTTACAAACATAGTTATACAAGTTTTTATTCTGTTTTTAAAATGTACTATCTAGGAACTATTTTCCTCATTGCTATATATTTTTATGGCTGTCCTTTAATAAAATTACATAGGTTTTAAGTGTATAATTCAGTAATACATCGTATGTATATTGTGTATTCATCAACTAAAATTAAATTTTCTTCTGTCACCATAAATTTGACCCCCTTTACCCTTATCTACCTGTGGCTATCTTTTTAATGACTGCAGACTATTCCACTGAGTAGTTATTAATCATTTACTTAACTATTTTCTTATTATTGGAACTTTAGATTATTTTTAAATTTCTGCTATTACAATAACACTGCAATGAACATCTTCCTAAATGTAGCTTTCATTTGCTTCATTGATCATCTTGGGATTATATCCTTAGAAGTTCCAGAAGTGAAATTACACAGAAAAGACTGCGACGATTTAGAACCAAGTCTTACAAAAGGAAAATGTAGATAGATATCGGTAGCCATAGACAGCAACTGAGAGCAACTCTGAAACCAGTTGGCACAACTCCCAGAGATGAGAGGTATTAGGCAAGGGAAATGTTTCACAACTGTACTGATGCCTTCTCAAATACGTGCACTGCTGTATACTGTGGGAACCTGGGCTTTGCAATGTTCTAAGTAAGATAATGTGAATAGTGTATATCCATCATTGTTGAAATAGGGTAGCCATGTGGGAATAGGTATTATGGTAGCAGTACATCTGTGTTCAGGTTCACTCTTGGTAGGGAAAAGGGAAAAGAACTAGCCTGAGAGAATTCTTAGGAAAATGTTCATCCATAAAGGATTTTTGCCTTAAGGCCAATGAGCAATTGCCTCATACTTCCGTCTTTACTGGAGGTCATATGAATGCATTGTTGATTGTGGCACGTAACAGAAGACCCAAATTAAAGCCTAAACAGGAAGGGGTTTATTATTTCATAAATGATAATCATATTAATAATAATAGATCCAAAATTTAAACCCAAATCATCCCACTCCAGATCCTACTCTTTTAACTATTATAGTAGGGCTATTCTCATATAGTTAATCTAATGGTTTAATAACTTTAGAAAAAATGGAAAATACTGGTTCAACCATACCAGTTGACTTACAGTTGGTGTGCATTCGGATTGGTTAGTACCTGTAGAATACTGGCTTTAACATTTGGTATATCCCTGGACATAGGTCATTTCAAGCTCATTAATTTGAAAGATCATATGCAGGTTTGATGCTGTCCAGCAAAACTAGACATTTCCTCTTTCTCTCTCTCAGAACTTTTTAAAGTATAACATATATACACATGACTTGATAATTTTTATCATAACACGCAATTAATCACCATACAGATCAAGATATTAAATATTACTAGTACTTCATACCCCTCGAAGATTCCCATTGTTTTTCTGATGAATTCCTCCACTTCTATTTTCTTAAGCACATTCATCAGAATTACTCTTATGTCCTTGTCTGATAACTCCAATATATCAATCTCACTTAGGGCTATATGCATTGTCTGTTTCTTCTTTTAGTTTTTGTACTTTGATCCCAATTTGTTTATATACTAGTAAATTTTTTATTGAATGTCAGACATTGTATATGAAAAATTAATTGTAAAGCTCTGGCTGATGATATTTTCATCCAAAGAGGATTTAATTATGTTGTGGAAGGCAGATAGAATATTTTCAGATTAACTTGATTTGGTCGAGAATGGATTTTAGGCTTTGTTAAGCTTAATCTTTTTAGCTTTGTTCTTATTTCCATGGTAAAGTCCTCTGGAGTGTCAATTGTGCCAAAGTCCTTCAATCTTTTTAGGCCCCAAACTTCAGCCTCTACCTGCTCATCCTCTGGAAATTGCATACCCCAACTTTTCCCAGCCCAGTGAGATGGCCCCTGTCCCCATTTGTCACTTTTTGCTCTATCTATACTCCCTACACCATGAATGGGTAGAGGTAGAGGCAAATGTGGGGCTTATTTCAGCATGTCATCCCTCCAGGATTTTGGCCACTCAAGTTTTGTCTCCCTTAGTTGTTCTTTTACACCATTCGGTCATTGGTTTAAATATTTTATTTAGCCTTCATAAGGAGGGAAAAATCTGTATCTATCCAGAGAGTCCCAGTAGAATGCTCTTGAGGTCCCAATAACAGGGAATGCTTAAAAGAGTCAATGACAGGGGAATGAGACCACCATATACAGTTTACATTTACCTAGGCACAAGGGAGATTGGACATCTGAGCCAAATTGAGACTGCTAGAAAAATATGGGGGAAAATTTGGATTCTAGAATATTTATGTGATGATGGTTTTCCTTACAAGGAATATGACATGTTTGGATTGTATGGCTTCTCTACCATCTTAATCTCCTCCAGATAGACTCAACTTCTAATTTAGTATCTTTCTTTCTGCCTTGATTCCATTATTTTACAGGCTCCTGTGGACCCATTCTCTACCTCTCTTTTTATCTTCAATTTACAATGTGTCTAAAAATCTATAGAAGTGAGGCTCCATTACAAAGCATTTGATTTAAAATGCAATTTTCTTATGTGAAACCAAAATAACATTTAAAATTATGTTAAAATACATCATATAACATGGAAATAATATACAATTTTCTTCTCAATACCAATAACTCCAAATAATATTTTTTAAACAATTATGGGAAGTTTCTAACATAGAAATCTATGTAAAATATTTACAACTGGTTATATGTATATTCTTTTTTTTTTAATCACTCAGCCATTACAGGATGTTTGGAAAATTACAGAAATGCACAAAACAAAATTAATCTTAATCTCACCATCCTAGGATATACCTTGTTAACTTTTCAGAGAGTATGTAGCCAATGTTTTCTCCTGTGTATGTGTGCATACATACAATTTAAGTGGTTTTAACACTGTGGGCACTGCATGCATTTTTAAAACAAACATCTTGTTTTATTATTTATTGACTTTTTTTCTTTAAGATGCAGAGAATTGCTATAGTACTAGATTATCTGAATGTTAGGGCTATCTATTTAATGAAAATCATGTAAAAGTGAGAACTCCTTGATAATTGTTCTAACGTTTTTTTCTCCATTTAAATCATATGACCACATATCCTGAGAGTTTTGAAGAAAAAAATAAAATGAATTTATGAGTCAAGTCACAATGAAAATAAACAAGGAATTCAAGGATAATCTGTTGAGTTTCACATTGTCATGCTTACTACTTCACAGCAAACCTTTGAGATTCAATTGTGACATTTCCAGACTGAGCTTTAAACCCTCCTCCTGTTTTATTTCACTGATGTTTGAAGAATGTTGGTGGTCTTGTGAGAGAACCTGAATAGAGAGAGGAAATGGCCAACATCAGGGAATAGCCTAGGAATAGAAAAACATGATTTCCTTTCTTGTACCAGAAAATATAGCTGCTCAGCCAAGATTAGATTTTTCTTGTGCCAAACTATTTATTGGGGTACAAAAAGAAAATATAAAAACTTTATTTTTATTTCTTCATTTAAAAATTATATTTTCTGTGTATATCTTAAAATATATATTATATACTAATCAATACAGAAGGATATACACATATTTTATAAATAAATAATTGTACGTATGTTGACGTTAACTAAAATTTTATGTATATTTACACAAAAAATATAAAATATTTTTTTAAACAATATTTTTTAGAAAATCTTTTCATCGTAGAAGTGCACAACCAAAACATGTGGAGATCACTGCTTATCTTCTATCAAAACCATTTCTTTACTGAAGTTTTGCAAAAGATTTTAAGTGGCAGAGAATCGTATCCTCACTGGAAAATGTACTGTTTGAAATTACTTTTTGTATGTGTTTTTTTGGCAAATAAGTTAATTACTAAATGGAGTCCGGCTAAGGAAGAGGACCTTCCTCAACCTTGTGCTAATGTAGAAGATTCATTCACTCATTCAGCATTCAAGTGACACTCTGAGTAGAGCACTGTTCAGAGCACAGTGAAGAAATAGGCAGGATTAAGACATAGTCCCGATGATAATGTTTGATTTAAGGAGGGAGCTCTTAGTTCAGGCTGAGTACAAATAGGGAGATTTCCATAGGCAAGGCAGTGCTGGGCTCTCTGAATAAGGAACTCAATAAAGCCATGGAGGTGTGGGGAAATATTTGGTGTGTTGGGGAAATAAATAGTTCAAGGAGGCAAAATGCCAGGGAACTAAGAGTGATAGAAAGAGCTATGGGTTGGACTGGAACAGAGATCATAAGGTTTTAGGATATCATGCTAAAAAGTTGGAGCAACAACCTGTAAGATGAGTATTACCAACCGCATTTTACACATGAAGAAACTGAGGCTCAGAGAAGGTCAGTCATAATGGATGTAGAGCAGAGCTGAACTCTAATCCAATGATATTTTTACTCTTAATTTATAACCGTCAGAAAGATAAAACAAAAATGCTGTATAAAATGCTTTTCTGCATTATTGGTCAATTGCCACGTGGGTTTAGTAGAGGTAAGTTGAAACACCTAATAAGACCTAACAATGGTATTATGGGTCCTTTTAAATCAATATGTTTGAAAATTTGCTATAATGCTCACAACTACAGTCATTAAAATGTTAATGACAGAGGCTGAGATCTGTGTGCCTCCACATCCCCAGTGTCTGAAATAATTCCTGCACCCAATAAATGAGAAGGAAACAAAATCTGTCCTATTTTCACTCTAGAGTGAAGAGGTCTATTAAATTTGAATTCAGTCAAGGACATTGATTAGCGAACATGTACACAAATACATTTGAAATGAATTTATGTCCCTTAATTATGGATTTTGAATTTGAATTTTATTTTGAAAAGTAATTGACAGCTATCTAACTGTATAATTAGGGCACAGTGGTGGAAAGTTCACAGGTGTTGGGAGTTAGACAAGTAAAATCTTAGTTTTATGCTTTAACTATAGATAAGACTTATCTATAACGATAACAATAAATTTTAAGCATAGTATAGTATCTACTGCCTTCTTCATTCTACAGGAAAATCAATTTGATGGGAACAATAGATTCAGAGTTCCAACCTAGGGCAATGTGGAGAATTTACAGTAAAAAAATAGATAACTCAGCAAAGTAAACAATATCTTTAGAGAACTTATTCCCTCTCCAGAAAAGACTAGCAGAGTCATTCTTTTGCTATTTATCTTATTTTGTTAGAGATATAAATCTCAGTTATAAAATCAGTAGAAGGCTGCTATGCGACTTTATAAGGCACACGCTTGAGAGTTTAAAAAGGTTCTATATACTCAAAGCATACTGCTCATTCCCCATTCCCTCAGGAATTTTCCATTAGAGGTTTCAGACACATGACTTAATAGGGTTTATGATCTCCATTTTGTTTTTCCTCTAAGCAGGTCTCCTAAGAGTATTAATTTACGCAGTCTATTTCATTAGAGACTTTAACACTAAAAATGTCAAATTATTACCCACGTAATTTTTGTCACTTATTAGTGAAGTCTCAGTGGTCAAGTCCCCCTTCACCTGGGAAGTTCTCATGAGATGAGTCACAACTTATTCCCAGTTATCCTGCTGAAATTCAGCCCTTTGGAAGTTCTGTGAGCAAATCTCAACCTGTAGGCGAACATTACCTTTAACCTTCAGTTTACTCTTCAAAAAAGACAAGTTTCATCCTGCTTGGTGGTAGATATAAGTTAAGTTCTAACAGCCCAATCTTTTTAGCCTTTGTTATCAGCCACACAATTTTCCCCAAATTGTTTGCTTTTCTAGTAAAAAGGAAATTTTTAAAATAGAAATATCCCCTATTGTAATGGCTCATATTTTATGGTTAAGAGCCTTCAGAGAGGGTCCTTTGCAGTCTGAGGAGCCTCGGCCACTGTCCATAGAGGACAAGCAGAGCGGGAAGACTCTGAGGGTCCCCACAGACCTCTTCCCTGCCTCCTACAGCAGTGGAACTGGCAACTCTAGGTCTAGGTGTGGGCCCTGCAGCACTCTACATTAGAATCCTGATTTGAGCGCTGGGGATTAATCCATCAATTTAGAAGAAGTTTTTCCTGAACTCATAGGGCGATTGAGGTCCAAACAGAAAGTAGAGTGGTAGGTGCCAGGGAATGCGGGGAGGAGGACTGGGGAGTTATCAGTGTCACAAGACAAAAAGAGTTATGGAGATGGATGGTTGCACAATATTATGAATATATTTAATACCACTGAAGTGTACGCTTAAAATGTAATTTTTATAAATTTTTATTATGTGTATTTTACCACAGTTTTTAAAAATGGGAAAAAAGAGTAGGTCCAGAGAGAACACCTCACCTTTAAAGGAAATATGCAGCTCAGTGAAGCTTCAGAGTCTGAGCCAGGAGTGTACTCACTCAAGTTCCCTATTGTTCATTCTCATCACAGTCACCTAAGAGGCCAGCTGTGGGCCTGCAGCCGTTGGTCAGATACTTAGCAGGAGTAATTTCCTGTATCTTCTCGTGGAGTCCTCTGTGCAGCTCACATCTGGTAGCCAAAGGGCAGCTTAGTGACTGCAAGTCCCCATCTCCTTGAGCTTCAGTCTACTGATCAACCTGATTCCTCTCTGTCTTCAGGCCTCTCTATAAAGTCCAATTTGGAAACTGCTTTATCTTTGAGAAACTTTCATTTTAGGTGGTTTTCTACTGAGGGAGAATGTGGAATCAGTGCTCAGATTCTCTAAAAATTCAAGTTCCCTAAACTCCAAAGATTTTGCTATACCAGAACTTTTTCCTAATGAGCCTCTGCTTGCAAACATTCCAAGGGAGAGCATAGTTCTGATTTGAACTGCAAATTCTCTCCCTTCCAGGAAGAAAGGCCTCCTCAAATTAGATGATTCACTCTTCTGCTTCATACTTTTCCATGATTTTATATCTTGGTAAAAAAAGAAATAATTAGAATGGTCTCAAGGATCTGTATGGTCTCTCTTTTGTTCCCTCTTGGACCTCATGCCTCCTCCCCCTTTCTCACTCCATCCCAGGCTTAATAGCTTCTTCACTGTCCCTCCAACGTGGCAAGCATGCTCCTGCCTCAGAGTTCTGCACACGCTCTGCCTTCTGCCTGGAACGCTTTTCTTCACGTGTCTACACAGCTCACCCCACGGTCGCCTTTACGTCTTCACTCAATGCCACCTCCTTAAGTGATACCTTCCCTGATCATTCTGTCTACAATAACATATAATTCTCTACACCTTTCCCATGCTCCTGCTCTGCTTTATTTTTATCCTCAGTACTCATTACTATCTAATGTAATGTGTAGTTTGAAAACATATTATCTGCCTGTTTTTTTAAAACATAAGCCCCACGATGGCAGGATCTTTAATCCAGCTTGTGCATTCCTGTGTTTCCAGCACCTAGAATAGTGCGGGGGACATATTAGGTGCTCAGTGAACATCAGTTGAATAAATGAATGCATGAGCGAAGAATACACTGAAGTAGGCCCAGGGTCATTTACTGCCATTCCAGACTACCCTGAGCCAAGGACACCCAGCTCATCCTTTTCTGAGGGCCACATGGTTCTCAACGATGGCACCTCTGCAGATTCTGTTTGTGCCCCTGAAAGGCTGAAGTCTACTGGAATGTCTTCGAATTGGTCATTGACCTGGCCAGAGGTGCAGGTCATAGTGGATCAGGAGGCATGAAGTCCAAGAGGGGACAAAAGAGAGATCATGAAGGTATTCCTTCATTCTTTGTATTCATTAATTGAGTATTTCAAGTGCCACCTCTCTGTGAGTACAAATGAGGTTATATACATATACATTGAA
Source organism: Eonycteris spelaea (assembly GCA_003508835.1). Taxonomy (NCBI): domain Eukaryota; kingdom Metazoa; phylum Chordata; class Mammalia; order Chiroptera; family Pteropodidae; genus Eonycteris; species Eonycteris spelaea. Next base: position 9,638,209 of record PUFA01000044.1, read on the forward strand.
CTAGAAATCATAAGAGCTCTTGGCTTCTACCCTGTTCCACCTCCTGTATTTGCACATCTCCCTTGGTTTATTTCTGTTTCCAATTTTCCATTTTAACTTTGCCAAAGTGCCTGCCTACCATCTCTGCTGCCAGTGCCCTCTTGGGAAGGTCCCCACCAAGACTAGCACCTGAGCCACCTGGGGGTCTGCTCTTCTCAGCACTGGAGCTTCTCTGTGGGCTCTGGGGAGTGAGGGAAGGAGGACAAGCAGCTCTGTTTCTGCTCAAGACTTCAGCGACCACAGCAGCTTCCGGGCCTGGGTCTACACATGGTTCAGATTTTATGGTTTATGGGCAAACCCGCAGGCTGGTGGGGAGCCGAGAATTCCCTCCTCCTCTCCCTACCCTTCTCCTTCCAGGTGCTCATTCAAAATAACACCGTTCAACTCACGTGCTCAACACAGATGTCTCTGTGCAAACAGAGACTAGGAATAGGGCATCTGGAATTGTCGCCAGGGCCCAGGAGCTTCCAGTCTCTGGCTTTATAGGACACCTTGTAACTCATCTTTATTCTGTTCTGAGAATCCCATACTGTGCCAGCCCACTGCCTATTTCTGACTTTTAAATTCACTCATGGTGGATCAGGAGACAATTTTAAGTCTGCCCACCCCTCCTACCCCGGAACAAACCCCAGTTCTCAGAGGTTTCTGAGATAATCTGCTGCAGATTTCTGCACACAAACTCATTTATTTCTTTCATTATACAGAAGCTCATTGAATGAAGCACAAACCAGCACTGTCCTAATGGATTTAGAGCTACTTGCCTTTTCAAAAATTAATGTTCACAATTAAGAGTTTTCTGGTAGAGAAAAAAAAAATCCTTAAGTCATCCATCCATGGTACCTTTCTTTACTTTTAAGATCCAAAACTATGCCTTTTCCATATCCCTCTATGCGTTTAGTCCTCCTCCCTTCACCCACAAGAAGCCTCGGTCAATGTGTGACACTCTACAGGCCTTGGGTTTGAACACTATGGATTTTTAACAAAATAAAGCACATTCTTCACAAGAGAATATGCCATTTTCAGCATCTTTTAATGATTTAGTCCTAGCTAAAAGATGACAACTGCATGTCAGCAGTGAAACTAGCAGATGTCGTCTGAAGTGACCAATGTTTGGTGCCCACCTCTGGATCGTGAAGCACAGTCATCCCGGAGTTATAAACCCTGAGCAGTGAGCTCCCAATATCTGCTCCTGAGGTGATGCGGCCTTGCAGCCACTTCCAGACCCCGCCTCCCTCTCTGCCTGTGTCACTGCGCTCTGTCTTCTGAGTCTCCTGTTACTTTACTCCATTGCTTTACTCACTTACCCTACTTTGCTGTAGCTTTGGGACAAACTGAAACGTGCTGAAGCTCCCAAGATGTGCTTTGCTTTTAAAATGGCTCAAAGCTGGGAGGCGGGGCGGGGGGACATTGAAAATCAACTGTTCTCAGAAGAAGAAGAAAATACGTAGGGTTTGTCACTGCCAGATAAAGTGGCACTAAACTTTCACCCAGAATTATACACTATCCTTTCCTAAGGGCTGTTTTTAAAAACCCGGCTGATTCTCATATGGCAACAAGATTCTCCAACCGAGCGGGACTGCAGACCATGCTGAAATCTCTCATCCAAGAACCTGCAGGCCCCTGGCCAGTTCCAGTTGAATTTCTTTGCTAGATAGTGGGCTGGTCTGCTGTGTTTCAGGCTCAGTTTGAAGTCCACAATTTTTATAAATAAATGTGTCTTGTGGAGAGAGTGTTTTAAGGTTGCTGTTCCAAGAGTCTGTTTTTCCAGAAAAATGTGAACTGTTTTTATTATCAAATGTCTTTCAGCCTTGTGACCTGAAACAAAGTAGCACAAAGGTTTGAATGTCATAAACTTAAAAACAAAAAACCTGCATACTCCAGCATTTTAATAAGTGAAAATGTCATTTTGTAATTAAGGCTCAAATTTTCAATCACCTAAGTGGCTGACACTGATTCGACTTGGAATCACGGCTGATTTATTTATCCTGGAATAAATGCAATGCCATTATGTCTTGGTGACAACAGAAATAAGCTTTGGCCAGGTCTGTGCATAGTTTGAGGATGAAGAAAATAAGTTTTGAAAGGCAATGGGCATTGCTGATTATAGATTTTTATTAGCAACAGATGTGGAACTGTGGTTTTTAGTGGTAGACAAACTGTTATTGAAACAAGGAGCTGACTAAGAACTGTACATCTTTTTTTTTAAAGGAAAGAGAAGTATTAACAAACTGAATTCATAATCCTTTTCTTCAAGGGATCACCCAATCATCAAAATAAACTCTAAAATATTTATTTATGCCTTTATTGAATAGTGCACAAGGAGGGGGCACTGTTTTTGTTACTATCTCCATGCTGAAGCAGAGGTTTAGAAAGTAATTATAAAAACTTCTTTTACCACTGTGCTAAAGCTTCACATTTCTCCACTTTAAATTTGCTTAAGGCTGTCCCCTTCTAACAATTTCATCCTCTTAGGGTATAGTGAGGCTAATGCTAGGTTATATACTGTGTGATCATTTTATGTATCCTAGGGCTATTTTTCTCTTCCTTTAAGAACAGCATAAGCATGTTGGATTACTTGCTACACAATTTTGGGCTGGGTCAGCTAAGGGGGAGACTTTAGACGTTACCAATCATTTCCACCACACTCTGCCAACCCCCTTATTCCCCAATCATTTATTGAGACCCTTTAAGGATACTCCTCAGAAATTTCAAATGACACTTCCAATCACCTACCATTGGCCACACCTAGCTTCGAGGGAGGCTCGGACATGGAGAGTTATTCAGAGTGGCCATGTGCCAAGTTAAAGAATCAGGGTTCAGCTTGGTAGAAGGGGAAACAGTTATTGGGAATAATCTTAGGCTGTACACAGGCCTGTACCAATTTACAGTCCTGTCAACAGGGCATGAGAGCTACATTTTTTCCATTAAAGTTTTCCTTAAAATTGTGTATTGTCTGACACTCTTTTTGTCAATATGATAGACATTCATTAAAAAAAATTTTTTACCTCCATATCCTACTCCCAATCCCTGCCCCTCACAGACGACCAATCGAAGGCATTCGATATATATCTTTGTTTATATTGTGCGCAATGGGTATTTTTCAGTATATATCTACTTTTAATTTTTTAATTTATAAAATTTGCATCGTATGTCTTTTTGTACTAAGCACTGTGTTTTCGAGGTCCATTCATGTTGCCATTGTGCTCTATTCGATGGCTTCTGACTGCTGCGTAATAACCTATTACATTCACTCGCACATCTTACTTGGACGTCCTCCCAATGGTGGACACTCAGGTCGCCTGTAATTCCCTAACATCACTTACACCTCACGATGAGGACTTGTGAGGCATAATGTTGTCCCACTTTTACAGACGAGAAAACTGAGGTTCAGAGAAGTTTAAAAATTTGCCCCAAGACCCATAGGTAAGGTACTCTACGCCCTAGACTAATGACTTCTAGAAAGAAGGAAAGAGTACCAGCAAAAAAAGTCCAGTTGCAAGTATAAAAGGTAAGTGTCTTCTGTGGTGTGACTTTGGAGGTTCCAGATAAGTTCTCCTGCTCTACAATCTCACCTCCATTCAGCCGCAATGTGTCCCAAAGTTAAAAGCAGCGATTATTTTCTTTGACTTAATAATTCCTCTCTGATCAAAATCCAAATAGATTGTGAACCTCATTGGTTATTTCTGCCTTGTGATTAAATGAGTTTTCAGCCTCTTTCTGGAAGTAAAGTATTAGGTGAGCTGTACAGCTATTGAGAGGTCAGAGGGCAGTGTATCAGCTGGGACTGTATTCAGCTTCGAATATACGAAAACAGTGGCTACAACAGATGACAATTCCGTTTTCTAAGTTGTTCTCAAAGTGTAGTCTCCTGCCAGCAGCATCAGCATCACCTGGGAACTTATTTCAGGCCCCAATTCCAGACTTTCCGCATCAGACACTCTGGAGTTCGAAAAGCCCAGAAACCTGTCTTTAATGAGCCTTCCAGGTGATTCTGATGTCCGCCGGAGTTTGGGAACCTCTATAATAGGAAGTCCAGGATTAAGCAGTCAGGGTAGAGAGTATGGTTCGGTGTGCCACTAAGGACTCAGCTCATTCTCTCTCCTGCTCTGACATCTTTAGAATATGGCTTTCGTCTTTGTGGGAGCAAGATGCACTGTAGATACCACACCTGCACTCCAGGTAGGAAAGAAGGGCGAATCTAGAATGGGTGAGGCCTTTATCGAGAAAACGAAACTTTCTCAGACCATTGCTTGTGTCTCCTCCACAGTAAATGTCCCACAGCCACATGCAGATGCTTCAGAGTCTGGTGACAAGCGAGTGCTGTGAACGTTGCCAATGTTCCCTTGTCCCCAGGCAGGGATTTGTTAGTACAAAGATTGGGGGAATTGATGTCGTGTGCAGGAAACAGCAGGTTCTATTAATTGCACTTAAAATCAGCTAGGAGAAGCCAAAATAGTACAGCAAGTGGTCAAGAAAGGACTTAACCTGCTTCATAATTGTTCTGGAGGCTGGCCTTAATACACAGACGAGATTACCACTCTATAATGCCATACACTCCAGAAAGATTGCTGTTTCACCTTGCAGGAACAACAGTTGCTTGGATTTGTGGCCAGCAGTTTCTTTTTGTCCGCAGGGATCAGGGATCCATAATTCGCAGTAACTAATTCTGAAACACTAGCCTCAGCACTGAGAGTGTATTCTATCCTGCAAAAACCACAGAAGCGATTAGCAGTGGGACAGAAACAGATTAAGAAGTGCTTGTTATGATGAGTTTGTTTACATGAACTCCCCACAGCCCAGGAGAAGGAATCATCATTTATTTTTGCCTCTCGGCCTTGAGCCTATTTTTTTTTTTTTTCCCTGAGTATCTCTGTGTGTTGACTTAACTCTCCAGCTCAGGGAGTTTTTCACTTGCTTTCTATGTGCATTTGAGAATAGGCCCCAGATTGAAAAGAAAATAAATATCTTAGTCCTCCAAAGGCCTCCTTTTGAAAAGAAAATCCAGACCAGCCCTGTCTTAAGCATCGCAGGGGTCACAAAGGGCAAGAGAGATCCTTTACTTGATTGCCTTTGGGCAAGCTTGCTTCCTCCAGCCTTCTGCCTGGGAGGGGTGGGGCCACCACAGCTCACCAAGACCTTTCATGTTTCCTGGCTCGTAGAAGTGGGTTGTGCCCATCAACACTACAGGTGGGTCCTACCAAAGTGCCAAACAAGCAGCTGCAGAGCCCAGGGACTTTGAGCTGTTTGCAGCTCTCCTCTCTTTGTACCCCTGCCAACTCACACACACCTGGGATTTCACTAGCTGCCTGCCCACTGCAGCCCCCTTTCTACCATGTGACCTAATCCTCATTCCACCTGCTCCTCTCCGGGGCAGCAGCCCTATCCCCACCCTGCCTAAATAAGGCCTGGGGAGGTTTGAACAAAACCCACGTTATTCATGCCTAAAACAGCCAACACCCACTAATTTCATGGCAAATTATGAGGGATTGTGGTTCACTGCGAAGAAAGGCTGAAGCTGACAATCAGCTTGGTCATCTGGGGATTCAATTGGATTGTACAAGAGACCTTGCCTCTAAAATGGAACCAAGTTCTCAGTGTGTGTATTGGACTGAGAGTACAAACATAACTGTCTCCATCTTTCTTCTTTGCATCTAGATGTTGATTTATAATTTTAAAACACAGCAAGGGCTGAGGCAATTACTGCAGTTTGGGTTTTGAAAGTGAATGCAGGGCTTCTATTCCATTCAGCAAAGAGTTATTTTGTCCTTTTGTCTAAGAAGTCTCTCATATGCTAGGGCAGTAAGTCTGAATAATCTCAGATCTGTGTCTTCAGGGAGGTCAAAATCTGTAAAGGATCTGGAAATGCTATTAATATGAATTTGACTATCCAGCACCAGAATTATAAAAATCTACAGAAACTAGTGACTGGGGATTAGGGGATTAGCAATAACTTTACAGAGGGAGTGGCATTGTGCTGAGTTTTGAAAGAAGAGTGGTAGCTTGTGCTTTCCTTCTTTGGGCAGACACTGTGAAGTTACGTGCAGTCAGGATCTTCTCTTTAATTGTGCCTGACATTGTTTTGCACCATTATTGCTCCTAACATTCTGTGCATGACTGCAGTCCAAGGCTACAAAGCGGTAATCACCTTTGAAAACTGCCAACAAACGTGAATAACTCTTCTGGGGCCAACTTTTCTCAAGGAAGTAATAAAGGTACTCTTGTGGCTAATGTCAGTAAGCATGAAAGTCTCATTCTGGCTCCCTCACTGCCTTGTGACTTTGGACATAATATATCAATTCATTGCCTTTACAAATGTGATTTCTTTACGATGGTGTTAATCAATCAACAAATGAGTTGTAAGCACTTACTGTGTGCTTGGTACTATTCACTGCCACTTCTCTGAGTCACCAAAGCACGACAAAGATGAAAAATAAGGAATAGAAAGCATACTAATGGCAATATATAAGGAAAGAAACAGCCTTATTATTTTAAAACAGTATCATTTTCAGAAATCACTGGAATGGCCATTAAGTTTGTACGTAGTTTGCAAAGTTTAGAATTCTAATAACTTTTCTAGTAACTTTTAGCAACCCCCTTTTACCACCACCACCACTACCCACTCACCCCTATACCCCTCTTGATTAGAGATCACTCACTATGGTAGACTAGGAGGCCCCAGTGTTCATCACCAATATTTCTGGATCTCTTTTTGGAGAGAAGGATTGTATTTCTTTAGTTCTTGAGTTTAGGCATGGCCATATGTCTTGCTTTCACCAATGAAAAGTGAGTGGAAATGGCATTTCTTATCTGAGTCAAAGCATAGCGTCACCTTTGCTCAGTTACACAACCCTCTTCCTTCTGCGCGGCCTCGCAGAAGCTGTTTCCATAAAGAGGGGTCTTGCTGTGCCATCTGAAGGAGGTTGACTTCCCTCAACAGTCACACAGACCTCCAGTGGCTTTTGCTAAGTGTAAAACAAAAACAAAAGCCTTCTGAATTTCTTTGAAAGCCAGTGAGATTTAGGGGTTGCTTGTTACTGCAGTATAACCTACCCATCCTAACTAATGCAACAACTGATTAACTGTTATTAACTGTTAACATGTAAGAGATTGGAGTAGATTAGATCACACACACTCTAGGTAGGACTGATAAACAGAAGTCATCTCAAGGTATTTATGTGCATGCTAAGGCCCTTTCCACATAGGCCTGCAGTACAACACACAAAATATCTCAATTTAATTCTCACAGCAGCCCTATAGATATTATACCCCCATTCCGCAGAGGGGAATCACAGAGTTCAAGCAACTTGCCCAGAATCACATGAAAGTGGCCAGTGTGATAACAAAGCCCAGGTTTTTTCCTTTAAACTCTCTGCCTTCCAGGTTGCTTATCTAGATTGGTCCCTCCCGGTTGTGTTGTTTTATTTATATTCACTAAAGCTCACATGGACCAGGTAATTATGATATTTACTCTGAATTCTAATCAAGTGTCTGATAGGTGCAGCATCAAACCAAATAGAAGAATGTAAACTCAATGGGGGCAAATTCATCCCAACTTCTAGAAAAAACAACCAGATAATTGGCCAACAGAGTTATCAAGCAAGATTTGTATGTAAATATAGAGTAAACAAAGAAAAAATCCAGAATTTCTAAAGCTCTGCTTTTCTAGAAAAGGGAGCTGTAACCCAACCAGATAAGTGTTTATCAGTTTTCTAACTTCAGTGATCTCCAATAAAGTTTTTAGCTTATTTCATATAGTAATTTATTTTGCTAGTACCCCTAAAGATAAACACCCCAAATTTGCAAATGGCCTTGCAGTCTAGCGTAGGGTTATACACAGGACAGTGAATCCCTATGAGGGCAGGGACCATGACAATCTTTACATGAAAGGATGCAGTCTAGAATCATACATTGCATTTAGTTATCACCCATTTTCACTTTTCTTCTGTTGGAAACAGCCCTTCAGTCTTTCTTTGGTTTTTCCTAAAGTGGACAGGACAGTTACTTTGTAGAATATATCTGTTTGGACTTATCTCCAGTCTCTTGCAATTGTATTCAGGTTCTGATCTTTGGCAGAATAACACAGAAGTGGTGCTCTGTTCTCTGTGTCCTGATAGCTGGAGCACATTTCACCCTGTCCCCTTACAGGCGCTGTTCAGTTCAATTGCTTGAGAGAATGTTTGCCAGCCTTTTCTACTTTTTCCCTTTCTAAAGAGTGAGTATTTTGTGTGGTGATATTTTGTAACTATATAAATATTCCATCTTTCATTTGACTTTTACTTAACTAGTATGTAAAGATTTCCATTTTCCTATTTTATTTGCTCTATTAAATCCACATAATTATTTATCTCAAGTGAGATTATCCTGCATTTGGCCCATTCGAGTGGATTCTGGTGTTTTTTGTTTGTTTGTTTTTGTTTTGCTTTGTTTTGTTTTTGACATCATCCTTCTTTGAGTACTCTCTTAGTTTCTGGCACAAAAATGTGTTTCAGGCTCATGTTGTACTTGACAAGCCCCCACCCTGGAATTAGCCACTTCTCCAAGGAGCCCTGGTTCCATTTAGTGGAGAGGCCAAGATCTGGACCCTAAGTGTGTTCATTTTGCTAGTTGAGCTGCTCCCAGGCACTCTCGGTGGAATAGAGCTAGGGGATATAGATGCAGATACACAAGTTTACACATACTTTTATATCTACATTTAATTCTATTTCTATCTATGTAGTGAAAACCATGAGTTCATACTAATTTCAATTCAACCCCTTAGGTTCATTCTACTTTTCTTCCATTATATATTTGTAATTTGTAGCTCTGTTCTGTGATCGTGAAAAATATGGTACTGTAAACAGAATTGTGCCCCCCCACCAAATTCATACGTTAAAGTCCTACCCCCTATGGATATTATTTAGAGTTAGGATCTTTGAGAGGTAATTAGGTTTAGGTGAGGTTGTGAGGTCGTGAGGGTGGGACTCTTGTGATGGATTTAATGCCCTTATAAGAGAGGAAGAGCCACCAGAACTCTCTGCCATATGAGGATATGATGAGAAGCCAGCTATATGAGAGCAAGGAAGAGACCTTTACCAGAACCAGACCATGCTGGCACCCTGATCTCAGACTTCCAGCTTTCAGAACCATGAAAATAACATTCCATTATTTAACCCACTTAGCCTATGGTATTTAGTTATGGCAGCCTGAGCTGACTAATACAGATGGTGGCTATTTCTCTTAATATACTTATTTATTTTCTCAATCTCCCTCATTTAGATTCCAACTCTCCATGCTGGGCTTCCCCTCATTAGGACACACTCCTCACCAGAACTGGGCTCTGATTTTTCCATTCTGGGCCACCATGTCTCTCTCTTCTCCTCCCCCTGCCTAACTGTGAAATTCTACTTTCCTCTGCTTCATCTAATGGTTTCGGGATGGAATTATTCAAGAGGAGAAGGAAATGGATTTTGTTTAGTTCCCTAAGGTATCACTTGATCATTTGGAGAGATGTGTTTTATCAAGCAAAAGTCTGAAAAGTTCATTATAATCAAATATTTGAAACTAGAAGTAACCTTAAAGATAATCTAATTTAACCATCTTATTTTATCTAGTAACTTTAATTTCTAGGGGTGATTTTTCTTACTTTGAGTAAAGAACAATTGAGTCTTAAAAAATTTGCATTAATACAGAGCTGTGATTATAAAGAAGCTTCTGGAATCAAAACCACTGTTCTATAGAATTCTTTTTTATTTATAGGAGCTCCTTGGTTATCTGGAATGATAGAAGAACTAATACTACATAGCATTTTCTAAGTAACCAATGGCTATTAATGTCATTTCTTCGTCCCATTCAGTGTATTTTTCCTGCCCCTCCTCTGCATTTCCAGTAAAGGGACTTGGAGAAACAAATGAATTGCACCTACAGCTTGCAAATTTGTTTTGTGAAGGAAGCTAAAACAGGAAGAAGCACTGACCTTATTCTTCAAACTAATATTGAACTGAGAGAAACTGAATTAATTTTATTATTGTCCCCTCCCATATACAGACATACACACAACAAAATAGGACATGTGATTTAACATATGTAAATGCCTTTTCAGAGACAATGGCAAAAGGTAACTACAATTAGACCGCACAGGAAAGTTTAGGCAACGCAATGACCACACATGTCTTACTTGGGAATCTTGTAGGACTTGGTCTATAGCAGAGACTACAGATAATTCTGTGCCTTTAAAGATGAAGCATATTTAAAGATTGGGCAGCAGAGAGGTAGATAAACCCAGGATAAAGAAAGAAAAGCAACAAAGGAACCAATGCCTTCATGAGCCTATTTGATTGGAGAAGGAAGGAACTTAGGAAAGTACAGTTGGAGAACAGAGCCTGCCTTGAGAAGTTGATGGATTTATGACTCTTCGGCCACATGAAGTTGTTAGATGATGCATTTCACATAGCATTGAGCTCAACTGTAAATATAATAGAAAACCCAACAATAATGTCTTAAAAGAATACGGATGAATTTTTCTTAGTGGAAGCTTGGAGGTTAGTATTGCTGGCTGTGGTTCAATACTTCAAATATGTAGGATTGATGTCTCTGTGATTCTCTTGGCCTTTCCCTCATGGTTCTGAGGTGGCTACTATAGCTCCTAGCTGTAGTATTTAAGACAGAAGACAGGGAAAGCAGTGTTGCAAGACATTTATCATGTTTTATTAAGAAAACAAAAGCTTATCTAGGCCCTGCTCCGTCACCATCCTCAGCACATATTCATCCACTGAACATTAACCTGAATTTTCACATCATTTCTATCTTCAAAAAAAGCTGGAAAAGTGAGTGGTTAACTTTCCCAGATTCTGTAATAGAGATGGGAAGGGAAAAAGTGATTAGAAATGGGTGTTGGATCTATCGGTCTATTCATTTGCCACAAAAAGATGATCAATTATTTTCCATATATCATTTAGATGACAAAAGAAGTTTCAGTTAGATATAGAAAAATTTTTTTTGATTAAATGTATTGGGGTGACATTGGTTAATAAGATTATATAAGTTTCAAGTGTACAATATTATAATACATCATCTGTATATTGCATTGTGTGCTCATCACCCAAAGTTTAGTGTCCTTCTATCATCATATATTTAAACCCCTTTATCCTCTTCAACACATCACCCCGCTCTGGTAACCACCATACTGTAGTCTGTGTTAATTAGTGAAAAAAGAATTTTTTAACCCTCCAGTCAGATAGTGATGCCTCTATCCCTGAAAATCTTCAAGGTCAGAAATATTCAATATTATATGTCTTAGAAGATTTAGACATTCAGCTGCCTGAAGCCCGGATCAGGTGATTTCATTAGGACTATGATGGTTTGATTTACTATTTCAAAGCTATACATTTCCAGCCTCTCAAAACACTGCAAAATACAAAACAATACAAGATAGTTATCCCCTCTTCATTGGTTCTTCTCCCTTCCATCTACTTCACTGAAAAACTTCCAACAGTGCTTTGCTTTTAGAGGTTCTAAGGGTAAGGCTCTTCCTCTTATTCAAAACTAATTTCAGGTATGTCAAGAAAAAATTAAAGAACTGTATAAATGAGGTGTCAGTGAAAGATCAGGAAATCAAGATTAGTTTTGTTTACCAAAATGTATTTGGATAAAGCTAAAAATTGATCTAAGACCCTATTAGGTAGATGTGAAGCAATTCCTTGAATATTATGTGGGCTTTTTACAGCAGAGTCACAAAATTTCCCTAGACATAATATTATACAAGATTATGTGTTATGCTTACTTCTTAAGTAAACACATTTGTAAATCACTTGGCAAATGTGAGCTCAGGGTTCATTTCTGCTTCACATTGCACTGTAGTCTTGGCTGCGCCAGGTTCCATAATGGCAGCAACTAACCTTTTCCAGGCAATCCTTCATGCCCTGGAGCAAAGAAGACAATGTGCCATTGTGAACTTGCACAAGATTTGCAAATGTGATGCAATTGTGATGTACCAGTGGCCTGAACTTCACAAACCCACCCAAGATTCCGGTTTGCCTATACTTGTCAGCCAGAAAGCATGAGGAAGACTGAGGTCAAGTCCCTTTTCTTAACCATGTTTAAAGATGATATAAAAGATATTTTCTTCTCCTGTGGTCTTTTAAATGACCAGAATGAGAATTGAGACTGGTTTCACAATCAAACAAATCATCTCTTTCATGCACATTTATTTTTCTACATTACTAGATTAATTTAGGGAAGCTTATGAGCTTTTTGTGCTTCTGTAGAGTTTTGATAGCTGAAAGCTTTTGTTTTCACCATGCACCAGGCTCTGTGCAAGGTGCACCATAAGTTATCTCAAATTCATTTCATTCAACAGATTTTTATTGAGTTCCTACTTACAAGCTGGTGTTCTAAATGTTGGAGGTATATGCTATCATGAACCCTCACAAACATACAAAGTAGTTGTTATTATCTACATTGTAAAAACAAACTAGGGTCCAAAGAAAATAAACAACTTAAGTCACACAGGCAGTCCTTGGCAAAGCTGGGTAGAAAGCCAGGTCTGTTTACTCCCTACTCCAGGTGTTTTACCTAGTATCACGCTGCCTTCCTGCTATATCAACTGGCACTGTCATAAAGGCCCATAATTGTAAACGCATGAACTCATTTTTGAGACTGCAATTCATGATCACTTATAGCTAATAAGCTGAAATAGTTATCGCTCATGATATGAGAATGAAAAGGAGGACTCTACCTTTGTTAACTTGGTATATAACTTCACTCAGTCCTTTCCTCCGAAACTACTCATCTTCAAAATTTGGTTTCAGAAGCCCAAAGCCTTTAAATTATAGGAAGTGATAACCCATGCTTCCAGTAATTATCCCCCAGGCTAGCCTGAGATTGGGTGTTCCATGGGTCCTGGTAGGAATATCCTCAGAGAGGTGAGGAAAGAATCCCAAGTTTGCAGTCAGGAGCCAAGTTTCTGATCTGCTTGTTCATCATCTGCATAACTTTAAGTTGTTTAAATTCTGTATGCTTCAAGTTCAGGGGTGTGAGAAACAAATGAGATGACACATACGAGAGTGGTTTGAAATTGGAAAATATATAAAGGATGACCATTATCTAGCTTGCAAAACAGAAGAGACTGAAAATTAAAGGCAGCATGAAAGAGTACTTCAGCCCAACTCTACAAAATTTCTAATAAAACATTATTTAAAGATTCCAGAGAGGGATAAGGAAATTATACATTGTCACCCCTTTTTATTAGTATCTGAAGCTTGAAATTCTGAAGAGTTTTCATTCTTCTTAAGCATAAACACAACTGTTTTCAAGAATGGGCTCATTTTGCCTCACCAATCTTTTGAAAAACAAGTGTGATAATTTAGCAGAGAAAGATATCTAGTGGCATCTCGATCACAGCTTCTGAAAGGAAAGTTCATAGTGAATTGGACAAAAGTGGAGAGCAGACAGCTGAGTTCCACTTTGTTGGTGAACACTAAATCATCTCTATGCGTCATGGGCAAGAATCACAGGAGCTGGTTTTGAAGTGTCTTGAGGCCTAGAGAGGCAGAACGGAAGGAAAGAGGTTGGAATGATTGGTGTTGGCCTAAAGCTCTTTATAAAATGGCAAGAACTCTGATTCACCTCTCCAACCCAGAGAAAGGGCACATCGCCCTGGCCCATTCTCTCACCTTTGCAAAGCACCTCTCCAAAACTTGAGTCTTCTTTATTCCTTTCCCTGATCAGCCTATTCCAAGTTTCTGACCAGCTCATTTGCCTCCATATTTTATGCTGCTGTGTCTAATTTTCTTATAACTCTTACTTGGAGAGATCAGCCCTAAGTCAAAAGCACACATGGTGTCTTCTAGAGACTGCTTTACAAAGATGGAGTCATGTAATGTAAAAGAAGTGCTGGCAGGAGGGGAGTGAGAGGAACTAGGCTTCTGTTCTTGCATACCACAACATCTTGGGAAAGGCCTTTTATTTCCCTGAGCCTCAGTTTCCACATCTATAAAAGTAGGAATTATCCTTTCTTGCTAGTTCATACAAATCAAATGAGATGTTTGTAGAAATGCTTGAGAACACTCTACAAATACAAACAGTCCCATTTTTCCCTAAATGATCTTATGACAAATGCAGTCATTCAGCAAATGATTAATGAGGATCTATGATGGGCCACACTGGGCTTGGCTCTTGGAGAAACAACAATAAATCTGGCATTCTTTGAGCTCAGAGCTCACCTGGGGGTGGGGTAAAACAGCCTTACTGGGAAATTAAAATATACTCTACTAAATCTATAAATGAACATCAGAAAGGAGCTCAGCTCAGACCAAAGGGTTTCATGGGGAGAGGGATAACAGAGGAGCTAAATCTGAAAGGATGGGAAAATTTGCTAGGAAAAGGAGAGGGCAAAGGTCATTCTAGGGTACAAAGACTAGAAAAATGAGAGCAAGAAAAGGTTTAACTATAGCACATATTTCAGTATAGCTGGGACCTAATGGTTACGGGAACAGGGAAAGATGATACTGGAGGGCCAGGAAGGAGGCATGCTGCATGTTCATGATGGTATTTATATAGTGCTCATGAGGTATTAGGTACTTTTTTAGTATATGATGTGTATTAATACTTTTAATTCTCTTCGATAATCCATGAAGTAATTGCCATTACTTATGGAAATGGAAACTGAAGCTCAGAAGTAACTTACCCAAGACCACACAACTGAAAAGTTTGCCAAGGGATTGGGTTTTGCCCTAAGATAATTGAGAGTCACTAGGAGGCTTTTCAGCAGGTTTTGAAAGACCAAGTCTTCTGGGATGGTGTATATTATAAATGGAAATTTAAACTTAATTATAGATTGTACTTAATGATCAATTCGTTTGGTTAATTTTGCTTTTCCTAACAATCTTTTGTGAGAGATAAAAAGAATCAGTGGACTTGAAAAATACAGAAACTTATGAATAAGACACAGTATATACAAAAGATTTAAACTATTTATACTCCTTTTCTAATAATTTCGTCTCTAAGAATTTATCCTAAGCGGATAGTTAAGCATACTAAATTACCCATACAATAGTGACGTCCACCTGACGCTTGAGTACCACATCATCTTTCTAAACAAATTATGGTTGGTTTATCACCACCAGCTAGAGTTAGTAGGAGGCTCAATAATTTTCCTGAGTTCTAGTTTTTCTCTTCCATCCCTTGGGATTATGGAGCATCCTTGTACTAAGCAGTACAAGAATTTAGAAAAGGTGGTTCCTAGTTACTTTTTAGGCTTGATCCATATTGTATAGGCCAGCTCTTCTGCTGATGACATTAAATGCTCTGGACCAAACTCAGTTACAGGAATGTAAGTAGACCTCAGGCATCCCCAGAGTTCCCCATTTCAAGCTCTGCCATCTCCAGGATGCCACCACCAGCTTCCTGCACACCTACCTCCTGAGAAATCCCCACCTCATTCCCAGTCTGAGAATATCCCACCCTTCTGCTTCCAAACTGGCCCTTTCCCTCTTGGCTCTAGAAGTTTGAAGCCTCTAACCTTTCCTATCTAGGATTCCCAGTTGACTCACCTCCCTGAGCATACACATTTGGAAATGAGGGACTGTTGTCTTGCCCCTGAGACCAAGGAAAGTCCAGATGGTGATGACTCAAAGCCCCATGTGGATCATTGGGACAAGAAGGAAAGAAAGACCTCTATTGTTTTATAATAAACCTATAATCTAGAAAATCCAGTTTATTCTTATGTATTCTGTCACATTAATTTTTAATGTCATCCAATTCACCTAAAATAGTGTAACTCTGGAAAACTTTAACTATCCCACTAATGGGATTGTATAGAATAATATACAACAATTAAGGGGCTCTATTTTTAAAGGCTTTTCATGATTTGGAAACATGCTCTTGATACATGCATTTTTAAAAAGTAAGTTACAAAGCAGTATATGCAATTTAAGTCCAATCTTTACAATTTATTTACATACATACACAATTGTGTCATAAGCAATCAGTGCTTATCATAGTGGCATAATGATTGAGTTTTATTTTCCTTTCCATACTTCTGTGCATTTTCCCAATTTATTTCATATATTTGTATTACTTTTATAATGATACCCAGTGCACAGTGCAATGGTTGTGTGTGTGTGTGAGTGAGATAGGCTTATGTTCTGGAGTAGTTAACTCATTCAAGTGAAATAGTGACCTATCTTGATAGACTTACTTGTTGGGAATAAGAAGTTAACATGTTAGGCCATAAAACAAATATCAATAAATTTAAGAAGACAAATCAAATCAAGTGTCTTCTATGATCACAATGTTATGAAACTATAAGTCAACTACAAGAAAAAAACTGGAAAATACACAAACATAGAAGCTGAATAACATGCTACTAAACAATGAATAAGTTAACAATGAGATCAAGGAAGAAATCAAAAGATACCTAGAGACAAATGAAAATAAAAACAGAATGACTCAAAATCTATGGAACATAGAAAAGCAGAGGGCAATTCGTAGCAATACAGACCTATCTCAAGAAACAAGAAAAATCTTAAATGAACAATCTAACCTTACACTTTAAGGAACTAGAAAAAGAACAAACAAAACCCAAAGTGAGTAGAAACTAGGAAATAATAAAGATCGGAGCAGAAATAAATGAAATAAAGTCTAGAGAAACAATATAAAAAATCAGTGAAACCAAGAGCTGGTTCTTTAAAAGGATAAACAAAATTGACAGGCCCTTTACCAGACTCATCAAGGAAACTAGAGAGAAGACCCAAATAAATAAAATCAGAAATGAAAGAGAAGTAACCAAAGACACCACAGAAATACAAAGGATTATAAAAAAAAAAATACTATGAGCAATTATATGCAACAAATTGGACAATGTGGAAGAAATGGATACATTCCTAGACACAACAATCTCCCAAGACTCAGTCAAGAAGAAACAAAATCTGAACTGACCAATTACCACCAACAAAATCTAATTAGTAATAATAAGAAAAGACTCCCCCAAAACAAAAGCCCTGGACTGTATGGCTTCACAGGTGAATTTTAGCAAATATTCAAAGAAGAATTAACAGCTATTCTTCTCAAACTATTCCAAAAATTTCAAGAGGAAAAAAGTCTTCCTAATTCTTTTTACAGAGCCACCATTATCCTGATTCCAAAACCAGACAAAGACATCACAAAAAAGGAAAACTACAAGCTAATATCACTAATGAACATTAATATAAAATCCTCAAATTATTACAAACAATTCAACAAGACATAACATCATACACCATGATAAAGTTGGATTTCTTCCTGGGATGCAACGTTGGTTCAATATCCATAAATCAATTAATGTTATACACCACATTAACAAATTAAAAGATAAAAATCACATGATCATATCAATAGATGCAGAAAAAGCATTCAATATAATCCAGCATCCATTTATGATTTTAAAAAACCTCTCAGCAATGTGATAATAGTGAGAACATACCTTGACCTAATAAAGGCTACACATGACAAACCTACAGCTAACATACTGAATGGGGAAAGGCCAAAAGTGTTTTCCTTAAGATCAGAAACAAGACAAGGATGCCCACTTAACTTCAATATAGTATTGGAAGTCCTAGCCACAGCAATCAGACAAGAGAAATAAAAGGCACCTAAATTGGAAAGGAAGAAGTAAAACTCATTTGCAGATGACATAATACTGTATAGAGAGACCCTAAAATTTCCATAAAAAACTGTTAGAACTGATCAATGAATTTGGTAAAATAGCAGGACACAAAATTAATACTGAGAAGTTGCTGCATTTTTATACACAATGATGAACTTCAGAAAGAGCAATGAAGAAAACAGTCCCATTTACAATTGCACCAAGAACAATAAAATATCTAGGACTCAAATTAACCAAGGTGGTAAAAGACCTATTCATGGAAAATTATAAGTCACTGAAGAAAGAAATTGAAGAACATCCAAATAATTGGAAGCATATACTGTGCTCATGGGTAGGAAAAATCAACATTGTTAAAATGGCCATACTACCCAAAGCAGTCTATATAGATTCAATGCAATCCCTATTAAAATACCAATGGCATTTTTCATAGAACTAGAACAAATAATCCAAAAATTTATATGGAACCATAAAAGATCCCAAAGAGCCACAGAGATCTTAAGAAGAACAAAGTTGGAGGTATCACACTACCTGATATCAAACTATAGTAATCAAAACAGCATGGGACTGGCATAAAAGCAGATACATAGATCAGTGGAGCAGAATAGACAGTCCAGACATAAATTCACTATGATCATTTAATCTATGACAAAGGAGGTAAGAACATACAATGGAGTAAAGACAGTCTCTTCAAAAAATGGTGTTGGGAAAACAATGGATACATGCAAAAAAATGAAACTGCGTCATCATTTTATACCATATATAAGAATAAGCCCAAAATGGACTAAAGATTTAAGAGTAAGACCCAAAACCATAAAACTTCTAGAAGAAAACTTTGGCAGTAAACTCTGATAGTGCTATCAGTAATTTTTTTCTTACATATTTCCTCAGGCAAGGGAAGCAAAAGAAAAAATAAGTGTCGAACTATAATTTTTTTTGCACAGCAAAGGAAACCATCAGCAAAGTGAAAAGAAAAACTACTGAATGGGAGAAGGTATTCATATATGATATATCTGGTAAGGGGTTGATGTCCAAAATTTATAAAGAATTTATATAACTCAATAATGACAAAACAATCCAATTAAAAAATGAGCAGAAGACCTGAATAGGTATATCTCCAAAGAGGAAATACAGAAGGCCAATAGACATATGAAAAGATGCTCAAGATCAATAATCATCAGAGAAATGCAAATTTAACCACAATGAGATATTACCTCCTACCTGTCAGAATGGTCATCATCAATAAATCAACAAACAATAAGTGTCGGTGAGGATGTGGAGAAAGAGACCCCTTATACAGTTGATGGGATTGCAAGTTGGTACAGCCACTATGGAAAACAGTTTGGAGGTTCCTCAAAAAATTAAAAATAGAACTATCATATGACCCAGCAATTGCCCATTCAGGGAAAATCAAAACACTAATTTGTAAAGATCTATGCACCCCTATATTCACAGTGGCACTATTCACAATAGCCAAGATGTGGAAGCAACCTAAGTTCCCATCGATAGATAATTGAATAAAGAAGCTATGATTTATATATACAATGGGCTATTCTTCAGCAATAAAAAATGAAATCCTACCATTTTCAATGGCATGGATGGACCTTGAGGGTATTATGCTGAGTGAAATAAATCAGACAGATAAATGCTGTATGATTTCACTTATATGTGAAATCTATGGAAAAGAAGGAACAAACTAAATGAAAACAGACTCACAGATACAGAGGACAATCCGGTGATTGCCAGACGGCTGTTCTCTGTATCTGTTAGGTTCGGTGAAAAAGATAAAGGGATGAAGAAGCAATTAGTATTTACAAAATAGAACAGGGACATAGAGTACAGTATAGGGAATATAGTCAGTAGTATTGTAATGGCTGTGTGTACAGCCAGATGGGTGCTAGATTAATTGCGGGGGTGGGGGATCATTTCATAAAAAACTACATAAATTTCTAACCAATGTACTGTATACCTAAAACTAATATAAAAAATTTGTTTAAAGAATTTGAAAATGGAATAACTGAAAAGCAACATAAAATATAGAAGGGGCAGGACAAAAACTTAAACATTTGTCAGGACAATTGTACTATAGTATTTTGTAAAGTTCTTTTTGTTTCTCCTTTAGTGATATAACAAGTGACACAAAAATATATTTTACTTTGACCAAAATCAGCTCTTGGGCATTGCACAACTTTCAGAAATAGGCCTGATATTTGAATGTCTATGTTGGATGGATGGTAGATCTTTAATTAATTCACAGTATAATCGGGAACAACTCAACAACTTCTCTGGACTTTAATTTTTTCGTCTTTTCTTTTTACTCTATTTAACAAATGCTTCAACAGCACCTACTACATGCCAGCCACTCTCTTTAGTGTTTTTACAAATAACTAAGTTAATCCTCATTCCTGCTTACAATTGATTATGCATACTTTATGCATGAGAAACAAAGAGGAGTTGAAAACTCATTAAATTTCACACAGCATCAAAATCAAGATTCAAATCCCAGACTTTGTTACATTCACTCCTGTGTTTTTCATGCTGTACTAAATGACATTCACAGGTCTATCATTTCTTGTGCGTAAAACACCTGAATAGCCCCAGGCACGTTCCCTCTCCATACTTCCTAAATCATTTTTTTGCCACTCGAATTTTCTTTGGAAACCCAGTTGAGAAAATTATATTTACGCCAGGATTTATCCTATGAAACAAAGATTCTCCTTCCATTGGGCATTAATTTCTCAACTTCTCTGTTTTACACTTGCCTATTCAGTACAGAGTATTGAATTCAATGCACTGAGAGAAAGTACATAGCATCTGCAGGTAGTTCAACAAAATGGCACCTTTGGTCCATATCCTTCAGTGTGGCAGTCCTAACCATCACCTACCTGATTTAGTTAGCTGCTGGCTTCCTGTCTAGGTCAAGTACAAAAAACAGTTTACCATTTTGATATGCTGGTAGAGAGAAAGAGAGAAGGGAAGAGAGAGGAGGAAGGAAGGGAGGGGAGAGAGAGAGAACTATTTTCACTTTTTTATGAATAGAATGTTCTATATAAAAATATAAAATGGAAATGTCAAATTTTTAGAATTTACCAACTTAAAATTTTTAGATTAAAAATCTCAGGTAGAGAATAGGTTTCCTAGATTTTAGTGAATAAGGAGCCTTCTTTTCTTTGTACTAACAGTAATAGATTTACTTGCCCACTGATATAACAGTGACTAACCAATTAGGTTTTTGGAGAATCGAGACCTCCAAAAGCTAGCTCAGGTGTAGGCCTGACCCAGCATTTGCAGGGCCTGGATAAGAGAGCAAATGGAGGCCTCTATACCATATTTCTAAATATTTCAAAGGTACAAATCATGCCAATATGATGTTAAATAAAATAAATTCTGCTCTCTTACCTTGAAAATATAGCTTCCTAAGACCAGAACTGGACTTAGGATTCTCCCCTGCTCTGGTGTTCCATGCCAGAATGTGGCTGCAATATGGCAGTAGACTCTGGCCTGTTGCCCTCCTTTGCCCATTCCTAGCTCTTTCTTGTATTAGGAATGGCTTCTCCCACACATGTAGATATTCCAGCTCACCTGAGGCCGCTCCACAACAGCTTCCTCTATTCACCTCTCAGGCCTAAATGTACATACACTGGCAGCACAGTTCATCCTCAGCCATGTGGGCCCATAGGAGCAGGGATGTGTGTGACGGAATACAAGACTCCAGGGTCTGGACAACTGGAGTATGCACCAGGAGCAGGGTGAAGCACAGCTCTGGGTAGATATGTCCCTTCAACCCATTGACTTCTTGTCCCATGGGGGGAGGGGAGGACTGTGACAGGGAATGACAGTGGAGAGGCAGAGCACAGCCCTCTGAAATACATCTTTCAATAATTGGAGGCCCAGAACAGAAGCCCCTCTTGCTAGGTTTGAAATTGTGTGTTTCTTGCTATATGTCTCTGCTAGATCCTCAATCATTTGCTATGTCTTGTGAGGTAGAAAGAGTTAGAGATGATGTGGTAGAAGATTAATCTTCCATGATGCAGCTTCTCTATGGTCTTCCTACAGGGAAGACCCCCTTCCTCTCCTTTTGTTAAAATTAAGTTGAACTTAAGCTTGAATATATTCACAACTTGATTTTGCAATATAGAATTCCAAAAAAAAAATGAGGGTATTCTCATGGGTAATACTGGAGGAAAGCCTAGAGCACTCATGTAGAAGAATTTAATCATTCATGGAGTTTTATTTGTTGTTTCTGCTCCACCCTGAGCTGAACTCTAAGGGCACTTTTATACCTAAAAAAAAAAAAAGGAACTTTAATGGGAGGTCCATCAAGATAAGTACATTAGGACATAGGAAGAGAGGTGGTCTGCTAAGATCTATTAGATAGCCTCTATTAATGGAAGGCCAATTGGGTTCTAGGATGATGGCACCTTCTGTTGGTACGATGCTGCTGGTGCTTGGTGCTGCTGATAATAATGACTCTAATATATAATGTGTACCAAGTGGATGTCAGGCACTGCGATAAATACATTCAACATATATCTAATAAAATATATATATATTATATAACATTACATTTTATTTATATAATATATATGTGTGTACATATAAATTTATATTTATACATATAAATATACATAATTTAATCCAGCAACTTTGAAGAGTGAAGCTTAAAATGGTTCAGTGACTTGGCCTAGAGTAATGAGCGAGTTAAATGGCAGCACAGATTAGAATCCAGGTTTGTCTTCCTACAGAGCCTAAACTCAATCAGTCTGTTATAACCAATTAGTGCTTAATAAAAATAGGCAAGTTGATGGAATTCCAGCCAAAGATAAACCTAGCTATAAGTGTCTAATGATATCTTTAATGTCTAATGAAAGCTTTAGGCATGCTGAACTAATGAAGAAATATGGCCTGAGGAGAAGCTACCTAGAAAGTGATTGTCAGGTGCATGGACCACAGACTCCGGAAATAAAGCTTTGATAATTTCCTCACCCCGGGGGTAGGGCCAGGAGCATAACTTAAAAGGCAGGTCTTGCGCTCCTACTGCATGGAAGTGCAATGGACCAGAGCTAGTGACTGGATGCTGCAGTCCACAATACTTAGATTTTGGAAGCCTGGAGAATGCCCTCAATCCCAGGAGTTATACCAATACAAATCTTAGAGAAGCTTGATCTAGGGTTCAGTTAAATCTCATCCACAACACTGGATCTAAGAGACGAATTCATTAGAAGGCAATTCTTAACTCATTTGTGTTTCTATTAAGACCAGGAAAAACTGAGCCCTTTAGTTCTTGTGATTCTTTAAATCCTTGTCTTTGCTTCCCATAACCATTTCCATGACACTGAATATAGCAGAATGACTTGAAAAATGAACAGATTCCATTGTTCTGAAAAAAAAAATAGTAGTTGGGAGGAAGTGGAAAAAAGAAAGCTGATGGGGTAAAGTAGGAGGGGAAAGGGGAAGAGGCAGAAAAGAACCCAAGTAGGAAAATAGTTAGTGATCATTCAAAGGCAAATGGGTAACTTTTCATGAACCTGCAAGACAAAGGAAAGCTGGTCGAGAAGAGACTTTGAGAATTAATTATGTAATGCCCTGGTCCTTCTATCTCAATACTAATGCTGAGTTATCAGTGGTTCCCTGCCCTGTGGGTAAAGGTTGTCCTGGGTGATGGGGATTGAGACTGGTAGGGACCTGTTTCTCTCCACCATAAATGGGAGATTTGTACCTTCCAGGTTAAAACATAAAAACATGAGGGTTTGCCTCTAGCTACTCATCATGTTGAAGAAATAGTGAATACCTCACAAGAAATAACAGTATGTTGTTTTCAAAATTCTGTCTTCATTATATATAAATTTTACTTAAAGGAAAGCACTGTAAACAAGTATTAAATTCTAGTTAAACACTTCAGCAGGCATATCCCTAGGGATAAAGTGTACTTGATGTCTACATCGAAATGCATTTGAAATGCATCAAAATGAGATGGATTGATGGATGAACAGAGGGTGGATGGTTGGATATAGCATCAAGCAAGGACAGTAAAATGTCATTTATAGGGTCTAAGTGGTTGTTATATGTGTGTTCACAGCTTTTCATTTTTTCTGATTTGCAGATTTTCATAATAAAATGGAGCTATTCTCTTACTAAGAAGCAGTCTTTTTAAAAAGACAGTACAGTGACATAAGATTTTCAACTTTTTTTATCATACCATTTTCCAAAAGAGGCTCACTGAATAATGAGAGTGCTTTCTTTTATCTTTACCTGTTTCTTTTGTCTCATCTGCCTTTTTCTCTTTGACAGCCTAGTATGCACAAATATCAGTACTTGATAAAAGCATGCTTTATTACCACACATTTAAAACAGGGGGAACTATACTGTGCTACAGTTCTTGTAACATGTTAATTAGAGAAGTGCCATATGAACTATGAAGATTCCATTTGACTACATGTGAATGCATCTATTCACCACAGTATTGGTCTACTAGTTAACAAATACTAAGTAGTGATTAATATATATTGTCCCTGAAAGGATTTTTGTTTGGTTGTTTTTGTTTGTTTGCTTGTTTGTTTTACTCTAAGCTGGACCTTAACAATGAGATGAAATCTAAAATACACTTATGTCCAGAAAAGACTGCAATTATAAGTGAAAAAATTTACACATTCTATCTTAAAGCATGAAGCAGTCTTATGGAGTTTATGAGTGTGGTTCTGGGTGTTTAAAATTTAAATCACTCCTTGCAGCTCAGCTGTTGCTCTGCAATGATTGGGCGTTCAGAACAAGGAGGGAGGAGATAATTTTTTTCCTATCTTTCTCCTGTCCACCAAAAAAAAAAAAAAAAAAGCTACAAAAGAGTGTTAAGCCATGATTGTCTCATGTTCGCCCAAGTTAACCCTTAATAGTATATTTCACAGTTGATTTTTCAAATTACCTGCATCTGTAGTTACCCTTGTAGCCTTTTGCACCTATGTTATGTTTACATAGACCATTATAAGATATATCCATAAATAGTGGAAAAAGTCATCAATAATAGATTAAAAGTGATCTAAGAACTTACTTTAAAATGTTGTGCTTGTTGACATTTAATCACTTAGAGTTTGAAAAGAAAATTTAGGTTAAGGGAAATATTGGAGTTTGAGACATTTAAGTTAGTTAGCAGGTCTATATGATGAATCTTTCCTTTTTTTGTGGCAAAACAAGTGAATCAAGCACTAACACCTGATTAGAGGCACTTACATTCTAAAGAAATAAAGCAAACTCCTGATTTTCCAAGAATATGAAGTATAAATGCTTGAATTATAAAAACTATCAGTTTCAAATTTGCTATTTTTATCATGTGAATGCAATTAGTTTGAGTCTCAAAAAAGTAACGAATATCTGATTTCTAATTATTCTTAGATAATTTTAGGATACCTGTATTACTTAAATATCAGGCACGTAAACCAGTTTACTCAATCAATGATTAGTTACCCTACTCGAACTTTGACTATGGAAGAGATTTAAAATGCCAGAAATTAAAAACTCTTTGCAGAATATCCAGGCTATTTTTTTTTTTAATAAAAAAGAAAAACACCTTGCACCTAGGCAATTTGTTTTTGTGAAAAGTGCTTTGTTGTTAACAGCCAAGCCTCCTTCTGGAAAGATAAGAATAATAATTTCAGTATTCGAATGTGGCTATCTAAAGAAAACAATATAGTAACATAATTGGTATTTAGTAAATTGCTTCCTATTTTAAAACAAATGACTTACTAAGTAAAACTATTTTCCCTTTCCTTAGAAAAGCATTAAAACCTCGAATGTATTTAGATAAAGGGAACAAAATCTATAGTTGAATTAACTACTTATTAAAATACCTCGTTTTGATTTATATTTAGAAAAAAACATAGACAAAAATTATGCGTTATCTTGAGGGTAGTGAGTATAAAAGTAAGTAGAAAGGATGTACAGCACAAAAAGCATATATACGTGAAACGAGATAATGAAGAACATAATCAATTATACAATTAGAAATACAACTTACCTTCTCTGACAAAGGTATTTGTGGAGGTATAGGAAGGGGTAAAGCCATCATAACAGATTAAGGAGCCTATCAGAGGTTAGGGACTCAAGCAAAAAACTCACAATACAAGACAAGTATATTTCAGACCTACCTTCTCTCCAAGTATTAGCATCTCTCAGAAATCCTACTTTAGATATGAAACTTCAATCACCTGACTAGTGGGAACTCATGTGCTGTCTTCATGCTACTGAGGGTAATTCCAGAAGTCACTGTACCTATGAAATGATTATAGTCTATTCTCCAATGAGGCAATGAACTTTCTCAAGGTGGCACAGTTACCATGAGATGAACTGTGCAGCCTGTCAGAGAAAAAGTTCTCTCTCTTTATGTTAGACTTCTGCTAGAGAGCGAGCAGACACAAACACAAAGTTGTACCAAAGCTTCATTTACTCACTCAGTCGAACTTACCTGCTTTTAATAAAGACCGCACAATTACTGAATGTGTTTCTTGAGCTGCTTTTCAATCTGAGGGGTTTTTTGTTTGTTTGTTTGTTTGTTGGTTTTTTTTTTTAACAGATCATACCAGGATTATAATTCCCTGAAAGGATCTCTAACCTGAAAAGCAGACAGGGGTTTCAAAAAAGAGACAAAGATATACACTTAATGTTGGCTGCATTTTTAACTACTCTCCCAGAACAGAATCTTTCCTCCCTTCTGGTAAATACATGCTTGTATATATTAAAATAAAGAGAGTGTATAAATTAACAAGACGATGCTCTCCCGTATCAACAAATCAACCCCAAATCCACAACAGGCTCACCATTTCCTCAAACAGGCATTTGGGGTACAGGCTTTGGGGAAAAAATAACACAAAAATGCAGACCAAACGAAAGACATTGTAACCTAGGAGAACGTTCTTGGCTAGGCTTTCAGAGTTAAGGCATTACACACACTGCCTCACTTTTGTTCCGGTGCAAGATAGATCCACGGATGTCAGGCATGGTGACATACAATGGGCATTAAAACCACACCGTCGGTCTCAGAAAATTAGGTAAATTAGAGATCGTTTGATGGTATTCTATTGTTGCTTTTGTAATCACAGTAATTTTCCCTGGTAATGGTGCTTCGTGATGAAGTGCAGTTCTCACAGGATAATTGTGAAAGATACCGAAAGATTCAGGGATGCAGCATCTGGTTTTAAAAGCTCTTCAGATTCAAATTGGCATTTTACTTTATCTTGAAAATTTATTAGAGATTCAGATCATGCCGGTTTAAATGGAAAGGTGAAAGCAGGGTAATTTCAATCTATGAATTATTCAATCTCAGCCTGGCGCAATTGCAATCCATGAACTGATGCTCTGACAGTCCTTTCGCAGAGCCTCCATTACGCTTGTCATTTTTATTTCTTTATATACGATCTGCTTCTCAGTTACCAAGCTTGTCCCTTAGGGCTCAGCTTCACAAACCAAAGTATTTCGAATTGGCAATAACCTAAATGTGCTGCTGTACTGAATCGCCGTCTCCACAGGCTGTTTTTTTTCCAAATCATTAAAAACCACATCCATGATGATATCTGTTAAGCTGTTCGATCAGATGAATTAAAACACACACACACACACACACACACTCACTCACTCAGTCATACGCACATACACACGTACACACACAGGAGGGCATCATTGCGAAGAGTTATGTTCCGCTAACATCACAAGAGAAGATGCAGTGATGCTTTCTGCTTCCTTCTTTGTTGTCAGTGTGACCCATCCTAGTTGCATAGCAAGCATCACGCAGAAAGGAGCCAGTACTAAAGCAGGCTTGCCTGGCACCCTGATTTCCAACCAGAGCAGATGAAGGACTGCACGGAAGGCAGACTAATCCAGACAACTGTATATTTAGCAAGCACGATAATTTAGGAAAATAAGAAGAAACCATCGGATGACCGAAATTAGACTGCCATTCTCCCAGGCTCCACCTGCACCCAGACTGCAGTCATAGCGATTCTCCACTTGATGGCTGGTTGTGTCACTGCTAGTCGACAGCTGTCCCCGCATCCAGAGAGGACCGGGATTGATTTAGGTCAGTGAGTCTGACTTCTTTAAACTGTTCTAGCTGAGGACTGGGACTCTGCGCCATTCCCTGTGACCAGCCTTAACTGTGAGCTGGGAGAGTCACACAGCGTCAGTTCGGTGGAGTCGCCTGCACAGGCCCCGGCCAGACCAACCATGGCAAGCATTGTCTCCTTTGTCCTAGCCTTTTGCTCAATTCCTGCAGATCTAGCAGTGTAGCATAAGAAGCCCCAAAACTATCCCCACCAGTGGTGGAAAACAAGCCGTACTCCACCAGACAGTTTGGCTATGAGGCTCCGAGCAGTACCTGCTCTGCTGAAAACTCACGCTGCCAAGTTAGAAGCCATCGTGTACATTCAGTCTGCTTCTCTGCTGCTGGCTACACAAAGGCAAATACTCCTCATGTAAGAAATGCTAAGTGGTAGCAGAAAAGAACACTTTAAAACTGTCGCTTTGTGCCCGGTCGTCTGCCTCGGCTCTGCCGCATTGCGACTGGGATGCTGAGGACCGGAGCTCTGGTAGTGGTGATACTGCAGAAAGCAGCAGCTATGACACAGCAGTCAGCTGACTCACGGGTGTTATCATTCAATGTCCTCTACAGAATCGGGCCAGTTGCTAAGGTGGCACCAGACAGATGACCTGGATTGTGAAGCGTGGTTTAAGGAGGACAGGCTTTCTCTGACTACACCTGGCAGCTATCCTGCACACCTGGCTGGGACGTCTTAACATTGCTTTTCTCTCAGGCAGAGTTTTCAAGTCACAGCCTTCGGGACTTAACTATTTCTGTCCTGCTTGCTAAGATGGCAGGTAATTCTTGGGGTGACCGTACCAATGCCAATACAGGCTAAATCTTCACTGTCCTTATCGTTTTGGTGAGTTTCAGCATCAGAAGAATAATTGTGGGAGAATGCCTGCCCATGTTTTGGTTTTAAAAGCACACTTCTTTTTTTTTTTTTTAACAGGTAGAAATTGCCTTAAGCTACTTGTATGCTGTAATGAACTAGTAAATTGTACCTAATGGAATGGCAAGAGCAATAGGAAAAACTGGAAGGTAAATTAGTTCGGCAATAGTCTTCAATCATGGTCCAGTTGCTATAAAGCAGTGTGCGTGCTCTATTGCAAAACGCAGGTTGTGCATCCCAATTAATCTAACAATGGAGACAAAGCCTTATATGGTATTACAGTGGATGACCCCAGTGGGTTGAGGAGTGCTAAAATAAGAAGGCAGTCATTACCAGGCATTTGTTTAATGACTGTAATCATACTGAATTAATTTAACTTGCTGCAATGTTTAACAGAAAGTCAATTATAAATTTGTGCTAAAAGGATAACAATACTAGTATTTGCATAGCACCTTCCTCAGAGGAGACATCCTCTGAAGATAAGCTCACATCCTCGACATTTACAGGGCACTCAGAATTGCCAAGTGCTCTACAGAACAATCATGGCCAGTCCCTCTGAGGACAGGAGCTTATGATTCTGAGCCAGAATGACACGTACATATTGTACAAATAGCATACAGAGGATTACCATGTTGACCTACGCTGGTCACTCTGTAAGAATTCAGTGATGCTTTTTCCCATTTGTGTCTTATGAATCTTATTGTTCTGTTTGCTTCTTATTTGGTTCTCTTGACACAAATCCTGCTCCAAAGAGGAAGTTTGTAGGTAGCCAACAGAGAGGTCAGAATTGAATGAAAGATCATCACCTATGGAATTTTAGAAGTACTGTAAGCATTAAGTGACATTTAAATAAAGGGCTGATTCTACTTGAGGCAGTAGGCTGGCAGAAGTGAGCTGAAGGATGCTGCTGAGGAATGTTACCTGGAGAAGGTCACACATAGGCCTCTCTTCTGCAGATCTTGTCAGAGAATCCAAGTCTCATAAATTCACCCTGCTACCATGATGCAAATAACCAATAACTTTTAGTATAATTCCTCAGAGGCATTTATATATTTGAAGAAAATAAAGCTTCTTGCAAAGGTATGGCTATCTAATTGGGGAATTTCAAGCAATAGCTCTTCAGGTGGAAAATCATTTCTGAGGGTCAAGGGGACCTTATAGAGAAATTCCTTTCCTTCATCAAATGGCAGGTGTTCTGGGCTCATGGTGCTGACTTCCTTCTGGGGTAGGTAAGACTTGGCCTGGAACCCCCTAAAGCCAGCATGTGCCACAAATTTGGGTGGTCAGCATATGTCACTGGGCAGCAGAGACTCTGGCATCATCTCTTACCTCCTCAGGACATCCCGTTTTGATTATGAATTCTCTCTGGTCCTTTCCCCCAAGGAAAAAGTGGCCCAAGCATTGAGAGTTTTAAAAAGTGCCCCAGGTAATTAATTCTGCCATGTACTCAAGATGGAGAGCTACTAATTAAATATGCAATGTATTCCTTTTGCACATATGAATGTGTGGTTAATAGTTCAAACATACTGTATGTATGTTGGTTGATTACAAGAATGAAAAAATAAAAATGAGTCCTTAAATTCATCTATCTTTATTGTTAAAATTCTGTACAAACCAATACAAAGGAAATGATTTTAATAGAGAAAAACTATAGAGCACGATGTACCCACATGTCCTCGGTAATTGGGGCCAGTGTAGCCACACATGGGAGTCATGCCACAGCTCCTTCTTTCTTACATCACTGGCCACTTGTATTGTGACCTTTTTGTTGTCCCACTGTCCTCCTCAGTGAACCTGAGGGCTCTTCCAGGGTAGAGGCATAATACATTCATCTTGATAGCCCTGTGCCTTTGCTCTGCCTGGCAGGTGGCATGTCTTCAGTACTTGCGAAAGGAATAAGAGAATAGTAAAGGACATTTTGCTGTTGGAGAAGAAAGCGTAGAGATATGCAGGTCCCCAACATGAGAACACCAAACGTTTCTGTCATTGTAGATTATCCTAAAATAACATACTTCTCAATGACTGAAAGAATGCTAATTCTCAACCATAAATATTGACTTAAAGCCTATGTAGCTAAGAATTTTAAAATGGCCTGTGCATAAAAAAAATGGATGACATGCTATGTGGGAGTCAATCAAAACTATGTCTTCGAGAACTAATAAATTTCATTTATTTTTAGTTTTGTTGTTTTTTTAAGAAAAAACGAGGCATGCATTTTATTTTCCTTTGCATTTTGGAGAGTGAAGCCATCGAGGTGACGGCTCCCCATGCCTTTGCTAGAAATCTGCCTGCTCTAGCACAGATGAGGGAAAAAAAGTTTTTGTTCCTAAGGCCTTTGTAAATCTCCATTTTGATGTGTGCACATCTTTTTTTTTTTTTTTTTTTTTTTTTTTTTTTTTTGGCTATGCACTTGCTGGCAGTCTTGTGAAGTTGGATCACTTCTCAATAATGCTTTTATGTGCATATGCAATACAATAAATAGGATTGCAAAGGAAACTAATTCATATTAAATATCCTAGCTTAAGAACCTTTGCCTTGGAAAATCAAAATACTTACAAGGTGAAATTGCGAAATGACTTTGATTTTCTCTCTTCCAACTATTACCCAATAAAAAAGCAAGTTCAAGAAGATCTTATACAAGATAAAGGGCTAGGAAGGGAAATATATGACTGTATATACTGAATTTCAGTAAACTTGAAACTGAATATTTCTCAGAAGTGACCATTTCAGTGACTAGCAGATTTCTCATTTTCACATTTAAAAAGGATGTACTATACTTTCGTAACTGTCAAGTCACATTTTATAGGTTCTTCCTAAAACTTTTAAGGAAAAAAGTGAAAGACAATTGATTCTCAAATTTTGTTTTACAGATGAGAGAGGAAACTGAAGCTCAAAAAGTTTGGGTCTTGCTACAGCAGCATGTAAGTAAAGAGGTATTGGAGCCCAGGACACAAGTCTCTGAAACCTACCTCAGAACACATCCTATTACATAGTTAGTCAGTGATGTGCAGAAACGGTAAAAGCTGAGTACTAAACAATTGACAGCTTGAAATCAACCATAGTGGGAATATTTACACCATGCAAATGAACAAACACTAAAAATTAGGGCTATTTTTTTTTTTCCCAGAGACCTGGTTTACATTATATTTAATGATACCAATCACGTGTTCCTTGATTTCAACACCAGAATCCAAAATGCTTAAGAATATAAAGCCCAATGGTTAAGCATAAAGCTCTCAGGTCAAAGGGCCTTTCTTTGGAACCTTTACCACTGATTATTTCTTTGACCTGGGGCAAATTTGTTCACCCATCTGGGATTCAACTTCCTCTCCTGTAAAACAGAGCTGATAATACTGTGTGCTTCACAGGTTGTTATGTGTATTCATGAAGTGGTACTTATAAACTACTAATATGCATTCTCACCCATAAGCTCCCAAAGACTGTTAGCCATGACTCTTTTCCTCCTCCTCCTTCTTTTTCTTATTTAATTGGGCATTGTGGCAGGTAGACATTATTTGCACTGCAACAAGTAAGTTTGTTTGTTTGTTTGTTTGTTTTAAAGAGATTACAGGCAAAAAACAAAAACAGAAACACTATGTACAACCAACTTGTGATTCGGGAGAATGGAGGGTTACCCAGTGGTTTCTGATCCTGTGGATAGTAGAGATTTGAAGGGCTGGTGTTCTTTTGCATAAATTCTGTAATCTAAGAACATTACAATTCAGCAGAGAAATTATTGATGGACAGATTTTCACCATTATTTTAGAGATGCCAAGTTAAAACCATACACTTATATTAGGGGTCATGCTATGCAAAACATACAATGAAACCTCTTGCTTTTATGGTTACATAGTCTAATTCATGAATATATTTTCACTTGTGGAGTCTAATGGCCAATTTGCACACTTGCTAGGACATACTGAATTTTTCAGACCTAAGAATTCCTCTCTTGATGAGATTGAGCTTCAGGGAAAGAGGCTTTGCCTGGAGGCCCTGGAGAACTTAGCCCACAGAGGCCAAGGAGTTGGAACTTCAAATCAGCTCTGTCCATTGGGTATGAGCCAGTGAGACACCTTCTTTTCCCCTTTCTGTTAGTGTCGGCATGCCAGTGCATGGGTCCCACCAGGTCTGTCCCATCTCTTGGCCTCTCGGCAATCACACTGTTACCAAATGCAGAACCACTATTACAGGGAGAGGGTAGAGAAGTACCTGAGACAAGATGGGTCAGAATCACCTTCACTCCCACCCAGTCCACCCAACCACAAGAGTAATGTAATGTTATTACCATGGTACTCTAGGCTCAAAGAGAATCCTGAGAGAATACAAAATAAAGTCATGCAGTTCTTGTACACCAAGTTTTATAGGCAGTATATTCTATCAAAGAAAGGACAGGCCACCTTGCTTTCCTTGTCCCACCTCCTTCCACAAGCTGTTGGTCACCTGGCACACCCACTTTGAACTTACTCATTTTCAGAGCTAAAGTTTTACTTCCAGAAAATGACATCAGATGTGACATAAAGAACTCTTTCAATGGCCAGGCTATAGCCCAGGAGATATCAGCCTTCCAATCCCTGAAGAAAAATTTGTTTTAACTCAAATACCAATTCTGTATAATAACAAAAATGCAAAAAGAACAGAAACAATTACCATGTAGTGAGTGTCTACAGTGTGCCAGGTAGGCATGATAATCTTAATCTTCCCGATCATAAATACAATCATAAATATATGCATAGGGCTTTCTATGACCAGAGTTCCAAATGCTTTACATATAATAACTCATTTAATCCTTACAACAACACCAGAGGGAAGATATTATTCCCACAACAACTCTATTAGGTAAGAACAATTATGCCCCTTTTACAAAGAGTAAACCAGAAGCATGAAAAAGCAAGTACGATTCAAATCACATATCTGGTAAACACAGGCAGTGTATTCAAACCCAGATTGTCTGATCTAGGTTCAAATTCAAATCTGTGCTCTTAACTATTAATATTCAAAAGGGGCTTCCTGCAAATTAGTGTTCAGTTGTAATAGTCTCTGCATGGGTTGGAAAAGCCTAGAGAAAGAAGGAAAAATAGAAACTAGACTCAGAGTCACTCAGGGGAAGTGTTAAAGTCTAAGAGTTTGTAAGTAGGGAGAACTATTATTAGAAAACTCAAAATTATTAGAAAACTAGCCTTTTCATTAAAGTGTTGCTTTAGTGATATTTGAACTCAGTGGTATGCTGGTGAATTGGCTCTCTGGAGATGGTGGGGAAATCTTTGCTTGTAGCATTTGCCAGTGTCCATGGTGTAAATACTCCCACCATGGCTGATTTCAAGATTCCAACAGTTTAACAACCTGTTCACAAAATTCCTGAATATTTAACAATCGTTTGTCACAAGCCAGTAGGAGTTGGCTTCAGCACACCACAGTTTGGGCTCGAGTAGCAAATTATATTGCCCCCTCCCAAAGCACATATTTATAATACCTACACATTCAGGTAGACTTCGTACTATACGCACAGCTCTCTGATGCTTCAGTACCTTCCGTAGTCTTCTGTATCTTTCTTGCTCTCCTTCCCAAACTGTGTACTTTTTACTTTTTGTATTTAATGAAAGATGTTTTTTTACTTTTGTTCTTGATTTTAAAAGTCAAGACATTTATATTTCTCTTCCATCAACCATCTAACACATCTAACAAATAAATATTTGTGGCTTTTCAAGTGACCCATGATTGATTGGTAAAATGAAGTTGGTCAGCTTTTGGCAGACCTAAGGAACTGCAGGTGTATGTTTACAAATGTGCACATCCACACACAGGTGCATTCGACAATATTTATTGTGAGCCCTGTAAAGCCAGGGACATGTACAAACAAATGGCACTCAACATTTTGGATTTGCACCTGTTCTGTACCTTCTCATACGTTAGCCGTGCACAATAGTTTGAGGTCCCAACAGCCACATGAGCCACTCATAAGTACATGATTACTATGAGGTCATGATATGAATTCAGACCTAGCAAATTAAATGGCAATTACCCTTTGAGAAACTATGTAACTGTAAGGATAATCACCATGTTCTGTGTAATTTTTTTAGATCTTTGGGGCACTAATTTGTACAGCACATATAACCAAATGAATAATTACATAGCAAGGAGCTGAAAGGTAATTACAAAATAATTGCATGCTATTTGATCCCTCTGTGAAAATATGTTTAAAATACTATTCTTTTAAACTGTTTCTTGTACCTGTGGAACACTTTAAGGTTATTCTTTTTCCTTAGTTCCGTTTAATGCTAACTCTTTCAATGATGTTTTTGGTAAAATATACTAAAGTGTTGGCTCTAAGCATAGGTTAGAAAATTGGTATGAAGCTTGACTTTTTTTCCTATATTACATAGATTAGAGATTCTTCTCTTTTAAAAGTCAATTATAAATGCAGTCTATTTTGGAAACATACCTAGTGGTACAAGTTTGTTTATTAATGTTGGCCTCTTTCTAGCATCTGGATGTGCTTGCAAAATGCTTTCAGAATATCACTAACTTCTCATTCCATTTTGTTCTAATAACAAGTCTGATTGCATTTCTCTCTCTCTCTCTCTCTCTCTCTCTCTCTCTCTCTCTCTCTCTCTTCTTTCTCTCCTTCTCACCTCAGGAATGGAAATTACTAACAGTCAGAGATAAAAGTAAATGTGTGCATGTATGTGGCATGGGAGAGAGATCTTGGAGCTAAGAGATAGAAGACATTGGCATATCACTTACCTTCTCTAGCTCAGGCTTATTAATTTAATCTGAGAAGAAAAACATTTTGTGAGTAATGCACACAAATGCATTTGTATGCAAATGTACTTTGAGAAATTTGAAGTACTGTTTTTAAATACAATCACTAATATATTGTATTCTTTAAATTTTGAGTAATTCTAGAATATAAAATGATCTAGTTGTATATACACTGCTCACCCACCACTACCACTGCTCCTAAACCCTGGCTCCCATTCCATCCTGTCTTTGGCAATTTCCTCTAATCATATTTTACAAATGGTCAAGAACAAAAAACTGCAAAAAGCAAAATAAGTGTCTGGTAGAAAAATTATTTTTGCGTGTCTTAACAGATTAAGTTAATTATTGTTTCACTTCTATTTAGGAAATTTTAGCATTTTTTTCTTGAAGAATATTATTTGCTACAATCCACTGGTTACAGAAGTGGTCCGAGTGAAATTGACAAGAACTAGAACTTTCCAATACCACCAGTGTTCTTAA
The DNA here is from genome assembly GCA_003508835.1 of Eonycteris spelaea. Lineage (NCBI taxonomy): Eukaryota > Metazoa > Chordata > Mammalia > Chiroptera > Pteropodidae > Eonycteris > Eonycteris spelaea. The sequence continues at coordinate 9,674,059 of PUFA01000044.1, forward strand.
TATAGTCTAGGTAGTGAAATTCAGAATTATAGTTACATTACACTTGCAATTGAAACATGGTTGCTCCATGCCTTCATGAAATTATCTACTTCTAAAATGTTTTGCCAAAGTGACCCAGGTCTCTTTCATTTCCAGAGGATGTGGTGCTGGAGAATGACAATCCCAGGGGAGATGCAGATTGATAATAGGTTTTCTTTTCTCAGATCCTTCATGTCACTACTGCTTATTCCACTAATAATTCAAAATGCAACCAGCCATTTTTCATTTACTTTATCATTCAACATACCACTGTTTCCATGATAAGTTAAATACTGTTATAGCCACCAAACTTATTTCCTAAGTATAAAAAGAGCAGAAGAAGTAAGCATTCTTATGTTAAGGATTATATAATGAGAAAACCAATATAGAGCCAATAAAATCATTCAGAGCTTAGGTTCACAGTTTCATAGTGCATTAAAGTGATTTAGCAGGAGAACACATTTGTGAAAACTAGACTTCTTAACAGATTTATGGAGGCTTTCTGGATGCACATCAGATAAATGATCAGCCCTTAAGATACAAGCATCTAACAAGCATCCAGTTTGTCAACTCCTTTGACTTATAAAGATGGCTGCCACCACCGAGGAGAGATTTGTATTTTGCAATTACTGAGGATGTTCAATACAGTCAGAAACTGAGGAAGGAGGTAAGGAGGTGAAGGCAGCATATGTTAAGTATTCTTTTAAGAAGTGTGGTTAACAAGGACCTATTAGAAGTAGTAGTTAAAAAGGTATATATTTCTACAAATGGGGTTTTGGAAGGGTTATTTATTTAGGATGGAAACTTTTAAAATGATTTTATTGGCTGAGGAATAAAATAGCATAAAGTGATAAGTTGAGATATGAGAAATGGGAGAATCAATTTATGGAGTTCCAGAGGTGACGAGATAGGGTCAAAAGCAAGGTGGCAGGGTTCTCCTTATTCTCTGAAATGGAAGTAAAGGTGGTATTGGGTATAGGAAGGAACTACTTGTTCCTGTCTGTATTAATGTGGGTTCTAGAGTTAAGAGGAGTATTGCAAATATTTTATAATCAGAAAAGACTGAGACTATTATCTTCCTAGACATAACATACTGTGACACTAATTAATGTTGTCCAAGATTGAATTAGCTTTTTTAGACAGAAGATCAGTTTTCTTTGGGAAACAGAATAATATAGAGGTAAGTAATAACAGCTCTAACATTCTGTTCAAATCCTGACCTACCCACTTACTAGCTATAGGATTTTGGTCAAGTCATTTAAAATTCTTTGCTTTCTCAAAAAGTAAAATAGGGATTATAATAATAATATACTTATCGACCGCAGAGAATTACTGTGAGAATTAGAAGAAATAACTAACAGAAACATTCAAGAAATGTTATATATTATTTTGATTACTGTTACTACTCTTACAGTAAATTAAATTAGTAGACATTTTCATAGGATGCTATTAAGAAACATTTCCCCCATTCTATGTACAGTGATGTTTTAGACTCAGGAAAGACTTTAAACCTATTGAATTTTACCCATTAGATTCATTTAATTTTTACATTCTCCTTAGATCCTTCTGAGTTCTGACTCCATTATTCAATATATTAATTGTCCTCCCAAGACTGTGTGATCTGTGAATCTCATGAGAATCCTGTGATAGCCACTGCTATTAAACACCCAATACCATTTTCACTTTATCCCTTACTGACAAATACTTGGTTTGGTTTAGTTGTAGCAATGAGCTCAATTAAAGCACACTATCTTCCAGCATCACTTGCAGCTAGGATGGTCATGTGATACAGTTCTGATCAATGAGGTGAAAGCAAAAGTCTTCTAGGTAAGTTTATTAAAGAGGCCAAACCCATGAAAATGAAAGCCAAATTCTAAGAAAAATTGAGAAGAAAAAAAACAGTTGGGGCTTGATGCCCTTGTGCAGCTGCTGTGTAGGCCCTTCACTGGGAATCACCAGAGTCCTTGTCTTGTGATGAAAACTACCCTTATTTGGTTGGGCCTCTGTAATCATTTTCACTTACCTTTGGAAAATGCAACTTTTACCTACTACAGATGCCATCTGTAGTTTCATCTGTATATTTTAGGGGAAAAAAGAAACCTAAATAGAACAGAGCTAAAGATAGGATATGATGGCATATCATTACCAACCATCCTCTGGCTGGATTGTTTTTTTTTTTTTTCAGATTTATTGAGATATAACTGACATATAACATTGTATAAATTTAAGATGTACAACCTGATGATTTGATATCCATCTATAAATTATTTTTACATTAGTATCTGACTTCATAGAAAATGTCATGTGAATAGGTAATTGTTTCATCTGTCTTGTCTCCATTATTAAACCATACAGGTTCTATCTTATTTCCTTTCTATTTGACACAATGCCTGCCCCTCTCCTGGATGGGTGGCATACATTCACTATAGATTTGTAAAACTAAAAAGCGTCTTGCAATGATCAACATGGTACAGATAAGGAAACGGCTCAGGTGTCTTGTGCTAACTCAGGTTTCCAGTGAATCCTAGAGCTGGCACTTGCCCTTGTATTCTCATAGCCGTGTTTATTGCACACGGCTATTTGAATAATTTACACAAACCCTTCTTTTGTCTTAGACTCTCTCTTCGGCATCTCATTTTATTACCCAACATTGTATTGTTAACATTTCTCTATATCCTCGAGCGTTAATGAGGAATTAAAGTTTTGAATATACTTTGGCTCCAAGTACCTGAGTGTCTTGTCCACAGTCACAGAGACACAATGGTAGTAGGAAAGTGTACTTAAAGGCTTTTGCAACTCTAGAGGCCACAGTGCCAGAAAGAAAACAGGCTGGAAAAGGATCTCAAATTTTCCTTGGGACTTGGGTGGACCACTTTGCCCTCACTCCCAATATTGGAATCTCAGTAAAAACAGCTTTCCCCAGTAATGATGGTCATGCATTCCAAACGGAAGACAACTGTGAATTTCTCTTACCACCCTGAAGTGGGATAATATTGGCACAAACATTTCCTTGATATTTAATAACTCCCTAACTCCCTCCAACTGCTGCAGCTGCTACACGACAGACACAGGGAGAGATTAGATATGGCTTTTGCACCTGGCCAGCCATAAACTGCCTCTTAGTTGCATAGGAAGATTAGCAGGCCCAATTCCTTTCTCTCCTTAGACCCAGAACGTGGAAACATGAAAGAGAGTTGTAATTACTTACAAACAATAAAAACTTCTGTAGAGTGTATAAAATGAATGGATTTATTTGCCTACTCAGAGTGGAAGCACATTTTACTGGTTGTTGACAACTTTGGGCTGTGGTCAGACATAACTCTCTTTCTCTTGTCCTTTACATTCAAATGTTAGGCTATTGGTTTTGCTTCTTTCAAAGGGAAGGAGTGGACTCATTGACTGTGTGCTCAGCCTGCTGGTTAGTGATTCTACCCTTTAAAATGCAGGACCTTTTCCCTTCATAACTTTGCTTTGCTGCTTTCTGGTAGATCTACTTCCAGTTGGCCTCTACTCTCACCACTCCACCTGTCCTGACCCAGCACTGATATCGAGGTGGGGAAAACGTAGCTAAGCTGGAGAAATAGGGTGGAGTTTGGTGCATTTCATGGCATTCTGTCCTTTGTTATGATTCAGTGGATCCTGGAAAGCTGAAAGCATCATTAAAATGAGTTTATAGACCTCTACAGCCAGCTGTCATCTACTTAGCTACAATGTAGTAATTTGAGACCATTAAAAAGCAGATTCCATATTAGCAGATTTTTTTAAAATGTGTTCCTGTTTTTTTCCTCAAAATTCCTAATGCTCTACACTTTTGTTACCAGTATGTTATACAAGCATAATTCAGTCTTAGAATTGAATAACTCCTTTGACCGTGTGGAGTTCAAAGGCATACAAGGAACTTTGATTAAAATGGAAACTAGCCATATTAGTGACAGTTTCCACTCCTGTTTTCTGTAGTTTCCAAACTTTTCAAGTATGAGAGCCCATTTTTTACCTAATAATAGTTTTGTTTACATCTCTGTTAATTAAGGATTCTAAAAGCTACCATGAAAGCAGTGTATTTTGTATTTATTAATCATTACAACAGCTACTTACACATGAAAATATAATGCGTATATATTCCAATACATTATTTATATTGTATATTGTCCTTAATAATACTTGATACAAACATAAATTCTAGGACTCCTTAAAGTGACTCTAAGGGTTCCCAGGGGTTCAACACCTCAATTATAAATATAGTTACTCTTCTAACTTCTAAAGAGGAAATGACTCTTTCAGAAGATATTTAAAGGGAGGGCTGTTAGAAAGCACCTTGAAAAAAACATACAGAATAAGATCTTTGATATGTCATGTTCCATAGAACAAAAGAAGCAAAAGCTAGGAAGATAGCTTTTGAATTTCCAGCACTAACTTTAGGTGTTATGCTTCTGCCATTTAGCCACCCTATGGATACTAATTTTTTAATGGATCAATGGAATTTGATAAAATTCCTAATCACCACAAAAATGAGTATGTTCCTATAGCACATAGCCCTTAACCAGTATAATCACTGCACATTAGCTATAGTGAAATATGTTTGAGAATTCTTATTTAGTAAAACTATATTAAGTAAAATATGGAGTACATGATATACAACCTGATTTAATTTTTATAGATTAATAAATATTGAGCTATCATACATAATCTAAAATCATGTGTTCTCTTTTTATTCAGATGTGTAAAATATTCAAATAATTGGATATGTATTAAAAGTTATTTCTAGCTTCATTTTCCTTTTTGATTTAGAGCAAGCAATGGTTTGTAAAAGATTCTCCAATTCACATCTTAAAATACAATACATAATTCTAGTGTAAATTATAGTCCTTGCTTCACTAAATAGTGTGGAAAAAACATACTGTATCTCAGTAATTATTTCTCAGTAATCCTCCACTGTTCCTATTTTTCCTTGGACTCTACTCATCCTGATGTAATTACATTTGGTTTGTAATCTAAAGACCCGATGTTTTCACTGGGTGAGAAAAAATGAAAGGATCAACCTCACACCTAAGCCAAACTAGCCTCTGCAGATAGCAAACATTAGAATAAACAAAGATAAACTCCACATAGGAAGCTCCAAGGCCATGCATCCCTAGGTGGAATACTTTTGAGATTTTCCTGGGTGCCTAGGTTAAAAAAAAGGTCCATGGTAAAGAAAAATACACAAGTTACAGAGTGATCCCCATCAAGCAAACAGGAGATCTGATAACCTCTCCTAGTATGCCTAGAGAGATCTTTGAAAATCAAAGGGCAAACTACTCACATAAATTCAACTGCCCTGACAATATGCAATTGACCTGCCAACATCTTATGGCTACACACCTATGCAGACCTTCTAAAAGGGCAAAATCAAAGGTTCTACTCTCTGTCTTGTTCTGTACCACAGGCTTACATTCTTCATGTAGTGTAACACCTTCCTTCACCCCAAAAGACCCCAATGCCTCTCCCCGAGCCCACCACCAAGCCCACTCTGCTTGAATTTGCATACAGGTGCAATTCATACATGTGGTGGGAATCCTTCATCCAAATGCAAATTATTTTGCAAGATCAAAATTCTTCTGCTATGGACTGTAGGGGCCAGCCTCTAAGAAAATTTGCATTTTGACTGGTAACACAGGCACCACCACGGGTTTTAGAAATAAAAGCACAAAGAGATCATTACGAAATCAAATTAACAAACAAATGAGATACAAATATACTCTATTAACCGTCTACATTTTTGAAACAGGAAGAAACTAGAATTTAGAATGTTGAAATGCATCCATTTGAAAATAGGGCAAAAAGAATTTTAATGAATTACAACATTGCTTAAGATGCAGACTAGATAATTAGAGTCTCCATTACTGTAACTCAGTGGAAAGCTGACTTGATTTAGCCCTTTCAAATGATTTATTAAAGGAAATGATTGTATTTCGAAGTAAGGGTTCCATACTGCTTATTGTTTAAGACAGCTAAGTTACACAGAATATTCAAGCTAACATTAGAAAAATTTTAAAACATTTCAACCAAATGTTTTTAAATGACTTGCTAATTTATTTAAAGACAATATTGTTTTATTATAAAAAATGAAACCAGAAATGTTCCCAAAATTTAGTTCCTGTGTTAGTTTGTTTTTTACATCATCCTCCTTAATCCAAATATAGTGACACTGAAAAACCAAGAAATCTAGAGTCAGTATTGTGGACAAGCATGAGGACAACTAAAACAGCTGATAGGAAAAATATCACCCACAATCTGTAAGATAAAGTTGTAAGTACTTTGATTACTGAAATCCACAGTGAGGGCACAAACTTGGACAATAACCAATGTCACATACTCCGACCCCTGGGGTTGATCTGGATCTCCCTTCCCCAACAGACATGTAGGTTCAGATCCTCAAGAGCTTTAGGGTTATGCATTGGCCCTGTGCAGACTTGAGCCACCTCTACACATAGGCTCTAAGTGGTTCAAGGCTTACTGGAAGTAGAGATCCCAAATCAGATCTGCAGAAAATAGGAAGATCAGCCTTAGCAACCACGGGTGATGAATGATGTTCTTTGCTTCTAGGCTTCCAAGTGTGGTTAAAATTGTTTATTGAAAATGATTAGAATTGCTAACATTGTATTCTCATACTATTCTGAAGAAGGCCGTGAGTCTTTTTGAGCAAGAAAAGTCTCCCTCCTGCTGCTGCTCCTGCCAGGCCCCACCCCAACCAAGTGCCTGACCTTTGAACCCTAGTAGGAACTATAAGCTAAATTAGCTGAGACACTCTATTTGAAATCATTTAATGTGATTACTGGCACATGAAAGTCACCTATTGGCCTCTCTTCCTCTCTCTTTCCCACCTTCCGTTCCTGCGTTTCTGAAACCAGAGCAGAAATTTGCCATGTGTGCACTTGAGTGAAGGTCCTGTTCACATATAACTGTAATTATAAAAGTCTTTCTTATCACAAAGACTTAAAACGCTTATCTTTATCAGAAGAAAGGAAAAAAAAAAACTTACCGCACCCCTGCTTCTTTAACTCTTCTCCATTCTAACAGTAAAACTTCCATTCACTGATGTCACAGAGAGCCAACAACTAAGCTTCAGCAAACTGTACTATATTAATGCTTACTCTAAAGAACATGGCATTTTGTATTTTCCCATTCAGTTCGTCCCTGGGGTCAACATTGGACTCAAAGTTCAGTTATATTTCAAGGTGTTTTAGCACTATTGCATGATGTGGTTTATTTAGGAAGTATCAAACTTACTGTCAGACATGTATCAAGAATTCAGTGAAAGTACTTTACCTTCCCACCCTTGTCCATAAAGCTAAATGAAGGTTGGATGTAGCTTATACCCTATGCTTTTTACTCAACTGAAAAAAGATCATAGCATTTACAAACCATTTAAATGCTAAGCCTCTTTATTTTTTGTGTGATTTCAAACTTATGCATAGTTCTTGGTATATAACACAAATTGCTTGCATTCATTCTATGAATTTCAGTAGACATTCGATAGACATTATACAGTGCCTTTTAGGCAAAGTACTATGAACAGTACCATAGTGAGGCTGAGGGGCCATGTAGTATTGTAATTAACAGAGCAGGCTCAGGAATAACCTCGAGCAAGTTACTTACATGTTCCTCAGTTTCCTCATCTATAAATTGGGCATAATTACCCAATAGTATCTACCTCATAGGATTGTTGTAAGGAATAAATGGGGCAGATCATATGAAGTCCTCAGAAAAGTGACACACATTAAGCATTTGTGGAGTGATAATTATTTTGATGTTTCCAGGAGCTAGTGGAGGATTCTTAACCAGGGGTTGATGGACTTCTCAGGTCTATAGATGGATTTAGAGTGTCCAAACTCCTTGAAATTATTGGAAAAATGTGGAGCACTTTGTATAGAGATAAAGTTTAGTTTTCATCACATTCTCAAAGGGGGTATGTGCAAAAAAGATTAAGATCCACTGAACTAGGGCTACAGAGATACAAGAAAGAAATTTTGTCCACAAAAACCTCACAATCTAACAGAGGAAATGGACATTTAGGGGCAATAAAATATGATATAAGTAGAAATCAGTCCAAGATGTAATGGGACACATAGAAGAGCCACCTGAGGGGAGTGATGCAATAAGAAAAGCTCCCTAGAGCAGGTGGCATTTAAGAGAAGTTCTGAAGTATGAATGTGACTTAGTCAGATGGAAAAGGGGAGTGAGAGTGATCCATGCATAGGGAGAGTCATGTGCAAAAGTACAAGCAAATTGTTGAACATGAGTCAGCTAAGGAGAAAACTGCTAGAGGTAAGGAAGCTAAAAGCAGTTAGGAGGCTACTGAATTAGCCACAAAGTAAAGCAATCAATACTTCAACCAAGACAGTGGTCTAGGTTTCAGGTTAGCAGGTAAGCTTGGCTCCTTTCTTATGCTTCAGGGACTCATGATTCCATCAATTAATTATTGTAGATATGTACTATGATATGATTCCTAGCATATACCTAAGCATATTATTCCTATTATCCATAACTACTAGCTGTGGTCACTGATATTCATGTCAGAATTAGAAAAACCTATTGAGGAAAAAAGAGAAAAAATCTAAAAGCTAACTTATTTATGAAAAAGCATTTCCAATTCCATTTGTTCCTGAAATCCAGTTGGAATACCCTAAATTTTCCTTGTGCATGCAACATAAAGGGTATCTATGATCATTTTGGCAGTGGTGACTAGTTTTACATATTCTGTAGCTAACCATAATCGATTCTGTAGCTTCCTAATGATCTACCCAGAGGAGTTATTATTCCTGATGGCAATTAATCAAAATTAAAACAGACTGCATAGAATGAAGCAAATTTAAACATCCAGCCTCAGTTAGGAACGCCTGCACATTAAGATTAATCATGGGCCCTGCTTGAATGTGACAGGTATATCAATATCATAGAGCAAAGAGAAGAGTAACATTTTCTAGCAGAATTCCAAGTGTGTTTCCAGTAACCAAACAACCCTGAAGAAGCGGAGATATGCTATTTTCCCAGTAAATAATTCAAAATAGTTTTTAAAGGAAACTCAGTGAGCTATAAGAAAATACACACAGATAATTCCATGAAATCAGGAAAACAACATACAAACAAAATGAGAAGTTTAACAGACATATAGAAACTATTAAAAAGAACCAGAGATGAAGAATAAAATAAAAAATGCAATAGAAAATATCAACAGCAGGCTTGATTAAGCAGAATAAAGAAGCTGTGTAATCAAAGACACATTTAAAATGATCAAGTCGGTGAACAAAGAAAAAAGAATGAAAAGGAGTGAATTATAGATACCATCAAGAAAAACAAGCTATGCTTTCTTTAGTGGAGTACCAGCAGGAGAAGAGAGGGAGAAAGGAGAAGAAAAAAATTGTTTAAAGAAGTAATGGCTGTGAATTTCCTAAATCTGGAAGAGATTTGGATGTTCAAGTTCATGAAGCTCATAAGTCACCAAAAAGATCTTCGCCAAGACAGATTATAATTAAGGTGTCTGAAAGAAAAGGCAAAGAACGAAATTTAAAACCAGCAAAGAGAAAAAATACTTCACATACAAAGGAACCCCCATGAGACTATCAGTGAATTGCTCGGCAGAAGCCTTGTATGTCAGGAAAGAATAAGATGATGTATCCAAAGCACTGAAAAGAAAAATGCTGACCAAGGATACTTTAACCAGCAAAGATGTCCAGAAGACTTTCCCAGACAAAAGCTGAGAGAGTTCAATACCACTTGACCTGCCTTATGAGAAATGCTAAAAGAGTTCATCATGCAGAAATGAAAGGACACTAATTAGTAACATGGAAGTATTAGACACATTGGTAAAGGTAACTATATAATCAATTCAGAATCATCTAATACTGTAATATGGCGGTGTATTATCACCTTAACTTCAGCATAAAGTTTAAAAGACAAAAGTATTAAAAATAAACCTAGGCTAAAATAATTTGTCAATGAATGCACAATATATACGCAAAGTTATCAGCTTAAAATAGATTGTTATAACTATAAGGTGATTTATGTAAGTCTCATAGGGACCAGAATACAAAAACCTAGAATGGGTTCACCAAGATAAAGAGTAGGGAATCAAAGCATACCACTACAGAAAATTCACAAAGGACAAAGCAAGAGAGAAAGGAACAAAGGAACTACAAAACAGCCAGAAACAATAAGATGACATTAGTAAGTCCTTACCTACTGACAATTACTTTAAATGTAAATAAATTAAATTCTCCAATCTAAAGATGTAGAGTGGCTAAGTAATTAAAAAAGAAAATCCAATTATCTGCTGCCTAAAAGAGACTCACTTCAAGTTTAAAAACACACATAGGTTCAAAGTGAAGGAATGGAAAAAGATATTCCATGCAAATGGAAACCTAAAGAGACCAAGAGTAGCTATACTGATATCAGACAAAATAGACTTTAAGTCAAAAACTGTAATTAGAGACAAAAAAGTCATAATTATAAAAGGGTTAATTCATCAAAAGGACATAACAATTGTAAATACATGTGTACCCAACATTGGAGCACCTAAATATATTAAGCAAATACTAACAGATCTGTGGAGAGAAATAGGCAATGATATAACAATAATCAGTGGGGGTTTCAGTGACCCACTTTCAATACCAGATAGATCACTCAGGTAGAAAATCAGTAAGGAAAATATTGGACTTGAACCATATTTTAGACCAAAGGACCTAAAAGACATTTATAGAACATTCTATCCGACAGCAACAGAATACACATTCTTTTCAAGCTCACAATTACATTCTTCAGGATAGATCATATGTTGGACCACAAAAACAAATCTTAGCAAACTTAAGATTGAAATCATACCAAGTATCTCAAAAATATGTGGAAATTGAACAGGATACTCTTGATTGATTGATTGATTGAATGATTTTTATGGTGACATTGGTTAATGATATCCAGTAAGTTTCAGTTGTATATTTTAACAGTAAGGCCTATATACATTTACATTGTGTGTTCACCTCCCATAGTCAAATTTCTTTCTGTCACCACATACTTGACCCCTTTTACTTCATCTACTTACCCCTTCCACCCTCCCCACTACCCTCTGGTAACCACTAGTCTATTGTCCATGTTCATGAATCTCAAACAGCATACTCTTGAACAACCAATGGGTTAAAGAAGAAATCAAAAGGAATAAAGTGCCTTAAAACAAATGAAAATGGAAGCACAACATACCAAAACTTATGAGATGCAGCAAAAACAGTTCTAAGAGTGGTTTATAGCCATACATGCCTACATTAAGAAAAAAAAGGATCTGAAATAGACAATGTAACTTTAAACCTCAGGGAACATGAAAATAATAAATGAAGCCCAAAGTTAGCAAGTTTCTCAATTGTAAACTGAAACCTGAAAAGTTTGCTGTGGTAGTGATATTATAGAATTTGTGTATTTGAAAGATCATTGACTAAAGGAAAGAGAAAGGATTGAAGGGGACAATACTGAAGGGAGTCAAGTGATCCAGGTTAGAGATGATGACAGTTGGAACCAGGGTGGTGGCAATAGGGCTAGAGAGAAGTGGATACCTTTTCAATATGATTATGAAGTAGAATTAAGATAATTTGGTAATTGGCAGAAAAAGGGGGAAAGGAGGGTATAGAAAGAATGATGTCTTACTCTGTTTTTCCTCCAGAAACAGATTTCAAGGCAAGGATTCAAGTGCAAGTTGTTCTATGGAGAAGAACAGGGAATATGCATAGGACAGTGAAGAAGTGATATGGAGTAAAGGTAGCCAGGAAAGAGTGGTTTATCAAGTCAACTGTTCTATGAATGTCATAGAGAAATCCTTGGAAATAGTATAAAATAAATGCTTCAAAGTTATCCTGCCCAAGAGGTTGAAGAGCTGGGGAATTTATAACCAATTCCCATGAGTCATTGGCTGATTGGTTTAATTCCACAGCATTTCCAGCCCACCATGCCTAAGGCAGGACAGTATTCTTTGCTTCCCAAAAGGATCTCAGGCAAAGAAGATAGAGATACAGACCACTGGAACTGGGCAGGAACACATGGTCAGGCCCAAAGGACATCTGCTACAGATGAAACCCATCTTTGGTGTGGGAAAATGGAGTAAGGATTAACTGAGATGGGAAACCCAAGATCTAAAGAAATTAGAGGGGTGCTGGAGCATAGAGATTATGAGTTTGATTTTTGACATGATGAAGTTATCTAGTACACAAATATGTGGATATGAGTCTTTGGAGGACTATATGATCTAGAGATACAGATTTAAAATCATCAGCACGTAAATTCATGAGAGTGGCAAAAATCCCATGGATATTGTATAGAGTGAGGAACAAAGATGGCCAAGGGTGGAAACCAAAGAACACCAATATTTAAGGGACAGTGAGAAGAGGAGAAACTGCAAAGAAAAATGAGAAGACATAGTAGAGACTTCTGAGGAAAACCAGAAGTTCTGGGTGTCTAGAAACCAAGAAGAGAACATTTTAAGAAGTCCTAAATAAAAAATGTGTCACATGCTGCTGAGAAGGCAAGAAAATAAAAGGACAAGAAAATGGTATTTGAATCAGCAACAAGCAAGCCTTCAATGATCCTGGAGTGTCAGGTTAAGAGATTCTGTTGCATTCTATACATATGTGTGAGCCATTGTGGACAGCAAATATAAGTGTATTTTTATCTATATAGATATCTATAGATAACTCAGGAAGTTTAATTGAGAGAGGGAAGAGTGAGAAAGAATAAAAACTGAAGTTATAGTGCCTATAAAATACTGTATAAAGCATATTATAATGATTTTCAAAAACTAAAGGTAACTAATAGGTTAAAGAAGGAGTTTTTGGGAAAGGAAGAATTGTTTGTTAATAGAAAATGAAAGAGACTTTAAAATTTTGAAGGGAAAGAGCTAAAGAAGAGAATGAAACATGAAGGTATGGGAAAAATGATTAAAAGGCATAGCCATCTCTAGAAGACAGAAAGGGATCAAATTCAGAGATGGCAAGGAGCTGTTTAAACAGACGTGGACTTGTTCCTTCGTTGCAAGTGGGAAGAAGAAAAGTGTTGGGTACGGATTAAGGCTGATTTGTAGATTGGGTGGCAAGAAATTAATTACGAAGGTATCTGTATATTTTCTCTGTGAATTAAGAGTTGAAGAGGGGAGATTGGTGATGCCACAGGATTAAGAAGTTTATGGATAGAATGAAATGCCTCTGCAGAGAATTGAGAGAAAGGTAACTAAGTAAACTGTTGTGTGATTTCATCCACAGTGCTCAGCTGCCCAGGTGTGAACCCAGAAACTAAATAGTTGGACTTATTCAAGTTTGTGTTTCAACAATCGCGTGAAAGTAAAGGATGATGAGCAAGAGAGCTGCAAAGTGATGGAGGTGATGACAGTAGAAAATCTAAGCAGCCTAGAGAAGAATTAAAGACAAGATGGAAATCAATGACAGGAATGGCGTTCTAGGTTCCAGTCTAGGGATTCTATTTCCAGGGTTTGAGGTAAGGAAACAGCATGCTACAAGGGAGACTAGTCACAGACAGGAACCTGTGTGAATTGATGAAAGTTGACAGGTATTGACTAGTTTGTCACAATAGAAGGATAAAATAGGAGGTAGCTCAGAAACCAGAGTGAGGGAAGAAAACAGGCAGCCATGGCTGATATGAGATATGGGTGGACCATAGTCTAACCTAAGAGCTAATTCAATGATCATGGTCTGCCCAATCTTCTGTTCCTCTGTTAGGGGTTAAATTGGGCCATGAAAAAGATATGTTGAAATCCTAACACCTGCTTCCTGTGGATGTGACCTTATTTGGAGAGGAAGTCTTTACAGATGTAATCAAGTTAAGATGAGGGCATTTGGGGGGCCCTAAGTCAATATGACTGTCCTTATAAGAAGAGGAAAAGACACTCAGATAAAAGATACACAGGGATACACCATGTGACAATAAAGCAGATATTGGAGTGCTATGTCTACAAACCAAGGGATGCCAAGGATTGCTGGGAACAGCAGAGGCTTAGAGAAAGGCATGAAACATATTTTCCCCTAGAGCCTTCAGAGAAAGCATGGCCCTGCCAATAACTTGCTTTTAGACTTCTAGCATCCAGAACTGGAGAGGAGTTCTGCTGTTTAAGGCTACCCTGTCTGTGGTATTTTGTTACAGAAGCCGTAGGAAACTAATACATCCAGTAAGCTTATATATGACTTGGCCTGGTCATGGGTACATTCCTAATATCAGGGGCACCTACAGATGTCAGACTGTGGTCGATATTACTGGGGCAAACCTTCAGTTCTAGAAATTGAACATTTTAATTCTCATTATTGTTTTCAACTCTCATTCACCTATATAGTAATTCACTGCTCTTACTAAGTAAAGATGTCCAAAGGTTAAGTTCATTCAATTAAAAGAGAACTAAAAAAAGGCAAAATGCCTTGTATGTAAATTTAGATGCATTAGGATATTTTAGACTAGAGTTAATGACAGTGCCAGAATATCTGGTGTTCACTACATTTTCACTTTCAAAAAGAAGTCAATGCACTCTTTTCTGGTAATAGTACGTGCCCATTTTGTGTCCTAGAACTTTTTTTCACAGTAATGTTGACACACAGTGATTTAATGTTCCCATCTCTACTGATTGACTTGGCACAAGGGTTATATGCCAACAAATAAGACGGATATATGTGACCTCTCTCTCTTTCTCTCTCTCTCTCTCTCTCTCTCTCTCTCTCACACACACACACACACACACACACACACACACACACAGATATACACACAGAAAACAGAAAATGGATCATTGTTCTTTATATGAATAATATTGAAAACAATAGTTTAATTAATTAATTGATTGATTGATTATACCCTACAAACGTTCCCAAAAGGCTCAAAGTCGGATAACCTTATTAATCGAAGAAAGATTTGATGAAAATTAGAGATTTTCTATTGCATTCGAATTCTGCTAAGCTTTCAGCTTTACATGAATTTTTAAAAACTTAAGTAATAAACAGTTTATGTAAGTCAGGGAGGCAAACACAACTGGCCTCAGGAACTGAACAGGTAATAAAAATAACTGAAGTTAGCCAGATTGTATTCTTGGGACCAACTCTGTTTACATATTAACACCCAGCTTCATTTCCAACCAAGAAATGTGTTTTCCACCATTTTTCTTGATACTTCCTACTCAATCTACCTTTCATTTTCTCATTTACATAGAGGTACAGCTATAAAATCGTTTCAGCGTTCTATGAAGTCTGAAAAGAGTAACAAAGCAGTGCCAATCTGAACGAGAGGAGCACTGGGGCCCCCATGCTGAGGAGAACATAGCAGGGGCAGAGGAGGCGCAGGCTTCACAGAGGGGAGTACGCCTTCTTTGGTTCCAGCTTGTCAGACCCAAGTAGGGATGTTCCTAGATAGCCCAGTTTTTAAAGGGATTTTATATTAAATCTCTATATTTCTAAATGTTAGAAACTAATTTCTTTTTTCTTTTCTTTTCTTTTTTTTTTTTTTTTTTTATGCACAATGATGGCCAAAAACAGTTTAGGGTCAAACAAAATGTGTTTGAAAGCAGATTTAGCCAACAGACTGTTAATTTACAACTGTTGCTAATTTTTGCATTTTTTAAAATTGTGGTAGATATACATAACATAAAATTTACCATATTAATGATATTTCAGTGTGCACTTCAGTGGCATAAATCATGTTCACAATGGTGTACAACCATCGCCACCAGCCATTTTCAGGATATTGTCATCATCCTAAGCAGAAATCCTGTACTCATTAATTTGACCTATATTTTTATTAATGAATTAAAAATGGATAGCTTTAAAATAAAAATGTCCCAAACAGTTACTATATTTTTTTTGTTTCAAAAAAATAAAAACCTTTAGGCTTCAGTGTTAAGCTAAGTGCTTACCTTCATTCTAAAACTTTCAGGAGTAAATTCTCTGCCGGACATACAAGCCTCTCCAGAAATCTTTTATCTCATCAACTCTCAGCCTCAGCTAGCTTTCTGCATCCATCACTCTATCTGACCCAACTCTGGACCTCATTATGCCCTTGAAAATGGCTGCTCTGTGCTCAACAAACTTCTGTACTCTCTACCTCTGCTCCCCCACTCTTTCCACCTCTTTGCCTCAATGAAACCTAAGGCCTATCTGAGAACATCATTTCTCCTACAGCCCTCTTAAGTGCAAACTTATTATTCTCACCTCAGGTTTGGTAGTTGGGTCAATGTTTGCCTACTTTCAGACACTAAACCTGCTCTTTCTAGTAAGTATCCCCTCTCTTTTGAGACTCATCATTCAGCTAAGTTATACTTTACTCCTCTTCATTATTGTCATCTGCTGTCATTTCATTCACTTGAGATTTCAACACCTGACTTCCAATCTTCCGGTCTACCTTATTTACCTCCTGTCATCATTTTACACAACTTCAACATAGACTAGATGAACCATCCAAAATGCTAAGCTGTTGGTGCATTGAACTCTCTGCCTTGGCAACCTATAAAATCACAAGATTAGACATCCTATTCTCAAATAAAACTATTTTACTTTTAGCTTATTCAATCTATCGCCCCACTCTTCCACCATCTTTCATTTTGTTAAGATTTACTCAATCCACAACTCCATGATTCCTCTTTGCCAGTCAACCTCACTTGCCTTTACTTCTCTGTTTATTTAGGTACTTACAGCCCTTAGTTGTCTCTGATATAGCTTATATAAAATAATTGTTCTGTTAACTGAATACCACTCTGTAATTGCAAAAAATAAAATATAAATAAAATGAAGCTGTTTGGACATTCCAAATACTTTATATTAAAAAAAAATCATGCTGTACTTGGACTAAAAAAGACCTTAACTATAATAACCTCATATTTCAGGAGAAGGAATTGTATTTTTGACTTATCATAACTATAGGGTGATATGTTCGCTAATGTTTTAAAGCAGGATTTGGTCAACTCTGTCTGGCAGGCCAAATGTGGCTGGCCACCTAGTTTTGTTAATAAAGTATATTGGAACACAGCCATAGTCATTCATTTATATATTGGCTATATCTATTTTTGCACAACAGCAGCAGCGTTAAGTAGTTGTGACAGAGAATATGGCCTGCAAGCCTAAAATATTTGCTCTCTGGCCCTTTACAGATGTTTCTAATTCCTACTTTAACGTATCAAAAAGTAGGTTTTCTTTATATATCTTTTTCTGATTTGTTTTTTCTTTTTATTGAGGCACACATATGTTAGAGGCATAAAAAGCACCGATCTTTAGTGTCCTGCTTGATAAACTTTTACATAGTTATATACACATGTAGGCATTACTTAATGAATATATTGAACATGTCAAGTATTCTAGGAGATTCTCTCCTGGCCATTTCCAGTCAACTCCTCATGGCCAAATAACTACTTCTCCAATAAATTTGCCTATTCTTGAGCTAACTTCATACAAATGGAAATCATACAACACATACCTTTTTTTGCTGTCTTCTTTTGCTCAATATGTCTGTTCTTTTGTTTCTGTGTAGTATTCCATCAGGTGAAAATTTCATAAGATATTTATCCAACCTCTATTAATGGACATTTAAATAGTTTCCAGTTTGGGGGCATGAACATTCTTGTATATGCCTTTTTATGGGCATATACACACTCATTTCTTTTGAGTGTATATCTAGGGGTGGGTTTGCTAGACATATTAGCTTAATAAGTAGTGACAGTTCTCCATAGTGATTATACCAATGTACATACCCACCGAATATGCGAGAATTTCAACTGTTCCATTTTTCTACCAAGACTTGTAATTATTACTATTTTAATTTTAGACATTCTTGTGGGTTCATAGAGGTATCTAATTGTGGTTGTATTTTGTATTTCCCTGATACACATCTTTTCATATGCGTAATGGCAATGCACAGCCTCTATTGTGAGGTGCCTGTTCAAGTTTTTTGCCCATTTTTTAAATAGGAAAAAATATATCTTTCATTGGATATATACATTATGAATATCTTCTACCAGCATTTGGTTTCTTTTAAGCTTAGCATTTTCATGTCCTGTGGAAGAAATATTTGCCTACTCCAAGGTCATAAATATGTCCTATATTTTCTCTGTACATTTATGACTGTGATATATAATAAATTATTTTTTGTATATGGTGTGATTTAGAAGTCAATGGTCATTTTTTCCCCATGTATATATATAATTTCCCTGACACCATATATTTGGAAAAAAATAAACCCACTTTCATTTCCCCACAAAATTGTAGTGGTTTCTTCATTATAAATCAAGTAATTCTATAGGTCTGAGTTTATTTCTGACTCTGTTCTGTTCGTTTGGTCTATAATTTATGTAGTCTGATGTAAGTACCACACTGTGTTAATTACTGTAGCTCTTAAAATCTGGTAGTATAAAATCTCCACTTTAGTTTTCCTTCTTTGGGATTTTTTTTGACTAATAGGTCCTTTGCATTTCCATTTAATTTTATACTCAGCCTAGCTATGTCACATCAATTTTAGAATCAGCTTGACTAATTTTTTGTACAAAAAAAAAAAACCTGGAATTTTGTTCGGGATTACATTTCCTCTATAGATCAATTTTTGGAAAATCAACAACTTTACAGCATTCAGTTTTCCAAAGTAAACACAAGGTATACATCTTAACTTAGGTCTTTTAAAATTTGCAGAACAGTTTGGTGATGGACAGAGGGAAGGGGGCTTTGGGGACTGGGAGAATTGGGTGAAGGATTAAAGAAGTACAAATTAGTAGTTGGTATTTTGGCACAGGGATGGGGAGCACAGCAGAGGGAATGCAGTTAGTATTAATATGATGGCTAAGTGGAGGGCCAGAGGAGGGAGGGAGCAATTGAGGGAATCATTGTATGAACAATATAGATGTCTAACCAATGTACTGTATACTTGAAACTAATGTAAATAAATAAATTTATTTTAACAAAAAAGAGGGGGAGCAAATTTTAGCCTTTAGTTCTTTTTCTCATCTGTCATACCATACCTTTTAGCTGAGAGCACTACATTCAAACCTCCCCTTCTCAAAATGATCTGCCCTCCTTCCCTCTTCCAACCCCTCCTGCCCCTGTTAAAATCTCCTTCAACCGACTAGAAAAGCTAGCATAAAGAACTTTCCTGTAAGTTATTATTGTCTAATAGTAGATCAATACAATGTCTTCTTGGATAGTCTGCATTTTAGTTAGAAAAATATATATTGTAATCTAAAGGGATGAGTCCTAACTAGGGAAGCTTGGCTGTTATTTATTGGTTGAGGTGGTAAGATACCAGAAGGGAGGATTTTCCACCGAAATACCTTCTTGGGTGGCTAATTATCCAACCTATACCTAAAGCTATCCTTGAGTAAAGTTATTTATCTAATGTAGAACTGTTGGTAACTGTAATGGTTAATTTTATACATCAATTTGGGCTATGAGTTGCCAGATATTTGGTCAAACAGTATTCTGGATGTTTTTGTGAAGTCAATTTTTGGATGAGAATAACATTTAAATCAATAGACTGAGTAAAGCAGATTGCCCTCCCTAATGTGGACCTCATCCAATCAGTTGAAGACCTATATAGCACAAAAAGGCTGACTCTTCCTGCAATAAGAGAGAATTCCCCCTGCCTGACTGCCTGCACACTGGGACATTGTTTTTTTCCCTGCCTTAGGACTCTAACTGAAACATCAGCTCTTCCTAGGTCTCGAGCCTCCTGGAACCACACCACTGGCTCTCCAGCTTGCTGACTGCAAATCATGGAACTTGTTAGCTTCTGTAATTGAAGTGTACGTACGTACGTACGTATGTATGTATGTATGTATGTATGTATGTATGTATGTATGTATCTTCTATCTCCTATTGGTTCTGTTTCTTTGGAAAACCCTGGCTAATCCACTAACCCATAACATTAGAATTATACCCTATATGTGAACATCACACTTTTCCAGGGTCTAAACAGTTGATAGCCATCCCAACCCCTACAACAAACTGAAAAAAATTTACAAGCAGAAGCACTGGCAAAAAAAAAAAAAAAAAAAAGCCACGGTACACTAAAGAAGCAAATTGTTAAAGGCTTATCCTGAGAAAAAAGGAGAGAATAAGGCTGGAGGCATCACTCTGCCTGACTTCAAATTATACTACAAAGTGACAGTAATCAAAACGGCATGGTATTGGCAGAAAAACAAACACATGGACCAATGGAACAGAATCAGAGTCCAAAAGTAAACATATACTTATATAGGCAAATAATTTTTGACAAAAAAGCCAAAAACATACAGTGGAGAAAGGAAAGCCTCTTCAATAAATGGTGCTGGGAAAACTGGAAAGCCACCTGCAAAAGAATGAAACTAGACTGTTGTCTATCACCACAAAAATTAACTCAAAATGAAATACAAAACCTGAAACAATAAAATGCATAGAAGAAAACATAGAACTAAACTCAAGGACTTGGACTTAAAAGGATTTTATGAATTTGACCTCAAAGCAAGGGAAGTAAAAGCAAAAATAAATGAATGGGACTACATCAAACTAAAAAGCTTCTGCTCAGCAAAAGAAACTGTCAACAAGAAAGAGACAACCATCAGAATGGGAAAATATATTTGCAAGCAACACCTCTGATAAGGGCCTAATATCCAAAATATACAAAGAACTCATACGACTCAATAACAACAAAAAAACAAATGATCCAATCAAAAAATGGGCAGAGACCTGAAAGACACTTTCCCTAGAGGACATACAAATGGCCAACAAATATATGAAAAGATGTCAACATCACTAGCTATTAGGGAAATGCAAATCAAAACCACAATGAGATACCATCTCACACCTGTTAGAATAGCTATTATCAACAGGACAAGTAATAACATGTTGGAGAGGATGCAGAGAGAAAGGAATCCTCATACACTGCTGGTGGGATTGCAAATTGGTATATCCACTATGGAAAAGAGTATGGAGGTTTCTCAAAAAACTAAGAATTGATCTACCATATGATCCAGGACTTGAAAACCCATATCCGAAAAGGTACTTGTACACCGATGTTCATAGCAGCATTATTCACAGTGGTCAGGACATAGAAGCAACTGAAGTGTCCTATGATAGATGATTGGCTAAAGTAGCTGTGGCACATATATACAATGAATATTACTCAGCCATAAGAATAGATGAAATACTTCCATTTGTGACAACATAGATGGACCTCGAGATAATCATCCTAAGCAAATAAGCCAGACAGAAAAAGTTGAAAATCATATGATATCACTTATATGTGGGATATAAACCTAAAAGCAACAAATAAATAGGATAAACAGAGACACATGGCAACAGACTAGTGGTTACCAGAGAGTGGGGGCGAGGTGGGAAGGGAGAGGTAGACAGGGTAAAAGGGTCAAATATGTAGTGGCAGAAAGAAATCTAACTATAGGAGGTGAACACACAATATAAATATATATATATGCCTTACTGTTAAAATGTACAACTGAAACTTATCGGATTTTATTAACCAATGTCACCAGAGAAAATAAATTAATTAAAAAATAATGGTAAAAAATAAAGTTTTTATTAGAGGTAAAAAAAATTATTGAAGGATTAATATTGTTGGTTTGTTTACTGACCATAAGTAAATAAATGTTGAAGATATAGCCAAGAAAGGCCACAGACAACAGAAGGAGTGATGGAGATGAAATACAACTGTGTTGGTAAGCCCCAGGCCACCTGAGGGATGAAAGAATTTCAACGAAATATGGGATATGGAAAAGAAACACAACTTGCAACTAGAGTAGATAAGATGTCTGGGGTTACTGAAATCTAACTAATCCCTATATCCACCATGGGCACTGAGAATATATTGACTGAGCTCATAATGAAGATCTTGAGTTATTATGCAAGCATAACCTTCTTGAGTAGGTTTGTATTTTGGTATTTATCATATGGTATTGTAATTAATACTTTGGCCTCTCTTACTGCCTAACAAACTACCCAAAACAGTGATTTAAAACAACAATGTACTGTTCTCATAATTCTGTGTTGTCAATCTGAGTGATCCTTCTGCTGGATTCGTCTGGGATCAATCATGTAACTGTAACCATCTGACACTCCTACTGAAGTCCAAGATAGCTTCAGTCACATGCTTGGGACCCTAGCCTTGGCAGGACACCTCCACTTTCCCCAGAGTCCCTTTCATCCTACACTGTTAGACTAGCTTCTTCCCAAGACTTTGCTCTCAAGGTTTCAGGTGATCAAACCCCAAGAGTGGCACTTAGATCAAGCCTCTGCTTGGGTCATGCTTTCTAACATGCCATTGGTCAAAGTAAGTCATTGACCAAATCCAGAGTCAATGGATGCAGGTCCACATAAAGGCAACAATATCAATGATTTACCCTAAGAATCTACCACATCCACTGTGAATTTAAGGATTTAAATATCAATAGCATTCTCATCACTTAGTACTTGCCTGGCACGCCTAGTGCATAATTCACATCTGTGCAGTGGTACTACTTAGGGAGAATTTTAGACATTTTAGATAATATTTTGTGTGTTCTACTGAAATACAGCCTAAGCATGCACATGTCAAATTACATGTTGTTTTATGATAAATTTTGTGTCTTGTAGTTCTCCTGTATATTGTACTTTGAGATTATGTTGATTTTTTAAAAAATTAAGTGTGTATTAGGTTATATTATCTATGAATTTTCTTTCGAGATAGTAATGTTACATTACAAAACACTTGTTACAACAAGGCCGTGTTTTGGGTCTGGCATTTGCGAAATTAATGATTTAAGTTTGAGTGTTTAAGAACAGACTTCAGTTATTTATGAACCCTTATGTCCCAGATGAAATGTTACTAAATTGTTTAATTATTATTGTTCATTTTGATCTCTGTTGTGAGAATGTGGAGCAGGAAGGCGAAGGGGTCATTTATGCTCACAAAGCAGTGAAAAATCACCAAAAGTTCATACTTTATTCTGCTAGACCCAACACTTCTCCAGCACCCTAAACTGCTTCAACCACTCTCCTTGGCATGGCGAATTTGCTTATAGAATTTTGTTCGAATTGTGAATTTATTATACAACAATATACACAGGATTCTTTTCTAGCTTGAGGGTGTAACCGAACAGATGGTGCAGTTCCTGAGCCCAGCAGCTGGAGGGGACCGAGGCTGCACACGGCACACAGTAGGAGCACCATAAACGTTGATTGACTGAGTTCATTGCGGCGGTTGACGCGAAGCCATCCACTCCCCAGGCAGTATCCTTATCTCTTTCCAAGCCCACACCCCTGGCCCGGGCGGCGGTGAGCTCGGAGCAGATGGTGAGTCCCGGATGCCAGGTGTGCTGCACGCCCAGCACGGTCTGGGTCGCTAAGGTCTTTGGTCCCTGCCCCACCCAAACCCTCCCCTCCCCTCCCCACGAGCTGCCTGCCACCATCTGCGCCACGCGTGATGTAGGACCGCGGCGCGACGCCGAGAGGGGAGGGCTGGGAACTGGGAGATCCGGTGCTGCCACCCCCACGCACCCGCCACTCCTCCCTGCCCCGCGTCGGTGCTGTCTCCGCGCCTTCCTACCTCTCTCTTTGCAATCAGGCGCC
This sequence comes from Eonycteris spelaea, assembly GCA_003508835.1. Taxonomy (NCBI): domain Eukaryota; kingdom Metazoa; phylum Chordata; class Mammalia; order Chiroptera; family Pteropodidae; genus Eonycteris; species Eonycteris spelaea. The sequence continues at coordinate 9,697,656 of PUFA01000044.1, forward strand.
TTTCTTCCTCTCCTCTCATCCTCCCTTTCACTTATCTGACATCTTGCTTTTGCTTCCTCTGCCCACTCCCAAGTGGGTTCTCCTCTCCGCAGACGCACCGCTCAGCCCGCCCTCGCACACCCTCCAGTTGTAGGTCAACTGGTTTGCTAACGTGGGCTTAGGTTTGCTCTTGTTTAAGGGCTTTTCCATAAGTGAAATCAGCCGCTTTCCCCACGGGACTCCAACTGTAATTGCTTCTATTCAGCTGTTGGGTTGGGGGTGGGGATCCCGTGGGGTGTGTTCATCCACACCGCGTGCTGGGGTCACTGGGAAGGCTTTGGGAGCCCGGGGTTGGTGTAGGCAGCCCCATCCGGACACTTATAGAAAGGCAGAGACAGACAAATGCACGGGAACAGAGCGAGCCGAGCCCCTCCACAAAGCTTTGCTTCTAGGGAACCACATGCCTTGGGGCGCAGCCTCTAACAGTTATTCACCTGCTGTAAACTACCGCCTCTCAAAACCTGAAACCAGGGTGGAATCACTGGGGCGTCGGGTACACTCCTTGGCAAGTTCGCCCGGCACCCTAGGGCGCCTCTGGTGCTCTCGCGGACCCGCAGGACACCCGCCCCCCTCCCCTTTCCGGCCTTTTCCCGCCACGAGCGAAAGGGCGAGGGTTGGGCAGCCAGGTATTCTTCCTCCTCCCATAGTCCTCGGGGAGGGGAAGCGTGAGGATTCGGGTGCAACCAATTGTGAACCTCCCTTCCCCCTGTGGCTTTTTCTTGCCCCCGCCTCTGCGCTCACACGCCCGGCTCTGCCCTCCTGAAAGAGCCCAGGCAGCTGCACACTCAGCGAGGCCTCAGCTTGCAGCGACCAGAGAGGGTGCCTAGCCAGGGTCCGAATGTCGCATGCTAGCCGGAGCGTGGGGCCCAGATGCACAGCTCTCAGAGCGCTTTTAGGTGTCCAGAGCGCAAGCTGTGGGCACCAACAGAGAAGGGGGACAAGTGACTGGCAGTTCTGGTCAGTGATAGAACTGGGCACCATCGCCCTGGGCCAAGCTGGGTCGGGGCTGGGGAGATGGAAGAACTAAGCACCGAGAAACGACCCCAGTCAGCGCGGGTCAGTTGCAACTTTAAAGGGGGACTAGGAGCTCGCGAGGGCGTCTTCACTTGCCTGAATGTGTGTGCGCGTGTCCGTGTGTCTCAGCTCCTTCCCGGGTCGTAAAGCCTAAAAGGAAGACGGGTGTTAAAGTGTTGCTGACAGGATCGCCTGAAACATGTTTACAGTAGGAAAGACTTTCCTGCAAAAAGCACAGCTTGAGTCGATTCCAATTTATTTCCTCCCAGTAACTGGAATCGAAAGGCGAGGATCGGCCCCCGAGGCTGAGCACTGTTAATCCCGCCGAATTTGCTACCAGCTCCGGGCAAGAGGAGCGGGACCTGCGCCACTGCGTCGCTGAGCTCGGCCAGGAGTCCTGGTCCAAGGAACCATGTTTCAGGAGGAGGGGTGGCCTTTGCTGGTCCTGCAGTAACGCGCGCCGCTTTACTGCACAGCTCTCAGAACCAGAGCTGCTGGCAGAGAAACCGCGTTCTAACTCCGGTTTCGGCAAAATACTGACGCGGTAATTGATAATCTCCCGGGTTCAGTTACTAGATCCAAACGGGAGCTGGCCTCGCTTCCACAGTCTCGGGGAGCTTCTGACAAATGAACAGGAGGCGGCGATCGGCTGCCCTAATCTTCGATTTATGGGGGGAAAAAATAATCAGAATTCGCCGACACACCTTATTTACCGCTGATCGTTTAAAATGCTATCTAAAGAAGGTAGACTAGTGGAAGATGATTGGGGTTCAGTAGCCGGGCAAAGGGGAAAAGAAAGAAGTCGGACGATGCCCACGTTTTCCCACGTCTCCTTGCGGACGCAGGAAGGCTCAGCACTGCCACCTGGCGGCGGCTGCTCCCAGGTTGGGAGTAGGCTGGCTGCAGAGCAAACCTAGGCTCCACGTGGTGGTGCCTGGCCTTGGCTTTGCGAAATGGAACAGAGGCTCCTATTCATGCTTCGAATCTACAGGGCCTAGGCAAACACTCATTTTCTGCTTGTTCTCATCAGAAAATCGAGAGGAAAATAAAATTAGCTGGCACTGGTATTAAGCGCTTACTTTAACCCATCAGGTGCCAGTCGCCAGTTGAGGGGGGTGGAGAGAAAAAAAGTAAAAATTATTAGAAATGCGGGATTCTGTATCCGTTTATACTGAGACTAAAAATATATCGTGGGTTCCATTTTACTCCAGAATCCTATTTTTATATTTTGCAAATAGAATTACTTCCATATTATTTTGATTATTATTTTTCAATACAACTCCCCAAAGGGAAGTCCACTTCCAATACAACTTCATCAGCCCAAAAGGATGAAGTACAAGTTTGTCTACTTGATTGAGAAGTAAGTTAGCCTTGCATAGAGGGTTCTTTTTCATGAAGTGTGGAACCGGTTGACAAACTCCAAAGACATCAGATTTCCCAGGGCTTTTTCCCTGTCTGTGAAAGTAACAGTGAGAGGGTTTTGGGAGTTTTTCTTTCCATCTTTATTTTTATTTGAATTGAATACTTATCAGATCAGCCCAGCTCCTACAATCATAGTTTCTATAACCCAGACAAGGCAAAACCTTGCAAATCAGTGCAAATCCAGATTTGTTAAACTAATTTCCCTTCAGGTTCCCTCCCCCACCTATACTATAGAAATATATTAAGCAGTGTGATAGAATCTTATTTCCATCTATACCCCATACTATTTTATGGATGTGAGATTTTATGTTGTGCAGGTGTGTGAGAGCAGAAGAAATGAATTAGCACATAACACATTACATCAAATAGAATTCCATTATTAATGGAAAATAAAATATTTACCTTAATTCAAAAATTGCTAATTTTAATTCATTATTAATATAGACAATTAGTCTATTATTCTAAAATAAGTTTTGTTTTGTTTTGTAAAATTATCTTGGTTTAAAGAGTAGCATTAAGGATTACTTCATGTACTGCAAAGCCAGCAGAGGGAACACTGAGTACTGATTTAATAGGGGCCACCAAATATCTGGTATTTTGGGAAAAAATGTCAGTAATGGAGAACTGGTTACAAAGCATATGAAATTAGGTAATGAGAACACAGAAATCTTTTCTCATTATGTGGTATTTAGAAGCCTAGAGGCCTAACACATTCCAGTGTGCATATACTTACTCAGTTGGTGAGAGAGATGACATGAATAAAAGGCCATTTGTCAAATGTTTTCTTACATTTTAAGGGATCTAATAACACCTAAGAAGAAATCCACTTCAGAAGTCTAAGCATTTATATACACTATAATAATACTATAAAATCAATGGAAATTACTGTACCATATTTCTTCAATTCTAAAAACTTTTCATTTTCATATCTCTGAATTAGGGATAAGTTCTTCAACTGGAGGATGTCATAGACTTATTTGCAGTTTTTCTTCCTTAGTGGCATATAACAATGATGTTTATTAAAATTTATTGGATTTGTTACAATAAATACATTTAACAATATAAATACACCAGCGACTTTTTCGGGTACACTTTTTAAAATTTGTGCGCTTTGAACATAAACAAAATTACTTTGACTGCTTTGATTCATTTCCACTTTCCCCTATATATTCAGTGGTAGAAGCATAAATGGAAATGTAATCAATTATATTAATACTCACTTCGACTGAATTGTCATAAAATAGCTATACTCTCAAATCATTTTTGGTACAAATCCCAAAATATAGTATTTATCCTTTTTTTATTCCAGTGACAATTTTATTTAAAAAACAGACCTCTTAATTTTTATGCCAGATTGATAACATTTAGGGGTGTGTTTTGGTGTGCTACCAAAAATAAATAAATAAATGCATGATAACACAGCCAACTTTGTTATATGCAAAAAAGGTGCCTGTGAGTTTTTGTTTTCAACATTTTTTCCCCCTTCTAAAAGAAAAAGCATATAACTTGGGTAGCTAACACTGAAAATTTTTTGCTTTTACCCACAAAATCATTCTTGCTTATGGCTGATCCTTAGAGATCAACTCAGATGTCTCCATAGGGTGTTCTTTCCAGTAAAATTCTAAATCTGACAACCTGGGCCTCTCGCCAGCCTACATACTTTAAAAGTCTGACAAGATTAAATAGAAATCTGCTGCCTAGCACTAGTTTGATCTGAATCAAAAGCTGACTTAATTGTGCTGGGTGGGCTCTACTTAAACACCTATTATTGGCCTGTAGAAAAACAGTGTACTATTATGGTGTTAGGGAAGACTAATTTTTACTAGAATTCTAATTTTCATAACCTTGGAACAACAGTAATTTTCGTGGTCATATTAACATGTGTTCTAACTACCTAGGCACCTTTTCTTTGCCACATTCTTCATAGTGCTCTTCACGAAGTTCCTTTTTTAAAAAAATCATTAGGACAGGATTGCCACAATTGTCTGAGGATGGGGTTCACATCCATGATCAGTGATTATTTTTTCTCTTTAGTCACCATCTTTAACAATAGTCTCTTGAACAACAGGCTGCTTCTACTAGGAGTGTATATGGTATTTGAATTATCAAGGGAAGGATAATAGCATCCACTGAGGGCTTACCATACATCTAACTCTTTGAACCCTTAATCCTATATCAAGAAGCTCCTAGTATTCCCTTATCACAGATGAGGAAAACTGAGACTTGGTCACATCCCCAGGGTCACAAAACCCGTAAGAAGGATGAACAGCTAGGTGTAATATAAATCCAGAGGCTCCCTTCTCTTCTACTACCAGTTACCACCTCCCTCTCCAGTTTCTCTTTGCCTTGGCCTTTCAGTTCCATTTGTTCAAGTAACAAACATATAGGAGAAATAGACAGGAGAAAAAATATATAAAGGAAAAGAGAAGGAGTTTTAGGGGTTGAAGGAAGCAGAATGAGGTAATTTTTAACTTTAAAAATGTGAAAAACAAATATTTAGAAAGTAAAATTGATTCCCAACCTTTACTCACCATTATCATCCCATACGAAACTCTATGGAAATTCTCCCATTGAGTCAATTATGGAGCATTGCCTAATGTGTTCCAATGAAAAGCTCCTCTGTTTGGGCTATCCAGGATTTATAGGGGAGTTCAAATCATTAAATAACCATAGTCAACCCCTGTTTGGTTAAGAGAGCAAGTAATTATTGCAAAAATTCCTCTTTTCTACCTTCCACAAACAGCCCAAAAATTGCTCTGAAGGGATTACACAATACATCAACATCTGTGCTGTACCTAGAGTTGTTAAAATAATTGTGATGACAGTGTCTAGGTAGCACTTTCTTAATGGTTTTCAATATCCATTGATTTACTGTTGTAGCTTTCCCTCCCCCTTTTACATCGTTGGCTTTATGAAGGAGCCGGGGAACAGATTTTGCACTAGAGACTGATTCTTTATTCCAATACTGAAAAGAACTAATAAAAATAATCACTTGGCTTTTAAGCAGAAAGCTTCCATTTACAGTATTTCACCCTTACCCCCCCTCTTCCAAGCCCCTTGTTATCTAACATAATGGTTAGAATACATTTCCGTCTCTCCCCTTAATAATTTCATGCATTAACATCCTCTTCACACCACACACACGCACGCGCACATACACACGCACACACAGAGCAAAAGGAGGAAAAAAGAGGCAGCAGAAATCTCAGCTGTACTTCTAGCCCTTTTAAAAAGTTTGCTCTGTAAATTGGAATGAGGTCAGATTTGGAGCTTCTCATTGCACGCGGAGATTATTATTGCATCGGGTTCCAAGCCAATGGGAAGCCCAGGGGAGGGGCTTGGCACGAGGAAGCGTTGGTTACAGCGACTGATTGGCCGCGGCCAAGACTGTGAAAGGATAAAGAGGCGCGAGGCGGAATTGGGGTCTGCTCTAAGCTGCAGCAAGAGAAACAGTGTGTGAGGGGAAGAGGCCTGTTTCGCTCCCGGTTCTCTAGTTCTTGCACGCTCTTTTAAGAGTCTGCATTGGAGGAACTCTGCCATTACCAGCTCCCTTCTTGCAGAAGGGAGGGGGAAACATACATTTATTCATGCCAGTCTGTTGCATGAAGGCTTTTTGGCTTCCTACCTTGCAACAAAATAACTGCACAAACTCCTTAGTGCCGATTCCGCCCACAGAGAGTCCTGGAGCCAGAGTGTTTTTTGCTTTGCATTGTAAGAAAGGGACTAAGTGATAGAGACGATGTTGCTTTCCTGAGCTCCTGAGAGCGCTCGTGAACTGGAATCAACTGCTTCAGGGAAGGAAAGAAAAAAAAAAAAAAAAAAAAAAAAAAGGACCTGCCTGGGAGGCGGCGAGAAACTTGCATTGGAAGCTTCAGCAACCAGCATTCAAGGAACTCCTCTCCACTTTAGCACGGTCTCCAGACTCAGAGCCAAGAGAGCAAACTGCGGCGCCGTGAGAGGGGGAGAAAACGAGAGAAAGAAAGGGAAGAGACTCTCCAGCCTGGGAACTATAACTCCTCTGCAAGAGGCGCAGGGCTCCTTCCCCGCATCTTTTGGAGACTTTCCTCTCCTCGCACACCTCCGCCCCGGCCAGGAGTGGAGGGGCCCGCCCGGTCGCCGCGCACGTCCTCCCGCTTGGCGTGCCAAGCTTGGCCCGGGGAGCCGGGAGGGCCCGGCGATTGCGCCGCGGCCGCCGCGAGGCTGTGAGCGCGCGTGGGCGCCGCCGAGCCGGGGCCATGGTGCAGCAAACCAACAACGCCGAGAACACGGAAGCGCTACTGGCGGGCGAGAGCTCGGACTCGGGCGCCGGCCTCGAGCTGGGCATCGCCTCGTCCCCCACGCCCGGCTCCACCGCCTCCACGGGCGGCAAGGCCGATGACCCGAGCTGGTGCAAGACGCCGAGCGGGCACATCAAGCGGCCCATGAACGCTTTCATGGTATGGTCGCAGATCGAGCGGCGCAAGATTATGGAGCAGTCGCCGGACATGCACAACGCCGAGATCTCCAAGCGGCTGGGCAAACGCTGGAAGCTGCTCAAAGACAGCGACAAGATCCCTTTCATTCGAGAGGCGGAGCGGCTGCGCCTCAAGCACATGGCTGACTACCCCGACTACAAGTACCGGCCCAGGAAGAAGGTGAAGTCCGGCAACGCCAACTCCAGCTCCTCGGCCGCCGCCACCTCCAAGCCCGGAGAAAAGGGCGACAAGGTCGGTGGCAGCGGCGGGGGCGGCCACGGGGGCGGCGGCGGCGGGAGCAGCAACGCGGGGGCGGAGGCGGCGGCGCGAGCGGCGGCGCGGCGCCAACTCCAAACCCGCGCAGAAAAAGAGCTGCGGCTCCAAGGTGGCAGGCGGCGGGGGCAGCAAGCCGCACGCCAAGCTCATCCTGGCAGGAGGCGGCGGCGGCGGCGGGAAAGCGGCGGCCGCCTCTTCTTTCGCCGCCGAGCAGGCGGGGGCCGCCACCCTGCTGCCTCTGGGCGCCGCAGCCGCCGATCACCACTCGCTGTACAAGGCGCGGACTCCCGGCACCGCGGCCTCCGCGGCGGCCTCGGCCCCCGCCGCGCTCGCGGCCCCGGGCAAGCCCCCGGCCGAGAAGAAGGTGAAGCGCGTCTACCTGTTCGGCAGCCTGGGCGCGACGGCGTCGCCCGCGGGCAGCGTGGGTGCGGCCGCCGACCCCAGCGACCCTCTGGGCCTCTACGAGGAGGGGGTCGCGAGCTGCCCGCCCGACGGGCCGAGCCTGAGCGGCCGCAGCAGCGCGGCCTCGTCGCCCGCCGCCCGCTCGCCCGCCGACCACCGCGGCTATGCCAGCCTGCGCGCCGCCTCTCCCGCGCCGTCCAGCGCGCCCTCGCACGCGTCCTCCTCGGCCTCGTCCCACTCGTCCTCCGCCTCCTCCTCCGCGGGCTCCTCGGCCTCCGACGACGAGTTCGAGGACGACCTGCTCGACCTGAACCCCAGCTCAAACTTTGAGAGCATGTCCCTGGGCAGTTTCAGCTCGTCGTCGGCGTTGGACCGGGACCTGGACTTCACCCTGGAGCCGGGCTCGGGCTCTCACTTCGAGTTCCCGGACTACTGCACGCCAGAGGTCAGCGAGATGATCTCGGGAGACTGGCTCGAATCCAGCATCTCCAACCTGGTCTTCACTTACTGACGGCGCGTGCTGGAGAGGAGGGCCGGGGCGACAGAGGGAGAAAAGGTGGACAGAGAGAGAATTGAAAGAGTAAAGGGAAAAATTTAAAAAAATAAAAAAATTTAAAAAAAGGAAAAGGAAAAAAAAGTGATGAACGGGGCCGGCTCGTCAGCGTGGCGGTCGCTGGAGAGGAGCGCGGGGCGTTTGGGGACCGGAGCTCCCATCCCCCACACCCTCCGGGGATGCGGCGGAGCGGAGGGAGACCGGCGACCTTTTATTGTTGTTGTTGATGTTGTTGTGATGGCGAAAAAAGCTTCGAGTGTCCTCCTTTTTGCGTGAAGAGACGCCCCCCCCTTCTCCCGGGCTTCTGGACTGGTCTGCACCCCAGCGAAAAGCCAAGTCGTGAGTTTTCTCGAGACTGAAGGAATCTCGTCCCTCTCATCGCCCACCTGTTTTTATTTTATTTTGTTTTTCTTTGGTCAAGAGAGGAGAGGGTAAAAAAAAAAAAAATCCAGCGCGCCCCTAGGGATTTTGACCTCAGCACCCTCCCCCTTCCCCGTCTTTTCCTGAAGAAGACTCGAGGCTCTGGGAGGCCAGTTTGACCGACGGCAGATGTTTTGGGGCCGCGCAGGCTCGAGCGCTGGGACTGAAGAGACCACGCTGGCCAATGCCCGTCTTTTTTTTTTTTTTTTTCCCTCTCTCTCTCTCTCTCTTCTTTTCTTTCTCTCTTTTCTTTCTTTTTTTCTTGCCCCTGCTGCCGGAGGAGGAGATGTGGAGTGACCGGCGCTGGGAAGTGACCTGAGAACCTGGTTGGAAGAAGCCACGCCAGCGAGGGCGGGGGCGCCAAGGACGCGAACTGGAAGGGGGAGAGTAATAAACTGAGACGGATTTGCACGTCGGGGAGAAGGCGCAGGGTCTGGGCCCCCGTCTTCCACGTGGATGAAACTAGCGAGGTGACCTCCTGGGCCCGTGGGAGGAGAGGCGACTCTTGGATGTGGGCCCGGGCAGTGGAGGGCGAGTGGTTTCGGGGGAAAAAAAAAAAGGTTTTTTTCTTCTCTTAATCGGAATCGTGATGGTGTTGGATTATTTCACTGGTGGGGTTACTATAGCATGTTCTCCTGTCTATCTTTTAAAGATTTCTGTATGAGACTGTTGAGCAGTTTTTAAAATAGGGTAGGATAATATGAAAAGCAGATAGATGGCGCTCTGTTTGATTCCTACAAAAAATTATCACCAGCTTTTTTTCATTCTTAACTCTTTAAAGGATTCAAACGCAACTCAAATCTGTGCTGGACTTTAAAAAACAATTCAGGACCAAATTTTTTCTCAGTGTGTATGTGTTTATTCCTTCTAGGTGTAAATGAGAAGACGTGTTTTTTTCCCCTCACCGATGCTCCATCCTCGTATTTCTTTTTCTTGTAAGTGTAATCAGATGCCATTTTATATATGGACGTATTTATACTGGCCAAACATTTTTCTTTCTTATTTTGTCCCTTTTTTTTTTCTTTGTACTTACTTATTTCTTCCTTCCTTTTTTTTTCTTTCCTTTTTTTATCTTTTTTTTTTTCCTTTTTTTTTTTTTTTTGTAGTTGTTGTTACCCACGCCATTTTACGTCTCCTTCACTGAAGGGCTAGAGTTTTAACTTTTAATTTTTTATATTTAAATGTAGACTTTTGACACTTTTAAAAAACAAAAAAAGACAAGAGAGATGAAAACGTTTGATTATTTTCTCAGTGTATTTTTGTAAAAAATATATAAAGGGGGTGTTAATCGGTGTAAATCGCTGTTTGGATTTCCTGATTTTATAACAGGGCGGCTGGTTAATATCTCACAGTTTAAAAAAATCAGCCCCTAATTTCTCCATGTTTACACTTCAATCTGCAGGCTTCTTAAAGTGACAGTATCCCTTAACCTGCCACCAGTATCCACCTTTCCACCCCAGTCTTATGAAAAGGGGAGGAGAATTAGCCAAACACTGTATGTTTTTAAGAAAAACATGCTTTTTGAATAAAATACTGTTCTGTCCAGAGGCTTTAAAACTGGTGCATTTACAGCAAAAAGGGATTCTGTAGCTTTAACTTGTAAACCACATCTTTTTTGCACTTTTTTTATAAGCAAAAACGTGCCGTTTAAACCACTGGATCTATCTAAATGCCGATTTGAGTTCGCGACACTATGTACTGCGTTTTTCATTCTTGTATTTGACTATTTAATCCTTTCTACTTGTCGCTAAATATAATTGTTTTAGTCTTATGGCATGATGATAGCATATGTGTTCAGGTTTATAGCTGTTGTGTTTAAAGATTGAAAAAAGTGGAAAACATCTTTGTACATTTAAGTCTGTATTATAATAAGCAAAAAGATTGTGTGTATGTATGTTTAATATAACATGACAGGCACTAGGACGTCTGCTTTTTAAGGCAGTTCCGTTAAGGGTTTTTGTTTTTAAACTTTTTTTTGCCATCCATCCTGTGCAATATGCCGTGTAGAATATTTGTCTTAAAATTCAAGGCCACAAAAACAAATGTTTGGGGGAGAAAAAGAAAAAATCATGCCAGCTAATCATGTCAAGTTCACTGCCTGTCAGATTGTTGATATATACCTTCTGTAAATAACTTTTTTTGAGAAGGAAATAAAATCAGCTGGAACTGAACCCTAAATCTTGACTTTTGTCATTATTATGCTCAAAAGCGTAAGTCAGGGAGGCCCTACAGTGTATAGAAACTATACCTTCTGCCTTAGTATTGAAACAACTAAGTTCTCAGAGAGGAACCCATTAAATGCCATCTGATTGAGGAATATTAAGTTCCTCTCAGCCAAATTTGGCAGGCCCTGACTCTGAAATGATGGCATCATCTGAATATGTGTCAACTCTCTCCACTTTCTAGGAATTTTTCTGAGTTTATCACATTTTTAAAAACGCCCTTTGTCTTGAAATTTAAAAAAGTGGGATGGGCTGTGGACAATTCTTTAAAGATGAAACTAGCTAGCTGATCTTTTTTTAACTTTTATGTTCTTAAAGCTGCTTTCCTCTTGACTTGCCCATAGTTAACCATCTAGCAGTGGCTAGAACTGTTTTCCACAGATTAAGAACAAATAAGACTTAAATTATCAATATATTGAGGAGAAAGCCATTACCAATTATAAAATGTAAAAATTGTAAATTTTTTCCTTAAAAGCAGAAAACTTCACGTGGTGCTAAAATCTCCCATTTCGTGCCATGCCCAGCAGAGTTATTAATGTCAGTGAAATGCAACAATAGGACAACCTGGAGAAGCTGGCCCCCAGAAAGCTAGGAGAGTTCTCTCAATCTGTGAATAGCACACACTCTGCTAGTGGAGATTTACATTTCTAATATGCATGAGGCCCAGAGTATTAAGACCTGCATATAAGGAGAATAAGTACCTTTGGATTTCCTAAGGTCCATTAGTAGTATTTGGTTTGGAACCTGAAACTTGCTAAAGTAGCACTATTTCCTGTTAATTTTGAGAGTTAACAATTGCCATTCACAAAATTCGTCTTCGATTTCAAAATGTTTGTTAAGAATATGCTTTATATTCCTTCTTGTTTTTCTGCACTGGCAAGGAGGGGTTAATGAACAGAAGTGTTTGGAAAAAACCCTTTAGTGGTTGGATTGCTTTTAGGTAAAGGAGTGTCCATCTTGGAATGTCTAGCTGGAAGAAGTATTTGGAGCCTGTAGTCCTAAACAAGCAATTTTTTAATGAAAAGCAGTAATTCCCCCTCCAAAATAATAGAACTGTTATGTTTCGATATAATTTCATCTTTTAAAGATCATTTCTGCAAGTTTACAAATTTTCATGTATTCACTAACAGTTGTAATTGCATTTGTGTTCTTCAATTGTGTTATATTTTAAACACCTTAAAACCACATGGTGTGTTTAGTCTACAAAGACCTTTACAAAAGGAGGAAGAACTCTTAGAAAGTGCTTGAATTCAATTTTTGTTCATTGTAGTGATAACATGATTGTTTAGTTTTTTCAGATCCAAAGTATCAAAACCTTGATACAAATGAAGCCTATATGATGCATTTTTTAAAGTATATTTTATTTTTAGGGTTTTTCTAGAACTATTTATTATCCCTTGACTTTCCATGTAAGAGTGGATGCTTTAAATATTTTCTTTTAGAATTTTGATAATGTTTCTTTAAAAATAAAAGTTTAAATGTGTGTATCCTTCCTTATGAGGTATTAGAGCAAATGTAAAAAACATTTTTGTACTTTCTTTTCTCTGAATCAATTTCCATTCATAAGAGCTACATGTTAGGTGGCACAAAGCATAATAAACCTGAGAAAACAAACAATTTAGTATGACTTTTTCTTTTCAGGTAGTTTGTATCAATAGGAAAAAAAAATCAGGTTTTCTTTTAAAAATATTAAGCTATTTTTCTTTAAAAGACACTGCTTCTGGCCCTGTGCTCCATCAGCATTGTGAATCTATTATAATACTTGCTCTGCGGCCCCCAACTTTTTTGGCACCAGGGACTGACGCTCCTATGAGAATCTAATGCCTGATGATCTGGGGTGGAGCTGAGGCAGTTTAACTGGCCCTGGGGAGTTGCTACAAATACAGATGAAACTTTACTTGCTTGCCCACCACTTACCTCCTACTGTGCAGCCTGGTTCTTACAGGCCACAGACTGGTACTGGTCTGCTAATAAAGAGTGTGTTAGCTGATGAGATGGGCTGAGGGCCTAAAAGGACTTTCTGGATTTGTGCTAATTGCTGGGGTGGTGTGGCCGGGGGTGCTGGAGGCATTAAAGAATTCTGAAGAAAATAAGAAAGCAAGGGTTGGGAGTGGACATCAACATTTATCAAGTTCTGTATTTCCTGTGTTTATAGGGTGCTCATGAATTAGAAAACATGGTTTGGGGAATGCTAGGAGCAGAATGTTTAATCATAAATTTAAAATAATTTAAGGATCCTAAGGAGGCATTTGGAAAGCATATGTCAACAAATAAAAAAGAAACCCAAAGAATTCTAGGAATACACTTCTATCTTACCCATTTGGGTTTCTCAGGGTAGAAGATTTATGCTTTTTTTCTCTGGTGGTTTCAGTTTTATGCCATTTTTTCCTCCTTTGAGGCTTCTACAATACTTCTCTAACCCATATTTACTAATATTTACCTGTACCCCTCTGATTCATCCCGGAAAATTATTTCCATATACATTTTTATATCTTCATTCTGGCTTTCATCTGAAAGTTAAAGTGGAGAGGGGGTGAGGCAGAGAAGCATCTCCAGGCATCTGCACGGTGTCTGACTCTGCTAAAAATCTAACAGATTCCCCTCTATAAATTCACATGCTGCCATTCAAGGCCCTGTACACAATGGTTTTAGTCCATCTTCCTGTTCTCCAGAACTCTTAACAGCCAAACAGGTCTCTCCCACTAGACTGGAATTCTTAGAGAACAGGAACTAGATCTTAAATAGTTGTTTCCCCAAATATGCCTTCCCTTTTTCATTGCATATAATATGTTTAATTCTTTTCTTGAGTTTATATTTACATTGTTCATTGATGCCTTGAGAGCTTCCCAAATGCTTTTTTGCATGTTATGCTGCCTGTATTATTGCAGCTGTGGTCAGTGTGAACCTTGGGTTTAGTGAAAAGTGGCTCTTTGACCAACTAGCTGTGAAGGACCTCTAACCTCAGGCAAATTTCTTAGCCTCTGTAAGCCTCAGTGTTCTAAACTGTTAAATAGAATGTTTTCTAACATAAAGCTATTGTGAGAATTGAGTGAAATTAAACATGTAGAGTACCTGGCCTGTATGGGCTGATGAAATGTTAATTTTTACCTCATGGATATTTCACAAAGGTAATGAATGCATATACAAGCCTAGCTCACTGGAAGGAACATAGAAGACACTCAATTGTGAACAATGAATTTCTGGAATCTGTGTCTCCCAGTCTGAGACATGAGCTCACATAAGAATTACCTAGAGATTCCTATTAAGGGCAGAAATTATAAAGATTGTCACAGACTTGGGGTCGGGGACCTAATAAGCACCTTCCACATATATTTCTAATGCTCACTGAAGTGGTATTTCTGATACCACTGCCTCATAGTATTTTCGCATGTTATAAATGTGTGATAAGGGATTATTAACCCATTTTGTAACATGGAGAAATAGAATTGAAAGTAGTTTGATGACCGGTCTGTGGTCACAAGATCAAAAGTGAAAGAAAGGACATTGGAACCCTTTCTCTTGAGCCCTAGTTTGGATTTACATAAATAGATGTCTTCTACACTTCAGTGACAGAGGTACAGACAACCAAGGCCTTAGACCCAGGCAAGGATTGGCAGTCCTCTGACTTTCCTCGGCCCTGTGACTTCCTATCCATCTCCCAAAGACACCCTCCTACCATCTTCACTGAAAGCATAAGTGATTAGCTGAGTGGAATATATATATTTCAGTTCAACAAATGCGTTCTAAGATAAAATATGAACTCAGGGACTGAGTTTTGGAAGAAGTAAATGAGGCAGAAGATGATAAAAACAGTATAAATGTAGTGAGTGGAACTTCTGCTTTGTTTTTAAGAGGCAGAGATTCCAGCAAGTGAGAAAACTGGAAATTATTCAGAGGAACACACTCAAGCTTTATAGAGAGGCCTACAGCCTACCCATTATATCCTAATGAGATTGACCGTTGGCTACAGTTAACTTGAAGGGTTTTATGGTTTCCTGCATGTGTTGTTTTCCTTCTCAATGTTAAAAAGAAGAAGAAAAAAAAAGGTTCACATCACCAAACGGTATTTCCCAGGGGGCTGTGTTGACCAGGTTGCTGCATTTTGGTTTGTGCCTTAGTAGTTAACATTGCACTTCCATGTGTATATGTCAGTGGATACAGGTGATAATAAATTTAGCCCATTTTATTTTCTTCTGACAGTTTCAATTCAGGGCAATTGGTTTATGGAGTGCTGCCAAACAGGCCAGGCCTAAGTCAAGTCAGGGCAAGATGCTTCATGTAGGGCCTTCCTTTACCCGCAGATTTTTTGTTTAAGGACAAAGTTGTAACTCATTTGCAGTACACAAACTTGCCTTGCATTATACCAAAGACGTTCAAATGATATTCTGTTTGAGTCTGGGGTTTTTAAAATAAGGAATAAACAAATGAAATATTTATTTAGCCAGTTGGTTCTTTAGATGTTTTCCCAAATACATAATTCTTCAGACTAGTCCTTAAACATATAATGAATGTGCTATTTCCTGACATACCATGCACTTGACAGGCAAGAGGCAAATGAAAACATCCTTAGTGGGCTCTATGGGTAGTGAATGCCCAGCAGTGTAGTGTGATAATTTGCTAAAGTGTATGGTGCATGTAACTTTGTTTATAAGAGCTGAGCAGCCCTGTTTAACGATCACTTAGCTCCCCTTGCATGTCTGGTTAATTACCGGTGCTTGTTCAAACTTCCCCAGCTCCAAAACCTAAAACCTGTGAAAATAGTCTCTCTCTGGAACTCCTGACTGTCAGTCTTGGCCTCTGCTTTCTCCCTTCCCTTTCCCACACTCCTATTGTGGGCCTTTTATCTCTCTTGTTTGCCAATCCCTTCAGACTTTGAATAATTTATTTGAAGTTCCTGGGATCTTGTGAGGCTGTAGTCTCAAAACAGATTGTATTTTGTTCCTCACCTGGCAGAAGTAGGTCCAGAAGCCTGTCTTTGAAAGAGGGTGTAAGTACATTTGGGAATTCGCTAAGAGTTTTAATTTAATTTGGGGTGAACACCCAGCGAATTCAAAAATTGGAGGGAAAAAACGGGGGGCTTAGAGGAGGCGTTGCCAGGAGTAAAACATTATATTTCCCCAGTAGTGTCTCAAGATTTTACTACGTGTTCTGTGAACAAATATCTTGTGGTCAAGTAAATTAAAGAAATGCTAGTTAAGATTTTCAATTTTTATTGTTACAATAATGCATTTTTATACCGGTCTGTGCAAAGATGAAAGGTTTTTTGTTTGTTTTTGTTTTTGTTTTTTGTTTGAGTAGGTCCTAGGGGTGTAATTGCTTGGTCCTAGTGTTATGGTCATAAGCTTGTAATAGTTTTCACACGCTAGACCTGGCCAGATGTAAAGTGATTGTTGGGGAGAAAAAAAATAGTGAGAGGTCTAAGTGAGCTATGATTAAAAATTAAACCAACCAAACTTTGAAACAATCATTTTACCCCCCAGAGAAGGTGAATAGGTTATTTTAGCATGTAAATAGGTACATCTGCAAATCATTCTGAGATCATTTCTCTATCCCAAGTCTCTGATTACATATATGATTAAAAAAAAAAACAGAACAATTACAGAAATAGCCTTGACCCCCATGTGGCACAAAGTAATAGGATTTTAGCACTACTGAAATGAATGTGAGGACAGAGATCAATTCTCTTTGGTCTTTTTCTTTCATTAGAACTCACTTGGCTGATTCTCATTACTGTGTTATTAGGTTTACTCCTGTTAGGCTCTGTGATTGCAAGAAACAGAGACTTACTCAATCTGAAATCGAGGGACTTTATTGCAAAGAAATATGTGACTATAAAGTAGAAAATTCAGAGTTCTGGGAGAAATATAATTCAAAATTATATTCCATGACTCAAGTGAGCAGGTTATTTAGTTGTCTAATTTAGCATCAAGACCATGCAGTTATTAATTAGATAAGGTATTCTCTTGGTTTTCCTATGTGTCTTGACTTTCTCCCAATACCAAATTCTTGATGTTTTTTCCATATTTTATTCAAATTACATTTCAAGACAGTTATTTCCTGTCCAGTTACTTCATTAATCACTTGCCAGGCAATAAATTGGTTGCTTCTGGGTATATGTCCACTTCTGTATCAGTCATTGAGTCTCTACCCACAGAGGAGCTGAGTTTCTTCTCTCTTCCATCCCTCTTTTTTGCCTTTGCTCCTGGGGTGTGAAAGCCCTCACATTTCCTCTTACATTCTTTCTTGGGCCTCCCTATTCCTCTTACATTCTTTCTTGGGCCTCCTTATACCCTTACGTCCATGAGACATCTACGCTTACTCCTCCACCATCCATGATATCCTCACTCAAATCAATTTGATTTTTATCGAATATAATTAACTTTTGTTCCTGTAGCCCCAATTTTAGCTCTAAAGTCTAGAGATATAAACAGCAGGGATTAAGTATACCCCATCCTAAAGAGAGTGCCCAGTATTGGGGGCTAGACAAATCCCTTACCCAATCCAGAGCAGAATTGACCCTAATATAATCAATATTCATGTGCAAGTCCAAATAAACAGATAGATGGAGAAAGGGAAGGAAGAGTCTTGTAACATCCTTGCGGGGAGCACAGCAGATCCTCACTACTTTCCCAATTGTGAGGGATCTCCCAGAGATTAGAGCCCCTTAAGAAGGATGATTTGGCATTCCATTTGATCATTCACTCAGGCAGCTGCGTTGTTCTGCCAAAGAGATAGGGTCGGGCGGGGTACATGCGTGGTGGGCAGAGGGGTTTGTTGACTATCTGCCTTTTACCATTTAACATAGAAAAGATTTGAGTTTCCACAGGTCAAGTACACTGAAGTAGGAATCCGAGAAATCTGTGGGGGAGTATTCTGGGGAACCGGAATTAAAGTGGTAAGGAAGAATTCAAGAAAGGGAGATTGGGGCTATCAGATATCATAAGCTTATAATAGTTTTTCACACCCTGGTAGGTGCTCATATGTGCCTTGGAAAACCAGCATTTGGATGCCTGCCACTGAGAAGGCCAGCAATGACCAGTATGTGTTCACTAGAGAATCAACACAGACAAGGAACTACAGCAGCAACCAGTTCAGTAAAGGAATAGTTGTGTTGTTTCCTCTTTTTGCTCTCTCCCTTCAACACACTGGAGGAGCTAAGCTTTGAAGTGGCATGGGGAGAAAGTATTTTTCCACTCCAAGCTACTCAAGTTGACTCTGCAGAGAAGAGGAAAGAACATTTAAGTCAAGTTTGAGGGTAAATCTTAATAAAATTGTATTGACTTTTTAATAATTAGAAGTGACCAGAAATTTATGGACTTATAGCACAGTATCATTAGATGTTCTATTTTATTTTATTTTTCCTGCACCATGATGTCAGTCTTATCATACTGTATTCTACTGGGACATCCGTGTGGCAAATTGGCAACAGATATTTTGGGGTGAGCATAAGGCTACTTTATATATAAGTAAGACAGGAGGTTCATCCTGCCTACTCATCTGAAAGCCCAAGATTCACCACTTTCTTTCTCCTTTAGACAGATGTGCACATAAATATACAAGTAGAACACTTCCTCTTTCATCTATTTTACATAAAAATTTTGCTTAAAATGAAAGAAAAATCAAACCATTGCTTTAGGGTATGATCAGAGCAGCTGATCATAGTATTTTAATCTTTTTAGATTACAAAGAAACTCCAGGTTAGTATTTGGTCGCCATTTTGGCAGGCTCACTGTTAGTTGGTCTTGGGAATCTGCAGGCGGAGCAATTCCTCAAAGTTGTTTCAACTCCCAATTAAGTCCTCTTTCCCTTCCAAACCCACATGTTCTCTGACAGTGGAAGGGTGTTAAGGGGCAATGTTCAAATGTTTCAGGTTCAGATGCCTATTACTAACAAAACTGGCTTAGAGAATTCAATAAACCACAAGCATTTTATGAATGAAACCTAGCCCCAAATATTTAGGGAGTAGAGAAATCTAAGGTATTCTCATTTACTCTATGTGCTTTTGTAAGAAGATGGAACTTTGCAAATAAGGACTGCCATCTTTTTTTTTTTTTTTTTTTTTTTTTTTTGCTACCATTAATGTGGGCCTTAACAACTGTGGGACATTTAAAAATAAACTCAACAAAAGATCGTTGAAACTATTTCTAGTTCTCCCTAACATAAGTGGCTGAAGCCTACTGTGGTTCTCTAACCTGTACACACTCACTGTATAGTCAGGGGAGGCCGATCCCACATTTTCTATCTCTGTGCCATCCCTGATTTAATTTGGTCCATCTGGAAATAATATTACCTAAGTGTTTGTACCCTGATCCTTACTCTCCACAAGTGACTGCATGTTTCCTGAAACCGACTATTGGCAGCTGGTACCTAGGCATTTTCTACTTTTTAGATACCTATAATTACACCAATTATGCCAATCATTGACGTTTATAAAAGATTTAAAATTTTACACACCCAAAAGAATCTATCAGAAAGCAGCATCTGAGACAGAGTGACACTCCACAGAGGGGCTTATTTGTCCAAATTGCTGCTGGGTCCTGTAAATTGAGTGTCTGTAGAGTCAGTGAGGCTTCTTATGAGCCTATATGTCTTAGGCAAGTTAATCCTGCCACCAGAATAAAATTCCATTTGGTTAAGGGCCACAGAACTCAATCTTTTTTTTTGAAGGAAAGAACAATATGTCCGAGTTAATGAAATTAGGTTTTTGACCTCAAACCCTCTGAACAGCAATTTAAGGATGAGAGGTGAGCATTCCTCTTTCCCCAGGCTCCACCTTTAGGCAACAAAAGACAGGACTAAGATCATCCAGTCAGCATGCCAACTCAGAGAGCAAAGAGCCATCCTCAGTGTCCTGTGCTGAGCCATATTTGAGCCTGAGGCAAAAGGAGAAATTGAGTAATACTGATTTTGTCTTTATTTAAAAATTTGTTTTGTGTTCAATTTAGGGGGCTTTTTTTGCATGAATTCTGATTTTTAAAAGTATTTCTTTAAGATATTATTTATCTTGATTACTGAGATTTTTGGTTCCCCTTAAATTTTGTGCCAGGTGAGTGCCTTACCTGCCTCACCCTAGCCCCAGCCCTGGTTTCCCTGGTGCTGATTTAGTGTGTGCTTTGCTGGCTCAGTGACTGGCCCACACTTCTGAGTCCTTAGAATATCCTGCATTTTATGTATATGCCATTTGCCCAGCAGCTAGCTGGGCAGAATTTAATTATTTTTAGTGAGTTCATGAGACAGAACAATTGTCCTTGTTAATGTATATAATGATTGTCTAGGGTATTTGGTTAAAATATGATCTCCAGTCCTTGTTTCCTGAAATTTGAATTTACTATGCTGAGGTAGAATGTGCATGTCTGCATGTTTGTGGTTTTAAATACAAATGTTTCTGATGCAGGTGGTTTACAAACCATGCTTGAGACATTCATGACAAATAGGCTTAAAAGCTTCTGTTTCGGGGCTTTTATATTATTTTATAATTATATAAATAGTAATTTTCGTGGATATACCCTGTTCCATAAGGGGCAAAAAGAATTACTGTGGAATGGCAGCTGCCTATGGAGTAGCCACAAAAACGTCACTAACAATGTTAACTCCCCAAGCCAACCCTGTGGGAACCAAACCCAGAGCCAGAAAGTTCTGTTACGGTAGGCTGCTGGCAGTCTCCAGCAGGTAGGATTTACTGATAATTCAGCGGACAGTAAATACAACACATGTGTAACCACTTGATATCTAGAAAGCAGCTCATAAATGCAAGGAGTATTGTTCTTACATTTATTCGGTGATTTTAGAGACACTTGAGACTTTCCACAGAACATTACATTTCTTTACAAATCCCTATTCAACCAAATTCTCTAAATTTAGTAGGAATATCCCCTAATGGAATGTTTTAACAGTATTTCTCAAAACGAGGTCTGAGGACCACCTATTTCCTATGCAATCTACAGATGATCAGGCGACTTTTCCTGAAAATGGTACCTGAAGCTCCTGGAAAAGGCTTCTTTACAGCCTCAGGCACTTGTGGAAAGTTGCAGCATTATCTCAATCAAGGTGGGAGGAACTTAATAACAGAAGCTGACACTCAGTTAATATGGGAAGGTTCTATGCATTTGCGTGGGTAATTTACTGCACTTAGTTCTCACAGAGCTGTCAGGGACTTTACTGACAGTCAACACAGGCAGAATTTGAACTTAGAAAGTAGGACATCAGAAATAGAGCACTTAACCACTCCACTCTAGCTGGCAGTGCTAGAGGTCATGCTTCTGTAAGCTTAAGTATCGTCCTCTTCGGGGTAATACTCCCAACCAATTTAGCAATGCTTCTTCACTGGATAGTATTTTAGTGACCCCTACTCCCCTCGCCCCACCCATCTAAGTTCTCTGTTGAGTATTTTATATTTATGAAGTACCTTTGGCATAAAACCTACATGTTTCTGATGAGTCTCAAATCTTCCTAAAGACACCCCATCTTCTTGGAAGTTGGTTGCTTTGATGCTGGCTCAGAGCTTCCTGCCCTGCACAGTGTGGACTTTCTTTCATGTGCCTGCCAAGCCTCAATGTCCTTATTCGATGCTGTGGGACCCACCATTGATCCCACTAGAATTTTATTTTATACTGGTTTTGCCTGGCATAGAACAAATTTGATTCTATTTCTTCAATGATACATAAGCAGTGACCTCTCCAACTCAGCTGGCCCACACTGGCTGTGGGTGAGGCCGAACTCTGTGTTTGGGAGTATTTCTTATCTCTCTGGAATAAGACCGGCCCAGAGTAGCTGGTTAGCGAGTCCTACAATGAGGGGGAAGAAACAAAGTGCTTCCAGTGAAAGGCAGGCAGCAGAAGAGGTATCTGCCCCAGCCTGCTGCATGCTGTGCCATGGAGAGGGGGGCTTGTAGTTCTGATTATTTCTGCTTTACTTCTTCATCATGTGGAGACCTTTTAACATCCTGACTTTTGCTTTTTTGAGAGGTAGGGAGCAAGGAGTGTATGGACCAGAGTGAGAGGTGTGATAGAAGCAGAGAGCCAAGCCTGGGAATCATTAGAGAAGTGTGGATGGATTTTTAATTTCATGTTTGAAAGTTAAGAGGGTGAAGATCAAAGGCAAATCTAGTTTCTCTGCCCACGTTTCCTACATGGGTGCACACACACACACGTGTACACACACACACACACACACAATTCTTTATGTCATACTGCTTCTACAATCATTTTCCTGTTGCATTGCTGAAGAGGAAGGTTATATTTTGAGAGACATTTGATCCAGCTAATGGAAGAGGAAGAAAACAGGGTGATGAGATCAGAAGGATTTCTGGGAAAGAAAGTGTGCAATACAAGGGACAAAAGAGTGAGTCATCTGGCCAGAAGCAATCATGAGTGACCATCTGGCTCAGTGCTGCCCAATTTTGGGGGAGACATTTGCAATTTCTAAGTAGGTTAGCAGTTACCTCTTTTGCTGCATTAGGGAGGTGGGGTGGTGTACTTATTTATTATTTACCTCTGACAATGAACGGTTGTGTATTATATTTGGGCTTAGGCATCTTAATTGAGTCTTTGGAAAAAATATATCTGATTGATAATGAAAAGAAAAAACAAAGGTAAAATAAGGTGGCAAACACTGGTTTACATTTTTTTCTTGTTGCAGATCCCTTCTCCCACTGCTGGAGCTGAAAATGGCAGATATTCATTTCCCAGCCTCTTTTGGGGCCAGGAACAGCCATGTGTCTCACACAATGACTTAAGGGAAAAGCTGCAGAGGATGGAGGAGGGTGTCTGAGAATGATTTTCCTGCCAGATCATGGGTAAAAGGTCTATGATGAGTGCCTCTTCCTGTTTCCTTCCTGTTTGGAGCAGCTGCAGGGGCTCATCCTGTGGCCATGAGGGAAAGTCCAGGAGAACCATGGCTATGCTGACCCAGAGCTATGACATGGTGAACTATGGAACCAATTTACGATTAGCACCTGTGACCTTCTTGTTACCTGGGGAAAACAAATTCACATTGACCAAGCCCCTCGTAGTCAGGTGGACTGTTGCTTGCAAACAAAATTTTACCCTATACAGATAGAGAAAACCACTTTCAAGTTATTGATTGGCTTGCTCTGAGGCAAATGAAATTACACTTAAATGATTACCACCACTAATGGCATCTTCAACGATATTTACTAAGCATTTTATATACTCGTGCTTTATATATATTGTTTCATTTAATACTGACTCATTGAGATAGATATTATTATCCCTACTTTATAGATAAGAAAATAAAGTTCAGAGAGGTTAAATAATTTGCCCCAGGACTAAAAAGAAGTAGAACTAAACCTAGGCTGGGTAATTCCACAACTGACCCTCTTTTTCATAAAAAATTTAAAGTATGACCTAAATTTTAAGGTAATTTTTAGAAAGTGTTTAGTCATATGTGTTGTTCTTATGTAATGAACATTCCCTTAACATCACATTTACATTGATCAACATGTTTATTCTTATAATTATTTTGAATAGCAATTTAATTGGAATTAATTGACAAGAATTTTCCAATATCTGAGGTAATAAAAGTTTGCCAAGAATGAAGTAATGAAAGAAAACGAAATGCATTTTCAAAGAGTCAATAATTCTTAGGTTCGAAAGAGACTTGGAGAATGTTATACGACTTTGTGAAATGTCTTGCTGAAGTCAGAATTTACCTTAAATATAATATTCATATCTACCAGAGTAGTAGCTCCTATTAAAAAAGAAAGAAAGGAAAAGAAAAGAAAAACCAGCATGTAGTGATTTTATTACATTTAGTTAGGTTCCATGTGATTGCTGAATTATTTTCTCAATGATTGTACTTGGTTAAATGAAATGGAAATCTTGATTTTTTCTGGAGCTTAATGTAAAGCATTTGGCTTGTGGTTAATCTTACTAACTTCCCTTTCCTCTTGAAAAAGAAAGATGTTTGCCCTTCTATGCCTGTCACCACTACTACTTGAAAATGCCCAGTGGTGGTCCTATGATCTGTAAGCCTTTTGAATCTCTGACAGGTATTCCCCTGGGGCCTTGGAGACTCAACCCTGGGGTGACGAGCAGAGCAAGCTCTCCCTATATCCCCTATTAGGGCCCTTGGTTTCTCTCGGCCAGCATGCTCTCTTTCTAGAGAGAAGTCTCCTGATGGTGACGATGGAAACAAAATGGAAACACAATGGTTCTGAGTTTTCTCTAGACCCAGCAATGGGCCTGTCCCTTTCTTTTTTGGGCTTCATTTCTGAGCTACAGACCTTTTTGCTTTCAGGGGTATGCTTCAGAGGCCTCTGGGCATCAAACTCGCTGAATCTGTTTCAGGTCAGTCCTCTTCTCCTCTCACCAGTCTTGGTCATGTTCCTGCCTTCATCTTCAGCTCGTGCCCTTTTAAACCTGAGCACACCAGAAAGCTCGCACGCAGCTTGCTCGAGGCTGTCTTCCTTCACCTTTTCTTCCTCATGCAGTTCGGATAATACAAACACAAAGGATTCCAATTTTGAGAGTCCTCTGTTCTCTTACACTATTTCTCTTTTTCAATTGTACTTGTCTTTGAATATTTGAAATCTGCTTTCCTAACCTCTGAAAGAGTATGTTGGATTCTACTTAGCTTTCCTTTGTGGAATAATTATGATTCTGTGGGTCTCCTTTCTACTCGCTCCCCAAGTTTCTTATCATTTCCACTGTGCTAAAGAATTATTTTCCTGACAAGAATCGAGACCAGAAACAGCATTCAAATTCCACTTTAGAAGGGAAATTCTAATTTATTCAAAGTCTAGTGTAGAAGGGAAATGCACCTACTTCAAAATTAATTAAAATTTCTAAATACGGGGAAAAAAGATCTATTCTTTATTCTTAAATCAATTCCATAGTCTCCTCTTTACTGGAGTTAATGTGATATATTCCTCTTAGGGTGTTACAATTTATAATAGTGGATCGAAAATCATGCATAGTTGTATTAGTTGATTTAATTGAAAGATTTTGAAGTAAATTTTTTTCAGTTTTTTTCTTCTTTTAATATTCCATGAACATAAACCCTAAAACATGACGTGTCTTTTATTATTAGTTATAATTTATTCTTTTTAAAATGCCATAACTTAATTGCACTGTGGCCAAAAATCATGTTTATTTTTAAGAATTCTAACTTGTTTCCTGCTATTTTTTTTTTTTATGGGGCCTATTTTCAACCATAATTTTTCATCAAAGTAGCTTTTGTTACTTTTTCTGTTTGAATAGAATAGCCTTTTCCAGACTTTTATGAGAGCAGTTTTGACTAAATGGTGCATCTAAATGGTATGATTAAAACTTCCTTTGTTTATTAATAAGTTATAAGTGAATAAGTTATAAATTCAATTCTTACCTAGAGAACCAAATATATAATCTTGCAGTTCATAATGCACTCTGTGTGTGTGTGTGTGTGTGTGTGTGTTGTGTATAAAAATCCTTCTCTCAATTGAAAGGAAACAAATACCTTATTTAAAAATGTATAACCATTATGATCGCTATGTCACCCAACAAGAAATCGAGTGAGCAGTCATGGTTGATTGAACAGCTCTACAGTGTCATCAGGGACTTGGGCTCTTTTCTTTTTATTCGTCAGCCATCACCAGACCAAATTAATGAGTTTAGCAGCTCCAGGCATCTCATTCTCACAAAATGACACCCAGAATCAAGAAGGACAGAGAAAGTTTTTCCTCTTCCTCTCTCCCTTCTTCTTTCCCTTTATATCTTTCTCCTACCTGCCCCCCAAGAAAAAAAACTTTCTTAAAAACATTCTTCCCATACACACATCTTTTTATTTCTTATATGCATGTATTTACGATATTATTGAAATTTATAAATATGGACTACAATTTAAGTACTGTCATTGAACATTATTAAGGCAAGAAAAATTAATTCTACTTACCTCCATTATTTAAAAATATAAGATAAGTAAACTGAGAAAGAAGAAGAAATCCTTGAAATAGTACAGGAGGTGGAGATCATTACTACCCTGATTTAGGCATGTTTTTTAATCACATTCTCTGAAACAAAACTACCAGTAAAAACCTAAAGTAATATTATTAACTATACATTAGGGGTTAATTTTAACCTCCAGTACCAATATTTTAAAAACAGTTAATCCTATTGAAATAACCTTCTAACCTGTGTGTACATAGGGGTGAATCCCTGTACTGTGTCTATAAATTATCAGAATTGAAATCATGTTCTAGGTTCTTCTAATCAGATTCCATATACGTGAACTGTGTTAACTGGTTTGCGTTAACACTAATTTTTGCATGTAAGTCCAGCTTTAACCTGATGCTGCATCAAACCCATTTTACAGGTGAGCCTGTTCGTACATGAAAGTGAATAGATTATGAAAGCTGTAATTTTAAAAAAAGGCATGTACAAGTACTTTGTGTATTTAATTGCCCACTAAATGAAAGTGCTTGAAAAAAGTTTAATCTTTGTAATTGGCACAGAGCTTTTAGCAAATAAGAGGTAGCGATGATTTCTTTGTTTCATTCAGGAAATTCTATCAGATGAGAGATTTGGTCTGGTTTCCATTCCCACAACTCCAGTGTGACCCAGCTCTCACTGTGTTGGTCACCGTCATCTCTGTTGCTAAATCTGTCGTGTTTTGTTCAGTCTTGATCTGACAGGCCCTCCCTGAAGTGCCAGACACTGCTGATCATGTCCTCCTTTTGGAAGTTCTCCTCCCATGGCTAGATTCTCCTAAGTCTCCATTGCTCCACGTTTCTCCAACACTAGATTCTCCTAAGTCTCCATTGCTCCACGTTTGCTTCTGGGGTCTTCTGCTGCTGACCACACCTTAACTATTTGTGGTCAGTGGTTCTCTCTTTCCACTCCATTCCCTACCTTCTCTAGTGAATAAGAGCACCTAACTAACATGTTCTTGTTCACATCCATGGCTTTAAAAATGATCTACAAACCTTTGGCCTGTAGAATCTGTGCTTAAGGGCCCAGGCTTCTCTCCTGCACTCCAGATATACTTAACAGCATTATGGGGGATATTTCACATCTATCTCAAACTCACATGTTTAAACATGAACTCCTGGGCTTCCCCTCAAGACAGTTCTTTGACTAACAGTCACTCTTTTTGACGAATGACACTACTGTCAACTCACTGGTGCAGGTCATTGAAAGAAACAATTCTAGATTCCTTCTTCAGCATTCTTTCACTCCCATGTCCAATGATTCACTAAGAATCCAACCTACCTTCTCCCCATCTCTGGACTTACCTCTTTCACTCCATCCCTGCTGCTCCTAACTTAAATCCAACCATTTTACTCTCCTGGTTGGATGAAATTGTTTAATGCTTCTGCATCATCTCAGGAGGGTTCAAATATTTTAACATGGTTTACTCTGCCTTAGGAACTGGTCCTGATTTAGCTCTCTAGTGTCATTTATTACTTCCCCTTTACTCCAATGTCTATGTTCTATACCCCAGCAGTATTAAAATATTTTACTAGAACATACCAAGCTCTCTCACTCTTGGTATGATATTCTGAATTCCTGATATGCCTGCTCCAATTTGTCACCTGGATAGTACTCTTCCTTTAGAAATCAGCATAGTCTTCCCTCTTCGAGGCAGCCTTATCCACACAAGTCTGGCTTAGGCCACCTCTGATGTGATCTCTATTACTCTTTAACTATCAAAGCCTTTATTTTATAGCCATCGATTTGCCTTTCCTACTCACCATAAAATTTTTGAGGGAACAACTGTGTCTTATTGGTTCCTGTAAGCACCCTACTTGAATTGGCCATTAATATATGCTCATTGAATATGGCATAAATGAGGCAACTAGTTAAGATAGAAAATGAATTTGATAACTTGTTTAGAGAAAAAGAAAAAAAATTAAAGGTATTTACAAATGACTGTTTGAGGTCATATTTGGTAGAGGAAAGAAATATTTTGATTATAGTGGAAACATCATTTTGTTTGCTTGTTTGTTTGTTTGTTTAATTGAAGACATTTTGTTGAGATCAAATGCCTAGACATTAATGGCAAACACACAGCAGTCTCCTCTAATTGTTTGTTCTCAGATGAGTCATTTATACATTGAAAATTCATTTTCCTCATTTGCAGAATAAAAAATGTGTTCATCTTAGAAGTATGTTGTGAAGGTTTAAAAAGACATATAAAAACTCTCGGGGTACACTAAATGTTCAGTAAATATTGATCATCTTTCTCTTCTTTGAGTAGCTAATTAACCTCATTGGTTAATGGATGATGATGCTTTCAGATGAGAGAAACCTATTATTTGGCCTTCCGATAATATGAACTATAGAATCTAAATATCTCAAAATTGGGTCTATTTGTTCAATTCTTTAATTATGGTAACTTTTTAAGTTGTTGAATAAACTCATTTAATAATATTTAATACTTATAAATTATTTTTTTCTGTATAATAATATAGCATCATCTAAATTTTCCTGATTACCTATTATAATAACCAGGCTATTATATTGACAAAAGTGGCCTAATTTCATTTCTTTCTTAGGAGCATTTTTAAGTATACTAAATAATGTATAAGTATGCAGAGTTAAAATAAGTCCAAATGATAATCCATATATTGAAAATTACCATGTGGAAAGTCATACGTTTAATAATATCTTTCTTTGCTATTGCAGATGACATAAAGCACTGCTCATAATTCTGAAAATCAGAACACATTAATGTGGGAAACTAGATTAAAAGGAAGACTTTAATTCAGTAGTTACTAAAATAAGTTTTCAGATAAATAAGCTAAGTCTAGGCAGTGAATTGGGCAATTTAACATTTTTTGAGTATTCCACAAACATTTGAAATGGTTTTTTAAAGCTTTCCTAAAGTCAAACCTGTCCTTTTTTAGGATAAATAATTGCTTGACTTGAAAGCCTTGGCAAAAGGAATAAGGCTCCTATTCCTAATTCTCCTCATTTATGGGTTCTTTCACCCACAGATCTCTAGCAGGTTAAACTGGCTACATATTGGCTTCTTTTCACAAGATATGAGTAATTACTTTAAATTGCTCTGTTTTATTAAGTGAAATCCAAAGTAGCTTCTGTGCCTACCTGACATTTAGTTAATGAGCACAGTGGTACCTCCAGGAGATTAATGGACCTTTGATAAAGGGGTGATTTAATTGGTGAAGTAGCGCATCTGGATTTTATTGGGAAAGGGGTGAAATAATCCATATATTTGAATGCAATTTAATGTAATTACATTGTAATTTTGATTATTACCAAAAGACGATTTGCTATTTGAAGTGAGAACTGGAGGATAACTCATATAAGTAATTAAAAACTGTCAACAAATATTGAGTACCTACTATGTTCAAGGCTCTGTGGTGTTATGACAAACACAAAGAAAAATAGTTTTTAGTATCTATTCTTAAGTAACATCCAGTATAGTAAACAAATTAATTGCGAAATATGTAGTCATGCCTATCAGTGTCCTGGACACATCCATATATTTTGAGTTTATACTTTAGTAATCAAATTTTCACTGATCTCCCTATGTAGGACAATGTGTTGGTAATACCAAAAAATATTAAACATGATTTATGATTTCACTTAAAATTTGCTTGGAGAAATAGAGCTTTGAGGTAAAAAGAAACCAGTAAAAGGCAGGATATGATAAGGTCAATTATTAATAACACTTATATTTGCATAATACGTTAAAAGTGCTTTTGCATATACCCTATATTAAAATTATTCTTCTTAGTCCTCTTTCCCCTCAAACTATAGATCTACCTCTCTTTTTTTTTTTTCAGTTACTGTCTCAGATTGCTTGAAAGTCTAACGTGTGCATGTCCCTACTGTTTCGCCTTTCCTTTAGCTCTTAATCCACTGTAATACCATTTTGCCTGTCAGACCTTCTGAAGCTTTTTCTCCATTAACCAAATTTAATGACATCTTCAGTTTTCTTACTGCTAGATCTGTGTTGATACCAGAAACTAATTTTGAAACACTCTACTCCTCTGACTTCTCCAATACCAATTTCTGTTGCTGCCTCTTTATGTCTTTCACATAGGTGGAAGAAATTGCCTAGAGTATTGTTCGCTAAACTGGTAGGTATGCCCCTAGTAGCCTCTGAGGTGATAAGATGACTTTATATGGTACATATAAAGCTCACACAGAGATGGGGATAGCTACTCAGGGAGACCTCAAAGAACAGAAGAAGGAGGATGGGTTTATGGGGTGAGAATATCAGAAAAAAGTAAGAATGGGATAGGAAAGGATAAAGGTTTCTCTCTCTGACACCAGGTCTTCAATGGTGCCCCTGCCCTCTTTGCATATTCTCAAATACTAGCTAAGACTTCCTTCTCTCTGGTTGTTCTGAGCATTTATACCCTGAGTGGTCTGAGGTCCAGAGCTGGAGGAGAGCCCAGGCTCTACCAAGGCCCAACACTGGGAGTTTAGGATTAAGTGGCTGGGGAAAATGGGAGGCTGTAGCTTTGAGTTGCAATTCAGCAGCCACCAAAAGAAAGAATGAGGTGAAGAGTAGCTCTAGAATCAGGTTTAAATTTAGCTCTGCCACTTACCAGCTATGAGACTGGAGGAGAATTTATCACACCAAACCAAAGAGTCTTTCCTGCTTCTTCTCCCTCACCCTGAATCTGCTCACACACAGCATGTCTAGCTGACTCTATCCTCAAATCTGTCTACTTCATTTTACTATCTGATCCAGGCCACCATCACTTCTTGCTGGGCCAATATACAAGCTTATAACTTTGTCTCTTTCTCTTCTTCCGCCCAGCAGGATATTTTTGAAATGAAATCATATTATGTTGCTCCCCGAACTAAAACCCTCCAAGTGTTTTCCATTGCAGAGTATATAACTTCTAAACTCAATATAGCTATAAGGGTTTCTGTGACACTGAATATAATGTTCCCAATTGCTCAGTAGATTCTCGTCATAATTTCTTTGTTTTCCCTGAACATGCCAAGTTTGTTCTTGTCTTGTAGGCTTCGCAATAGCTGTTTCTTATACCTTTCAGGTCACAGCTCAAATGTCTCTTCTCAGACCAACCCCTGCTTTTCTCTCCTACTGTCTCCCAACATATCTCTGGTATGTAACCTGCTTTCTTCCCACAACCCATCTCTGGTATATAAGTTACTTTCTTCATAGCTTATCATTATCAGAAATTATATTTATTATTTTCCTCTCTTGCCTCAACCATCTCAAGGAACAAATAAGAGACTGAACGATGTCTATTCATTTGTCTCTATATCTCAATGTCTAGAATGATGACTGACACAGTAAGCAGTCAACAAATATTTGTTGACTATTGAATGAATGAGGTCAGTACATCTCTGAGCCTAGAGTTTCCACAGAAAGAGAATTAATATCATTGAATATATAATATATAATCTTGTTTCATATGTTGATATGTAATATGTAAAATCTCATTATATATAATACATATACATAAAATGAAATCATACAATAGATGCCAGATCTATATGTATATCTATATACTTATATCTATGTCTTTCTGGCATTTACACAGGACCTAGCCCATATTAAGAGTGTAATAAATGGTAGGTGTTATATTTTCCATGCAGAAGACATGATAAATTCAAGATCTTGAGAACAAATTCTGAATCTTATATTTATTCTGCTGACAATGCTTATTGAAAAACTTGTAGTTTCTTTAGAAATTTCATCTGAAGAACTTGATGAAAATATTTTCAAAATTATGGGAGGCCTCTTGATAATTGGGTTTTCATAAATATTTTCTCAAACCAAATGGCAATGATTCAGGGAAAGGAAACTATTTGGAAATCACTGTTTGGACTTTTACCAAATAACCTGACCCATTCAGGAGATTTGGGCATTCACTTCAGAAAACTACTAGAGAATTGTTGAACAAACAGCTACAAAATTTTTTATCAAGAATTAATTCTTAGTATCTAAACTTTCTTGAGAAAGCCATTAAATATCTTTGGGATATCAGCTCATCTTTGTCTTGAACTAAGAAATATTGAGTTGAATATTCATTTTCAATTATTATTATTAATAGTAACAGTTCTTTTCTTCTTATTTTCAGGTATGCACTTTTGAAACCCAATTAGCTTTGTCATTACCTGAAGATCGTTATTTTATTACTTTAAGTTTTAATTGAGTAACAATTCTTTGTTTTCATAGTATTTGATTTTACAGTTATTTCTGTTTACAAAAGTGAGGCCATGTGACTTTCAGTCAGAATTGGAATGTAAGTATGTTCGAGTAAAGATATCCTTCTCAAAAAAGTGATATAATACTTATAGTGATGATATAATAGTTTAAAATAAATTTAGGTAAAGAAATTATTTTCTTTAAAGAAAATTATTTGAATAAATGATAATGTTAGTATACAGTTATGGCAGGATGATGAGGATGGTATATGGCCGCTGAAATTTGAGAAACAGATCTAGAGTAGTATTTCTGTGGGAAAGGACTAGTTTTGTTTTGTTTTTTTTTATACTTTCAATTCATTGCAGGATGCTAAAGAAATAGTACTGGCTAGAGAACAGTCAGAATATAAGGGGGAATAGAGGAAGGGTAATACAATATCTCCTCTTTCAAATCCTTATTTCCAAATTGTCAATACTAATTCCTATTCATTCTTTCCTCTCCATTCCTATTGCCTTAGTTCAAGCCTTCCCTTAGGAACTGAGTATACATGTACTATTTTGTAAAAGTGTTGTTTCTTATTAAGTTGTTTTTAAAAAAGTGAGGCCTATAAAAGTTTACTAAAAAGATTGTCCAGCAGCAATTCATGATAATGTCCTGTATAGTTCGAAATCTCTTTGTACATGGATTTATAAAATCTGTCCTTTGGAATTTAGTACCAGGAAAATATTTTCTTCATAACAATTGATATGCTTCCTTTTACTCCTTCAATCAGACAAGGAGGGTTACATAACACATCCTGTTATATATATACCTCATGGTTTTCGGCCAGGAAAATCAGGAGTAGATTTAATATGCAATCACAGTAATTATATTGATATTCAATAATCTTCCTCATTTACAGGGGTTTTAGCTTTTCATTTTATGAATCCCCAAACTGAGAAGGAATAGCCATTGGAAAATCCAAGATATGATTACTTTTTCAGTACTTCTATAAAATAAAATGGAGAGTATAGATCTTAAAGAGAAAGAATTAAGAGATAGTGAACCTTAAATAACCCATTGTTCTTTCTTTCCTTTTTATTTATTTATAAATTTCTGAGGTTTTCTAATAGTTTTGAGTAAATAAAGACTAGAGATTTAAGTGTTGTTGTGTTTTAATTGTGTCTATTTCATTGACATGGCATTTAAATTGTCCTCCGGGATTGAAACAGTTAACAGGAGGGCTCATGATAGAAGCTGGTTCTTCATGTATTCTGGTTATGGTCGATACACTGTTGGAAGAGGCTCTAGATTTGTTCAGGATATGAAGTAGGCATGATTCATCTAGTTATTTTGAAAGGGGTGTCTGTCCCAGTTCCGGGAGAAATGAGTTTGTTTGCCTGCTTTACTAAGGAGGAAGGCAGACACGAAATGGATTGTATGACACTGTGATTACTGGTCTTAGATAAGGAGCTCGAACTGCAGTGTCAACCTAAGGGCATCCAGGCAAAAGTTATGGGGAATGAGATATGGAAACACTAGGAAGCAAAGTCTTGACCTAAAGTCAGTTTAAACCTGTATTCCTCTAGGCACATTCCTTGTTTTTTTATTTGTTTTCCCAAGTGAGTTTAATTTGCCACGCATTCCTGTGGGAAGTCTAATAACGCTTTACTTTTTTCAGTATTTTCTGTGTAACTGCTAATCCGGAAGCGATACTATTCCAGGTGTGCCTTGTACGGTAATTGGGGAGGAACCAGGGCATGGAAGGCGAATTAAGGTGTCTGGAGATTGGAGCTGTGAGATGATATACTCGATGATAAAATATACAAAATATCATAGTTTAGTGACAGTGATGAAATTAATGTAATTTGAGTTGATATTTGGATTTTTCATGCATTATGAACACTTGACACTGACTTAGAGTCAGGAACATTTTGCAACATCAAGATTCTCATTCTTTATTAGTGATTTGGGTCTGGGAAGTCTTTCATGTGCTGCTCAGTCGCTTAATGCTGGAGAGATGAGATAGGAAACAAATTCCTGAAATATTTACACTAGAAGAATATGCTAGCTGCTTGCTCTTCTAAAAAAACCCCACATTAATGCATTTAAGATATTTATATAAAAGTTACTTCACTCATCATCATAAAGTATTTATTACATGTGAGTCCTTGCTGCATGGAATATCCATTTTCATTGGAAAGAGCTTTAGTATAGAAATTGTAACTTAGTGGTTTACCTGTGATAGAAAGCATGAGATAATTTCTATTAGCTGTGTTTAATAGAAGGAATTGTTTTCTAGCTGTGTTAGGAATTTTCTGGAATAGAGCTGCAACAACATACCAGGAAGCCTTGGCTGAAGAACTAAACATTCTGTTTTATATTGTAAAAATATAACAAAAAGCAATGGGCCTATTGATGTAGCAATACTGTTTGTTGAAAAAAAAGACCAACAAAACAAAACACAATGCAATCTTGGCAGAGACTTTAAACGGAGTATAAACAGAAAAGTTATATTAGTAAATGATCGTATTTCACAAATAATAGGAACACATTTTATGGAACTAGAATAAAACCCGTATTTTGGCAACAACTATAAAGCAGTTCATTTAAACAGTTACTGTAACTCCAGAATATTTATATTGACAAAATTGATTTGACTAGAGCTGGTGTTTCTACTGTTATAATCTAATTTCATAGAATTATGAGATTTGAATGCTAAAAATGCAACAGAATATTAATCGTCCCTTCTGATCATAATGAAAATTGTAATTCATATTAATATCCTTAAGTTATTCTATGTTCAAGCATAGTTTAAGATAGCTAATTTATACTTTGACATTAGTTCAATGGTACAGGTATTCTTGTGTAAAATATTTAGTCACTAAGAAATTAGAAGTCCTAGAAGAAATTGTTTTCTTCTTTTATATTTATTCTCTACATAGTTTTCCACTCAGATGAAATATTTCAAAAGCGTAAGAGAAAATTAGATTTCTAGTATTTCTAGTGAAATCCTTTAAACACACTCCAAAACTTTTCCTTTTCCTGAGCAACAGATTATATAAGTAATCAGCCTCTCAATTAGTAAGAATCAGATCGTAAACATTTTTCATATTTGCTTTGCAATATTTTTCTAGAATCTTTTGTTGCTACAGCACCATGTTTTTCTAGACCCTTAACATCTTCCTAAAACTACTGAACCAGACCCTATTCTATGTCCATTGCTATATAATGTGCCAAATGTTTGTGATTTCTCAGGGGACTTAGGTTATAATGGTCTTCTCTAGTTCCGGGCTCCTTTTTATGCTGTTATTTTAGATTTGAGACTGTCCATTGTTGTTTTCGTTGCTCTGCATCATGTGCAGCCAGACAGGGAATTGATAATTAATTTCTTTCCCTTCCTTCCTTCCTTCCTTCTTTCTTCTCCTTTCTTCTTCTTTCTTTCTTTCTTTCTTTCTTCTTTCTTTCTTTCTTTCCTTCTTTCTTTCTTTCTTCTTCTTCTTTCCTTCTTTCTTTCTTCTTTCTTCTTTCTTCTTCTTTCTTTCTTCTTTCTTTCTTCTTTCTTCTTTCTTTCTTTCTTTCCCTTTCTCTCTCTTCTCTCTCTCTTTCTCTCCTTCTCTTTCTCCTTCTCCTTCCTCTTCCCCTTCCCCTCCTCCTCCTCCTCATCGTCCTCCTTCTTCTTCTTCTTCTTCTTCTTTCTTCTTCTTCTTCTTCTTCTTCTTCTTCTTCTTCTTCTTCTTCTTCTTCTTCTCTTCTTCTGCTTCTGCTTCCTTCCTCCTCCTTCCTCCTCCTCTTCCTCCTCCTCCTCCTCTTCCTCTTCCTCATCTTCCTCTTGCTCCTCTTTCTACTGCTCCTCTTCCTCCTGCTCTTTTTCCTCCTCCTCTTCCTCTTCTTCCTCTTCTTCTTTCTTCCTTCTTCCTTCTTTCTCCTCCTCCTCCTCCTCTTTCTTTTAAGTTATACCACACACACACACACCACACACACACACACACACACACACCAATCCCAGAAGGCATTACCATATGCAGAAGTCCTTACTAAAATTTTGTAATGACGGAGATTTAGTCAAGAGATTTCAAATATCTTAGAATGGAATATTAACACCTGGCCCAAAGATCCTTTGACTCTTTCTTAATATGGGCATTGGCTTCTACCAGTATCGCTATCCCATCTTCTCCTCTCCAGTTGTATTTCACAGACTCAAATACTGTTTATTTCAAACAGAGAGGTGTTGAGCTACTTTTATTTTTCATTGTCTTGGCTCCTGTTGGCCCAAGACTTCATCTCCCCACTGGTAGCTTAGCCAGCAACTCTCCTAAATGAAGACATTGATGATGTCTCCTAAAATTATTCCTCCTCTTGCATTAAGAGTAGTAGATGCCAAGATCAAATTCCATGAAAAAATATACATATTTTTTCATTGTTTCATGTAGGATTTCCAGTACAATGTTGAAGAGAAATTGTGAGATCACCATCTTATCTTTTTTCTGATGATAAAAAAAAGCTTTTTACATTTTACCATTATATATGATGTTAGTATAGTTTTTTTTGTAAGATATCCTTTATTATGTTAAAGAGCCAGTCCATTCCTAATTTGCTAAGTTGTTTGCTTTATTATGAATGGATTTAGAATTTTAGTAATTGTTTTCCTAAAATCAGCAAGAAGATCTGATAATTATTCCCTTTTAACTTTTTATTCTGTTAAATAACTTTAACAGATTTTTCTAATGTTACAGGATTCATGTATTCTTCTACTACACCATACCTGTTGTCACTGTTTAAAATACAGTGGTAAATTAAATCTCCTGATGCTTTATTAGGATATTTAGATCTGTGTTAATAAATGAGATTAAACTATTATAGTTTTCCTTTCTTACAATGTCCTTCGTCAATTCTGGTATTAAAGGAATATTAAATTTATAAACCAAAGTCTTATCCTTGCTCACTTTTTCCAATTCTGGAATAGTTTATAAAAAATATAGCTTTTTTTTTAATTTAGTAAAAATTCACTATAAAATCATTTGACTCTGATGCCTTTTTCTGTGAATAGATTTATGTTTATGGATTTAATTTTATAAATGATTACAGACAAATTCAGGTTTTCCCTTTATGAACCAATTTTGACTTTTTGTTATAAGATGATTTCCAGTTTTATATTTTCAAATTTGTTGACAAAAATAAAGTTGTTCCTAATATTTTCTCATAATAAACATGACGTGTATTTGTATATATATGTGTGTATATGTGTGTGTGTGTGTATACATATATATATCCTGTCTTCTCTCTTTTTTTTAGTATTAGCATAGTCAAGATCTTTCTTTGTTGATCATCTTGGTAATCTTTTTGTTTTTGTTACATTAATTTCTGTTTTTTTTTTTTTCTATATGGATAACCAATTATTTCAGCACACCATTTGTGGTAGAAGATTTTTTCCTTCCATATTTAATTGTTTTGATGCTTTGGTTGACAATCAAATGATTGTATAAATGTAGGTCTTTCTCTAGATTTTTAATTTTGTTCCATTGATCTGATTGTCTGTCTTTTTTTTTTTTTTTTAACTCACACTGCCTTGATTACCATAGTTTTGAGTAAGTCTTGAAATCAAGTAATGTAAATCCTACCCTCACTTATCACATTTATATTTTACTTAAAGTCTAAAATTAATCAATGACCTCTAACCTCCTCCTCCTAAACAGCACAAACCCTGTTAGAACTCTTAATTTCAATCTCTTCCTCTAATATTGGATGTTATATGGTTTTCCCTTAGTTTTAAACTCCCAAATAATCAAATTTTACTATTGTTTTCGGTTTTATTGTCAATGCTTATTTACATTTCTCAGTGCATAACAATTGCTTTGCATTTGAGTCCTGCTCCTTTATCAAGTGACATTTCCTTCTTAAAAAAGTTAGTGAATCACAAACTGCCTAGGTCTTTGTAGGTTTGAAATGTCTTGTGTTGCTTCATTCTTGAATAATAGGTAAACATGAGTATAGAATTCTATGTTATTTTCTCTGAGCACTTTCATGATATTGTTAAACCATCTTTTTCCTATATTGTTGCTATTGAGAAATTTGCTATTTTTATTGTTATTCCTTTTTGTGTACATATTTCTATCATTTTCTCTAGTTGCTTTAATACATTTTTTTTTTTTTTGCTGTTGTATCTGGACTTATTTTTATTTATTTTGAGGACTTGATTCCGTTGATCCATGTCTTTCATCAAAAGTAATTCTCAGGGCCTTATAAACATTTCCTTATATAAATATATAATTATTTATAAAATATATTTTTATAAATTTATAAATATATAATTTATAAATATATAATTTATGTAGTATATAAATTGCCTCTCTCCTTTTCCCCCTATACTTTCTTTCAGAAGATTACTTAGTAAATATCTTTTGTATTTTAGCCTTGAAATCTTTTAATTTCTTTATATATTTTATCTCTATTTTCCTGCTTAATTCTAGGATATTTCCTTTGGTCATTCTTCCCACTTATAATGTTTATCTTTAGCTGTGTTCCTGTCTCTTCTTAATTAAGTGTAGCATCAGTGGCTCACCCATCTGCCTGAAACCTTTCAATTATTTTTTTTTTTTGGCAGGCTTGCAACTGTCAGTATTAGTACCCCACCCCACCCACCCCACCCCACCTGGAACAGCAGGCTGGAAATGTTGGGAAATTTTTGCACTAGCCTACTTAAGATACCCAAGAATTGCTGTATAAATACCCAACTCCCTTGCCTCTCAGGTGAGCTAATTCTCAGACTTGTGTTTTGTACCACATTTTAGTGTTCCATGCCATTGAGCTGAGTAACCCACTATGGAGGCAGGCTTAACATGCTCCTTATTGGCTGGCTTCCCCTCCTTGCAACCCATTTTTACTTTCCTGTCATTCCATGCACTTCTCTAATATACTACTAGCTCTTGCATTTTGTCCGAGAGTCTGCTTCTGGGAGAACTCAAACTAAGGTATCCAATCATAACTTTTCATTTTTAAAAGTTCCATGTAATTGTTTTTTAATTTGCTTATTATCCCCCTTACCATTCTTTTATTCTTTATGATTTCAATTCCTTCTTTTATACTTTTATTTAAACTGCACCAGTTTACACCCTCTGTTTGTTTTTGAACTCTTGTTCCACAAGGATTGTATTCTCTGTGGTGGGAGACCAGTGTGAATGGTTTGTGAGCATCTCTAAAGAGGCTTATCCCAGGGTTTTCACTGATTTAGTACCCATTTTATGTTAATTTCTCAGCTTGGATTCCTGCATCATATGAGTGTTATGAACTGAATGTTTGTATACTCCAAAATTCTTATGTTGAAATTCTAAGCCCTCCAAAGTGATGGTATTTGGAAGTGGGGCCTTTTGGAGACGACTAGACTACAAGGGGGGAGCCATGATGAAGGATATTAGTGCTCTTATAAGGAGCATGAGAGCTTGCTTACTCACTCTTTCTCTAACAACTGAGAACATGAAGAGAAGAGGTCATCTGTGAACCAGGAAATAGACTCTCTCCAGACGCTGAACGTTCCAGTACTTTGGTCTTGGACTTCCCAGCCTCTAGAACTGTTTGAGCCACCCAGTCTGTGGTAATTTTGTTATAGCATCCAGAAATGACTGAGACAATGAGTAATAAAATGTAGACTCTTTATCCATATATGATGCAACCTTGGCATTTGGGTTTCTCGCAAGACTTTTTTAAGTACCAGATCTGTAGACTGGTGAAAAAAGTTTTCTGGTGTGTCTCTTAGTGGGAGGGTAGAGTTTTTCTGGCTCCTCTTTCCTAGTATGAGCAGCTGTATGCAGGGATCAGCTGT
The DNA here is from genome assembly GCA_003508835.1 of Eonycteris spelaea. NCBI lineage: Eukaryota > Metazoa > Chordata > Mammalia > Chiroptera > Pteropodidae > Eonycteris > Eonycteris spelaea. The sequence continues at coordinate 9,737,349 of PUFA01000044.1, forward strand.
AGCTACAGTATTGCATGGCAAAGGTCACATTTTCTGTCACAGCACAAAAAAGCCCTGTGGACGTTTGCTGCTTTTCTGAGTCTCTGTGTCCTTAAGTTATGTTTTTACTGCTGTGTTTGAAGTTCTCTCTTTCTCTCTGGCACTTTGGAGTTTCCCTTTTATTCTTTCAAGTATGTTCATGTGCATTATTTCTATTTGTTTATAATGTGATGAGAGAGGGTGTACAACATCAGCTTGGTCTCCCAGTCTGCCATATTCTTAGAACTTCGAGATCCTCTTTTGGAAAAACAGGTTGCCATTGCAGACTCTGCAGAGTGATGTTCCATGGTCTTGCTCATGGTGATTCTGTAATCCCCTGAACTGTGAAGGGCTAACTGACTGTGGCATCCTAAGCATTTCAGCCAATGCCATACAGACATAGAGGTACGGATTATAATGACTGGGAGAAAATGTGTTGAAAAATCACAGAATTTTAATGGAAGAAAGGCATTTTACCTCTGAGAAGAAGAAATTCCAGATTTACAAGTTAAAAAGAAAAATTCATGAAGAAAAGATTTAGCAAAAGCAAGCAGAGCACAGGATATATATTTTTTTAAAAAAGGCTATAGCTGCTAATCTTTCTTTTGGGTTTCTGCAGGTGAAAATACAATAAAAGATAGGTGACATTTGACATACCCCTAACTGCACATCCACAAGGATTTCCTTATAAATACAAACACCATTTTAAAAAATTGCATGAAAATGTTTTTGTCTAGTATGAAACCACAGCATAATGAATAATTCTGACTTTTGGTGTAAGACTTTTGAGCAAATGGATTCAAGTTCATAATTTTCCATGTTCAGTGTTATATTTTCTACCATCGGTAAGTCCAGATGTTTTCAGTTGCTGTAATAATGACCATAGGTACTTAATACATTCTTCTGCTTATTCAATTACTATATACTTTAAATAATGGTTTCTAAAACATGTTTTAGAAACTTAAAACTTATCTGTTTTTAAATATAGTTTATGCCCCATATTCTGTACTATATGTGCTAAAATTATTTTTTATCACCAGCCTCTTTTTGAAACTGGTGTATCTAAATTATGATAATATTATTACTCCAGAATCGACTTGGTCCCAGAAGTCCTGTTAGTAGTTTTCCATTTTAAATTCCAGAGACTCAGGGGTTGTTTCTCCCTATTATATGTGGGCTATTTATCAGCCATATTGAAGTAAATCTTGAAAAACACTGCGAAAGGGTGTACAACAATATTAAATGTTAGTAAATGGTACACTTTCCTAGAATAGGGTAGCTGAAATATATCAAGCCTGATGATAGAGGCTCAGAAGGTGTTCGAGGGACACTTGATTGGAGTATTTCAGATCATTTCCAAATTCTCTAATCCGCCATCCATTTCTCTAACTTTCCTGTATCTTTCATTACACAGATTGCCATCTGGAGCTCTAAGTTCAACTACCCCTTTCACGGAAAAGAAAAAGATTGACTAGTGTACTGTTGGTTTATACTTTCGAATATAATGTATAAAAATGAAAAAATAGATGGAAATTCAAGTGAATTATGTCTGGGTTTAGATTCTCGTTTTCCCCCTTACTATTCTATTATCTCAAGCAAATTTAGCCTCTTCAAGAAGTAGGCATGATTGATAACGCCTACTTTTCTGAGTTAATGTAAGGATTAAATGATATCATGAACATTAAGACAGCACAATTATCTTGCATATAATTAGCTCATAGCGAATAGTTTTCTTTCCTCATTTTCCCAACATTTCCTAGCTTTCTTATACATTTATATATTACTATAAAATCTGTCCAAAAGAAGAATTTTATTCTGAATTTGTTTCAACAAACATTTAATATGTACTATTATCTGCCAGCCCATGTACATAAGAGTAAATAATAATATATAATAGAATATGCCTGAAATTGATTTGTCTCTATTTAATGTACTAGCCTTCATAAATGAACTGGTGTTTCGAGTGGGTTTGTACTGTTTTACTCACAGTGTTTCACTTTGTCCTCCATGTGACCTAGGTCACATGTACTTCAGAGTGGACAAGACCAAAGTCAAAGCAGAGTCTCACTATGGGGCAAGCAAGGCCAGTTCCTCTTGGAGTGCTGGTAGTCAAGGTCATGAGATTAGTTTACTGGCAGAGCACATTAATGGGCTAAGCTAAGCATTGCATTCTGATGCTATAGTCTCACTTATGTTCAAAACATCAAAGCAAGCAAAAAACATTTTTAAGTTGATATATTTTAAAAAATTAGTAGCATAGGAGAAAAATAATCCATTGCTTGGATAAAAAGCAACTTTTCAAGGGAGGGAAAATGGGAAGCCTATATAGAAAGAAGTTTAACCCTGTGTGTGGTGGCTAAAATGCCATGTGTGTGCTCAAAGACAAATTGATGGTGCCTTCAAAAGTAAAAGTTCAATGAGGAGTTATTGTTTAATATTTAGTCTCTGCTTGGGATGATCAACAAATTCTGAAAATGGATAGTGGTGATGGTTGCACAAAAATGTGCCTATACCTAATGCCATTGAATTTGGGGCACTTAAAAATGTTTAAAATGGTAAATTTTATGTTATTTCTATTTTGCCACAGTAATACATAACATACATACATACATACATACACACACACATAAAATCATAAATATATACATATATAAAATGGAGTGCGGTTCTCTATATTCCCCAGGAAAAGTGGAAGTTGGCTGGTTGAATCTGGGGATTCTTTAGAAAATAATCCCAATTCCTTCTCTCTCACTAAAATGCTAAGGTACTGCAGTTCTTTTTTTTAAACTTATGAGCCTGTATGTGGATGTATAGTTATGCTTCCTGTGGCTTGCTTTACTTAAGAGAATTCAAAAGCTTTGCATATAAAGTATTACTATGTAGAGATGATAATAATGTATTTTCTGTCCCAGAGCCATTCTCTAATAATCATATAGCACTTCATATTTCTCAAAGTGCTTTTAGCTCAGGAGGCATTATCTCTTTGTTTTACAGATTTTAGAAAATGGAAATGCAAAACTTAAGGTATCACTATAGTCTTTGTATCATCAGCAGTACTAGAACTTGGGTATCCTGGGTACTGAGTTAACATTCTTTAGACGCTTGACAATTGGACTGTTATTTTACAGGTGTGACACTAATACTTTTGTATAAAGAGTGAAAAGAACTGTGGTCAATCACATGAATGTTTTCTTTTTCTGGAAGTAAGCAGTGATGATAACTATGACCAACACTAAGATAATCGAAATTTTTTACTTTTTATTCAAATGTTTTGGCATTGTATAGTCATACCCTAATATAAAAATAATTTAATACACATGTTGGATCAAAATAATTTCAAACCAGACCACTCTTGTGAATATAACTAGCAAATGCAAAAGAATTGTCTGAAAAGCTAAGTATCTTAAAGCACCTTTACTTACGTTTATCATCTTTGGGCATTTAACTTCCATATTCATAAAAAGAGACAGGAAATTATTTATGCCCTGATTCATGTGCTACATTTTACATAAATGAAAAAGATAAAACTGAATTTCTAAATAACTTGTTGAGTAGAACACAAAGGTAGAAAAACTAAATTAATAAAGCCAGGGATAAGATTATATACAAACACATTTACTTTTTTATCTTGATTAGATGCTAGAGAAGATCAGTAATTTGGACTTTACATATCTAAGAAACAAAGCAAAGACAGATCCAGCTTAATTTTCGTACTTAACTATAAGATTAAAACCACTCTATAAATGAAACACGTTTTGTGATCTTAAAACCTATGAAATATTTCTCCTATAGATTCACATAAAGAGGACATGGAATGATACAATGAAAAATGTCCTTGGCAACATGGCTACAATAGATACAAAAATAGCTTTTATGTCTGTGGTTCTTTGATAGCCTTCGGAGAGGCAGATGGCATAACACCAAGGCACCTTCTATAAGGGGTCACTGAGACTCTGTTCTGAAGTTTCAATTTCATGTATAATAAAAATAATGGAAATATAATACAATTTGAGCTCAAATTCAATTTAAAAGTATATCTAAAATACTTAAAGCACTTATAGTAAACTTTACAATACCAAGTGTATGCAGATTGAATACTGGTGCATATCAGAATCAATAAGGGAGGGGGTAGGGGAAGAAAGAATAACCTTACCAATTAAAGTACAACAATGGGTGGGATGTTCTCTTTTCTAGGTTTACCCATAGGCAAATATGGTTTAAGGAAAAAGGTTGTAGTGGATTGGATGGCAGTAGAGTTAGGTGAATAAGGAAGCAGGTAAAATGTAAAAACAATTAGATAATGACTATTTTAAAGTAGAGGGAGATTTTTAACATCCTTTCCCAGGCTCTCCCCAGGAATTATTAATCCCTTTATGAAATCAATTACTTAGTTGAACGTACAGAATTTGTGATTGGTGGATCCATCATAAGACATAAGTGCCCCCCCCCACTTCCAAATCTTGACAGATTGGAGTGATGAGATAATTCTAGCAAGATCAAGGTCATCAGAATGAAATAAGGTAATATGTTTTTGATGTCGTAGAAGGAAATATATTGTTCTGATATTTTTCCCAGTTCTTTTGCATCATTCTTCTAGTTAACCAAACATTGGGTGCCAGTTGTGTGTAGGCACTCTACTGGGCATGAGAAATGCAACAATAAGTGAGGCACAGGACCTAGTAGGGAAGACATGTAGATACACTGCCAGGTAGTGTGTAAGTGTTGAAATGGAGATGTGAATTAGGTACAGTGGTCAAATGAAGCCTGAGGATTATTCAATTCCTTGCATGTTGAAGATCAGGAAAGACTCTAATGAGAAGGAGAACCTAGGTTGAAGACTAGATCTTCACCAGTCTTAGGCCTTGGGGGGAGGGGACATCAGAGGGTAGGGGTAACAGACAGAGCAGGAGACAGGAGAGGCATATTCAGGCATACAAGTTAATATAGGTGAGGGGGTAGAGATGGTAGGAAAAGGTGTAAGGGAGGTAGATAAAGCCAGGTCACAGGAAACTCAGTGAACTCTAGAAATGGAGCCATTGATAAGTTTTTTCTTTTTTTCTTTAAGGAAATGAATAATGTGATCAAAATGACATTTTTATAAAGGTCACTCTGGGAACAATGCTTCAAACTGGACATGGTGCTGGGTGATATTGGAAGAAGAGACCATTATTGGAGACTGTATTAGTCTGCTCAGGCCCCCATCACAAAATAACAAAGACTGGGTAGCTTACAGAACAACATTTATCTTCTCACAGTTCTGAAGACTACAGATTTTAGATCAAGGTGCTGGCCAATTCCATTCTGGGTAAGGATTCTCTTTCTGTCTTGCAGATGGCTACCTTCCCCACTGTGTCCTCATGTGGCCTTTCCTCTGTGTGTGTTGTGGAGAAAGAGAGAGAGAGAGAGCTCCCATGTGTATTCTTATAAGGACACTAATCCTTTGAGATCAGTACCCACCCTTATGACCTCATTCAACCTTAATTACTTCCTTAGTGGTTTCATTCCAAATGCAGCCACCTGGGGAGGCAGGGCTTCAATTTATGAATTTTGGGGAGATACAAACTTTTGTCTATAACACAGACTTTTACAGTTGTTCAGTTAAAAGATGATAAGGGCATGAATTGAGTAGTAGCCATAGGGCAGGAAGGGAAAGATGTCATAGATGCTAAAGAAATAAAATGAACAGTTCTTTGTGAATGTTAAAGTGTTTGAGTGTTGAGCGAGGGGAGAGGGAAAAACTTTTGGTAACTCCCACATATTTTTGTTGTTGTTGTTCCCTTTACTAGTGTATTAGTGAGGGTTCTCCAGAGAAACAGAACCAATGGGATTCTCAGTCTCTACAATGATTTGAGTCAGCCAGGAGTCCCACGATCTGCCAACTGCAACTGGAGAATGAAAAATGTCAATTGTGTGATTCAGGCTGAATCCAAAGTCCTGAGAACCAGGAGTGCCAATGTCTGAGGGCAGGAGAAGATGGCTGTCTGGCCTAACAGAGAGCAAAATCACCCTTTCTTGTCTTTCATTCTTCTCTGGCCCTCAACTTGTTGGCCAATGCCCACCTACATTGGTGAGGGAGATTTTCTTTATCACTTTACTCATTCAAGGGCTAGTCACTTCCACAAACATCTGCAAACACATCCAGAAATAATGTTTTCCCCGACTGAGCATCCCTTAGACCAGTCAAGCTGAAAGAAAATTAACCATCACAACTGGTTAGATGGGCACTGCTGATAAATAATAAGGATTATGAGAGAGAGTTTCTTATTTGAGAGAAATCTGGTAAAATTAGTTTTGGATATGAGAAGTGTGAGATATCTGTGAGATTTATGGGCAAAAATGTCCACTGAGCAGTTGGATTTACAGGTTTTGGTTCAAGGAGGAATCACTTGGGCCAGAGGTACAGGGATGGGTCGTCAGCACTCAGAACCATAGTGAATAAATAGGGTCAACTTGGAAAGACAGGTGTAAAACAAGAAGAGAAGAGGACCAAGGATTGATTCATAGGAAGAAACTGAACATGGTGATACAAAAACACCCTTGTTAAACGTTTTATTACTTTATTTGAAATTTAGGGAAAATATAGAAATACTTATGATTTAATAATTTCTATTTTCCACATCAGACTCTCACTGTTATTCTTAGTAATTTTGTATGACCACATCCCCAACTTTATTGCTGACTTAAAGTGATGTTTTTGCTAATAAAATAGAATCCTCTGGAAGGTGCTGTAACGAGTAAAGGATTGTACTTAACTGTGAATTTAACCTCTGTAACTCCAGCTGTGGAATGAAGTCATTTATTACAGCGAAAAATTGCTGGCTCTGAAGGAGAAGACAAATGGCTGCCTTTTTGCCCTAGTTTAAATAGGATGATGGCTCTCCCACTGTTCCTTAAAGGCAAGGGTCTGTTCTGTGGAAGCTATTGGCAGGCATTTATGAGGCTGACAGTGTTCTGAGCTGTTATGGGCCAAGTGGTTCCTCTTACAGTTTGGAAGTGTTGTTATCAGAGTGCCTGCCTAGGTTCTGGATCAAGGGATCTGCCTCTACCCCTTGTTATGAGGGCTAAGCTTGCCAGCAAATAAAAAGCAAACTAAACTAAATAAGTAATGAGAGAAGAAGAGAATACTACAAAACTGAAGGAAATTTCTTATGAGTTAACATAATCTAAAATAAAAAATGAATATCAAAATTGGGTGTATAGGGCCTAGTAGCTTAAAGCAGGTGCTAACTCATGCAAAGTAAATGTGGCCTACTCCAAATCATGGTAAAGTGTAATTGATGTATTACTTTAGAATACAGGGCAATAAAACAGAAAGTGTGGAATAGAAATCAGGTGACTGGGGAAGAAGTAACCTTGTTTCTTCCCGTATGCTTTTTAATTGTATTTATTAGTGATAGGCTTCCTGGATTGAGTAAGTCAAAGCTATAATAAAAATGTTTCTCTGAGACACTTTCATGTCTAGGATGACCTTGATTTTTTTCTTTTAGCCTAGAGGAGAAAGTCTAATAATACCCTTCTCCGCAAAGCAAAATATTCATCAGTTCTATTCTTGTTTAAGGTTGTTATCATTTCAAATAAGTATTTCCACAGGAAATAAAAAGCAATGGCAAAGACATGAATTCAGAGCATAAAAATATTACAAAATTGAAAGAAAACAGGTAAGACCATTTTCATTAAATTGCACTGCCTTTGGGTTAAAGATTTTAAGTTAGATATAAGGGATAACTGTTATGAAACATAGAAAATCAGGAATTAAACCCCCCCCCAAAATTATGTCATTTAACATGGAACAGGACCAGATTTTTTCCCTTGTAGTTAAAGATATTGCTTTTGTATAATCATGTTAGCCTGAAGGACTGCTTTATACTTAGGGTAATCCTCCAAGAACATGAGTTGTAATCAAAAGTTGTGATGTACATTTTACTAAAAAAGTACCATCCACCTAATTAATACAGAGGGTTTCAGAGAAAACTCTGTAATGAGTGGAACCCTGATTCCACAGGGAAGCCTACATTATAACAGCACAAATGGAGGATGGTTAGATGACAGGATCTGAATAAGAGCAGAATGTGCAAAGGTGCTGCAGGTGGGAGGATGAACCTCAACAGAGGGAAATGCTTAAATCTATTTTTAAAAGATATCATGCTATTTTAGAATCTTCTAAATAAGAACATGGAAATGATCTTTGGTTCAGATGGGAAGAAAGAATCTAGGGAGTTGTAATACATTTAGAAATGCAAGCAGAGGCTCATAGGTTGTCTTGGCGAGATGGAGGGTGGAATTTGTTGAGATCTCTCTTGCACTAATGAAGCAAAGTGCTACATGGGACACATGAGAATTCACTGGCAAGACAGATTTATGTCAGTATGTCCCTAAATGTAAGGTCAGATGTTTCCTTCAAAATTATCCTTCATTATAGAGTTTGCCTTACACAAAAGTCCTTATGATATAATCTCTCAATTTCTCAATTTTTTTCAAACAACAAATTATACTTAGGGAAGCCACATTTGCCTCTATCTTTGATGGGCCTCAAGCTAGTTTTGAATGCTTATAGAAGTCACTTAATGAACTAGGAAAAAAAACAGGCTAAAATATTTTATATGCTTTTTTTAAAAAAAGGATTTGTTTCCTAGTAATAGATTTCATAATCAAGTTTTGCTGTCTTTGTGCACAAATATTTTAAAGGTAAAGTAAGTGTTATGTTGTGACTAGCTCAACTACATACTTTTTAATGTTATGTGGATGACCATTTGTAGGTTGGGATAAAACTTCCAGTGTCAGTATCATGTGCTCAAGAAGAGCTATGTTTAAACAATTGAAATAGAAATAAAGATGATGGGCTCTGATAAAGAGATAAATGAATCATAGTGATCATGGAGATGACAAAGATGTCTGTGAAGAGAAAACAAAATTGTTTTATGAACTGTGGATAGCAAAAACATATTTGTTATTATTTCCAAATTTATTTGTGTGACTAAGACATGTAACCACATCAAATAAGCAGACATATGATCTAAAAGTATGTCTATGCCGATTCAAGTTGGTGAAAAACTTTTTAAACAATCTTGTTATAGGGAAAATAGGGGATTACCTTATATTATTCAGTCACATACAGGATATAGAGCAGAGAGAATTTCTCAAACTCCGCAGTAGCCTGGACAAAGTACCATACATTGGATTGAATACATTAGATTACTTGCTCTTTCTGAATCATCTAATGGTCCACTGTGGCATATATATATATGCGACCTGCTTCATGGGGTCATTATGAGTATTAAATGAGATACAAAATTAAAGTCTTTAACCTAGGAGCTATATATAAAAATTGGCTACCATTCAATTTCAAATACTTTTTGGTTTCCTCAGCAATTTCTCTGGTCAGAAACATTACTAAGGAGACTTGACTGTTCTGAAATGTCTTCCATATATATATAAAGGCTGAAGCACAGTTGATTAGGAAATCTAGTTTCTGGTGTAACTTCTATAGCACAAGAATTTCCTCTTCAGAGTTTGGGTAGTTTTTGTTTTCAATGCCCATTGTCCTTTAGGAAGATTATTTACTGAAATTCCAGACCTTTATAACTTTGAATCATAATGAAATGCACCATTTATTATTTTACTATTTTAACTTTCTTAACATCTACTATAGATAATAAACACTCAATAGATGCCTGCAGTTTTTATTATTGTCAGGCTTACAGGCTAAACACTTCACATTTTTAATGACATTTTATCCATACAATCCCCTGATGCAGGTAGTGTTATATTATTTTACAGATGGTAACTGAAGTCAAAAAGGTGAGGTGATTTGGTCACAGTCACACAGCTGGTGAGTGGCAAAGCCAGGTGATACATGACAAGCCAATGATTTCAAAATTCATATTCTTCATCAAAAATTCCACTACCTCCTAAAACAATAGAGAGAGGGGACTACTGAGGAGGGACACTTAGTCCAACCTGGGGATTCTGGAAGCACTTTCTGCAGGAGATGATGGTGTAGAAGGATCTGAAAGGTGAGTAAGAGTTAGAAACAGGAAAAGGTGGGACAAATGTTTCCAGGGAGCACAACATGAGTAAACACCTGTAAGTCTGAGACAGCATTTCTATAAGCAGTTTGGTGTTGTCAGAGTGCACACTATGAGTCAGATGGATGGGAAATACAGACTGGGAGGGAGGAGGGGCAGCCTCATGTGGAGAATCTTATATACTAGGCTATGGAGATTGAATTTTAAACTAGGATATGGAAGGAATTAGAAACAGTAACAGTAGCAGTGACAAGAATAAGAGTAAAACCAATAATCTCTAGGGCTCAGAAATAAAACAGGATTTCAACTTTCCAGATATCTTTTAGATGTCAAAAAGATGAGCTGTTGTTATTAACATCATTTTTGTAATATATTGATTATTGCTTGGATATTAAGAAAATAGAAGACATTTCAGAACAGGCAAGTCTCTTTAGTAATGTTTCTGACCAGACAAATTGCTGAGGAAACCAAGAAGTATTTGAAATTGAATGGTAGCCATTTTTATATATAGCTCCTAGGTTAAAGACTTTAATTTTGTATCTCATTTAATACTCACAATGACCCCATGAAGCAGGTGATGACCTCTCAGTTTTTTTAGCTAAGTAAAACCAGTAAAACTTGTCCAGAGGTATCTAGTTTAAAATGTAGTATGATATACTAGGACAAAGATTGGAAAGAGTTAACTCTTTCGGTGGGCTGATGCAAAAATGAAGTATATCAGACTCCACAAACTCCTACCCTCTTCTTAGTAATTTGTTGGTAGTCTTTTTTTTTTTTTAACAAGAAGATAAACTAATTTTTCATAAAGAAAACAATTTACCCTGCACGGTAATGTTAAACTTGAAGTCCAGCTAGAAAATAAGGTAGGAAGTTCATGTGTGGTACTGTATAAATTTTCCAAGATCTAAAACCCATAAAGAAACCAGAGGTACAACTTTGCAAAGATAAATGGCGGAGAGTATCTGAACAAGTAAGAATCAGTCAGGTAATGCTGTGATTACAAATAACTCTAAAATCTCAGTGACTTATGACAAGAAAGGGTTAATTTTTGCTTGCACTGACTACTGAGGTTTGGCTGGGGGGCTCACTCTAGTACCCAGACGAAATCAGCAGCCATATCCAGCACTGAGCAGATGGAAAGGAAGCATATGGAATCACACACTGGCTCTTGAAGCTTCTATATGGAAGAGACATACAATTTAGGCTCATGTTTCACTGGCCAGAACAAATAATACGGCCACACCTGATTCAAAAGGGGTAAGAATTACATTCCTACCATGTACTGAGAACAAGAGCAACACAAACTTGGTGAGCAATACTAACTGCCTCAGTGAGATCTTAAGAGAAATAGCAGCAAAAGCTGCTTAACAAAGGGCAAGTTCTGGAGCTAAGGGTAGCATTAGGGATTTATAATTATGTGGGCATTTGATGACTTATTTATAATGGTGACTAAGAGGAGAATGATATTTAATATATAATTTCATTAAAAGTGGTGCAATTGTTGGCCAATTTATACTGTGAGAAATTTACTGAAAAACACCATATGATCTGTCACTGGAAATAGTACTGATTAGGTCACACCGAGTCTTTGTATGAGATGTTTTTAATTGACTTTCTTCATTCTCATTGGAAGCTCGATCGAAAACCATTATGTTACTTCTAACTCATCTTTTTTTTTTTTTTTTTTTTGAGAAGGTGTTTCTAATAGTATTTCCAGTTGCATTGCTGTCTGCTGGCATTGGACTTAAGGAACTTTTTATGTTTTGAACTTATGTACTAAATTTCATGGATGAGATAAGATTCTACATATTGCTGCTTCTATACTTTATTCAGTAAAATATCTAATTTTTAATTATTATATAGAAAATGACTAGGTAAATCAAACATTTGTCATTACTGAAATAACCTGTTTTCAATGAAAATCTGATCTCCATTCTCCAAATACAAGAGATTCCTCCCTTTAGAAAGCACATGTGAGAGGTTTTTTTTAGGTTACATTTCCTCAGAAGCTAACACTAACAGCAGGATTGAAGGGCAAGTAATGTTGTCTATTTAGGATGTGATCTTAGCACCAGAAGGAGAGTGAGACAGGTAAGGAAGGAAGGAAGCCAACACAGGTTTCCCTAAAGAGCAGGTGACTGCTGAGGGCAACTGGGGCTCAAAGTTGGGGACCTCTGGGAGAGTGCAAAATACAAATTAATACAAGCATACCTCGGAGATATTGCAGTTTGGTTCTAGACCACCGCAATAAAGCCAGCTGTAATCTTTTTGCTGGTGGAGGGTCTTGCCTTCGATTTGTAAAAAATACAACATTTGCGAAGTAAAATAAAGGAGCTATGCCTATAGAATCCTTCTTCCAGGTGGGGAAGCTGGGATATTTTAAAGTGACTCCCCTCTTGATTTCTTGAGGGCTGCCCCGAGGGGCATTTACTGCCTGGCCTTTCCAGACCACACTCCTGTAGTGGCAAAGTGGGGTCTAGCAGCTAGAGGAAACCCTTGAACAGAGAAGCAGAGGGGAGAGACTTACAGTAAGATACATTGGCTTGCCAGTAGGAATGACAAGGTAGAGCCCCAAGTGAAGCTTCAGCATTGTCAGTACAGAGAGGATATTTGGGTTTCTAAGCCCATTTGCTCTGACATAGTCATCTTTGAGCCTAGATGTTAACTTTTAAACAAATATTAAAAATGTGGTGGCATCTGAGAAAAGATGATACCTTTTTAAAAGGTAGTAGTGGCCAGGTATACATAGTGTGGGTCAAGAGTGGAGATGGGAGGAGCTCTGACTAGTTAATGACCAAAATTCTCAGAGAAATGATTGTTCACAAGCAGGCTGGAAAGGGAGATGCCGCAAACAGCTGACAGGTGTGTTTCCTACAGCAGGGAGAAAGCCTTATTAAAGTCATATACTTTCACCTAGGAAATGACCCTTACTCCTCATTCCTTGAGAAAAGACAACCAGTTGATATTTTCAAAGGTTTGGTAATATTTTAATATTCAATTAGTACACTTTTACAGGAAGTGGACTTTTGGTTATTATTTAGAAATTAGTGACTCGTACTCAATTTACCCTAGACTCTAGTATTTTCAAGAGCCAGCATAATAGAACTGTCTAGAAGTACTGACTTTTCATTATTTTCCAAGCAGATCCCCTAGGATATTGGAAAGGAAGGGTTTGTCTGGTGGAAGGTGGCGTTCTCCTAAAAAGAGAATTCTAGAAGTCGTCATAATTAAACAAAGAGGAAAACGTGCCAGACAAGAGCGGGGCGGGGGAGGGGGGTGTTTTCTCTTTGTGGTTGGCTGTGTTGCGTTCAAAATCCCTAAGATGAGGCTTTGGGCTTTCAGTAGGAGAGTGGCTGCCCAGGAGACCCAGGGCTGAGGAATACGGGTGCAGGTGTCCTGGTCCTGCAGGTGAGGAGGCCCATGCGCTTGGAGGCCTATGCTCTTGAAGGCAAGCTGGGTGGGCGGAGAGTCTTGACTCCTTCTTCCCGTAGCCGCTGGTGGGATCAAACAGCGGGACTGGCGCGCAGGAACCCAGCCGGACCGGCGCAGCTCCCACGCGTGCTCGCTCACGTACCCGGCCTCAAGCCGCGGTCGGAGCCTCTCCCTGGCCCGGCCACTCCTCGGTTTCTGTTTGCCGACTCTTTCCACCGACCACACTGCCCAGCGCTGCGCGCCACCAAACTAAAGAAACTCGTTTCGTTCTCCTAGGGGAGCAGGGAAAGCACGTGGTCCCCTCTCCCTGTACCATGGATCAACCTGAGCGCGGGCCAGAACAGGCGACACGAGGAGGGGGCTCGTCATCCGGGAGGGTCCGAGGAGACGGCATCTCTGTCCCGGGATGCTGTTGTCCCCGTTTCTCCTTGTGTTCTCCGCGCCACGCGCGCATACTCCGCGGGAAGTTGGTTACAAAGTTTCCGAGCGAGGCGTGGACTCGTGCAAGTAGTGCTCAGGGTGGGTGCAGACGCCGGAGGCGAGGACAGAAGAGCTCCTTGCGATGTCTTTGTTCTGCTCAAGGGACAGACCTGGCCAGGAGTCGCTGGCCGAGTGGGGGACTGCCAGCCGCGACATTCCGGACCCACTAGGGGCTCTTTGCTCCCTCCCCATCTCTTCGGGCATCTCCCCTACCCCCAACCCAACCCCAGCACTGCTCCCAAAGCCCCAAGCCTCCTCCACCCCAACCCTTTCCCCACAAACTTCACCATCACGCAAGGATCCCACGTCTGGGATGCGGAAAGACGATGAAGGCGAAGGTGCGCTCTGGGCTAAGCGCATTCCGGAGGGTGGGTATTTGCTTGGGAATTTTGGTGGGCCCCCACTCTCTCGCATTTCCTCCACCTCTCAGCTTTCCCCCTCTTCAACTTTAGTGAAATTTAGAAGAAAAATTAGCGCCGCTCAGAGTTACTGAAAGAGACAATACTGTGACCCGCAGTTGGGATAAGGGCCTAGAGATGGGGGAGATTAAATGGGGCCCCAATTCTAGAGTTTTGGGAACTACTGGTAAAGTACCTGGGGAAGGGACAGGAGCTGCTCTTGATGTGAACACCTGATTTTCCCCGGGTAAGGCGGTGGAGAGGGGATGGAAAGAGGGGACCAGCCGCGCCAGTGATAGAGGATGGGAGAGCATCTGGGACCTCGAGTCAAATCTTTGGGGTGAGGATAAGGCGGTGGCCTAGGGAAGGGAACAGGCGAGTAGCGCTTGGTTCCAGGGTCAGAAGGAGTGCATTTTCCCAGAACCTTGCTGTCCTGGATTGAGGTTCTGGCAAGTTCGGGATCTAAGAGGTGGGAGCGATGCTCCAGGTGGGGATCCGCCCGTGAGCCCCTGGACCGAGTTGCGCAGCGCCGGAGCAACAGGTAGCTCGGAGCTGGGCTTTGTCCTGAGGATTAGAGGGGCTCTCCTAAAAGACGCGTGGTGGGGTAGGAGAGGGATGGGGGGTGGGGGATTGTTCCCACCTCTGGAGTCCCTCTGAGTTGTTTGGAGTATTGGGTAGAGGGAGTGAATCAGGGTGGAGGAAGAAGGATGGAGAGCTTGGGGTGCGCCCCACCTCTAATTGTGTAACCGCCGGTATCCTCTGGGGTTGACCCCAGCCCTTGGCATTTTGTCGCTTGGGATGATTAAAAACTGACAGAAACTCGATGCCAAAGTGGATTGTTCACGGTGATTGGCAGGGAAAGTGCGAACAAAGAGGCGCATCTCCCGGAAACAATGATTTTGGAGATTCCCCCCCCCTCCCCGCAGATATGAGCGCGTTGGGAAGGGGGCGTTATGGAGGGGACCAGAGCCGGCATCTCTGGGGAAAGTTGGAGCGAGGTAGTGGGAGGAGATGGTCGGGTCGAGTGGCCTGGAGATGGGGACTGAGCGGCCAGCGCCTCGGAGGTTCGCGAGCGGGGCGGGAGATGCGGGGAGGGAGGGGGCGGGGAGGGAGGAACGGGAGGGGAGGGGAGAGGAAGAAGGGGTGAGAGGGAGAACCTGCCGCCGCTCGCCGCCTCTTTGTCTGCTCCGGGACTGGGAACAAAGGGGGGAACTCTGATGAACTCTCCTCCCCTGGCCCCGGACGCCCGGTTATCTCCCTGTAGCAACTTTGCAGCCTCGACTTTCTGCGGTGTCAGGCCACACAAAAGTGTCCACGCGCTTTGCGGACTGCTACCGGGGAGCGTCTCTGAAAAGTGTGACCAAGTGGGAAAAAGGTGAGTGGAGGCTGTTGTCTTGTTTATCTCTCTCTCTCCCTTAATGCGCCCTTCTCCCCGCCCTTGGAGGACAGAGGAATCGTCTGTCCAGTGACTAAGTTTGGCTAGAAAGTTGTACCTCCTTTCCCTGCTCCCTTCTCTTTTGTTCTTTAACGAACTTGCACAGATGGTTTTATTTGCTCATTTTTTTATAGGGAAAAGCCAGACAGGCATTTTTCTCAAGTGCCTCTTTCCATGAGGAACTGGTGATGGGGTGGGGGACAGGGTATATCAAGGGGGTATTGCCTCATTTTCCTCCAGCTGCATGCACAAGGGAGAAAGCACTCTGAAATGGTTGGGGTCTTATCAGTCTCACTCCCACCCCGCCCAGACTTTGTCATGCAAAAGAAAGAGCTATGGAACTGGGGGTCCTTTCCTCACTGTTTTATAACTTAACTGTCTGCGGAGCGCTCAGCAGATCCAACGCACAATGCCAAAGCTGCAACAATAGACTGCAGAAGAGGTTTGGGTTAGGGGGGAGTGGACTCTTGTGTTTGTGGTCCAGGGGGTTAGAACAAACAGGTAAGAGTTAAGAAAGTTTTCTTTGGGTCTAGGGAAGGTGGGGGAAGCCACAGGTTCCTAACTGTCAGAGATGCAGAGATGGAGGGATGGGGCCTGGACCACTATTTAGAATCGGCCATCCTGTGCGCCCCTTTAGTTTCACCACCCACCCAGAATAACCTATGTTGTCCTTACGATCCATCATCACCTCTCTCACTTTACCTCTCCCCCCTTTTCAGCGTGTTTGAATAGAGAGTGGAACGTGAGCCCCAGAGGCTCCTCAGACCCTGCCCTCCGCCTGCCTTTTGTGTTTTAACCTTTTGTTTCCATCAGCCACGCCCGCCCCAAAGAGGGATGGCTGTTGCGGCTCTTTTGAGTGCAGAGGCAGCGGAATCTCCTCCTTGTTTATAGGCAAAGGGAGACTCCCTAACTTTGTTTCAAAAGTAAGTAGTTAACCTTACCAGTGTTTCTAAGTTGGTTCTTGCTTAAATGAGGCAACCACTCTGCAGCTAGTAAACACCTCCACTTTATATGAAATTTCTTTAAGTGCATTTTTACTTTACCACAAAAGTTGTTTATCTGTCCTGTCACTTGGTTAATAGACATTTAGGGACAGCAGTTGGGAGTTTGTTGAAAGTGGGAAATGTAGTATGCTCTAGCTACTATGATATGTTAAAATATCAGGAATGTGTGGAATAGGCATTTAAAATTCAACAATGCAAATTTAGGTCATTATCATTATATTTTATGGGATCTTCCAAATACCAAGGTAATTTATCACCATCTCCACTTTCCTCTTACCCATGGGCTAGAGGCTTCCCTCACACTCTTGTACTTACCTGCCTTTTCAGTTTGACGAGAAATGAAACATCAAACTGAATGTGCTGCTAATAACTGGAAGAAACATCCAAACACTATTTTAACTTTTAAAGTTATGATTTTGTATAGTGGTATCCATTTAAACTTGCACCTATAGGGGATTCAAGTGTTGGAACTATGTAGTTTTGAATTTTTACATCAACGACTGAACTATGTTAATGCTATGAAACTGAGTGTGTAGAATGACTTGGAAGCTAATGTTAATTAATTTCCATTTTACAGGTGTGGTTATTATCAACATCTATAAAGCATCATGCAGTGCATTGTTTTTACGGGATCTTAATATCAGTGAACATTATGGAAGTACCAGTACAACGTCACATCATTCGTGGATGAAAAGTTACCAAACTTCTTCATTTGGAGTTACATAAGATTCAAAATGATGGGAGTTCTGATGATGCTTTCTTATGTGGATTACTACAGTTCGAACACTGGAAATTCTCTGCCTTAAGGAAGGTACTTTTCTTTTTAAATACTCTACAAGTGCTTCGTTTTGGGGCTGGTGCTAATGCCATTAGAGAATTGTCTAGTTATTTTGAGTTGTTGCCTGATCAAGGTGATTTGTGACTTCAGGTTTCCTTGTTTTGAACAGGTTTTTGTAGGTTCATTTTCACTTGAAATAGGGATTTGTGTATTTATGACGAATTTTTATTTTAAAAAGTGTTTTTCAGCATTAGCACACATATGAATATAGATTATGTTGTAACTAAGGAAAGTTATGTAACAATAATGGGTCCAAGAGGCAATAGTCTTATTTTATTTATGATTGATTTTGTTGTTAAATATCTCAGTGAATGGTTCTACATTAGTAGAACTTTTGTGGTTCAGATTTTTTTTTTCACTTTTGACATTTCATTTTGGTAAACAGAATCCAAAAGTAATCAGAAACAAATGAATTACTAATAACTACGAGTCAGTATAAAGCACAAGTTATAACAAAATGAAAACTTGACTATGGAATAACAAAGAAGCTATAAATTTGTTTAGTCTTTATAGTGTACATCAAGTTTTTATAATGTTCATTAAGAATCTTATATTCCTTCTTTTAAGTCTTAAATTCATTTTTGTTCATCTTTGTGAGAAAGCAATTAAAGTTCACATCAATACTGTTGGTAATATAAAAGTGTTTTGATGCAGTATTTACTTTCCTTGTTTGCCATGGAAAGTGAGAGTTTTCTTTGTTTTAAATAGGGTGCTTTAAAATGATTTAAGTTGAAGATTTGATTATCAAAATGATTCAAGTTCAAGGTGTTTTTCAATCTTACAGGTGGAGAATTTCATTGACATTACTTTAATTTAAAATGTTAAGGTATCAAAGCAGATGATTGGGAATTGGAAAGATTTTTATTCTGCTATAAGTAAAAAAGTATTAGAATTTACTTCTTTCTAGTTACATAAACTTGGACAAACTACTTAATCTTCCTGGACTTTAGTTTATCGTTTATAAAAGAAGGTTAGGTTAGGAAACTTTTACCAAATCTTTTAGCTTTAAGATTGTGTGACTTGCTAATTTCTCCTGTAATTAAGGTGCATCCTCTCTTACGAAGTTTATTTTTAAATTGGTGAACGATTGAGTTACTGATGTGGAAAATTTTAGGTATATCAATAATCATTTGTATGAATTCTTAGCTCAGGGAATACTAGTTCAGGAAATATGTTTTAAAATTTCTGTAAAGTGTACTTTTGGCAAAGCATGCTGTATGGAGATGTCAGAGTTCCTTAAATGTTTTCCACAAAAGTTTATCTGCTGGAATGATTTTTTTGGGGGTAGAGAGTGCAGTATTATTTTCCATCAAGTGTTGTACCTTCCAATGTCTGAAGTGAATATGTTTGAATTTGTTCTAATGGTGACCTAAAGTTGGGCTCAGAGGCTTAGACACAGATTTTGGAATGAAACAGACCTGAGTTTGAATTCCAGCCCAGGCAACTACACACTATGATACCTTGGCCAGTTTACTTGACTTCCTTGTCTCAGTTTCTTGATTCATAAGTGAGTATCATAATACCTACCACCTGGGGTTGTTGGGGAGAATATAGTTTTTAAAGCATATGTGTGAGAAAAACTTGATAGAGGGCTAAGCATCTGTAAACCTAACAAAAGGCACTATTACCACCATTCACAATGAACTTAGTGATGATTGGACACTTCCCACTTTATTGTGGACTGCTCTACAAGTTTCAAGCTACCTTAACCAAAAATATTCACTGAAATATCCAAAATCATTTGGGATAGAAGCATTCACATATTTAAATGTTTTTATCTAAAAACATTCTATTGAATTCTTTTATCCAGTTAAGTGTGGATTAATATGCTTTGATAAACATTTATTAAGTCTCACTATGTGTAAGGATGTTCTGAAGGTCATTGATTCATCTTGGAATATGTGGCCATTCTATATCCTTACAGAAATTTCTGTAAATCAAGATAATAGCAAGTTTCTAGAATCAATTTACTGAAATTCTCTTTTCAATGCTATCAGTGATGAGTAGACCTAGATATAGTTTTAAAAATTTTGTTATTCACTTTTCAACTTTAGTATTAAGTGACGGTTCAGTGGTTTGTTGATGAGGAAATCAAGAACAATTGCACATTTTCTAATGTTAGTTTTTATAGAATGGTCTTTACTTAAATAGAAAACTCACAGTATAAACAACACTTAGAAGAATAGCATCATGAAATTAAGTTTAAAATCCTGGATTTTCATTTTCTAGATCTGCAATTTAGCAAGATACATTGCCTTTCTCTGTGTAATTATTTAGTTTGATGAAGATTATATTCATTTACCCTTAGGAAATTTTTGATGGGAATGGAATGTTAAGGTACTGCTTCTTCTCATTTGTAATTTACCAGCAGGTAGTCTTCTAGAAATGATAATGTTAAGAAGAAAAATATTAAGTAAGTCATTATTAAAATAGAAAATTATTTTTTCTCCAGGTATATCCAGAATTTTGTGGACAACATGTATCAGCAGATTATATCATTAGTATAGCAACTAGTAATATAATAATTTGTAATTACAAAGTTTAAAGTGAAAAATTCCTTTAAATTCTTCAATATGATGTTAATTTTTAAATTATAACCAAATATACTTAATAACTTGACTCTAAGTATCACATTTTATAGTCTTAGATATTTAAAACTCTTCATTGATGTGAATTAGTTTGAATTGCTGAAACCAGAACAATCTGCCAGGTTATTCACAATAAACTTACCTAGAAAGAAAATCTAAGTATTCATCTCTGCCATCTAAAAATGCTGAATACAATGCATACTAAGCATCTTAGAAGTAAATAAAAAACATCTGTAAACTTTATATTGAGCCTAGGAGGTGATCACCTGAATATTTTGTTGTATTTTGGGTATCATTTCTCTGTATTTATTTGCTATGAGTTTCTTTAGGTACGGTAGGTGTTCCCATAGTCACCTGGATTTCTTCATTGTGACCTCAGATTTGCTGTTATTTAAGTGCCAGTCATTTATAAGAACTTTGGTGGTAGTTCTGATTATTTTTGGAGATACAAATGTTTTAGAAATATATTTATCATAAATAGAAATATATTTATCATAAACTATGAAAACTTTGTTCTTTCCTCATTCATTCGTTTAGGTATATTTATTTGGTGTCTTCTATGTGTCAAGCATTGTTCTAAGCACTGAGGATACAAAAAAAAAATCCCTGCACTCTTAGAAGTTCTACTATTGACAGTAAAATATATGTTAAAAGGCAGCAACTACTATTGCATAGAATAAACCAGAAAAGAGAGGTAGGGTCTAGTAGGGATGGGAGTTGCAATTTTCAGTGAGATGGCTTGGGATGACCTCGTAGAGAAGGAATGCCATGAAGGAAGTGAAGGAGTGAGCTGCATGATGTTGGGTAGAAGAACATTCAGGCAGAGGCATGATGAGTGCCTGGTGTCTCAGTGGAAACAAGGAGAGCGTAGTAACGAACAGAGCGAGCAGAGGGCATGGTGGTAGGAGATGAGGTCATAGAGGAAATGGGAATATGGTGAGCAGATTACATAGATCCTTAAAGGGCATTGTGAAGACTTTGGATTTTTCAATGAGGGAGATGGGATTCTATTGAAAGGTTTTAAACAATGATTGACCTGATATAACAAGTGTTGTAACAGGATTACTCTGGCTGTAGGGTTGAGACCAGATCAAAGGTGGGCAAAGGCAAAAAGAAGGAGAGAGACTATTTAGGAAACTATTTCAGGTATCAAGTGAGAGGTGATAGCTACTTAGGCAAGGGTAAAAGTACACAGATGCAGTGAGAAGGGGTTGAATTTGGAAGATATTTTGGCTGGAGGATTTTCTGGTGGGTTGGATTGGAATTATGAGAGAAAGAGAAGAGGCAAGTATAAGTCAGATTTTTGACATGAGCACCTGAATGGACTGAATGCCCATTAACTGAGATGAAGTGTGAGCTTGGGATAAGGAAGACCAGAAGCTCAGTTTGCACACATTAATATTAAGGTATGTTTTAAGCATCTCGGCAGTTTGATACACAAGTGTGGTTTTCAGGGTAGAAGTCTGGAAATACAAATTTGTGAGTTAGAAGAAGTTAACTGCTATTTAGAGCCAGAAGACTAGATGAGGTTACCAAAGGAGTGGGAATAGAAAGGAAAGAGATCAAGATACTAAGCCTTTGGGGCCCTCAAGATTTAGAAGTTGGGAAGAAGAGAAGGGGCAGGTAAAGAATAGCAAGAAGGGGCTGCCCCTGAGGTGGAAGCCCGGTGAAGAAACTGTCACCAGGAAGAAGGCCAGATCGTTTGTTTCGTTTCAAGGGCTGCTGATAGCTTGACCAGTTGACAATTGAGAATAGACCTTTGGGTTTAGGCATTTGGGAGGTCAGCGCTAGTCAGCATATTGGTAAGCTAGGTCAGCAAGTTGGTAATCTTGGCTAGAATACTTTGTAGTAAATGGTGAGAAATCACATATTTTTTCTTAATTTGTGCGGTCCATTTCATACCTTTAAAAAATCTTATCTAACTAATATTAGTACTTTCTAATTGATAAAATGCTTTCACATGTTATGTTAGTTAAGTCTAAGAGAGATAGGATGGTAATGTCAATGTTTATCTTACAGAAGAAGTAATTGAGACTCAGATGTAAAATGATTAGTCCAAAGTCACCCAAATATAAGATAGAGCTGTGTTTTTCTGTTTTTGTTTTTGATTTTTAAATTTTGAGCACTTTGCCATTCACAATAGAAGGGAGAGTAATAATAAAACAAATTCCAATAAAATGTGATAGAAGTTAGAATAGCAGTGTGTGCAAAGTATAGGATTATATCAAGGGGAGGGAGTGATTATCTTTTGGGGTCAGGGAAGACTTTCCTGAGTTGGGATTAAAAAAATACATTTTAACATCTGGTCAAAGGGAAGAACGTTCTAGAGTTGGAAAATGTAATATGCAAAAACTTGGAGGGATGAAACATGGGATAATAACTGGGATATATTTGGGATGCTTAAGCCATTTGATTCATGTTAGACTTGAAGGAGAGTGGATAAGAGATAGGCTAGAGTGATAGCAAGTGATAGTTAAAAGCTTAGATTGAAAGTGGTTTTAATACAACAACCACTGGATGCCATCTTAACCGTTCCTCATATTACATAAAATAGTTAGACACAATGTCCTTCATGTCACATAAGAGTTATACTATACATAAGGCAGTTGGTGATGCCCTAACATATGTTTGTCACCACAAATGCATTGTCTTAGTCCAGGCTGCTCTAACCAAGTACTGGGTGGTTATAAACAGCAGAAATTTATGTCCGATGGTTTTGGAGGCTGAGCAGTCCAAGATAAAGGTGCCAGCAGATTTCAGTGTCTGGTGAAGGCCTGTTTCCTGGTTCATAGACAGCTGTTTTCTTGCTGTGTTTTCACACGGTGCAAAGGGCGAGGGAGCTCTCTGGGATCTTTTTTATAAGAGTGCTAATCCCATTCATGAGGGTGTCAGGCTTGTGACCTAATCACTGACCAAAGGCCCCACATCCAAATGCCATCATACTGGGAATTAGATTTCAACATGTGAATTTTGATGAGTTTTGGGAGGGTATAGACATTCAGTCCAGAGCGAGTATATTTTCTAAATTCCATTCTTCCTCCAAAAGTACATGTACATGTGAATCCTATATCACCGAAGAGGCTGTGGTGACCAGATTTCTAGTCTATATCAATCAGAACCTTCTGGCATCAAGTAAGAAAATACTTAACCAAAAGTGGCTTAAAAAGTTAGGATTTTTATTTATTTTTATTTTTTGGTTTCATGTTAAAGAAATGTGGAATAGGACTATTCCAGGACTGGCCAATTTAGCAGCTCAGCAAGTCTCATGGTTCCTGATTGGTTGGCTCTCTCCTTCTGGTCCTGAGATAGCAGCTGCAGCTTCAAGCATCATGCTTCCCCTTGGGAAGCAAAGATAGGAAGATAGGCCGGGTTGAATCCTGGCCGTATATATTTTTATTTATTTTAAGTTTATCCCATTCAGTAATTTTTTTGGGTAAAGGTACAGAGTTGTACAACCATCACATTTTAAGAACTTTCTATTGCCCCTAAAATATCCCCTGTGTTCATGTACAATCACCTTCTGTTCCCACCCACCGGGCTTAGGCAACCACTGATGTACTTTTTGTCTTTATAGATTTGCCTTGTTTGGACAGTTCATGCATAAATGGAATTATACAATGAGTGGTCTTTTTGTCTAGCTTCTTTCACTTACCATAAAGTTTTGAAATTCATCCATGTTGTATTGTGAATCAGTATCTTGTTCCTTTTATTGCTGAATAGTGTTCCATTGTATGGATATATCACATTTTGTTTTGATGATGGACATGTGGGTTGTTTCCATTTTTTAGCTATCATGAATAATGCTTTTGTGAACATATTTGCATAAATTTGTAAATCAGCTGATCACATTAAGAATTTCCAAAAATTAACCTGTCCAAACTAATAGCAAAACAAGCACAGCCTTGGTGAGTGACTCTGTGGGCAGTTGCTAAACCCTAGCATTCCTTTCCTATGAAGCACCATGGAACTTTTTTGGCATCCCAGCAACAGTTTTTTATAAACTTGGTTAAGTGTAAGTTAACAGCCACCAAATCCTTGGCTTAAGATATAGGAAGATATTTAGACTATGTTGAGTGTTGGATGACTTAACAACTTGAAAAATTATTTGAGCTTGGGAAAAAGAGATTGTATTTTCATAGTCTTACCTTATTTTATTTTAATTTCTTTTTAGTAAAAGGCAAAAGATTTATATGATCTGGAGAAAAACCAGAGCATACATATATTTTTTATTGTGAGGCATAACAAACATAAGGATTGGTAAACTATATGTATAGGATATTGGTGTTACTCTCTATTGCAAAATCCAGAACACGTGGGTCAACATGTTTATTTCAGTGGAATGATGGAATTTCAAGTGATTCACGCATAAAAGTCCCTGAAAATCTGAAACAAAACTTTTGGTAATTAGAATGCATCAGTAGATAATCCTGATAATTTAGACATAGCTACAGATAATTATGGGGGGGGGGTATGTTTGAAATCAATTTCTGTGACATTCCTGCTCTTAAAATTATTTTGTTTTCATTTTTCAAATAGAATAGGTACCAGTATAGATTATGATAACTTAGAATTTTGTAACTGTCAATATAATACTAATATTTTGAATTAAATGACTTTTAAAAAAATCCAAACAACTTCAGTAGTTCTCTCATAATGGGTAATTTCATTCTAGAGATGGAGAATGCCAAGAAATTTTAAGTTTCTTAATTATTGGTCTTAGTGGGAATAAAGTATTCATCTTAACATATATAATTTAGTGTTCTGTTTCTTAGAGAAGTAATGACTATTGCAGAAACTTCATACATTTGTACAGCTACAAGTTATGTATCCTCATACTTGATTCTAATTTGAATTCTAAGTAGTGCTAGTAACATTCTCATTTTACAGGTAAAGAATTTGGAGTTCAGAGAAGTATCTTGCCCAAATAATCAGACTAATAAACGGAACAATGCAAATCCATTAATTAGGGACCAGCAATGTAGACGAAGATGAGAGATTATCTCCTTAAGAGGTCCTTCTTAAACTGATAATTTTTTTTTACTTTCACATTGATTTACTCTTATTTTGAAAATGTTGTGAATGTATTTTAAGACACAAACATTTGATCAGACTTAAAGAGAAGATGGTCTACTCTGCTGGCCTTTTTAGATTCCTGAGTGATTGTGTTGCAAGCAGCAGGTGAGACGCCGACAAGATGGTGAAACTAGCAGTGTTCAAGAGTTGTACTTGTCAGATTTTAATAGGAGGGTGTCCTTCTTTCTAATGAACTCCCTAAGGATGATAAGTAGCAATACTCATAGAATCCCCATTCTGTAGCAAAAGAAAAATGGTTTTTGGATCATCATCATGTTTTTTCTTCAAGTCAGATGCCCATGAAGAAAGGGCTTTGGACAGGCTTGTAATTCCTGAATTGAAACCTTAAATAGAAGATCTTCCTATGGCTTCACCTTGCTTTATCCCTGAGCTTAAGTCTATCCATTTTCTACCTATCCTTCTGCCTATCTATCTATCTACCTATCATCCATCATCTATCTATCTCTATCATCTGTCTACAAAAAGAGGCTCTATGCAACGGCATACTATTTATTCATAGCTCTAGCTCATATTCTGGGCTCTCTGCCTGGTGAGCAGTTGCTCTGGACTGTGATGAGGCTCTAAGGACCCTCTTGTCCTTTTTGACATGGCCCTGGCCAGAAGTATGCCTCATTGACCTGGTCCATGCCCTCTTTCCCTCATCTCAGGATTAGGTCTTACTAGCCTTCTGGATCTTATTGCTCCAATAGGGGCAATAGGACATCTTCTCTAAAAGCCTAGAGCAGAACCAGGCTGAGCTGCACATGCTTTGTTTCATTTCCTCTGGGTCTGAGTATACTTTGCTTGAACTTGGCCTTCCAGTGGTGTGATGTCTAACTGGTAGACTTCCTGAGTCCCTGCTTTTTAGTCCTGGCCTGAAAGGAAGAAGAGAATATGAACTTTCTTTGGTACTCCACACCAGAAGTTGCACTGCCTGCACTTTTTGTGGCCCTCATTTTATGTCCCTGAGGTCACTTGGGCCTGGGCTTATGGCTTCTAAGCTTCTGTTTGAAGAGTGAACCTTCAGTGTTACAGTGAGTGAGCTAGGCTATTAGTGTGTATAACTGAGACCTTTTCACATTTTCTCACTGGGATGCAAGTAACACAGAAGGAAGAAGTTGTCTAAAACTCAAAACACACAAAGCTGGGTATTTCTTGGCTCTCTGGACTAACACGGTGACCCCATGTTTCCATTCCTTGTTCTCTTTAGTCCATAAATTGAAATTCTGAAAGTTGCCTTTTCCTGTCTGCACCCTTCTGCAAAAAATATCATCTGCGCTAGCACACCCAGGAGTGTGGATCAGTGTTGGAATGGAGAGCCCATTAGGGGGTGGCACAATGAGTTATGTGACAACCCTGATGAATACTTCTTCATTGTATGTGGTTGGCCTCGCAATGGATTATAAAGAAATGGTAATGTAACAAAAATTATTAGCATATATTTCAGCTTTTATTTTTTGCAGGTTAGTATAGTTCAAATAATAAGTGAAATTCACTTCTTGTCATTCTGTCTTTGGGATAGATAAACCTTAGTTCTATCATAAAAATTTTCAGGATTTGTCTCAGCATGGGAATTTGGGTGAAAGTTCATAGAATGTTGTTCTTCAAAAATTTCTGTTGAATTTTGACTGACTGCAGCCAAATTAAAAAAAAAAAAATCTCACTAGACTGTAATGATTAACTTACTTTACCTAAATATATTGTGTAGTTTTCTAGCCAAGTGTGCTGTATAGAGTGTATTTGAGATACAAGCAAACAATAATAGCAAGTAGCTTTCTGTTATCATTATCCTAATGCCAAGCCCTTGTTCTGTGCTTTGGCCTCCTGAGTTCCCAGGGTTTGTGCCTGATAAGGCTTTGAAGGCCAGGGATGGGCTTGGTTAACTGGCTTATTAGTCAGATCACCTAAGAAACATAGGAGTCAATCCAGGTGCCCAGTTATTTTCTGAATCCTGGTTCTACGCCAGTTTAACTCATTATTTACCTACTGATTCAACTTGATTATGCAAATTCCAGGACTTGGTGCGTAGATTCAAATAGTATATTTTTGCATATCCTGGTCTTTTGGGTGCCTCATTTGTTTTGTCATTGGCCTTAACTCTTTTCTTTCTGGTCCCATCCTGCAGTGGCTTTTTGTCCTGGATTCTCACCTTTTTTACATTTCAATTTCCAGAGCTGGTTAATTTCAGTGGATGCTGGCCAACCCCAGTGATCTCAGGTTGAACCTCAAGTTCTTAGGGAATTATCTTGGATCATAACATCTTGCTAAAAAAAATTCATCCAACTTATTTCCAAAGAATGAACCCTACATTTGCTATCACTCCTGCCCTTCTTCAGCGCACTACATTGATTCAGATACCCACAACGACATCCCTGAAGCGTGCTGAAATGTAGAGCCTCTCAGTCATCTACGAAGAATTAAGCTGTGCTGAGTACCATTTTATGTTAAATATATATTAGGGTTCTGATTCTTTGAAATCTAGTGATGAATGAATAATATATGTACTGATTCTTTATTAAGGAGACTATTTGATGAATCTACCTAAGGAATTGTAACAAACTAGCTGAAACAGGTTAGCCTTTCTGGGAGACCTTCTGTAGTAATGAATAATAGTAGGACATTTTGTTTTGAATTGCTAAATCCCAAGATATGCAATATTTAATTCTGGCCCTAATTTACAAGCAACTGTTGATTGAAACCCTACTGCTAGTAAAATTGGATGCTTTAGAGAGAGGAATTCGAAGCCTGAGTCCAGTGGAAAAGAGAGAATTTTTATTTTGAATTGTGTGTTTTGGACTTTGAACTATGTGACTTTTTTTTTTTTAATTTTTTTATTTAGTAGAAACAGGAGGCTGAAAGGAAAGAAGGAAGGGAGGAAAGGAACACTTGTAGGGAACAATACATCCATTAAGTACTATTTCTAAGTCATATATTATATGTAGCACTTTGCAAAGCTCTTGGGAGATAAAAGTATATAGTAAAAGGAACTCTTCGGAGATTCCTATATATTAGTCATTTAGGAAAATGATCTCTAAACCTGTCTATCTCAAAAAGTAGGCATTGTTATGTGGTGAGAAAATGGAGCTGTTAACGGTAGAGCTGGCAGTTGGATCCAGGTGTCCCTGGTTCCAGTACCGTGCCATGCTGCCTATCTTACAGCAGTCCAAGGAGGCTGTAAAAAAATGTCACAGACTGTGTGGCTTAAACAACAAACATTTATTTCTTACATTTCTGGATGCTGGGAAGTCCAGTATCAAGTGCGGGCCAATTCAGTATTTGGTAAGAGCCCTCTTCCTGGTTTGCAATTGGCTGCCTTCTCGCTGTATCCTCACTTGATGGAGAATGAGAGCTCTGGTCTCTTTATCCCCTTGTAAGGGCACCAATACCATCACGGGGGACTCTACCCCTCGTGACCTCATTCAAACCCAGTTACCTCCTAAAGGCCTCCACCTTCAAATACAATCTCATTAGAGTTTAGGACTTCAACATTTGGATTTTGGGGGAGACACGGACATCTGTAGCAATGCCTCTCCAACAAAGATGTGGCATAAGGGATCTGTAAATATTCTCTAGTGTCAACTCACTGATCAGAACTGGCCCTAAGCAAAATTGTCATATAAGGGAAATTTGACTGCTACTGTCTACAGTTCCCATCCTTTGAATCCTCTGTTCTCCCTCTGCCATGTTCTCTCCTTCCCTTTGTCCTCTTTCTCCTTCTTGGTCATCTAGAGAGTTGAGGCTCTCAAGATATTATTCTACCCCTCCATCCATCCACCCACCATGTATCCACCTTGCATCTACTCATTCAAATACCACTGAGTACCTATTACATGTCAGGACTGGTCTTGATGCTGGGAAGCTGGAAGATAATGTGGAGATGGTGGCAGAAAGTGATGCTGGGGATGCAAAGTTAAGCAAAATGGACATGATTCCTGCCATTATGTACCTTAAGGGGGAAAGAGGCATCTTGTATAGATACCTTTGGGGAACTCTACACACTGTGCTTATGTCCCTTTTGGAGGCTTACCAGGCCCTCTATATGCCCTGAGATGTCTGGTGGTTGGAGTTTCTTTTTAACTTCTTGATTATAAAATCATGGTCACCTCTGTTTTGTTTGTTTGTTTGTTTGTTTCTTTTGTTTTTTAAACTCAGAACATTCATTAACAAACTCCACAGAACTGATCTTTTGCTAAATATTTATTTAAGAAATGATGACTGGGAAGTTTTCCTTCATGAAACCTCCCAGTTGTAACTTCACAATTTAATGTGTAATCTACTACAAAATAATATTTGAATTTAAATGGTGGGCTTTAGTCCAAAGAAGAAATGTGAGGAATGTTAGACACTGTGACGTGTCCGAAGTGTAATAATTTGGGGCAGTGAAACCTTTCTGTGCCTTTTGTGTTGTAAAAAGTAGCTGCTCACTACAGCTCTGAAAAAGCTAGTCCAAGACAAGCAATGACAACTACAATCGAAAAAAACAAAAAAATTACAAGATCATAATGGATGGAACAGAAACGTGAAGGAGTGCAGTAAAATAAAGGTGATGTAAACAGGAGACCCTCAGAGCAGCCAGAATGACAAATACTGTCAGGCTCAGCGTGGCCCTTCTGAAGCTCACATCTCAGAGTAGATAGAAGAGCCTCGTCCAGTCCCAAGAGAACCTTCCCAGCTTAGGCAACATGCACCACGCTCCCTGAACTCAGGCAGAAAATTTTGTTTACTCAGCCTGCTTTGCTTGGTTTTCAGTCATTTCAGTTTAATCGATGGTCACCCTGCCTCCTTGAGGAGGCTGGGTGGCTGGCTGTGTGATGGATAATTGCCCCTCAAAGAGAGCAGGTCCTAATATCTGAAAACTGTAAATGTTACCATATAAGGAAAACGGTCTTTGCAGGTGTGATTAATTAAGGATCTTGACACAGAGAAATTATCCTAGGTTATCTGGATGGAGCCTAAATCCAATCACAAGTGTCCTTATAATAGAGGAGCAGAAGGAGCTCATCCCACAGAGCAGAGCAGAAGATAATGTGAAGATGGTGGCAGAACTTGGAGTGATGTGACCACATGCCAAAAAATGCTAGCAGCCATCACAAGCTAGAAAGGGCAAGGGATGTCTTTTCCCTCCCAGAGGCTCCGAAGGGTTCATGGCCATGTTAACACCTTGACTTTAGACATCTGGCCTCCAGATCGTGAGAGAATAAGTTTCTGTGGTTTTAAGCTGTGGGGTTTGTGATGATTTGTTATGGCAGCCCCAGGACTCAAATACTGGTTGTAAACTCTCTGAGGGTCAGTCATTATCTCTCTATATTTGGCTTGTACTCAGTATGCAAAGTTCTAGATATAGCATGCACTCAGAATCTTAAGTACTTGAACTGACTTCTTCCCTAGTTCAGCAATTTAGAGCCTGATGATTTGTATTTAAAATTTTATCGGAGGTGAGAGCAGCAAGATGTGGGTACTCATTTGCAAAACAATAAATTAATGTTCCTGAGGCTTAGTCTCTTAAGAGTTTATTGCATCTTGAAACTTGGATTTATACCACCTTTTCATGCAACAATTCCTTTGCTATGCTGGGATATTAATACCACCAAGAAGACTTCATCTAGCAGAACAAGAAAAGCGAGTCATTCCAGGCAGTGGTTTGACATCTTAATCGGCACTACCTTGCTGCTTGCTTTCTCTTCTTTTGCACTGACAATATCTAAATGACAGTGTTCTTGGATTTTTGAATCAAACACAAAAATGTCTTCTTCTCAAATCTGCTGTGAAATGTTGCTTTGAAACTACGAGCTTGGTTCTTACTCGAGCAGAACCTTCAGTGCATTTTTTAGGACTAGCTGAATGGGCACTGCAGGATCATGTTCTATGGGAAATATAAACAGATTTTTTTTTTTTTTTAAACATACAGAGAAGCTACATAAAATAATCTGGAATCTTGGCTCAGTAGACTGGCCCAGTGGTGAACGTTATTCTTTCCAATATTATGACATTTCTTATGAGCATTTTGTTTTTCTCTTGTGAGGAGACAAAGATCTTTCTAGATCATTTTTCTAGGATCTTGGTTACATTGGAAAGCAAGTAGGAGTTAAAATAAATTGCTAGAGCATTTTACCAGTATTATTAAACTAATGGCAAAGAAGAGGGAAATTACACACCATGCAGCATTGTGGTGAATGTGTTGGTTTTGTTTTTGTTGCTATATAGAGCCATAGGTATTGGTTTCTTTACATGATTACTGTGAGATTATTTTTTAAATCACGTATGCCATTGCCTAATGCCACAGAAATGTTAATATACTACTAGACTTGGCAAGATTTCATCATTTTCATGTTTTTTAGTAAGAGAGTATAGCAGATATTTCCAGCATTATAGCTAAAGTGAAATCACAGCTGATTTCCACCTTGCTTATGCAGGCAGGTAGGATGAGGATTAGATTTGGAAGAAACTCTTTCCCTCATTAAATTGATTTTGTGTTTGCATGATGATTATCATATTCTGATTAAGGTTTAAATCGACAGTAGACGGTTTTAGCTTTAGGTAAACCCACCACTTACGTGTGATTAATGGAATCCTGTTTGTAGATAGCACCATTCCCGTATCTCTCTGCCGTATTTTAAATATGCTTCAACAGTGCCATTTACAGACAATCCCTCACTTATGATGGTTTGGCTTATGATTTTTTGACTTTATGATGGTGCAAAATTGATATACATTCTGTAGAAACCATATAACTGGTAGGTACTATGCAGTGTACTGTGTTACCAGCATTTTTTGGATATTGTGTTTTGTATTTTTGCATTCCATCATGTCTACAAAATGCCCATTTGTGTCTCCTGCTTGTGATGAGAAAAAGCGGAAAGCAATTACTTGAGATGAAACTCAAGATAATTGCCCAACCATAGGTTAATGTAAATGTTCTGAGCACGTTTAAGGCAGGCTAGGCTAAGCTGTAATGTTCGGTAGGTTAGGTGTATTTAAATGCATTTTCGGTTTAGGGTATTTTTCAACTTTCATTGAGTTTATCAGGATGTAACCCCATTGTAAATGAGGAGCATCTGTAGCTACAGCCTTTTCAATCAGAGTATTAAGTGGTGTGAACGAGACCTTGCCTAAAAGGTTTATTATGGAGTTTGCTGGAGACAGGCTCATGTATGAGATATTGTATTGTTTTTCCTGGGCTCTAGCAATTGCTCAATAAATAATTATTTGATGGTTGAATTATGATTAAAATCTACAAGTTTTGGTGTCAGCAAAGCTTTAACCAGCACTTGAGGTGTCCTGGGCTTACATCAACCTTGTAACTCATCTTGTGGCGAAGAGGAACAAAGAAGAGTCTTCTTAACAGTTTGTCCTGAGCTGATCAAAATAAAAATTATTAATGAGATAGTTTTACATCCTTTAGTCTTTAAATTCCAGTGTGTGTTTTGTACTTATAGTACATCTCAACTTGGCCTAGCCTCATTTCAAATGCTCAAAAGCCACATGTGGCTAATGGCTACCAATTGGTCATCGCATGTTTATAACATCTGGAGGCTCCTATTTTAAATAATTATTGTTGCTAATAGGATGTAAAATTCAGATTTTATAAGCTATTGAGTGGGATACATAGTCTTGACAATGAATTGATAGAAAAATTCTATTAGCTGTGCAACTGAAACGATTTACAAAATAAAAATCGTCATTTAGAGATTATGTAAAGTATGTAATGCCCTCTAAATTTCAGGTTTCATGATCAAGGTTCCATTAATCTGAGATTTAGGTTTTCTTCTATGCTGTTGTGGGACAAATTACTTATTTCTCTTATGCCTTAGCTTCCCTTTCTGCAAAATGGGGATATTTGCACAAGGTACAGTGATAACATTTACAAAGGGTTTAATGCTGAAGTGCTCAGTTCTCATTGTTAGCTGTAATTAGTTCTTATTTAGTATTTTCTTTTGCACAGAAAACTTCAGAGAGAAATGGGTGAGTTCTCCCCATATTTGCTAATCTTTTCATACTTTCTTTTCCAAAGCCAGCTCCCCATGTAGCAAGAGCTTGCTGTGATTATTTGATGAAAATAAGATAATTGACATTTTTGTTTACATCAGTTCAACATGGGCTGCACCAGGTAGCTCCTGTACAAGGGGCTGTGGAGGGTGCCAGCAAATACAAGACTGGCATTTACAGGTAGGAAAACTTGGAAGTCCCTTAGTTGACTTTCTTGAGCTAGTGAACTAAATTTGGAGACTCTATTAGTGCATTTCCAATAAACATGTACCAGTATCAAGCCAACATCTACGACCTAGTGGAGAAAGGTGATTGTGGTAGAGAATGATTATGGATACTTCTGGACTGTTCATTCTGCCTAGCGCATATTTCAAACTCCACTTTTTTCAGATTGTATAAATTTTGGAAATATGAAATTTATGATAGGAAAATGTTTTTAGTCATTGTTTACCTTGCTTTGGGTTAGGGTGAAACAAATAATAAAAAATCACTGGAGTTATTAGCTAAAATTTGTTTTAGTAATCTACCAGAGCTCATTGAAGCTTGGTCAAACATGTGTATTCTTGTTTTTAGATAATATAAAGGTATTTGGAGTATAAGACTTCATCTTGCACTGGCTAAGAATTTTATACAAGTCAAATACCTTTATTTACGTGTAGTCACTGATTCTGACACTAAGTGTGGTAATCTTTATGATAAAGATGGGTGACCACTGAAAGTCCATTCTTGGGAATCTACAGTCAGTTTTCTGTTGCTTGCACCAGTAATTAAGCAGTGTTCTATTTTCCTTTAATCTCAAGGACAATATTATGATTATGGAGGCTGGTTGATGAAAATGATTTTATTTTAATTTTGTATAAAACTGAATTGTTTGGTTAGTATCAAACTTTGGCCCACACACAGTTGGACTCTGGAAAAGAGCTGTTAACTTGGTGGATGAAAACAGAATTCTAAAATGTCTTAGTAAAAGCAACATACATTTGCTAAATATTATATTTCCCAATAAAAATAAATAAAGTGCTTTGTTTTGCTTCTTGTCTTTATGTAAAATAAAAAATTTAGTGTCATAGTAAAAGCAACCTACCTTTGCTAAATATTTTCCAATAAAAATAAATAAATAAAATGCTTTGTTTCACTTCTCATCTTTATATAAAATGAAAAAAATATACACAGAAATTCACAAACTGGCTCTTGTACATTTTATGTTGAGTACAACACAGATAACTGTTTAGTTGAAGTAAATGTTCGTTTAGATGGAGAAAATGTAGTCACTCTTAGCCTTTCTTTTAAAATGTCGCTGTTAAAATATTTTAGTACTGGTGAGTCTGGAGCACTGTGAATGCAGTGGTTTCCCTTTTTCTGAATTATTAATTGTTAAAACCAGATATTTGGCTGATTTTATTTTAATAGTTGGCAAGCCAATGTGTTTCCTTTGAGAGAGATCAGTCTGAGGATCCCTTCTGCTGTGAGGTTAAGGTCATTGGACATATTTTCTAATCTCTTCTTTGATGTAGTCCACCTTAATGGAAACACTGGAAACTCTTTTTTGAGAGAGAATAAAGTCTGATTTTGTCCTGCACTTCATCCTGAGTAGAATGCTGACAGAAAGGGAACCATCTCTGTAGATCTTAGGGGTGGATGAGATGGGTGTATATTTTCCCTCCTGTGGAAATAAGATAATCACTCTTCAGTGTTCCAGTGAGTCAGGAAGCAGTTTCAAAACTACAGATATCATATCCAGCTTAAGAAAATTGAGGTAGTTTATTTGGGAGGAAAAGAGGGAAGAAGAAAAGAGGCAGTGACCTGAAAATAGAAATATTTGTTCTTCCGTATCTACACACAAATTTGGCATTTCCTTAATTTTGTTTTTAAAGAAAGCTAATAGGTGTAAGCCAATTTGCCATCTTGAAATTGTGCTTTTTAAACCTTTGCTTCACCTTCATTAGGACAATAGTTGGGAGTAATTTTCCTCTTTGTACATGAACTTTGTTAATCATTTGGTAAGATACCTGTCATCATCAGAGGTGCAAAAGGCAGGTCTAGCCAATATTTTCAAACCTAGGAAATATTTATTATATAAATTATTGTTCAATCGATGGGTTAGCAGGGAATCCTGGGATAAGATAATTTCCTTCACAAAAACGAGAAACAGTATCTCAATTACTTTTTTAGAGGGCTCTTATTTTCATTTTGTGATTACTGATCCTGGATTAAACATTCACTTGTTATATTAAATGATGATGATTTGAATTCTTAGGGATACTTGGTGTATTTCATAATTTAACAGAATTTTGTTTTCAATAGTAACTGTGAGTATAGAGCTGGGCATCAGTCTTTATTGAGCCAATAAAGTTTTATTTACTTGCTCTTAAAAGCCTGGTTCAAAAGCCCTACCATAGCGTAATAAATAGATTTAACACAGATTTCAAATATTTTTCTTTGAAACGAGGTAAGGGCCAATTACTTATTAGCTGTGAGCTATGAAAACATTTCAGTTGATGTTATTAACATTGCTTGACATTCTTAGAGATGGTTCATTCTGGAACAGGTTCTTGGATCACGAGAGAGATGAGAGTGGTTCTTTCCACCAGAGCTGAGTGATTTGCCTAAGGGGTAAATTACAGGGCTTGAGATAAAGTCTTACCCTACTATGCCAGTTGTGCCCCTTCTTGCCTTTAGGGTTTGATTCAGGTCATCGTCCAAGGGAAAGTGGAATCAGTTTTAAGGAATATTTCTGATTAGAGTTGAAATTTCCCTGGAAGGCTTGTTTCCTCTAGATTTTATCATGGAGGGACTGGTAAAGTGCCTACCTTTTTGAGACTTACAGTAAGATGGCTTACAAATGTTGAATACCCTATAAATATTGTATATTCCAATAAGCTAAAGTTTTTGTAATTGCCACAGCACACACTAACAGCAAAGCACTCAAACTTCATTTATTATAGGGTTTCTTGCAGGCATAGAAGGGCCACCACAAGGCACAGTTTTGTCTTCAGGAAGATTCTGGCTTCTTGAAAGGCAACTCTTAGCACTGGAATACTGTTGTCGCCTGGTTTAGATGGCTGTGTTCCTGAAATAGAAGTTCTGTAGCAGGAGCACTGGATTAATTTTGATTAATAGTTGGTTATACATAATTTAATTATGCATTTAAAAAAAACACATTGGCAAAGTTAAATCTTTGCAAAGTTAAATCTTTTTTATTTTTGCAGGTATCCAGAATAACATGATGATTTTACCCCTACCTCACCCTTACAAGAAAGGACAGGATGGGTGTGGGCTGTTGGCCAGTGTTTGAAAGTAATTGAGTGTACATTAACTGCTTCCAATGAAAGCTTTTATCCTCTAGGTAATTTGGATTCTTCTGTGTTATAGTGGATGGTCTCCAGGAATGTCTAATATCCTCTAATTCTGCAGATGGTGGCTATTGAATATTAAAAACATATGTCTGCAAACATAAAATGCTGTGATGCAGACTTCTCATTTGCCATTGCATACTGAGTGTGTGAAATTGCAAGTGTCCCTCAATTACAGGGCTCGATATGTCCAGGACTAACCAGGGAAGATGCAGGTGTGAATAACGTCTTCTTGCTGAAATGAACTAAAGATTAAGTCCAACAGAGAAGTCGCTATGCTCAGCACTGTGATTTTTTGCCTCCATCAACTTGCTGACACAGCATTTGTATAATAAAAATGGACCTCTGCCCCTCTTTAGAGTGCTTTAAATTTAGACAAATTTATGTTATATCAAAAGGTTAATCCTGACAATTATTGTAAATTATTTCTGGAAGGTTTGCTACAGGTGCAATTGAATTAATTCTATACTCTGTGTAGCCAGATGTATATTTTAGGAAAGATTTACTGCATTTTCTGTGGTCAAGGTAGAACTAGAAGACTAAGAAGCTCACAGTGGGACCCGGGATCTTTGCCCTACTGTGTAGATAGATAATGGTCATGAAAGGCTTAGAGCATTAATATTCCTTATCACAGCGCTCTACTTTCTAGTATAACTCTTTTTTTTCTGTCCTTGTGACTTTTTTCCCTTTCAGTTTCCCTTTTTAGCAGAAAGGTAAAACCCCTATTCATTTATCTTCTGGAAAGAAGTATTCTTTGTATTTTCGTGACAGACACTTCTCGTATCCATTGTTTCTAGAAGCAGGAGGACTTTCTTTCATTTCTTTACTTTCTGAGTCACACAGATACAAAGAAAGAATGAAACAAAAGTGGGCCTTGAGAAGAAGATAAACTAATGTTTCAAAGACACCAAAAAAAAAAAAAAAAAGAAATAAAGTATTGAGCATATAACTCCAGGGGATGGTTTGATAAATGAAAGAGGAATTAAGTAGATATAGTCCCTGCCTTGGAGAAGCTTATACTCAGACACACACACACACACACACACACACACACACATACACACACACACACACACACACACACACACACAATGCAACAATACCTCAAAAATAAGTGCATTGATGTTTCAGAACCTTCCACAATAATAGTGTATTCCTTTGTTAGGCCACTGTAACCAAGGACCAAGTACCACAGACTGGTGGCTTTAAGCAGTAGAAGTTTATTATCTCACAGTCTGAAGGCTGTAAGTCCAAGATCAAGATGTTGGTGGGCTTAGTTTTTTCTGAGGGATGTAAAGGAAGGATCTGTCTAGTGCCTTTTTCCTAAGCTTATAGTGGCTGTCTTCTCCCTTTGTCTCTACACGTGATCATCTCTGTGCCTGTCCGTGCCCAAATCTCTTCTTATAAGGGCACCAGTCATATTGGAGAGAGCCCACCCTAAAGACCTCATTTTAACTTAATTACCTCCTTGAAGGCCCTCTCTTCAAATACAGTCACATTCTGAGGTACTGGCAGTTAAGACTTCAACGTGTGAATTTTGTGGGACTCCATTCAGCCCATAGCAAATGGTTGCGCTTGATAGTAACACTCATACTTCTTTTCTCATTTCTTTCAACTGTTCTTTCAAGTATCTGAGAAGTCAGAATTTTCAATGTTTGAAGATTCTCTTTGACCATTCCATGCTAATGATCTGGAAACTGCTTTTAGGGTTTCTCAGCCCTAAAATTTTGAAGTTCTGTTATAGTGCTTATCAGTGGAGGACTTATCAGTTCTTATTTTCTGGTAATCTTTATTGGTCTGGTATTGAATAAAACACTGAATAAAAATAGGAAAAAGAAAATATTTGAAGGAGAAAATGTTGGGTTGGTCCTTATTCAAGAATGTCATCATCAAATCTTTATTGAATATCTGCCACATGAACCTGTTTAGATAATTCTGAGGTCAAGGAATGGTTTTTTCCCCAGCATGTCTGCTGAGTTAAGTATTCTTGGGTGGGAGAAAAATAAGATATGAGAATATCATCCTTTAGGTATATTTTTTCATAAATTTTGTTAGCCGTGATATACATAAGAAAAGCACACTGGCCTTAAGTGGCCGATTTAATGTGTTCCCCCGAAGTAAACTCTTTGGGGGTAAGAATGTTGACAGGTCCCCTTCTGTCCCTCT
The DNA here is from genome assembly GCA_003508835.1 of Eonycteris spelaea. Classification (NCBI taxonomy): domain Eukaryota; kingdom Metazoa; phylum Chordata; class Mammalia; order Chiroptera; family Pteropodidae; genus Eonycteris; species Eonycteris spelaea. The sequence continues at coordinate 9,776,145 of PUFA01000044.1, forward strand.
CATTTACTATTCCCCCAAAGGTAGCTACTGTCAAGACTTTTGGAATCATGTATGAGGTACTCTGTTGTGTTTGTCTTTTTTTGCTAAGCATTTTTTGGTTAGATTCAGCCATGTTGCTGAGTATGGCAGTAGTTTCTGTATTTTCATTTCTGTACAGTTTTCAATTGTGTGGATTTGCCATACTGTGTTTATCCATTTTACTGTTAGGGGACATTTGGGTGTTTTCCGGTTTTTGACTGTTATGAATAATGTTGCTATGAACCTTCTCCTTAATGTCTCGTGTTGAACCTATGTACGCATTTCTTTTGTGGGATGGAGTTGCTGGGTCGTGGGGCATATATTAACCTTAGTAAATACTGTCAAACTGTTTTCTAAAAGTGTTGTATCGATTTGCTCTTTCATCAGTGAGAGAGTTCTGGTTGTTACCATCGCTTTGCTAATACTTGATACCATCATTAGTTTTTAGATTTTGGTCATTCTCTTGAGTGAGTAGTAAGATCTCATTGTGATTTTTTTTTTTTTTAAATTTCTCTGCTGACAAATGAGTTTGAATATCTTTTTATCTGTTTGTCATTCAAATATCTTCGTTTGTGAAGTTCTTTAAAAAAATCATGGTCATCCCTCATGTTCCCAAAACTCTTCTAAGCTTTAAGTAGATGAATAATGGATTGATCTTTCTCAAATATGGGTTCTTTATTGCCAAGGTGAAGGGGTTGATTTGCTTGGGTACTCTAGGTTTATACTTAACAGAATTCTTGTTTCCTCTTAGAAGTTTGGGCAATAAATTTATGGACCCAGTTTGGGCAATAAATTTGTGGTCACCCTATTTATACCCATCATCTCGTCTGCATTATTTAAAAGACTTCTGTCTGAAATCACTTGTTCATTTATTCTGTTGTTGCTGAGCTCTTACTCTATGCCAGGCAGTTGGATAAGCACTGGAGATATAAAGATACATAAGGCATTCCTACCCTTAAGGTCCTAAGTATTGTGGAAGAAACAAATTATAGAAAACCAATTTCACATGACTTACTCATAGCTCTGTAATCATAACTCTAAATTCCAGTGGCATTAGATTTCTTCAAGAAGAATATCTGTACTAATGAAATGATTTGTTATACCCAGTAGCTTGTGTTGATGATTTACAATATGTTTTATGCTACTAATAGCGACTTAGCAATTATATTTGGTCTAAATCATTAAGAAAATTCATTGTGTTTTCCTCTAGCTTTGTGAAGGCAATAGTTTAAAAAATATCCCTCTTGGCATTCCATTTGTCTCAAGATCTTAAACTGTATTGTATATTTATGGCCAAAGAATTCTGTCATCAGTTGCTTCAAAGAACTCACGTTGTGAGCATAAGCCTTAAACCTTTGAATTATGGTAAGAGAAACTTGTCTTAATGAGCTGAACTAAATATCTTTTTTTTTTTTTTAAATTATCCTGGTCCCTCTGTCCTCATTCAGTTGGATTTAGCTGTGTTCAAAAGGCAACCTAATACTGCCCCTTACCTAGCAGAGACTACTGCTTTAATTTAAACGTGTCCTGTTGCCACATCTGCTCAGGTGCTCAGCTCTCACTCTGTGCTAACTTCCTATGTGATTGAATTGTAAATAGTTGCCCATTTACTTATCCACTTCCTAGATTAGATTGTGATCAACACAAAATCCCTGGCACTTGGCATGATGCCCAAGACAAGTTAGGTGTCCTGGTTAGTAAATGCCTTTTGAAGGAATGAGGATGAGCAAATAACATTAGAACCCAAACTCACTCACTCATTCTTTCCACATGTAGGCATCAAGAAACTGTAATGTGCCTGGCACAGAGCTATGTGCTGGGGCTGGTTCCATGTGGCCCAAAACAGACATGCCAACTGCTCCAATAAGTTTAGAGTTAGGAGGTGGGGTGCTGAGGAGCAGGTAATATTTAAAGAATCACATAAAGCAGTGTATTGTTACAAATTGAAGTGTGTGCTTTGAAACAAAGGAACATGTGACAGATAAGCCTGGCCCAGCTTTGGGGACTGAGACTTCTTCCCAAAGAAAGTGGCACTTGAGAGCTGAAGGATGCACAGGAATTAACTAGAGATGGGGAAGTGGGGCAGACCGGGAAGCATCTCAGGCTGACGGGATAGCCTATGCAAAGGCTCTGTGGTGGAAGAGAATGTGGTATGATGCTGGACCACAGAGATTTCCAGAAAAGATAAACCTGGGGAGACAGGCCATGGTTAGACTATTCAGGGCTCAGCTGTTCTTTGAAAGCAATGGTTTGCATTTTAAAGGTTGTATGAGGAGGTAGGAATGCTGTGATCAGATTTGCACTTTATAAGGATTCCCCTGTGCTAGGAAGTAGCTCATTATTCTGCAAATGTAAATAAAGGGAAAGAATCAAATAGTTATTCTCACTTTTCTGTATAATGTATATCTCAAAGCAACTGAATAGCACAGGAAAAGAAGTTTCTCTATGGAAGTGTTCCAGCTAACACATGAAAGGAGTGATAGGATAGCAACGTTTTGTCGTCCTTAATGAATTATGGGTCTAGGCAATAATTATCAAAGCTGTTAACATTACAGAAAGAGAGACAAACAACATTGTGGATTCCAGGAAGTATATAATACCACCGTTTGGTAGACGTGTCAGAAAATCAAACCTGAATCTCACCAAGCTTCTAGACCTGACTAGCATTATTTCCTGGAAATGTGAAGAAAAGAAAGTACTACCCATATCAACAGGGAAATACAGTGAGTAAAATATGAATCCTTGGAAATTCTACAGCACAAACAACCTGAGTTATTTCGACAAAGAAATTACAAGGGGGAGAAAAGAGAGATGGAGGGGGAACTTAGATATTAAAACCTATAGATGAAAAGATTTACATAAATGTATAGGCCCTGTTTGGATTTTAATTCGAATACACTAAAATGAAACAAAACATTTAAGAGACATTTGGGATAATTTGAACACTAGGGGGATAATTAATGATATTGAGATGTTATTATGAATTCTTGTGAAAATGTTATTTTGATTATGTTTAAAGAATAATAGAGAGTCCTATTTTTTAGAGGTACATACTGAAATATTTATGAAAAAGCTATGTGATGTCTGGGATTTGCTTCCCAGGGGAAGTAAATAGGGGATGGATGTTGTAGCTGGGTGATGGATCAATGTTAGTTTATTTTACTTGTGTTTTTACTCTTGTTTATGCTTGGCATTTTCCACTATAGAAAGTTTTGAAAAGTTACAAGGTTTGACTTTTCCCCTTACTCCCTAAATCCTCTCAGTATGTTCAAGTGGAAATTTTATCAGGTGTTCACCTTTTAATGGATTAAGTTATTAAACATTTTAATTTTAATATCTTGATATATTAGTATATTTAATGCCCATTGGAATGATTAATCTTTTGGAAAATTAGTACTGTTATTTGTGGAAAATTTGGATATTTAGGAGAAATCTAATGAAGACAATAAATAGTACTAATAATTCCACTGTCCTGGAAGAGTTAGAGTTAATATTTTTTATTATCCAGTCTCATTAAGGATATACATTATAATTTGCATCATAAAATTATTTGATTATATGATGAGTTTATTTTCTCAAGGCATTAGAAATTCTTTTATGAGCAAATTCTAATGGTCATTTAGTATTAGATCATATAGACATTAATAGCAAAAAATTTAATTAATTCCCTCTTGTTGAACATTTAGGGGTTTTTGGTTTATTTTTAAATTATTACTGTGTAAATGATGCTCCACTAAATAGCCTTACAGATATATCATTGTGCAACACTGATCATTTCCTTACACGAAATTCCTATAATTGAATAGCTGGGTCAGCAAGCCTGTATTTTCATAGCACTTGATACTTTAGAGCCCTTCAAAATGTTGATAGTTATTTGTACTCCCTTAAGTTCTGTAGGAGAATGCTAGCTTTTTTCTGTGCCCTCATCAACTCTGAATATTTCTGTAACTTTGGGGGAGGGGCAATTTGTTGGTAAAAAATGGTATTAAATTGCTTTGGTTTTGCATTTCTTTGATTACCATTGAGTGAACATTTTTTCCTATTTATTACTACATTAGTCTTTCGATTACCACATGTGTCTTTTGTTCATTTTTCTATTTATGTGTTCTTTATTATTGACTTTACATATACTTTATATATTAAGGGCAGTGTCATTTTGTTATTCATATTATGAAAAATTTTCCTATATGTTTTTCAGTTCAGCTTATGGCATTTTCTAGCATAGATTTTTTTTTTTTATATTCTTACATTCTCAGATTGATTAATCTTGTTCATGGATTCTCTTTTTGATAGTATAAAATTCTTACTGTTTCAAAATTGCTGTATTTGCCTTTTCCCCCTATTGTTTTACTTCTTTTACATTTAATTCTTTAATTCACATAGACCTAATTTTGCTATATTGTTTATAATAGAGATTGAACATTATTTTTCTAGTAGTGACCAGTTGTCCCAGAAATTGAACAATTCTTGTCCTTTAAATCAATTACTATCTCTCTCATATATGAAGAGCTTTTATGTGGGCTTTTCGTACCCTCTTAATGCCATGCTGCCAGATTTTGTGCCATTATAACAGTATTTTAAGCCTTGCAACATTATGGGTTGTTTTAATATATAATATCAATACTCTTTTTTTCTTTCAGTTTATCCTGTTAAAAAGAAATGTCTTCGCCTTACTCCCCCTTTTAATCTTCCAGTTGGCTTTCACTTTCTTGTTAAGGTCCAATAAGAATTTTGTAGTGATTTTGAATGGGATGACATTAGACTTACTTAGGAGAAATTTGATATATTTACATTATTCATTCTTCTTATTTAGTAACAAATAATGTGTCATCTTTTAATGATATTCTTTTATGTTTTTCAGATAAAGTTTTGTATAGGCCCTGCATCTTTCTCATTCATTCTTAGATATTTTATACTTGGTGATATTATTGTGATTGGGATTTCAAAAATGTAACTTTTTTTTGATATAATTTACCTACCATTTCTTGGCATACTTTCAATTTGAACTAACTACTAGACACAAAGTATACAGGTGACCTTAATAGTACTTTTAGTTTTCTATTTTGCCTTTTTAAGGGTGATTCTGACTATCTGTTCTTGCATATTGTTTTTCAAAACAAGAAGCAGAATTATGTAATGTGGAGATCTTTGAATTAAGCATACAGGAACATTAAATTCTAGTCTCTGCTTTGTCATCACTTGGCTGAGTGATCTTGGACAAATCATTTAACGTTTCTGGATTTTGTTTTTCTCTAAGGTTCTTTTTAGCTCTATATTTCTAAATATATAATAGGGCTTTAAAATATTTCAGCCTCACAATTTGTGATCTAGAGAGGGGGAAGTCAGAATTTAAATGGTTGCCTAGCAAATAAAATGTTACTGAAGTGAAATTTTGAAATATATTCTGTTTCTTTCTTTTTCTACTTTCCTAGTATAGGCTTGGTTTGAAATTTTAATTGCTCAGAATATTACCTTTGTGCCTTAAGTCTATCAAGTATGATTAAGAATAAAGCATGACCTCACTCTGAAGGATATGTCACCCCTCTATTTCAGATGCAAGTTTTAACACTTCTGAGTGGGAGAACACATTTTTATTTTAAGGTTTTTTTTACAACAAATGACCCAACTTTAGTATTTTGAACCTAGTAGAATTTTCACATGGGCTGTTTCCTTTCTACTGATACAAGAAAATGTTCTCTTAAATTGAAATCTGAAATGTTTATTGATTATAGAAAAGAATGGAAAATTAATGACTTTGGAAACCCATGCCACAGTCACGTTGGGCAGAGAGTATGCTCCTGGTGGGGTGCTCAGGATTATGAATTTCTGTTAGTTTTTCATTTCTGCCCCTGAGCGTGTAACAGTACCCTTCTCAGAAGTAACTGAATTTGCAGAAATAGCTCATGAAGTCATTTTCTATTTAAATGGTCTGCACTTTTTAGAATAAGTACTCTTTAACTAGGACGATATTAATATGTCTTTGACAGCAACTACATTGAGAAGACAGCCTTTGCAAAATACTTTTGTCGCCCATCCAAGTATGGCTCTTTTATGACAGATTGTTGTGTATCTGAAGGAGCTATTGTGTCAACATGAGCATCATAATGAGTCTAAAAATCTGACTCAATGGAACAAATATATTTTAATGGCCTGCATTTTGCTTTAAAAGGATGTACCAAAATAGAGCAAGAGTCTGAAAGCAGGGCATTATTTTATAATGAAAGACTGATACATGGGTAGCTCTAGCTAAAGTAAGAGTGTAACTGGGGATGAAAATTGACTTTGGGTAGATAAAATAACCCCATCAGCAAACTACAAATGCTATAGGAGAATTATCTGTAGTGACACAGAAGGGAAAATTAAAAGAGGTACAGACATCCAATAATGTCTTTTACTGAAGTTCATCCCAGTGAGGTGCAGGATTAAGTGGGGCATAGGAATCCCTTCTGACAGCACTCAAATCACCTAACCACTTGTTCCGAGCTTGCGAGATCACAATTACTAAAATGCCACAAAGCAATCCTGGAATAACCTGTTTTCTTTCAGTGTTCAAAGTCTACTTATTAAGTATGCTGCAGTATCAAGGGGGAAAGAGGTAAGTATGTGGAGACTGAGATAAACTTTCCGACATTTTTAGGATTGTGCGTGAGAGATTTATTTTTAGAACTAGGGACCAAACTTGTATGTAAAAGGTGGATGTTATAGGACAAAAATTTTTGTTGGTATTGAAATCACTATACTTCTGGAATTGAGTTTTAAGGACTGAATATTATTTGTATTTTTGTTAAGAAAATTTACATTTTATGTGAATGTAGTGTAGTACATGTCTGCATTTGTATTTTTCAATTTATCGGGATCCCTAGCCCAAAATATTGGATTTCCCATTTATGTACACTTATATACCAAAAAATTAGGCATGTGATGTCAACCTGGGGACTATATTTTTTATTACTGTCTGTGATGATCTATAATTTTCTTTATGTTACATCTGCTGTCTAAAAATAGCAGCAACTCTATTTCATCAAAGGAAAGGCGTTTTAGGAGGCAAAACCTTTTTGGCAAGATAGAGTAGAGGAAACCTTAAGAAGAATGTGAGCACTGGGTTGTCACTTAAGACATTTTATTTTCCGGGCAGGGTTTCCTGTAGATCCCAAACCACCATTTATGTCCCTTACCACTTTTGTGCTTAGATTGCTAGAGAGTTGTTTCAGGTTTCTTTTGCAAATTGCCTACTTCATAAATGCATGATGTGGTTCTTTTCTCCTTCCATTAGATGCCTCGTTTTAGCTACTTGTAGCTTTGCATAAGGCAAGGATGCCTTTTTAGAAATACTGTGTGATAGCAACTTCTTGGGGTGGAAGTCTCGGAAGAGATAAGTAACTCTAAGGGTGGGAATAAGTCCGGCTAAGTAACTGCGGCCAGGTGGATGGGTAGACTTGCATGCGTAGTGGCCTCCCAATGACAGTGCCTTACCCTGAAGTGCACTTCTGGGTGCCCTTTGGCTGAAAGCATTTGCATGGTTTACGGATTTAATACCGAGCAGGGACTCCATGATCTAGAGCTGAAGGATGGTGAAGCTAAATCCATACTTCCCAGTCTCCTAGATGGACAGGAGTATGATCCACCTTATGAAAGGAAGATGGACCATACTTTGGTGCAGGAGGTCCAGTGTCTTAAGCACAGCTATGTGCTGTCCCCATAGCCATACTATAAACTGTTTAAGGAGATGGACCATGTCGATCTGCCTCTGCCTTTCTGTGAAACAGTGCCTTCCATTGAAGTGCACATGGCTGTGGGAGAATGAATTGAGCACGCAAATGCTTGTCGAATGAGGGAAAAACATTGAAGGACCATCGCCTCTCCATTCCAAGTTCCCGCAGTCTTTGCTCATCTGTGTTCTATTATTCCCCCCAATGAAAAGAATCCCGGAATGTATAGATGATATAAAGAAGATATTCTTGTCAGTTGGCACAAGAAAAGGAAGGGCAGAGGTTAAAGAGAAAGCAGGAAAAGGGAAGCTCTGGGGCTGAAGAGGTGTCCTCAGGCTGGTAAGGTGGATGGAACTGCCTCTGGCGGGGCACGTCCCTCCCAGTGTCGGGGCTGCCCTTGGAGGTCATGTCTCATTCCATGCAGAGCCCAGAGAGAGCTTCTCTTCACAGAATTCCAGACTATATTTCAGTGAACAGAAGGGAGTCTTTGTTCGTTGGCAAACTGCACATTCCAGAGTCTGGTGTGGAGAGGTCAGATTTGTGGACGATGGAGGGTCCATTTAAGGAAAGACATCTTCGTGAAAATGGAATGGGTCAGGGTGAAAGGCAAGGTGAAGCAGAGGTCCATTTTGTGTGTTGTTGTGGCTCATTATTTAAAACATCGCTGGTCTATATAGTAAGCGCTTAATACCTAGCAGTTGAGTGAATCCTGATGAGTCTTTGGGACATGATTTGCTGTGTGTTTCACTAAAAGAGTGTTAAACTTTCCCTCATTATTTGGAGTGTTTCACCAGAGAGTGACGATTCTCTTTCCAGAGTGAAGCTTACCACAAGAAAAGAGTCTGCCTTACTGAAAATGTACTGAAGTCAGTTTCCAAAGGTGGCATTTTCTTTTTTGCTCTTAAATGAGTTTCAGAGTGCCTTTTGAAGCTACTAGTAAAGAGGACTCTAGCAGAGTGACCAAAAGGCCGGTACTGCCCATGTCTAGTTTAGAGAAAGATAAAAAAAGGGCTTCTGGTCATAGTCTCTTCCTCCTAGGCTAAAATTAGTCATGGCACCAGAAACTCTTCTCTGTTTTAAAAATACTTTAGCCTATAATTTTGCACACTAAGTCTGCCTTTGTTGATACTGGCATAAGTTAACTCAATCTCTTTTTCCAATGGATTTCACACCCACGTATTTGTAACCCAGGATGGTGGCATAGGAAATCTTCTCAGCCTGGAGACATAATGAGAGGAAGTGCTCCTTCGAAAAGACCATTGTAAACACCTGCAGCAGTTCCTTAGCGATCTCCTGGCTTACCCTTTCACTTGTTCAACCTCAAGTAAATTTGTGGAAAGAGAGAGATCTGAGCACTTTGTGGGAAAATGGGAGACAGGACCTTTAGGAAACATTTATTCACAGTTCAACAAACATTGATTGTACCCCAATTATATGTTAGGCACTCTTCTGGGTTTAAGAGCTGTGGGTATGAATAAGGCAGCCACCCACCCCCTTAAGATGCTCACCAAATTAACTTATTCTTCTCCAGAGGAAGTAAATTTATGAGAAGACACTAAATTTCTGTGTTACTTGTTTTGTTTGTTTGTTTTTTTGTTTTTTTGTGTTTTTTTTTGCCAGTCTCTATGTAGGGCACTTCTTCCACTTACTGCATAGCACAACTCCGTGAGAAACATTTTATAGATATGGAAACCCTACCTTTGAGGGTTTGGATAACCTGTCCAAGGACCCACAGCTCCATTCAAGGTTAGCCCCAGGTCACTTTGACTCTAACAAATGCTCTTTGGTTCAAACCAGTTGCCACCTGCTACTGCACATCCTACACTCCCATGAGGTGCTTACAAAATCAGTCATGCCATGCTCTAAAGGGGGGAGCTGAAATAGCAGAATTTTCAAGTCTCTAAAATAAAGTCTATCTCCACCATAGTTTTCTACTTCTTCCTTGAATAGTTGGATATACACTTGCCTGACCATGAAGGTTTCTTCACATAGGACTTACTTGGAAAAAAAATCTTTGTTTTCTTGAATTCCTCGTCAACCGGGAGTCATTTTTCATAGATACAAACATGTAGCCTGGTGTCAAGAAAAGATACTTATTTTATTCTGGGAGGAAAACCTTGAAACGTAAATCTAAAATTTTTCAAATCATTGAAAAAAATGAGATAATTTTCAGTAATCATACCTCCTAGATATATTATTTTTCTTTGAAGAATTGAAAGTATGATATCTCAATTTACTGCATTTCTTGAATGCAATGTGGAGGTAGCTATAAGCTTAATGGATTGCATAATTTGACAAACTAATAAAATGACAAGGATCACTAACAGACATCACGAAGAGAGGCTTTCCTATTTCTCCTACTCTATAGGTATTGCTCAAATTATTACCCCTACTCTTTGAGTGGAAAGTAAAAGAGCAGAGAGTTGCTTCATTAATAACTTAGTTATACTCGAGTGCCTTCCCTTTGCGGGCATGCTATGCCACTCTTTATGGGATGCCACTTATAATATTAGTGACTACTTTAAAAATATACTGTTTCATTTAAGCATTTAAAAAATTGTGGCCCCATTGTATACGTGGTTTCATTGGAAATAAAAGGGAAACTGTCTTCCTCAAACACAACTGCAAGTCACAGTCGAGCGTCTGCGTGTAATATTGCCGAACGGAATAGATTCAGCACATAAGTTTTTAGCCGTGATGTACTCTGGGATGTGGAATTCCCTTATGATTGAAAGGATGTGGAGTATTCTTTTGGGGGCTGCCTCACATATTTAATGTATAGCTTGTTTTGTCTGGGGACTGCTACTCAGCTCTGCCATCTGTAGTGGGTGGCAACCAAATCTCAGTCTTGAAGAATTCATCTGTTAATTTCTTTCTTTCTCTGACTTGATGACACCATTGTGGTTACTTCTCTTCCCTCTCCAATCAATAACATCTCATTTTCCATTATTACTTCTTAAGTATATTGCTGTGGTTTGCAAGCTGTTAGATTTTCATTTTAGAAATGTGATGGCTGGAAAAGTCTGTGTAGAAAAAGTGTTGTAGGATTTCAGGTTCTCCAAACAGGGTGATCTCTTTCAGATGCATTAGTTTAGAAGGAAGAGCAACTCCACCTGCCCACATTCCTCAGTGTTAGCTTGCCGGGCCCATGCCACCATCTTATTATAGATGAAGATCCTGGAGCTTGGGCTTGAAGTCCTGCCCACATGAGTCCCGGGTCCTGACTCCACTCTTCCCTATTACTTCTTTTAAGCTTTACATTTGAAAGAATACTAGGGGATTTTCTATTTGGACATTGGGAAAGATATATTTGACCTTCAAGAAAAGTCACTCAGAATTTTCTGTTCTGTTCTTCTTTACCTAAATATGGGAGTGGTAGCCTTCATACAATAATTGAACTCGAGGTCACAGATCGGTCTTTGGCAAATGGAAGAAATCTCCTGGAGACTAGTTTCATACACATCTCTGTGTGCTAGTATTCTTAATGCTTTGGTTGATCACTAACGGGCACCACTTTTTTTTTTTTTTTGAGGGTTTTGAGGGTGGTTCTTGCCTTTTACCCCATGAATTTCAGATTTAGGAGAAAAATAATAGCCTGTGTTTGAAAAGTTGTGCAGGAACCTTTCTTGGGAAGAAATGAAAATGTTTAGGTAATGCGTTCTAAATTGGAGGAAGAATATGCTTTAATATTGCACGGCTTGGTGGAGTCGTGCAGATTTGGGACTGAACAGTGGCTGAATCTTTTCTGGCAGTGCTCATGGGTAAGCTCACCATGGGGGCCACTTTGTGCATGATGACTTGTGCTCAGGTGTTGGTGGGAGACTAAACATGGCATGTGCTGAGTTTCCCCTTCCTCTGCCATTCGCACTGGCCTCTGTCTTGGGGCCAGTGTAAAGGCGTGGTGGTTCTGGGCTGGTGAACACGTTGGGAGGAATGGGAAAAATTCAGCTCTTGTTCCACATACCTTGTTCTTTCAGAGAGGTATGCCTCTGTGCAGTTTGAGTTAAAATGTAAATCGCAAGGTGCACTATTATACTCCTTTTCACAACAAAGAAAATTCCTTTAGGGAGAGGTTATGCCCCCAAAGAATGACTTGAACTGATTTTAGTAGTAAGAATAGGGCCAGTCTTGTAGACATCCATGACTTCTTTCTGTATCTCTCTTCCGTTGGCCACATTCTCTTCAAGTCTATTCTGTATTCCATTGATTTTGTCTTCATATTTTCATGTGGGTTTTCACCCCTAGGACACACCCAGGGCTTTCTCATTGTATAATCCAAAACCACTCTCCTTACCCTCCGGCTCATCCTGACTGCTCCTGTTGAAACACCTTAAAATCCTCAGGAGTCGTGTGGCTCGAGGCAGTTACCTCATCACTTGGTGCCTCAGGTGCCTCATCTGTAAAATGAACAATATCGTGGTACCTACCTCTTAAGCTCTTGTGAGTTTTAGATGATTTAATATATTTAAAACACTCAAAGCAGACCAGGGACACAGTAGGGCTCTATTCGTGTTAGTTGTTTTTGTTGTTATTGTTACTGCTCATTTCCCACCCGTACCTAAAACTGGTGTCTAATAGGGTAGTTTACGTCCAACATGGCTTGAAGCAGGCCTCCTTACAATGCACCTTTCTGCCTCCTCCTTTGGTCCTAATGTATTCCACCAGTCTGCCAGAGTGAGAGGTCCCTCTTGTCTTTGACTACTCAGTCCTCCTCATCTGGGTGTCTTTCCTCTCACCTTCCTTCCCTTATGGAAATCTTTTCTTTCCTGGGATTACAGCAGTACCCCCTTATCCACAGGAGATACATTCCAAGACGCCAAGTGGATGCCTGAAACCATGGATAGTACCAGAACCTACATATACTATGTTTTTTCCTCTACGCACATACATAATTTGGTAAAGTTTAATTTATAAATTAGGTGCAGTAAAAGAACAATAACAATAGACCAATTAGAACAATGTACTGTAATAAGTTATGTGAAAGTGCTGTCTCGGTCTCTTTCCCTCTGATTACTGCTCTGATAACCAAGGCGGCTACTAGTGAATAACGAGTGGAGAGCGTCTGCAGTGTGGAGATGCTGGACAAAAGGACGATCCAAGGCCCAGGTGGGATGGAACAGTACTGCTCGAGATTTCATCATGCTCCTCAGAATGGCGAGCAATTGAAAACTTTCTGAATTTTCCACGTGGCAGTTTCAGACCACAGATAACCGCGGTTAACTGAAACCCAAAAAGAAACGGCAGATGGGGATACTGTATTCCTCTCATGCAGCTCACCGTATTCTGCGTTTGAAAGCTCACCCCTCTCTACTTTTCTGTTGCCTCCTCCTGTTCTTCTTTTCCTCCCTTCTGCTTTTTTAATTCCTCCTTCTACCTCCAGCACACATGCCCCTCCTACTTTTTCGTATTAAAACAGCTTAAACAAGGGGAGGAAGGTTGCAGTTTATATTATTCCTAGAGGTCTAGCACTTAGCTAGGTTGGGTGATCAGAAAGAGAGACAGTTGACACCTGAGCAGGCTGAGAGGGACCCTAAAGGCACCTCACCCTGAGGTGTGTGAAGTAGAGGCAAGAGAATAAACTGGTATTTAGGGTAAAGATCTTCACCACTTCGTTTTTGCTTATTAATGTCAAATAAACTTCCTCTTCATTTTAAGGAAAAACCATATTTTAAATTCTAGAAACTTTTACTTAATTCCTTTTACGTGTCTGTGTATGTAAGTATGGGAAGATGCACATTTATATTTTAAAATAATTTATTAAATTTAAATAGTGTCTATCATTAAGCTTAGGGAGATATTTTAAGGCCACAGATTCAAATGTTCTTGTAAAGCACCGTGTATCAATTTAGAATAAGTTCTTTACTTTTTGTGGCTTTTATTTCACATTTCTCCAAATTCCCTGTAAATCTTAGTAATAATAAAGGTAAACTAAATAAGACCCCGGCATTCTGATGTACTTGTTCAAGATCAGGTTCATGGCTTTGTTTTCAGTTGGTTTTGTTTGATAAAGCCCTGCATGCTTAAAAAACTTGTTTTTAATCTCATCTAATAATTGGTGAGACACTGAGGTTTACAACTGCTTGATATCCAGAGCTGAAAAGGTGAAAAATAAGGCTAACATAGCATTCCCTTTCAACATGTTGGGTGATAATCCTTTCTTTTTGAAGTAGGTAGAGGCCTCACTAAAAAGGATAGGTATTTTCTGTGAGGCCAGGAGGCAGTCACTTGCGTCCAAAATCATAAGCTTAGGAAGTGGCTTGTCGGCCTCCCCAGATATTATGGCTGAGTTCAGAAAAATGCAGGTCTTCCTCTTTTCTGTCACCTTCCTTTCTGCCTACACTGATGTTGAGCTGGTGAGAGTAGATAAATAATTTATATCATGGTATCAGCTTCGTCAGAAACCTATAAAGATTTCTTTAAGGATTTGGATCTAAAATCTTTCTGAATTAAGAACTGAATTATTAATCGTGCGAAACTAGGGTCTATTTCTTGCCTGTGGTGTATGTGCTGCTATATTTTGAGCTGAATGATTTGTGGATCCCTTTACTGGTTGTTCCTCTTTTTTGGGTCTAATGCAGACGGCCTGGAGGAAATGGAAAGTTCTCAGCATTTTTACCACTACTATATGTCTCTTATGGCCCTCGTAAATTCAGTAGACAAAATAAAAGTGTTAATTTTGGGGCCTCAGTTTTCTAATCTGTAAAATCAGGAGATGCATTGATGGTTCCTTCTAGCTTTAAATTCTGTAATTCTTTCTTTTAGAATTTGTGGGAAACTTATAGTATTTATGGGAACTAAAGTTTAAGCTACTAAAAAGAGACAAATCAGGTTATCTGTCACAGGGTTCTTTTTTCCGTCAGTCTCTGCCTGCCAATCCAAACCTTGTTATAACCACATCGTGGTAAGATACGATGTCCCATTGTGATTTCTTTCACTTGAGAATTCTTCAGCTATATAGATCTATCATAGCAGTTGTTACACTGCGGAGTTTCCCCATATCCATCAGAAGAATAAAATCCATCACACTTTTGACTACTTTTTCCTCTCCAAGAAAATGATCTTTAAGAGAATGACATGTAATATAGACTTTACTATTCTTAAGGCATTGGCGAAACTGCATCTGAAATAAAATCAATACATGATTCAGTAGTTTATTTACATTTAAAATATTGAATGGCAAAGCATTTTATCAAAGACTTTGGAACCAAATACACGCCCCAGACTTACCTAAAGTAAAAGGATAGAATGTAGTAGAAATACAGATATAACACCTAGCTAGCTGTGGTTCATTTACTCTGTGTATCTCAACTACAATAACAGAATGAGGTGGTTTCATGAGAGGTTAAGAAATATAGATGTTTGTTAGGGTTGGTATTTTTAGAGATTTGGTCCTTTTTAAAAAATTCTATCCTATAATCTCAGTCTGAGTTATAATGATGGCTCTCAAACAGCTTGGAAGAACAAAAGCAGAGGTTTACCTTTCATATTTCTAGTTTTATTTTGCACTCTGTTTTATAGGTACAGGTATAAATTATGCATTGCTCTTACATCTTTTTTTGAGACTTCCTTTTTAAAATCTTCTGTAGCAATTTCTATAGCGTGGTAGTTATTGGTCCTTGAAATTTAAAAAAATTGGCCAATAAAACCAAATGGACACTAAGTCTTTTTCTTGGAGTAAATTACTTTATATATTTATTAATTTCTTCTATGTTATTGGATTACTTTTGAGAATTGAAAATCTGTATAGAAAACTATCAGTTGCATTGAGATTTAAAAATTTTACTGGGAATCATTTTGCAGTATGTATGTGTATCAAATTATCACATTGTACACCTTTAAAATTACATAGTTATATGTTTAATTATATCTCTAAAAGCCGGGGGAAAAAAACTTTTACCCTGCAATTATATATTAATTCTAATTTATTTAATAAAATTTTAAACACATAGCTATTTCTAATTGTTTTTTTGTTTTTCTATTTTTCTTTCATGAAGCCTGTGTATTCTTCCCCCACAAAGTCCAGTTTTATGATTCACTTATTTATTCTAAGGCTTTCTGGTTTTCTGTTATTCTTTCATGTGATCTTTAGTCATTCGTCCTCCTCCAGCTTTCTAACCATATTCCAGTGGCCCACATTCTGCTGTAAGGTGGGACCACATTCACCAGTCAGCCTATAATCCACTGGCCTATGTAGCCCTGCCTTGGGAAGAGAAGGCCTTTGCCTCCATAGTAGCTCTCTTTCTCCTTCATTCTTCTTGGGAAGGATGCAAGAGCTTACAGGCTTTTGTGTCGGTCACACTGTTTGCTGCACATCTGCTGTCACCTGCTTTGACTGTCAGTGCCATTGCTGCTCGTAGTCGCATGGTTCACAGCCGCCATCACTGGCTAGATTCAGAAAGGGGCTGCTCTCTCCTGTATCACTGTAGTCCAAGCTTGGACATAGACCCTTCCCATAGTTCCTCAAAGATTTCTAAATTAAGGCTATAACATTTAACATGCCTTTATTAAAATTTAGGGTAATAGGAGAAATTATAGCACAGATAATAATTTACAACAAACTGTGAGATAGAATTATTTTGGGGATCCATAGGCCCAGGCCTTCTATAAGGTTTTATTTTAGGATTGATGTGTCCCCAGGCTCTGGCTACCTTTCATGGGGGTGGAAGTCGGTATTCCCCACCATTCGTGGGCACTTTTAGTCAGTCTAGACTCCTGAGAGTCCAAGCCAAAGTCTCATTAGAATTGGAGAAAAAAAAAAGAGTTTCTTTCTCAGCCTAATTTAATTTTCCCTTTCAGGATCTACCTCTTTGGGGATGACTGATGAAAAGAATACTCATTTTCACCAAAGGACATGTCACAATTACTCAGGTTGTTATTAGCTTAATCTAGAGCTCCAGCCAGACAACCACATAACACAGTGGTTTGTAAGGTTTTAGCTTTATGTACACAGGCTTCGAGTCATCCATGTGTCCCATGAGTCTATGCATAAAATTTTGTGGCTGTATTCCTTTTTCTGGGGAACAGTACCACAACCTTCATCAGATGTTAAAGTGGTCTGGCATCTCCCCAGAAGATGAAGAACCACTTCAGTATTTTAACATCTGGTCATCGCTTCAGGTCTGGAGTGATTAGGTAGGGCGTCCATAGTTCCATGTAGGTATGGCTTCGCTTAGAGTCCTTCCTCCATAAGCTCATAAAGCTTGGGCTTTCATATCTTCTCTCCAGACATCTGTGTCTCTGCTTCTGATCTCCTCCAAACACCAGTTCAAATGCAGGCTTATTACTCCATAGAGTGGTTTGTAGGAACCATATGGTCCAAATCCATTCTTGGACATGAAACATTTCTCCAGATTTAACTGAGCCTGTAGAGATGCAGTTCTGCCTAGGCGTTACAGCCTTGGCCTTTTCACGCTCTTCTTTTATAAGAGGTCTTTGCATAATTAAACTGCCTATTTAGCTGGTCTTCTTAGGACAAAGATAGTCTACCAAGGGATAGGTTTTTGGAGAACTTAAGCCAAAATTTAACTAGCTTTGAATTCTTATAACGTCACATACCTTATTGTGCCAGCAATCTTTGCAAGATGGAAACTTCTCTGAGACACCTGCCCTAGGACTTGGAGCCCAGTGGAGCAATGATGGCAACAAAAGGTTTCCTTTCTCCTGCAACATCTTGCTCCAGATATCTCATCTGGTCTTCTGTTACACTTGGAACTCAGGCATCTATCTTGGCTTGATGTTGGATTCCCCAATTCCCCAACAGTTCCCTTGGACTCTGGCAGGGTCCCTCTTTCTTGTATGAAATGGCAGGGCAGCTTGATTTGCATTGTAATGAGCCCAATTTATAATGTCTGGCAATGCAGTTACTAAATGCTATTTCTTTTTTGTGTGTGGGACTCATTCAGTTTTCTAAACAATGCGTGAGTGTTCATTCCAGTCTAGGCTTAGGGTTAGGTATGGGCGTGGGATAGTCATTCGCTGTGGGAGAGCAGCTTTGAAAATTGGAGGACAAAGGCAAAATAGTCTTGAGGCCCTACTAAGATAAAAGAATGTTCAGGGAAGGTTTTTGTTGTTGTGTTGTTGTTTTAATACAGGGCCTCTCATCCCGCTTCTGCCATCTACCTCCCAGCATAACGTTTTAGTTTGAAACAGGATTCCTCTTTTGCCTTGATTTACTGTTGTTGTTTTTTTTTTATCTTGTGTAGCTCTGCTTGTAAGAGGTAGGTTCTCAGCCTTGAAAACAATCTCTCGGATAGTTTTTAATATGCATGAAAAAAAAGAAAACCCAAGGGATGAGAATTCGGGTCACCAACCTGACAGGCTGTCCATTTTCTCAGGATAATGTAGTTTCTCGCTACGTGCCATCAATGAAGGTTAGTGAAGACGTCTCACATCCGTTCCCCATGCTGTAACTAAAGAGAGGTGGATGGCAAGATGGTGTTTCTGAATCTAGCCACAATCAGTGCAAGGGTAAAATTTCTCCAGATGGTGATCATGCTTACTTTCTGTCTTTGTTCCCCATTATAAGCTTTCCCCCTCTGTTGGTATGTTTTTGTGAGTGAGCTGGGAGTGAAAAATCTCAGACATTTTACTATGATATCATTTTACCTAAATTTTTGAAAATTTTATAGATTATTGAAAAAATCGTAATTTAGGTAGTAATAGAGAATTCTAACCACTTCCAGCCAATTTAAAATCATGTCGTTCCTATTGACTTTTAGAGTTTGAAATTTAACATGAAAGAACCATAAAATTAGGAAGCACTTAGCAGAGTTTAAGATGAAAACTTTCACTTTAAAATCAACTTTTAAGTGTCTCAGTTAGTTGTTTTATTGTAAAGCATTTGCTAGTCCTCATTAGTATTATGAAATGTTCTGTTTTAAACTGGATTAAATAATTATTTTATGGCATTATTAATACTTTAGTTTAAAACATAATGTAAATAAAAATTATTTTATGATAAACCATTCTGTAATTTGGACCTTTACTAAATATACACAGTTTCCTTCGCCTGATTATTTTGAATCATTACCACTGTAATCTATGTTCCAAAAGAGGAAACCGTGTGCAGAGTTTTTGGGTTGAGTGGCAGTTCTGCCCTGGGCTTCTGCAGTGGGTGAAGTTTCCACTGACTTCCCAGGTAGCACCTGGTAGCGGGACCAGTGCTGTGCCTTGCTCTGCAGCCAAAGGCTGAGCCTTTGCTGCTTTAGTGTTTTCCTACCTGGGCCTGTGCTCTGTCTCTTTATTGCAGTGTGCTTTTTTACGGTATTTGTTTGAGTTATCAGTGCTCAGATTTGATCTTGTAGATTTCTCTTTCTTATCTTCCTGCCATCCTTTTGTGTGTAGTTGTGTTATATTATTCTTTTTCTCAAATGCATAGAGGATGGTGTCTTGGGCTACTGCTATAACAAAAATGCCACAGACTAGGTAGTTTAAGCAATAGAAATATAGTTCTTTCTGGAGGCTGGGAAGCCCAAGATCAAGGCGCTGGCAGATTTGATATCTGGTGAGGGCCTGCTTCCTGGTACACAGACAGTTGTCTTCTGTATCATCATATGGCAGAAGGGGTGAGGGAGTTTGCTGGGGTCTCTTTTATAAGGGCACTAATCCTTTTTATGAGGGCTCCACTCTCACGACCTAATCACTTCCCAAAGGCCCCACGTCATTGGGAATTAGGTTTTAACATATGACTTTTGAGGGAGATACAAACATTTGGTCTATAGCAGATGAGTTACTGTATTTTATATTAGACCTCCTGGCAAAGCATCACTGAGAGTTAGAACCAACAGGAGATTTTAATGTCATCTTAGTCGAACCAGCAATCTCACAGATGCCAAGATTGTGGCCTAAAGTTTTATGATTTTGACAAGGTAACCCCACGTTGGTTGTAGAGCTGGGACAGCTGGGAGTTCCTTTCACTAAGAGTTATGTCTGACTGTGTCTCCTTTCTCCTGCCCATACTTATTTCTGTGTCTGGACTTGTAATCATGCATGGATTCAAAAAGCCCATCATCTAAGCATATCCAGAACAGGCACTTCCACCCTCTTATAGTATATGAGCTATAATGTGTATCTTCTGTGGGGGTTCTTGTTTTTAATACACTTGTTGCAGCATATGCTGGGATTCTGCTGAACATTTTCAAATGCTAAACCACTGAATAATTTCAAGTATTTGTATTCATTAGTTCTCATAAGTACAAATGCCATTTCTGTCTCTTAAAGTGTACAAAACAAGAGTTTGAAGGCTTGGCAATCAATGTGTGAGTACTTTTATTTTGAAATTTGTTTTGTTTGCAATTAACAAAAGATAAAGGGGGAGAAAAGCCCTTTCTGAAAATTTGGCTAGGGTCCTAGAATTTGTACATGCCTTTGTAATATGCTCATCCTATATAGCATATCTAGTGTCTTCAGCCCCCATTCTTGGCTTCAACTGACCAAGTTGAAAATTAAAGGAAGAGGATTTTTTTTGTCTACTTTCAAGGGATTCTATCACAGTAAATATTTTTTAGAAGTTTTAAAAAATTGTAAAATACATATAACATAAATTTTATTATCTTAACTATTTTAAGTATATGGTTCAGTGGCATTAAGCACGTTCACATAATGCAACTGTCACCACCATCCATCTCGAAATTGCTTTTCATCTTGCAAAACTGAAACTCTGTGTGGTAAAATATTTTGTATATACAAATCTATAAAGCTGAAATAATAAAATTCTTATGGTGGAGGGTGCAATAGTGACACATGACTAATTTGATTTGTATTTTGTATTTCTTCAATACTTCAACATCTTCAGTGAACATTTATATGTTTTTTTATCATTTATAGTATAGCTTAATATTTAAAACTCATGAGAAGTAGACAGTGATATTCCCTGTTTTTCCTTCACTCAGATTTTTATTTTACACTTAATGAGAAAGTTCTTTTGGACTACTTTTAGATATAGATTTTTATCTTACATTGTCTTTAAAAAAATTATTTTATTTTATTATTCGTTTCAAGTATATAGCACATTGGTTAGACATTTTATAATTTATGAAATAATCCCCCGGATTGCTCTTTCTCTCCTCTGGCTCTATACTTAGCCATTACATAAATGCTAACTGCATTCCTCATGCTGTGCTCCCCATCTCCGTGACCATCTATCAGCTCCTAATTTTTCTTCTTTAACCTTTCACCCTTTTCTCATCCCCCCAAACTCCCTCCCCTCTGACAGTCACCAGATTGTTCTCTGTATTTGTGAGTCTGTTTTTGATTAGTTTGCTCTTTTTGTTCCTTAGATTCTGCATATAAGTGAAATCATGTGGCATTTATCTTTCTCTGACTTATTTCACTCAGTAATAATAACCTCTAGGTCTATCCAGGTTGTTGCAAATGGTAGGATTTCATTTCTTTAAAATGGCTGAGTAATATTCCATTGTATAGATAAACCATAACTTCTGTATCTAATTGTCTGTTGATGAGCATCTAGGTGGCTTCTATATCTTGGCTATTGTAAATTGTGCTGCCATCAATATAGGGGTGCATAGATCTTTATGAATTATTGTTTGGTTATCTTTGGATAAATAACCAGAAGAGCAACTGCCGGGTCAAAAGGTATTCCATTCTTCATTTTTTTGAGAAACTTCCAGACTGTTTTCAATTTGCAATCCTACCAACAGTGTATGAGGTTCCCTTTTCTCCACATCCTCGCCAACACTGGTTGTTCTTTGATTTATTGATGATGGTCATTCTGACAGGTGGGAGGTGATATCTCTTTGTGATTTTAATTTGTATTTCTCTGGTGGTTAGTAATATCGAGCATCTTTTCATATGTCTGTCTATTGGCCATCTGCGTGTCCACTTTGGAGAAATATTTATTTGGGTCTTTTGCCCATTTTTAAAGTGTATTGTTCATTTTGTTGTTGTTGAGTTGTATGAGTTCTTTATATATTTTGAATATTAACCCTTTATCAGATGTATCATAAGCGAACATCTTCTCCCATTCAGTTGGTTGTTTTTTCATTTTGTTGGCTTCCTTTGCTGTGCAAAAACTTTTTAGTTTGATATAGTCCCATTTATTTATTTTTCGTTTCCCTTGCATGAGGAGATATGTCTGAAAATAAATTACTAGTAGCAGTATCAGAGAGATTACTGCCTATGCATTTTTCTAGAACTTTTATGGTTTTGGGTCTTATATTTAAGTCTTTAATACATTTTGTGTCTATTCTTGTATACGATGTAAGAAGGTGATCTGGTTTCCTTTTTTTGCATGTATTTTTCCAATTTTTTGAAGACTGTCTTTACCCCGTTGTATATTCTTGCCTCCTTTGTAATATAGGTGAACACATAGGCGTGGATTTATTTCTGGGCTCTCTATTCTGTTCCATTGATCAATGTGATATTCCCATTTTATAGATGAAATTCAAATGGTTGTAGAAGACAGATAACAAAGGAGTCAGAATTCCCTTAGTTCTGTTGCCCTGCAATCATTTCTGTTTCTGTTAATATTGCACTTTAGGGCTGTGACTAATATTTTCTTTATTTGTCTAGCTTTCTCTTTATTTGGTGGGGGATGGGGTAGGTGTTGAGAAGGAGAAAGTGCATTTCTGGAATTTTGTTTTAAAGTACGGGTCTTGCCCTAACAGCAGACAGTCTTGTTCATAACCTCAGGCATCTCATCAGATCAGGGATTATTGTGCTTTGCCTAAATACTTAGTAGATGCAGCAGATGTCTGTTCAAATATTACTTTTAAAAAATGCCTGGAATTGTATTTAAATTGCTTCCATTATTCACTAATTAAATTGCAGATTGTTTCTCCTGGGGATGTTGTACTGGGCTGTTTCTTCAATTGTTTGTGTTGGACAATGACAAAATAAATCTTTTGCATTGTGGCTTAGTGAAAAATCTTGCTGAATGGGCTAAATAAATCCATAATCATCTTACAACAGACTTATTTAAAAAGAATCTATTTTCTTTTTTCTTTTTTTTTTTTTTTTGGCAAGACCTAGCATGGACAGATAGTGGGGCTTTTGTTTGTTTTTATTTGTGTGTTTTGATTCTGGTGCTTAAAATACCTAGAGGGTCTTAGACACAATGGAAACCCATGTGTTCTTTGAGTGTCAGCTCCCTTGGTCTGCGTGGATCTTTACCAAGAACAGCACAATTGCATTCAGATATTTTAAAACCACATGTGTGTTTCTCATATGGCTGCTGCAATTTAAATCTTTAATCAGTCTTTTCAAGAGGTTAGGCATAGCAGCCAGTTTGCCCTAGAACTTCATCTAGGGTCCTTATCAGTTGTTGCCTTGCTATATAGTGTTTACAGAACCTTCTCCTATGTGTCATTGTCATCTTCCCCCATAGAGAGAGGGGGAAGAAAAAATGAAATGGGCCAGAAGAGTTTGGTGTCCCTCTCGACCAGGACCTTGTCACAGTAAACCTTTGATGTTTTTGAACAGGAAAGCCTGCTTGCTCTTAAAATATAAATGATTTCGATTTCTCTGAAAAAAGAAAGCTCAACAATTTCATGCTAATGTTCACTCCTGTCCACAGATAATTAAAACTTTGCTCTTGAAATAAATACCTGACAATTGTGAGCACTGGCTTTGGGGCAGCCATTGTCTGCTGAGCCTTTCACATACATTTTCATGTATAGTTATAACCTGGTAAGGAAGGTGGTCTTGTCCCTACTTTACAGATGAGGAAAATGAGGTTCAGAGAGGTTAAGAGACTGGCTCAAAGGTCTCAGTAATAATAAATATAGACCTGAGATGTGTCCCTTCCATGATCGAAGTACTCAGGGTTTTGAACAAGCTAGGGTTGTTGCGGATGTTAATGTTCTTAAGACTTGAGAACCCACATGGAAGCAAACTAAGCATATGTGGATGTTAAAAAGTAAGAACTTCGCTCTGCTCCATGGCATGCTGACTCTGGCAGGGATGAAGTGGGAGCTGTCGAGCTACCAAAAATATTGGATGTGAAGCTGAATGCTTTTTCAAATCAAGTGCCTCTGAGTGACCCAAGACAGTTGATGAGAAAGAGTTTGTCACCAACATAAATAATCGGGAAGTGTTGGATGCGTTTGAAGCAACCCAGAGATTTCCATGTGGAGCTGTTGAGAAGACACCAAGGAGTGTGAAGAAAGGAAAGTTGCTTGGTGTCCCAGGAAAATAAGGGCTGGCTCTCAGCACCACAGATGGAAATGGCAGCAGCAAATAAAGAACCAGAAGAGACATTTCCATCTGGATTCATTCAGTAAAGGATATTGGAAAACCATAACATTGAAAGGAAATAAATCACCAATGGTTCTATCAGGGCAAAATGCAGGCCAAATTTAAAATGTGTTCTTCACATACATATTCCTATTTTGAGGCACCCTATGCCTTATAATTATATTGTAGGTTAAGACCTGTTTTAGCCTTATACGTTTAACTTATTTTAAAAACCCAAACACTTCTTTCCACAGAATATTATAACACTTTATTGTTAGGCATACATTCTCTTAGTTAATTTATGGAATGAAATGTAGGTATGTTCTTAATATTGTTTCCTGATGTTTGTTAGTTTTAAGAGATTATATTGCATGCACAGTCATGTTGTTCTGTAACTGTGTTTTTAGTGTTTGAGAAAAGTTGAGGCAGATCAGTAACCTTTTGCAAGACAGTGATGAAATTCAGGACTGGAGGGTGATTATCGGTTAGTAGGAATAAAATGTTGCTTTTTTCTAAATGTCAAGTCACAGTAACTTATTTATTTTTTGCTTATCTTTTTCATGATTCAAGTTTTTCAGGCATAAAATATTTGGGGGCTTTTTCTCTTTTTCTTTGCTGCCTCTTCCCATGGGATCTTTGTGCTCTGGCACTCATCTTTCTTTCTTTCTTTTTTTTAAATGCCTGCAGCACCTGGTCTTCCTAGGTGGTCTCCCATCCAAGTACTAAACAGACCTGACTCTGCTTAGCTTCCGAGATCAGATGAGATCAGGCACATTCAGGGTGGCATGGCTGTAGACTGGCACTCATCTTCTAATGTGGACCTTTTAATCATATTTTAAATTAAAAGGCATGGGGAAAGATTTTGACACATTTAGACAAATAAATTGTGTCGTATTTGTATACAAAAGGTTTCTTCTTTGAAACTAGCAGGATTTCATATATTTTTTTTGAGGGCGGGGGAGAGAGAGAGGGTGAGAGAGAGAGAGAGAGAGAGAGAGAGAGAGAGTGCGTGCGGCGTGCGTGTGTGTGTGTGTGTGTGTGTGTGTGTCTCTTTCTCCCTCTCTCTCTCTCACAGGCCCTGATGAGAATTGCTTGAAAGCAATGGAAGCTTGCCCCAAGAAAAAAATCCATATATTCACATGCACATAAGGTTTTTTCACACAATTTCAAATATTGGATTTATTCCTGGTTTGCATCACTTGTTATGAAATTTCAAAAGTCATTTTAATTGTACTTGGTTTTGGACACCAGCTATATGTGTGGTCCCCAGAAAAAGGTGACCTTTTGAGGTTGTATAAACTTATACATTTGGACATTTCTAGATTTCAAGTGAGTGCATGCATGATGGTGCGCAGTATATAAGGCAAAGAGAGAGTTTGAGTGTGAGAGCGTGTATCATGGGATTTTGGATTAGTGAGAAATGGGACTTGAGAACTATTAAAAGTATAATTAATATATTTTTTTTAAATTTAGAACACTTAACCATGAGGATTTAAAATAACACATGCGATGAAGACAAACAAAGGAAAATATTTACAGCTACATTAGACCTTGAGAATGAAGGATGGAGATCCTCAAGGACAGGAACCATGTCCCAGTAATGTATGTTCTGGGAGCTCCTATTGTGAATAAATAATTGGCTCTGGGAGCAGAAGAGGCCAGTCCTCATGAGAGATGCTCTGGAAAGAAATGAGTTTTGGGTCAGAAGCTTATTGGATTTAAACTATTTTCTCCCAAGGCATCTCATAGATAAACCACCTAGCATGGGAGGAAACCTGGAAGAGTCATGAGGCCTCCCTAACCTCCTTTCTCCTCATACTAGAGGCATCTTATCTCTCCAGCTCTTGGACTGCTATCGAGAGAACTGCAGCTCACTAAACTCTGTGTGAACCTTGGTCTAAAAGAGCCAAATTGTCATCTTAGACTGCATTTACCATCTACTAGCAGTAGGTAATTAGTAAAAAGGCCACGAAACAAAAAAACGTGTCTTCATCCTCTTGTAAATGCTAGTAATTCCCTGTTTATGTCACTCATATGACATCTATAAATAATGCCTCATAGTGCCTCACTTTGTTTACCAGACTGAAAAGCCCTTAAATTAAGGTCAGGGAACTTTTTGAATGCAGCCAAGTAGTCCTTTTACTACCAAAATAAGCCACGCATATTGCTCTTCAACGGATAGTTGCTGAGTAAATCATAAAAGGATGAGCTAGCTAGTGTCACTTAAAATCTCTAAACATTCTCTTTTGAATTGTTTACAACTCCCGATCAAGTTGGAACAGTAATTCAAGGTGATGTTGTCAGAGGCTGAGCCATTTGCTTGTCATTATGACAATTAGTTTGTAACTTACCCTAAGCCTCCATAGCAAGTAAATTGTAATCCTTGCATTTTTGATTTTCCATTGATGTTTATGATTTATAGATCTTAATGGATGGAATTGCAGTTGGAATCTGGTAATTTTATTATATATGGCATCGGTAGTAGAGCAGAGATGAAACAGATGCATTTATTAAATAGCTATGCATTGACTACCGTGTGCTAGTATTCTTTTGTGCACTGAGGACCTAAATAAGAATAAGATGTGGTATCTGCTTACAAGCATCTCTCGACTTGGTAGAGAAGATAGATACATGAGTAGTAATTGCGGTATGTAATGTGTTAAGTGGCTTGAGAGATGTGAGGCAAGGAAGGACAAAGGAGGGACTAATCGATTCTGCTTGGGGGTGGGGAGTATGTGCCGGGCACAAGGACGGTGTGAGGAATGAGCCTGGAATGGAGATATTTCAGGCAGAGAGAAGCGCTTGTGCAAAGCTTAGAGGAAGGTTTGGAGATCTCTCAATGGAATGCCTGGAGTGTAGGATGCAAGGTGCTAAGGAAAGGCTGGGGATGAAACAAGACATGGTGTGTAGTTCAGATTTTCACTTGTAGGCACTGGGTGCTTTTGAATGGTGAAAGCGGGTTCTGACTACCAGTTTTATGTAAATATCCCAAATTTCAGTTCCTTGCCTGGGTGTAAATAGTAAATAGGGACTATAATTGGCCAGAGAAGCTATTTCATCACATTCTGACAAATTATTTGGGATGCTTAAAAAATTCAGTGTAGGGAAGAGCAATGCAAAATTAACACAGAATAACTGCAGAAAGTGGGGAGATCCTCTTGAACATAAGTTTATTTGCTTGGATAGAATTAAGAGGACTAAGGTGTAAACACGAAGTGTTTCTCATTTTAGCATTTTAACTTGGGGTCTGAGCAAGACTAATGGTGTCATTAGTGTTGACCTTTCTAGGCGGCTTTTTATGGGACTGATGTCAAAGAATGGTGGCCAATAGAGTAATTAAAATAGGAACAATAGCAAATAATTAAAATACTGATCTAGGTTGCCTTGCCCTTGGTGGGGTAAGAAAACTGCTTAGACCCAGTACCTGTAGAACCTGCTTAACTGGATCTCCATGTCCTGGTCCTCTAGTCTGTGTCTGACAAGTAGTTTTAGTAAAAAAAAATAACCTCACTATGTCATGCTTATAATAGCATTGTCACCCTGTTTATGTCTTTATCCAATAACAAATATTTATTGAACACCTATGAAGTGTTACTCTTATAAACTAAATTTTAGGACATTTTTAAGAAAAGAAAGGCCATCTGGAAATGCAGCCCATTTCCAGAAACTACACTTACCATGGTGACTTCCAAAACCATTTGAGTGAAAACTTTGTCATTAATTAATTTATTCATTCACTAGATATTTATTTTGAGTATCAACAAAGTGCAGGCACTATGGTAGGAATTTGATGCTGAACTCTCTAGGTTCAGCCCTTGTCTTCATGGAGTTTCTATGCTAGGGTGGTATAGACAAATAATAATGACACTGGCATGTAACGTGAAATGCTTTGACAGTGAAAATATAGGGTGCTGTGGGACACAGTACGTGTGGGTTATCTGACTCAAACTTGGAGAAGAGGAAGACTTCTTGGAGAAAGTGATATCTAAATAGAGACTTTAAGAGAGCAAGAGGAAGTCTTTGGAAAGGGATGGGGCAGGAAGAGGGAGGATTTTGCAGGGATTTATAGGAGTATGTGTCAAAGCCCAGGGTGAGTGAGTGAGTGAGTGAATGAGTGAGAGAGAGAGAGAGAGAGAGAGAGAGAGAGAGAGAGAGAGAGAGAGAGAGAGAGAGAGTGTGTGTGTGTGTGTGTGTGTGTGTGTGGGGGTTGGAGTGGGGGAAGCAAGATTAAAAGCAGCTTAGCCCAATTGGCTGTATTGTAGAGTATGAAATGGAAGCAGAGAAATTGGGCTGGAGCATCGCACTGAGCCTGGTCAGGCTTGATTTACTTTCACGTGTTCGGAATTCATTCTAATGCCAATAGGGGATTTACTTCCTAGAAAGATCAGTCTAACCATGTGTAAAGAATGGATGGAGTAAAGTAAACTTGAAGATAGGAGGTTTCTGCTATATTTTGGTTGGGAGATAACAGTAGCCTTAAGAGGTGGCTGTAGGAAGGCAGCAAAGTGGCTAGAGTCCAAAGATTTTTAGGAAGTAGTTTCTAATGAGACTTGGCGACTGACTGGAGGTTTGGGGCAGCTGGTAAGAAGAGGACGTTTTTTCTTCAGCTAGGAAGCATAATACTTATGGGGGGGGGAGGTGCAGTGGACATTATCTTCATTGTAATTCAAAAAGTATTAAATATTTGATCTAAGAAACCTCTACTTTCTCTGCTAGCTCAGCCAGTATGTAGGTGTGCTGTAGACAGGAAAGGAATAAATTCGGAAGGGTGAATGCACTCCAAGTTTGATTGGTCTCTCTCTACTTTTTAATTTCAAGGCCGGTTGCATATGGCTCATTAGTTGGAGGGAGACTGATTCGGTAATCTTTTTCATTTTCAGAGAACTAGAGAGATGTAAACTTTCTTGGGGAAGGTGATTTTTGCACCCTTTGAGTAAAAGCACTTTCAGTTCCACCTTTGGTTGATAATTAATGGAGTCCGGTGTTTATCAGAGGCCATCCAACACTCCTGTGTGCAAGTTGCCAGCGCTCATATTTTATGCCTGTTTTACTTTGAGCCAGATAATCTCCAGTGGTCCTCAATTGCTGGGATCCCAAGCTTCTCATTCTCTTGAACCTTCACATTGTTTTAATTAAACAAACAAACATACAGAAAAACTCTTCTAGAAGAGTACTTTTGATTTGTTGCTGAATTAACTTTTTCTCCTGAATGTGTCATTCAGGTCATTAATGGAAAAAATGTGGTCTGTGGTGCTTCAGAACTTGTCCTTTTTATTTTAAGACATTTTAAACATAAAATATCAAAATTGTCTGCACTCTGTTACAAGAATGTATAGCTGGAATTTTAATTTGATTATCTTTCCCAATTTTCCCAGGCTTTCATAGGCAAGTACTTTGTTTGAACAGCTGTACTCCCTTAAAGCTCAGTAACAAATGAATCAGGAATGATTTTATGTAGCAAGTCAGATGAAAGGAACTTCCTAAGAAGACAGGTCATTAAAAGAATGAAGAAAAACTAGCCAAAATTTGAGAAATATAGCAACTATTTTTAAATATAAAGCAATTTGCTCTGATTTTTTCTATTAATCTTAAAGTATGCTATCATTAATTGAGAAAGTTCCTTATTTCCTTTTAGATTTTAATTTGGGCAGAAATGAAATTTAAAACTAAGGTCAGCAGGAAAGCAGAAATGCTAAAACTGAGAAGCATGAAAAATAGGAATGTATCAGTGTTGTCAGCTTTCTGTTATCTATAATTTTCTGTCATCATATGTGTATCCATGTGTTGAAGTTGGGGGGATGGAAGGGGAGAGGGACTGTGAAATACATTTGCCTCCAATCACAAAAAGATCAAATTAACATGTGAAAAGATATTTGAAAGAGCTGTGGGATAAAAAGGCCTTTGGCTTTCAACATCTTACCTCCTGGATAGATTTGAAAGCATAAAATAAAGCTAAACTAAATTCAGGGAAACATTGATTCACCCAAGTGAATAAACAGCTTACTAAATTTGCTAATCTAATTAATCAAACTGCAGTAAAAAAACCTGCAGATTCACAGCCAGTAAAATAAATTAAATCAATATTTTGCGGCCTCCTCCTCTCCCCCCACTTACTAAGAATAAGCTTTCTTTCCCTGGGTAAATCAGTCATTGAAATTCTCAAAGCTGTACTCCTGCAGTCTGCTGGCAGGAAGCAATTGTATGGATATAAAATCGTTTTCCTGCACATTGCAGAGTTTGGGTTCTGAGTATCATATCTTAGTTCTGCCACCTGCACTGATGAATAAAACAAATATTAACTGATGTTTTTCTTAGAAATAAATGGCCTATGGCTGACGTTGATTTGCAGATATGGGAGTCTGTGACTTTCAGATGGATCTTTTGTAACACTTACAATTACAGTGATGGTAGGAATAATAACTTGGGAGAAAAAATCCTGGAAAATTAAGGATATTTAAAGTTCGAAAAACAATTGTAATTGTGGAAATCTAGATGTTGAAGTAGTAAAGTATTTCAGTTCAGAAGCCCGCGGATCTTGTACTTAGTATTGGGTTTACCTAACTTTAAGCCACTAGAATAAGATTCCATTTTATGTTGCATGAATATACATATAATAGTTTTATACAGACATATATTCGCAAAAATACAATATACAAGAAAAGTAAAGAGCAAACAGTGAAGAAAACGCATCAAAAGATTGAAAAGTGGTGAATGACAAGCCGTATGCAAATTAGGCAAATTAGAAGGATATCCTAGATAAGAAGTATGAGTCGAGACTGTATCACTACATTAAAAATTTTTTTTAAAGGCATGACACCAGAATGCAGAAAGAGGACTGCAGCTTAGAGTTGAGAAAGAACACTTTATGTTAAAGTTCTGCTCACACTTGCTGCATTTCCTTGCATTCCTCATGGATGGGCACACTTCCAAGGAAGAATCTAAATGTAAAGTGCTTCCAGATGACATCTTAATGCTACTAACCTTAGTCACCCTTGTGGTGCTTTCACCTTGAGGATCAAAACAAGTCCCCAAGGGTTGCCTTTCTCCACATCTCCTGCTCTGATGGTCCTGTTCCCATTCTTTCCAGGCTTATTTGCCCTAGGATATTAGGCTCAAAACTCATTTACATGCTCAACTAACCTTAATTAAAATGTAAAGGAAGATCAGGGCATGATCACATTAAGTTCTGAATGTGGGATAGTTGGGTATCAGTTTTAATGGATTAAACAGTTCTTGGAACTGGTTTTTTTGACAGTAAGTCTTAGCATTACTCATTTCTTAATACTTCTTTCTACTTTTCAAGTGTTTGGCTCAACACTCACTCTTAACTTACAGACTGTTTTACTTTCTGGAAAGTCATGCCCACCCCTTTGGGTTCAAAATTACTTTCCTCTCAGTCTCACTGGGAAAGTTGTTACATGTTGGAATGTCCTCTGAGATGGGCTGTGGAGTTATTATTTTTTTGCAGAATGTGATTATCACGTGTAGTAAGGATGGCTTAGGCAAATTTTGAATTTTGCTTCTCAACCCTGGTCTCAGAGTCGCTTTTGGGTATTACATTATGGTTAACTCAATTACTCAAAACAGGATAGTAATTTTATTTAATAATATTTTAAATCCACCATCTCGATATTGTTCTGTGTTGAAATATACTCAAGATTAAATGAGACGCTTCACACCTGGTTATCATGTATTTGGTTGCACAGATGGCCAACCTAGATTGATTGATTCCTAAGAATTCACTTTTGTAGTTTATCAAATTATTCTTAAAATTCCAATTGGAGGGATGATCAGTTACTACCTGAGATGATCTGTATAAAGCATTAAGCATAGTGTCTAAGACCATGTAAGTGCACTCATAAATGTTACCTATCAGTATTATTATTTTAAATATTTATAATAAAATATTTGCATTTACATTTATTTTAATTTTATAATAATTTCTTTTTATATTCTCTGTGCTTTTATATGACATGCATTCAAGCAGGCATCAAAAATTAATTTCTAACCTATTGTGTTTCAGACACTGGCAGTAGATTTTAGTGATACGGAGATGACAAAGACAAGTTTTATCTTGAAAATGATGGTTTACCTTTTATAATAATGTATTATGTTGTAGTATATTTATTTTTGTCTTCTAGATTGTGAGTCCATTTGAGGTCAAAACCGTGGGGGCCAAAAAATTCATGTCACCTAACCTGAAATAGTTTAGAATTAGAAAGATAAATCACAAAGTGCTTTGCATTGGTAAAACTTTTATTTTTTGATTTTTATTAGCACTTAGCACAGTGTCTGAAGAAAACTTTTAATAAACCAAACTAGTATTATAAGGCTATTTATTTGCAATGTTACTCTGTTAATGGTTTTCCATTGAAAATTACTGTTTATTGAGAATGCCCGGAAAAGGATCGAACATCATGCTAAAAGATAAACCATTGCTGAGCTTTTTTTCTAGTTTTATTGAGATATAATCGACATGTAACATTGTCTAAGTTTAAGGTGTACAACATAATGGTTTGATAAATGTACAAATTGTGAAATGATTACCACTATAAGTTTAGTTGACATCTATCACGCCACAGGATTATATTTTTTTTTCTGTGATAAACTCATTTTAAAATACTGTATTTGGTTCTGGACATGTTAGGGATATTGACAACTGCAGCATGTTGCCATTCCTATTTATCTATCAGGAGACCACACTGTAGCAGTAATAACTATTGTTACCACTATCACCATTACTCCTTACTAACAACACCTTGTGTTATTTGGAGTTCCCTGCATCCCCAGGGTTATTTGAACCTAAAAAATAATCCTATTAGATATGGTGCACAGCAGATTCTTCTGTGTTTTATGGATATGGAAAACCATCCTAGGTAATATAAGTGATATCTCTAAGATCTTGGCTCTAGTAAGTCTATATAATCAGGGCTCAAATCCAAGTTTCTTCATTCAAATCCAGTTTGTTCACCAGTAGATTGTTATGTCTGGGTCGTTACCTGGCCAGTTAAAGAACCTGGAATGGTTTCATCATAAAAAAGAAAAGTTATGTGGTAAAGAGGATCACTGTCTTTATGTATTTGGAAGCTTATCCTGTAGCTGGGGTTTTAATTACTCTTACTCTGAAACTTCTCAGTGTAAAACTTTGAATGTGTGTTGCTTATGTATACTTTTATTTGGGCTTAATAAAGAATTTCCTGATATGCAGGCCAGGGGTGAAGCATGGCCTATGCTTGTTGGCCTTCTTTTTTTTTTTAATACCATGGGTCCTTTGCTCTGCTGGCTCTACCTAG
Source organism: Eonycteris spelaea (assembly GCA_003508835.1). Taxonomy (NCBI): domain Eukaryota; kingdom Metazoa; phylum Chordata; class Mammalia; order Chiroptera; family Pteropodidae; genus Eonycteris; species Eonycteris spelaea. The sequence goes on from PUFA01000044.1 coordinate 9,809,356, forward strand.
AAAGCCATTTCCCTTCCCCCAGAGTTTTGCTTGGTTGAATCTTATACATCCTTTAAGGACTCAGCCTAAAAAGTTGCTTCCCCAGCGAAAGCTTTCCCAAAAGAATGAATCTGGTGTGACAGCCTCACTAAATGAGTCAGGGTCCCTAATTGCAAGCAACAAATGGACCCAAAGAGAAATGAAACTTATTAAAAGGATATTAGGAAGTTCATAGGAGGGAGCCCTCCTTGAGAGGGATAAAGAAGTAGACACATAGTAAAGTTTTTAGGAACAGTGTGCTGGTCTAAAGAGGAAACTGCTACCACCTGTGCTGCCCCATGGAGCACTGGATGCCATGGTTTGCACTGCTGCCAGGAAATCTTTTTTATTGCATCTGCTGCCAGTAGTTGTGCTACTCTGCTCTGGAAACTCAGCCTTGCAACTAGGTTGGCCCCTAAACTGGACCACCTCTGTTTCCATGCTGACAAATCGAATCCATACCATATGTGGTAGCATCCTTTCTCAGGTTACTCACATGTGGATCACAATTTTGCAAGACTGAATCTAACTGGTTGTCTCGAAGTCACTGAAATTGCAAAGGAGGTTGGAGAACTGAGTTCTATACTTGCAAAGTGGGACTCAAGCTGAAAATTACCCATGTCAAGGGCGTTTAAAAAGGTGCTAACCAGCCAGAAAATATGACAAATACCTTCTACACTGAGATTGACTGTTCTCATCTATATTATAGGCCAGTCATACCCACCTTATAGGGTTGTTATAAGGATTAAGTAAGGTAATGTATGTGAATATGTGAAAGTGCTCAGTAAACTGTACAGAGAGATAAGTATAAAATAATAATATTTTTTACTATGATTTATAGTTTTGGCCGAGGTGTAAAATCAAGTGCTTTAATAAATGGACTGATCTCCAATTTGCTTTGGAGGTTTTTACAATATGAAAGATAGTCTACTTCCCCAAAAGCATTTTAAATGTTCAGGAAAATTGCAAAAACAAACATTCTTATATCAAAGAGCTGCCCTCATAAATTTATATTATCTCCACATTTTTAATTTAGTAATGGAAACATATAAAATGATGCCAAGCATAGAAATTATAGTTTGAAAAATTTGGGTGGGTTTTTAACTACTTTTGACTCCTTTCTGAATTTCAAGTCTTTGTTCTAATCTAGTTTGTACTCTGGTTTCATCATGAATACAGCCCTCTTGTTCCAAAACAGACAATGGACTTATTCAACTCTCAGTGCCCTCTGCATTTGGTTGTTCTGCCATGGCCCTTTGGTGACTCAACCAGAGGGATTATTATCTCAGAAAAAATGTAGACATGACAGCTGAGATTTTAGCACGAGTAATAGCAGTTGTGTAAAAGAGGGTGTTAGTGTAAATGGTTGGAGCAGTTGCCAGATTTGCATTAACACTCACACAGTGGGAATTATTCACATATTCAGTGAATGAAATTCTGGCCTGCAGAGGTCAAGTTCCTCTATAGAGAGAAGAGGTCAGTATCAATGTAATTTCAGAGGAGAAAGAGCCATGCAAGGCTTTTTTCCTGTTTGACAGAAATACTTCCCCGTATCAGAATTTTGAGTTATGCTACTTGTTTTGCTTCCCTTTCTTGTAAATATTGAATTAAAATAATAGATTGCTGGAAAAAGCAAAACATGACCCAGCTTTGCAATACTGAAGATTGGATTGTAATTCTCAGATTATTCAATTTCTGCCATTTCAAAGTTATATTATATTCACAAATATAGGGAATTTCAAGATAAGTGTTTTCAGACACATTCTTACTCAAGTGATACTTCATGCTAGGTAGGACTGCCTCCTGACTCTCCAAATTTCTCATGTCGAATTTGGAGGAATTTCCTCTCAAATACCCTGCTTCTTCCTCCATATCTCCTCAACTTTTTTTTTTTTCTCACTTATCTACATATGTCACACATACACTCACTCACCCACATACTCATTTACACTTAACCTAAATAGGTTAAAATTTGTTTCAGGACTTTGGAAGTCTGGAATCCTTACATTGTTATTCATTAAAGGTCTTAGCCCAAAAGTGAAGACTGCTTTATAAAACAGCATGTAGTAATTAGAGTTTATTGTACTAATAGATAGTAAATTTTGGTGATTCAAAATTTATTTTGATTATCTGATATGGATCAGTATTTATATGATCTATGACTTCAGCTATGAGATGCTAATTTCATCTCAATTTACATACTGTCTATAAGGCAGCTGTCTGTTGTCAGTTGGGGAGGGGTCGGCGGTGGTGGGGGAGGGGAGTGAGGTAGATCAAGGAGCAAATGGAATATTCAGTGCTGAAGCTTTTGTTTTAATTGGTGATGCTGAAAGTAACTTGAAACTCCCCTTTAGTCTGCAAAGGAATTCTCAGGTGACTGTGTGGGTGTATTGTGAATGCCTTTTATTTTATTGACTCACTAAATTCTTAGATTACGCTTTACCATTTGATATTGACAAACCATAAAATTCTTATGGAATCTGCTCAGTAGTGACTTTTATCTTGTTAATAAACTCAGTATCACTTGGAATTCAAGTTTAATTAAAATGGAAAAGTAAATGATTATGTAAAGATTTTTCCTCATTTAAGCTTATATCCTTCTACTGTTTCTTTGCCTTTTCTCTAAATTGAAAGATAGATTTTACTTCAAACCCATTTTTGCAAGGTGATTTTTTTTTTCAGAATCTATAATAACGCCTGTTCTGTTGTTAGCTTTTGGTTTAAAGATTTTAAAAAATTTTAATTAGAAAATTGAGAAAGAGTTCCGAAATAGAGTCGGAGGGAGATAAAAATGAAAACCAAATCTGTGTTATCCATGGATATTTTGTTTTTTAAGGATGCTGTTTAAAGATAATGATTGTTTGTGGACTCTTTAAAGATGCTTTCTTATAGTGGCCAGATAACAGATTGGGTATCTGAGAGTGGTTAGAAAGGCCTTTTGAAATTGCCTGGGTGACAGTACTACCTTCTGGTAGTTATAAAGCTCCTTTGAAGTTGGCTTTTTATATTGGAAAATCAGAAAATATTTTTCCTTTCTTCTTTTATTAACCAGAAAGCAATACATGGACCAGAGTTTTAGTAAAATGCTTAGAAAAAATATATAGGTTATTTTTGTGATTGACTCCGATTTTTCATCTTTCAGCCTTTGTGGGTTTCAGGATTTTTCTGAGTTCGGATTCTTAGCATTATGGGGATGCTGCTTTTTTGTAAACGATATATGGTTACCAAGTACACACCGTCATGCCTCAGAATTTGAGGGCCTCTTCCCTTTTCCCATCTTCTCTCTAGGTATTCTTTGGTGCGAAGCCCGTCCTGCCCCAAGCTTGTCACTTGGGTACTAGACTTATTGGGGTGATCACTTTGTAAGTTATATAAATGTTTAATCACTATGTTGTACACCTAAAACTAATGTAGGATTATATGTCAACTGTAATTTAAAAATAAAAAAAATATTTTTTTGAAAAGAGAGCTTTGCATTAAGATCAGCATTGTAGGGCAGGGGGCATTCCTGCACAATCTTTATTATACACAGTCACACTAACAAAAAAAGGGTAAATGGAATGGGCTGTCAGAGGTCAAGGCTGAAAACTCACAGAGGCTGATACTGAGTTTGGGTTTGCAGGAGTAATGGGAGCCCCCTTCTGTCCAAGCTTATCTGAGCTCACAAAGGAGATTCACGGTCCGTTGCTCAGCAAAAGCTATTTGAGCAGGCACTTTTCTTCCCATCTAGCTTTTAAGTGCTCCTGGGGCCCTCAAGCCTATTCACTTAGGCCTCTCAGATTATGAATACATAAACCTTAATGATTTTGGCGTCCTAAAGGAAGACATACTAACTAGAGCATCATCAAAACATAATTTCGCTAATCGAATGAACAAATACATTTTAGAGTATCACAAATTCACTCGATCATAGTGGAGAATATAGTAGTCGGTTTTTGCAGTACTTGAAAGCATTTATTCTGTGTTAGCGTTGTTGATATTGATTATAAATTTGCATTCAAATAGTGGAACTGGTATTGTGTGATAGATGTAACTTCTGAGATCAGCAGCAGTGATTTCAGTTTTGATGTTTTGACAAAATATACAAGGCATTTGATGAATACCCAATTTGATTATTTCAAGCATCTTGGAGCTTCGATCTTTCCATTTTCAGAAGTTATGGAGATTATGCAGTTTTAGCCTCTTTTTTAGTTTTGTCTTTCAAAACAAAAATTTTTATAATTATTATAAATAGATTGAGTCTCCTAATATATTTTAAATACTTCAATAGTTTTGGCCAATGTTTAATATAACCCTAATCCAACTCAAAATCCCTTCATGAGAAAATAGAAACAATCATGAATTTGTTACAATAGGATTTAAAAACTGTAGTGTTCTAATTCTCTCTTCATTTCAATTTTTATCAAGTTTTTATTGCCCACCAGATGATTTCTTTTAGAATTGGCCTACTTTTTTCCTTTTTTTCTTTTTTTTTCTTTTTTTGGCTTTGGTGCCTGTGGGCAAATGTAAATTTGTTGCATTTTTATACGGGGATCTCTGTATAAATTAATAACTACAAGAGGGAATCAAATAACTGATTTCTTTCCTTTTCTGTATTGGCTATGTATGTATCATGGTAGAACTAGGATTGGGAGATCAGGGGTCTTATGGGAACATGACTGCCTTCACAGTGTTTTATTAATATAAAAGGAATGTATACTTATTATAGAAAATATAAAAAGAAAAATATCAATTATCCTTCCACTCAGAGATAGTTATGTGAACATTTTAATATCTTTCATTTCAGTCTTTTACTTGATTGAAATATTTTATATGTGACAAGTATACACATATTTCTATAATAAAGAATAATAAACTACTATACCTGTGCGTCCACCATCCAGCTCAGGTGAACGGCAGCCATCTTGTTTTGTCGGCAAGTCATACCGACTCACGTGTGCCCCAGATGTAGTTTTCCCTTTTCAGTTTAAATTATAAACATTAAATTTCAATGTATTTTAAATAATGTATTGAAAATACATTTACCATTTTCTTGTATTCCTTTATAGTGTCACCTCCCGTATGTGTCTCTAAATAATAGCTTTATTTGGTATGGAGTATTATCATGGAGTATTATTTTGTATGAACGTTCTATAATTTATCCATTGCCTGTCATCAGACATTTGGGTTTTAGTTGCGGAGCTGATTCTGTCAGGCCACACCCACCACCCTTGGGTCTCTCTTGGTGCCTTCACCAGTTTCCAGATGCTGTTATCTGCATCTGTGCCTGAGAACTCTTCCCCTACTCCATGAAGAAATCCATGTGGCCAGCGTTCAGCAGTAGGGTAGACATACTCACGGGAGCACCTCTCAATCAATGACTCTTGAGAGTCGGGAGTCTGAATACTTTAGCTCATATCATTCCAGTTCTCATAGCTTCCCCATGAGATGCCACTCCAGTCACCCGCTTAGCGACTGGTTTAGTAATACACCCACCGTTGGTTGACTTTTCTTCCATGCACTACTCACGCCTGTACCAATTTTCCTCTTTGTTTTTCCTTCTAAATGACCTTAGCCCTTACCTCAGAGTCTGCTTCTGAAGGAAACTAAGCTAAGACGTGGTGTGTTGCAGTTTGGGTCATTGCAAGTAATACTGCTGTGGACATTTTTGAGCATGTCCTGGTACACAGAATGTGTTTCTCTGGGGTATGTTTCCAAGTGGAATGGCAGGGTTACAGGAAATGCATAGATTCAACTTTATTAGATGATGCTGACTGCTTTTCTAAGAAGTACCCAATGTTCATGAGTAGTGAATAAATATTCCTATTATTTAACATCCATGCTAACTTACCTTTGATACTATGATGAGCATAGTTTCTCATGGTTTTAATTTGCATTCATGGATGATTAGTGAGATTGTACATCTTTACAAATCTTATTGACCATTTGTATTTCTCCTCTGTAAAACACATATTTGTATCTTTTGTCACTTTTTCTATTTTTCTCATTTTCTTTCTTTCTCTCTTCCCTTCTCTTCCTTCTTTCTCTTTTTAAAATTGTATTTAATACTTCATGCATAGAATCAAAATCCAATACATTAAAATTTTTAAGTGTTTTTATCATGAGGATAAGCAGAGGATTCCTTTCTATACTGGAATTGCCATCTGTGTAGTGGATGTCTGGAATAAAGTGTTTCTGACAGAATGGGTTTGGACATCTCTCACATAGTGGAATGAACGTATGGAGTGTGAGCTTGTAATACTGGGCCACATTCAGTGGGTGACATTGTTTGCTAATAAAGTGGCTCTTGAGTTGCCACAGAAGTAGACAAATATGCTAGCAAACACCAGATAATTGAACATGATACTTACCTTTAAAGACCAGGTGAATCAACTGATGGGCAACATGTAAAGAGAGGGATTTAGAGGAATATGTGTGTGCAGCTCATCAGATCCATGGTCAAATTATTCTCACATCAAAAATCCCATGCAAGAGACCCAAAGCCATGGCTCACTTCATTCATCAAATCAAGGGAGGCTCATTGCTCAGCTTTCCTACATTAACCTGCCAAAAAGTTCAGCAAAATTATCTTTGTTTTTCAAAGAACAAATCGAAATGATAAAGGAAGTTTTATCAGCCTATCTGGCTGCTTTAAACAGCTTAGTGTAGAGGAGTTTTTATAATGTTTATAAAATGAGGTTGTGTGAGGTCGTGGAAGTGGTGTTTGTTTTTCTTGCAACAATCTCAGTGGCCATTATATACTGCTTGGTATGCTTTGTTTGGGAATATATGATACGATAAGCATATAAGTTTTTGGTCTTTACTCGTGAAGTGACATTTTACTCTGTGTGGGTAGATAGTATGGTATAGAATAGTTCCTGTGATATAATGTGTGAGACTTTAAATGGGTCTCAGGCATTATCCAACTATTTTATAGAAAAAGAAATAGGCACAGAGAAATTAAAGAAGTCATTTCAACCATGCCAACTATGAAATTTGGGTAGGTCATGTAAAACAGAGATTCACCCAAAAATGTATGAGTAGTTGGTTATTGATTTGACAGAGCTATTTAAAAAATTGTTCTTTTTGCTACCAGCTCCCTCAATTCAGAAAGTGACTGAAGTCTCAAGAATGAGGACTACAGACTACGTTTCAGGAGAATGTCTATTTCTCAAGTGACACATTCAGTGGAAAGTGGTGGGAAGGGGGATAGAGATTGTAAATCTAAGCTTAGGAGTGCTATTTCCAACCTTATAATATTCTGAAGGCCAAATGTCATGCATGCATACCTTTGTAGCCCCTGTCAGTGATTGCTTGAAAAATAGTGGGCACTTAAAGGTGACTAAAATGGCAAATTTTATGTTATGTGTGTTCTACAACAATAGAAGAAATGCAATTTTGTTTTTAAAAGTAGGCTGTGGCTTTACACCATTTTTTCTAGTTCCTTGAGTAAGACGGAAGGTAGGTTTAAATGGGTGTAAGTTCTGTGACTTCTTTTTAAAATTTTTTTCTTATTGTATGTAATACTTTATGCATAGAATCAGAATCCAATACATTAAAATTTTAACAGCATTTTTATCGTGCGGATAAATGGAGGATTCCTTTCTATCCTGGAATTGCCATTCATGTAGTGGATATCCGGAATTAAGTGTTTCTGACAGGATAGGTTTGGACATTGCTCACATAGTGGAACGTATGGAGTGTGAGCTTGTCATACTGGGCCACATTCAGTGGGTGACATTGTTTGCTAATAAAGTGGCTCTTGAGATGCCACAGAAGCAGACAAATGTGGGTGTAACTCCTAAGGGAAGCTACCAACTCTTGAGATCAGGAATCTCTTTTGAAGGTAAAGCTGTGAGAATAAAAATTGGCCTGCCTGCCGGAGGCTGTCCAAACTTCTTCTCTTTCTGCCACATCATAGAGGACTTTATTTCTTACACTCTGTCCATGCTACCCTGAGTGACTCATGATTCCATTAAACTTGAAGGGATGGTATTTATTCAATATCTGTTATGGGTGAGGCAATACACTAGAAATTATATATATATTATCACAATTTTCTGTCCCAATCATTTGCTGGAGGTGATATCATCCCTATTTTACAACCATATACTGCATAACAACATTTTGGTCAACAACAGACATAGTAAATGATGGTGGTCCCATAAGATTAGAATAGAACTGAATTTCCTGTCAGAAATGGAAGAATATATGATTCAGGAGGAATTTTTTTCTCTGATGGGAGCAGTATCCATAGGGCTTGGCAATAGATTTCTTCTCATTTAGTGTGCTTCAATTTTGAATGCACAGATTACATCCCAATCGGCCACTGACCTGTTTCAGCACAGGGCAGCCGGTTTCCCCAGCACTACATATTCAGAGGGGGCTACAGCTCTTCTAGATCTAGCTTGATGGTCTTCAGAGAACATTGTTATAAATTCTTTGTTGATGACCTAAGAACCTGTACAAGGGCACAGGTCCACAGAAGCTACCTTAATGAGTATTATATGCCAGTGTAGTAAAAGCTTTCTTTCTGTGGTAGTGTGGGACCAGGCTGTCCTGTACTTAAAATGATGTAAAGCATGGATAAGCTTTATCTCTGTCATCAATTCAATGCCAGAGAGTCCCTTGTGCCAGATAGAGTCAATGGAACCAAAAACAAATTTCCGAAGTCAAAATATTGAATCTTCAGTTCTATACCCTCTCCATGTAAACACCCTCTTTTTTATGAATACCACAAAGTTCCTTCGTCTGACCACTGCTCCAACCTACAATAGCCAAAACCGCATTGCTTCAACAGCCCCCTATGTTCCTAAATCTCTCTATCTTAATTTCTTACTCCTACTGATACTCAGGCCAACTTTCACTCCTTCCTGACAGTCACTATTGTGGTGATCGACACCTTACCCAGCCAGTTTCTTCTTGATATTTTAAATTGGTCCATCCCACATCTCTGTTTGTGGAGCAGCACAGACAGCTTCAATGTTCTATTTCTAACCCTGTTGGGAGGAAGCAGGGGGAGGGCTTGTGGGACAGCATTTATAAAGTCTGCAGTGCTATCCTAGGCCTTCACATTCACGCACCACTCACTCACTGACTCACCCTGAGCAACTTCCAGTCCTGCAAGCTCCATTCATAGTAAGTGCCCGCTGTATAGGTGCACCATTTTTTTTTTATCATTTATACTGTACTTTTACTGTACCTTTTCTGTTTAGATACACAGATACTTACTATAGTGTTACAATTGCTTACACTATTCAGTTTAGTAACATGCTGTACGAGTTTGTAACTTAAGAGTAATAAAGCTATTCCATACAGCCTGGGTATGTAGTTGGCTGTACCCTCTAGGTTTTGTGTAAGTGCACTCTGTGATGTTCACATGACAAATAGCCTAATGACACTTTTCTCAGAATGTTAAACAATGCATAACTGTATGCAAGAAAAAAATGAGCCTCTGAGAGGTAAAATAAACTCTCGAGCTCACACAGGTAGCAATTTAGAGTTAGAATTTCACCCCTAACTCACTTTTGTTGAAGTTCTTGATCTTTTCAGTATGACATAATTGGTTCAATTTTTTTTTATTCCATCCAAGTTAGGTGGGGGCAAGAATTTAGTGCCTCAGACTTGCTATATGTTTTTGCAAGGGAAATAAGTATAAGAAATAGGACTTTGTTTGGCATGAAGTGAGAATTTCATTCATTCATTAGATTTTTAATGAGAGGCCCACTTTGTTTTAGGCATGGTGATCCAGCTCTGAACAAGGACAGACATGGCCCCTGATCATGGGGGAAAATAAATTATGTCATAACTGTGCAAACCCACTTTATCTGTGTACAGAAATTTATTTGAAACCTAATTAAGGACAAAAGTAGAGCTTTCAACTATTTTTCTGCTACTTTTGTTGCCACCAGCTATTGTCTGGTTTAGCAGGAGCAAAATAGGCTAATTCAGTAACATGTCTTTCCTTGGAGAACTCAAAAAATACATATGATACATGTATGAAAAATAAATGCATTCAATTCTTATTAATCGAGGTAATTTTGCTCTATAAAGTCACTGCAAACACTGAATTTTCGAATACAGAACCATTGCTTCTAGGGGAAATAAAAGAATAGGTTCCTGTGAGCCTGTGGTCACATTTTCATCAACTGAACGACAAATAACCTTGTTTTATGAGTTTTTTTTTTTTTTTGTGGTTTGTTTAAGGACACTTTATTTAGTATATATTGTTGATTCATTTACATTGAGCTCATGACCAACAGCACTGTAACTCATGCCTGAAAGAAGCTTATCTAACGCATGTACTTTCTGTGTAAGGCACATCACAGACTTGTGCCCAGGAGCACTAAATAGCCCTTTAGCACTACTCTTGGGGGGCATTCTAAACAGCAAAATTACCGACAAAGAGCACGAAAGTGGGCACTAGATAGACTGCAGGAAGAACACTTTTGACAGTATGAGCTGAAACAAGAATATAGAGCATCGCCTTGTTGGACCTCAGCTGGGAACGTGTGTTAGGCCACTCAGAATTTTCACTGCTCTGCACTTGTCCACGAATGAACATGGAAAGTGCTGAGAGTATTGGTTTGGGGGTTACACATAAATTTTAACCAGTTAGGCCAGTTTGTAAATACAAAATCTGTGACTTAGTGAAGATAAACAGTACTAATTTCATTAAAAAAATACAAAACCTCTTCAGAGAAGTACCAGAGGTGGCTCTGCAGAGAATTAAAGTAGAGCAATGCAAAGACTCCAGAGTGGGTGTTGCTGATATGATAGGAGGCCAGGTGAGGTGTCTCTGAAAAGGTCTGAGACGTAAACTGTGGTCCAAATGACAAGGAGAAGACTGGCCTGTGAAGATCACCAGGAAGGGCATTTGAAGTCGGGGAACAGGCAAAGACCTCAAGACAAGAAGGAGCTTGGTGTGAGGAACCCAAGAAGGCAGCATGACTGCCAGGGATTGGGATGAGGGAAGGGCTGGGGAGTGGAGGCAGGTGCAGGCCTGGTCTCGGGCCTTGTAGGCTGGGGTGAGGGGTGAGAATTTGATTCTAAGTGCTCTGGGGCTGATATTCTGCAATGATTACAATGTTTGTGTTGCGGAAGGTCAGCTTAGGAGCTGTTTGTGAAGCTTTGAGGAAATGCAGCAGTGAGTGTCCTTGGTCACGTAAGCTATTTAGAATGTACCCCAGAACATTCACTTTTTTCCAGTTCTACCCCTGAAGAAGTTTTTCTTCACCCTGTTGAGTGATCTTCCTTGCCTTATCAACACACCCCCCCGCCCCACCCTTGGTCAGGGAGTCCTTGCTCTGTCAGTAGCTCCTGATCCTGGCCACTGCTTTGTTCTGCATTTCCTGAGCGCTCTTACTTATTCCACTTGCACTCCATCAGTGATTCTTATATATTTCTCTGTCGGGGTTATCCCATTTAAAAAAATTTCCCAGTCATACTTCCTAAGGATACAGGTCATTTTTGCTTCCTTATTCTCTCTAGGTGCTTTAGACACAATAGCCCTATATGTGTCGAATGATAACTGAGCTTTTGTATTCTGGTGCTGTAAGCTTTTCTTCATCCTGTGCCCATTATGAATGAGAGTGAACTATGAATGGGTGATGGCATAAGAGTTGACTGGGTGGTCAGGGCTGAGGGGTGGGGAGGGGGAAGAGGGCATTGCCTACAGGAGTAAAGTTTCCTAAATGTTCCATGTCTGAGTTTTCTTTTGACAAGGAGACAAAGGGCTGGAACTGAATGTTTAAGGTTTTTGATATTTCTTAATATATATGGCTTTATGATGGTCATAGAGCAGTTTAGCTGACTCAAACCCTTTGAGAATGTGGTAAGGCAAACATAAAGATGTATATATTTCACTGCCTTTGAGCACGCTGGTAACTCAGACATCTGCTTTGAGCATTTGATGCCATATTAACCAGTAGTTATTTTCCCTATTTATCTATATTTCCTTTAATCCCTGTTTAGATAAGCTTTTAGTAAATGGATTGCATTTAGCCCTTCAATTTGTTAAAAAGCTGAGACCGAAGATGATAGAATATGTGAGTTTTTAAATTTCATAAAACATAATTTGTATGTTGTATTTGTCAAACGTCCTTAAGCATATTTGGTGAAGGTGGGCAAATTAAATTTGCCTTTTTCAATACCTTTTGAATGTTTAATGAGCTGCTATATGTCATTTTTTTTCTGCCTATAGCTATTGTTTTCAGTGTAGCTGTGTTCTATAATCCTTTTTCCTACACAAGTAATTTATTTCTTTTATTTTTCAAGATGGCTTCCATTTGTCTGCATGCTAGTTCCAGATTTAGTACAATATAGGGTATACGAGACCTTTTCTTTAAACTGAAAAGCTATGGAATCTAGTATATTCAGTGATATATCTGTAACATATTTTTCTAAGAAGGAAGATGTTACTGCAAAGACATGGGTTTCTTTCCTATAGAAAAGTTTTCAAGTGTGGCCATGCTATGAAAAGCATCACTGTGTTTTCCAAATGTGAAGATGAGTGATTTTTTTAGGAAGATAAAAAAATGTTCCAAATAGATCTCAGTTGATTTCTTTAATCATAAATTCATATTTTGGGTCTTTAAAAAAAGCAAGCTGAATGTTTTTTACAAACTACTATGAAAATACAATTATAAGCTACGATGTCAATTAGGAATTAGAGGTTCTTAGACCCATGGATTATTCCATAGCTCTGTGAACACAGTAAGTCTGCATGCTAAAATTCATTTTAAACATAATTAAGGACAGAAGTAGAGCTTTTAACCACTTCACTACTATCTTTTGGCACCATCAGCTGTGGCTGAGTTTAGCACTATCAGACAATAGACTAATTTAGAAAAGATCTTTTTTTTTTTTTGAGAACTCTAAAAATACAGGTACTAAAAAATATTTTACTGTAGTTGAATTTTCTCCATTTACACAAACACTATAATTTGGTTTTAGAAAACACTTTAATTGGGTTTTACCTCGTTTTAAACTCCAGAAGAAAAAGTCCAGCCTCTACCAAAATCAGAATGAACAAATTGATGAGTTGAGTGTATTGTAAACAACCCCACACTTTCAAGGAGATTAAGAACACAGCAGTCTCAGTTATGTAATGGGCATAGCTTGGGATCATGGATTGGACAGGAAACTGTGGCCCTATCCATGCCTGGTTGACTCCACATACCACCCATTGAACACAATGGTTTATGTTGAGAAAATGTGAATAATTCAGTGCCAGATATAGGTCTAATGATTGGAAATACAAGTCCAAATACACAGGTCACTAACAGTAATTTCATAGTTACATGAGAAGATCGAATCAATATATTTACCCTATTGTATGAAAGTAGAGCCATCTAGGGTTTCCATTATTAAGAATGAGATAATTTTATGAAAATGTTGCATCTTTGACAAAGTGTATATGTGTTTATCACGATGTTGGTAGACACATGAACTCAGTAGTATGGTTTTTTGTTTTGTTTTTAAATAGAACTCTGAGGGTCAGTGTCTAGGTGATTGGTGACCTTATAGAAAACACATACTAACGAAGTTACATCTGGACTTTAGAAATTTTATAATTCAGGGATCTAAGGGAGCCTATTTAAAAGACAGTTCCCTGGAGCTAAAATACATTTTTATAATGTATACACTCATGCGTGGTAGGAACACCATATATCACCAGTCATATCTCTTAATACACATTCATTTATATCCTATCTTTATTACTCTACCTCCCAGAAAAGCTATTGACTTGCCTCTTAAGATTTAGTTAAGATTTCCTCATATCCTGATTTCATAGCTTACCCTGTCCACTGTCAAGATGTCTTTGAATTTCCAGGAATCTTCTGGCCATTTCTTATTTTGAGCTCTTTTTCCAACGAAACACTTAATCATTCATATTGTCCCCTTACACAGCCAACCTTTCTCTTCTTTCTGCACAAACTCAAATTTGAGCCTCAGGCTTCTTTCCATGATTTTTACAGAAAAAAAAAAAGACACAAAGCATTATAAGCGTAGATATTTTCATGAAAATTTGGTGATACTGAGGGAGTTTAGAATCACAGTAATACCAATAATTTAAAACTTATAATAAACATCCCTGTTCTTCAGTATCTTACTGGCCATCCTTTATACACAGACTCCATGATTTTGGATCCTTCTCTTGTGTCTCCTCGACCTCAAATGACCCGTAAGGATATCTTCCTAAATAATGACAAAAGAGACACTGGGATCAGCTGTTCCCACAACAAATACACTTGTCATGCAGTATATTCTCAGATTCTAAGCCTCCTATCTTTCTGTCTGTCTCTATCTTGTGGCATGTCCATGGATGTTTTGTTTCATATTGCAGCAAGCTTTGACTACTTCGACCATTTCTTCCAAGAGAGAAAGGCACTGGTACTTACCAACCCAGCGGCAAAGTAAGAGAGTCACCCTAGTTGCTTCTTATGCTGTTCCACATTATGGCACACATAAAATATTTGTAAGACACACATACAGGGTAAATGGATAAGGTTGCATGTGGCCAAAAATGACTGGTTCAGCGGCTCCAACTGTTCCCAGGGCTTTGGTCACTTAGGCCCCATGCAGCCAACCCAGGACTGAGGAGATGAGTATGGAAGCACACCTGTAAACATTGCATGGCCACTCTTTGGGAAATTCTGGAAGACCATAGCCTCACTTGAGCCAAGGAAAATCAAAGCAGCTCCTCATCTGTTTGGGCCAAAAGTCCCTGTTTGGGACTTATGATAGTTTAAGGAGATGTGTAGTTTTTTTTTTTTTACACATCAGTAAATACATATTGCATTCAGTTATATTACCTCCAACTACAGAACTCTAAAAATACAAAACTGAAAGCTTACCATACAACATTAGTACTACTGCATTATATTTGATTGCCATATTTCACAATGTGCTGTATTAAGATGCAACATATAATAATCTTTTGCATTTATTGTTATTTTAACATTCTAGTCATTGCTCCTTTTAATTAGATGGATAATTTAAGGGGGCTTTGGACCATCTGTGGGAAAATCACCTTAACACATGGGTGGTTAATTCCAAAGCTTATTTTCAAAAAGCATAGTGTGTGATCATTCATTTTTTTCATTCACTTGTTCATTCAAGAAATGTTGGCTGAATGCCTGGTACATGATAATGAAAGAAAAGAAAAGAGTATGTCATGATTGCTCCTTAGAGGAACTATGGAACTATGGATAGACAGTCCTTGGATATTTGAAGCATTAAAGTTATGGAAAAAAGTTTGTCATTAAGTACCACAATAATAGGTAACAACAATGAAACCGGAATTCCTCTAAAAGAGTGCTAGGAGTGAGGCAGTATTGTTAGGGAGTAAGGTATGATTTAAGCTGGTCTGTGAAAGATGAGTAGGATTCAGAAAAGCTAAAAGTGAGATAGCACTAAAATGAATTCTGGTATATTGCAGTTTAGTATAAGAAAGGGCTTGTTTTAAAAGAAAATACATAACTCTTAGAAGAGAGGTAAATATTAGAACTAAGAGTTTTTCTAAGTAAATTTTTATTTACTTTAATGAAGGATAGGGTGAGATAAAGAAGAAATGATCAATTATGTTAGCATAACTCTGGTGTAAAATGATCCAACATAATTAATTCATTAAATATTGGCAAAGGATTGTGTGTTGTTAGATGTTCAGATGGGTGGTTATTGTTCCAATAATGAAGAATAAGTGTCTCAAAATTGTTGCCTACTAAGAGAGCAAAACTAGGAATAATATGCATTTTTAAGACCCTGTAAATATTTTATTTGTTCTTAGCCAACCACCTTTACTGAAGGGAAACACTTTTGTTATTTTCATGACAATTTCTCTTGTTAGGCATGCTGCAAGTTTTGATTGATGACAAGAGAAATATGGGTTGTCTGTTTCCCTCCTCACCCCAACTCAGAGCAACCTGCTTAGAGGTTATTTATTTTCTTTTTCTTCTCAGGATTGCTTTAGGGCCTGCAATTGAAATGACATAAAACTGTGATTTTTGAGTTCCTTTGGGCTGGGGGACCAGGTCTATTTTAAATCCTTAGCAAGAAGCTTGACTAAATTCATGTTTCTTTCTGGAATGTGCTGGACTGAATAAATTCTTCTTTTGAGTTTTGAAAATTAGTTTGTATGGGAAAATTGCCCAAGAATTATAGTGTAGAGGGGCCGGAAAGGGGCTGGGAAAACCCTAGCTCTTCTACTTATGTCATTTTAATCAGTAGAATGAGTCAAAAATGGAGAAGAATCTTTTTGCCAGTTGTAAAGAAATGGACTTATACCTGCTAAGCAGGTTGAACTTGTTTGTGAAAGCTTGCAGTGCAGTTTGCAGTAATACTATTTTTTTTCCACTACTGACCAAATCCAAAACTTTAGATTGTTCACACAGGGACCAGTTATTCAGTTTCGAAAGCAGCTATTTAAAACAGTGTTCATGCACTGCTTCATTCATTCATTCAATCACCTTTTAAATGTTTTCCACCTGTCACCAGATAAGGCACCGTGGGTGTATGTCGGTGGCCAGACCTCTTCTTGTGCCACTTTCCTTTTTTCCCACGTGTCCATATTCTCTGATCATCTTTCCAAACCAAAACATTCAGATCTTTCTCATTCTTATGAATGGCAATGCAGTATTTAATGGAATGATGTGGATGTATCATAATTTATTCAAGGAGTTTCCTTTAAAAAAATGCAGCAAAACTTATCAGCTCTCCTAGTGAAATTAGAATTAGAGGAAGCATTTAATATTTTATTTATTTAAAGAATTCCACAATCACTAAGGAGTCTTGTGTATGTGAATGAGATATGACATATTTCAAATAGGAAATCTGAAGCAAAAAGCACCCCAAAAGGACAAAACACAGTCTTTATAGGTCCACAAACAACAAGAGAAAGCATTATGTGGGCTGCTGTAAAGTCTTCTGCAGCTTGGGCTGGTCTCCATTCTCTGTAAGGTGGAGGCTGCTTTAGATTCTTCCATTGCCTTTCACCTCTGTGCATAGTCAGTCATATTCAGTCATTTTGGTTCCCTAACTGCTCTTCATATTCACAGAGGGACCACCTCCCTCCCTAGCTTTTCAGGCTTAGTATATATGTTCGGGTGTCCTGAAGATCTGAGGAAGCCTGCGCACCAGGGCATCTGCCATTCAAGATATATTTTTCTGTTTTATTTTGAATAGAACCGGAGTCACCCTTCTAGAAAGTTCGGTACAAGACGTGTTCCTGTTTTCAGAGAATAGTCAATCCTTGCTTCCTTGACAAGTCTGAACATCTTGATAGTTTGGTCTGCCTGACTCCAGTGGTACTAATTTATTCTGTTTTACCTACGTGGGTCAAAATTTCAAATTCATTCATGCAAATCTATGTAAACATAATTATGTAAACATAGTTTGAAGACTGTTTTTTATTGCAATAAGGAACAATCAATATATCACATCTTTATTTTTGGCCTCACAGTTGAAATGAATAAGTGTTTTAACAAAATGGATTTATTGGGAAATTGAATGCAAACATTGCTGAGAAGGAAATACGGTGTATGTCATCTATTTAGGAGTTTACCTTATTCACTTTTGTACTCTGATAAATAAAGCCTTCCAGAGATATACAGAATTAATCTTACCTTCTGAATTATTTTAGTGGGAGAGGATTCTTTTTTTAAAACTCGAGTGAAGTCTGATACTTTTGTCCGAAGGCCACTTGGCCTTATTTTGTTTAACATCATTGGATAGTGCAATGCAACCTTATACAGCATGACTCCCATGCCTTAAAAAATTAAAACGGGTCATTGAGGAGATAAAAATGTAATTTCTTTTAAGTAGAGGAACTTGAGAAAACTATAAAGTGCTTATCCAAACTGAGATATTTCCACAGATTTATAGCTAAGTAATTTAGAAAAGATTGGTTGATTTCTAAATGTAAAATGATATCACCAAGATATTCTTGTAAAGTAGGAAGTCTAGAAAAAAAAGAAAAATTATAAACCATGTCCATAGACAATATTCAGCAAAAATAAGTTGTGGAAAGACGAGAAGGTGGAGCTAATCTTAGTAATGGTAGAGTAGAGAAAATATGAGAATTACATGCATTCGAAAAACCCTGTATGGACAGTGGTTACTCAGGTAGCCTGACTGAAAGCATTTCTCTTAATATTATCGTATATCACTTGTACTACCTGCCCATTCTGTCTCAAAAGAACTTTCACCGAACAATTTTGGTTCAGTTCCCACAATGTCCATTTATCATTCTGAGCCGTGTTCACTTCACAATGGTGATGCAACTGATTACAGAATCAGTTAATTTGAAAGAAATACAGCATAAGTAGTGTGAATCATGAAGTTTTTATGACTTTTTAGATTCTCATTTCCTTTGGTCATCGTCCTGTGGGAGATTTAAGCAGTAATATAATTTTGATTACTTTTTTCACATTCCTTGCCTGCGAGAAGGCAATCTTCCATTTATTGTCTTTATTTAGGAAATTCTGATGTTTTTAAGAAATCAGTGGTTCACTCAATGTTAATTTATTGAGTTGAATTAGCTGTTAATTTGTCTATTTTTATTTCTTTCAGATTAGGTTATTTACTGATATTTAATAAATGGGTATTAATGTAGACTAGAATGGAGATTTTGGTTTTCTTTACCAGTTGTTTGCTGTTTATATTAACATAGACTAAACATTTTTTTTTCCTGTCTCAGCACCATTCTGATTTAAGAGGCACTACTATAGAATTAAAATTAATAGATTGTTCGGTATTGGCCAAATTTGTAAATTGTTGGCACTTCAGAATAATGTTAGCTTCTAGTGAACAGAATAGATTTGTATAGAAGTTCTGTTTTTAGAGATAAAACCGGAGTTGGCATTTAATTTTCCCCTGAAGATAGCTTTAAAAATTTGCTCCAGGCCTGCTCTACCCTCATGCCTGGTCATCCCAGAAATATCACTCTTTTTTTTTTTTTTTTTCCTGCTTGGGATTCTTAAAGGTAAGAAAGTCAGACTTGGTCTGTTTTGCAGTGTGACTATTTTTACCTTATCTTTTACCTTCTATGGAAATTGCTTCCCCCCCTCCCCCCATTCTAACTGCATTGCATAAATAGGACAGGCAGAGTAAATGGGAAGATCGATTCAAGGTTCAAGGGTAGCACTAAAGCCCTTCATCTGCCCTTAGCCACAGGATTTTTTTGCATGAAATTACAAATTCATATTAACTGCTCAACTTTCAAACTTTAATGGAGAAGCCACTGTCTTTATTCTTCAGTGGTGTATGATCAGCTAATTAAGTTTGTGTATACATCTTGTCTTAATATTTCCCTTCTCTTAGTTTCTCCCAGCCCCAGAGATCAGTTTCTCTGTATGTGTCAAACTTCCTTTTCTCTCCTCATATTTCATTCTTCCAGGATCTGTAAACTGTCCAGGTTCTCATAGCTCACTTAAAGATGGATCAAGTCCAGTGGGACCAGTGCCGACTTCTCATTAATCCATCGAGTTTCACATTCACAGACTTGCACCAAGAGAGGTGGGAGGGGAGGAAAAAAAGAGGAAGTTCTCATGTTCAGGAAAGGAAGGCCCTGCCTCCTTCTGTGGCAGGATTGTTACTGTAAAGTTTGCTTTCACCAAGGTGAATCCTGAGCTCAGTGGTATAGAGATAAGTCAGTTTGAACCCAGAGGAGTGTGACAAGGGTTTGGCTCAGACCTTGTGATTTAGCTTTGTGGCCAAGGAAGAATATGTAAATTCACTGAATTCCCAAGCATATTAGCCCTGGAGGAAGAGGATTAGGGGAATCCAAGAGTCTTGACCTCACTGTGTGGCTGAATTATAGCTAGAGCTAGTTTTAACTAGCACAGCTTGAGTTTCATACTTGAAGAAAAACTTGAATCAAAATACTCTCCACTCCTACCATATTCTGGTGGGAAATTTATTAAATGTGAAAGTCTATTCTGAAAGCAAACATAGCTTTAAATAAAATTATACAACGTCATTTACTGATAAGGGAAGGAATTCCATGGCCCTCCTTCCCAATCTGGACCTGTCTAGAAGCATTTATTTCTACTAAGTTTTCCAGTCTGTGTCATTGTTTAGATTCTGCCTGAATAAACAGGGAGAATGATAAACTTCCTCTGCAGGTGAGGTTTATATCTTTTGAAGCAGACCATAGCTTCTAAGCCATGGCTTTCCTATCCAGAAGCTGTGTAATCAGTTTTGCAAATATTTTTGGGAGGCCCTTCTGTGTGCTCAGATCACTATTGTGTATTTGTAGGCATAATGATAATGACAAGGATACATAGCTCCTCATTAAATTGTGGTCATTCTGGAAAAGTGAATCTGACACATATGAAATAAGATGCTCATTTAAGAAAATCTTTAAGTAGATAGAGTCAAATGTCATGATATCAGATGTCAGATTCAGCTCAAGCAGATATGCACTTAGTAATTAGGAAGAAGAAAAATGACTGTTGGCTTTAGTTATTGGGGGACAGTTTGATGAAATAAGTTGGATTTGAGATGGTCTCTGCAGACTGAATTCGATTTTGGGGCCAGATTTTACGAGTGTGTAACCAATAAAATTAACATAGAACTTCCCATCCATCCCCACAACCCTGGGCCAGGGACCTGAGCCGAGAGACTCCAAACTCATCAGTGCTGACCAAAACCCTTGTCTCATTTTCTAAATATGCTGTATGGGTTTTATCATTCTCTGTGCACATGACATGAATAATTGTTAAACATCGTCGAATTAGAGGGTCTTTTGGATGGCAAAGGGTCTTAAAACCAGGTCCCACGAGAATAGTTAGTTAAAGGGTGGTAGCAAATGAGCTTGGAACTGAGAAGATTAAGGACAAACATAATAGAGGTTTTCAAACATTGCAAAGACCATTCTGTTAAAAAACAAGTAGATTTGTTACAGATCAATCTAGGGTGTAGAAATGGGCCTGTTGGGTGGATGGACCAGTGACCATACAAGAATTCAGCTCAAATGAGAGTTTTCTCACAAGTAAAATACCTAACAGAGCGCTGTTTTTCAGAGCAGTGACTTCCTCATTCCTGAAAGTATAAAGGAGAAGTTGGGTTGTCTGTAATGCTGGCCGTGTTGAAAGGATGCAGGTTTGGACCTACTGGGCTTCAAGGTTCTTTTCAACTCTGGTGTCTTGATTTCTGGGTATGTATTTAGGAAACCCAGGCAAGGAGAAATATGGTGTCGATCAAAATACAGCATGGACAGCGTGAGGGGACCGATGAGAACTGGAGATATCCTCATGTCAGGTGTGTACTGAGGAATGACAAAAGCATGAGATAGATGACAGAGAACTTTGAATATTCTGATAGGCAATGGAGAACCATCTCGTTTCCTGTCAATGAGCATGATATGATAAAAATAGTATTTGAGAAAGCTTTGCTTTTTTTCTGTGCTGGAGGGTTGAAGGATAGAGATAGAGAGACAGAGACAGACAGAGACAAAGATAGTTGATGAGAGACAGAGGGGGATGGAGAGGAGGATAAAGAGTGGGAGAGGGAGAAGAAGAGGGATTGGTTCCAGGAGGAAGACCATTGAGGAATTTTCCTGTTTTCCTACACTGTGCTGTGGTGGGGACAATGGAAATAGAAAAATGGCCAAATCAGAATTTAATGGAAGGTCTAATACAGATTTCCTTGAAAATGGTTCTGAAATAGGATTCTTCAAAATTTTAATTGAAAGTTATGTGGTTGCTTTTTTAGATCAGTAGACCACAATAAAGTATTTGCATTTTGGTCTACCATTGCTGCTGACCAGTGACCTGAGACAAGTCATTAAAATTCTTTGTATTCTAATTTCCAAGTTGTATCATCTTGGCAAGAGAGAATGTTTATAAAATGTTCTGAGTACTGGATGAAAGGTGCCTTGGTATATTAATGTCATACCATAATTATTTTGTTATTGTGGTTATTGTTGTCAGTTATAATGATGATGCAATTTTATATTTCCTACCTTAGGGATATTTTTATCTTCCAGCAGGAGACTGAAAGTGCCTTTCCTCTAAGATATTCTTTGAAAGATTGGCAAATCTTTCAAATATTTGTTTTAGCATCGGTCTGTCAAGAGAAAGTAAAAAAATATTAATATTCAAGATTATCACTCCTATTCCCCCCTCATCTAATATCTAGAATATATTGAAGATACATTGTCTGCATTTGTATACAAAGAAGCTGTAATGATTTAGATTGGTGCTGTCCTGGAGTCCTGATGTTTCTTTCTGTGGAATTCTCTGAACAGGGCTTTCCTGAAAAGAATACATTAAGACTGTCAGAATGATTCTTTTCAGCAGACTCAGCTTTGCAGATGCCCTTTGTTGAGGGAAAAAATGCATTATTCTGAAAGTCCTTCTGATCTTCAGGAAAACTGAAAATATCAAATGTTCTTCTGTCATTTGAACTTCCCTACAAGAAAATCCCAGAAAATTATTTTCTGGACTAAGATAATTCAGAGTTTACGGTATTTTAAAACATGAGAATAGAAATGTGTTGAAGAAAAATGAACTTTTAACATGTGCTTTTAATGAAAGAAACTTCCTCTGCCCTTGAAAAGCAGAAATCATAGGGCCCCTTTCAGTTTTCCATTTAATATTTTTTGCACCTGAACATTTCCCTGGGTGAAGTGATGTGTCTGGCATAATTATCCTGGGATATAATTACTTAATGTGTGTCAGTAAGACATGGTTCAGATATTTATTGAGCTCTTGTTGGCTGTGTCCTGAACAAGACCATACTTTCTCAGGATTGCAAAAGCAACTCTAACGCATTGGAAAAAGAAGAAAGGAAGACATTCTCCCTCCGAAGAGTTGGTTTCATGGTTTAGAAATCTGTTTCGTGCTTGCACTGGCAGACAGTGCTTGAGTGAGAGAGGACTCGCTTCGATTTATAGGGGCTTATAAAATGTGCTGCCCTTTGTACCCAAAGCCACAGACCTGCTATTAATAGGACATGTACCTGGAGTTTTTCTGGTGGTAAATTTATAAAACCAAACAGTAATCTCTTTGTAAGTTCCTCAAAGGCCAAATGAGTCTGTTAACTTCTATTTGTGTAATGCCTAGCATGGGGCCACAGGTTAACAAGCCCTTATAAATGCCTTTGTTGTTGTTTATGATGGCTGAAACTGGGCGTAGAGTGAGGGGCTGAGGGGTTTGTTTACCATGACAGATAGGAGAGCTCATAGAGGGGGAGAAAAAAGATAGATGGGCAGGTCAAGAACATATTTTGGCAGATGCTACTGCTGTTCTTTAAGAAAAAGAAAAAATGGCTCAAATTATCTTCCAGGAGTGTACTGGCCCTCTGCTAGGAAACTGGTTTCTGGTTTGAAGGTTTCTGAGATATTCACTGTGATTAGAGGGCAAAAGGTCCTTTGTGGCTGAATTCCATCTTGGCTTTGCTGTCTGCCTACCCTGCCTAATCTTTCTTTCAGTCTCTGCTACTTCCTTTTCACCTTCTCTCCCTTTCTTTTTTTCTTCAGCTACCTATTTAGTGCCTGCTTCTCTTCGAGTCTGTCAAGATCTCTTTTTTTCTTCCCATATCCGGACGCCATTTCAGAGAAGGTGGAAGTACTTCACATCAGCATTTTCCTCCGTGGGGAAGTTGAAGCTTGCCTCCGTACACCAAAGATGACATTTTCTAACGTGTAGATTGCATTTTCTTACACATATAGTGGAAAAACATATAAATAGACAAGCCTGTCAATAAGATGAATATAAACTTTAAAAGTACTGCAGTTATTATGATTATTTGAAATGTATTCATTTAAAGCAATTTTGTGAGGAAAATTCTCAATTTGGGAAAAGATGGAGAACAGAATCCAGCATGCAATTGTTATATTGTTGAGCTATTTTTGAATTAAGAAAAATGAAGACAAAGTCCTCTTAGTATATCCCAACTGAACTGAAGTTCTATTCTGTGTAAATGTGCTTGCGAAAAGTTCAAGTAATTTAGAATTGAAAAGCCTGTATGTTACTAAGTTAATGGTTAACCTAATTCTAGTTTTTGCAGAAAAGATGATTTATAATAGAAGGAAGAAAAGATATTCAAGTATATACTTTATCATACTTTAAAAAACTTTGCATGCAAAAATTACTGTGATTTTAGGTACATATTCTCATTTTAAAAACGTTCTTTTCATTTGCCTCGTAGAGCTCTGTTCAGTGAGGACTTTTTACTCTGTATTTTGATCGACAAGCACATTTTCTCCTAGGATGAAGGCCTCCAACCTGGTTTTTGTCTCTGTCCCCAGTAGTCTTTCTTAGGGCAATTTTAACTTTGTCCTACATTGGATGGCAGTGGGGCCCTTGCAGGCACAGGTAGAAAATGTGACCCCTCGCAGGTTCCTCACTGCCATAGGGGGCATGGCATCCTTCAGTGCCAGCCCGTTTGTTCCCAGTAACAGGTTGTGCTCTTTGCATCTGCGGTGGCCCGTGACCCCAGGCAGCGGCGTCCCTCCTCAGATCTGGTTTTGCTTCAGGGTTAAAGCAACTTTTCACTCTAGCTTGCCCAGGAGACTCCCATTGCACACGGGCTGTCCCAGTATTGTTATGAGAAGCACCTCTTGCATCTCCAGCTTTATTCCTGACTTACCTCTGGTAGTAGTAGAGAGAAGCCAGGATCACATTGGGTGTTACTTTTTACCCAGTACTGTTTTGGGGAAGAGAAACCATGGTTGTTAGTGACTTAGTCACTACATCAGGAGGTTTCTCTCTGGGAAGTGAATATTAATTATTCATTTGATTGATATTTTTCATCATGTATTTTGTGTCACGTACCGTTCTAGGTACTGGGAATATAGAAATGAGGAAAACAGAGTCACTGCCCTTAAGAAGCTTAGGTTTTGGTAGGGAAGACTGGCAATCATAATAATAAATAAATTTAATATTAGGTAATAATAATCGCTGTAAAGAAATAAAGCAGAGTGTGGAGATAGAGATGTTGCCAGAAGCCCAGTTTTAGGCGAGATGTTAGACACAATTTCTGAGGACGTGACATTTGAACCATTATCAGTAGTCATCTTGGATGGATCCTGTACAACAGGGAAGGCCTCCCTGAATTACCTAAAATGGTCTGGAGTATCCTGGAACCTGGCCAGGGAAAGGACGATAATTAGCACAATGTTATGGCAATTCGTTTTGTGTGTGATCTTATTCAGCTGCTGTGAACTTGCCTTCCACATCTTATCTCATCTCCCAATAACCCCAGCCAAGGTTTGTTATTGGTGTATGAGCCACGTCACATTTCCAGTCAGTTTCAGAGTTCTGAGAGGTATGGAGAGAGGTGGGCAGTTTTGAACGTGGAGCAGCAACACTGCAGACTGCTTCCCAGGGCTGCTTCCTGTCAGTCATGTGGTTCTGTAGGGAGGCGTTCTGAGAAGTTCTTCATATGTTCCAAGTCTTAGTTCAGGACTTCCTGCCATCTGAGAGCATTGCGACATTTTATGAATCTTATAGAGTGAAGGGAAATGGGCTCCTACATCCAGAACCTTCAGACTTAAGTGCTCGCCAAGTGCTTTGCAATCTGCCTTTCCACAGTTTTCTCATTATGTCTGTGATGAGGTTTATCATGCTGGTACAGCACTTTACTGAATAAATGTGGGGACAGATGGAGGTGGCAGAATGGAGGAGAAGAGCAAGAAGTGACATTGAGCTGGAGCTCTTCACAGGGATGGTCTGTCTATGAGCTTCCTGTGGGGAGAAGCATGTGATTGGCACATGGTCTTGGCTTTCCGTAAAAGTTGTGGCATGAATCAGCTACCCAAGGTAAAGGCGGACTGCTGTTTATCTGAAAGGTTTTGAATACAATTACACTTTAATTAAGAGATCCTGTTGTTGAAGATAAATACAATTTCAAACCCCTTTGAAGGATGAATTTTATTGATCTGGATTTTATAAAGAATTTTACAGAAATGGCATTGAAACATTTTTAGTAGACGAAGAAAGCTCGAGTGGTGAGCTCATCGTTATATATGGTGGGTCAGGGTTTGAATCCTGACAGTATCTCGGGTGCTGTGGCTGATTGCTGGTTAGTCTGTCTCTGTGTCCATTCGTTCATCCACCTGCCCATCTACCCATTAATGTTTGTCATGTAGGAAGAGGCTCTATTCTTTGTCAGATGGTTATTCATCTCATTGAGACTCAGTTTTCTTATCTATAGAATAATGGGTTTTGTCTAGATTATTTAAAGGGTCCTTTTAATTCTAGAATCCTGAGAGCCTTACAGTTTGGTTGTGTATAAGACATTGGAAAGAATACAAACATAGGTCCTGTTCACCTTGTTTCGTCTTTCTCTCTTCAAAGTTGAGTCAGTAAAGAAATGAGGACACAGAACATTGCAGGTGAATAAAAGACCATCATCCTCACTGGTGAGACCAGGTGTAAGAGCCTACATCCCTGAGGAACAGCCAGGATGGCAGGGGCGCTAGAACATTGTGTCGCAGTGGTAATGATAGAAACCCAGCCTCAACAAGACCCTTACATAAGCTGCCTACAAGAGACTGACTTCAGATTAAAAGACACACACAGACAAAAAATAAAGGGATAGAAAAACATATTTCATGGTGGACCTAGAGGTTATTGTGCTGAGTAGAGGAAGTCAGATGGAGAAAGACAAATGCCATATGATTTCACTTACATGTGGAATCTAAAGAACAAAATAAAGGACAACAAAGAAAACAGAAACAAACTCATGCATACAGAGAACATTTTGAGAGTTTCCAGATGGGAAGGGGTTGGGGGCGGTCAGTAAAAAAGGGTGAAGGATTAAGAAGTACAAATTGGTAGTTACAAAATAGTCATGGGGATATAAAGTATAGCATAAGGAATAGAGACAATAATATTGTAATAACTGCATGGTGTCAGAGGGGTGCTAGATTTATCGGGGTGATTGCTTTATGAGTTATATAGATGTCTAATGACTATGTTGTACACCTAAAACTAATAAAATATTGCATGCCAACTATAATTGAAAAATGAAAAATATCATTTAAAAAAAAGCAGCTTGGGTTTGCTAGGAGAGGCTCTCAGTGTCTGACTACAGGATCTGTTTTTATTTTTTTTCTTCTTTTCCCCCAGGATCTGGTTTTCATTTGGCCCAAATGGAGATTTTGTGCAGGGGATGGGCCATGATTAGAGGAGTACATTTCAGGATGTTTATGACTGTAATACCTTCTTGTGATTCTAAAATACTTTCATGTAACTCAGCAATTCAGTGTGATGCTGAGGAAACCCCTCCCCAATACCCCCTGCTATGAGAGCCTTTGAGAGTTTCTTCTGGGGTTTTATGGTAAGGGGCTCCCAGTGCTGGCTCCACCGCCCCCTGCCATTCCGGACACAGCACTTTAGAAATCTCTGCAGTTTTGGGGACTTTGAGGAGAACATTCTTAATCTTCACCCTCTCTCCTGTTTCCTCGATTTTAACCTGTTTTCTGCTATTTCAATACTCTCGTTTAAAAAAAAAACAACAAATAATTAGTGATCCTTCGGTTTTTTCGTGAAAAAAAATATACCATAATATTTAGATTAAAATGGTGTAATTACTAACCAGAAAAATACATCCTGGTTACAGGATGAATTTCTCATTTTCCTTTTTATTTGTGGTATCCTGGGGTGGCCTGCTGGAGAAAAAAAAAAATACTATTTGATTCTCCCTGGGTGGCCAAACAGGACTTGTGAAGACTCTTGTTTGTTTTGTGTTCAGGCTTCAAAGGCACGCAGGCTTCCCTACATAAAGATGTACTAAGAAAATAGGGAGTTTTTGAAGTTGCTATGTATAAAGGGAAATTCAGAGCAACCATCTTCCTTTCGAACTATAAGCTAATGTGGTTAGAGGGCCCCTTTTCACCAGGAAGCTTTTGTTGCTTCTATCTCTGGTCATTACCGGCAGTCTTACGGGGGAAATGTGTGTTGTAGAAACTCTCTCCACCTGTGTTGTTTTTTTAACCATCGCACAAACGTACTTTTAAGTCTTAAAACCACTTTTATTATTGTGGACGTTTAGATTTTTTAAGAGCTAAAAACTGTGTGTGTGTGAGAGAGAGTGTGAGAGAGAGAGAGAGAGGGGTTCAGAATGCTCTGGAGGTATGTGCTGCCGAAACATGTTTCGGGCCATGTGTTCTGCACTTCCCAATTAGTTAGGCCCTCCTGCTGCGGTGTGGGAGAAAAGTTTGGATTTCGGTGAGGGCTGGCCAAATGGAGGGTACTTTTTAATGCAGTCTTTACCGAACTCCCTCATTAGCACCTCGAGGTCAGCGGCGGCTGCCGGGTGCGCAGTTGGTTTTCTGCTGGGCGTGGTGTGTGTCAGCCATTTTATTTACCCATGCTTATTTTCTCCATTTCCTAAAATTAATTGTACTTAATGGGCGAGGTTGATACTGCTGAATTATTTTAAGCCTGGGAGCAGAGCAGCTGTGCCCTGGATCAGACCACTGATCTATCTAATAGGTTGGCTTGCCACCTGATTCACAGGACGAATGGACGTAGCACATTATGTGAATCCCTACATAAGAGAAAAAATGACCTTGGCCCCTGTGAGCCAGACGGTTGCTTTATGCAGTGTGTTCATCCTCTGATGCTGCTTCACTGTCTTGGCCCATAACAGGAATGTAGTGTATATGCTAATCCCTACAGAATCATGTCTTCTGAAAAAAATTGCCACTGTGTGAAATAGTTGAATCTTTCAAGACTTGCCAAAAACTTTGCTTTTGGAACCAGGTGCTTAGAAAATAAATATTTGGAGTGTATGGAAAGATCTTAAGGGAGAGCAAGATCTCCAGGTTTCTTCCTTGTTGTATCCATACATAGTCTGTTGTAATAAGCTGCTTTTTTAAAATAAGAAATATTCGAGAAAGGAAAATACAGATTTTTTGAGTAAAAAAATTAGAAATGTTATAAGGTTATTTTGCTGGGTATTCTGTCGGGCAATTATTTTATAATCAAATACATTCTCACAAAATATCAGAATTTTTAAAAAGCTAAGTCTGGGTGCAGAAAACAAACTTAACCCTTGATATAATTTGCCCATCTTTGTTAAGTCCTGGCTTTGATATGACCGTAGCAGCATGACTGACACTCAGTAAATTGCCCATCATATAGGGGGAAGAACTCCCTTGGAGTTCAGTTATCTCCTGGTTTTGCTCTGTGGCTCTGCTACTACTAGTTCTAGTTCTAAGACCTCGGGGAAGTTTCTGCTCACTCACAGCCACAGTCAGTAGAGACTAGCCTTATGAAACAGTTTTAGAGGTTCAATGCAATAAATTACAGAACATAACTAGGGTCTAGCATACATATTTGTGTTAGTTCCCTTTCTTTCCTTCTGATTACATCCCAGGGTTAGTATTTTCAAGTGTAGTAATGTACTGTTAGCTTTGAGAGTCACTATGAAGAACATCTAGAACACTTCATTTCCTAGATAATGACATCTAGGCCCAGAAAGGATGAGTGAGTGTCATGTTTGCATACTCCCTAGAATATGAGTAGCAGAGTTGGTGGCTTGTGGGTTACTTCCAGCTTTCTCTGGGCAGGGGGAGGGCTTAGCATTCTGTAGTGAGTCCCCTGTGTGGCTCTAGAGCAGTGGTCCCCAACCTTTTTGGCACCAGGGACCGGTGCTCCTATGAGAATCTAATGCCTGATGATCTGAGGTGGAGCTGAGACGGTGAGGCTAGCGCTTGCTTGCCCACTGCTCACCTCCTGCTGTGCATCCCAGTTCCTAACAGACCACAGATGGGTACCAGTCTGCAGCCCAGGAGTTGGGGATCCCCACTCTACAGCAGTCAGTCCAAGGCCATTCTTAAGGGCATAGTTTAATAAATAACCAACTTTCCAAAATTTCCAGTAGGAACCTTCAAGGTAGAGATATGTACTGAAACCTCGCTCTACTGTGCTCTTCAGTTTACTCTTACAACTTTTAACTCAGTTTCCTTTTCTCTCCTAGTACTCTCAGGAGACTACAGAAGCATTTAACACCCAGCATGTTCAGTTCAGGTAAGAGACTCTGGATGGGGACGATTTCCAGATAAGGATCGGGCTGCTTCCCTTTGTGGCTATAGCCTGGTGCTTGCTCTTTCCTGGGCTGCCCCAAAGATCCTAATGGTTGTTGTTCCCCTGGTTCTCCTTGCCTCTTTAGTGGGAGGTTGGGCTCATGGCAGATGTCAACCTTGCCTGTTGTGTTTTAAGTGTTATTTCATGGTCTATCTGAAAGATAACTGTTTGTTTTTTGAAATGTAAATACTATTTTTCCACCTAAAATAATAGTTAATAATAATTCCTTCAAGCCAGATATCCAGTCAATATATAATACTTCCATTGTAGAGACAGATAACTGTAAAAACAAATGTCTTAGGGATGTAATGCACAGCATGACTATAGCTAATACTTCTATATGGTTTCTCTCTCTCTTTTTTTTTGACCTGTATGAGATGCTGGATGTTAACTTACTGTTGTAGTCATTTCATCGTATACCTAAGTCAAATTGTTATGTGGTACACTTTAAACTTATACAGTGCTATATGTTAATTATATCTCAATAAAACTGGGGAAAAATCAAAACAAATCTGTTTGGTATTTAAAATATTCAGGTGCCAGAAGTTTAGTCTAGAGCACTGGTTCTCAAGGTGTGGCCCTGAGATCAACATCAGCATCATTTGGAAACTTGTTAGAAATGCAAATAGTTGGTCCCGCCTCCAGATGGGCTGAATCAGAGACTCTGTGGGGTGGTTTAACAAGCCCTCCAGGTGGTTCCAATGCATAGTAGAGTTAAGGATCTACTGGTCTAAAGAAAATCAAAATTTTAGGCTCTCTACACACCCTATTGTACACTTGTCTTTGTGTTTAACACAGCCATATCCTGAGACACTCAAAATACTTATACCTGGATCACTGTGATATACTAAGACGTATTTTGATATTTGTCCCTGGGTCCTGACCAAATTCCCAAAACTCTCATAATTTCCTAAGAGCAAAAGGAGTATCTTTGTTCTAATAGTTGTTTATTGTCCTAGCACCTGAAACAGCTCTGGAGTGATAACGGTGAAAGGACCATTTTTTGTTATTCAAAATAGCTCCTTTCAACCACACTTGAGTTTATGTTAATAAATTAAGGTTTTGGAAGCTCCTAAATAAAGGGTCTGGTTGCTATGAGAAACATCCTGTGAATAGAGGATTGACACTTTCAGTCTCATCCCTGGATGCCCTGGGAGGGGAGAGGAGCTGGAGGTTGAGTTAATCACCAGTGGCCAAGCATTTAATCAATTATGCCTAATGAAGCTACTGTAAGAATTGTATAAGAAGGGGTTTGGAGAACTTCCGGGTTGAACTGGGAGGATGGTGTGCCTGGAGAGAGCATGAACGCTCCACACACCTTGTCTTAGGCATCTCGTCTGTCTGTTCCTCGGTTGTATCCTTTATAATAAACCAGTAATCTGATAAGTAAACTGTTTTCTTGAGTTCTGAGAGCTGTTCTAGTAAATCATGGAGCCATAGGAAGGGGTAGTAGGAACCCCTGACTCATAGATAGTTGGTCAGGGGTACAGATTACAGCCTGGACTTGCAGTTGGCACCTGAAGTGGGGAGCAGTGTTGTGGGACTGAGCTCTTAACCAATGAGGTCTGTGCTCACTAGGGACAGTGAGTGTCAGAACTGATTAAACTGTAGGACATCGATTCAGTGTCTGTTGAAAACCAGAGGATTGCTCAGTGTGAAAAAAACCCCCACACGTTTGGTGTCAGAAAGAATAGAGAAAAACATGAATGAAGAAGAATGGGAGTTTCTGCTTCTTAATTCCCAAGATGGAGTCAAGCCTTTCTTTGCCTTCTAGGGCCTGTCCATCTCTACCTGTGGTGAGCTTCCAGCTCAGCCTGCTGCCACATTTGGCAGCTTGTGTGCTGGTCGGGGTGGAGATCATAACCAGGACTTTTTGGGACGGGACAGACTGAATGAAATCGGAGTTCTAATGTAGTTAGTTGTTAGAGATTAACTTCTTTTTAAAAGAGCATACAGGCATACCTTAGGAACATTGTGGGTTCAGCTGCAGACCAACACAAGAAAATGAGTATAGCACTAAAGCGGGTTATCTTTTTGATTTCCACTTGAAAAAAAAAGAAAAAGTCCTGTAAAGCACAGTGAAGGGCAATAAAACAAGGTATGCCTGTACTTCTAAAGGGATGGTTCTCAACTACCAGCTGCAAGTGGAATCACCTGGGTGGATTTTCAAGACTGGTCGCCTAGTCTGACTCCAAGAGATTCCGGTTTCAGCTGCGTTGAATGTGTGTTTGGTGGTGATGTTGGTGACGATGGTGGCGGTGGTGAAAGGGGTGGGGGTCAGCATTAGCACGGCTGAAGGGCTCTCCAGGTGATCCTAACTGCAGCCATTGTTTAGAACCACTGGTTAAGACTTGTGTTTGGTTTGAGATTCAGTAGAGAAATAAGCTGAAAATATCTTGTCAACAGTTCACTCTCAGGGGTCTTACCAGCTCATGACTAAGTGCTTTTTGAACTGTCTTTGTTAAACTATTAGTGATGGGATATGGGGGAGTGTTAGTCTGCTGTCTTTAGCGTTTTCTGTTTGTTGCTTTGTTTTCAGCAGGCGCAGACATGTTGCACAATATTTCTGGCCAGTTCTAGGTAAGGAGATTTGACTACTGTTTGTCTACTCACCTGCAGGTGTCTTGAGAGAATATGTGTTTTATAGCTTGCAAGTGACCTCCCATCTCACCTCTGCAGTTCTCTTTATGTAATTGGATACAGCTTCAGGAAGAGAACTCAGAGAGACTGACTGGTGTTATGTTTTGCAGTGAGAGGCATTTTAATTTTTTCTAAGACTATCAATGGGACCAGAGCCTTCTTTGCAGCTCGAAGTTACGGAGAGGAAAGACTGAGCTGTATTTGCTGGTTGAGTGTGGAAATATTCCATGGAAAAAGGAAAGGGCAACGAGTTCTACCACTGGTTTTTCTTGGCAGGTTTTTTACCCCCGCCCCCACCCCCAAGTTTCTGGCAAGTGTGATTAGAAATTGACTTAGAGGATTTGCTCGCTCTCCTTCCTAAGACATCTTTTGCTTACTTGGTGCTGACTAGCAGTAGTTAATTTGCTATCTCTCACACGTGTTATCCAAAAATCACAGAACTCATTAGAAATAAACAGCATGAACTTGGTCCTCACATTTGGAGGCTTAGCCAGATGTAAATCTAAGTCGCACTTGGGAGGTTTCATGGGCCTCATTTAAAAATAAATAGAACTCTAGCCTTGAGTAGAAACAGACTTTTTTTTAAAAAGAAATATCTTACTAAAAGACAAATTTTATTTTTGCAATAAAAAATATGGGAGGAGGTGAGCTTTGCTGGACACCAGTGCTCACTTTATTTCCTGCCCTTCTCCGTACTGTTGGCAGATGTGGCAGAAGTAAGGACCCGATTTCATTTTCCAAAATGGGAAAAAATTTCATCAATTCAGGAATTTATTCTTAATTGACAGCAGCCGTTTAAAACCTGATTGATCATGGCTGACTGTTTAACGTGTCTTTTAGGGAAATAAATATACATTCATGTATTTCTTAAACCGTCTCGTGGACTCATCACTACAGAGCAGGTTATTGAGGTGTTGGCCTTGAGGATCTCTGATTCTTAGAGCTTTTAAAAAGCATTTCTCACTAAGAAGAATTGAAAGAGCTGTTTTTCATGTGATTACAATATATGATTTATGTGATTAGAAAATTTCTGTTTTCTATTGATATGCAAACTCACTGCCAGAAATACCAAATATTCATCTGCCACCTGTTTTTAATTCCAGCAAAACCTATAATCAGAATGAAATTAAAAATACGTTACCTTTGAAGAATCAGAAAAATAATTCAAATTTATTGAAAGATTTGTTTATCCTTCCAAATTGTACTAAATCAGATGAGTATACAAATGCCAAGAGGTTGACTCGACCAAGTAGAGATTATGTTTCATGCAGACACATGAATTGAGTTAAAGACCTTCCCATGAGCTGATTTTGATCATCCTGGTTTCTAGCACTCCCCAACTTAAGGACTTTAACAATTATATAGTATGCGACCTTCTGTCTTCTATTTGTTATAAAAACGACTCTTTGTAACCTGCCACGGAAAAGCATCTGCTTTACCAAAACCGGTACAGGACTTTCAGCTGTCCTGTCCACCTTTGTGCATATGAAGTCATTCATTTTCTGTTCCTGTTCAATCCTGAGATCAAATTTACAATGTATGTTCCTACTGTTTTCTAGGGGCAAAGTTTGCCCAGTTGGCTTTAATTTAATGTTTCAAAAGAAATAGATGGTCAGATCTGCAGCAGATGTGGCCGTTCAGGCTTGGACCTATGTCACTGAAGGTGTCATGAGGGATGTGATAGTAACAGAAAATAATCTACAGACCTTTCTTCCTTCCAAAGAGCACCTCTCCCCTTGCAAGCACGTTGGTAGCAAGGTACTATAAAATTTCAGTAAGACTACAGGGAAGAGTAAAGAAAAATGAAATATCGAAGCAAATGGTCCTTTCCATATTCATATCATGTCCATACAACCTGAGAAACGGATATTGAAGTGGCAGCGCCAGACTGCCTCTTCATTCCTATGAAGTAATTAAATGTTTTCACTTAAAAAGGATAACAATGTTAGATCTTAATGGAATTAACCTAACTGAAATTTATTAGGAATTGCTTTGACAGTAAAGATTATGGATGGCTCAAGTTCCATTTTGAGATTGTAGCTTTGATTCCTGTAATTCTTGCTATTGCTGCTTTGCCGAAGATATTAAAGTTACCAAACAAAACTTGAGTGTTAAGTGATTGAGACCTGGAATTATGCATAGAGTTTGAGTATTTTTCTCTAATTTTTTTGAGATTAAATTTTACTCTCTTTTATATTGAAGTGAGGTCTTTTTAGCTAAAACAAAGGGGAGTCCTCCTTCTTTAAAAGTATTAAAGCAGGGTTGATAGTTCCTTAGGGTCTCTCTTGCTTAGAATTATGTAGATGAACTGTTTCTTCACTCCAGGTCTATCGGTGATTACCTACTCTATGTGTTGCAGGAGCTCTATAATATATTTTTATTGTAAAATATATACAACATAAAATTTACCATTTTAAATCATGTTGAGTATATAGTTCAGTAGTATTAAGTGCATCATATTATTGTGAAACCTTCACCACTATTCATCTCTCGAACTTTTTCATTTTTTCAGACTGAAACTCTGTGCCCATTAAACACTAACTCCCCATTCTGCCCTCCCCTCAGGCCCTGGCAATCACCATTTTACTTTTTGTTTCTATGAATTTGACTATTCTAGATATCTCATAAGTGGAATTATACAGTATCTATCTTTTTGTGACTGACCTATTTCACTTAGCATAATGTTCTCAAGGTTCATCCTTGTAGCACGTGTCAGACTTTCCTTTTTAAGACAGAATAATATTCCATTCTATGAGTATACCACATTTTGTTTACCTACTCATCTGTCAATGAGATGAATGGGTTTCTTCCTCCTTTTGGCTACTGTGAATAATGCTATTAAGAATATGGGCATACAGATATGAGTTCCTCAATATTTGAAGTTGCTTCCCTATGACAGAAATATCTCTTTCTGATTATTTAATATACCCGGTTGTTGGTTTTGATACTGATTTAATGACTTCAATATTGTTTATAGCAAAGGAAGCTTTGTATGCAGTATAATTGGAGTTAGTATGTTTGGGTATGGGTCATGAAGGGTCCCCCAGAACATATGGGTACAGGTAAACAAAAGGCAATGAAAACCCTTTTAGAATACACCTGGCTAGATATGACCCACTTTCTCTGAAAAGACCCATTGGGATAGACTTTTTAAAAAATGTGATTTATTATAAAGGTTTGTTTTGAAATATTCATTAAAAAGAAATGTTACTGCAAAACATCTGGAAAAATTAAACTGGTTAAAATCCTCAAAGCAGAAGACAATCTGAGGTTTGGGATGTGTGTCTCCTTCTCTAGATAGGCTTATCTCTTGGAAAGTACAGTAACGGCTCATACTGCTAGCACATACCACCAAAAGATATATGTTCTAACCTTACCTCCTTGGTGTTTTCGAAGTTTTCTTTATCTTCTAAAATGACTTTGAGATTTTTTTTTTCCAAGATACCGTAAGCTTAACTAGACAGAGACAAGCTCCTTCTTGAGTTAATGTTATTTATTGGCATGTACCTCATGTCAGAGTTATATGATAGCAATAGAAAACAATTATTCAATCCTTGGCATATATTAGGCACTGTTCTAAGCTCTTTATATGTGTCATTTAATTTCTCAATATCTCAGTGTGTTTAATACGAACATAACTCCATTTTGCAAATGAGGAAAGTGAGACAGAGAGTTTAACCTGACCAAGGAATTGGCAGAGTCAAGACTTGAACTTAGGCATTTGACTTCAGACCATGTATCTTTGATCACTGTGCTATACTGACCTCACAGTTTTTCTGTTCATCTAACTTATGAGCTGTGTGGGCAATATTCACTGGAGGATGAAATCTTTTTCAGGAGAATAACAGATTTTTAAAGTCAGTTCTGTGTCTGTCTAGAAACCTATGCCATGTTAAATGATGATTAAATAATTTAGAAGTTGAGCACTACAGGGCCAGAGTTTAACACAGTGCCCTTTATTTCACCTTTAAAGGTAAACACATTTCATAGGAAATTAAAAAGACATGCTTAGAAATTAAAAAGAATTTAATACATTTTTATAGAAGGTGTATTACTTAATTCATATTGCATAAAGAATATACTAGAGATATTAGGAATTAGCTTCAGAAATTTGGTTTTAAAGAGTTTGGAAGGATTATTTACTTATATCCACTAACAATTGTGAGATTCCTCTTAGTATAACATATTGGTGTTTTCAGACTTTTAGCCACTTTTGTTTAAAAATATATAAGTCCCATTTTATATGTTAGGAAGTGTATATGAGTCTTTTTAATGAGAGGTCTTAGTTCTTCTGAATGCCTGTGGTGAGTTTTAAAGTTTGTTATATCTGAAGGAACATTTGTTGAGCAACTGTTACAGTTGTCAGGCATTTTGCTGGTGATTTAAAGACAGTTAAGACATAATTGTTACTTTTAAGATATGCCTAACCCAGTATGAGATACAGGAGTAAGACCGAGAGGAGAACTCATTCTGTTGAAAGGTTTGGAGAAAACTGGGCAGGAACTTGGTTTTGAAACTTGAATAGACGTTTTCTAGGCAAAGTAGGGTGAAAGGGTTGAGTGGTTTCTGGCAAAGAGAAAGTCATGCACAAGGGCACTGAGAGAACCAGCACCGGTGAAGTCATGTGGTCCGTGTCGTTTTCCATCTGACTTCTTTCACTTGGCATGTCACTCTCAAGATCCATCCATGTTGTTGCAAATGTCCATATGTCATCTTTTTTTTTTTTTATGGCTGAGTAGTATTCCATTGTATATGTACCCCAGCTTTGTCCAATTTCTGTCAAAAGACACCTAGGTTGTTAACTTATCTTAGCTATTGTGAATAATGCCGCAATGAACATAGGGGTACGTATATCTTTATGAGTATATGTTTTCAACATTTGGGGTAGATACTCATAAGAAGGAATCTTCTTAATTTTTTGAGGAAATTCCTTACTCTTTTCCATAGGGCTGCACCAATTTACCTTACCACCAGCCGTGTATGAGGGTTCCTTTTTTTTTTTTTTTTTTTACATCTTCTCCAAAACTACTTATTTCTTATTGATAGAAGCCATTTTAACAGGTGTGAGGTAGTATCTCATTGTGGTTTTGATTTGCATTTCCCATATAGCTAGACAGAAAATGACAAGAACCATATCATTTCGTTCATATGTGGGCTGTGAAACAAAGCAACACACAAAAAACACTTACAGACAACATGAAAGTTGTTATATGAAGGGAAGGGGGATGAGAGGGAAGATGAAGAGGTCAAATGTGTGGCGACAGAAGACTAGGTTCTGGGTGGTGAGCACACAATGGAATGTACAGATGTCGTATTATAGAATTGTATACCTGAAACTTCTATAATGTTATTAACCATTGTTACCCTGATAAATTTAGATTTAAAAAAAAGCAGCATGGTGGTAGTTCAGCAAACCTTAAATAGGAAGGGAGTCGACTATAGTGTAAAGACCCTGGGCTTGGGCAAAAGGTTTAAAAACTACCCTTAAGTCTCAGTTTTACATTCAGTAAAAAGTCATCATTCACTTTGGTCCGTTTCGACGATTAAAAATAACGTATGTAGAATTTTCAGTAAAGAACTGACGTAGATGTCTACACTGATACTATGTTACCGCCATGTTCAGTCTTGTCTCTTCATTGTTTTGGTAATAGATTTACATGGTTCAAAACCCAAAACGTATAAAAATCTCCCTTCCATCTGCGTGCCTCATCTATAAGTTCCTCCTTGTTAGCCCTCACAGGAAGCCACTGTCCTTCGTTCTATGTATCCTTCCATAGTCTCTTTATGCTAGACGAGGAAATATATCAATTCCCTACTTCCTGCTTTTACATGAAAGGTCGCATGTTCCACACATTGTGTCCTGCCTTCCTTTTTTCTGTTTCACGTGCATTTCAGAGATTTTTCCGTATCAGTTCATGGGGCTTTTTCTTAGCTTTTTTTTTTTTTTTTTTTGTACTAGTTTTTATTTTGATGTAGCTTGACTCACAAGAAATTGCAGCAGAATATGAAGTTTTCATGCACCCTCCACCCAGGTTTCCCCCAGTGGTAATCTCTAATAGCCGTAGCATGTTGTCAAAACCAGGAAATTGACCTTGCTATTGTACTGTTTTTTTCTGCTAGAGACGTTCTTTGGATTTCACCAGTTATTATGTGTATTCTTTTTTTTTCTTTTGCAGGGTATATTTCTATGAAATTTTATTATCCTTGTATGTTCAAGTAATTATCACTGCAATCAGGGTGCAGAACTGTTCCCTCACCATAGAGGAACTCCTTCCTGCTACCTTTTAATAGTCACACCCTTCCTCCAGTCCTAACTGCTGGCAAGTGCTGATAATCAATCAATCCACACATTTTGTACGTGCTACTTTAAGAAAACCCAACCTATATTATTCCTTCCTCAAGGGTAAGAATCCTATTATAATTTTTCTTTATTCTCTACAGACCTGAGCACTTAGTGGGTGTTTGATAATGAGTTGAAGCACAAAAGTCAAAATCAAAATAAAGCCAAGCCAAATAGAAAATTCCGACTTGAAAAACAGATGAGTCAGGATAATTTGCTTTCAGATAACAAAGTTCATTTTCTTAAATAAAAGCAATGTGGAGGTTTCTCAAAAAATTAAAAATGTATATACCTTTTGACCCAGCAATTGCACTTCTGGGTATTTATCCAAAGAAAACCAAAACAATAATTCGTAAAGGTCTATGCACTCCAATATTCATGGCAGCACAATTTACAGTAGCCAAGATATGGAAGCAACGTAAATACCCAACAACAGACAATTGGATAAAGAAAGTATGGTTCATATATACAATGGGATATTACTCAGCCATAAAAAAAAAAAAATGAAATCCTACCATATGTAATGCCATGGATGGACCTAGAGGTTATTATGCCGAGAGAAGTCAGACAGAGAAAGGTAAATACCATATGATTTCACTTATATATGGAATCTAAGGGAAAAAAAGAATAAACTAATCAAAAACAGACTCACAAATATAGTGGACAGTTTGGTGACGGACAGAGGGGAGGGCGCTGGGACTGGGAGAATGGGGTGAAGGGTTAAAGAATTACAAATTAGTAGTTGGTAGTTGGGCACGGGGATAGGAGCACAGCAGAGGGAATGCAGTTAGCATTAACATGATGGCTAAGTGGAGGGCCAGAGGAGGGAGGGAGCAATTGGGGGAATCGTTTTCTGAACAATGTAGATATCTAACTAATGTACTGTACACTTAAAACTAAATAAATTTATTTAAAGAAACTCTTCCATGTGAATTAAGTGATAACGTTACTTTCAGGACACAGTAAGCATAAGTATTAACGTCTGATACATAGCTTTTCTAAAGCATAACTCTTCACTTTTCAAATCATTGTTTTAATAACTTTTTTTCCTTAAGGACCTTTGTCATAGTGGCATAATAAGGTTTATTTTCCCTAGTTGAGTGAATGTGAGGCTGAAAGAGGGGAGAAACTAATTGTTAGTGAGCCTACTATACCATTTCGTTTAGTCCTCAGCAACCCTGAGGTCATTGTTCTTATTTTACAGAAGGGATTTAGAAATCTGTCTCTTATCAGTTTGTATCAGAGACAAGATTCCAAACCCCACACTCATTACTGCTCCATAGTGAATGCTTTCCTGAGGTTAAAAGTCAAATTAGAATTCAGATTCCCTGTCTCCTTTTTAAAAATGGCGGTGGAGTGGTATTTCAGCACATTACTCACTTATAAAAGATATACACTGTAATAGTTTATAGAAATGGTTAAGGGCTTTGGAGCCAGACTTCTGTCCAAATCCCAGCTCAGCTTTCCCCTAGCTTTGCTGACTATGGACATGTTTTATTTATTGTAGCTTCATATACTCATCTATAAGTGGAGACACTGGTAGCTCCTTCATCGGGTTGAGAGAATTAAATGGAATGAGACACTTAGCGTAGTGCTGGTATGTACCACTCATTCAGTAGACAGCAGCTACTATTATACATGGGTCTTCATTGTATGGACTTTCCCCCTCTAAAATCAAATCGTAAACAAATATTAAGATTGTGTTATGTGCAAAAACAATATGCTGTTTTATGAG
This sequence comes from Eonycteris spelaea, assembly GCA_003508835.1. Taxonomy (NCBI): domain Eukaryota; kingdom Metazoa; phylum Chordata; class Mammalia; order Chiroptera; family Pteropodidae; genus Eonycteris; species Eonycteris spelaea. Next base: position 9,850,109 of record PUFA01000044.1, read on the forward strand.
CAAAAATAATGTACTATTGATGAAATTAACATAGCTACAGTGACTTAATTTTTTAAACTTAAAAACATACAGAAATTTAGAATATTATTTTTCTATACAATTTAAAAATTTATTAAAGTTGCTGTATTTTCAGTTCTAAGGCTGCCATTACCACCAGCCACCCCCCCCCCAAAGTTCTCGCTTTTTGGTTTCTGAATGAGTAGACCTTCCCAAAATGAAGAATTTATATTTATCAAGTAGAACAGATGTGGAAGAACTTTCTGTGGTTTAGCTCTAAGGTTCTGGTAATCTTATCCCAATACAGCCATAGACGTATGTATTCGAATATTACCTGAGAAGTAGAGAGGCAGGTAGCTGATATGGGTGGGTCTGTGTAGCGGGCTTTCAGAGATGCTCTCTGTGTACAACTTCTGTAATAATAAAAGATAAGTGCAATCTACAGGCATTGCCATGCAGTCACATCATCCTTGGAGTTGTTCAGGGAATGTGCTTAGCTCTCTGCTTAGCGGGATGTTTGTTTTGTTTAGGGTGAGGGATCTGTGAGAAGCATTTGTATCACAGTGACAGACTGCAGAGAGCTCTTTCCTGTGTTACAGATTGCTAGGAAATTGGATAGGACCTCCTGAGAAATGCTATCCCATGCTTTCCCTCAGGACAAGTCTGTGACATACATTAGGAGGCAGTGGAGGTGGGGTGGAGAGCCTGAGGCTCTATGGGACTGAGCTGCAATTCCCATGCCTTGTATAATGTCTTCTATACTTAGGCGCTCTCTGCACATAGCAAGAGAGTAACTTGGCACACCATGGAAAATGTACTAATGTTCCCTTGAGAGTCTCTTGGACTTCTCAAAAAAATAATAATAAAAGAGCTTGCTTGGCAGATCTCATCACAAGTCTCAGTGATGCAATTTAATGCTGACTTAGCGAGGTTAGAATCCGATGGGGATAGAACAGGGGTTCTCAAATCTAGATGCATATAAGAAGGGTATGTTTTAAATATTCCATTTGATTCTACTGTACAGCTGGAGTTAAGAGCCACTGGGATAAGGAGAAAGCACACTGACAAAGTGACGTAAGGGCAAACAAGCCACATGAAAACTCCACACACTACTACATTGGGTGGATGGGTCTTCATGTTTTTGTGAGAGCACTGGCCTTTTCAGTTGGTTGAAAAATTTCTCTCACGTTCTGAAAGTGGATTCATTGGGCAAGATACCCTGTTGACCACTGTGTCGATTCACCTGCGTTTCTCTGTGTGTTGGGGGTGGGGGGTACAACTGCTTTGGGTGTCTCTGGAGTGAGGAGCTGATGTTCCCCTATTTACCTTGGAATCATTATTTAAAGCTTCAGTCCTTAGGATTTAAGCAGATAGTAGGGTACATTCTGAGGGGTATTGTGTTTAAATCAATAATTTATCTTTCATATAAGAGCAATAACTGTAGGGTAGACAAAAACCCTCTGAGAAAACCATGTGTTTTACATTTACTTTAAGTCATTCCCTCTCTTGAGCTCTCAAGTCATAATTTGGAAATCATTCTTTTCCTGTGAAAATTGGAGAGTTTTTTTTTTTTTTTCCTTCTGCTTTTTTAATTTTCCTGTTCTTTTGCTAGGACCTATAATAAAAGTTCCCATAGGCAAAAGCTTTTGACTTGATATGATGCAGTGGCTGTGAAGTCATGGAAATGTGTTGCTGCTCCCCACCTCCCCAACATGCATCTTTTATTCCCTGAGCTTCATGTTCAAGCATGATGTCACTTGCATGTCTTTGGTACATACCAAGTTTTTTTGCAAATGGAAACTACAGAAGAAACAAAAGTTGGTGGAGTGCATAAAGTATATTTCAAGGACATCCTAAAGCAGTGGTCCCCAACCTTTTTGATGCCAGAGACAGGTGCTCTAGGAGAATCTAATTCCTGATGATCTGAGGTGGAGCTGAGGTGATGCTCACGCTCGGGAGCCATTGCAATACAGATGAAGCTCGTTAGCTCACCCACTGTTCACCTCCTGCTGTGCAGCCTAGTTCCTAACAGGCCTCCGACCTGTGCTGGTCTGTGGCCAGGGTTTGGGGACCACTGGTAAAGGGTCTGTTTCAGAGGCACTGACTTCCCAAGTATTCACTGACATTTATTGTCCTTCAAATTGTTAGATGTCTTTCTGATTACATGATGCCATGTTTTGCATAGTGTGACATATCCGTCCTCTGTTAGATGCATAGGAGTTGGCAACAACCTCATTTCACTGGTGGGTTTGCCGAAGCATTATCACAAGACAGCCAGAATGATTGATGAGTGATCTTCAAGCAGGGAAATGCTGCCAGCTTGCTTTGTATTTTGTCTTACCTAGAGTTTTGCTTTTTTTTTCTGAACTGAAATAGAAAATTATCCCTTTTCATGGTAGTGGCCATAATTATATTGTAAGAGACTTAAAAGTTGTCATTTTCCAGTGGTATGTCTCACAATGTATTTTTATTTAATGTAAAATTCTTATTTTTAACATGTTGTGAGAGAGAGAGAGAGACTGATATTTAAATTTCCTAGTTTTGTAAGAACTCGACACATTCTGCTCAAGTGAAGAAGTTAAGGTGTGACTGAGGAGAGGGGATTACTGGACTCCATTTGAAATGGCAGGAATCTCAGACTTGATGACCTTGATAGTTTTTAAAAAGTAAAATTGTGCCTGAGAATTGGATGGCTTTGGTAAATGTGAGCTCCAATGAGGCAATATTCATTTCTACCTCTCCCTTTCTGTTCTTTTGATCGTGCTTATTTTTATGTCTTTTGAAATTGATTCTAGAGCCAGCCATTCTTGAAAGAACCACATGCCTTTCCCTGACCGGACAGGCCCAGAGGTGGAGATAAGCAGGCTTTTCTTAGATACCTGTTTTCTAGTTCCTTCTTGCAGGATGGCTAAGAGGGTGGAGGACAGACAACTCTATATCTGGAAAGTACAGACATGTGGCTCAACTTTTTTTGCAAACATTAGATTACATTTGAACATAGTATATTCTTGGGTAACTCTGAGCCTTGGAACATGAGCCCTGTGGTCCACATTTAACTTCGTATGCCTAGAACTGGTATTTCATCTTAACTTTCTCTGACGTATTTTGAGTGGTCCATTGTTCACAGACTATTTTTTTTTCTGGGATTAGGATAGAAATTCTTTTCTTAGGTCCTTCCCCTTTAAATATTAGGTATTTAAGAAGTTCTCTGCATTTTTGAGAGAATGTGATATTGCTCAATTAAGTGTTTGGTTGTTGTAGTTAGGATTTATAGATAATGCGGATACTGTGAATGGTGTGTAATCACACAGGCAGAGTAAATCACTGTTTTAAACTAGCAAGAATATTGACTTTACATGGAGGTTTCTGATTGGCTGCCTAAGGCTGTTACAGCTGTGTCAATTTTAGAAGAGATAAATCGGAAGTATTAGTCATCTTTATTTATGAATATAATCCTTTGGACATTCCGAGCAGTAATCCTGTGGCACTTGCAACATAAAGGCCACGTGTCTCTAATAGTAAGTACGGAAACACATATTGATATAAATATAAATTTTGTTCCTTTTTGGGGGGAGGGGTTCCTGACTCCATATGGTTTAGGTTCTCACTGAGATACAAGAGGTTTTATATTCTGCTTTCTTTGCAGAAAACAGCTAATAGAATTCAAATTAAGTATTCTTGCTTGGTTGCAAATATTTCCTTGCAGGTAATGATGGAGGTGAGGAAACATTGAGCCCAGCCAAGGGCAGGGAGAGGAGAGGGGAGGGATCTGTACGCCTGTGTAGATATAGTTCCTGTTTCCCACAGCTTGGTTCAACTCTGCCATCAAAGATAAAGAAATGGATTGGTTTTCTTCTTTGGATGGTCTATTTAACTGACAGCCCTCTCAGTCATCTGTTCAATCCCACTGCCTTGGCCTTAGACTGGGAAACTGTAGTTCACAACAGCTGGGTGTTTCCAACTCTTACTTGATTCTGTCTTGCTCCCAGCTTCCATTTATGCTTACCTAGTCATGGAAATGGAGAAGGAAGAAGGAGAAGAATCAGATCTCCAATTTAGATTTCACTGATTTGGAATTAAGAGTTGGTTTAAATCAGATTTTACCTTATTTTCTCCTAACTGGAAGAAAAACACAGGGTGTGCGGGAGTTATAGTGTGACCTAAATTGTAATCAAGGGTATGTGACACCTGAGACTAGGTGTATTTTAGAAATACAATTTTTGTACCAACAATTGTTTATGTATTTTTACTAGGCTAGAAACTAAAACATTTACTACGTCTTTCAAAGCAGTCTGACTTTTTTTTTAAATTGTAGAATGCAGATGGGCTTTCAAGGCAATTAATGTGAGTTAGGTTATATTGAACCTGCAGTTAGAGATGTATGATGACTTCAATTAGTAGCCATGATGTGCCAAGTCATTACTCATTTTAAAATTGGTGATGAGGGCAACATGTTATGACATTGGTCTTAGATGAATGTTACCTAAACCTGGATTTTTTTTTTTTCAAATGGTTAACTGAACTGTGAAATCACCATCAATTCACATTCTTTGATTATAGTTCAATCATTTGAGAAAGGTTTGAGAGACTTTTTAAAAGCTCATGTGCATGTACTATCTTTAATACTGAATCACTTCACACAGAGAGCATAACTTGACGTTAAAAGACCATTTCATAGTAATCGTAATACCATGGCATTAAAAAGAATCAGTTTACCGAAAAGAACTTAGAATCCTTTAAAGAATTAAAAAAAAAAAAAAAAGTCAAAGGGCAGCTGGGGACTGAGGAGCAATTTGGGGTCATGTTGATCCTCTTCAGGGCTGGCAGAGCCTCTGGGCAGCAGAGTTCACACAGCTGGATCAAGGTTGCACCCTGTAGTTTCTCTTTCCACTTGGACAGAAATGGAGGTGTTGGGCCTGTAATCTGGTCCTTGCCCATAGCCAAGTTAGGGTTATGCAGTATTTCTGTTTTGAACGCACTTGTCCTTATTTTCCCTTTTCTCTGCTTGCCCACTAGAAGGGAAAAAAATAATCAGAGGTACTGCTTGGGTGGAGCCACTCTTAGATCTCAATGCCCCAGGGTTTTCTAGGTTAACAAATGAGAGCTTTCCAGCCTGCTAAGGAGGGGTGGACTGCAGCTGCTTTCTCCTGCCTTCTCAGGTTCCCTTCCTCCCTCTTCACTCCAGAGGAGAAAGAAGCCCAAGTGCTGATCTCATAGGATGCTGGTTGGGGAACATGGGGACTGTTGACAGCAGCCATGTCTTTGTGGGGAAGAGTTACAGCATATTCTTGGAAGGGATGAAAAATACCCGCCTTTCTATTTACTACTTTTGTCATATTGCACAGGAAGGGATGAAAAATATCCACCTTTCTATTTACTACTTTTGTCACATTGCCGCTGTATGCCTCAAACCGGGACGTGCTGAGGTGGGAGGATGGTGTGCATTAAGATTCCTTGAGGATGGATAGGGAGGAGGTTGAAGCCTCTTGGGCGCCATCAGAACAGGAGTCAACATACAAGGAAGCAGACAGGCCCTTTGGCGTGTGTCCCGATGCTCCCAGGGAAATGGTAAAGAAGCCTGGTCAGTTGTGTGGGAGTTTAGGAAGATAGGGAGCCAGCTTGATTCTCCTTGGAGGAATAAGACTTCTCATGCTGCCTCATGCTGCCTCCTCCTGCCTCTCTCTGCTGGGGGTGTGGAAGAAGCAGTGGGGGAAGTGGGAGGCTTTCTGCTGGAGTTTATTGAAAAAACAGCTGCCCTGCTCCATTTCCCTCCCTCCCTTTCCCCCACCCCACCCCCATCCTTCTTTCTGTGGCAGGATGTAACTATGCTGTAAACTTTGGCAGGGGTGAAGCATGTAAATACTTTTGAAACAGGAACGTTTCTTTCTTTCTTTCTTTCTTTCTTTCTTTCTTTCTTTCTTTCTTTCTTTCTTTCTTTCTTTTCTTTCTTTCTTTCTTTCTTTCTTTCTTCTTAGAGCTGTTAGGTTAAAGCTGGGGGAAAAAGGATAAATAAAATGTGATATAGTCATTCTAGAAATGATGTGTATGCATCCAGAAATGGGTCAGAGTTTAGTCGTTTGAATCTAAAAGAGCCAAACTAAGATTAGGTAACAGCCAGTATTCCAAGCTGGCCTGTGCATGCCAAGACTTGAAAGTCTGTTTGCAGCTCTTCCTTTATTATCCTAACCTCTTGAATAGAATATACCATTTGAAACGACAGCAAATGCTTCTCCGTGGATAAGTTTATGACCTAGTTTTTGACCAAGAGCACTTATGGGATTGAATGGTGCAGGGAAGAGCAAAGGAGCTTGGACACCATTGGCCAGAAGTTCTGTGCAGATCAGGAACTTGGGGCTAATTAGAACCCGAGACATTAAGCAGCAGCTGTTTTATGGTGTGACTTTTGCACAGAGGATTTCAAGAGGCTAATTCTCCTTGGAAGTCTGTTTTGCAAAGTGGTTCTTTCCTGGCTGTTGCTTCATTCATCTTCGGAGGCCTATTTTCACTGAGTGTGAGCATTTTGTGCCAAACCTAGCAATGACCTTATGGCGCCTGGAGCTGCCACATAGCCTGACCCAGGGGACTCTGGCGGGTGTGCGCAGGCAGAGCTGAATGAGTTCTGCTGGCTCTGGGGTTGGTCCCACACCTCAGAGCTGGATTTGAAGAGCAGAAAGGAAAGGGCGGGGGCAGGGATGTCACAGAAAATATTTCTTCTGCCTTTCCCTCTCATACACGGCCTGCGTGGCCCTCTCCTTGTGTAGAACTCTTGGACCCACTCTCACCCTTCCCCTTTGCACTCTTTTAAATCTGAACTCATTTTCTTGTTCCATCGAACATGTGAGAATAGTTTTTTCAAGGAAAATCTTGAGAAATGAATTAAAATGTATCTAAAGTTCACTGATGGTATACAGGCCCTGGGGTATGATTAACAAATTGTTTTCCTCTCTCCTCCCTCCCGTTCTCCTCCCCTCCAATTGTTTTTCTTTCTCTTCTCTCATTTCAGTTGCTTTTACAGTGGACCTACTAAACAAAACATACTTAAGACACGTTTTAGAAAGCGAAATCACTCTCTAAAGAGGGCATGATGCAGAGTCTGGGATCCATGAGAAATTGCAGAGTTAAAAGGGCTAAAACTAACATCAATTATTACTTAAGAATTGATTACCATTGACAAAATTGATTAAATGATCAAGATTACAGAATGTGCTAAATTTTAATATTACACAGTTCTTCTTTAGGAATGCACATCTTATATACCTCAAAAGATATGCATACTCGTTTCTATCTTTTATCATTCATAGGCACGTGAACTCTCTATAAAAAAAGATCTTAAAGGGGAAAAATAGGATAATATTCCTATTATATACCAATAGAGAAATAGTTACATAAATGAAAGTATAAGAGAATATGTTAAGCATTAAGACTGTTAAGGCATTTTAAATTTACATTCATTTAATTAATTTACACTGGAAAATGTAAAAGGAAAATATGATTGCATATACAGTATTATCAATGTAAAAAATAAACTTTCAAATATTTAGAAGGAACTATACTAGAACATTAACAGTGGTTGAATTGGGATTATAAACATTTAAAATTATTTCTTCACATTCTCTCCACTGAAGTCTCCATAATGAGTAAGCAAGTCTTTTACAATGAGAACATCCAACTTTTGCTGACATACTTCAATGAATAATATGAGAATGGCTCTCTTTGTGTCTACATTATTTTTTTCAGTAGAGTTCAGATGAGTGCATGAATGTCAAAATTTGAAAAAAATTACTACTTTTTAAGTCTATGCATATCTGTAGGGCTTTCACACTTATGCGTAGCTCACCATTCTGGGACAATCCTGGGGCAGGTGATTTATCCCCAGGTATTGAGGAAGAGAATAAAACATTTGTCTTCCATGATAGGCTGCCATCTTTCTCCTCAATACTTCATGTGATTCTTTTTCTTTGACTCGAAGGCTATTTCCTTCTTCTAGTTCACATTATGTTTCTGGTTTTTCTTCTGGGATTTTACTCTTTCTCCTTTTTGTTGTTGATGTCCGTTCTCTTTCCACCACTATGGAGATGATCCTGAATCTATTTACTGAGGATGACTCATAACTGGGGAGCAACAAGTCACCATTCAAGTTAATAGTGCTTCTTAGGGACCCCATTTGTGGCAATAAAATTTGCAACTAGGCATGAGCAATTTCAATTTGCAACACAGTGTCTTAATTGTTTAGAGATGTCTATAAAAATACAGTGTGGCAAGTTAAAATTGCTTATTAACAGCAGAGATTTCTTCTTACCAAAAAAAAGGTGCTCTCTAGAAGGTGCTTTTATCTTAAGTAGTGACATGCGGTTGTTGGCTCAAGCATCTGCAGTCTGTACCTGACGTGGTGCAGAGGTACTTGTTTCTCAGACTGCTGGCTTTTCATGTCTGGTTTGAGAGGTCCTTTGAACCAGAAGAAACATCACCCAGGTCGGTGAACTGAATAAAGCCTTTCATTATTGATGTATTTTAGCTCTGGACTCAACCTACCTGAAACAATACATACCAACTTTATATACCACCAAAAGAAAAGAAAATGAAAACTATTTAAGTTAATTCTTCCTATGCTCTCCCCGCCCTTTTTAAATCTCAGAAGCATACATAATGGAAATTAGATTCGGAAGAAAATCTCTCCCCCATGACTCCCAATTTCCAAAGGTTAAGGAGGAAAAAGTCTCCTGGTATTATACATTCACTAATGATCCTGTGTGGTAGTACAGTGTGTCTGATGTATTACTATTTCTTACCTGTGTCTGTACATCTTACCTTCTTCCTCATCTTTCTTGGTGTCACCCTCCAACCTTCTCAGTCCCAACATCTCAAGGGTCATTAGCTCTCTGAGATTATTGCCTAGTTGTAATGCCTTTCAATTTGAGTAATGCTTTATAAAGTTATATTTCTGTAACAGAAGCTATCACAAGCTAAGATTGGACATATCAGTTATAGCCAAAGTATTTTTTCTTAGTGGGTTGTTGGTGACCGTATTAGGCTGAGTAAAGGCATTCTGGGTAGAATCTACAGTACTTTATACCTAGAAGGGGATTTAAGAAACATCGAATTGTTAACCACATGAATTGCATAGGTAACAATCCTCTGAAGCCTGACAAAAGTAGCTGATTTGGGGAACGGGTTTTGGAGTCCCTCTGCCTCATTCTTTGGATTGGTAGTGGCATATAAACATGATGCAGTATATAATTATGTACCTCTTAACATCAGGGATACATTCTCACAAATAGGTTGAACATCATAGAGTGCACTTACACAAACCTGGATAGTATAGCCTACTATACACCTAGGCTATGTGTTATACCACCGTCGTATATGCAGTCCATCATTGTCCATCTGGTTATGCAGCAAATGAATGTGTATTTTTTTGGAAAGGAGTGCATGATACTTTGTGAAATGAAAATGTAAAGCGAGCAGGGAATCTTAGAAAATCAGTAATGAGAACACTGTGACTTCTCATTCACAGAAAGTAGTTTCCCAGAGGAGGTAGAAAAGGACATAAACTGAAATCAAACTTCCTGAGTCACTTACCTTTCTGTATCTCATAGGGTTGTTGTAAGTTCTCTACTATGAAGGCTATGCAGGTAACCCGTGTCGGAGTGAACTTGTGTCTCTCCAAGCCAGCCTGTGTAGCCTAAGGCCACAGGTACTAGTCCTTATTCATGTTTTAGTCTTGCCACCACTGGTCTTGGTCCGGTCACTTTAACCTCTCTGACTTAATGACTTCCCATGTGGAATGAGATGATGGTGTTGTGTGATCCTTTCCCTTAAACATCCTTCACCCAAGCTCTAGGTCCAAGAGTCTGGCTCTTTGGAGGGTAAGGGGTTCCCTGTGACAAATACTCTATCTGGAGGTGAGACAGTGCCGTTTCTCCAAGCCCAAGTCCCTCTTTCTATACTGTCAGTGCTGTTGAAGGAGTGAGGGTGCTGGGAATGGTCACATGGGTCTCTTCACTGTGTTGGGTGTTAGGTGCTTGGCCTTAACTATCACCATTGACAGTGTTGACAGTGGTGGACAGTAAATGAACTTCCTTGGTTCCAAACTACCCTGTTCCTTCTTACACCCTACCCATGTGATTGCAAAAAGTAGAGGATACTTGGAGGACAAATAATCTCTTGTAACATTAAAAGAACAAAAGCACTTCAGGTGGCTATTTGTGCTTGTTTTACAAAGGATAACCCAGTCCCCGTCTCAGATTATTGTTTCTAGTCGCCTGTGGGATCCCCAAAGCTTCTCTTTCCTTCAGACTCCCCTATGTCAGGCTTATTGTTGGCGGGGTGGGGATGGATCTGTTTACTGGGGTAGGGCAGAGAACAAAGCTCAGTCTGTCCCCACTTTCTGAAGCTGATAGCCCATGACCATGCACTTGATTTTTGTTGAGCTATATTTAGTTTGTAGGGAAAGTTCGGTTCATAAGCATGCAGAAAAGATGAATTTACTTGGTGTCTATCAAAGTTTGTCTTGATCACTCCATTCACACCATTCTCATGTAGTATCTTAAATTGCCAGTGACAGGATAAAGAACGTAAGAGGGAGAGGATTTCCTCAGTCTCCTAAATTCTAGCCACTTCTTTCAGACTAGATTTTCTAACTTAAAGAATGAAAACCTCTACTGAATTTTTTGGGGAAGGAATTGCAATGACATAGTTGATGTTTAGAATCTTGTTTGAATCAACTCTGTAGCTGATGGTTGGTTTCCTTAGAAAAGGAAGATCTTAAATTTTTCTCATATTCTTTCTCTCCAGTACCTAAGAATAGTGACTTGTGCATACTTAGGGCTCAATAAATCTGTGTCATATGAATTAATGAATAAATATGAATAAATGAACACCTTTCCGAAATCTCGTCTCATCCTCAATTTTGCACCCTTTGTTATCACCACAGTTCTCGAAATCTGCTAAAGCCAAATGAATCCATTTGCTATTTTTTGCACATAACATGTTTTCACTGTCACTTCACACAAATTGTTCCCTCTGCCCAGGTTGCCCTCCTTACCTGGTCTAGTAATTTATATAGTCACTATTACTGACAAAGTCTATCTCAAAACCAAACCTAATAAGCCTTCACTGAGTGGCCCATCCATCTAGGTCATCTTCGCTACTTATGTCCATCACTGACAGACACTGGACTGACTGACTCTGTTTGGAACACTCAGAAGCCCAGGCTTCTCCTTAGGTAATGAGTGTCCTTTTAAATGGAAGAATGGGGAGTGTGGACCTTCAGTGTGTATCACAAGGAACAGCTCATCCTCTCTTCACAGAATACCCTTAGTGGACAGATTAAGTGTATTGCTGCCATGTTGGTGGCAGTCCTGACTCCCTGCTGGCATTTATGGGCTCACCCGTTCCTGAGATGAGCTTATTTCAAGATGACTCTTTTATATCCCCTCTCCCTTCTCTGACACCAGTCATTAAGAGATTAGATTTCTTGAAATATCAGCATTTGTTGGCCTCCTGGCTGCTTGAAGCTCTGTAGCCTAAGAAGGAAGGGATTTCTGAATAGATTTTCAGCAGTGAAGAAATGCTGAGTTTTAAAAATAAACATTCATAGTGCCAGTGCATTCTTACCTACTGTGAATAGGCATATACCTTTCAAAAATGTAATCACAGTCAAGGGCATTTAGAGGTATCTGTAGAGAGGGAGGAAATGTGTGTGTGTGGGAGTAGGGGAGACTGACTTTGTCTCGTTCTACCTGGTAACCATCACACAATATTACTCGAATATACCAATTCTTACTATATAGAAACCTCTTATTTGGAAGGCATTGTTCACTTGACTTTAAGACATACACATTTTTTTTTTTTTATCAGTCTTTTTAGGGCAAGAGATTGTTGCAGGATTCTTAATGAATGAAGCTGTTTTCTGTCCTGCTGTTCAGCAGCAGAGAGGGCGAGATTTTATGAAATAGGGTTTGTGGTACTGAAGTGCCTACTCATATCAGGGGAATGAATGAGATGAGGCTGAGGACTCAAGCCTGTAGTAACATTTAGAATCAAATTTTGTGAAAACGACTGTATTCTAAAAAAGGTAAGGATGTGACCACTGACATCACTTCGGTGAGCTCTAGGTGGTTAGGACCTGAAAATGGCAGGTCCAGTTTTGTATGGTAAATAAAATAACGTCCTGCCTTTATGGTTATTTTAATGCTATATATATAATAATTATTATATATATATATATATATATATATATCTATATATATATATGCGCTCTCTATATATGCGCTCTCTCTCTCATACACACACACACACACACACACACACACACACACACACATATATATAATCTTTGTAGGAACCCCTTTGATGGACAGGAAAAAGGGGGGAGAGTTGTGTATCTGATGGCCATCTCCAAATACATATACCTGATTAGTGAGTTGGGTACTCTTTCTGTGTACCTGGGTAGTACTGTTAAAGAGGATTTTTCACTCAAATGGCTAACCTTATAATCAGCTATTCTGCTTCTGTAGATATGCTTGCTGCAGAGGCAGGAGGGCAGCATGACCTGGAGAGTAACTAAAGACTCATCTTCCCCTTGCTCTAAAAACATGTAACTGCCTGCGACCCATAGCAACTCCTATGCTCTGTAACTGCCTGAGGACACATTAATCGGTCCATGCCAATTTTAGCTGCTCGGACAAGCCCTATGAAAGCAAGGTTACATCTGAGCTCAGGGCCCAGATCTTTCGAGCACTAGCTCTTCTTGGATTGCCGGCATAATAAACTTCATTCTGCAACTCACCTGGGACCGCAGGTGGAATAAACCTTAGTTCTCCAACTCTGAGTGGTGCTGGGTTTCTCACCAGTCTGATGTTTGCAACATTTCTGCAACACTGTATTAACTCTACTGATTCGGGTAGTTGTGATAACAAGAGACAGAGTAAAACTTTCTATTCGACTGCATTGCAACCTACTGGGTCTTGAATTTTGGGCTAGCTGTGGAACCCCAGTAAAATTGGTGGTAAAGCTTAATAAAAGATGAAAGTACAGTTCCTCACAGTTTGTGCAGGAAGATAGATGCCACTTGGCTTTTGAATAGAATTACACATGCCTGGATCCCATGTGCTAACGAGAGAATCAGTGCACATGGGATCTGGGCATATGCAACTGATGTTTAGCTTATTCATAAGTTCAAAAGCCTCTGCTCATCTTCTGGGTCCTGCTAATTGACACATGTGTTCACAGCAAACCATTTCTCCTTCCTACCTCTCTTCCTTGACCCTCACTTGGAAACTCTTCTAGGTGCAACTTCTAATTTTTATTTCCTTGGACTTGTGTCTTCAATTTACTGCTTATCTTTATTTCTTTCCCTAGAGGCAAAACTAAAATCTTGCACATTTTAATATTTTTAACAAATAGTGTAAAACAAGGCAAAATTTATGGCCGAAATATTTTAAGGATTGAGTATGTTTCTACCATTCCTTGCTTCATTTCATGGAATAGTTAAGAATGTTTTCATATTTTTGGTGATAAACCACATGGCCACAAATTGACAATGAATTATATGCTGCCAATCGAGAGCAGTTTAAGCTAAAACAGAACTAGTGATGGAGCCTGGACCATGAGCAAAGTTTTTGACTAAAATGGATAGTACATACTAGACATTTCTCATGTTATCTTCTCTGAATCATTGGTAGGGTCGAGAAATAATTTTTATCAGCGTCTTGTCTGGTCAATTAAGCAGATGTCACTGTATTGTATGTCTGTTAAGTGAAAAGGGTTCGGTCCTATTGGGTATAATTGTAATTAAGAATAGCCCATCCTTCTTGTAATTTTACCAAAATAAATAAGTAACCTAAATAGAAGAAAATCATGGTGAAGCAAAGCAAAACCTGTAACCGTTACTATAGGCCAAATGATATTACATCTATATCAGTGCGTGGATTCCATAGGACTTTTTCCCCTTGTGGGATCCGACACTTATTTGAAGTAACTTTGGCAGAATAATATTAGCTTCTTAGACCTATAAAGGATATTTTGAGCTGGAATATGAAAAGCACAAGTAATTATTAATATAAAAGCAACCGAAAGTGCCTGAGGTCAGTCGTTGCTACATCTTTATTGCATGTAAACAAAGTATTAGCCAAAATTACTTTCGGAGGGCCCTAATTACATCTGTTTTGATTTAATTTCGTCTGATTTAATGATACTTTTTATATGAATTTGCTTTATGGTTACTCCGTTGATTGTAATTTCCTTTCTCTGAGAAGACTGTATCTGAGATGGGATAGTTATAAACTTTTTTTTTTAACCATTTGGTTTGATGACCTGTATATATCAAATGGATGGTGTCTTGCATAGAATCTATGGTTGAAAGAATGTAAAACTAACTGATCTAAAGTCAGTAATTTAAATGATTAACTTGTTTAGGGGTTTTAATGTAAAATTCACCTACAATGAAGTGCACAAATCTTGCAGGTACATTTGTTTTAACAAATGTGTATACTTGTGTAACTTAGACTCCTATGAAGATATAGAACACTACTAAAGCTCCACCTAAGTCTTGCTTGCTCCTTCCCTGTCACTCTCCACCTCACTGTTTCAACAGGCAGCCACAGTTCTGGCTTTTTTTCCCATCGGCCGATCCTACAGCTTCATGCAAACAAAGTCTCGCAGTATGCACTCTTTTAACACTTCTTCCACTCATAAGCTTGATTTTCATAGTTTTCACAGTATTTGTATAACGTAAATTAGTTATGATAAGCAATTGCATAGGAATAAAGCAAACAAAAAGAGTGGTCGTGTTTCAAAGAAAAAAGCAGGTGAAACATACGTTATAATTTTGAGATGGCTAGCTAACAAATATTTACTGATCTGTTTTCTTAAGTGAAATTTTAATTGAGAGAATTGTCGATTCACATGCAGTTGTAAGAAATAATACAGCCTTTACCCAGTTTTCCCCAATGGAAACATTTTACAAAAATACGGTATAGTACAATAACCAGGATATTGGACATTGATGTGATCTACCAATCTTAGATTTCCAGTGTTACTTGTATTGTCTGTGTTTTGTGATAAACTATGCAGTTTATCACACGTGTGGGTCTGTATGTGCACCACCGCAGTAAAGATACTCAGCATTTCCAACACAAGGATCTCTCTTCCTTTCATGGCTATACTCACTTCCCTTTACCATCCCTTCCAATCCCTAGACCCTGGAAACCACTAATTGGTTCTCCATTTATTTTTTTAAAAACCTTAAGCATCACTCTGCCTGACTTCAAATGATACTACATAATAACAGTAATCAAACGACCTGGTATTGGCAGTAAAACAGACACAGGGATCAGTGGAACAGAAGAGAGTCCAGAAGTAAACCCATATTTATATGGGCAAATAATTTTTGACAAAAAAAGCCAAAAACGTACAGTGGAGAAAGGAAAGGCTCTTCAATCGATGGTGCTGGGAAAACTGGAAAGCCACCTGCAAAAGAATGAAGCTAGCTTGCTATCACCACACACCAAAATTAACTCAAATGGATTAAGGACCTGAATATAAGACCTGAAACAATAAATGCATAGAAGAAAACATAGGAACTAAACTCAAGGACCTGGACTTAAAAGGATTTTATGAATTGACCTCAAAGGTAAGGAAGTAAAAGCAAAAATAAATGAATGGACTACATCAAACTAAAAAGCTTCTGCTCAGCAAAAGAAACTGTCGACAAAGAGACAACCATCTGAATGGGAAAATATATTTGCAAGCAACACCTCCGATAAGGGCCTAATATCCAAAATATACAAAGAACTCATACAACTCAGTAACACAAAAAAAACAAACGATCCAATCAAAAAATGGGCAGAGGACCTAAAAAGACACTTCTCCCTAGAGGACATACAAATGGCCAACAAATATATGAAAAGATGCTCAACATCACTAGCTATTAGGGAAATGCAAATCAAAACCACAATGAATATCCACCTCACACCTATTAGAATAGCTATAATCAACAGGACAAGTAATAACAAATGTTGGAGAGGATGTGGAGAAAAAGAACCCTCATACACTGCTGGGGGACTACAAATTGGTACAGCCACTATGGAAAACAGTATGGAGGTTCCTCAAAAAATTAAGAATTGATCTGCCTTATGATCTGGCAATCCCCTTACTGGGTATTTACCCCAAAGACTTGAAAACCCATATTCAAAAGATATTTGCACACCAATGTTCATAGCTCATTATTCACAGTGGCCAGGACATGGAAGTAACTGAAGTGTCCTACATAGATGATTGGCTAAAGAAGCTGTGGTATGTATATACAATGGAATATTACTCAGCCATAAGAATAGATGAAATACTTCCATTTGTGACAACATGGATGGAACTCGAGATAATCATGCTAAGCGAAATAAGCCAGACAGAAAAAGTTGAAAACCACGTGATATACTTATATGTGGGATATAAACCTAAAAGCAACAAATGAGCAGAACAAACAGAGACTCATGGACATGGACTATAGACTAGTGGTTACTATGGGGTGGGGGAGCAGCGGGGAGGTAGATGGAGTAAAGGGGGTCAAATGTAGAGGGATAGTGGGAGGGTGAAGTGGGTAAAATGGATCAAATATATGGTAGCTGAAGGAAACTGGACTTCGGGTGGTAAACAATAAAATATACAGATGTCAAATGATAATGTGCAGCTGAAAATTATATCATTGTATGAACCAGTGTTACTCCCATAAACTCAATTAAAATAAAATAAAAGCTCTATATGAATTACAGTCATATAGTTTATAACCTTATTGATTGGCCTTTCCAATTCTAATTTCTAGGAGGTTCACCCAAGTTGTTGAATGTAACAGTAATATTATTATGGAATAGTATTCCATGGTATATGTACCATGGGTTATGTACCCATTCATCTATTAAAGGATATCGGTTTCCAGAATTTGGCTATTTTGAATGAAGCAGCTTTGAATATTTGTGTACAGATTTTTGTGTGAACATAAGTTTTCATTTCTCTGGGATAAATACCTAAGAATGAAATTACTGAGTCATATGGTAATTGCAAGTTTAGTCTTAATAGAAGCTGCCAAACCATTTTCCGCAGTAGCCATAGTATTTCATGCTACCAGCAATGCACGAGTGATCTAGTTTCTCTCTATCCTCACCAGAATTTGGTGTTGGCATTTTTTATTTTTGCTGTTCTCATAGGTGTGAAGTGATATATTATAGATTTAATTTTTACTTCTCTGATAGCTAAAGATATTGAATATATTTTCAGGTGCTTATTTGTCATTCACATATTCTCTTTGATGAAATGTCTATTCATACTTTTCCCCCATTTTTTAATTGATTAAAAAATCTATACTTAAGCAGATGAAAACACAACCCAGTTATCTTTCAAGAATATTTAAGAATATCCCAAGAAATATCTCATTTGGCTTGAGAGGTGCTATCAGCAGCTAGATAAGTAGATACGTTGAATCATCTGATGGATGTAAATGGATATTTTGCAGCAAATGGGTGAAAAGATTGTCAACTCTGGCTCCCACAATCCTATCAGTAGCTTGGGTTTCTGTGCTTTCCCCCGGCTCTGCCCCAGACCTTATATTCTCTTTTTCCCTTTTATTGTGTGTGTGTGTGTGTGTGTGTGTAAGACGATGTGACAGAGTCATCTTGATGCAAGGATAAGAAAGAAGCAGTCTAGAAAGTGCAGAGAAGCTTTCCAGTGTACTTGGTAATGAATTTACTGGACAGTGACATATAAGGGTCATCAGAACATTTTCCTAGATGATGCATTTCCGACCAAGTAATAAAGTAGAGTAGACCGCTTACAGGCAAAAGGACCTGGATTTGTGACCTTGTTCTGTCCTTACTAATTTAGTGACATTGGTCAGATTACGTAACCTCTCTGAGCCTCCACTTAATTTTTTGTATAAATGGGTAGTAATTCCCATACTGCTTTCACAATGAGTATCAAATAGGATAATGTAATGTATTTGTAAGTGATAAATTATAAATATAAGCTGCAATTATGTTCACAATATTATACTGCTCCTCCCTATGACTGAAGCAAACAGAAATAACCTGGAAGAGAAAATCATTTTCAGGAATGGGTCAAATGATCACTCTAACTTTCCTAAGTGACAGGATACCCTAGGCATTACTGTTTTCTTAGGTATGATCTTAATTTTGTTTGGTAGTAAAAAAAAAAATGCTGAAAGAATCAATCAGCCAGCAATAATTGTGCTTCAGTTAGGCCATGATATGGCTACTGAGCACAGCTGCTAAGAGAGTGAAAATGGAGTAACTTTAGAAGTAACCATTTAAGTTCTAGTTTTAAAGATGGGTTAGTAATCAACTTGCCAGTCAAAGCCTTACCTGGGATCATATTTCATCCCATTCTTGTCTTTAATCATCACCTTGATTAGCCTTGTGGTAAAGAAGCCATACAGACCCAGGTTTGTAAAAGGAGCATTATTAACTGTGTGTAACTTGGATGAAAGATAAAATTCCTCTCTATCCGTAATATAGATGCAAATAAAATTGTTAATTAGTATTGTATATAGTGGCAAATTATCCAGACATCTGCCTTTAAATAAATGGAAAGTTCACAGAAAAGATCAATTGAGAGTTGCAAAATTATACCAAAATGAAATGATAACAACCAGTTTAGGAATTAATAAAACCAAGAGCCAGTATTGAATGCATGTAGATTCTACACCCGGATTTTAACTTGGGCACTTTTACTTTTGTCTTTAGGATAATTAATAAGGTTCTCAAGGCTGTCTGTGTGAGAGGGTCAGAGATTAACATATGCAAAATGCTTTGGACTTGTAATGTGCTGTGTGAACTTCGTCAGTTGTGGAAGCTGTGGCGGAGGAGGTGGTAGTAATAGAGGGTGTGAGGAGTGTGTTCGTCAAGCTTGAAAACCTGTCAAAGACTATTTCCAGTTATTGGGTAATGTTGGGGAAAAAATTAAACTTCATTGTAGACTCCATGCACATCACTACCCTACTCTTAGAATACCCAGTCCTGAATTAAATCACTGTTTACATTTTAGAATTTGATTGTAGATGATGTTTGAAAATTGTCCCTTAAATCTGGAGAACGAGGGCAATGACTTAAGAGAACACAACAGGGAGAATCTTAATTTAATGGGAACCCAGCCCACGATTAGATTTGGTGACAGGAAGGGGTCAAATGGATTATGGAACAATGAGGAATGAATTGAGTCATTATGCTTTTAGTTACAGCATAGTTTTACAATTGATTCTAGGGGGGTATGTTGTTTAATTCATTACAGCATTTAAGGACCAATTTCAGATTAAAAGCATGAATGATTGAAGCTCTAACCAAACTTCTAATCCTACCTACTAGAAAGCCATGACTTTTCAATATCTTTTAATCTGAAATAGATTATGGTTATTCTGTAGTATCAGACTCTTCAAATATTTCTTTTCAAATATAAGGACATATTTTACTTTGCAAATTTCTAAGGCAGTTGCTTCCTGTCTTTTAATATTGGTATCTTTAAGAATGCTTTAAATGAGAATCACATTTGGAATTTGTACTTCTCTCTTATTAAGAATAAAAAATTAAATTTGGTCATAAATGCAATGATATAATCTCTGTAAAATCACATTTGTTAATACATCCATCTGATGGTATGAGCAGTTACTATATTCAGTTCTTGCCCTGAGAAAGAACTCTAAAGGAGTATGTGTAACAATGGTTTTCCATGGATTCATCACTTACCCTTTGGTGACTGACTTCCTGTAGCTCATATAGGGACATCAGACTTGTGGATCAGCTCACATGAGAAGGGCTAGGCGAAGGGCATGCTCTTTCCTCTCTTGGCTTGGCTGCTTAGCAGTTTAGCCTCACACTTTTTTTCCTTCTCTACAATTCCTAGATGTTTGTTAATTACATGACTAGAAGCATCCTTTAGCTTTTCATACCGACTAATAATTGACTCTGGGGAGTGGAATTTATATTATCAATAATATTAATGTTGGATGTTGTCAGTAGTTGACTTAAGGCTTCAGAGAAGCTTTCTCTGTCTAACTTATTTAAAATAATGATATTGTTCTCCCAATACTTTGTCACTTTTTGTCTCCCTTACTCCATCTCGTTTTCCTTTATAGCACTTGGAAGTATCTGATGTTATAGTAAATTTCATTTGCTGACTAGCTTATTGCGTCTTTCTACTAGAACTAAGCAGTATATGGCAAGCTCTTTGTATCCATTGAGACTAGAACTGTGCCAGACAATACACAGTATTTGTTTAATCGATATAGTCCATGAAGACATGAAACAATCATGAGATAGCGTCTACTAACGTTTAAGTTATTTCAGGTTCGAAGCTTGGTCTCTTTAGAACGGTTTCTCTTTCTGGCTTCTAACCCTATCTTTTGTTGCACTGGAGGAGAACCTCCTAAAGAACATTATTTTGGGAGAAAGGAAACCAAATGAGTATTGGTGTCAGGTTATCAAGTAAATATTGGAACACATTTTAGCCTCTCACTGGGAATGTTTATTTTATTCAAATGTGTATTTGGTCTGACCTTGGAGTTAGAGTTACTTATGAAGTTGCATAAATGTTAAGAATGTTTATAATGTGGACTATAAGCTGAAACCACTTAAAATATAAATATTTAAGCCATATGTTAGAAAATAACCAGAGCACTGCAGCTATTTTGGATTGTGGAGGGAAATTGTCTGATTATTGACGAGAGCTGGAAATTTGGAGTCCTGGGTTCTATTTCCATTCCTGCTTTTGACAGCACTTCACAAAATTTGTCTGTTGAATAAATGTTTAATAGGACGATATTAATCCCTTTAAAGAGTCATACTTTCATACCAGTTTTACTGTGCTCCAGTTGCTCTGCCTTTATTGATGTTTTGTTAGTCTATTCTTCAGGTTTTTATTTTTTTTTGTTAATCCGTTAAGGCTCCCACTTAAGTGCATGTGTGTGTATTTGTGGGGAGTTTGATTCCATCTTATCGTACCTCATTAGTACATTTTTTTAGCCTCACTTTTAAGGTTCCCCTGAAAAAACAAACTGTGGTACTATAAAATACTTTATAAATGTATAATGGTAAAATGTAATGTGCCTAATAGCAAATGTAATTACAAAGAAAGAATGAAAATAAAGACAAACTGGACAAGATTTTGAATGGCGATGGGGAATGCGTTTCAAAATGAAAATAACCAAAGGTGAGAGCCCCTCACAAGCAAAGCTAGCAAAACGGGCTGAATCTCGATAAATCTTGAAAGAAGGCGAGCCAAGGAGGCATAAACCAGCTAGGCTTCTAACTATTATAAGTTGCCTCATTTACACCATAGTGTTATCAGAGTGTTTTATGTCCCTCTAATCATTTTCTGTCTGGTGTGTTGTTTGGTTAATTTTTACACTGAACAGGCTTATCTAATTGGCTTGCGCTGGCCGAATGTAGAATAACTATAAACAACAGCCAAACCACTTCAGAATTCCAAAGGCCTGACTCATATTCCTCTTACTTTTTCCTTCTCTACACTTATTCCCCTCTTGATGGGGGGATCTGTCGAGAGGAGCCAAGGGCCTGTACCGCTGGCATTCTTTCGTTGTGTGGCACTTGACAAAAGTGCTAATTCCTTGCTTAGCTTAGACTGCCGATTCAGAAACCTCTGGGGAAGAATTTTTAAGTCATTTTTAGCAAGTACCTTTCAAGTGATTTAAGTTTGAGAACCACTGATATATTCCTGGTTTAGTATTGTCCATTGTCTTAAGGAAGCAGTTGGTTTTTCTATCTTCTGGACTACATTATACTGTAAATGGAGGGGGAAATGAGATTTGATGAAAGACTTATTTTTCTCTTCTGGATCCACTTCTTAATTAAGTTTGTAGGAGGAACTGAGAACCCAAACACTCATTTTTCTTCACGGGGACATCCTATACCTACTAGACTTCTTCATATTGATGTATGTATATTCACAGGGAAAATGTCAGATACGAAGGAGAATTCTGTGAGCTCAGCAAGATCATGCACCACTTTGACGAGGATGCCATCCGGGTGGCCAGGCCAGATGCATTCGGTTTTCAAAGTGGGTCTGAAATTTCCATTCTGGGTCACACAGGACTTTTTCTGTGGATTGGTTTAGAATCTTCTCTCATAAAGCAGCACAGCATGGGTCTTGAGAGAGGATTCAGGGTAGAAATCCTGCTAGTAGTTCTAAAATGTGGTATTTGTTTTATGAAGAATCTCTATATAAGGGTCTTGGTTTCCTAATGTGTGAAGTACAGCCCGTCTAATGTCACAATACGCTCTGCCTGAGACTTTCAGCAGGGAACACACTTTTAAACATATAAGTCAGGAATTCTAGAGGTTTCGAACTAATATGGACAAAGGTTTTTTTTTTTGTTTTTTTTTTGTTTTTTTTTTTTTTTTTACACATTAGGCACCTGTGATGAAAGGAAAAAAATAAGTTTCCTCGGTTTATGTAAGTCAGAAATGTTGGTGTGCCCAGCCTCTGTTACATCATTCATAAGGAGAGTTTGTGTGGGAAGTCTAAGGCAGATTTCCTGCATGATGTGATGGAGAGAGTGATTAAGATACTGAACATTTTCTGCGTTCTGGCCCTTAAGCATCCCAATAGAGAAGCAGAAGCACAGTATGGAGAGTTAATTTATTTTACTGTAGGCAGATGGCTAGCTCATGAAAAGTTGTTGAAATGCTTTAATAAACTACGTTATATTAGGTTTTTATGTTGTTGTTTTTAAATAAATTAAAAGGCTTGAAGAGACAAAGTATGCTTTCTTTCCACTGTTGTGACAAGACATATGAACTTAAAACTATACGGCACATGAAGAGCATGGCTAAGCTGTTTGAAGAACTGTAAAGTGGCTACAGACTGGACTTGCACACTGGGCGTATGGAAGCTGGTGGCCACACTCATTTCTTATCTCATAATTCATCTGAGACAGGGATTTGGGGAAGTCACAATTTTAGGGCAAATTCACACTTTCTAGTGAATCAGTGCTGACTTAAATTCTTGCAGTTGCAAGAGTTCCATCTCAAAATTTAGATTCCCTCCCCATTCTGCAGGCTTGTGGGAAGGATTAAATTGGACAATATTTATAAAACTTTCATTCAGTTCCTGCGTACAATAAGTGCTTGGCACAGTAAAGTGCCCCCCACTCCACCCCATGAAAAAATAAGTGTACTAATGGAGGAAAAGGAATTTTTCCAGAGATGATAAAGCCCCGTTGCTGCCAGTGGCCTTCTAACATGTTTTCCTTCTACCAGTTTTTATTGGAGACAACCCTGGAGTGAACTTTTCCCTTTTAACGGTAACTGCAATTGTGTGGGAGAGCCAGATTTTCCTCCTCTGCTCTCTAGGAGTTCTTTAAACCACAGATGGTCCATTGAGCACATTAATCTGTGAATATTCTGGCCCCCAGAATTTAGAAATGGGAATAATGAGGCAGAAACCACAGTCACTAAGTGACAGAAGTTACGGCTGTTGTGCCCAGGACAGTGCAAGAATAAGCAGAATCAGGGTGCGATAGAATCTGTTTATTCCCAGTAAACCAAGAACCAAAAAGCCACCTATCACCTTAGACATTTGAACAGAGTAGGCTCATGGCTTGGTTTTGTTGTTCATCCCCTTACTCTGTAGGTTTTCAAAAAAAAAAAAAATATATATGGACTGGGTGGAAAAGCGTGTTATGCGGGTTCATGGAACCCCTCTTTTTTGAGGATCTGCTGGGTGCCAGGTGTTGGAGACCCCTGCCCAAGCCGGTGACAAAGCATGAATAGACAGTTGCTCATTGACAGGAACAGTGAAGGCCGGTAAATGCAGAGCACTCATTAGAAAAAAAAAATGCCTCAGCTTTAGATGTTTTGACTTTTGCTTTTATTGCTTGGACTTTCAGAGAGGCACAGCTTGACTTAAGATTAACTGAAGCAGCATCTTAATTGAACGAGTAACAGCTATTGGGACAACCAAATATAATTAACTTTGATGTTTTCAAATTCCTCCTTCCATTCTTCGGTTTGCCTGTGCTTTGATCCTTAATGATGTGTGCACAATGAATTACACTGGAAGAGAAATGTCTGTGTTCATATTAAATATTACCAGATCATTCTTTTCACTGAGAGCTGGACATTTTCAGCTCATGGTAAGATGGATTGGTAAGGAACAGTCTGTACTCCTCTAAGTATGTTTTCAGTTGAAATAGCAGCCAATAACATTACAAATTCAGGGTCAGAATAAACTCTCTACTGTGGCCTAGACAAATATTTGTGATGTTAGGAAGTGGAGTAGGGTATGGAGATAGACTCAGAAGATAATTAAGTGAAAAATTTACCTCAGTCTTGAAGCAAACTTACTTATCTGGGTATAACTTTGCCTGTGATAGTCCTGACTTGGTAAATAGTTGGAAATTCACTAAATGTTCATTTTCTTGCAACTTTTTAATTCCTCTCATTGTTGTAAATTTCTTTTCTAATAATGTAAAAATGTGATCTATTACTAAAAAATCAGAAGATATGTCTTGTGGCTCTCTGGTCACTTATTTGTATCTCTTTGGGCAAGTCCCTTAACTTACCTGGACCTCAGTTCTCTCATCTGTAAAATGGGCGTGCCTGCTTGATAGATTGCTGTGGGATCAAATGAGGTAAATGTATGTAGAAATGCTTTGGAAACTAACATTCTTTATAAATAAGATTTTATAATCATGTCTAGAAAAAGGCAGCCCAGACTAAGCAGACTAGCATGCATCCTGTTTTTTCAAGACATAATCTTTTTTATCTCATAAACATATACCTGCTAAGAAAAGTTTCCTCCCCTAGGTTTCTGCCTCTTTTGTTAGAGGCTCTATTTACCTGTCTAATCACTATTATTTTGAAACCCGTAGCCATTAGGTGAAAGACTCATTGTTTCATGGAGTACACCGACAAATTGTTTGAAAATTATTGCTAGTTCAGATAAGCCAGAGTCAGTTAGAAGGAAGCAAATAGTTGTGTTTTTTTTTCCCCATTTGTTTCTCACTTTTTTTTTCCTTTGCCTCCCAACTTTTTGGAACATACATGCTAAACATATGTACATCTGCCTAGATTTTTAGATCAAATTGTAGATACAGGAATTTGGATTAATCTTATTCAGAATATATTTTATATTTTCAAGATAGACGAACCGATTTATAAACATATGTTTAATCATTTTTTTGCATTTGAGGCTAAGAACTTGAAGAAATATCTATTTATTCTGACCTGTACCCATTAGATATATTAAAAATCAAGGTTATTTTGCCATTTTGTTCGCGTTTTTATATTTTTTTAATCATCCTCATTGGGTGTTAGTTTAGGAAGGTGATTTGAAGCAATTGCTTCTGTCAGGTTTGCTTGATTGCTTCATTTTCTACATGGCCATTCACTTTTCATGTAACAATTATTAACCCATCACAAATATGACACAAGCTTTGCAGTAAGTGTGTGCTAAGGATTCGATTAGCATGCTGGCATTTAGAAATGCTCATCTCCCTTGTTGCCTTAGATGTATTTTGTTGTTCTGTCCTGTGCGGCATCAAATTTACACTTGTCCTTTTCTCTTAGAGACAAGTTGTGGGAAGGAAAAGACAAGATCATAACATTAAGATTGAATGTGTTTCTCAATCTTCACATCCTTAACTGGTTTCTTTGATGCATCTGAGTTTGCTATAAAATGTTAGGGGAGGAAGGAAGGCAACCACTGATAATCAAAGGGGGAGAAAGATCAGGGTAAGACTCGGTGACATTTGAGGCTAAGTTTTGGAGCTGTTGCAAGAGTTATTGCTGCCTGTGACTGTTTGGCCTGGCTACATGTCAGAGCCATTAACTTCAGAATAACAGAGCCTTTAAGAGAATGTACTCTTTTAGAAAACTCCTCATTAATTTAATTTATGGAAGGGAGAAGAGTTAGGGAGCAAAGAGCTGGAATCATGGGGTTTCAACAGTGCCTGGAGTTTAGATTAGGGACACATTCTCTCTCTCTCTCTCTCTCTCTCTCTCTCCCCCCCCCCCCTCCCTCTCCCTCTCCCTCTCTCCCTTCCCTCTCTCCCCCTCTCCCCTCCTCTGTCTCTCTCTCTCTGTGTCTCTCTGTCTCTCTCTGCTCTGTTATGTGAAAAATTTAAAAAATCCTCAGCTCTGCCTTTGGTGGTCTCACAGGCCTGTCGTACTTGAAGTAGAGTTGCCTCCTCAGTGATGGCTTTTGGAGCTCAATCCCTGACATGGATCCCAGCTGGGAAATCAGCTCTAATTAAGCTTTGGCTTGTTTTGATTCCCTTCCAGCCTTGTGGTTGAAGAGCTTTGTGTATATAGTCTTTTGCTAACAACTTTTCCCACAGTCAGGAAAAGGTACCTCTGCAGTGTCGATCCTTATGCAAAAGGCTTTGGCCACCATCTCAGAGGAAGCAGCAGACTTGTGTACGTATGTGCACACCTCTCCCTTGGGTCCTCCATGTGGCCTTCACCACATTTGGGGAATAGAAGGAACAAAGCCATCGTTACTAATAGAATAATGGGAAAAGACAGTGGTGTCTGGGTCTGTGTAGCCACAAGAGCATGCCAGGATTGGCCATTCCTCTTTCTCTTAACTGTCTCTTGCCCTGCCCTCTCCTGCCAGGATAGAAAAAGGTAGGATAAGCCAGATGGAGACAGAGTTTAAAATATTAAGTCACTCAAGATTTTCGCTGAGCCACCCTACTATTTGTCATGTATATAGAGCCAAAGGAAAGGAGAATGTTATCATGCCATTCATTGTAAGGCGGTGATGATGGCATGGTGCTGTGTGTACAGTGCCATGATAGTGGAGGGAAAGCATATTGAGTGTGTCCTGGGGAAGCCAAGGGAAACCATATTGAGGAAGTGGTATTGTGGTTGAGAAGTAGTGTGAATATGTGTTTACAAGGTTTGAGAGTAAAAGCGAGATCTTCAGGTAGAAGGAATATGGGAAATAGTACAGGGAAACAAAGGGATATGTCCACAGTAGTTCATTTAAGTCATTCACTTGTTCATTTAATACATATTTACTAGGCACCATCTTTGTACCAAGTCCTATGTTAGGTACCAGGAGTGAGCTTGTCGAACAAGCAGCATATTTAATAGAGTTTTGGGTCGACTAGATGTGGGAGAAGGTCTCCCACATGTATGACTAGATTGATGGTGGTCCATTTACCGAGCAAGGAGGAGAACCAAACTTTGAGGATGAGCAGGTGTGGGCACCGTGTGGGTAGCAGATGATGAAACTATTTGGCTAAGCTCCTTTGACATGTCTAAGGGAGATGTCTAAAGGTGCTTGGCTTTATAGCTTTGGAATTCAGAGCACAGTTCTAGGTGGGAAATGTAAAAGCATATAGATGGTAATTGATAGTTTGCGTGAGATTGACTAGCAAAAGAGCACAGATTAAGAAAGGAAGATATCCTATAGGCCAGGGTTGCTGAACCACGACATTTCATGGCCAGGTAGTAAAGGGTTAAAGCTCATAAAGGATACTAAGAATAAGGAATGGAAGATGTGGTAAGAAAATCAGGAGTGTGTTAGTATAGAAGTCAAGGAAGTGGGGATTGAGGAGAGACCAGCTGCAGCCAGAAGATGAGGAAAGCCAAATGTCTACTGGATTGAGAGACACATGAAGGTCACTGTTGCTGTATAGAGTTGTTTCTGTGGAGTGTTTGGGTGGAAGCTAGATTGGAAGATGAGGCATTAATTCTGGGAGTGCTTTGGAAATTCATGTGATAATTGTTTTGGCCATACTTGGTTAGAGGACACTGCTGGCATTTCGTGAGAGAGCCAGCATCTTGTGATCTTGCAGTGCACACAGGTTAGTCCTGTGCATGAATTGTTCTGTGCGTAACAGGATCCTCACATGTCTCATCAGACCTTTATGTAAGGTTGAAAACAAAACCCCTTCCAAGTGTTTGAACCGGAACCTAACTTTGCTTCACATATTAGGCACAAAGTATTTGTGGTTAGATTTTAATATACACACTGATTTTCCAGAAATAAAACTAATTTGCAAAAGGAGGGAAGATTGTACATTGTATTATGTGGACCTTTACTAAATATTGTTCACAATTTAGGGAAATGATGCCATCAGCGGCCATACCTACTTGTGGAATCTGAATTATCAGTAAAAAGACTGCCAATCAGTGTTTGTAGCTGTTTATGGTGATTCTATTTATGGATGTGAGCGTATGTCCTAGGGACTTGCTTTTGGAAATTTATCATGCAGCAGGTAGGTTATACTACTTATGATTTTTATTTCAGGTAGAAAAGTGTGTTACATAGAGGGGGCTTAGGATTTTCAAGCCCATCAAACCCTGGCTAGAACTTGAACCCCTGTCGTATACACCATTGATAGGAGCTGTGTATCTTGTAGTCCGTTGTTCCTTAAAGCATGACATCAAACCTTCTAATCAGAATCACCTGGAGGGCGTATACAGTGCAGGTTCCTGGGTCCCACTCTGGAACTACTGAATTCCTGTGGAGGACTGAAACCTGTATTATAAGTGTCCCCTCCCTGTATAGACGTGATTCTTATCCCACTAACATTTGAGAACTCCTTCCTATAGACTCGGGTGATCATTTAAGAATTTAGAGAACCAGAGGGACAGAAGCAGGTTTTTAGGTTAAAAATATTATCCTGATGGGACTTTAAGGGGTGGTTGAAGGAGCGTGGAACTTATTGGCTGCAAACCATGAGGTTTCTTTGTTAACATTATAGATGAAAAATGTCGATCGAACAAAGTGGTGGTAGACATGGAAAAAATTGTTAAAAAGTAAAATGATACTATGTAGGGATTGCATAGGGGGCTAAAGAATAAAAGGGGGATGATGACGATTAGAGATGGTTTCTGGCTAGGTATATGGTGGGATCATTGATCAAGCTGAGGAATTCAGGAGGGTGGTTTTCTAGGCTGAGAGTGCTGGTTTGGGCATGCTAAGCCTTAGTTTCCTGTCGTACCTGTAAGTGGGATTTGAGAATATACAGATGTGATTCAGTTTGGGAGTGCAGTCTCCTAGAGATTAGAATGAGGGAATCATTCATACACAGGTGGTAGCCAAAGCTGATCGTTAGTAGAGATTGTCCCCCAGGGAGTGTATGGAACTTTCATTAAAGCATATATGTGGGCTTTTCTTGCTGTTTCTAAACAAATCTTATTGCTAAAATAGTCAAGACTTCTTTTAGGCATGGTGGTTTTGATTACTGAAGACAGAATGACTTGAAAAGTCAGATTCAGGGCATGTAGTCACATCTTTGCTGAATAAGCTTAATTGGGTGCAGTGTGGGGAAACCCACAAACCTGAGGCTCAGTACACCTCTTAGCTGCATAGTCCAGCCTTGGGACCAAGGATGTGCCTGAAAAAGACTAATGCCATGGTTTATGACATTGTAAGGAAAGTTGTACTAAAAATAGCTGCCAGTCTACAAAATCAGTCCAGTTTATAGAAATTGCATCCATGAGATCTAGTGATCATGAAGGACCCAAAACTAGTGTTTTTTTTTTTAACTTGGCCTTTGCATTTTCTTTCCTCTTAAATATATATATATACTCTAGCCTTTGAAATGATTGTAGTTTTGGTTGAGGTGTCTTCAGTAAGGAGATTCTAGTCCGTTATCTGAATATAGTCATTTCCCAGGGAATTTCTTTTCACTCATTCACATTTGACCTTACAGATAAGATGTAAAATTAAACAAATAGACCGATGTCTCTGTTTAGCCGTTGACTTCTGCATGTCAGAAATCTTAGCTTTCTGTTTGGTTCTCCTTTCTCCCTACCATTATGACAAATGGTGGTGTAAAACATTTCTTACCTGCATATTTCTCTCCCTCTGAGAGTACAGCAACAAAGCGAGAAGTATATGTAAAAATGTTTCTTAGTCAACACTAATTACCTTTAGTTAGGAAATCCAAGATCTCCACCAGCCTTAACTATGGCTTCCACTGCTGGTGAGTTTCATTTTATAGTTTCAAGTTACAAAGTCCTGGGCTCTGGAGACTGACTTCCTAGGGAAGAGTCAATGTGCTTAATAGCGTTTTGCAGGGCCAGCTGTGGCTAATGTGTCAGCAATTCCATCATCATCATCATCCCCAACATTCGAGGGTTTCTAATGAGACTGTTTAAGTTTCACCGCAAACTGGGTATGCAAGAGTAGAGCCTGAAGCAAACTTTCTCAGTGAAAAAAAAATGCAGTTTTTCTATAAAGCCACTTACAAGGAAGCAAAGCTAGTGATTATTGGTGTTATAGTATGCAAACTGCTTGGTTATTCAATACTGCAGGGACATTAGTCTGTAATACAAACCAATCACTACAGGAGTTGGGGGAAAAGACTTAGGAATATGATATTTAATTTTGAAGCGTGCCTGAACAATTGAAACCAAATTTTCTCAGTTTTAGGATAATTTTCAAGGCTTGTTTATGTTTCTTCTGGGGAAACAAAAATGGAGGCTCATGCTGATAAGCTCAGTAGAAATACACAAATGCTCAGGGCCTCTGTAAAGCCCTTATCCCCAGTCTGGGAGCAAGAGCATTGCCGAGAGTGGCCTGCAGCTCATGTCTGCCATAGAGTTGGGACTGTCTTGATTTCTTGATTTCAATAATTTGCTTTCACTTCCAGGTAAGCTTGATCCTAAAGGACCTTGTAGGGAGTGTAGATGCCTAGAGATTTTTTTTTTTTTTTTGTAGTAATGATGGTGGGTTTATGTGGCTCTACCCCCATGCTCTGGCTTCCCTTGTGACTAGTCAGAGGCATATGCAAGATGCTAATTTCAGTGAAGCACATTGGGACAGAAACAGTATAATTCACATTTGGATGGACCCATGACTCTGGCTTCTCTAGCACCTCATGCTTGAATCACCTGAATTACTTAGCCTATGGGTTGATAGAATGAAAGCTAAAGATAACTGTGAGTTAAGATCTGCCAGTCTCACCTTCTTTCTATATGTTGTCGATAGATGTTCATTTCATTTGTCTTTTCTTTACCTTGTGTTGACTCATCATATTTTCTTATCTCCTCTTGGTATATATCTTCTCTTCCCGCTTCCTAACTCCAAATAATTTAGATTTGGGAACTATTTGTAGAGGTTCTGCTAACTACTGTATTAGGTGATAAGCTCAATGTTATTATATATCCTTTACAGAATTTGAGTGGATCGACTCAAATTTATTGACATTGAAATAATATGCAAATATATTTATACATGTATAGGTATGTATGTGTTGTTAAAAGATAAAGAGGCATATTAAAATTTTAAGTTTATTTGAGTAAAATTTGATTTGAATTGGGCAGTATCCATTCCTAATAGATAGAAAGGAATTCTAAGGAATTGTACAAAATGAAAGACTTTTGTAGATAGTAGGAAACAGCAATAAGGAAGTTATACTGAGTAGAAAAGTGGGTTGGTTATTGAGAAATTAATTTAGAGGTTTGGAGGGTGTTTGTCAGGCCCCCTCGGGTGATTCCTGATTCATTGGTTTAAGATTCCTATTCTGGGAGAGATGAATCTATAAATTAAGTCTTGTTTTGGTGACATGGACTTAGCATAAGAGACTCCATTTTGGGCCTGTTGTCTTTTTTTTTTCTTTTAACAGTATAAATATTTGTAATCTGATTTCAGATATCTTTGCAATTAAATAACATACCCTGTTATGCTATTTAAGTTACAAGGTTGCAAAAAATTTTAATGAATGAGACAGAGATGTCCCTTCTGACCCCAGGGCATGTGGTTGGTGAGCAGGTGAGGGCTAGGCTGGGTGTCCCCACTCATTCTCTTGGTAGGGCATGATCATGTAGCTCAGAGCTTGTACAACCCTATGGGATGGTTCTGAGAATGTCATAAATTAGTATTAATCTTCTTTCCAATGTACAAGTATTTTTTTGTTACTCAAAATGTGACCCCAGTTTTAAGAAGTGTCACAAATACTCAAGGGATAACAAAGTATTGTTAATATAAAATTATTTCATTATATATAGGAAGAGATATCTGAATTTTTAGGTTATTGGAATAGACAAATGGTCCGAGGAATTATTTGTGTAGTTATCTGGCTGTTGATATTATAGTGTGATGATTTGTAGGCAGGGATTAGCCAGGCCACTGAGTGTGACCTGTGGTTATTTCACTACCCCCTTCACTTTTGCCTCAGTAATTTAGAAGATAAGTTTCAAGCATAAACATCTTGTTCTGTACTGAACGGTTAAGTACTATAAATGCTAGGGGTAGGTCCCTTAGATTCCTAAAGTGTGATGGCTATCAATTGGAATTATATGCCTGGATAAATAAGTGTCTTGGTAATTGTTTTATGTTTTTATGAAATTCATATCCTAGTCTTCTCTCCAGATCCAGTGGCTTAACTATAATTAGATAAAAGCTAAGAACTTAAGGAACCTACTAAATAGGGAAACCAGGAGGACTGCTTAAGGACCCTGAACTTAGGGTCCCTTTGTGTGTGTGTTAAGAAAGGGGCTTATTAACCCCAACTTCACCATGCCTGGTCTTTTACGCGCTCACTCATTTTCTATTATTCTCCTATGTGGAAAATGTGACCCATATAGCTGATGTAGCTATGCCTCCTTTAATGTTAACTATATTGATGTTGTAAACTCTATGCTGCCACTCTATGCTGGGAATTTAGGAGGGAATACGACTGAATCTGCTGCTACCAGTATGAAACCCAATATTTACACAGAAACTGAATCATATGAACGAGATGCAAACCATTCAGGTAAAACCTTTATGAGAACCAACTTAGTCAAATCATCCATTCTGTTTATAACGACTTATCTTGGAGCGTATTGTGTCAGAATAAGTCGTTTATAATGACTTATCTTGGAGCGTATTGTGTCAGAATAAGTCGTTTATAACGACTTATCTTGGAGTCGTTATAAATGAATAAAAACACTTCCTGTTTTGGGGGAGAGGATATTGGATAAATGGTAAGGCCCATATATATGTCTACTACCCTCGCTTTGCAAATGGGTCAAGTATTCATTGTTTATCTGGGGAACATGGGGTAGAATTACCTCTTGTCAAACTGGAAGAATCTTAGGAACAGAAGGCGATGCTTTAGTGGTGTTTGTATCTATATGTTTCTATTCCATGACCTTGGCTTTTACTAGTTACAAAACTGCCTTTCAGTTTATCCTCTCTGTATGTAAAAATGATTAACAACTGATCATGCGTTGTGTATAAGAAGAGTGATTCATAGCAGCTTAAATATGTGTCTCCCCTACTCCAACTCCTCCAAATGCCCAGGTCATCTCAAAACAGTCTTTTAAATGAGATTTAAAATGCTCCTTTCCTAAAATTTCAACCTATATTTATTTGTTATACACTTCAAGTGTATGATGAAAATAATATCCATATTTAATTCTACCAATGATTTGTCTCAAGCAGTATTCTTTTCCCTTTGGTAGAGACTACAGGACGTTTTCCTTGAGGTGGAGGAGGGGCAGGGCAAAAGATGGTTGCTCTTTATGATATTATTCTTGGATTTTGGGAATACCTCTTCCACATGCATACATTCTTTTCCTACACTTTTTCTCATGAATTTCAGAAGCAAACAATGCTTCTGCATTCCTCAAAGGGATTACATAAAAAGAAAACATAAAATTGGATTGATTTGAATGAAAAGACAAAAGCTAGAGTGAGATGAAGAAGATACCTCATGAGATAGCTTACATACCAACTGCTTGGTAATATTGAAGAAAGAGAATTCATAATAAAGATGGCAGAGGAAGGCGAGTACTGCGTTACATAAACAGACATGAGGGCTTTCTGTACTTTTTTTTTCTTTACAAATAATAGGAATCTTGGCCTGGATTCACCTGTGTCTACTGGATCAGATCATTGTGCAATTATTCCCCAAGTATTATGATGTACGTGACGTAGTCTAAATGTGTAGCTTCTAAACGCGGAGTCAGAATTGGGGTTCAATTCAGCCTGCCACTTCTGACTTTAATAAGTGTATATTAAAATGTAAATATGTCTGTTGGATTGGAATTAGAGATCCTAAGAAATAGAAGCGACAGCCTTACCTTTGATGAACTGGGGAAAGGCTCAGGGTTATGAGCACAGAATGTTGAGTAAAAGGATGTGTTATAATGAATGAAATGCATGTTTCTGATGGGTCTTACTCAGTGCCTCTCATGCCTGGCCACATCTGGTCACACCTTTGCTTGCATACACATGATGTCATTGTCAAATCTAGGCCTCTGGGTGCTTATTAACACTTGCACCCTGAGCCGAGGCTCATTCTGTCATTGTGATTAGCTACATGAGGATAACTTATCTATGACAATTAAAAAATCCCAAACTGGCTATTTCCTTTTGCCAGCCAGCCACTGTCTGTATTTGTTAGTTGGCTTGTGCTGAGGGAATAAAAAATTTAAAATTATTCTAAAAAACTTAATTAAGGAGTGACATTTGTTGCCAACTTATTACCCCCATATAATACAACTAAAACCAAATGTGAATGACTTTGGGATGATCCAAATTAGTTTTCCTTTCTGCCAACTAGCATGAAGCACCAAGATTGGAGAGTAATAGCAGGGCCTTCTAATAGGTGGGTTTTGGAAAGGATTCCATTTGCCTTAGGAAAGGGCATTGGGAAGAGTGCCTTTCAGAAACGTTTACTTAAATATTTATTTTTGGATTTATGATACCAGTGTGCTTGCTGCCTTTTAATTTGTTCCTTTTTGTTGAGGGCTCAGATTTTCATGTGTTGCTTTTGATTTTGTCTGTGATTTTTTTTTTTAACTTTAAAAATGACAACACCCATTGCTTAGCATATGGGACAGAAGGATTCCCCCCACCCCTCACCCCTGGATATGTATGTGTGTGTTTTAATAAGGCATCTGAAACTTTTATTTTCATTGCCATCCCCCATACCCCAGACAGCCTTAGGATTTAGATGTCCTAGGTCAGATCCTTTCCTCTTTGCTTCACACACAACTGTTCCTTATGTCATGATGCTTCTGATTTGTACGAGGGCTCTGCAAGTAGAAGAGTATGTGTGAGTTGTGTATAAAATATGTAAGCTTTGAGATGTGGCAGGGTGAATCTTTATGCTTTGGCTTAGATAGGTGCGTGTAGGAGAAATTAGTGATTACATAGCCCCCAAATAGTTGGGGTCCCAATTCCTTTTCAACTCCTCCCTTTGCATCTACCTAGTTTACCTGTGAGACAAGTTAATTATGAAAAGGGACAAGGTACAGTCACTCCTTTTGCTTGTTTTTGGCATCCAGGAGAGTATGGGGCTGTGGGAATGGGTGGGGGGCTTGTCAGAGCCAAACTCAAAGAAACTTGTAGAGACCGAATTTGCTCTGAGCAGATTATTAATATTTTTTTTCCTCCTCGTACATTGTTAAATCTGTAGGAAAGGAACATCAGCTCAAGATCTGTCACTCTGGCTTCAGGCCAACATGCCAAATTCTGTCATCTTTGCTGCATGGCCAAGCATCTTTATTACATGTTATAATTCTGGTTTTGGGCTTGATCCAGGAATTCTGATACAACATCAGATGGTTAGGGGTGTGGAAGAGAAAAAGGGCTATATTCATCTCTAAATGAGGTTTTGGGAGAAGCATGAGAGCAGGATGCATGTTATAGTTGTTTAGGGCAGAGATTTTTCATGGATGCAGTAAACATCTCTGCTGCTTAGAATTTGAATTGTATTGTCAATTTCTGTTCGTACAGATTGTCAATTTTAGTCTGAAGACAAATGTTCTGGCTACCACATCTCCCAGGAGCTCAATAATTAGCACCAGCCTTAAGAACAGTGTCACCAACATAGATGTGCAGGCTTTGTCCCATTACCCTGTTCTTGGGGTCCACTGGTGACGCTGGGCCTCCATCTGTCTGGAGGAGTGGGAAGCTGAACTCATGAACTCTTCTGTCTATACTGGCCTTGGATTAGCCATTTCAGTGTTAACTCTTCTCATTCCTTTCATCAAAATTGCTTTAGAGGGAAGGTAGTGGACAATAGGAATAGACAATAGTTAAAAAAAAATAGGGGTAAGAATGATTACATTTATTTCTTGAATGGAGAGCCTGGGCCCTCTCTTTTGCAATAGTCTCTCCTTTCCTGCTCTTAGGGGTTTTGCAGATGATGTGTGGGCTCAGGTTTGTCAGCGAAGGACTGTTTGAAGCTGCAGAGTGCATTCCGCAGCTTTACAGGAAGCAGTGACACAAGGTTCCAGCCACTCTCCCCCGCCTTCCACGTATTGTTTCAGGATTGTCAGAAAACAGGCTGGGATGAGGAGGAAGAGAGACCATGAGGGTTTTTCTTTTTCTTATTTTTTTTTTTCCCTTCCCTGGTTTGGCTGCTGAATGAAAAGAAAGCAGACACTTTATTTAGAAGTGAGTAGGGAGGGAAATGCAGCTTAGGGCTGACACCCTTCTGGTGCTTATCCATAAATATGAAATGGTGTTAGAACACCAGACACCAGAGAGCTTTCCGATTGGCTGTTGGTGATGTCATCTTGTCATTAATACTGTGCTCAGAAAATAAACTGATCTGCCTGTTTTCTTTCTTTCTCTTTTTAAAATAAAGCTGAAATATATAAAATCCATTTTGTAATCTGAAATGAGGTCCTTTAGTCAGAGCATTTTGAAAGAATTATATTTGTCAGGTATTGAGAGTCATTTTGGCCTTCACCTGGGCACTGCAATAATCCACCACAAGTGTTTATCCTGTGTAGTCTTATTGCTTAAAAGTAAGACAGACACTTTTCAGCACCTGGGCACCAACAGTTGACATTTACCCACATTAAGTGCTAATGCAGTCCATGGGAATTTCTTCCTTTCAGCCTTTAAATGTCCTAGTATGCTTTTGGGTAGGAGAGGGATGTGGATGGGTAATGAAAAGTGCTCTCTTATTTTCTTAAATCCTGATTTTATTTATTTATTTTTTACCTCTGATAACTACGCTGGCCAGCTTTTCCATTTAATCATGAAATCAGATGAGTATGCATTGTGTTTCAGCAGAAGGATCACACTTGTGGCATGTCTAGGCCGTGTGTGTGTGTGTGTGTGTGTGTGTGTGTGTGTGTGAGTGAAAAATCCAATAGCATGCTTACGACATAGGATTTGAAATTCTCAAGGGCAAAGCCACTGCCCAGCAACTCTGACCTCTGCATTGATTTGTGACCTTGGAGTCTAGGAAGGCTTGACTGCCCTCCATCCCTACTGGTTCGCTCTGATCGAAGGTGAGGTACTGAGTTTCTGTTACCATTGAGAAGCATTTTATGCAAATATATAACTGTTTCCTTTAAATGAAATATAGAACCATTCTTTTGGAGAAAGTTATGATTCTTTATTATGAGAAATATTGACTAGAATAATCTCACTTTTTAAAAAAAATAATATTTAACTTTTTTTCGAATAACTATTTAACAGTGACTCCTTTGTCAATGTACTCTTGAGTTGAATCTCCTAATATGTAGGAATGTTATGTAAATTTACCCTTTTCTGCCATGAATACCCCTTTCTGCCGTGAAGCTATCTCTAATAGTGAAAAGTGCACCTAAGAGTTTATTCCATCACTGATGAAATGGCCGTCCAAGGTTATTTTATGCATGCTGTGGACATATTACTTGGATTAGCAAAATGCCTAGCAAGCAGGTGTAACTGATTTTTGCCATGCAGCTGTATCTCTTATTACAGGGAGACACCACATTACTTTTCAAAGTTTCCCTTGTTTTCAGCAAGGTTAGAAACCATAGATTTAGCAGCCTTTGGGGTCAGAGGAAAAAAGAGAAAGACAAAGAGTCCCATTCATTCTAAAGAGCTCTAACGAGTCATAGAGATTGTCTCTTTTCCAGGTTAGAGCGCTCTGTCTCTGACAGGCTTTAATTATCTGTGAGCTGAAACAAGAAGTGATATAAACATGCAAAAAGTCTTTCAGGAATAGGGTTTTAAAGGAGATGAATCACCCAAGTTGGTGTCCTGCTCAGCCTTTTGCAAGGGGCCTGCTCCCTCTACTCCCTCTGCTCAGTTGCCACTTGATCACGTGACAGCTGTGTGCAGACTAAAGGAAAGAACAATCATTCACTGGCAGGAAACTTAATCCTGGGCAGGTGCAGTTTGAGTAACGACTGTGGGCCTGAAGGTCAACATGGTTGCAAAGGCCTAAGCTTTTGCAGATGGTCTGAGTGGGAGGAGCAAGATCCAATAACCCTTCTCCCATCTGCAGCCCCCAGACTGTCCTCTCCTCTGGGGTAGTGCTACCATCTCTCCAAATGTGCTGAACTTTTGAACTCAAGTACAGTGCAGCATTAGGATGTTTGTTTATAGGTTTCAGATAAAGCAGTAGTGGCGGATTTAAGGAAACAGTAGACAGATCCATTTTCCTTTTCCTCCAGTGATGTTAGCGATCTAATTAGAAGTGAGTGTTTTAGCAGCTTCCTCTGTATATGCTTTGAGTTCTTTTTTTCTAAAAGACGCTTGTGGACATGAACAAAAGCCGGATGTTGCACTAGTGCTGCTGAACAAGTGCTCAGCGTTAGATATGTCTGGAGTTTACAGACCACACTTTCCTCTGCACAGACCAAGCGAGATTGTGTCCGGTATTTTGACTCCTAGTTTTCGTTTGTTAGAGCTGTTATTTTCACCTACAAAACTGTCTCTCTGCCATTTTATTTCGTATCCATTGCTGATGGCTGCTTTTTCTATTTCTATGGCTTGAAACTAATTTAGATTCCAGGTGCACAATCAGGTCACACCCCAGGGCTTGGGTACTTGGAAAACCATAACAATAGTTTAGCAAAAGATGGTCCTAGACATCCTTTCTGGGTAAGGAAGAGGAGAACCAAAAAAAACCCAAACAGTAGTTAAGTATGGACAGCAGAAAGTATCAAATATATGTTTGTAGAGTTAAGAGCCTAACATTTCCTCAGTTGCAATCTAATGAGAACTGGAGGGAAAGTATAGCATATTTGCTAAACTAATTCACTTCTCTGAATAGCTCCCTCATTTTTTGTGGCTTGGTGACTGCAACTTAGAAATCCACAATTATACTGTATAGTGGATGGGCCTCTTTCTATATTTAGTGTATAATCTGCACTCAGGGGCTACATATGGCCATAAGCACCCACTTAAGAGCTAAAAATGTGAAGTTGCCGCCCACTTTGTCCTGAATTGGATCATACATAATTGCTCTTTGTTTTAAAAATCTTCCTTTTGGGAAAGAGTTCAGAATCAAGTTGTTAGTGGACAGTCCTTTAAATAAAGCATATCACTTAGCCCTTGGAAGAAGCTAAGTAAATACAGTCCTGTGTCAATTAAGGATGGGGATACATTCTGAGAAATATGTTGTTCGGTGATTTTGCCATTGTGTGAATGCTTAGGGGCCACGAAAAACAAAACATGTGACTAAATCAAGCACAAGAGAATGATGTAATCAAGAGGCGTGAGATGTATGAATGAGGCTGTTGCTGGTATAACACTAACACGGCATACTGTTTTACAGCAAACTTTTTCTATAAGTAGAAGGAGTGCACTCAAATAATAAAAATTGTAGTATAGTAAGTACATAAACCAGTAATGTCACTTATTATCAGCTATCTTGAGTCGTACGTAATTGTATGTACTATATTTTTATATGACTGGCAGTGAAATAGGTTTGTTTACACCAGCATCACCACAAACATGTGATACCTTGATCAAGATGTTACCATGGCTACATCACTAGGTGATAGGAATTTTTCAGCTCCATTATAATTTTATGGGACAGCTGTCATATATGTGGTCTGACATTTACTGAAAAGTTGTTTTGCGGCACATGACTGTACTTGTTGAACAAATAAATGAAGGAATGACATTCTTCAAAGAATTCACACCTCTCATTGCTTAATCAGCAAGTAACGTTATGAGTCCGGAAGTTATAGACTTGTTCTAGAAGTAAACAGACATCACAAAGTGGGCATAGAATATCTAGAAGCAGTAACTGATGGCCTCGGTTCCTAGAAGTGGTAAGAATGAAAAGTATGGAAAGTTCCAATGGTTTTTAAACTGGATGTTCATTAGAGTCATCTTGTGAGCTTTAAAAATCAAACCCACCGATTTTCCAACTAACCTCCAGAATCTTTCATGCATAGGTAGGGAACCATTGCCTTTGACCATAGATCAGAAATGCCAGGGAGGGGAAATGGATCTGTAAATGGAGGTGATTCAGGGAGAGCATAAGCCGAGATGGCAGGACTCTGCCTGCACACAGCAAAGGAATTTTGCTTTTTTTTTTTTTTTTAAATTGATTCAGCAAATATTTATTGAGCATAACACATTATATCACATATTGTCCTCATTTCTGCTGATGGGCTTACTTACTTATCTTGAACAGAATCACAGTGTCACTTGTCTCATATGTTATGGCCCTCTGAGCACGATGACTGTAGGAACTGAGAGGAGCTATAAATAATAGCTGGATTTGAAGAAGGCTTCAGTAGAGGTGATATTTAAACTGGCACGATGAGTAGGGCTTTTGCCAGGAGTAGGAAGGCCAAAAGGGAGATTAGGAAGATGAAAGATGAAAGAGCATGTACAAAGACCAGGAAAAAAGAGCCTAGAGTGTTTGGGGAATGGTGGAGGAGACGGAGGGTAGGTGGGGGTGAGTGCTAAGCCTATTGTCAATGCAGTGGTCCTCCTTATCTGCAGGGGATGTATTCCAGGACCCTCAGTGGATGCCTAAAACTACTCATAGTACCAAACCCTGTATATAGTATATTTTTTCCTATACATACATATGCTAAAGTTTAATTTATAAATAAGCATAGTAAGAGATTAACAGTAAAACTAATGATAAAACAACAGTTATGACAGTATACTATAATAAAAGATTTGTGAATACGGTCTCTCCAAATATCTTATTGTACTTTACTCCTCTTTCACTTAGAGGAAGCACTTAATGGCTTCTCTGTAGCATATCCGAATTGCCAGCATCACTACTCTTGCATGATGGGGCCATTATTAAGTGAAATAAGGGTTACTCGAACACAAGCAGTGTGATACCTTGACAGTCCATCTGATAGTGAAGATGGGTACTCAGGGACTAATGAATGGGGAGAGTATTGCAGTGTGGAGATTCTGGACAAAGGGAGGATTCTCGTCTTGGGCTGGGGGAATTAAGAAGGCGAGGTTTCATCACGCTACTCACAAAGGTGCTCAGTTTTAAACTTATGAATTGTTTATTTTTGGAAATTTTCATTGGACTGCTGGTAACTGAGACCATGGCAAGCAAAACTACAGGTGAAGTGGGGTACTAGACCTTTGCTAGACTAGGGAGTTTGGGATTTTATACTGTGAATAAGTTTTCTCCCTGTAAGGAGAGGGAGAAGTAAATGGTTTTAGTCTCCAACAGAATGTAAGCCCTTTGAGGGTGAGGAAACTTGTCACTCAAAGCTTATTCTCACTCTTGGTGCATGTAGCAGGCACTAATAACCACTCTTTGGTTAATTAAACTTTTTTATATATGCCTCATTAAGCAGAATAATCAGTTTCTCTGAGAATACTTGTGTGCCTTATTTTTCTCCTTTTAATAAAAACAAAAATAAATTAGGGGGATAAAAAATAATTAAAGGCAATCTGCTAGCTTTTCCTCCTCCCCCCTTGATAATTCTCTTTCATTCTTTTTATATCTCATTGTCGTATGACTTTCTCCCTGGACCCCAGCCTCGTCCTGATGATATCAAAGTGAGCGTAGCCCGCAGAACCAAGAGGACTTAGAACTAGCCTATTTTTCTTCACACAGTTCCCAAGATGGAGCCGCAGGAATATGGGAATGGAAGGATTTTAAACATTTGTGCCCTGCCCGCTCCATTTTTATCACTGAGAGGCTCTCATAGATAATGAGAACATCATACATAAGATGTTCAGTGGCCCATACCCACAGGCTAGAGGTGAGGTTTCTAAGAGTTTGCTTTGTGCTTATTTTTATTGCTGGTTTGTTTGCATCTTGCAGAATATTCATGAGATTGAAAAGGAATGTGTTTTGTCTCCTCTAAGGATGCCAAATCCAAGAGGGGAGTAATGATCTTGATGAATTCTAGTACTTGTCAATTTGAAAATGTTCAGGGAAAACAAATGAAAGGATGGATTTGTTTATATGCTATCATTCAATGATTCAAAACTGCAGACATCCTTTCTTTACTTTTGAAGGTAGGGTATTGGGTCTGAATAATAGACAACTCTTCAACATGAAACATTATCAAGCTTGAGGATTTTTTATTTTTATTTTTTGATATTTCATTGTTTTCTAGTTTGCCTTTGATCACGCATTCCTCTGCCAAATATTTGGTCATTGTTTCCTCTGTCCCCAAGCTGATATTGTATGATAGGAATTATTTCTCTCCTTTTTTTTTCCCTTTCCTTATTTCATTGGTTTCAAATAATTAATCTAGACCTACATAGTTTTAACATGTTTCAATTGTAAATCTGCTTTTTCCTTTCAAATGTTTTCAGTTTTCTTTTTAAATTCATTTATAGTAAAGACTTTTAATTGTAAATGAAAATAGAAAACCTGTTCATCACAAATATTGGACTAAGGTTTACCTTTGCTTGCTTAAACCTTCATCAGTGCTTCAAATTAATAGCGGTGATATTGCCCTAGATGTGGTGGTAAGTGGTGAGATATTTAAAAATTCTAGTGTATAAACTGTTTTCAAGTGTCCTCAAGTACTTCAGAAGTCTCCATTTCTATAATAGCACTTGATATGGTAATTATATATGATTCTTCTCTGTTCATTAAAATGTGAGCCTAAGGCCCACTGACAACTTGTTAGCTTCCCGTAGGTTGCAAGTAATAAAACTGCTTTGCTTAAAAAAAAAAAAATCTAATTCAGTACTTCCATTAATTCAGATGAGCTTTTCTCGCTATTCTTCTCCAGAGTAGGTAATGAGAATTATTTTTTTAAATACCTCTGAGAAAATGAGGGTTGTCCAGCCATGTTAGGGAGGAGAAGATCTTATCTTAGGTGAATGTGATTGC
This sequence comes from Eonycteris spelaea, assembly GCA_003508835.1. Classification (NCBI taxonomy): domain Eukaryota; kingdom Metazoa; phylum Chordata; class Mammalia; order Chiroptera; family Pteropodidae; genus Eonycteris; species Eonycteris spelaea. The sequence goes on from PUFA01000044.1 coordinate 9,893,103, forward strand.
TTTTATTGTCTTGGTCCTAAAAGACATACATTTTCAAAGCCATGGTAATCCAATCCTTCTTGATTCCTACAGTCTAACCCTATCCCCATGTTTTCAAAAAAGGATATATCTTTTCCTAAAATGTAAAGTTTCTATCATCTCAAAAAGGTAGATATTTAAAAAATGGATGGAAAAAATTTAAAGAACAATCCCACACAATAGCCAAAAGGTGGAAGCAACTCAAATGCCCATTAGCAAAATGTGGTATAAACATATAGTGGAATATTATTCAGCCTCAAAAAGTGAGGAATTTCTGATCCATTCTACAACATGGAGGAAACTTGAGGGCATTATGCTAAGTGAAATAAGCTACTCACAAAAGAATATGTAGTGTGATTTCTGCTTACATGAAGTACCTGGAGAGTTAAACTCATGGAGACTGGAGAATGGTAGTGGCCAGAGGCTGGAGTGTGGGGGTTTGGGAAGTTAATGTTAAATGGGTACAGTTTTAATTTTGTGAAATGAAAGAATTGTGCGATTAATTGGTGGTGATGGTAGCACAGCGCCACTGGACTATACACTTAAGAGTGGTTAAGGTGGTGAATTTTGTTATATATTTTATTACAATTAAGAAAACTACAATGAAAGGGAAAACTTTTTAAAAACTGACACATTATAATAATGTAAAATAAATGTCATTTTGCCAACTTTTAATATTTAGACACTCAAATTATAAATATGTGTAACATTATAACACCATCTTAAATACAAAGATCTGCAAAATCTTTGCTAAATAAAATTATTACATTTAATGTAGAAGAACAAAACAAACCCAAGTCTAATCTGTGGTATTTATATGTTTCCCGCACAGGTATTTTCCCATTTGGATTCCTGATAAAAGATAAATAACATTTCTATTATTCTGTTATTTTGCATTTGGAATTCCTGGAACACTAGAAATTACATACATATTCAAAAACAAAGGATTGAACTGAATGGGTGCTACTTAAAATTAATATTCATTTGAAGCACCTGAAGATTTATTAACATGCACATTCTGATTTAATAGTTGTAGGGTGGAACCTGAGATTCTGCAGTTCTAATAATAAATCCCACCTTCAGAGGAACCTGGAAGGCTTTGGGTAGTCTGCTGTCCTCAGGGCTAATTTAAGGTTCTGCTTCTAAGGTAGGCGAATCATTCACTACCGCTCCTCAGTCTTCTTTCTGATTTACATGGTATTGTCGCTGTTGTCATCCCACGAGTCTTTCAGTCCTCGTGGATTTCTACATACTAAAAAAGCCCTTTACTCGTATTTTAGTGGATCATTAAGTGAAAGGAAGTGAGGTAGTGTTCATCTTTAACAGGGAGTTCCCAGTCCCCTTTTCTCTTTGTTTCTGGCTATGTCCTTGGTGTTGGAAGATAGCTGATTAATTTAGTAGGTTCAGCAGCATATGCCAACATCCCCTCTTACTTGAAGCTAAATTGCAAAAGTATTTATTGAGCACCGAGTATGTGCCAGGTTTTGGGCTGGTCCTCAGAGTTGATAGATATGGCTCCTGCCTTAGTTGGGTGTGCATTGACCCAAAAGTGGTGGGAGGAGAGCTCAGGTGACTTGAATCAGGCTTATTCTTCCTTCTACCTGCCTTTTCTTGAGGTGATTGAAAACTTCCTTCGTGTAAACTTTATCACTGTGCCTTTCTGTTTCAGTCTCGTCCCTAGATTACCCTCCTTTATTTTCATGTTTTCCACTCCTACTGATAAATTAAAGCAGAAAGAATTACTCTATTCTTCCCAGCTTCAAGCAATAGAATATGCTTGTTTCTGTGAAAGGTCTTTTTAAATTGTGCCATGCTTACTTCATCATTGAAATTTCAGCCAATTTTTGTAATTTGGCAGTGTTGAGGGGAAAATAAACATGGCCTTGTAGCATTGTGTGGAAGACAGAATTCTAATATGGTCCCCATCATCCCCACCCTGTCCCCCACTGCATATGGCCCTGGATAATTCCTGGGATTGTGAATATGATGGATTTTAAGTTTTGTGACATAGGGTGGTTGACCTTAAGATAGGAATATTTTCTGAGTGAGCCTGACTTTAATCATAGATGCTCTTTAAAAGCAGAGTTTTGCCTTGCTGATCCAAGAGAGCAAGAGAAGGATTCAGTGCACCCTTGTTGGCCTGAAGATGGAGGGGTCCATGTGGCAAGGAATACAGGCATTCTAGAAGATGCCTGCCAGTAGGAAATGGGACCTCAGTCCTACAGCTGAGGAGCTGAATTCTACCAATGATGAGGATCAGCTTGGAAGTGGGATTTATTTTTACCCCTTATAGCCTCTAGATGAGAACTCAGTTCCAAACAACAGCAAGATTTCAGCCTTGCCATTTGCTGAACTGAGAGCTCAGCCATGGTGTCTTGGACTTTTGACCTAAAAACTGTGAACTTACGCATGCTTGTTGTTTAAGGTCTGTTAGTGATAGTTATTCAGGAATAGAAAACTAATTTACATTGTATATTAGTGTACAGATATATTCAAGAAGAGTATACAAGTTGAAACAGTGAAAACAAGCTGATATTGTTTGGCCAGCTGGACTAAAAGTCCAGCTACCTTACCCATTATGGCAATAAAAATGCCACTGATATGTTGGAAGTAACACACAGTGGAAAGAACATGTGTTTAGAGGAGAAAATCTGAGCAAATCTTGGCTGTTTTACTTCCTAGCTGAGGCAAGTTGCTGTTTCTTTGGGTCTCATCTATGAAAGGAAGAGGCTGACCAGGTGGCATCAAATTACAATGTAACCATGGTTTTATTTACCAAGCATTGTACTCAACTCATTTCCATAACTTCCCTTTATCAGCCTAGTCCTTACCCACTAGGTGTAGAATGAGGGTTATCTGTTGCATGTCTTCTCTTCGGGAATTTTTAAAAAGCAGTGTAAGATTTTCTGAGGTGTTTTTTTAGACCAGTCAAAAATGTTGCTGTGTCAGAATTGCAATAATTTGATGTTTCTATCAAAAAGCTACATCAAAATATCATATTACTTAGAAAAAAGTAATGTATAAGGTCTGTTCTAGTTCTAAGAAACCAATGTCCATGAACAGTTTTCTGTCTTTAAAACCCAGAGATTCCCTTATTGCTTGTATAAATATACAACTAGAAATTGATCTTTAAAATCTATTTGAAACCTAGGGTGATTCTAATTAGAAGCATTTCTCTGCCTGGAGTCCCTGCTCATCAGGATTCTTTCTTAGTGTGTTACTACAGCCTCTTGGGGTGGCCACATAGTTCTTTCTTATGCATCACTGTGCTTGAACCTGGTACCTTGAACTTAGAGTCGTGTGTCTGTGTGTCCAGGTGCTGAGGTTTTAAAGGGAGTGGTTGTTCGGAACTCTCTGAGTTGCTCGTGTTTCTCCTATGTGAGGTAATTCTTCCCTGAGCTTGAGGGTCTTGTTCACATTGGGAGATAAAAATATGCAGAAAATTAAGGATACTTGAGTTATAATATTTCGCAAATATGATGATATTTCAAAGGGAAAATGCTAATTATGGGGAGTTTTCTTTCCCCCAACACCTGGAGCTTCGTTCCCTGCTATGAACTAGCTGCTGATTTTCATAAATAGGACTATAACAGAGAAAAAAAATCCCCAACAACTCAGCTACCTCCAAGAAAATGTTGGAGAGTATCTGCCAGTTATGAGGGAGAAAAGGATCAGCTTTTCAGCACCTCTGAGCATGCGGGCAGCCTCTAGGCACATATTCCAGCACGGAAAACAAAGTTGCCTACATGTCTGTATTTAAAAACTTCCAAGTTGCTCTGCTACCTATTTTAAAACACATGACAAACTGTTGAGGGGTGGAAATACCTCGGTTGTGTGGTTCATGGCTCCATCACAGACATTGATGAAGCCCTTCTTTCCGCCCAAGGGGCAGTCCCTCCATCTGCACAGAACCTCATCAGAGCAGATCTGTCATGTGAGATGTGTCCCTCCATCACTTTTAATTTTGCTTCAGACTTGCCAGTTCTCATTTGACGTTTGGCTTGTGAAAATAACTTCTGTGGAGCTCTTGTCTCTTCTTTTATCTTTAAACAATCCCAGAGGCCAGTGGGGAGGGGAAAGGGAGTCACAGCACCCAGGAGCAGATGCCTATTTGAGAGTGTGCAATAACTGATACTCTGGAACAGTCTCGTTTTTCTTCCTGTTCTTTAGTTAGTAGAAGTGACTTTTTTTTTTTTTTCTGACAGAACCTCAGGCTTCTTATTGCCTGCCACATTTTTGAGAATTCCGTCTTGCAAATTACACCAAGACACTCATTAACCATTGCTGCCATTCTGTCCAACGTGGTCTGTGCTTGCAGGATTCCAGCAGAGTCCTTTGGGTTTGTAGTTTGATAAGCACTTTGCAAATGGTTAAGCTCAATGCAAATTAAGCTTCAACAATTTCTTCAAACATTTATAGCTTACCTTTAATTTCCTCATTCTTCATATCTCTGTTTTATTAAATAAGGGATTCAGGGATCAGTAAAAGTGGGTTGGTCTTAGAATGCTTATGTATTGACAGTGGTGACCCATTGTAAACAGATGCAGCCAATCTTATTTTATAGGTTGCCTAACCTTCAGCATTACCAAATTCCAGAGTTTTTATTCTATAGCTATAATCTTCCAAGCTGCAACAGTGAACCAGAGCACCATCTTCAAAGCTTCTGGCCCTTTATTAAAGTGTTGCTTTTGGGAGGATAGGATACCTACTGTGTCCCTGACACAATGGGAATGCTTCCCACTGAGGCACTTATTGTTTATTTAGTGAAACTTGGATTTCACCGGAGGTCTTAGATTTGCATACTGATTTCCTAACTCAGGGCAAAGTATTTCACTTTGGGGGACCTTAGTTTTCTTATGCGGGGAAATGGGTATAAGAAAAGCTACCTCACAGTGTCATGTGGTTATTGAATTGTAAAATTAACTGTCAGGTACCTGGCACAAAGCCAGATACCTAGTGTGCAACAAAAGGTATGAGTTAGCTGATTTTCTCTCCACACAGGTTTGCTTTTTAAATGTAAAACATCATTGTATCAACATTAATTTACTCTCTCCTGGACAACAAAAACAATACCAAATTATATTTTAAATAATACTTTTAAGTGCATTGACTCTCTCAGGACACACTTACATATTTCCCTCTCTTATCTTCCTGATAATGTTTCTAGTGTTGCTTGGGGCAAATTGCAAAGAAGGAACTTAAGGTGAGACTCAGCCAAGGGGCTAGAAGCCACCAGACTTGGGGCGGAAAACCATGCTTCAGACATTTCTTATTGGGCACCTTCTCCATCTTAGTAGGCGGGTGAGCAGTGTTCCTTGTGCAAGCCAGAGTTTGTCAACCTTGGCTACTGCTGAAGGTGTGAAGCCACATGTAATAAAACGAACAGGTGGATCAACGTGTTTCTTTTTTTACTTTAAAAAAGGAAAGATACATCTGAAATGTGGATCCTGGCTGCAGAGCAGTGGCTTTGGGAGCGTCTTTGACGTCAGTTGAGACTGCTGTGGCAATGAAGTACCACTGTGTTGATTTTCGTTTCAGTCTTTTGCTCCAGACTGGCTTCGTCCCTTAGTCCAGCATTGTGTGTGGCCTTGTCTTTGGTCCATCCTCTGCCTGGCAACAGTGCCAGGATCTCTGCACTGCCAGCGCCCACCCCGTGGCCATGTAGAAAGGCTCCTTTTGAGATATTCGGAGGAGTTTGAGAACTCTTCCTGCAACCTGCCATTCCCTGTGTCATTTTGCTTCAGGTCCTTTTTGCTGCTGGCCAAGTCATTTCATTTTTCTTCTGTTTTCTTCAGAGATGCATCTTCTACTTGGTCCAGTATTCTGGTGATCCCTCTTTTCCTGCAGGCCTTGTTTTTTGTTTAGACAGCTCAGATTATATCTTGTCCTTTCTTCTTTTCCCCATTTTCCCTCATGGTCCATAGGGCAGGTAGCAGGAAAGGTTGGTGCTATTATGTGGATTGTCGGGTTCATGGGCTCTCTTAGGAGTCAAGGCCTAGTCTAACTCCTCCTTCCCCCTCCTTGATTTGGCTGTGTTCTTGCACCATAGGGTAAGAACTGAAACTGGCAAAGTGAGGAATCTATTGGATTTTAAAGGTGCATGTTCACTAGAGTAGCAGTCAGAAGGTTTGCTTTAAGTGCCCTGTCTGCTGTTTTCTAGTTGGAAGGCTTTCGATAAGTAACTTAACCTTTTTTAAGCTTCACTTTCCTTATATGTAAAATACACATAGTCCCTGTCTTCTCCATGAGGTCGTTGGGAAAATCAAATGGCATAACGTGTAAGTTGCAAAATGGGTTAACCAACCTGTCCAAGGAAATATGCTAAGTGCTGTGGGAGAAGCAGTGTACCCAGAATCGTGAAAAAAATGCAGAATTTAAAGTGAGAAGACATGGGTTGAGTTCTAAATGTGTCACTGACTAGCCAGCTGTGTGACTATCAATAAATGACTTAACCCCTTAGAGGTTTCATTTAAAAAACAGGTAATAATGTGATGCATGATGTGATGGTGTATTATATATCAAAAATTACCATGTGTGGTGCAAATGTTAACTTTCATTATTGTCTTCGAAAATTGTTTAGTGATTCAAAGAAGCATTTTTTGGATATATCTAAAAATACCATATTGTGGAATTCTGGGAAACCAGGGGATATTTTTTGTGATCCAGGTTGCAGTAAACACAAAGCAAGGGGCCTGTTTTAGAATCTAGAAGCTAACCAAAGGACACCAGCCAAGTTTCTTTAGCTTCTACAGAAGTAATAGCTTTCAATTAATTAAGTACATTTATTTGTAGGATCTTGAGATAAAGGAAAAGTTTTCTATTTTGTCCCTCTTCATATTCGACAGATCTAATTAGGTACCTGTGATACAACTTTTAAACCCTTTGGTATCTTAATGTTTGCATCTTTAAAAGGAGATTAAAATACTTGTCTTATTACATGGGATTTTTAAAAGAAATGTAGGAAAATTTAATGATAGATTTCAGAAACTTGAAAACTAACACATATATTTCACATAACTATCATTGCAGCATATTCTGAACGAAACAAAGTTTTTGTCTGAAAGTGATTTTTTTTTTAGACAGGCATAAAAATACCAAAAAAATTAAAATAATTGAAATCACTTATAATTATAAAATTTAAGTTTAAAATTTCTTTTGTCACAGTGACCTTGAATTTCATAGTTAACAAAAATATGAAATGCAGTTGAAGTAATCCCTCTAAATAACAGAAACAGGTTCTGATACTGAAACTCTACATATAGAATAACATGGGAAATTTTATACTGTTTCAACCAGAAACATAAATCAGCAAAAATGCAATTTTAGGTAGAAGTCAAATAAACAAATGGACAGACACAAATAAGGATGCTAAGTATTTGATCAATGTAATTAATAATGATTAAGAATTAAGGGATATATTTTGTACCCTCCTGAGAATGGACCTTTTCAGACACATACGATATATTTCCAAGAATTTATCACATCATCGATTCTACTTTTAAATGTGTGGATAATTTGATCATATACATTAAGTTGTTAGTCTTTTCTGCTGTTTTAGAATAGGTGCTTTTGACTTCAGCTGACAAGGGCCTTTGGAAACCTCATAGTCTGATGAGCATCATGACCCTTTGGGGCTTGACTTCTTCCCAAATTGTTTACCAAGAGAAAGCAAAACTATCTCATTTTGCCACCACTTACTGGCCCCTACCCTACCTCATCCCCAGTCGTCTGCGTAGAACAGTGGGGAAAGGGGAAGAGGAGGAAAGCGCATCAGCTTTACACCAGAAGTGAGAGGGAAAATGCCTTGCAGGAAACTCACTCATAGACATTGGAAGTGCCTGCAAAGGAGGCAGTACTGACATTGGATGTCCTGGTTGAATGTCCTGTGCTTATCTGAGGTGGGAGGAGAGACCTGGAAAGGCAGAATGGGAAGAGGGGCTGCCAGGAGAGCAGCTTACATATCCCTGTTTAGGTTGGTAAGGATATGGGAGTTCTCCAACGGTGAACTCCCAACGGTGAACACTGAATGGTGGTTGGTCTTGAGCCATCTTGCTAGACTGTCTCTAAGAGTCTGGCTGCTGGTAATGGGAGCCAAGGGGTGGGGGTGGAAGAGGTTGAGTCAGAGCTGGGGTCAGATCTACATCAGAGAAGCTGTGCAGTGAGGAGGTCCCATAAGGCCCTCTGGAGACCTCACACACTAGCCTGCATCAGCTAGGAAAGCGATCATAGCTGGTTATGTCAACAGACATTTGCCTTTCCTTCCCTATCATTTGCCTGCAGATGGATGAACTGGGCCCAAAAGAGGAGCAAAAGAATAGAACCCAGCCCTCCCTGTATGTAGTACAGGCCACCACTTTGCCCAGTGTCAGGGCAGGGGCTCACATAAAATCACAATAGAACTTGAGAATAAAAATTTAAATTGGCCTAGAGTTTTAAAAACCAAAAGTTACCCCAAATTGGTGAGATCTTCCCAAGATGCTGTTCAAGATGGAAAAGGGGTTTAAAATTAGCAGTTGGTAGCTCTGATGTGAGTAAAGCCATTTCCTGTTAATTGCCCCCGAGAAGGCAACACTCAATAAATCCAGCTTCACAAAGTCTCCCTCTTTATGTCTTTATATCAGATATCCATTGCGATATCCAAATTTATACAAGAAGGATTGGTATTAAGTGATTAGCTTCCAAGAGTTTTGTTGTTATTAAACTTGTAGCCCTTCTTCATATTGTATATGACGTGAAGTGTGTATGAAGATAAAAAGACACTAGATGTTTGCTTAAGTGAGTTATTTGTGATGATTTGCTGGCCTCTTTGTACATGAACAGAAATGTCTTCATTTTAAGAATTAGGTTTCTGTTGTCAATAGTGTGTAGGGCAGATCCCTGAGATATATAAAAGAGACAGATACTAGACAGAATAATACAAAGATGCACATAAGTGTTGAGTCGAAGGAGCCTCGTACTCCTTATTTGCGTAAGGAAGACCGTAAGCATTATATGATACCATGTCAACACAGCTTAATAAAAAGCTACCTCGTAAAGGGAGAAATGGATAAGACATGTCTTTCCTAATGTTTTCCAGAGAGTCAGTGAATGAATGAGAAGCGGATCCAGGATTTCATGTATCAGCACCATAGGTTTTATCATGTATATAATCCTTTTTTTCTGTTGCTGTCAAGATTTTAAAGGGGGATTATGGTTCGAGTTAGAGAGATCAGGCAATTCAGGCATACCACACAAAGTCGTTAAATCTCAGAGGCTTGAGATTTCTTGGCTTTTTAAGTTTTGGAAGCAGAGCACTCCTAGGGAATGCTATTAGGAATTGGCTTCATGGAGGAAATGTAGCTTTGGGGCAGCTGCCTTTTGAAGCTGAGAGAGGATAATAGGTTGGTGAACATGAAGGGGGGAGTTGCTGCAGGTTTAGAAAATAAAGGCAGTGAGGGGGGGATAGTTCTGTGCAGACTCTTAACTGTAATAGTGCTTTAGCAGGACCAAGTGGGTCTCCAGATCGAGCTCAATTTTCCAATGAGTGCATTTTCTTGAGTTTTGACAAAGTCTGGGTACCCTCTTGTGGAGTGTCTATCTCTCTGCTCTGATTACTAGGGCTGAGCTATCTTCTTGGCCAATTGCCCATTTCCTTTGGGTCTGAAAGGAATAGTTTAATTTACATCAGACTTTCACAGGTTTAAGGCTTGGGGAGAAAAAGTAGCTGTAAAAAAAGTGGCCTGTTCTTTCTCACATTATTAGAGGTCTCAAAGCCGGTGGAGAAATCAGAATATAAGTTACTCTTAGAAGAAACACACCAAGTGTGAAGGTAGAAAGGGAGGAACGTAGCTATCCCCCTGTGTTTTCCTGAAGGGGAAGTTCGAACCTAGGTATTGGCAGAATAAGACCTAGGTGAGAGAGAGCCAGAAAGAGCGGAAGTAGGGCGGAGGGTTCTTTTAGGATGTGGCATTCCAGGGCCGTTTTCACCCACTCAGGAGATGAAAGCACTCTGCTGGGAGAACTGGCACACCTCAGCAGGCCCCACCTCAGGCCCTGTGAAGTCTAACGTTTTTTATTGCTTAACAAGCATTGAGTCATCTTGTTAATTGTCATCTCTAATATGGAGATGGACTTATTCCTTGCCCCAAAGCTACTGGGAGCCCCATTTAGGAAGACACTGATACACACAGGGATGGAACAGTGTGGCTGTCATGCAGTTAAGTGGCTTGGCAGCTGGAATGATGCTATCTTGGTGGAGTCCCCTGCCAAAGGGTTAAATCAGCTGAGGAGAAACCCTACATTCCACGTGCCTGCAGTGCACCAAGAACAATGTCGGGGGCAGGACTGCGTTGTGAGGGAGGCTTGATTCTCAACATAGAGGAGAAAGTTCTCGCCCTTCATGTGCTTTAAGCGGGAGGTTTTTGTTTTTAGATACTTTGTTGAGATCATAAGAAGAGTGCTTAGGTGCATTGCTAATGTCACTGGTAGTAAATCATAGAATGTGCTGGCTAAAAAGTGCTGGATGCTTCCCGTGCCAGATAGAGGGGGACATATAAATGGCTTTGAGTATTAGTTTCCATGTCAGTTAGAATTCTGTGCTAGGAGAGCACATCTGCTCTTTATTTTACAGATGAGGAAATTTAGTCCCAGAGAGGGAGCGATTTGCCCCTTCTCCTGAGATTAGCCGGCAGAGTTGATACAAAAATCTAGGTCTTCTGATTCAGCCCAGTGACTTTCCCTGTATGCCACACTGTTTCCCTCATTATCTTGAGATTTGCTGGAGCCACAGGACTACATAATGGTTGTGCATATGTGGATTTCAGTGCCACAGCTAAATTAACTCATCATGTCAGTCTAAACCCTGAGTCTGTTTCCGCCACACGTGGTAAGTCGTCACTCCTGAGGTCCCAGAATTGGGTGCCCGGAGGATATATTCACCTGGAGAGGTCTGCTGCTGCAGCCTCCCTGTGCACTTCTCTGCCGCCACTTGTCTGGAGGCCTGGACTGCAGGGGCGGAGCCCAGCGCTACACTAGTAAAGGCATGCAGCCCCATGCCGAGCTGATTCTGAGCCCATCGAGTGGTATTCCCTTTGACTCCCGTTTTTGAAAATCCGGGGCGGAGTTTTAAGGTGGGTTTAGTTCCGTTTTAAGAGGACTCCTTTAACATGCCCTAAGGCAGAGAAGGAGTGTGTACTGCCAGAGCCTTCAGTGAGAAGGGTTTTCTTGTGTTTTCTCTGAGCTGGAGCCTCTCTTCCGAATTGCTTTGCCCTTCAAACTTGTGACACCTTTTACCTTATTGGCTGGCAAATTTGGTGTAATGGATTTTATTGATTAGGAACTGAATTTAAAACTTGCAGTGATATAATGTGATTCCTAAAGGGGACTTTCACCATTTTGGGCTAGGACCACAATCAAATGAGTCCCAGGCTCTGCTAGATTTGGAGTTTTTCAATTGTGGTGATGGATCACTTCCATATATTCTCATTCTAATATACAACGCAAGCTGTATCAAGATAACTGGATTTAGGGATCCAAGTAGAGCTATGGAAAATCATTTCTTTTTGGAGAAGTGCACAGGCCCCTTTCACTTGAGTCATGCCAGGCTCATTCACAGCTTGTCTTAATTTTTGCTCTTACTCTTAGAGATGAAATGTTCCACTCTTAGAAGCTTTTTCTAATTTTTCAAGGGTCCTACCAAAGTTTGCTTTTGTTGCTTTTCTGTTTGTGTGCCTGATTTCTCAGCGTCCCTGCTGGGGAGCAAGAGTCTCAGTATAGCTGCCTGAGGCATTTTAGCTTCAGGTGTTGGTGCTGCTGATTTGCCTGTCCTGGACCTTCCAGTTACAGCCTCTGGGGTTCCTCGTTTCCTTCTCTGCTCTCTGGTCCCAGGTACTGGTTGCTCATTTGGTTTTATTGCCTGTGAGAGCCCTATAGGCTGGTGGGAATTACAATCCCTTTGCCTCTGGTACCACCCCCCTCCCCCACTCCCCCCCCTTGAGGGTTGGTATTAAAGAGAAGGACTGGAAAGTAGAGAAATGTAGAACTGGAGGGAGTGGAGGCAGAGCAGGCAAGGGTGATGATTGCCCATTAATTTAGCTGGATGTTAAAAAGCGCTGGGAGAAGGTAAATGAAAGCAGGCTTCCTCTCCCTACCAAGGCCCCTTTCCTCCTCGTTACTGCCTCAGGCCCTTGGTGCCTCTTTCCTGCCTAGGTTCTATAAATTACTGGCATTTATTACCTCAGGTATATATTGAATTAAAAATGTTTCTGTAGGCTGGTCTGGAAACCTAATCACTATTTATGATATTGTTTCTATGAGAAGCCATATTCTGAGTTCCAAATAAATTATGAACATTCCTTAGGAATATGAAACATCTGCACGTTTAGGTAAGTAAATATACCCTTTGTTTCTGGGTCTTTTTAAGTTTGTACTTCCTTTTAAAATCTAGAGTTGTGACAGATCGTTTTGAAGATATCAGAAGGGCAAAAAGCATATTTTCTGACATTAAATCTCATTTGCTACCTCCATATGCTTCTAAGATCTCTACATTTTCCCTTTGGTGTCTTTGAGAAGACCATGTTTTGGTCTTTGGATAATTCTACTTTCAGAATACAGCCTGTAACTGGGGACTTACTTTTAAAGTACTAGTAATACAGAGTTTTCTCATTTTAGGACCCCCCCTACCCCCCCCCCCCCCCCCCTACCCCGGCTGACTTAACTAAATACTGTAAACTCAAGAAAAGCTTCATGGTTGCAGATCTGGTATCGATTATCATTAATTCTTTCTTTTATGACTTTTCCACTTAAATACACATTTAGAAACAAACCAAATAAACATTAAATAGCATAACTAGATTTTTGACTTGGGTGGTCTAGTTAGTTCCAACATGTGCTTAGCTTTGCAAGGTGGTTATATAAAAACATTACATTTAACCAACCCATTCAATGATTGCAATAGATTTTTTTTATTAAAAAAATTTTAAATGTATTAATTCGTGTGTCTTTAAAAAGAAATCTTGAATTACTTAGAATTTTATTGCTATACAAATAAGTGAAAAGGTAAATTTTTGCACATATATAGGTTAGACTGTATTTCATTTCATCCTGTAAAACCTGATTGACTGGATTTCAACTGCTATGACTTTGGGCAAGTCACTTAACTCTTAGCTTTGGTCTCATTTTTGATGGGGAAGATACACTCGTTGGTTCCCAGAGTCTCACTTCTGAAATGCTAGGATTCTGCAATTCTGTGAATAAAAGTTGATATTTAAAAGAATCACACAAAGGAGAAAGTGTACTATTTGCTTTGCAATACAAGTGGGGAAATGGCAAGTTCTGGAATGATCAATAAAGATCTAAAAAGAACATTCGATCTTGAGCTTCCTTTAAAAAAACCTGTCTTTATTCCTTACTCTGTTTATTGAACTGTGCCTATGGTTTGCAAAATCGATGGGGCATTTGGAAAAATATTTTTAAAAATCTTTGGGCAGAAACTGTGCCTCAGCACCTTACGCATGGTGTATGACAACGATCGATGATACTGCCATTACACGCAATGCAGAGGACGCGAATTAGAACCATTCGGCTCATTTTGGATTGGGCTTAGTGGTGTTTTGGTGGTTTCTGGTTTGTGCGTTAGAAACCAGAGCTGCTGGAGAGAGTCTTTTACACACAGTTGGCATTTTGCATATAGCTCCCTAGTGCAGAGAGAAGTCCTTTCCCTTTTTGTTCTTGTTTCTCTTTCACATCTTTTCGTGACTGTTTTCGCTGTCCCCTCTTGTGATCCATTTCTCCACATTACAGTGAGAGTTTCTTTGGGGGTAATTAGTTGTCCTAAATTGCTCGCATTAGGGCGTGTTAATTGGTTTCCTTGAGTAAGAATTGGGGATTAGACAGTGATCTTGCAAAACCATTGTAGAGAGGGTGGTTATATAAAGGGTGTTAGATGTTAAAAAAAATTTGGCACTTTAACTCACCTGTTTTCAAAATCAGACATGGGCTGTTAGTTAAACCTGGTTCCTGCAAGCAGGGCCTGGGGCAAGCCAATCTGATTTGTCACAGAGGAGGCCCTTGGGCAAATGCTAATGGAACATGAAGAAAAAGTGACCACAGTGTTTCATTTAGATTTCTTTGATCACTGTAAACTGGTTTTTAATATTACACCAACATTTTATCAGAAACCAAAATATTTCTTAGTACTCTAACTCTGGCGATTGGTTCTTCTTCCCCACCCCAACCTTGAATGGACAATTGGGTGTTTTGTCAATATCTCACGTAAGCATCTCTTTCTCAAGAAAAACTCTTTGGGTAAGGATTTAAGAGCTTTCTTTCCATTTTTGTCCCAGGATGGTGAGAGAGGGCAAAGGTCATATTTTTAGTATCCCAGGACCCTATCCTGTGTTTGCAGTATAGTGGAGACTTTGTGTTGCTGGGCTTCTTGTAGTATTGGGTTTCTTAGGACCCTGTAGAAATCTTCCTTTGGAATTTTTATAAACCAGATAAAATCTACTTGGTTAGGGAAGGCAGAGAATAAAATGAAACTTGTTCCTTTTGTCCTTCTGTTATAGCTTCAGAAATGAGGGTCCCCCCCATTACATGTATAATCATGTAGTTTTTTTTTTTTTAAACTGTAAATGCAGGGTTAAATTTATGCTTTAACATTCACATTTAGTAATGGAGACTTGATGAGAGAATTAAAAAAGAACCTTAAATTCTACCTTTCAGTAATAGGCTAGTGAAGTGTGATTAAATCCTTAGAAATTAAATGCAAAATTTAAGACATCAGTGCCTCGTTAGGATCATGAGTTGCTTACAGTGGGAGAGAATCTGGCCACATCTCTTCTGTCTTTTTGGAGAGAATTGAGCTGTTTAAAAAACATGGACTTGTTAACATCACCACTTTGAACTTGGTTACTTAGGTCTTTTTCTCTGAGTTCTGTGGCCACATTTCTGCCATTACTTTGCTACCTTCTTGCTTGACTTGATATTTTTGGGCTTCTCAAGGATTTCTTGTGCTACCATGTAGGCGTCCTGCCTTCTGATGGTTCCACCAGCTGCTGCTATCCTGGAACTGAAGTTAGAGGCACAGGTCTGTGCAGTTCTCTTTATGCTTTGGGTACCTTTGGAGCTTAGAGGCAGAGCCTGTGTTTGTCAGTTGGTGGTTTAGACAAGTTACAGGTAAAACACTATGAAAGCCTCTGTCTAGATGCTTATCTCTTGCTCCAATCCAGCCAAATGAGACAGAGAAATGAAGTTGAATGTTGAGCAGCCTTTGTTTAAAAAAGGGAGACGCTGGTGTCTAAACAACGTAAGCCACTAAAACAGAATAGGGTCTGGGGGTAGGGGAAGACATCATAATGCTTTATGTTAAAAGCCTAACATGTGAAGTTAAACCTAGTAGAATCTTAGTGTTTCTGAAAGACCCAAACCAGCCATTCTGGAATGTGAAGATGTTGGTTTTATAAATTAAATAGAATGAAATCTTCAGTGCACCTGAGGTCCCAGGATGGGTTAGTAAAGACATAATAGTTGTGAAACATGATCTCATTTTAAATGCTTCCATTTGTTTTATGTGTTCGGTTTGTTTTATAATATCCAGATGTGAAGTCTAAAGGCTGAGAAAAGGTCTGTTGTTAAGACAGCAGTGTTTCTTTGATATGAAATAGTTTAAGGGGATCTAAGTGATTGCATGACTTATTTTTAGGCAACACAAAGCCACCCTTGTGAGGGAGGAGTTGGGAACAGTACATGTGTTTGGAGCCAGGTTAGCCTAGGGTTATCTGTAGTTGCCCAGGGCTTGGAAAAACTGAAAGAAGCAGTTGCTCAATATAAACTCATGCAAACCTGCTCTTTAAATTATGCTAAAGTGGCCATGTCAGATCTGTGAATCTTCCAGTTCCCTTCTTAACGAGCCCACAGTTTTACAAGGAAAATAATATGGGTTAGAGGAATTATTCATTACGTTTTAGCTCACGAATTCCTTTTGACTACCACCTCTTTAGTCCATTTTAAACTCTGTTAGTGGAGAGACTGATATCTAAGCAGGAGTAAGAAGATGAAGTCACTTATCTTGAAATTTCTGTAAACCTTTCATTATTGTAAACAGAGGATCTCCTTTCTTTGGGGCTTGTAGTGAAGTATTAGTTTCATGGCTGTTAGTTTTTTAACTTTATCAGCTTGAGTCATCCGTTGACTTGAAGATACAGCATAATACACCTAATCTACAAAGAAATGATTACAGTAGTTGGTCTTGACACACAAAGTAATTATATTTACAAAATTATCTGAAAGGTTTTTTATTTACTTACTGTAGCAAGCCTGAAAGCAGTCTGTGCTACCCAGCGGCGCTTGCAAGACGGGACTGACATCCTGCTTTCATGGAGCTCTTGGTCTCTTCTCACCAGTGTGTGGCTGAGTACCAGACTAACAGTTACGCACCCTCCCCCTTCCTCAGTGAAAAGCACTCCAGAAGTACAAGGGGATATAAAGCTCCTGGCACACAGTAGGCACTTAGTGTAACACTCGATAGGCAAGCCGATGGTAGGTGGCAGCACTCACGGGTGAATTCCAAAGTGGATGGTGAGTGATGCTAAGTTTTTTTTTTTTTTACCAGCCCAGGTCACACTGCCCAGGCTCATACAACATGATCCTAGTAGGATAGCTACTGGCGTTTACTTTTCTTTTGCAGACTTGGCTTAGGGAGACTTTGCAGTAGAGTTTGAGTCTTGATCCTTATTGTCCTTCCCCCAGTGTCGCCGCTTTGAAGGCTTTTGTTGTCTGAGGAAAGTTGTCCTCCTGGCCTTCTTACCCAGTTTTGGCAAAGGATCAACGGATAAGCCTCATGCACTGAAGATCTCATACAACTTCACTGGTATCAGGACACCGATTACATGCTAGCAGTCTCCACACTAAGAGCTTTAAAAATGAGATTTTTCTTTGAAATTTAAAAGAAAGTGGAATTAAAAACGTGCTTGCTTTTCAACATAGATTGATTAGCTGGCATGGAGGGAAGGCCGGCCTTTGAAATCTATAGGCATCACGTTGCAGGCCTGACCCCAATGACCCTGGTGGATTAGTAATGTCTACGCAGCCTGCTCTGTCAGCACGTCTGGCGGGGCGTGCACAGATGGTGCCAGTTGGAGAAAATCACTGCTGAACGCTGCAGTGCAGCCTCGCCTTGGCCTTGCAGCCTCTGGAGGAGGAGCTGAGACTGGGCTGTTTACAGACTTGTTCCTGCCCAGCGCGTTGGAATAGGCCTGTGGGGATGCCAGTCCGGCCGAGGACGCCTGTGCTGCCGGTTGCGACTTAAGTAATGCCTTCTTGTCATAGGTTAAGACCTCCTGCACCGTTGAGCAACTAAGATTTTTACAAGGTCTGTGGCCTTGGGGTTGCTCTGAAAGGGAATTTGAAACTAGAACTGATCTCATTCCAAGGAGTCAAGCATAATGCAATACTTGTTTTCCTAGAGTCAATCAGCCTAAGGAAAATGGGAGTCGCCTGGAATTGGGGGAGGAGGAGTCTTTAGAGTTTGAGTAATCAACTTAACCCAGGGGTAAAAAGAATTTTATTATAGAAAGCAGCGTCCGTCCAGCTACCACTGGTTTCTAGGTTGTCCGCTGGTACCATGAGTTTAGAATCAACACTCCTAGTGTGGGGACAGTCTTAGCAATGATGACTCTGCTCCCCAAAGATAAGAGAGAAAAAGCCCTCTGTAACATTTAGCCATCAACTGAAATAGTCTCTCACTGTCAGACTGAGCTGAAACTGTAAGCCTGTTCTTCTGAATTGGACAAATTTATTCTTCGAAAATTTTACTTGGAATTGCATTGAAAGCCCAGTGTTAAGGCAATGTACCCTCCTAGAATACCTCTATCTGAGCTATATTTTAGCAGGTAGAGGACAGGCTGAAAGAATACTGATGTTGAAAAGACTTGCAGGCATCTGTAATTGCAGAGGGTCACTCCATCGGCTGGTGAACTGTCACCATTTGTAATTTTATTTTGTATTCTTCCTGTCATAGCTTTGTTCTTTAAGTCTCCATCCAGGTTCATTCATCCAGGCTTTGAAACTTGTTACTGTTTAACGACTTGTTGGATTCCTTTTGGGTTGTTTTATGAAATATGATGTTTCATTCTTGACGAATTTTCATTGGAGATGATGCTGTTGTGAAATGGGCTTTCTGAAAAGTTTAGTGGCATCATAAAGGAAATGATTTGTTTTCCCCCAAAGACATAAGGAAAAAGATCTTATTCACTACATGCTCATGCTTTAGGGAGAGAGGGGCATAGCCTAGAGGAAGAACTGAAAGATTGGAAAGGGCATTTGCAAAACTTACACAGTAGGGACCCTGAAATATAGCCTCTCTTGCTAGAGTCTGGAAGAGAGATACTCAGAAAGCATTCTTAACTCTGACGGAAGTATACCTCTTCTTGGTTAATAGAGCGTAGCTTAGGCAGGATAGCTTTATTGACTACAAGAGAGATGTCAAGGAAGTCTCCCCGGTGTGAGGTGGGAGAAACTGGGGAATGATGAAGTGCATTGGCGAGAGAAAGATGAGGAATTCAACTCGAAGCAGTTTGTACTTGAAACGTCTGTTAGGTCCTTAGATATCTGGGTCAGGGTTTGAGTAGAGAGGTCTGGGGTAGAGAGAGAAACTGAGCTGTTGATGACACGTGGCTGGTAATGAAGCCACAGGAGTGAATAAGATTGTATTCACTAAGAGATTGAAGAGAAATGAGAGCGAATGAAATTTAGCAGAGAACAAAAAGCAAACTGGGATTTTCCTCCCACTCTGATATTTGAACAGTGATGTGTATTTGCCTAGAGAAGACGAATAACAAAAATTAGTGAGTGATTGTGTCAGGATCGTGTTTGTTGTATATTTGATAGGACAATTCTTAACGGCCTTTGGGAATGTAAAAATAAATTTTTGAAAATAACCCTGAAGTAGAATTTTGGAGTGCTTTGGTCCACTTTACTGATGTTCTAGCATTTGAAGTAGATGCCAAAACAAACTAGAAGACAGATAGCTGAGAGTTTGTAGGACCTGAAGCAAGAGTATGCCGGTTTATTTAGTACCAGGAGCAGGAAGAGCAGAGGGACAAGAGGGCAGCAGAAACCAAGAATAAAACCTGGTCAAGCGGCCACATCAGCTTGGCAGACAGGCCCTACTGGCTTTGGTAATTATACTGGTGCCTGCCGTATGTGCGCCTTTTCCACTGAGTTTAAAAAAGGCTTTCCTCTAACTACTGGGTCTCTCAGAAGTTGGGCCACTTTTGCCCTTGGTGGTTTTTTCTTGTGGAATCTTTGCTGCGTCTGTGCTCTCTGGCTGACTCCACGTTAATACTCTCAGCCCTGCTCTTTCACACAGCTCCTGCTCTCTCTTCCTCCTGCCTGAGCTCATAGAAGGTCAGTGAGGACATGCCCTTCTGGAGGAGCCTGGCAGAAACCATGTGACTGCATGGCTAGGCTGGTGCACGTGGACTTGACCAAAGCCTCGTCTTTTTCTGTTTTTCTCTTTTTCCCTCCCCTTCCTTTTTTCCTCTTAGTACTTTTGGCACAAATAATATGTAACAAACTGTAATCAATAAGAATTTCATGGCAAGGCTTATAGCTAGAGGTGAGGGCTTGTTAACGCCGTAACTTCCTTTGGATTAATACTTTGAATAGAACTCCCCTTTTACACCCACATTTGCCACCAATTCTATTGTAAGTTTTCTAATTCTGGGAATGACATAGGAAGAAAATATGCCTGCAAACTTTAGGGAAATGAATTCCAAAATGAATCCTGTACTTTTTACTATGTATACCTCTACTCTACATAATCCCAGAATAAACGCCCAAGAGCCTTTTCATTTTTATCTATAGCTGGGGTTTTGCTAATGTTTCCTGGAAGAATATAGACATTGGCACTGGCTAATAATGTATTTTGGCCCTCTGTTATTTGTATTATCCCTTAGAAAGGGTACACTGAAACTAGAATATCCTAAATATTTGCAGTTGGAAATACTTCTAGCATTTGTTGAAGTTTTTGTTTTAAAACTGCATCCTGTTGTTCATAAATTTGTTTTATCTTTTTACCCCAGTCAGTATTTTTTTTTTAAATATTCGTCCACAGCCTCCTTTATGTAAATATTAGGCAATGATAAAAGTTAAGTTCAGTCTTTTTTTCCCCTGCATATTATGTACTGGGTACTGTGCTACCTTCTGGAACTCAAGAGTGAATAAGAAATGGTCTCTGTTCTGAAGGAGCTTAGAGTCTAGTGGTGGTCAGTGCAGACATAAATAGTTGCTTTTAGTGCAGTGTGAGAAGCGCTGTGGGCCTATAACTAGTCCATTCTTCCAGGCTGGTATCAGGGTACACTTTTGGGAAAATACTCTCATTTGGTATTAATGAGGCGGAGTTAAATTAATCTAGGAAGAGTGACATGTTCTCTAGTCAGAGGGGTGATCTGAGTTTTAAACATCATGGGATAGGTAGATAACTCCAGTCGTTTTGTATCGTTCAGTATTGGCGAGTTCTGAGAGGGAGAGGATAGCCTGATGGGAGGCAAGGCTTGAGAGCAAAGCCAGGGTCAGGTGTTGAAGCAGCGTTCATATTTATAGATGCTTATGTGTGTATGGTAGTAGGTTACTCTTCCAGTGGTATAGAGAATGGGTTGAATTGGGAAATGGGAAGAGACTTGCAGTAAAAAATCCAGTGGGTGATAAATGCAAAACAGCACAAAGGCCCGAATTAAGGCAGGGACATCGAGGATAGTCGGGAGGAGATGGATGGGTGTGGGAAATACTTGGAGATGAAATTGGCAGGACTTTGTGATAGTTGTGAACTGGTGTTGTGGTGTGCTGTGTGTGGGGTGATAGCAGTTGAGGGGTGTGGCTCTCTTCTCTCCACCTGAAATGGTTGGGTTGGTATCACTAGCTGGAGTTGGGAACAAAAGAGGAAGAACAGCTAGGTAGGAATACCAGTAATGAATTTATATCATTTAACATGTTTCCTAAATATTTTTTTCAACTTTCAGACTGGACCCAGGGTCATGTTTTACTTCGCATTTGTGTGTACGTTCTAGCTTGGCAGTAGTGACTTTGAAAACTCTGGACTGTAAGAATCATTGTATGTATTGGGCCTTTAAGTCTAGAGGGATGGATTTAGGAGGATTGGAGCTGTCCCGTTCTTCTGATTTTGAGGACTTTCCACATATAACCCATTATAAAGCCTGTTGGCTCTATCTTTGCAGTATATTAAGTTTCTGATTCCTTACTGTCGCTACTGCTATGACCCTTATTGTGTAGGCCGTTCATTCCCTTGATAATCTGCTCTCTCCAAAGAAGCTAGGATGGCTCTTCTATAACATAAAGCACATTATATAAGCTGCTGCAGCCTTCAATGACTCATTTCACTAAGAGTTAAAAACAAACAAACAAACAAAAAACAAAAAGGAAAACAGCCCAAAGTTGCAGGTTGGGTTCCCCAGGACGTGGACTCCGAGTCTGAGATTTGCTTGCAGGAGGTTCATTGAGGAGTGTCTAGGGATGAAGACCTGTGAGGGATGAGGGAGGCAGGATTGGGTAGAGTGAGGGGTTGAGCTGTGATATACTTCTAAGGGAAACCTCAGCTGACCTTGCGGTGATCACTGAAGCTCTGATGGCCCTTCAGATATATCTCTTCATCAACTGGTCACTAGATGTACCCAAAGAAAGGTATAAATTTGGCCCAGGCAGTGTCCTTTGTCATGCAGTGTCTAGAGAAGGATTCAGTGGAGCCATCAGCAAGCAACATTTTCAGCAGCTGGAGGAATAAGCTCTTATTCTTCAAGGAGGCAACAGCTTTCACATGGCCTGCAAGATTCTGTTTGGTCTGATCACTTACTCCTTCCACTTCTGTGACTTCAGTTACTACCATTTTTATCTTTGCTCACTTTGCTGTAGCTGCCTTGCTAATACATCCCTATGACATATGCATTTGGATTTTTTCTGTCTCCCATGAGAGTGTAAACTCTGATGGTAGGGACTGCTTACCATTTATGTATCTTCAAGTGTTCTGAAAGTTGTTCTTGGAGGAGATGGCCTATAAAGTTGTGCTTTCCTTTAGGAAATCTAAAATTCAGAGATTTAGAAGTGCAAATGAAATATAATTTAGGTGGTAATTGATGTTTTGGTCTGATTCTTGTGGGACTCTTAGGTGAATTCACCCAGAGCATTTTATGTGTAATGATATTTTCAAAAAAGATTTTCCATAGATCCTAGTATTCAGGACTACATCTGTTTTATAGAATAATGTAAACCTTTGTACCTTTTAAGGGTTTATTAGTTTGTCTTTGCAATATAATTTTACATTGTACAAGCTTCAATTGAAATATGTATTCATCTGAAGACAGAAATTATGCTATTATCATTAATAATTCAGAAGAGTTTTCAATTAAGCATTAAAAACAACATTGCCTTTGGCTGTGATCTTCTGCTTGAGCTCATAATAGTACTGAATTATTTTTCTCAATGAAGATAAAATTAAACCCCGTATAACCAGAACTCAATAATTCCAACTCTTTAATCAACAAATGCTCTCTTTGAGCATCTTAGGAGAAAAAAGTATATGTTAGTGAGACATATCAAGAATTTCAACTTTTTAAAGTGTCCTTTCCCAGGTATCCCCTGGAGTCTGTGTACATGTGACCCAGTGTTCTGTGACAACATTGTAGTTCATTGCATTAAATTTCTGATATGAAAACATAATCTTTCACTACCTGAAATTGTTTATTATCAAAAGAGATTAAATTATGTTCATTATATGGAAATATATAATTAACAGATTTCTTAAAGGTCTCAATGACAACTATAGAAAGGTTTCCTTTTATTGGGTGGGAGATTAATTAGATGATCTGTACTTTCCATGCTAATTCTGTCCCCTGCCTCCCACTCCCCAATCAGAACCGTAGTTTTCCAGTTAATCTTTAGTAAATCGCCAACTTTGCTTATGAAAACACCTCCTTCAACCGAGGAGTCTAACTGATAATGCATTTAGTGCATAAACTTTTGGTCCGAAGAATCTTTGACATTAGTGATTGTAGACATGAGAATGAGCCCTTTTCATTTCCTGGAGCAATAGTCGATGCTTCTACATAGTAGGTAAACAGAGAGTGATTTCTCAGGCTCCCAGAGGTGTCCAAGGAACTTGGAGTACTTGGTGCGCCTCCTCCATTTTGTGTGTGTATATGTAAAAAACGATGAAGGTGGTTGTTACTCTCAGATTTTATCTACGTATATTTTTCATTTTATTGATTTGCTAGGATAATGTATTTGCATCCAACATACTTCTAAGTAGACTACTATCACTCTCAATACTTCACATTTATCCCTATTTTTTTTTTATTAGAAGACACTTTCCCACCTCAGACACTAATTATTAAAATCACATGGTTTGCCAGACAAACACGACTCAGTAGTGGTATTTGAGCAACAAATCAATGAGCAAATATTGATGCAACACACATGCCACATGAGTATGACACCATCTGGGGTTCTGTACATGATTTATACAGGAAGACAAGAGAGCATCTCTGTCTTTAAATGCCTCAAAATCTGATAGGCTGGAAAGAAAGAGCAGAAAAATATAACCAAAGCCCTTAATCAATTTTCACAGTTGCTAGTGTTTTAGTATCATCATTCATTCATTCACTGAGTATTCACTGAATGCTCCGCTACGTGTCAGGAGGTGTGCAAAGAGCCGGGGATAAATGGGAAATGTGGCACAATCCTGGTCCTCTAGGAGCTTATAGATAGGATTTGCTGTCTTTGACCATACACTTAGATGAAAAGATCTTCAGTGAAGTATTTATATAGACTACTTATGATTAAATTGTGTAGAAGGCTAATAACTGACTACTGCAGAAAGAATACTCATCACTAGTACCTGCTGGATTTGCCTGTGGATCTCTAGATTGTGGGAGTGTGTGTGTGTGTAAATAAGGAAGGCAGTGTTGGGAAGAGAATCATGTTGGGTTTGGGAGTTCTGTATGTTTCCAGTTCCATTTGAAGCCTATATCTCTTCTTACTGATGATGTAATGTACTTAGCCATAACTGTTGATGCTGGAGTCCATAGTTCTGGTTTTAAGTTTGGCCTCACAACTTAACCAGCTGCATGCAGTAAGGCAAGTAACGTAAACTTCTTGTCCCATCACTTATTTATCTATAGATAAAAGACAGTAAGAAGCTCTGAACTATCCACTTCATGTACTACTTGAGGGTTCAAAAGAGACAACATTTGTAAGATAAAAAGAGTTTGAAAATTATATTTTACGTGTATTAGTTGTTAGTATTGTGTGGTGGAAGAGGATTGATCCTCATTAAATACCACTTTCCAACATGGTTTTCAGTTTTGAAGATAAACTGCATGCAAGGAATATATTATAGTTTGTGGACTTACGAGTAGTGTGATAGAAATGTGAGACCCCGTCTCTTGCCTCTGAGATTGATCATTGATAAAGGGAAATAATGGGATGATCTGATAATTCCAAGCCTCTAAATTTCATTTGCAGCAAGGCTTGGAGAATTTGAAAGAATTACACAAAAGCAGACTATATGCATGTTTTCTGTTTGTTTTACTGAGGGAATTTCCGAGCTATTAGAAAGAAGTGTGTTGGCTTTCTAATGTTCATCGGTTTATTTATTCAAACATCACTTGAATGTAAGCTGAATGAAGGCCGACATTTTCATGTATTTTGTACACTGCTGTAATCCTAGTGCCTAGAGCAGGGCTTGATGGTAACAGGTGCTCAGTGGGTTTTCCTTAAATTAATGACCATTGAGGGCTAGTTGTGTTTCAGGGACTGACTCTGCAAGTCATTTAGAAATATTAAGAAAGCAAATACAGTATCTGTGACCTTAGAGAACTCAGTCTATCAGGAAGAAAGACAAATTAATAGAAAATGAATATTAGTAAATAGCTCTCTAGTAGGAGCTGGTTGAGGATAGTATTCAGGAAGACTTCATGGAGGTGGTGGTGATAACTACATTCCATTTAGTGTGTTCTTCTTTCATAGTGGGGGGCCAAGGGGAGTGCTCAGCAACCTATCTACATGCAGTAAGAGGGTTCATTTTCTGCAGAGCATTTTAAAGCAATAGCACTGACTAAAAGTCAGTCTTTGTTTTGTTGTTATGTAGGGGGCAATTCTAAAGTTAGGCTGTGATAAAATACTCCTTTCCTCAGGGTGGCTTCAGATCTGCTCCCACCCATTCCCCACCCACCCTGAGTGTGCCTCAGCTTTCTCTGCATGGAGTCTGTCCCTTTGAGATACTTGAGATTCAGAAACAATTGTTCCCCTGAGAGAGCCTCCTGGCTTCATAATGATAATTTTACACTTGTGTTCTATAAACAAAACAAAAAAGAATATTGAAAAAGTCTTAAACTCTGAATACACATATAATTCAAGACAACCCTAGAAAAAAAGGAAATATGTTTTCTATAACTCTCAGAAGTCTAGGAAGGTTTTTCTTTTCTTATTCTTTCAAAGCAACATGATCTTTAAAAAAAAAAATCTGCTTGATCTTAAAAATTGATACTTTCTTGGGTCTATCTCATGTACCATCACATTTCTGTTATCAAAGAATGACCTTTCACTTGTTGAAAAATAATTTTTATCAAAAATTGATCTTTGAATTCCGCCGTTTTTATTTTGGATGTACTGTTTTAATCTACCAGTTGGTTATGGTTATATGCTGGGTTTTATTATTTTTTTCTGGACCTTAAAAAGTTTAATTCTTCTGTGGATCGGCCATCTGCCCCCCAGAATTCAGAACTCAGTAACCATCATTCTGTTGAATTTTTATCAGTATTTTGGATGATGTCCATTTTTATAGGCAAATAAGGATTTTTACCTCACTCTGTTTTGGGGGTATAGGGAATAAGTTAGGAAATTAGTACAATATGTAACAAAAACAAACAAAAACTCAGTATAAGAATGCTTTGAATTCATTAGGATACACTTTTGTTCCTTGAGGCAATCACTTCTCAAATGGTACCTAATGCTGTGTGGATAGTCATACCTACTGAAGTAGCTTATTTACGGGACAGGATCTACACCATTGATTTTTGTAGTGTAAATCATAACAGCCTATTAACATTCCATTATGCTGAGCACAGAACTAATAGGAGAACATCTGTGAGGTCAGAGATCAGAAGTAGACTTCAGAAAGTACTGTTCCAAAAAGGATGAAATGGAAAGCATGTACAGAGGCCAGTGGGTGAAGTAAAGACTTTAAAGGAAGGTAGCAAAGAACAAAAATGTGCCACTGTGTAACTTTCTAGTCAGTAGGGTATTATGGCTAATTTGATCTATTATTAACCTAATTTACTCTTCACCAAAATTTAACTGACTTGAACATGCACACACCTTTGGCGCTCCTCTAATTTTCTTTGATTAGAGTTTCAGATATTTAACCCAATTGATTAGAAAATGCAGGAAAATTGTTTGAATGTTGTAATCTCATTTAATGCTTTTATATTGGGGCAAGACCCACTGAGGACAGAAATGATGGTTTAAACAACAGTTGTGGACCAGCAGTATCCAGTGGAAATTCGTACTAAGTAGCTTGGGGTTGCTCTGAGACTGTGGGACATAGTAGGTAGGGATCTGAGAACTACACAGTATGTACAGTGGAGACATTTTTCTACTGCTTTAGCTATCGTGTAGAGCCCGTGTTGGACCCTTCACTGGCCTTAGAATGACGGGGACAGCTGAAAAGTTTGGGAACTTTTCTCAATAAAAAAGCAGGGCGTACTAGGGAAAGCAGTTTTGAATGTGAGGATTTAGTTATATTTAGATTAAATCGAACTCGTTTATGTTAAGGTTTATTATGTGCTAAAATACTGTGCTAGTCATTGAGAGGTACAAGATAAGTAAAAAGGAATCCTTACCTTCAGGTGACAGCTTTGGTGGACCTTCATCTGAAGGCTCTAGAACCTATCATAAGCCTCAAAAGAACCCTGTGGACATGTTAAATTAGTTTAAGGTAAATCTTCACTGCTCATTTAGTCATCCATTAGCCATTGTTTTGGTGGAAATTGGGAAAGAAAATTGATTTCTTAAGAATATGATAAGGAAAGAGTCGTCAGACAAGTAGGAGAATTACCAGGAGAAAATGATCAGAAAACTGAGGGAAGAGATAATTTCCAGAATGAAAGGTTGGGTCGGGTGTATCAGTTGTCACTGAGAATCCAGGTAAGATAAGCTCACAACCGAGTAGAAATGATGTGGAGGTAATTGGTTACCTTCGGGAGAGATGTTGAGTGGTGTGGGGAAAGCCTGCTTACAGAGGTTTGATGAGAGAGTTCAGGAAGTAGAGGCAGCTTCTTAGAAGATTCTTTTGAAAGAGAAAGGGGGTGTGAGAGAGAGTTAAAAGGAGTGAAATAAGAATCAGATACCATCAATTTGTAATTGTGATTTTGGATGCAAGTTATTTACTCACACTGGGCCTCAATTTCCTTGTCTGTAAAATGAGAGCGGGTAACTTATAGTTACTAAAGATAGTCAAATGAGTTCACATCATTACACTAAGTAGATTTCTATTGGATTAATACCTTGAGATATGGAGAAAATGTGGTAATTTAGGAGAAAGATTAATTGCTTCCAGATTATGGACTGTATGTTTCTTGCTCTATATTTTTAGCTGTGGTGAAAACATAAAATTTACCACCTTTATTATTTCTAAGTGTACAGTTCAGTAGTGTTAATATATTCACATTATGGTATAACAAATCTCCATAACATTTTTCATTTTGCAAACGGAAACTCTGTACCCATTAAATAATAACTCCCCAATTACCCTTCCTCTCCAGCTTCTGGTAACCACCATTCTACTTTCTGTTTCTAAGGGTTTGACTATTCCGTATAACTCATATGAGTCGAGTGGAATCATATAGTATTTGTCTTTGTGACTGGCTTATTTTACTTATTTCAAAATCTTTTTGAGTGCTGAATAATATTCCATTTTATGGGTATACCAGATTTTATTTATCACTCATCTGTTGATGGACATTTATATTTCTTTTGCCTTTTGGATAGTGTAAAGAATGCTGCTGTGAACATGGGTGTACAGATACCTTTTTTTTTTTTTTTTTTTTAAAGTGCTGTTAATTCTTCTCTGTGTGTGAGTCATGGCTGGTCCCTGGCCAGGAGCA
The DNA here is from genome assembly GCA_003508835.1 of Eonycteris spelaea. NCBI lineage: Eukaryota > Metazoa > Chordata > Mammalia > Chiroptera > Pteropodidae > Eonycteris > Eonycteris spelaea. Next base: position 9,921,272 of record PUFA01000044.1, read on the forward strand.
AGATTGGATCATGCAGGAGGGATTGAGTGGCTGTCATGAGAGATTCCAGAACACTGCTGATGGAAGGAAGCAGAGCTCAGAGACAAGAAAGGCATTTTTCCTTTAGATCTTATGAAGTCCAGTTCCCTTGCGCTGTGCTAGTTATATTATTTTCCAATAGAGAAGGAAAGGGAAAGGGCCCATCTTCAATTCCTTTTTTTTAAACTTCAGTTGCTGGAGAACCTCAAGGGTGTCTCCGCCATTGTGTTAGGCTACGTCTCTTTACACTGTATTTGTTCTCGTTATGGAGAACAATGATAATAAAGTACCTTCTAGATAGGCGGAATTTCTAGACAGGTGAGGAGGACATTATGGAATTCTTGCTATGAATCGATTGCACATCTTCAGTTCTCTTCCAGCTGGGCCTGGGGAGTGCAGCCACCATTGTGCCTAATTGCTTCCTGGTTGCCTCCAGCTTCTGTTGGTCATACTCCCTACCCCACTTAATGGCGTAAGTGGAGCAAAAATTGATGTCTATCTTGTGGTTGTCTTTACTGAACTTTAAAAGATGTGTTTTAAACCTGTAGGGGAAGAAACTCTATGTGTCTGACAATCTGCACAGAAGGAAGTTCTTTACCTGATCAAAGGTAGAATGCTATTAGTAAGAGTTGATGTTCCAGGAAGTGCTGCAGACCTGAACGTAGCTCATCTTCTGGCAGTATGGTAATTCCAGACCCTGGAGTCGTGTCAAACTTTACTCTTCAACTTTGTCAGAGTTTTTTGAGCAAATTATCTTAGATTTTTCTTAAGTGTCTTGATATTGAAAAAGCTAATGCAGAGCTGTAAAGAAAGTAGATTGGGGCTGTTTTGTAGTAAAAGGGGAAAAAAGGGGGGAAAGGAGAAAAAAATTTAAATATCATCTTTCTTTATGGCTTGTTTAATAGTCATAATGGATGTTTTATCCTCCAACTAGATGCGAACTTTATGACCTGCCTCCCCACCTCCTTCCCGCATTTAAATTTGTTGAGAACACCCCCTGTTTTTTTGTTTCCACCTTAGTTTCCGAGGGTCTCTTGTCACACCTGCAGATCCTCCTCCCTGGCTGTCTTCTGACCTATGTCATGTCCTACCTCCTTTGAATTTTAATTTTACTTGGTCTCTGTTTCCTTTAGACGTAGCATTAGATGCGTAAAGAAGTGACAGTCTGCTGAATTGTGTAAAGGATATTGGGCATTTTTGCTCCAACCTCATTAGAGCTCAGCTTCATTAGAGTCTTCGTGCCTTCTCTGGTGGAACTGGGGCCCTCTGTGCTGAAGGGAAATCGCTTCGTGTGAAAATCGCGGACTCGTCTTAGGAGAGCTTGCTTCTTGACCACTAAACACAGAAGCATAAACTTCAGACATAGGCTTCTTATTTGAAATTGAGCAGGAATCCGCTGATCCATTACCCAGGCTTTTGTAATTCAATATCAAAAGGTGGTATTTGGACATGCCACAGGCTACAGGCCTGCTCTGGGTGAGTGTATGCATGTTCAACCTAATCTTCCAGTTCCGATTGGATGTTGTTCCTCTCAAAAAAACTAATATTTTAAAGTGGTGGCAGGCTTTGAAATGTTGATCTGCAACCTAAGTAGAAGTGACGTTTTCAGAATAATAACTGTGAGAAACAACTGGTCCTGAGGGATAAAACCTAGACAGAATCAATAGACCAGATTTCCCCCCCCCCCCCTTGCTCAATGTCTCTGTGCTCTGTGAGTAAACAACAACTTTCCCTCAATGTAAGCATTTTTGGTGGATGGAATTTTAAAAGAATTCTGCCTTTATTTAGGTAGAGGATTTTAATTCTAAGTTTTGGAATTTTATGGAAAATGAAAGAAAAAGTGAAAAACAGAGCAACTAGAAAGAAGGAGGTGTATCAGTGGTACAGGGAATAGGTTTGGCAGGTACCCATGGCCTGGGAAGGGAGAGAGGCAGAATTCCAAGCAAGGCAAGGGAGCAAGACTTTGCTCTCTCCTCCAGTGAATATGGTTTTGCCTGACTGACCGTGCAGATTATGAGAGGATAAATCTGGTGATACCATCTGATACAGAAAGAGAGAAGTCTCAGTATATGTCAATTCAAAATGGCCTTAAATTCTGTTTGTTCTGGTAGGCGTTCCCTCGACTTACACTATTTACTGAGTCCTTCTACCACTGTCTTTGGTGGCCTAGTCCACACTACGTTATAAACTTTTCTCCCTGTAAGACTTTTTCTCCACTCCTAATTCCTGCTGTGGTTTACCTGTTCAGCTGATGACCTTCTAGTCTTGGTCACTAGGTCCTGATATTAAGAAAATTTATGCTAATGAGTTAATAGCCAGGTGCTTTATCCAGGGGATTTGATACGTAAGACTCAGTACTGGTGGGGATGTCGCAGTCTGACAAGCAGCTCGGGAAGAGATAGTTTTGAAGTAGTAGGGCCTCTTGGTGCCCTTGAAATCTTGTAGGTATATGCTTAGCCAAATCTGTGGCTCTGTACATACTAAAATACATTCAATATAGTAAGATTTTTTTTTTTTTTAATGCAGAGTTTTCTGTTACTCTGCCTTAGAAGTTTCATTAAATATTGGACCTGGAAAAATACAACATTGGTCTTGCTCTGAAGATTTTGTTCATGAATTGATACATGTGTGATTTGTCGCTGTCTCTTGGGGTGAGAGGAGGTTAAAAAAAAAAAGACACCTCCCACTCCTGCCCCTGACGTTGTGCTTTATACTAGCTAGAAAGGCTTGGCCCACTGACTTGCGAGGATGAATGAGGTTGGTCATGTGTTTGTGTTCACAGGTTGTTTATTTAGCTGGCATTCGTTTGGGACTAAATACTTAAAGCTATGTAACCTAAAGCACCTGATTTTTGAGCAACACTTGTAATAATCTATTGAAACATGGAAGAAATCAATCTAGCTTTTATAACAAAGGCTAAATAAGAGAATCATTAGAATTGTTAGAAAATATTTCCTTTTCGAGTTTTTCCGGAGAAAAATTACGACAAGAGTTCGTTCGTTTAAGGATTTTCTACCTCCTCCCAGCTGGTTAGGTTCTTTTTATGCGGCATTTCGGCCTCGAGTTTGTGTGAGTCAACAAATGGACAACAGCAAATGTTCAGCCATCTTACTGGTGTCAAGCCTAGCAAATTGGCGAATTACATGAATACACCAAATGCATAAACAAGTTTGCATGAGCCAAGTATTCTAAATGAGGACGGCAGCTGCCGGTTAGAGCCTTAAGAATAGAAATGCCCCTCCTGATCGTCTAATCTGTTGCTGCCGCAGGTTGGAAATGTCAGTGCTAAGATTTATAGATTTAGGGCTCTGGGATAACAAGTTGCCTCTCTGAACTTTTCAGCTTGCAGAGCTTCTTGTTATCCAACCAGACAAAGATACAGAGACATTTATGCTTCCCTGTGTAATTCTTGAGTCATTCACAATATCAGTGGTGGGCTAAAAAAACGTTTTTCTGTGGGACATTGGTGCAAAGTACTCATCAGTAAACTATGAAAAGTGTCAGAAGTTCCCTTTGGCTAGTAAACTCTTCATATTGGTGACTGGAGTGTGAAACGCTTAGACTTGCACTTGTTTTGGAATCTGAGCTTAATTGAACCTAAGCAACACCCCTAGGGTAGTGGAAAAAATTCAGCCCCCTTCTTTTTTATGTCTGTAGTTTCTCTCTAATCCCTCTTTCTCGAACTTCCCCTTTAAAGTGTTGATGTTAGAAAGATTGTTTCATGCTTTGGAGGGTTGTTGTTTAACTGAAACTGAGTATCCATGGTTCATGATTCAGTATTGAACTTGACATGGGAACCGTCTTCTGGTCAATCAGTAAAGGCAGCTGGAAGCATTATTTACAATAGCCAAGATATGGAAACGACCTAAGGGTCCATGGAGGGATGAATTGGTAAAGACATGGTGTGTGTGTGTGTACTGTGTGTGTGTGTACACGTGCACACACAATGGAATGCTACTCAGCCGTAGAAAAAGATGAAATCTTTCCATTTGCAACAGCATAGATGGACCCTGAGGGTATTACACTAAATGAGACAAGTTAGTTGGACAAGGAAAGATACTGTATGACTTCACTCATATGGAAAAGAAACAAATGAACAAACACGAACAATCTCATAGTTGCAGAACACATCTTGATGGCTACCAGATAGGAAAAGGGGTAGGAGTGTGCACAGGGGATCAAATGTATGGCGATGGATGGAAACTAGACCTTTGGTGGTGAGAATGCTGTAGTGCATACATGTCGAAGTACGGTGTTGTACACCTGACACTTAGATAATGTTATGAACCAGTGTTATCTCAATGAAAAACAAAACAAAACAAAAAAACCAGCTTTATATCTCACTACGAATAATCAAGTGGCAGGTAGCAGGAACTCCGATCTAGTTGGTCCTCTAATTGCTGTTGATCACAAGAAATTGGTAAACCACTTAGTTCATGAATCTTCTTCCTTTTTTTTTTTTTTTTTTTTTTTAAATTCCATAGCATCAGGAGAATATTTCCATGGATATTTTATTTATACTGAGAAACAAAACCTAAATCTCAAACCACCATTTATAAAACCCACAAACTCCTGGGCTGTCATTTTGGTTGCAGACTCTGAACTCCTTTCTGGTTGTGTTCTGTGTGGTGGATGAATGTGTCTGATGGGGCTGCATTTTAAAGGCAAGACAGATGTAAGGATATAATTTAGTGATGTTTTGCTGAATGAATTTTTTTGTAATACATGTCTCTTCGTATATTTTACTCCTTTACCAATATTTAGTTATCTTTTAGCTTATTTGAGGCAGGCCTGACAATTTTGTGATAGTTTGAAGCATACATAATAGCTCAATATATGTGTTTGATTATGACATTAGCTGTTTTTGGTTAACTTTAGTACTATTTTTGATTGTATGAATCACTGTATATTTAACAAGTGAGCTGACTAAATGCCATTAAATGAGTTGTCCTTATTTTGGCTTATGCCCTGCCCCAATTTTAAGTTTTCATATTGAACTCTAGCATTTAACTACTACTTTTAAATCTCTGCCTTTTAATTTTGGAAACCAAATATGGCAGATTTATTCAGGTGGCCAAGTAGACTTTTTCTGACCTTGAATGTGGTTTGCTGGTATTACATTAAAAAAAAAAAAAGGGCAGTATTTGCCATTTTAGGGTAGCATAAGCCCATGAGATTTTCCGAAGATCATTTTTAAAGTCTGACTTGCAGCTGCCTGACATCTACATTTTTAGCTAAAAGGCATCTTCCTTGCATTCATACTTAAGTGACCCTGGAATTCAGTGCTAGGATAGTTTGCTCTGGATTAATCTTTGGACACTTCATAGCTGACAGGCATCGGCATCTGTGGTTTATATTGCATTGTTCTTTGAGTCTAGAAATAACATTCCCCTAAATCTGATGATAGTTAGGGGAATGTTTACTAAGATTGTGTTTTTTTTCCGTTTGCACAGTTTTAATCCTGGAGATAAAACATAACACAAGTGTGATTAAAAAATATCTGTCATTCAAAAAATACATGACACTAGTAAGGTTGAAATAATACTAGGAACTCATGTTTTGTGCTGGAATTTTCATCAAGATATATTCCTGTCTGTACCCTTTAATATGGGTGCCAGATATTAGTTCACGTAGGCCTATTGAGGAAAGTACTTTTATATGCATATACGTTCAGGCTAAAGCTTTATTATTAGTGTTTTTCAGCAGTACAACCAAAAAGTCAAATGAGATACTTTTGTTTTATTATGATTTTAATGGAGTCTGGATAAGAGAGTCCTTTGAAAGTTGAGCAGACCACAATTCATTTATATGCAGTCAAAGAGCTTTTGGCCCTACAGTGTTGGGCATATAATCTTATTAGGAAGCCCTTTAAAATCAATAAAAAATAACCTTAAAAGTGTGGTAGCTTTGAGTTCATTCTTTAAAAAAAAAAAAATCTATTTTTAATTACATTATTCTCTTTAAATGTACCAAGTGGTTTTTATTTTAAAAATGCTTTTACCCTATGTCTATATTCACTACTGTCCAAAATGATCATTTTTTTGTGTGTATTCTAAACATCTCATTATTTCAGAGCCTAATCCTTGAACGGCCGGCCATCTTGCTGAAAAACAGTTAAAGCAACAGTCTGTCAGCCTGGTCTGGTTCTTGCTAAAAGAGTGTCATCATGCATTTCTTTGCCCAATGTGAGCTTTAGTTTCAGATTTTTGAATGAAATAAAATTAAAGTCAGAGAGTTAAATATAAAAAGTAAATCTTGTAGACAGAGCACTCGTTAGCATCAGCTTATTCATTTTAAATCTAGGGGTTTGGAGACCATTGTACTGTTATCATACTGATAATTGAGCCGATAAGAGATTTGATGAAACATTGGCAGTTGTGAAGGGCAGCTGATAATAATGGTGCAAACTCAACAAAAAAGTTTAGTTAAATCTGCAGGAAGTATTTTTGATCATTTGGCCTTGTTCTGTTGGCTGTTGGTCTTTGCTTGGCAAGAGGGAGGCGTGGTCGTTAGCGCCCCAGCTAGTGAGATTTTAAAGTGCTTGAAAGTACAGCTGTTGCTGTCTCTCTGACAAGACGAATGGAAGCAATGCAGTTGTATACTGATTGGAAAGACCCACCCAAACTTATGCAATTTGCATAAACCTGAAAGCAATTTAAATTTTCATAAAATAAAAGAAGGCTCTTTGACTATTGAAAAACCTCTTTTTCTCTTTCTGTTCAAGAAACAGTAAATAAATGTGCCCATAATCTTAGAAAATGGGGTAACCACACATATTTTTCTTGAGAATTAATGGTACATTTTAATGTAAAGTTAAAGGGGATCTTTTATATAATTAAGTGGCATCTTCAAACATCTGATTGGTCATGTTTCTGCCCTGCCCAGTTGATGAGAAGAAAGTCAGCCTAACAATAGGGCCAATTCAACTAATTAAAATCATGCCCAAGTTGGTTAACATGATAGAGATGTTTGGTTTTAATAGAGCTTAGAAAAGGTACTGAGTCCTGAAATGTTCTGTTTGAAAAGCTGAGCTCTAGAAAATTTACCTTTAACGTGGCTGATGACTCTTAATTAAAATGATAGACTTGCTGGTGTGGTGTCTATTTGAGAAGGAACAACACTGGGGTGCCTATACATATTATTTTTAATGTATTAAGATGCTTTTCTTTGAGAGCAGCATTTCTGAGTCTTGTCATTTTTGCTCTGTTTCAGGTGTGAATCATGGTGACAGTGAAAGACGGTGATTTACTGCTTTGGGGGGCATGCGTGTGTATGATGAAGAGATGTAAGTGCAGGACTCCAAGATTTACTTCCTTCCTGTTCCAGCGGGGATAGAGGAGGAGAGTGAGTAATGGGATAATTTATAACACTACAGGCCCTTCATCAAGAGACCTCTAATCAAAACAGGAAGATAAAACTCAGATTTCACCTGGGAGAATACAACTTTTGATACTCTCTGGACATACTTCTTCTCTGCAAGCAGTAGAGTCTTCAGAATTTTTATTTTACTTTTTTATGGAGATTTCCATTAGAAAGGTTTGTGTGTCAATTCTGGCTAAGTCATGTAGGTACTCTGTTAAATTTTATACATCTTTCCTCCATACTCTGTTTCTTGACAATCTTATGTTGTTGGGACATCAGAGAAACTTAGTGGCCTAATTGTAGAATTCAGGTTCTTTTTATATGGTCAAAATATTATTGAGTGTGAGTGTAATGACAAATTAAAAAAACAAAAAAAACCGTTTTTTTTTTTGGAGCTTACCCAAAACTTCTATTCTGTTTTTCAGAATCTTTCATTTTCATTTATATGTGCTTCATTCCAGTTTTGAGGTGCAAAGCGGGGTTTTGGGTGGATAAGAGTTTTTCCCCCAACCTTGTGTGTGTAGGGCAAAACAGTTTAACTGGTGGCTGTGGAGAGGGCTTTATCTTGGGATTCATTTTTTTTTCTTTCTTTCTTTTTTTAAAATTGTAAGCAAATATAGGAGGAGTTGAACAGGGCATTTGGTGATGTTCACATGGTTTATTTCATTGCCATTGGTTCTAGGTACAGGCTTCTGTGCTTTGATTTTCACGTGTTTTAAAAATGCCAGCTACAGCCTTTAGAACAAAAATCATTCTAAAATTAAGATATGTCATTACTTTGGAATTGCTTATTGTTCAGAGGATTCAGGTACTACTGAACGTGATGTGAGCTTCTGACTTATTGTTGGTTTATGAAAAATGAATAACAGTGATATTTTTATTTTAAAAATACTAATTTTCCTTTTCACTTTGGAATGTTTTAGCAGTTGGCCGTATAATTCTTATATTAGAGATTGTTAAGAAAAAAATGGGAACAGTTCCAAGCTCTTCCTTTTCTCCCATCTGCCTTAGGTGACTAAAACACTCCCATAAATAACTTGTACCCTTTTGAACTGACCTTCAGGTTCATGTGATGTAAATATTGATGGCCTTGACATTTCTTGGTATGCGCACAGTTCAGGAGGCACAGTATCTCCAGATAACTCAAAGCAGGTGGGGAGTAAGTAGATCTAGCTTTGGTCTCTCACTGATCCCTATAATTCAGAGGGACCCTTACCATAACCCTATTTTGGGGCTTTGTACGGAGAGAAATGCCTGAAAGGTAAAGTAATCTACCAGATCCGGTCCTTTAGGCGTTTCTATAGCCGTCTCTCTGGATTGGACTCATGTTAATATGGCCTTGTAAGAGGATGTTTTCTAGGAGAAATAACATGTAAGAGGACCCCTATCCCCTTTTAATATTAAGGACTTGAGTACCACTACCAGGGTGATTATATAGTAGCTTATTGTTTGGGCTCTGGAGCCAGAGTTCCCAGGTTCACATTCTGATTCTACCATTTACTAGCAAGGTGATGTTAGGTAAATTCTTTAACCTCTTTAAGCCTTCATTTCCTCAGCTATAAAATGGGGATAATCGTATATTAGAGTCAAACTAGAGCTATCCAATTGTGATGAATGTTTTAGTAAAGATTTCTTAAATGTTAGGCATTCATAAAGTTTCAGGTATTCTGTGCCTGTAGAGAGTAACCTACAAAGCTGATAAGACCTACGGCTTAAAAAATCTTCCTTTGTAGGTTCACAGTCCTGGAGTATATATTTAGTTACATGAAAACATATAGTGGGGGGAAAGGAGAATATAGCCCTGACTTTGCAAAATAGTTTAACGAATTTTATTTTGCTGTGGGTTTTCAAGTAATTTTTCTGGTTTTATGGAATGTGTATATTAGACATTAGAATACTTACTCCATTGTACTGTCAAACATTATTAGTAGCCATAATTTATATATCCATTGTGCTGCAGTTTTAGTTGCAGAACTGCCCCCTGCAGCGATTATTAGAGCAGTTAAGAGGATGGAATTACTGTATTTTGTTTTGGGGTATTTTTTTTTTCCACTAATAAGCATGGGCACCACAGAGTGGTACTTACCAATCTGTCTGTTGGAGCAGTTGTACACATATTACCTGAGCACTTAGGTACTATTGAGGGAAGGGGTTAAAATGGAGAAGAGGAAAAATTGAAAATAAAAATAACGATTGAAATTACAGAAGCTTCTTTGCAAAGAATACCTAAACTGTTCTTACAAGCAGATTTAATAGCCAGTTGCAACCACTCACTATTGTCTTTAAGAAACCAAGCCCAACCCACAAAGTTGAAACTGAAGTACAAATCTGGAAAATTTCCAGGGACGTCAAGCAGGGCAATCCTCCAGATCTCAAATTGAAGGGGAAAAAAATCCAATTTACAAAGTAACTTCTTTCATTGATTGTGAGCTGTCAGTGTTTGCGTAGATCCTGAAACATTAACTGATTAAATTCTTCAATGCTATGTGATCATAATTATGGCCTCCGCTGCTCTGAGCTTCTAAATTTGTGTATTGACACACGGATGCTCACTAAATGAGGAGTAGAGAGCAGAGTGGAACATTCGGCATCAGCTCGATCTTTCCTAAAGAGAACCAGTAGAAAGACATTGAAGTCAATTCAAATATTGTTTACTGATTGCCTGTGCTTTCTAGCACCTAATATACTATCCTAGCCCTTAAAAACACCATGTGTGTCTAATTCTCTTTTTCTGATACACTGGGTACAAAAATACTCGTAGGGAGGGAAGATTTCAGGTGTGCTTCACACCCGTGAGCCTCCAACAGCTTCTTTCCGCTGTGTTTGTCAGCTCTTGCCCTTTTCAGTTTCACTTGGGCAATAAGAAGAAATATCCCCCCGTGTTTAGTTGTCTTAATTTTTTCCCTAGGTGGCCTCCACCCCCAAAAACATGTGTTTCACCCATATGGAAAGAGTTGGATCTGGCTTGCCATAATTCTTTGTGTCTCTGCACACTTGAAAACCTGTGGGCTGATGACTTTGTGGGAGTTTTGGTGGTGATGGGGCTGCAGAGATCAACTTCATTTATTTCATAGATGCAAAAACTGAGGTCCAGAAGATAAATAAATTTGCCCAAGATCCTTAGCAGGTTTCAGAGCAATGCTTAAAACTGGTGCAATTTTGGCTTTTACATTAAAGGCATACTCGGGGTTGGGGGCAGTTATAAGAGGGTGCTGGGTTCTGTTGTGGTTAATGGATTGAAGTGGACTGACTGGGGAGTGAAAGGAAAAGGTATGAAGATAGAACAAGGACACAGGGTTTTTCCGGATTGTTTTAAAGAGGTACCCTTTGGTCAGGACGCATGAATATTCTTTCTCTGATATAAGAGGAAAGGAAGAGATTAAAAGCTTGATGAAACTCAGATATTTTTTAATAGTTTATTCTTTTGAAACCGTGGAACAATTACTACTGATTCATCATCATCAGGTAATTCAAGATAATGACATCTGGACAATTTCTGGTTCTACCTTCTTGCCTCCTTCGGTCCTTGTTACCTTTTGTTTTGCTAAAAGAAAAAGCGAGTGAACACTTTCCAGATCTGATAACTAAAGAGATCTCTAGTGAAACCGCTGGCTCCCATCCCACGGTAAGGTCACACAGTCTGATATTGAGTTTATGTCTCTGCGTAAACCAAAATGCAAGATATGTGACGATGATTCCTTTTAATCACTTATCAGGAGTGGCTCTTTGGTTAGTTGAATACTTTGTATAATCATCCAGAAGCGTAGCCCACCCGTGGGCATGTGTATGTCTTTTTCCAATACACAGTTTTAAATTCATTTGGAAAACATGACTTTTAGTTGTGACTGGTATTATGGCTCTGGCCTTATCTGTGCTCACTCATACTCTTAAATTCACACTTGCCTGGGCAAGTCTGGAGGTCTGGTGTTCTGGTTTCCTGGAGTCACTCTGCATCGTTGTTTGAGGAACCTCTGGGACAAACCTTGTTCTACGGAAAGTCTTAGCTGAATTGCACAAGAGATAGGCAAAGGACAAGCAGCCATCGCTGGTGCCTCATGCACTCTTGTTATATGTTAACTATATATTTGAAAATTATGTTCATGATAACAACTAAAGGTGATTGAGTGCTTATTGTGTGCCACGCACTATGCTGGGTGCTTTACTCTTCATAGCAACCCTTTGGAGTTTGTGCTATTATTATCTTATTTGTCAGGCGAGAGAATAAGGAACAGAAGTGAACACAGAAGAGACATGTACATTCTCAAGGAGTTTAGGGTGGAATTAATACTTCACTCGTTCATTCAGTAAGTTGAATGACTACTATATATAAACCGAGTTATGAAAATTTATGTACCTCTTATGATTGTCCAAATGAGCTTGCAACAGAACGGGGAAGTGTTTATGTAAACCAGACTTCAAAATGTGTTAATAGTGGGATGAGGATTCCAAAGAGAGCATGCTGACAGTGTCTTAGGTTACCTTCCAGTTGAACTCCTTCTGGAATCATGTTGGAAACCTAGGGAGATTTGACTGTCTTAAGTGAAAGCAGAAACTCAAGAGAACTCATTCACCCAAATCCATGTGCCACATTATGTGATGTGACACCATAACTCTGTTAGGAATGGAGTTGCCAGCAGCAGCATTAGGTGGCTTGGGCAGCTGTGGGGAGTGATATAGTTGACATTTCAGCAGCTAAATTAGTACCTTGGGCATTATTAGCACCTGTGACATTGGTGTTTATTGGCAGGTCACTGGATGGGACCGAACAGGAGAGGAGGAAAGTGGCAGGGGCTTTGTGATGGTGGAGAAGATAGTGTTCATGAGCTTATCATCCAGTCATCTCCTGAGGAGTCCATGCCGTTTGCTCAGGATGGTGAGGATGGGTGGATAGGAGAGGAGAGCATTGGCAATTACAGAGAAAGGAAACACTTAGTTACAAATTTGTACTTTGGTTTGGGGTATGCTTTGAAGTCCATAAAGTGCTATTTAGCAGATGTTTGCTCTGGGCTCATCGCGGTGCCTCAGTTTCCTTTGTGAAATGGTAAGAGTAATAGAATTTATTACCTCATCGGGTTGGTTTAAGGCTTAAATAAGGTAATAGAAGCAAAGTGCTGATAGTGGTGCCTGTAAGCACTAAGCACTAGGTCTGATGATGGTGATGAATTAATAACAGCTATCAATCATTTGGATTCAAGAATATCAGGAATAATCCAGGAGAGGGTTCCCCCCCCACAAGGAAACATATATCTTGATGAAAGAGATAGGATATACACAATTATAAATGTAATTAATTTTTCACAGTCAATTTTTATCCATTCCGTCCAGCTGAGGATTTCCTCTTCCCAGCTTTTCTCTCATCCTCATTCTCTCTGGGCTTGCTGGACAACTCAGGTGACACAGATTAGGTTCTCTTATGTCTTGGTTCATTCGCACAAGCCATCCCCATCAGTCTAAAATTCCTTTCTTCCTTTATCTGCCTTTTGAAATGGACATCCTCCCTGCAAAGTCTTTATTTCCTTGGTCAGCTTCAAGTACATACATTTCTCTTGTGCCTTGTCCATGCTGATTTGAAAGTTGTTTTGTCTGTGCATTCCTTGATTATATGGTGAATTCCCTAGGTGAAATTTATATAAATGTTCATATTTCAGATTCTGTGTCATTTAGCTTATGAAATGAATGAATAATTTCTCTGACTCTACTTACTATAAGCTCTTTGAGATTATATGCATCTACTGAATTTTCTGAGCCTCAGTTACCTCATCTATAAAATGGATTACTTATAAGCACCAAGAACAGTGGTTAGCATACAATAAGCACTCACTAGTGTTGGCTCTTGTCACGAACCTAACTTTCAGATATGTTTTCAACTATGTGATTATAGTTTTATTCTTTCTGATTTATTTATTTTAATCTTCCTTATTTATGAAAGGACTTGTCCTCCACTTCTTTCAGACATACTTCCCTGAGGCCATTTACCTCCCACTAAAAAGCAAATGGAGCTAATCTCCTAGTCTTGAAATTGATTCCATCTAGACTAGGGAGGATATGCTAATTACCTTTACTAAGTGCTTTTTGGCCAAAGGTGTAAGAGCCTGATTCGATTTGGGGAACAGTTTTGAAAATTTCTATCTTAAAGCTAGTGCTTATGGAATTTGCATTTTGAAAGGCAGTAGTATTTCAAATTTAATGATAAGCTATTTGCAGTGGACTGAGCATAAATTTTTGATGGCCTTTGTTGTTGAAAGAACTACAGTAAGCCTAGATTTCTGTGATATAGTATTTAATTTCATTACATTCCATTTAATTTCTATAAAAATCATGCAACAAAATTTTCCCCTTATATCAGTAGCATATTTTTTGTAGATGCGTAAGGCCATTCATTTTCAAAAAGTAAAGACTTTTTAAAGGCAGGGTACTTAGGCTGTCAGCGTGCCTCAGTTTCTTCATCAATGATTATAACCCGGACCACCTGCATACCCCCCAATCCCCCAGAGTGTTTGGATGAATGGTTCTGAGCTTGTAAAGTGCTTTCTTTGAATTTCTTGGATGAAAGGATCTCTGTAAGCTCAAGTCTTATGAAGGTATTATATGTGGGCTTTGTAAGTGGCCGCACAGCCTGTTTTGCAAGAACACTAATGCACTCCAGGGTTTAGAGTTGTAAAGATGTACATTCAGAAGCCTCGGGCTGCATCTTGTGAGGTTCCTGAGGCATGTGTCACTGCTTGCTTACCTCTAGCATAGTTTCTCCCTAGCTTCAGGAAGCTACAGGCCTGCACATGTGGTGCGACCCTTTGGACTTAACGATTTTATGCATTTGGCTTCTGTAATATTGAGGAGAAAGCCTAGGATATTAGGAGAGAGAATGGGCTGTGTGTTCTTGGAACTCTGGCCTCACTTCTTGGGAGCCTCTGGAGTTGCTGGGATTGTGACAGGAGAGAGCACAGTCAAAAGTGCTTTGATGCAGTAGAGTTGGGGATGGGGTTTGCTCTGGGAACTAAGAACTGAGATTGTGAAGAACTGGATTTGAGTTCTGGCTTTTCCAGTTACTGGCCTTATGTCCTTAGGCAAGATGGTTAATAGCACTGAGCCTCAGTTTCTCTTCCACTGCCCTTTGTTCATGGTGTTGCCCAGGGCTAGAATGCAAACACAGGTCCATACCTCTAAATATTAAGAGTTATAAGTCAAACTCAAAGAAAAACTGTCAAAATATGCTCAGAAATTCTTCTACACTGACAGATACACCTTTGGAACAACCTTGAAACGCCAGGTTTGAATTTTGAGTTTCCAAATTCTTCAGAGTTCCATGCCTGACCAGGTAGTGTGAGCAAAAGCATGGGCTTAATGCGCATACTGTGGACATCCGAGTCCACACGTTTGTGTTGGATCCATGCCACACCTTGAGTATCTGGGAAAAATCTGCCCGGGCTCTGTAAGTGAGCTTGGACTGTTTGAACAGGAAAGTTCAGGGTCTTAGGACCTGGAACATGATCTGGAAAGGGATTCTGGGCTCCTGGTGGACATGCTCTTTTAGCTGTGGACACCTGGGTATTCCAGGGCACACCCTCTTGCCTGGGACTAAGCACGGTACTGCATACAGGACTGGAATCAGCATTCGTTGCAAAGCACGTGTGATTGGGCATTTATAAATCGTTTAAATCACATTGATGAAAAGGCTTTTTTTTTTCTAGCAGAAGAGTTTCAGTCTTAATCATATTCATGTTTAACAATGATGAGAGAGCTGTTTTCTACCAGATAGGATACATTTTATTGCTTCTATCTCTGAGGCCCAGCTCTGTTTTTACTTAATATTTAATTTATTCATTTGGCAACAATAAATAGATAGATAGATAGATAGATAGATAGATAGATAGATAGATATTGGCTACTTCTTCTTTCCTAAACATTATCTTAGGTATGTTGGTAACAGTGGTGAGTAGACACAACTTGTTTTTATAGAACCGATACTTTAAAAGGAGGAAACAGACAATAGAAGATAAATATGTACAGTATGTCATTTCTTGAAGATGGCTTACTCTTCATTTGTGTGTGTGTGTATAATGTCTTTATATGATGTGCCCGTGCCAAGGACTAGACACTCTGCCTCCGCCAGAGATATAGACAGGAAAAGGAGAGTGATCACAAAATAAGAGTGAGGTGCTATTAATGTGTGTGGAGCTGTTAACTGCAGGAAATACTCATGCCCTTTGGAACTGATGTTCTGGAATTCTTTTGTTTTTTTTTTGTTTTTCATTTCATCAATTGTTTATTCATTCTCCACTGTATTTAAGAGATTGTTGTAGGTTCTATTTGAGGTTAAACATGATGAAATTACAGACCTATAGAATTTATAGTCTGCTGGAGGTAATACACAAAGATTTTAGAGCAGTTCTTGGCATATGATAAGCATTTGAATGTTAACAATTTTTACTTATCTATCTGGGTCCCTGTCAAGAAAGCTAACTCTACTCCTCTCCTTATCTTTCTACTCTGTCTCCTTTAGTGTGGGACAGGGAGAAATGCTGCTTCAACCAAGTCCCACAGTGGGTGTGTACTGAAAGAATTCTTTTCATTGCCCTGGAATGCCGTCCTTGGGATTCAGTTGACTTCTCTCTCTCAATGGGTTCTCATCCATCA
The DNA here is from genome assembly GCA_003508835.1 of Eonycteris spelaea. Classification (NCBI taxonomy): domain Eukaryota; kingdom Metazoa; phylum Chordata; class Mammalia; order Chiroptera; family Pteropodidae; genus Eonycteris; species Eonycteris spelaea. The sequence continues at coordinate 9,937,286 of PUFA01000044.1, forward strand.
AGAGGGCAGTAGTGTAATTATCTCAGCTACTGTGAAGCCAGCGAAAAGCACTTACTGAATCTGGGTGTAAATTTATTGTGAAATTTAACAAAGGAAAAGTCACCTCGTTCTTTCCCTTTCTTCCCTTCAACTTGAATTGCATTTTGAAAGTCCTTCTGTTAGGATAAATACATGTTATTTGGTCTACTGTGGAAGGGCCTGTCCTTACTGGGTCTGGATATGGAAATACCTTCCAGAAGCAAAGGAGATGCCTTGGCTGTTTACCCCTCTTTGTGGTGACTGTCGTGCTCTGGTTTTTGGTCTTGATAATAAAAAAGAAAATGAAATCACTAGAAAGAAAAGCATAACAAATTGTGGTAAGCCGTAATTTTGACAATCAGGAACTTCTCAGTTGATAAAAGAAAGGGTCAGGCAACCTTTACCGTGTATTTATCATAATCACCTATCCACTGTGGTTTATCCTTATAAACATGATTCTTCTGTTATAGTTACTATAATCTTTATGCAGATGTAGGTTAATTTTTGCATATGAGGTACAGGAGGTGGTGAACTCTTTCTGTTAAAGAAGAAATTCAAGAGATGGTTGTAGGAGACTGTGTAGAGAGAAGATTGCTAAACCCAATTTTATGATTTTTCTTGTAAAAAAGTGACTGTGATTTTTAAAAACCTGAAGCAATATACTGGGGGATCCATATTCAGGATCCATATTCTCCTGAATATGGATCCCCCAGTATATTGCTTCAGGTGTTTGCACAGTCTCTTCTTTCTTTCTTTTCTTTTCTTTTCTTTTTTCTTTCTTTTTTTTTTAACTTGCCACTCTGGTTGCAGCTCTGTCTCTAGATCCTGGGCAAGTTTCTCAACAAATCTGGCTCTTCTCTGTAAAAGGAATGTGCTGGGTTTTGATAGGGTTTCTTCAGTGATTAAATAAAGAGACTATCAGTTGAAGCTACATAGTGTTTCATAACCCTGGCTACGTAGTCTAATCATTCAAGAGCCTTTAAAAAAAATTCACATGTTTAGGAGTCCTATCTACCAATACACTGATATACTAATTTTAGTCAGTCTAAAGTGCAATCTTGGGATGTGTGTTTTTAATAAAAGCTCTTTACAGATTATTCTGATGCACCACAAGAATTGAGAAAGACCAATTTGTTCTCAGTGATTCCAAAATGGAGACAGTAGTATGAGTCTTTGAGACTTAAAGAAAGTTATGAAATTTACACAAATTTTAACACTCTAAAGGTATTCATGCACCCTCAATATTCAACATATCTTGAATTAAGAGTCTCTGATCCAGAAGTCACTTCTAGGATTCTGTTTTTGAACTTCTACTAATCAGATATATAATGCCAAATATGATGGGTTGCAGTGACCACTTGTATATCTGATAGAAAATTCCATTAAGAGCCAGAGACACAGAAATTTATGTTGAAATTTGGAAATAGTGGAAATAAGGGAATTGAATTTTTTTTTTTTTTTTTTGCTTTGGCCTTATTTACTGAGATCTGACCTTACTGAGAGGTTTCATGACTTCTTGTGGAATGCAAAGTTGGGGATACTAATATTTGCTCCCAGGCAATATTTATTTAGTGATGTGAGAACCTAGGGTACTAGTTGACTGCAAGTGTGATTATTAACAGAACCCAGAAAAATACTACCAGAAATAATGACACCTTTGTTATCACAGTGATTTTTTTTTTTTTTTTTTACCAATAGCACTGAAGGAAAAGTGATATTTGTTATCAAATCAAGCAGGAAATTTACAAATGATAACGAGTTAGAGAGGCTGCATTCTTTCTAGTATCTTACTCTTGTATTCACAAATATCTTTCTCCCATGGAAAGAGAAAAACACTTGACCAGGTAAATCCGCTCTGTCTTCTAAGTCTGTGAATAGCCTTGACCTCCCCCGCCTGCCCCCCCACCCCCGTTCTTGTTTCGAACGGATGCTTATTATGTGGTGATAGTATTAGGAGGATGGAGTAGATGCAGTAAATGCATTAGCAAAACTCGACAAGGAAAGAAGATGGTGGCTTTTTGGAGGGCAGGAATATATATATTTTTTGTGGTGATAGTGGGAGTGGTGATAGTATCCTACCACCTCCTGTCCCCAACGCACAGCATCTTACACAAGAGTTCCGTGCATACAAGTAGATGTGAATTGGATTGACTAAGAATAAGCATGAAAACAAAAACAAGATCCAACTTTTCACTGTTTTCTAATCAAATTTCTCCTTTTCCCTGTTGATTATACTTGTCTCGATTGCTGTTTACTGTTCAGGCAGAGGTATAGCCATCACTGGCTTCAGTTTTTATGCACTGATTAGGTTGGGATCAGCAGTGAGGGAAATGGAATGGTTAAAAAGGATTTAACTTCTTTATTTTGAAAGTGCTTATGTGATGTTTTATGGCACCCTCTGAACTATAGAATGTTTTGTAGACTGGGTATTTCCATGTATATTCTGGGCTTAGCTTATGAAATGCCAGAATTGGAAACACAAATTACTATCTCACTGTCCAGAGTGGAAAGTGTTATTTCTGTAGGTCATTTGAAGTCTGTAGATTGGTCCAGGAGAGGGTTCAATGGGCTGGGTCCTGCTTGTCTCCCGTCTCCAGCTTCCTGTTGCACTGTAGTTGACCTGAAGCTAGCAACTGATATGACATCATCTTGGGTGTTGCTGGTGCATTTTTCTTTTCTCAGTAGATCTGCACTAAATTATTTTTCCTTTTCAAAACACAAAACAAGGAGAATTTTGGCTTGCTTTCTATACCATATAGGTATGTCTGGCTGTTTCTGATGAGTGAAGTATTGTCCCCTGTTTATTTCCTTCCAAGGAAGTGTCTGTTGAAACAATATACATTTCAATCATCTTTATTATAGAGCAGCCTGAAAAACCTTTAGGGCAGGTCAGGAAAGCCCCCAAAGCAACTTCTCAGCCCCTGAAAGACAGGCCTAACCAGATACCAGCAGTTCATATTTCTTGTTTTTAGAGATTTCTCTAGTGATAATGAGAGACCTCACCAAATATTAAAACATTTCATTAAGAACTGTATGATAGGAGAAGTGAGCAAAAATCTCCAGATGTTGTTTTCCCTCTCAGAGTGCATCCATCTTACCAGGACAGTGGTACAGTGTAGGCTCATTTTGCTTAACACATAAATTAAGTTGCAAAGCTCAGGTCGGCCTGGGGTAGGTATTTGGGGCACCCAGACCCTTTGTTCTTTTCCATTTCCTGGCCTCTCAGGATCTTTTACAATATTTTGCTATCAGAGATTACTGCTAGAGAAGGCTACTGATAATTTGAATTTCAGGTGCGTGAGTAGCATGGTTTTTTTCTGGATTGTGGCAGTGAGGTTGAATACTTCTAGAGTCTTGGCCAGGTGCCTCTCATACCTTCTATTGGCTCTCAAGCAGTCTAAATTTGGCAATCTTCCTGTACTCTCCCTCTCCACCCCTGCCGGGAGTTTTGCACCCTTGGAGGTAAGCTAGTTGGACTTAGATGCCCCCAAATAATCATAAGCAAGGAAACCTTCATTTTGCATGGATTTTGTAATTCTTGCCTCTCTTTCTAGTTCTGGCTCTTTAGCTCCTTTCTCACGGATAGTGAAAGCAATATGATTTTTCATTACCATATTTATTTCTGAAGTAATGTACTATATTTTATCATTATACCACCTTCTGCAAGAGGAGAAAATAGCCTATTTGTGGCATATACATATATATACACCCCCCCCCCAAAACACACACACAACTGAGAGGAGATAAAAAGGCTATAGGGAAGAGAAGATAAAGGTGCTCAGTATAAGTGAGGAGTGGAAATTGCTTTGGGATTTTGATGAGGACTTCAGTAAAAGAGTGCCTGCTGACTTCGGGTTCTGTTTATCAATGTTGGCATCCGACCCAGACCGGAGTGGGCAGGAGGTAGGCCTGTTTCTCATTCCCCTTCCAGAAGTGGAGTTCATTGTTGATGCAAGAACATTGCCTAATTACTGGCTTATGATGGTCGTTTTAGAACAGTGGTTTACACACTTTTGAAACGGAGGAAACTTTTTGTATAGTCAAATTTTAAATAAGTTTTCAATATGTGCTCCTTTGCCAAGGAAGCATTTATTATAAGACCGATAAGAACATGCTTTCCAGGTTTGATGCCATCTTTTCCCAGGAACTTCAGCAATTCATGTAAATCACGGACTCCTAACCCTTTGCCTCCAGCCTCTCGACTCTCCTGAAACCCATACTTGTTTTCACAGTACAGCTTCACGTACCATCTAGCTACCTAGGAGGTACGTCATATTTAACACAAACATGTTCAAAGCTAATCCATTATCATTTCTCAATTTTTTCCTTTTTTCCCCTCAATCTTTAGAATGTATCCCAGTTAGAAGCCAAGGTTTCCCCTTGACTCCTTTTTCCTCAGAGGCAATTAGGTCACTAAATCTTTGTTTTTTTTTTTTTCTGCCAAATATCCTTGAACTCTGCCCTCCCCTCTCTATTTCCATGGCTACTATGTTAGTTCAGTCTCTTTTCATTTTTTCTAGACAATAGCTATGGATGTTACCTGTCTCCAGAGTTAAACTTTTAAGGAAATTTCTGGTCACTTCTCTTCCCGGTCTAAAATCCTCCAGGATGTACAAGAGTCCCCCTCCTCAAGCTGGACTAAGTCCTCTTCCCACCTTTCCTTCCTCATTTTATGTTTAAAGTCCCCTAAGTTGTAGTGTTTATTAAGAAATAATACTTTTTTCTACTCCATCCATGCATGGACCGATCCTTCTCCTGATTCCTACCCTCCTACTTCCTCCTGGAAACTGTCCTACTTACTCAAAAACGTAGCCCAAGTGTCTTATCTGTGAAGCCTCTGTCAATATCCTTTGGTCTGTGACCCCTTTGTTGTAGCAAATGTCAAATTAAATTGTAATTGTTTGTTTATATGTCTTCCCACGGAACTGGGTATTTCTCAAGAGCAATGACTATGTTATGTCTGGCATTCAATAGGTAGTCAATAAATATTTTAATGTAAGCTGAAGATGGAGGTGTTACACTTTTTTAATTTTTTCATATGGATCATATAACTGCAAATTTTATGTCTGTTAATACGCTATTTACTTTTTGGCCTGTTTTCCTTTTGCCTTTAAAATAATTATATTGCTACCTGTTGGAGATGAGATGTAATTTGAAATTAGATAATTCATGAACACTGGCATAATACACACTTAAAATATGTCATAACCAACTCCTCTTTCATTTGACAGAATATGTCAACCCTGCCCTCTGTCTCTGTTAAGCCACACTTTCTTCTTTCTTCTATTTCCGAAAGTTTCCTAAATGTCTGAAGTGTCTAAAAGTCATTCACATTTCAGGAACCAAGATCCTTTAATTACAGAATGTCTGAACTTATTTGAGGGTAAGAGGACACTGAACAAATTGGATCAGATCAAGGCATATAGAATCTCAACACTGATTTAGTTATATTTTATCACAAGGAACCCTTAAATGCATATTGCTGTTAATAACAATTGCAAGTTGATTAACAGAAAACTAAGGTAAAAGGGATTCTATCAACAATATTAATAGTTTTTTAGTGACTTATAATCAACTAATTAAGGAATAATTACTTATTTAGTGTGAGCTTACAGTTTCATAGTATGGCTCAAGTGATTTCTTAATGCCCCACACCAACATTGGCAGTGCTACAGTGAGCATAGATTGGTCTAACTTGTGATTCATAATTGAAGACTTTACTCTCTCCTGATTTGTAGTGTACAATGGACTTTATTAGATATAATTAAAACTTTAAAAATATTTTTAAAATACATGTAAATGAACCTCATAAGAGTATATATATTAAATTTCCAGATATTTGGAGATGATCCTGTTATCGTTCTGGCTTAATTGCATTATAGTCTGAGAATATACATTTATGATGGCAGTCTTTTAAAAGTAATTGAGATTTTTTAATGGCCCAAGTTATGGTCTCTCTTGTTGAATATTTAATTAACTCTCAAAGAATGTGTTTTGTTGGTGTTGGATGGAGCATTCTATGTATGTCAGCTAGGTTTAGTTGGTTGATACGTTGTTTAGTTCTTTGCTATCCTCATTGATTTTCTGTCTATCAGCTCGACCTATTACTGAGTTGGGGAAGTATTGAAATCTCCAAGTGTAATTATGAAGTTATCTCCTTTTGTATTTCTCAGCTTTCCTTTGTATATTTACAGTTCTGTTGTTAGGTGCACATACATATATGATTGTTAGGTCTTGGTGAATCACAAGTTAGACAATCTATGCTCACTGTAGCACTATTTTATTTGGTATTCCATCTTTATCTCTGGTAATTTTCTTTGTTCTGAGGTCTGCCTTTTCTGATATTAATATAGTCATTCAGTCCATTTTTCTTTTTTCCTTTAATTATTATTATTATTATTTTTAAATTTTGAGATAATTATAAGAGTTACATGCAGTTGTAGGAATAAACTCTTTACCTAATTTCTCCTGATGGCAACATCTTACAGACTGTAATGCACCAGCACAACCAGGAAATTGACATTGATGCAAATCTCTGATCTCGTTCAGATTTCTTCAGTTTTACATGTTACTCACATGTATATTTAGTTGAATGCGATTTTATTTCATGTAGGTTTGTATATTTACCACCACAGTCAACATACAGAGCACTTCCAATGGGATAAGTATCCGTCATGTTGTCTTTTTATATCCACACTTACTTCTTCTCCCTCTTCCCCAAGTTCCCAACCTCTAGCGACCACTTAATCTGTTCCCCATTTCTATGATCCTCTCCTCGAGAGTGTTACATAAATGGAATCATACGACATGGAACCCTTTGGAACTGGCTTTTTTTTTTCACTCAGTGTAGTTCCCTGGAGATTCATCCAGCTTATTGTTTGCATCAAGTTTGTTCAGTTTTTTTTTGATGAGTAGCATTCCAGTGTTTAATTTTATAAGAAACTAAACATTGTTTAGTGTTTTTCATAGTGGCTGTATCACTTTATTTTCTCACCAGCAATGTGTGAATGATCCTGTTCCTCTACATTCTTTCCAGAATTCGATGTTGTCATATGTTTTACCTATAGTGTGTAGTGATATCTCATTGTGGTTTTAATTTAGATTTCCCTGATGGCTAATGATAGTGAAGGTTTTGCATGTACTTATTTGCTGTCGGCATATCCTCTTCAGTGAAATGTCTGTTCATGTCTTTTGCCTATTATATAATTGGATTGTTTGCTTTTCCAGTTTTTCTTTTTGTTTGCATTATGTATTTTTTCCACCCATTTACTCTTAACCTACCTAAATAAATATATTTGAAGTGAATCTCTCATACACAGCATTTAGTTGAGCCTTTTAAAGCTCCATTCTGACAATCTCTCACTTTAAATTGTTGGGTTTAGACCCTGTACATTTAATGTAATTATTGATATCTTTACATTTAGGTTCACCATTCCATCGCTTCTTTTTTTTTGCCTTTTTTTTGGTTCTTCTTTTTACTATTCCTGTTATATTTTGGGTCATGTGAACAGTTTTAGTATTCCATGTTAATTAGTTGCAATTTTGACAATATTTCTTTGTGTAGCTTTTTTGGTGGTTGTCCCATGAATTACAAAAATACGTATTTAACTTTATAACATATATTTATATCTTATCACTTCATTTAGAACGTACAACCCTCATTCTATAGGTTCCTGCGCACTTCCTCCTTGATGCTATTGTCATCTTATATATTCTATCTACCTGCATTGAACATCCCATCATTTCCTTTTTTGCTTTCAACCATCAAACACGTTTTAAAGTGCTCAAGAGGAGAATATTATATTTATCCAGCTATTTAACATTTCTGTTGTTCTTCCTCTGTTCTTGTTAATTATATATTTTTTCTAGTATTATATTTCTCCTCCTTTCTGAAGAACTTCCTTTCGTAATTTTTTTAGAGTAGGTCTACTATGAATTTTGAAGGTTTCCCTTCATTTGAGAATATCTTTGTTTCACTTTATTGCCGACAGATGTTTTTACTAGATTACATTATTTTTTTACATAATACCTTTTGTGCTACCTCCTTCTTTGTAGCCTCGAGGATTTGTATGCGATATCCACAATTCTAATTGTTGTTTCCCTATTTGTAACCTATACTTTTATTCTGGTAACTTTGAAAAAAACTTTGTCTTTTTAAAAAAAATTGTGGTAAAACACATAACATAAAATTTATCATTATAATCATTTTAAAGTGTACATAGTTCAGTGGCATGAGTTAGTCATAATGTGGTGCAGCCATCACTACGCTCTTGTTCCAGTACTTTTCATCACCCCAAATGGAATGTCTTTTGTCTTCGTATGGATTTCTTTGGGTTTACTCTGGAATTTGCTCAGATTCTTGAATCTGTAGATTTATATCTTTTGCCAGAGTTGGAAATAGTCCCACTCTTGTTGCTTCAAATATGTTTTTAGTACACATCTGTCTCCTATGTTTCTCAGGGAGTTTGATGACATACATGAGTGTTAGACCTTGTGTTATTGAATCACATGTCTATGGAATTCTCTTTATTTATTACACTTTCTTTTCTCTGTCGTTCAGATTAGATAATTTCTATTGATTTCTCTTCAAGTCCACTGATTTTTTTTTTCACCTCCACTTTGCTCTTGAGTCCATCTAGTGAGTTTTTAATTTTGATTGTTATTATTTCTAATCCAGTTCTAGGATTTCCATTTGTTTCTACTTTGTTTCCTACTTATTTCTGGGACTTTTTATTTTAACATTTGTTTCAAGAATGTTCATGATTGGTCATTTATATATTTATATGAGAGCTGCCTTAAAGTCTCGTCACATAATTTTAACATCTGTATCATGTTGGCATTGGTGTCTGTTGACTCCCTTTTCCTCTGTGAATTGAAATTCTCATGGTTCTTGGTATGTTGAGTCATTTTGGAATCTATTCTGGATTTTTTGAGGGTTACATTATCAGACTCTGGGCTGTGTTTAAATCCTATGAAAGATGTTGATTTTTTTTTTTTTTAAATTTAAAGCCGCCGGTTGGCTTACTTAGGTTTAAGTTGCAAGTTCTAGCCTGTCTTCAGGGAGCTACTGTGTCATGATCAGTTTTCTTTTCAAAGTCATCGTGGTGCCCTTTGGTTCTGTTTTGGGTGTGCACCACACAGTGGTCAGTTTGCAATCTGTGCAGCGTCCATCTGTTAGATTAGTCCTGTGGTATGCTAATTATGATCTGATTCACACATTTTTATCTTGGTGATGACCCTTGGAATTCATGACCAGTGTTATGGCGTCACTTTCCTGCATATCTCCTCTCTGCATTTTCTCTCTGGCACATGTCAGTTTCTTAGTGTTCTCCTTGCTAGTTCTCTGTATATTCCCATTTGAGCCCAAGGAGCAGGAGGACAAAGAGAATAAAAGCAGCAACAGGCAGTTGTGATCACACTTCCACCCAAAGAATGGAAAGAGTTCCCTCCCTCAGAGTTTTCACTCTTACTGACTTCCTTACTGGTCACTACTTTCACTGCCATGAAATTTCCTAGGGGCAAGAGCATGAGAAAATGGCAAAAGAAGAAAGAATTTGGGGATTTCCATGTTCTCATGAATGTTAGAAATTCTCATCTTTGTTCTTTGAGCCAGAATTAGACGGTTTCTAGGGCTTTCTCCTTCACCTCAGTACTCACTTCCAGGTTTCCAGCTGCATTAAGTTCAGGCCAGAGGATACTTATGGGAAATAAATGGTGTAAACCCACTGCCACTTCAGATTCCAGTGGTCTTCTGTGATTTCCCCTGCTGCTATTTACTTTTCAGTTTTCAAATCGCTGCTTTCTGTCATCTGTCCAAGTTTTATAGTTCTAGTTAATGAAAGAGGTGAGTGAAACATGCTTACTGCATCTTAACCAGAACCGGAAGTCTGACCTAATCCATAACGATTTTGAACAAGATGAGGGGTGGCATTAGTTCCTTCCCACTAAAGCAGTCATGCATGTAAATTGTGAGGGCCGTATTAATTTCTATGCTGTTCATTAATTGTATATGGTTTTATAATCTGAATCATCATGAACTATAGTTAGGTGTTTTATGTATATAACAATATGATTATCCAGGTATGAGGACACGATTTAAAGGCATTGGCATTTATGAGTATGTGTAAGTATGTGTATGCATATATACTCACAGACACACACAATGATTTTGATAAGCTTAATTTAAAATCAAGCTAATACTTCAGTGATTATATAATTGTCTTCAACTCAAGGAGTGGCATACTGTACTTACTATGTCATCCCTGTTCTAAGAGATAACCATCAGTAATCCAAGAGAGGATGAATCTCTGTCAGATATTTGAGATGAAAACTTTAATTTTTTAACTTCATGTTTTATCTTGACAATTAACAGAGAGGAAACTCATAAAAATGGTTTAAAAAAAATAGCTAAAAGGAGTTAGTGGTAGAATTAGAACACTATGTTTTGAATAGTAAAATTTAGCCTATTTCCAAAAGGGATCAGAAGAGGAGATTTTGCTGCTTTGTGACTCTTAGTCATGGGTCATTCAAGGAAACTGAGCCTATTTATGTATTTCAAGCAGAGAAGGATTTAATACAGGGAATTGGGTTACAATTGTTAAGCGGCCTGGAGGAGCAAATCCAGATCAGGGACTGCAGGAAATATGATTGATACTGCCCGGGTGTGTGCTCATCTGTCCCATTACTTCCCCACTCAGTCACTCCAGGACACCATGACCATGTGCTCCTTTCACTGCAGGAGCCTGTGCTGTGGAGCTCTGCACGAATCTGCTGCTATTATTGCTGCGAAGACGAATGGATTCTACCATCTTCAGTTTTATCCGAGTGCTACTTACGGAAAGAATCTAAACCTAGATTCTTGCTGGCAAAGGTGTCTGAGAAAAGTAGTTTCCAGACTGCAGGTGCCAATGATAGTGTTAGAGCTTAGAAAAATAGGGATGGCACTAATTAACATAAATGTTTCGTTAATTGACCTTTTAAAATTTGTTTTTAGCGTTATGACATGTTTTCTGATAAGATTTTAAGCTGCTTGAGGGTAGGGATCAGTGTCATATATCCTTTATAACTCCGCCAAGCATAGTACACAGAACCTTGTGCTTGTTTAGTGTTCTTTTCATGTAGTTGTGACCAAAACACCAGTGTGCCTTCAAATGCAAGAGAGATGATTACCTCCGGTTGGTTCAAGAACCACTAACTAAAAAATGTGGTGCTATCTCCTCTTTAGTCCCTGGTGCAAGACTGTGTTTCATAGGATTCCTGGGCTAGGCCATCAGTATATATCACATTTATCTACCTTTAAAAGAACAAAATTGTCTTTCTCACACGATGAAGGCTTTGGGAGGCACAAGTATGTGCAGATAGGTCAATTAGGAGCTATCCAAGTGACCTCACCTCTGCTGTTCAGGGGACTGATTTGTGCTTTTCCTATTTAGTGAACAGACAGAGTTTCTCACTCCTTCTTCAGCTGTAGTGAAAAAAGATCAAAGCATTCTGCAGTGGGGGGAAAAAAACAACCTTATTTTTCCCCCTAGTCTTAGTATAAAAAATAATTTAAAAAAATTTAAACCAAAAAAAAGTCACATAAAACCTGGCTTCTTAAATACTGTAGAGGTTTTGGCTTATTTCATCTGACCTGTTTTCGGTCTTTTTCTTTTATGGTTCATTTTCAGAGAATATTGATTCTTCATGAAACTTTGTATTGCTGTGTAATATTTCACTAAATAGATATGCCACGATTTATATTTTCTTGTTGTTGATCATTTCTTTTTATCATTATAAGTAATACTGCATGACAGGGTGTATCTAAACTTTCTCATATTAATCCTCATTTCCTTAAGATAAAGTTCTAAAAGTAGAGCTTCTGGGGTCAAGTAAAGGAAGAATATGTTTTCTTTGATATTTAAAATAATTTTTCTTTAAAGTATAATATACATGCAGAAAACACAAAGCATAAGTGTACAGCTCAGTGAATATTACAGACACTCGAAGGCAGCACCTGAATCATTGCCAACACCTCAGAAACTGCCTTTGTGTCTTTCCTTAGATTAGTTTTGCCAGATTTTGAACTATATATAGATGGAATATCATTGTTTGTATTCTTTTGAGTTGGCCCCTCCCCCAACACCGTGTTTGAGAGATTTAAAAATGTTATCACATTTATTTAATCAACATTTAAAATTCCATTATATGAATATGGACTGTCCATTCTGTTAGTGGACATCGTTGTTTACAGCTTTTTGATATTGTGAATATTGGTATTAGCTCATTGCTCTACATCCTTGTCAGCATTTGACATTGTCAGACTTGTTCATCTTAGCCATTCTGATGGGTGTGTAGTAATATCTCATCATTGATTTAATTTGCATTTCTCTCTAATGGCTAAGGAAGTTGACAACTTTTTCTTATGCTTACTGGACATTTCCTTCTCCTCTTTTTGAAGAACTTATTCCAATTCCTTGCCTATTTTCTATTGAAATTTTTTTGACTTCTAATTGTTCTTTATATACTTGGAGACGAGCCCTTTGATAATTATGTGTGTTACCAATATCTTTGTCCCCTCTGGTTTGCCATTTTGCTCTCAGTGGTGCCTTTTGAGGAACAGGAAATATGAATGTGCGCAAATTCATCAGTCTTTTTCCCTTGTGATCGTCATTGGTATTATGTTTAAGAAAAATTTTTTTCTACTCCCAAACCGTAGAAATACTCTCCTATGTTTTCTGGAATCTTTGGGTTTTTTTTGTTTGTTTGTTTTCGTTTTTTTTTTTTTTTTCACATGCAGATCTATAGTCTACTTGGAATTGACTCTTAAATGTATGTCGTGACATAAAGGACCACTCTTCTTTTCCCAGATGGATGTAAAAACGGACCAGACATTTGTTGAAAATACCATTCTTTCTCAAATGCCTTGCAGGGCCACCTTCCTCATAAATCAACTTCCCATATATGTGGGCTTCTTCTCATCTCATGGTAGAGCATGACATGCTATTTATGACTCACTTCTCTGTAGGCTGGTTATCTCCATTGCTCTCCCTGCCTCTGGCTGGCCTCCATACATTGGTTATCTTTGCAGTCTTTTACTGTAGGATTTTAGCTAGAATACCAGTACATACCTTTCAAACCAAAAATATGTAGTGTTACCACTTCTACCTGGTTCCTTTATGAACCTGGCATTCAAGTTATATCACTGTATTTTCTAAAAATGACTAACATGGTAGGCTTCTTTAACAGTTCTATAAAAGTTGTATGATGTAATTTTAAAAATTATTTCTCATCCATTATGCATGTATTGACTCAAATAATTTCAAGCCATCATTTTAAGCTATTAGTTGCTTCTTCCCTATCTAAGCTTTTCGTCAGAGCTGCCTGAATGAAGAAAGATGAACTAATTTAATATGATTTTGCTTTCCCATTACTGTATCTTGTCGTTGTTTGTTTGGTAAGGCAGTTTATAATCAGTAAAATTAACAACAGTGAAAGAGGTAGGGATAGTTGTGAGAAGCTGGTGAGGAAAAGGAGCAGAGGATATGACTAATCTGCAAAGTAATTAGCCTATTCTTAAATAATCTGGGGCCAGATTTGAGAGTGGGTTAGAATGAGTGTGAAGTGGGGGTTATTTTAGGGAACTGACTTAAAATTATCTGCTTTCCACGGATATATTTGTATTTTCTAATTTTGCTTTTGGAAACCTTCAGATAGCCTCTCTCACAAGGAAGCATTGGTGCTTCATTTCTTCTCATATCCTGAAATGAACTTGCAGAAAAGAAAGGTTCATCAAAAAATTGTCTTGAGTTTGCTACATTTAAAAAATAATTAGGAATATTAGAAAGAAAGAAGGATAAACATTGCACATAGTGCTTTAAAAAGAAGCATTGACATCATTTAACTTTAACTAGTCGGCCAGTGCACACACATATTTTTGCTAAAGGTTAACTAAATTGTTTAGACATCTTTAATGATTGGACATCCATCTGCTGATATGTATCCAGCTGAGTAATGTACTAGATTTCTGGGGAAAATTTCTTTAATTACTTACTATGAACTGAGAGTGGCTAATTTTATTAAACAAATTGCTGTATGAAGTTCTTGGCAACCCAAGGAGTTAACAAATAGTAATCTATAAAAGAAAAAAGAGCTCTTGATTCTTAGAAATGAAGAGGAACTTAATCCTGTGACTTCTATCAGTATAACATTGGCAATTTACAAAGCCGTTTTTCCTTTTATTTGCTTCTACAACTGGATAGCAGTGCTGCAAGGACAGGGATATTATGATTTTAAAACGAAGGAAGCAGAAACTTACAGATTTCAAGGACTCGGGCCCAGAGGCATTCAACAGCTCATAATGACAACAGCTAGGGTTTATTGAGCACTTACTGTTTTCTAAGAAATATTTTAAGTACTTTACACATATTAAATTTTTAAGTTTTCATGTTAGTACTATTAGGGAGGTATTATTATCCCTGCATTGTCGAAGGGGACATTGAAACATTGGAGAAGATAAGTAACATAGTCAAAATCCTTGATAACTGCAGAGTTCCATATAAACCCAGTCTGGACTGTACCATTCTGACCAGGGCTCGAACCCATATTTTAATTTTAATTGAAGTATAAGTGACTGACTTGCAATATTATATTAGTTTCAGGTGTACAATACAGTTATTTGACATTTGAATACATTGTGAAATGATCACCACACTAAAATTGACGATTTTTCTCATGCTGTACATCTCATGACTTATTTTATATTTGAAAGCTTGTACCTCTTGATCCCCTTCATTCATTTTGTCTCCACATCCCCACACCCTGGCAACCACCAATCTGTTGTCTATATCTATGAGTCTGGTTTTGTTTTGTTTTTGTTTTTTAAATTTCACATATAAGCGAAATATGTGGTATTTGTCTTTTTCTGTCTGACTTATTTCACTTAGCATCATACCTTCCAGCTTCTTCCTCGTTGTCACGAATGGAAGACTTCATTCATGTTTTTATGGCTGAGTAGTATTCTTATATGTGTGTGTATACATCTTTATCCATTTATCCATTTATGGACACAGGTTGTTTCAATACCTTGGCTATTGTAAATAATGCTGCAATGAACATAAGGGTGCATGCATATGTCTTGACAAGTTAGTGTTTTCATATCCTCAGATAGATATCTAGAAATGGAATTGTTGAATGATGTAGTAGTTCTATTTTTAACATTTTGAGGAACCTCTTTACTGTTTTCCATAGTGGCTGCACCAGTTTACATTCCCAAGAGTACACGAGTGTTTTCTTTTCTCCACATCTTCACCAACACTTATGTTTTGTCTCTCTCTCTCTCTCTTTTTTTTTTTTGAACACCTACAGCACCTGACATTCCTAGGTGGTCTCCCATCCAAGTACTAACCAGGCCTAATTCTGCTTAGCTTCCAAGATCAGATGTGATCGGGTACATTCAGGGCGGCATGGCCGTAGACATGGTCTTTTTGATAATAGTCCTTCTGACAGGTATGAGGTGATATCTCCTTGTGATTTTGATGTGCATTTCCTTGATGATTAGTGATATTGAGCATCTATTCATGTGCCTGTTAGCCATTGTATGTCTTCTTTGGAAAAAATGTATATTCAGATCCTCTATTCATTTTTTAATCTAATTTTTTCATTTTCTTTCTTTTTCTTTTTCTTTTTTTGCTATTGAGTTGAACAGGTTTAAAAAATATATTTTGGATATTTACCGACTATTAGATCTATGATTTGCAAATATCTTCTCCGATTCACTACATCGCCCTTTTGTTTTGTTTTGTTGATGGATTCCTTCGCTGTGTGGAAGCTTTTCTGTATGATATAGTACCATTTGTTTATTTTTGCTTCTTTGCCTTGTCATTATTTTTGGGGTCAGATCCAAAAATGTGACTAACACCGATATTGAGGTTACACCTATGTTTTCTTCTAGGAGTTTTATGGTTTCAGGTCTTACATTCAAGTGTTTAATCCATTTTGATTTATTTTTTGTATCCGTTGTAAGATAGTGGTCCAGTTTCATTTTTTTGTATGTGCCTGTCTACTTTTCCCAGCACCATTTATTAAAGAGTCTTTCCTCATTGCATATTCTTGCCTCCTTTGCCATAAATTAATTGACATATATGCATGGGTTAATGTCTGGGCTTTGTGTCTGCTTCGTTAATCTGTGTCTCTGTTTTTATAACAATACTGTAATTTTTGATTACTGTATCTTCGTAGTGTAATTTGAAATCAGGGAGTGTGATACTCTTTCTCAGAACTGCTTTGGTAATGCAGGGTCTTTGTGTTTCTTAAAAATTTTAGAATTATTGGTTTTAATTCTGTGGAAAATGCCTTTGGAATTTTGATAGGGATTACATTTAACTTGGAGATGGTTTTGGTTACTATAGCTATTAAACTATTAATTCTTCTAATCTATGAGCATGGAATAGCTTCTCATCTATTTGTGTCTTCAGTATCTTACAATGTCTTATAGTTGTCAGTGTGCAGGTCTTTCACCTCTTTGGATAAATTTATTCCTAGGTATTTTATTATTTCTGTTGCAGTGGTACTTAGGATTGTACTCTTAATTTCACTTTCTGGTAGTTTATTGTTAGTGCATAAAAGTGCAACATATTTTTGTATATTAATTTTGTATCCTACAACTTTACCGAATTCCTTTATTCTAACAATTTTTTTTGGCGTCTTTAGGGTTTTCTATATATAACATTATGTCACTTGCAAATGAATCTACATTTTCGACTTCAAGTTCAGAGTAATTGCTGTTTCACAAAAAAAGGTCACATAATAATATTGCTGGTGATGATTTCTGTGGATTGAGGTACGCCGTAAGTCCTGAATTGGAATCTTGGGGCCTGAATTTAAATCACTGTTTCTGTTCCATTTCCAGCATAGTGGTAGGGACTGAAGCATCTGTTGAATTGATTTGAATTTTAATCTCATTCTACTTTCTCCCACCTCATTTTTGTTTTTACTATTAATCCAGTCTCCTTGCTGCTCTTTAGACAGTCTCATCCTCTCTGTGTGGTTGCTCATGTGTCTTTCATCACTGCTCTCCCTGTTGCAATCTCTCTATCCAGAAGGGCTCACTCATGCAGTATGTGAGACATTGAGACACTCACTACTTTCCTGACTGCCCACAGAATACATTATCCCTGTTAAATATTTCCACATAGACCTCTCTGGCTTCTGTGTAGTCGGCAATGCTTACATGTGTGCATGTTGTATTATTTCCAAACCCTAGATTTCAGGCTGCCCAGTGACTAGTTTATGTCCTTTGTTTTCACATGCTCACAGGTTTGTATTGGGAATCTGGATTCTGTTCCATGGTCTTATTGTCAGCCTTGGCATTGTATTAGCTTGTTTCAGTGACTGTGACTTTATAAATGTCGTTTCCTTGTAGTGTTTGTTCCCCTAGTTTTTTTGTTCTTCAAAATTTTGTTTCGTCTCTGCCTTTGGTTCTCCATGTAAGTTTTAGGATTGGCTTGCTATAGTCTACAAAACAGCATGTTGTTATTTTTATTGATACTGTATTTATTTGTAGATTACTTTGGGGACAAAGTAAAAAATTGAAATTGTTTACCAGTTTTGAATTTACCCATTAATGAGCACTGTTTGTCTCCACTTATTGTAATTTTCCTTTATTTTGTATATTTGTGGTGTGTATACTTATAAATCATTTTGCACATCTTTTTGTTTTAATTCCTTTTTAGGAACCTTATACTATTGCTATTATGAATGAGTTCATTTTCCTGTTGTATTTTCTGAGTGATTTTAGTGATTTATAGCAATGCTTCTATTTTTCATGTTTGATTTGTATCAAAGTACCTTGTAAAATTATTATTAATTCTATTTTTAGATTCCATTACATTTTCTGTGTATACAAACTATAATCTACCAATAAGACAGGTTAAAATGTTTTATTTTCAACTTTTCATCTATTACATTATTTTATTTTATTGGTTAAGCTTTTTAGTATAACTGAATAAAAAGTTATAGAAGACATTTTTGTTTTTTTCCTGATTTTGATGTTTTATCAAAAATTACAGTTTTCACCATAGTTTTTCACATTAAAACTGTAAACTTGAAATATACTGAAAGACATAAAAAAAAAACCACACATAAATCTGCCTGTTCCTCTTATACAATTTTCAACCTCTAAGGTAAAATACCATTAAGAGCATGTTGTTTCTTTGGTTTCTCAAAGTTTATATAGCTGTACCTAACCCTATGTATACACATTCATACACATTTTGTAAAACAAATAGAATCTTTGTGTACATATTAATCTTTATCTTTTTTTTTTGCTTAATAGATTAATGATTACTTTGTAATTTAGCATTTTTTAGAATAACTTATTCTTTTTAATGACTAAGTAATACCTTGTGTGTGGGTGTACTATATATATATATATATATATATCTAGTAATTTCCATTAGTGTGCATTTAGTGTCCTGCCTGCTTGCAGTCGGTGCTGAAATAAACATCTCTGTGTATATATTTTCATAGATTTGTATTATGTCTTAAGGCTATGTTTCTAAAAGTTAAGTCTTTGGGTTAAACAATAGGGATATACTCTTAAAACTTTAAATTGTGGCAAATTTGAAGCACATACTAAAGTACAAAGAATACTATTGCAAATGGTCATGTGCCCATCATCCGACTAGTTATGATCAATGAATGGTCGTCATTTCAGTTCCGTGTATATTTGAACCCACTCTCTTCCTGAAACGGGATTGTTTAGAAGCATATCCTGGATACCATATCATTCATTGCATCCTTAAATATTTAAATGCATTAAAATGTAAAGTCAATTACTTAGAAATGTAAACATCATTATCACATTTAAGAAATTAACAGTAATTTCCTTGATACCAGCAAATATCCAGTTAGTGTTCAAAATTCTCTGATCGTCTCAATTTTTTTTCAGTTTGTCTTTGAACTTGGATTCAAAGAAAGTCTATATATTGCAATTGGTTTATATATTTTTTAGATTTCTATTAATCTTTGTTTCCTCTGTCTTTCTCCTCTTTTCCCTTGCACTTTATTTATTGAAGAAAATGGGTTATAGAATTTCCCATTGTTAGGATTTGCTAAATGGGCCATGTCCTTTTGTTCTCTGTATGTCCTATAAATTAGTAGTCAGGTTTAGAGCTAAATTGCCTGATAGAATAGTTACATGTGACCATTTGAAGCTAATTAAAGTTAAATCAAATTAAAATTTTAGTTCCTCAGTTGCACTATAGCCACATTTCAAGTGCTTAATAGTCATGTGTGGCTAGAGGCTACCTACCATATTGGATAGCACAGATATAAGTATTTTCATTATTAATAGAAATTTTGTTGGACAGCAGTAGTTTAGAGGTTTGCTTGGATTTAGGGTCAATTTGGGGGGGGCAAGAATTATTTATCTGTGACATTGTGTTCATCAGAAGGCTCGTGGTGTCTAATTATCTTTTAATGACTTTAACGGCCACTGATGATCATTACCCAGATACATTATTTCATTAGGGTTTTCAAACTGATGATGTTCGAATTCCTCAATTATTAGCTGTGATACTTCAATAAAAAGAAACTAGAGCTATGTAATTTTAAATTGTATTGGCAGAAATAGTTCAGGTGCTCTGTTTTTAATCTCTGCTGTATCTGTGTACCTTTTATCATTCCTGATACTGTTTGTGCTTTCCCTTTTTTCATTACTTTGCCAGAGGGTCTTATCTCTTAATATTTAAAAATAACATTTGGCTTAATTGGTCATCTCTATTGTTTTTTAATTACGTATTTTATATATTATTTTCTTCTTTGTAAATAGTTATTTCCTCTTTCCTCTTAAATTGGATAATTAGCTCATTTCTTTTTATTCTCTTCCTATACAAACACTTTTTATTTTCTGTTTTTAATAACAAATTCTGAGAACATGTTTTGTATGATATGGACTCAGAATTTTTATTAAGACATTTATGACAGTACAGAGTAAATTTTAGTAACTTGTATGTGCATTTGAAAACATGGATATACTCTACTTGCTGGCTGCAGGTTTCTAAATATATTTACTGGATTGTTAATTTTGTTTAACTCTACATTTATTAATATTTTACCTCTGAATTTACAGTGTTTGATACAAGTGTGTGAATATCCGTTAGGATTTTGGTCTTGACAAGATCTAATTTCATTAGTTTTTCACTTTTCAGTCTATATTATTTGGTGAACACAAGCATATGATGGTTCCATACACATGGATTATTCATTATGGAGAGTCATTTTTCCACTCTTCAGATATTTTTTGCCTTAGAGTCTACTTTTTTTGATATTAATAATTATGACAGACTTCTAGTTATTATTTGGTGTGACTTTTCTAATTCTTTATATGTAATCTTTCTTGGAGTGCTGTTTTAGATTTCACTCTTTTAAGCATTCATCAGATTCTTTTATCGTAGGTACATTTTATGAGTTCACCCTTATTGTGATTACATATGTATTTTGATTTATTTCTACCCCATTACAACTTATTTAGTGAGTCCCATTAACCATTTTTTTTTCTTAGTTTTATGGAACCATATCAGGAAATGAGAAAAAAAGAACCTCTCTAATTTTTTTTCCCTCTGCTGTATTGGAAGGCACAGATGAAATTTCTAATATTTTTCAGTAATTACTTTTAAGAGTCTAATGCTTTATGTATTATGTAGCCATAATTTTTTTCCGATAAAATCTATAGTTTTTTAGTATGTTTACTGTCCTCCTGATTCTGAAAAGGACTTTAGAATGCCTTAGCTCTCCACTGAATAACTCCCTCATTTGTTTTCATAGCCTAAAGTTTCAACTTTACCTTTTTTACATAAAAAATGGTTATTTTTTGATCAAATTTAGTAATGTTTTGCCAACTTCTTTGTGGTTTATTATATTCCTGTGCTTTTTAATCCCCTGACTTCACTTTTTATTTTAATGAAGTACATCCTTTAATGTTTTGTTTTTTGTTTGCCATCATTTTTCTAGGTCTTTCTCCTTTTTCATGAAAGGGAAATTTGTGAAATTGTTATAATAGTTGATAAATATAAAGGATACACACACATGTACACGTACTCTATATCTGTGCTATGAAGCATAATAGTAAATGAGTACCAATTCACCATAGGCATTTCCAATGCAGTTCACTTTACCTGTGTATAACCCCTTACTTCCTCCCCAGAGGAAACCACTAATCCGAATCTAGTATTTTTCATTCTTTTGCCTTTAAAAACATACACACTGGGTTTTTAAAAATAAGTTGAATAGATTTAGATTTGCCTGTATTTGAACTACATGAAAATATTATCTCATTGTAGTAGCCTTTTGTGACTTGCTATTTATTCAAAATCATGTTTCCAAGATTCATTAGTGTTAACCTGGAGTAGCAATTTTTCTGTTGTAGCTGTGAATAGTAATAATATAGTTTTGGCATATGCTACAATATATTAATCCGTTCTCCCATTAGTGTGGACTTTTGTGTTCCTTCATTTATTTATTTATTTATCTATCTATCTATCTATCTATCTATCTATTTATTTATTTATTTATTTATTTATTTATTTATTTATTGTTATCAATAGTAATGCAGTTATTTGTACATGTCAACCGATGTGCACGTTAAAGACTTTGGGCATACATCTTGGAGTGAAACTACTGGGTTGTGGACTGTGCCAAGCTCACAACCACCATTGGCTTAGATAACTTGGATTCCAGCATCCTATAGCCTGGCCCTTCTTGGCAGCTGGCATTTTTTGTCCACGAAGATGTTTATAATGTCCCTTGGAATTTCTCTTTTAATTTCTGCAATGATTTTGGGTAGTGGGGGTGTGTCACTTGTCAACTTAAGGCAGCACTATCCTGATTTGAATCACCAGCATTTACTATTTACATGGTTAGTGGTCAGGAGACACTGTCTGGAATCATAATGTTGAGTCTTCATATGATGAAGTAGCTAGTTTTCACAAACTATTTTTGCCTGTAAAGAATGAAGAGGAGCAGCTTTACTATTTTGAGTTTAATGTACATCATTGTCCTTCAAGTGAGGATGATTTTGTTCCCAGGACATTTGGCAATGTTTGGAGACATTTTTGCTGGTGAACAACAGGTGGGGCTGATAAAACTCCATATAATGTCTGGAGGTCATGGATACTGCTAACCATCCTACAGGACAATGAATGAGCAGGACATTCTCCATCCCCACCCCCTACCCCCCCCGCCCCCGCTTCCCCACACACCCTGCCCATAGCAAAGACTTAGTTGGTCCAATATGTCAGTAATGCAGCACCAGAAACCTCAATGTACATAAAGGTGACCAAATTAAAATTTGATGGATTCACAACATTTTTTTGCTTTTTTTTCTCATCTTATGTCTTAACAAGTATGCCTTTGGAATGCCTGGGTAATAAGCTAATGAATTACTCGTATAATTTCTATGAAGTGTTCAATTAGGGTGGAATGAAAGGTTAGTTATCAAGAAGTAACATGTGCTGATCCACTCAGTTGTATGAAAAAAGAGCCAGGTTTAATTTCTGTTTACTGCTCTAAATAAAATTCTGTTTCAGTGTTGGTGGGTATTTTTCCTGTTCTGAGATTTTTAGGACTGTCACTCTTTCCAGCCATCTCAACTCTTAATCAGGAATGATTGGAAGAGAGGCATTCCTGCACATCAGGAACAGCTGGGGAGGGGGCGGAGGCGGGGGCAGGCACAGGGGATTTGGTCTGGATTTCATTGAATTTGGGAGAAGAAAATCAGACATGCCTCCCACTCCTTGATTGGCCTCAGCTCACAATAGGGCTACCCAGTAAATGCTGATGAACTGGAACTCTCCAAGTCTGATTTGCTTCCTTTCTATTGCAGGTCTCCCCCAGCCCACCAACTGCTGAAACCTGAGTGTGAGCTCAGGCAAAGGGAGTGAAGGAGCAGGGTGGAGGAGGAAAAGGCAGATAACAGCCGAATGTAATCAGCATTTTATTACCGTCCTCAGGAAGTAGGAATAGGTAAGAAAAAAAAAAAAAAGGAGCAAGGAAAGTTAATTATGTGAGGTTATTTGACAGGAAATTACTAAATACGAACAGACAGAAGAAAACACATTTTAAAGCAGGGTAGGACATCTCAAGTTACTTCACTGTGTGTATTCAAAACCCAAGAGCAAATTCTAAAAATAGCAGTTTAAACAAAAGCTATCTTATCTGATAAAAGTATTTCAAACACAAAGGGAAATTTATATAGTGGGCAGGCAATCTTAAAATAAACCGATTTTGTTGATATCACTGCAAATTTAATTGTGGGAAAACCCCTTTAGATGTCTGAATTTATCCTGTAAATGTTTTGAATTTATTTTGAATCTGGCATTTCAATTCTATAAAGGTGTGTCTGTATATGGGTGTCACCCTGGAAATTAGGCATGTGTGAAATGAAATGACAGTACCTATGTGTGTGTGCTCCTTTTTAGTATTTAAAACAATTTTTAAGTTTAATTCAGTAGTAATAGTATTTCCAGAAAAGCGTTATATCCCTAAAGCACCAAGAACTGAGAAAGTATCATCTAAAATATTTTTTTTCCAGAGGTCGTATATTTAAAATGTAATAATTATTCTGTAATTGATTAAATAATATCATTTGCTGTTGCTTTGCAACAGTTGGGGAAGTTTGTGAAATTATAAAATATAATTAATTATAAATTAGCCACACGTGTTTGGTAGTGTTTTTCTTTAAAAGACTGGTTAAGAAGCAGGTACTTTCCTACCCTTAATTACTTCTGGTTCTCTAATAAGCTACTGCTGAGTAGTCATTGTTGCAGACTTAGAAAGGGGGGCCAAAAGAGGCTGTTGAATATTCTGGAGTTTTTAGTTACGGCTGCCATTCTCTCCTCTTACCGATACATAAAAATATATACACACATACATATATACATACATGCATACATACATACATACATATATGCATACATATATTTGTGTACATACACACATATATAGTTGTTTTCTAAGGAAAAGTAGAAGAATGTTTATTTTCTAGCTCTCAATTGTGGGATTCTCTAAGGATGTATTTATTTTAATAGTTTAGATATTGAAGAGTCATGTCATAGAAATAGAGTCTGGCTAAATGTAAAGATGCAGTCTGTGGTTAAAGTTACACATTCCTAGTTCAAAGAAAAAGCAATTTTTGACAACAAATGGAGCTCAAAGTCTGCATTCCTTTTAAGAGGCCAACACCTGTGGAAGGAATGCAGGTTGTTTCCACTTGACCTTCAACTGTAGAGCTGGGTGAGGTGCTTAGATCTTATGGTGGTCTGGTAGGAGCGCTGCTCTACGCAGCAAGGTCTCCTGGGGCCGCACCTGCCCTGTCTGTTGTCAGAAAGGGGAGATATGGCAATAGGAATAGTCAGAGAATGCCTCCTAACCCCTGCTTTGAAGAGTTGGCTTTGTATATCGCTAAGTCACACCGTGATGGATGAGTGGGTGTAGATAATGTAAAGTAAGCCATAACCCCTCTAAGCAGTCAGGCTTGTGTTTTGTAAGCCCTGGGAAACCCCGGGCAGACGTATGAGTACACTTAGGCTGAGTCTGCTGTGAGTAGTATTTGAAAATAAAGACATCATTGATGTTCCAGACAGGTTCTCATCATGCATAAATAATTCCTTAGGACAGAATTAGCTGCCTTGAGTGGTGCTTCAACTCCTTTAGGCTGCTCGCATTAGTTCAACAGTTTATGGTGGTATCTGAAGAACTAAATGCACAGTACAATGTTGGGAAGAAAGTTACACATAGAGCTTTTTTTCTAATAAGGAATTTATTTATACAACTTTTGATGGGAGAGTGTGGAGATCTGGCTCATTTGTTGTTTATTCATTAATTCTTATTTATTCAACAGATATATCTTAATTGCCTTTTGTATGCTAGAAACTGTTGTCAAGGCCGAGAGTACAATGTTTAGCCATAGCTGACGTTGTCCCTACTTCTTAGAACACATGGTTGATGGTCACATAGTCATGCCTCCTCTACAATCTAGCTTCGTGATCTCAGGCAAGCAACAGTTTCGCTCTACCTCAGTTTCTGTGTATAAATTAAATGGTTTCACCAGATGACCCATAAGATCTTCAGTGCTAATATTTTCTGGATATATACTTTTGTTAAATATTTGTATCACCATGATTTAGCTTATTGCTCTAACAAATGACTGAATATTATGGTAGTGAACAGATCAGTGTAGATTTTTATATTAAGATCAGAATAATTGCCTGGATTTCCACATGGGCTAGTTGTGTTTTCTGAGTTTATACCACTTTTATATCTACCAGCAGTTTGGTGCGTGCAGTTTCTTAAAACTCAGGATTATTTTAACGAGAAAGCATAGGTTTCCACTGATGCTGGAAACATTTCAACAGTCCTGAAGCATGCATGATTTTCAGACACAAAAGATCATTGTCATATGTAATACTCTGTTGAGAGACTAGCCTAGGGCAATTGAGATACTTTTAGCTTAAATTCAGTGCTACCTGGAAGAACTATGTCTGGAATTAGAGTTATTGCTATTTGGATCTTCCACAATTTAATATTATTGGTAATGTTGATGAACTCAACTACTGGTTACATCTCCTTATTTTGTAAATAAAGTTTTATTGGGACACAGCCACATCCACACATTCACATATTGTCTAGCTGCTTTTGGGTTATAAGGGTACAATTGAGTAGGTGGGACAAAGTCTGTATGGCTCATAAAATGAAAAATATTTAGTATCTGGCCCTCAGTAGAAAGTTTGCTGATTGATACCTGGATTATAGGATATACTTGTGAAATTTAAAGCCTCGAACTCTAGATTGTAAGGTTGTTTGTGACCATATGTGCTCTTTTTCAAAAAACATAGCTTACATGCATTTCTACAATATGCTTATGAGACATAAACTTTGTTAATCTGTAACTTTTTTGATTTCATGCTATTGAGATGGCAAAATTTTATAACTATTCCACAATTTTTATTCTTTTGGGGGATTTTTAGTTTCCATGAGTTGGATCCATAAGTAGTCTTCTTTGCTTTAAAAACTGGGAACCATAAATTATTGCTAAAGCATTTTTATTCTGTTAAATGATCGGTCGTGTAGACTCTGAGATCCTAGCTTCACATTTCAGCTGTGAGGAGAGATGAGACAAAATTTTGGATATGCATAAGCACTTGGAGACAGGTTTATAATCTTCCCCTACCATTTTCCTGTAAGGTTGCAGTTTACTGAGCTTTAGGGCTGATGGATCTTGCCTGCAGGCTTGTTGAAGTCAAAATTAAAAAAAGCTGGGATCAGTTTAAATTCTGGCCATTTATCCAGGGAGCTAGGTGCTAGGTAGTGAGCTTAAATGCCTATTATAAAACTAGGGAAGCTGAGCACTCTGAGTGTCAGAAGGGCAGGTGGACTCTGGGAAGAAAACACAGGCATTTGACCTCCAGAACTTTCTCAGTGGCTCAGAATGGGTTTGTGTAGATAGGTCAATTTTATTATAAGAGGGTTTGAATGTGAGGAATGTAGCTACCCCTTAAATGTCTACTGTGACTGGATATATCACATTAAGGGGAACGTAAAGAAGTGTTAGGATTCAACAGGCCTGCTTTTATGGGTTCAAATTTGCCTTCTGTGACGAGTCCTAGCACATAATTTCTTATTAAATATTGGTTTATTTAAAATATAAGCTCTTTGGTATTTGAAGTGAACCAGTGAAAAGTTTGTGTTTCACTGGAGGCTTCATGTTTACATCTGGAAATTCTTAGCCAATCGACTTCATCCACATTGAGTGCATGCTATATACTAAACATCCTTTGCCCTCTGGGGCCTTACATTCTATTGGGAGTGACTGCTAGTTTAAATAATCTCCTAAAAAAAAGGTGATAAATGCCCCCAATAAGACATGTACATGGACCATAAGAACTAGTGAGGAGGGGAATGGCAACAGGGTGGTTCTGAGAGGGTCCCCAGAGTAGAATGTTTTATTCTGACCCATCCCTAGGAATATTCTTTTCCTTAGAAGGGGAGTGCAATAGTCCCCCCTTATCCGCGGTTTTGATTTCTGTCGTTTCAGTTTCCCACTTTCAAGTGCAATCCAAAAATATTAAATGGAAAATTCCAGAAATAAATTCATAAGTTTTAATTTGCATTCCATTTCAAATAGCGTGATAAAATCCCATGCAGTCCCAGAATGTGAATCATTCTTTTGTCCAGTATCTCTAGGCAGTACACACCACCCACCCATTAGGAGCCCTCTTGGTTATCAGATCGGCTATTGCCGTATCACTGTGCCTGTGCGGAGGGAACCCTTATTTCACTTAATGCCCTAAAACTCAAGAGTGGTGATGCTAGCAATTTGGATATGCCAAAGAGAAGCTGTGAAATGCTTCCTTTAAGTGAAATGGTAAGCATAGTACAATAAGGTATATTTGAGAGACTATTTTTATATGACTTTTATTACACTATATTATTATAACCTGTTTTTTTATTATTGTTTATCATTCTACCTAATTTAGAAAATTCAACATTATCGTAGGTATCTACAGATAAGAAAAAAACATAATAGTATATGAGGTTTGGTACTATTCATGGATTCAGGCAACCACTGGGGGTCTTGGAACATATCCCTCTGAATAAGGGGGCACTAGTGCATGTGTAAAGCATATATACAGGCCTCTAAGGACAGGCCTGGGGGCAGAAGCTCAGACAAGGGTCTTGGGGCATCCCCTACTCATGGTGTTCAACTTTACAGGTTTTCCCTCAGCCTGGTCCTGCCCAGGAAGAAAGAAACATGTGCCAAGGACCCAGCTGTGTAAGATAGTTTTATCCTAAGAACGCAGAAGGTGAAGCCGTGCAGAGTTGTGAGACGAGCCCAGATTCAGCAACATCAGAAGTGCACCAGGCAGGCCACCAGTCATCAGAGTGCTTGCTGTCCCTCCTCAGAACCTGGCTCTCCTCAATGGGTTCGACTCCTTTCTTTGGCATTTCATAGGATCCCTTCCTTTTTCCCAGGAGATTTTATAATTAAATGAGATAAAGGCAGGAAATCTGTAATAAAGTACTAACTTCCATGTATGCCAGATTAAAAAAAAAAAAACCATGAAAAAACCCCGGCTCACAGAGTAACACAGTCTGGTGGGAAGAGATCAAAGGGCGGCCGCATGACTGGGCTGGCGAAGGGCTCCTTTCCCAGGAGGTCCACATCCTGCCCCTTCAGAGCAGGGACAGGGCAGAGGAGGAAGTGGTGTGCAGCGGCCTGAGTGAGTGCAATTCTCAGGGATATGGTCTCATTCCAGGGCTTCGGGAGTGTGCCTGTGAGTATGGGAATGGCGCACACACATCTGCTTGTATTCATAAACAGGGCTCCAGGAGGCAGAGTTTTAAATTACCACTCCCACCACTGCTAACCTCCCCTTTAATCCTGTAAAGATGTCAGGTCCAGATAGACCTCGGTGGGGACAGGGCGGGGGGAGCCCTTTCTGACAACTGCGTATCAAATAGCCAGAGAGCCTGAGGATTGGGTTGCAGCAGGAATACCCTAATCTTGATTTCATTGTTTTTCCTCTCCCTAAAAGGGTGGGATTGGGTTTGGAGGTGGCAGAAGAATCTGCAGTGGAGTTGCTGACACGCTGTAAGGAAAACCTCTGAGGCTGCTATTCCCATTTGGAGGGCTCAGCAAAAAAGCCGGTGAACAAGCCTGCCTCTGTTCCATAATCCTTCCCTCTTCTGCTGGCGAATCATACAAAGGCAGGCAGGCAGCTGTGTGGAGGGGGCTCTTCCTTTCTGGTGAAGGGAAGCTGAAAGTCGGTTTTGCCGTGCCCTGAAATTATTACCTGTAAGTGCAAGAAGGCCAGGTGACTGCAGCTGTGTCTGGAGGGTGTGGAAACCCCTCCCATGCTAGGCTGTCAGCACTCCGAATGTCCTGAACGGGGGATTTATGCTTCCTGTCCAGCCTTTCACTGCTTCTGTAGATATACTTAGCCATGACAATGCTGCTTTGGGAATTTCCCTAGGATAGGCCAGGACTTGTTTCCAAAATAACACCTTTCAAAGCATGCAGA
Organism: Eonycteris spelaea; assembly: GCA_003508835.1. NCBI lineage: Eukaryota > Metazoa > Chordata > Mammalia > Chiroptera > Pteropodidae > Eonycteris > Eonycteris spelaea. The sequence goes on from PUFA01000044.1 coordinate 9,966,361, forward strand.
GACTTAGAAATTAGATAATTGTGTGATATTTATAAAATGAATTATGTTGTGCTAACAAAGTCAGGGCAGCTGTTTCTGATGCTGAAGTAAATAACACCTTATGATTCATTAAGGTTAGAAGGGTAAGAGGCTTTTTCAAAAGTTGCTACTTTACAGCTGAGTCTTTGCAAAAACTTTAGACAACTCACAAAGTAGGTAATACAGCTTCAAGTTAAATGTTTATGTCTGGATGTGCATGGCATGGTTTAGTTGTCCTATTTTGTTGGTAAAACACTTAGTGAGCATTTAAAATATGCTTACACATGTATGCAGAGAGACACAAAGATAATACTTCTTTGCTCCTATCCTCCATGAATTGTCTAGTGAGGGAGACAGATGTATAAACAGATAGTTGCAATACAGTGAGCTAAGTGCTAACAGAAGGATAAAAGGAACTCTAATGGTATGAGGGGTATATCCATTTGCAGTGCAAGCGGAAAGGAGGGAACAGCTTCACAGAGGAAGTGACATTTGAGCAGTTTTTGATGGAAGAAGAGGGACTTTGAAAGCAGAGAAGGATGTTGCCTTCTTTCAGCTCCTCTTATTCACCAGCCTCTTCTTACCCCAGGGCCTTTGCACACTCATTTCCCTCTGCCTAGAAAGCTTCTCTCATCTCTCTTTCCTAGTTCAGTCCTTCAGGTACCAAATCCTATGTTACTTCCTTGTCAAGTCTGACTACTGTACATCCAATCCTCTCTATTAGAGATGCTCACCCATCAAGTACCTCCCTTTGTCACATTTGCATTTTACATTATTTGCATGGTTATCTGATGTATGTTTTTTTTTTTCCCTACTAGGCGGAGATTGCCTCTTTTTATTCAACTTTGTTGACTAAATACTTGTTCAATTAGATAAAGATGCATTCAAGGCATTAAAAACATGTGTTCAAGTAGCTTGGAAAGTTGGATCTTGGGGTAGGTGAATTGTGGGAGGCAGAGGGTTAAGCTATTTAAGGAGCTTTTAAGATCTAACCTATCCATGCACTAACTGATTTAACATTTTTAAGTATAAAAAGACATTTCAAAGCTCTCAAGTATGAAGTCAGTATCAGATGGGTTAAGTTGAAAATGAAGTATTAAAAATATTTAAAAAATATTTTTACATGTGTTTTGGGGGCTGAAATGTATATGCTTTTTAAAAATTGTAATGAAAGTGTTACATGCATACAGAAAAATTTGCATAACCATACAGCTGGATGAATTATGATAAAGTAAACATATGGGTGACTCCCACGCAAGTCAAGAAATAGGTAGATTTCCTGGAGTCTGAAGATCAGTGTTGTACTGTCAGAAGTGGAAGGATGGGACAGAAGATTCTCTGCGAGACTCTCGAGAAAGTGAAAGCTTTAGGAAGGAAAGAGGAGAGGGATTTGCAAAACACTTCCAGGCTCAAGTCATGAACTTAAGCGATGTAAGAACAGTGCAACTCCCACCATCCCCTCATGCGTCCCGAAGCAGGGCTGGAGAGTTCAGGGCAGAGGGTGAGCTCAGCTGCAGAAGGTCATGAGGGTTTTTTTTTTTTTTTCCCCAACGACATTGACTTCTGTTTCCTCACCAGGAGCACTGCTTTCTCATCACCCTCATTGGTGTGGGCTAGGGCTAAGCTTAGATCTTGTCAGCCCAGCATTCTACGGGGAACAATGTTGACTTGACCACTACATAGGTGACGTTGGGGTCACCTGTAACAGTGGTGCAGGGTATGAATGCCCAATCTGTCACTTAGAAGCTAGGTGTTCTCTAGTCATTTGGTGTTAAAAGTTGTGTCTCACTTGCCTTATTTATTGTATGGGGATAATAATCCAGTCTAACCTAATAGTAGAGTTATTGTGAGATTTGATGCATTCATGCATGTAAAGTACTTACAACACAACCTAGCATACAGAAAGCACTCAATAAAAAGAAAGCCTCTCTAGTTAGAAAGACCTTTTGTTTTTGTCTTATAGAAATATAGGTATCCTTAATGTGCTAGTAAAGTTATATGAGGACTTTTGAGAGACAAGATAACAGGAGACTCAATAGTATAACTTTGGTAGAGGAAAAAGGATGTACAAAAGGAACGTGACTTGGTTTCCTAGACTGGCATCGTGTATAAAAATGATGGAGTCATGGATATGGGTGGAATTTCTCTCAGGAAAAAACAGGAAGAATGCACGTTGAAAGGGAATAACAATTTGATCTTTAAGGCTATGAGCTAGCATTTGTGTGGGTCGTTGGGGAAGGAGATGCTGTAAAGAAATTGCAAGAATGGGGATGGTAATGAGAATGTTCTGTGAAGAACAACCTCAATAGAGGACATAGCCATAGTTCCTGAAATAAATATTAGGAGGAGATGAGTATTTATGACTCCGAAGTGTAAACTGAATGCCGGATATGGCTTAGAGAATAAGGGAATTTGAAATTAATCTTGAGAGAGAAACTCAGCTTTTAGGTAGCTCTGAAGTAGAGAGGTACTCATTCTTGGATAAAGTAATGGAAAGACAGGAGATGGAAAGGAAGAATACATACACGTATGTATGTATGTACATGTATATCTTTCTATCATTTCAGGTATTATGATTTCCACTTATTATTTAGTTTTATTTTGAAAACATTCCTGAGAACTCAATGTCATTAGCCCCATTTCACAGATAAGGAAATTGAGGCTGAGAAAGCTAAGTATCTTGGCAACATGTTAAACACTAACTGGGGGTTAGTCCTAAGGCTGACTTTCAACCCAAGACTCCTATGTTGGCCTTTTTTCTTAGTAAGGAGATAATGCACCTTTATTTAAAAACAACCTTTAAACTTACAGATAGGAAACACTGAGAACAGCATTTGGGGACGAATAAAATTACAAGAGAAAGAAGGAATATGGTGGTCATATACTGAAGAGTGCCAGGTCAGATGGAGGACTTTTGTATGATGTTTTTTTTTAAACCTTGAGTTACAAAATTAACATAGTAAAATGACATGAGGGAGGTGAGACTTCGAATGTCCAGACCTTTGCAATTAATCTTTTTTTTCTTTTTCTTTTTTATTTTTGCAAGAACAGCATGTAGTAAAATCTACACTTGCCTTTCAAACAATTTTATCCCCAGAACATTACATAACAACAAAAAACTATGGAGTGCAAAGTTTAATTTAACAAATAAAGAAAATTCAAAATTGTTATGGGAGTGGTAGAAACCTTGGCAAAAGTAACATTATATTTCAAAGCTCAGAACAAGGGAAGAAAGTTGGTATAGTTTCGGCTATACCTCAAATATGGAATGGCTAAGAGATTTTCAAATGAATTGTGGTTCTCATTGTGCGTTCCTTGTAGTGTTTTGTTATGAAGTCTTTTAAGACCATGTCCAGGAGGAACAGAAAATTCAGTTTCTGTGGGTGTTTGGATAGGAAAATGGTTTTATGTGTGTGAAGTCTTCCCTAGCCTATAAAAGCAAGATTCAGCCTAAAGAAGACATTTGAAATGTATTAAGTTTTTTATTAGCTTTAATGTTGAGATATTTTGTTCATATTCCAAGTCAGGGCTTCCCACCCAATACTTACATAGTTAATTTTTAAAATCTTAAATAAAGTATTTTCTGTTTGATTTTTAATAAGCTCCATTATGTGAGTTGGGGCCCATTGCTGCTACTTGTCAAGATTTAATTCAGTGGATGTTTATGTAAAAGCTTTGGCGTGCAGAGCACTGTGTTAAATGGTGTAGAGGGATTACTGATGCAGGAGTCTCAGGGAGATTGTGGTGTAGTGATGAGTTAAAAAAAAACTGACAAAAACCAAATGGCCATCATGGGCGATTAGGTTTTTTTCCTGTTAGAAGAGGGATGGAATATATTCAGTTGTGTGCACTCAGGAAAGATAACAAGATCATCTCTACACTGGAAGACAGCGGGTGCAGTCTGTCTGTTCTAAAAGCTAACACAATGCCTTGTATAAAATCAGCAAAAATAGGCACATAGTAGATGATCAATACATGTTTGTTATGGGAAATTAAAATATGTCTTGAGGGAAGGACAGAGATTTTGTTGGTTTTGAAATGATGGGATGGGAATGTAAGATATTCGAAGGGCAAGTAGAGGTAATTATAGAGCTCCAAATCAGTGTTTCAGTAAAAGTGAATTGGTTAGTTTTGTGGTATATGGGGGGGGCATACTTTTGAATTTTAAATAGTGTTTACAATTTCATATTTTCTGTGTTTATTTTCTTTTAATGCCATTCAAGTCATGGAAATAAATATTGGACAGGACAGATGAAGCAGAGACCCAAAGATTCTCTTCAATCTTCAGATCTTTAATCTGATATTTTCAGACCTACTTGAATACTCATTGGGAAGAATTATATACCAAGCTTTTGGCTGGGAATATTTTCCTTCTGCCTAATCTCTCCTTTTAGATTTTCATTAGTTCAGGTATTCTGGTGATAAGATCCCTCAGATTTTATATAAAGGACTTTATTTTAGATATTTTCACAGGTTATAGAATTTTTGGAAGTTATTTTCTTTCAGTGCACTAAAGATATCATTTCTGATATCGTGTCTTCTGGTTTGCCATGATTGTGTTGGGAATCTGTCAGTCTTACATTTGCCATTTGAAAACACTCAGTCTCCCCTGTTAATCCCCTACCCCTGCAGATTTAATAATGTTCACTTTGTTTTTGTGTTCTAGAAGTTTTAAGGTTTCATTTTTATTTAAGTTTTCAGCAGTTTTACTCTAATGGTCTAGGTGTGAATTTCCTCCTATTTACCTAACTCAAGATTTGTAGCACATCTTGAATCTGTGGCTTGATTTCTGTGATCAGTTATGGAAAATCCTCAGCCGTTATCTCTTCAGATACTGCTTTCACCCCATTCTCTCCTCACTTTTTCTGGGATTCTAATTCCCTAAATATTAACCTGGATTTCATACGTTGTTGTTCCTTTTTCAGTCCATGCTTTAATCTGGATGTTTCCTCCTGATATAGCATCCAGTGACCCTTGCTGTAGCATCTCTGACACAGGCAGGGATTCAGCTGTTCCAAATTTGGCCTTTTTTGGTCTTCCTGTGGGCTGCTCAGTTTCTGGCTTATTATGCTTACTCCTTTGGTTCAGCCCTTTAGTGGGTTCTTCTGTTCCCCGTGATAACTTGCATTTCCTTTGACAGTTGAGTTTACCACTTTTTCTCCAAATTTCTGCTTGATAAAATTCTGCTTAATAAAGGTTCTGATGAACTATAAAATGACCAAATATTAGACAGTAGAAGGCAAGGGGAAGAGAGGAAACACTTTATAGAATGACTCATTAGCTTGATGGGGTTGGATGTAACAGAGTCCCAAGGAATGGCTGCCAGTTTTGGAAAGCAGACAAAAATGGAATTGTACAGAACTTGGAATTTAAGAGAGGAACTGTGGAACATAATTTTTTAATTTAGATCTAGATTGAGAATTTTTACATTAAGAAAGAAGTGCCAATAAAAACCACTTGCCGCTTCTTCTCAAATCTAGCATTATGTGCTTAAAAACATGGCCCTGTGATCATTAGTCAGCAGGCACACCTTCTGAGGAAGTTCATCTTATAGTAGGGAAACCAACCACGTAGCCATAATTGCAGTATTTTTGTCTATCTCTTCTAGGAGATTCTCTCTCTTGTCTCTGTGTTAGTTATTTGACACTCTAATAATGCAAGAAGGTTAACATGTGCTTAATAATTTTTAAGCTCCTGGGACCAGACTGGAATTGATTTTTCTCTGCAATTTGTCCAGTGACAACACTGTTGAAGAAAAATAAATCTTCACTATAATTTTTATTTGTTTGTGACCAAACATAAATCAAAGCTGTGAAAAGAGTTGAAGTAGCTTTTCCCAATCCTGGGACAGATAGCTCTCTGTTATCATTTGACCAAAGGTGGTAGCTGGACACCAGTTCTCTTCCGTGATGCTGAGCTTAAGGGAACTTAGTCTTGCCCTTCCATCTAGCTTTAAAATGTGATGTTGTTATAAGACTAGGGAGAGTAGACTTTTCAGTTCAAATCTCTCCTTTTCCCTCAGGTGGAACTCCAAATTTTAGATTTCATGGATGAATAGGTAACCTTAGTGAGTGATTTGAGACTACAGTACATAAAAATGTGTCAATAGTTCAGGATGACTGATAGCTCCTCTTGTAACCAAAGCCACCTGCAATTTTTTATAGTCTTGCGGCATAAGCCATCTTGAACAGATAATCAATCCTATTGCATAGTCACTTCTGTTCACCAAGGAGGCCCCAATCAGGACTAGAAAAAAATAACCTACATAATTCCAACTATCAAAACTTCTGAACTGTTGAGCCACTATTAAAGCTAGCTGTCTGCATCTCCTCTCTGTACTTTGCCCCTCTCTTTTATTATGAGTTAAAGGACAGTGGAACCATTTATGCAGCTATAGCACAAATCAGAACTTCAATGACGGGTTCATATGCATACACATGCATGAATATTTTACTTAAGGTATCATTTCATGCCCAGATTTTGCCTAGAACTTTGATCTTTAAAGGATTGGGAGAAATTTTTTCTCTTTAAAAGCAGTATCAGATTGCTTTGCAACAACAGCCTATCAACAGCAGGAATTCATTTTTCTTCTATTTGCATTTCATTGAACTAAAAATTGTTAGAATTTGAATTCAAATCTGAATTTCATGAAATGTTCACTAAAAATATGCTTGCGAATTAAAGTTTTGGTTAAAGCAGACTTACAGATAAACAGTTCATCTTTTTTTTTTTTTCCTCATCCATCAAAATGCCATTATACTATATAGAATTATCGATGCTGGGTTTCTGTTCATTTCTTCAGTGTGGTACACAGAGTGTCATGTTTGCCATTAAAATATTCAGATTCAAATTACAAATGAAGACATTCATTTCATGAGTAGTTTTGAGCTTGAATAGGTGACAGGCACTGGTTTTGGGTGATGGGACTGAGGATACGGTGTTAAACAGGACAGTTAAGGTCCTTGCCCTAGGAGCTAACATTTGAGAATGTAGGTTTGTCAGGGTCTAATGACTTCAAGTCTAAAATTCTCTTAGTAGCAGTTGGGCCACTAACAAGTAATGATTTAGAAGGAATCACTAAACCTCAGAATTTCACAAAGGGGAAAAAAATCAATAGTAAATGATTCTGGCTTGTTAGTCATAAAACTTCTTTTTTTTATATCTGAATTTCAACCGACGACATGGTTGTCCATTACTTAAACTGAGGTACTTTTGTAGTGGAGAGCAATGTCAAGTCCACTGGGTTGTGTCCTTTCCAGTTTCTTGTAGATAACTTACAAACCCGATAGAACTCTCATATTTAGAAGTTCTGACCAATTCCGGGTGTAAAGTCAACTTAGGGACTTCTTTTTTTTCATGTTAACTGGCCTTTAAAATGACCTGGCAAACTGCTGCCACATTCTCAAGTCACCATTTTCAGGTGCCAAGATAGCGTAAAGCAACAATTTTCAAAGTTTGGTTCACAGACCCTTGAGATCCCCATGAACTTTTTGGTGGATCTATATGGTCAGATCTATTTTTATCATGATACTCAGATGTTACTTGCCTTTTTCATCTTATTCTCTCGCAAGTATACTGTAAAATTTTCCATTGTCCATTTGGAAGCTTTGCATAACTCAGCAAATCAGTATTTTCTAAATGGCCAGTGATTGATATTCCAAAATTGTGCATGGGTAAAGATCAAGGGCTACGTAGGTCAATGGAATTTAATATATCAGAGTATATAAAGTTCACTGACACAGGTTCAGAATTCTAGAACAACTACAATAGTTGAGTTCTGGTATACTATCAAGGAAAGAATACCCAAAATTATCTGAAAAAACTATAATATTACCCCTTCATTTTCCAGCTACTGTTGAGAATATTTGTTCGAGAATGGGTTTTCCTTATGCATTTGAACCAAAAGATGACATCACAGTAGACTGAATGCAGCAGATAGGAGACTCCAGTTAGCTTGTGTTAAGCCAGGCATGGAAAACATCTGCAACAATGTAAGACAACGCCTCTGTTCTCATCACATGTTTGGGGGAAATCTAAACATTGTTTATAAAAAATTATCATTTATGTTCATTGTAATGGGTTTTTAGATGGTTCTTCAATGAATTAATAACGTAAATATTGTTTTTAAGTTGTAACATGGTAAATATCGATAGATGTAACCTACAGCTAAGAAAAAGAAAAAGCTCTCAGCATCCACAGTAATTATTTAGATTAATAAAGATGTCTTGATGTTAACCAGTTTAGGAACCACCGATCCAAAGGAATGTGTTAGTAAATCCACCTTCCGAAAGTCCAAGTGTACAGTGAGAATTTGCAGCACTTACTTAGCCCGGGATCCAGGATTTGCTCCTAGTTCTTATTTTGAAGCAGCTTTAGGAAGTTTAGATTGAGTCTCCTTAAGGGCTTAGGGCTCCCCATTCTGTGTGTGATGACAAAGGATGAAGACAAAAAGCTGGTACAGTAATTTCATCAATAGAGTTCATTTTTAACCTCCAGTCTCCTATGTCCCAAACTCATGAAATCCTCTGGGACCATTTAAGAGTTTCAAACTACAGCTACTGAAGATGGAGCCTTTTACAAGGCCAGCATGACATTTATTCTTGGAGATGCAGCTTGCAGCTCTGCATGCTAAAAGGAAATCAAAACTGCTTATCTGAAACATCTTCATCATCCATTTGGAAATGAGGAATTCTGCCTGCTCCACTTCCATCCCTGCAGGAAGCAACACCCAGCTGCCTTCTCAGTCTGGACTTGTTCTCAAGGTCACCTATGCAATTTTTTTTTCAAAGCAGCTATGTCCTTAGTATTCTCAGAGATAATAGCACCAAGCCCATCAGTCATCATTTCCTCATCCTCAATTTTCTTTTTGGCTTCCTGCAATTTTAATCCCAAGCCTGTGCAATTCCTTTCCATGGAGGCTTAAGTGGCCCCATTTACAACCAATTTTCAGCTAATATTTGATGCATTCTTTTAAAATAAACCAACCCGCCTTGGCTCTGCAGGCTTTGTACCTTTGGACCTAATAAAATCAAAGGCCTGATAGTGGGCTTTATACTGATATTTTTTGTTTCATGATTCTCAGAGAAAAATAAAGAGATCTTTAGAAATGGGAGGTAGATATTTGTTCCTGATGGGCTAATTTCAGAATCTAGTGCTGTCATTAATAAAGGAAAAGAAATTACTCTTTCATCTGTGTTGCACATTGTACCAATTCTTACAAAGGGGAAAGAGAGAGAGGGAACGAGGGTGAGTGAGATGAGTAAAGAAATCATAGGTTTTGCTGGGGGCTGCTTCCTTCTAACCTTTTATAGTTGCCTTATCTCAGGCCCCTTCTGTAAGCTGATCCAGCTCATGTCTGCCTGACACATGAACCATGCAAAGCTTCTTTTTAAAGAGATTTTAATTCCTGCTCAACAGGCTAGGCCTATGAGTGACAATAGGTGTTGTTTTCTTTTTTTTTTTTTTTCTTTTTTAAACAAGAGTGAAAGCCACAGTGCACCTGGTATTTCATTGAACACTAGACATTTTTTTTTTCTAGAAAAGAAAAAACAGTTTTAAACAAGCTAAGCTTTAAGTAATGAAACAGCTTAGTTTGTCAGGAGTCACGTACCAAGAAAAGAGAGCCACCATTTTTGGCCTGCCTGAAGACTGTTTTTGTCTCTAATCTGCTTTAAATCTTTTAAGGGTTTTATCGTTTTTGCCGCCTTTGCATAAAATTGTCTCATTGCTTTAATTTTTTTTTTTTTTATCCCAGTCTAAAATTTCATCCTTCATTAGCCCTTGTGTGGTGAAGTATTAGAGTATCACACACATCACGTAAGATAAATGCCACCTCTGGACCCAAGATATTTGGGTAAACCGATAGTGTCCAATCTCTTGGCGGGGGGGGGGGTGGGCGGGGAGAAAGCTAGAAACTGGGATCATCCTTAAGGATTGTGTGAAGTCAGATTCAGAAGAACAATGAAATGATTTGGGACATTTGCCTAAATGTCCTCTTGCAAATGTACAATGAGCTCTCTTTTATTTATGACCATAGCACATTTCAAACAGCTTTCATTTCCCACTAGTAGTATGCACTGAGAGCAACATTAAGGTCTGAAAGTAATGACGATAGCTCTGATAATGAAGATAGTGATGGCAGTGCTGTGACAAGGGTGGTGACAATAGGCGAACTGTCATTTATTAACTGAGCGCTGGTGCCAGGCTTCATGTTCAGAACTTTACGTACTTTTTTTCTCACTTAATTTGTATGCCAGCTCTGAGAACTAGGTGCTGTCATCCACATTTTACAGAGAAGGAATAGGAAACTAGGACACCAAAGTTGGAATGACCTGCTTAGTGTGATGCTTAATGTAAGCTTAGTGCTAGAGCTGATACCGTGTTGCACCAAGTTGGTTTAATCAGCTTTTTAACAAACTATTTACATGAAGGGAAAAAGCCCCTTGTAGCAGGGTAGCCCAGTCCCATTTACATTATATTTTACAACACTCTCTTAATCTTTCCTGTATGCTGATGAAGTAGTTGGTCTTATCCTCATTTTGCATTTCTTCATATGTATGGTCCTGCACTGATTAATGCTACTTTTGCTGACTTGAAGGGATTGCAGAATACTAAAGTAAGGAACGGTTTCTGGCTATGTGAACTATGTTTATAGTTCAGCATTTGTGTGTGTTATTAATATTCTCATGGAAGAGATAGTTCTCTTCTAGTTATTAAAATAGGCTTGCTACATTCATGGGTATAAATTTTTCTCATGAGGGCTTGCAGCACTGCATATTTCTCGGTGGACATATTTTAAAATTGTCTGTTAGTTGGAAGACATTTTCAAAGGTAGCGTGACCCCCTGATCTGGAAAGTCAGGAACCTAAGGGTGGGATTGTGCTTTGCTACTGATTAGCTCTGTGGCCGACTTTCTGAGCCCCACTTTCCCCATCTTTACTATAAGGGGGGTCGGATGTTCAGTGAGGATATATACTCGATAGAATTTCTTTTATTTGTTTGGAAAGCGACGCCTTGTTCTTGAATGTTTTGTTACTCAGTAACATAATACATGTCAGTTCTTTTCATTGTAAATATATACATAACTATATACTTTATACATATTGAAAGATGGAGGCGAAGCCATTAGAAACCAACTTCAAACTCTGTTTCTACTCTGGCTAGTGAATGAGGTTCTGTGTTGATATATTTAGTCTTCAGGCCTAGATTGTGTTTTTATCAGATGCCCAAATTTCAAAAAAAATGATATTACCATCTATCCTTTCTTGCTTGCTTCATTTAGTTCTTCTTTTTAAATACTTTAGTCAAAAAGGCAGTAGGTCAGTCTGATCGAGGAGATCCAGTGAGGCTAATGAGCAAATATATTGAAAGATAACAGGAGCCAGACTTCTTATTTTTAGAGAAGAAAGTCACAAATATAAAAAGGGGAAAGCTGGGATGAACTCTAGGCTATGCACTGGAATTCGAAGTATTGGGTGAATATGTGGATTTTAATATGTAGAAATTACATAGAGAGAAATTTCAATATATAACATAAATGTTAAAGTGTGTGCATATCTGTGAACACGTATGTAGAAAGACATATACACACAACACTCGCATTTCCTGACTTTGCTCATTGGAAGGGCCAGGATACCGTGAAAGCTCGGGGAACATGAGCGCGTTTGTTGTCCACATCTTAGTTTGTAAAACCAGTCTTTGCTACAGGGAACCACGGATCTTCGAAAAATGTCTGGTGCTAGGGTTGGGGTAGGGAAGGTACAAAATGAGTTTTAAATACCTTGTGTCAGAAAATATAGAAGTTTTCAAAGAATGACAAGAAGGTGCCAGAAGAACACAGTAGCCAGCTTGGAGGAATTCCCACTAGGCAAACCTGGGACCGTTTACATTATATCTCACTAAACAAACCAGGCATCTGTGGGGCTATAGTGACGTAAAAGCATAAATACGTGGGGAGCAGAGAAAGTTCTTCCTTAAAATAGAATGCTGTTTAATAAATAGAATGGTGAGATTAGAAAGATGGTGATTTGGCAGTCATAATAACAATTCAGGTAACAGACATCAGCGGATGCTAAAACTAGTGAGTGAAAGTTGGATGAGGAGTAGGACATTTGTATAACTTCAAAGTTTCTGTCCATAAATCCTTATTAATTATAAAGAGCAACCTTAAGTGATCAAAGTTCCCATCACTAGTAATATAACAAAAAGACATCACGTGTCACTTGATGGGATGCAATGAGAAGAATAAAGCATGATGTCCCAAAAATGGAATCCTAGAATTTTCTAATGAGAAAACTTGACTGTTTGTTAACAGTTTGGGGCATTCTACAAAACAATTAACCAGCGATGTTCAGGAATGTAAGGGGAATGAAGGAAGGAATCAAGGAAGAGCTGGGCATTGTTCCGTGTTGACTGAGACTGAGGAGAGGACAACCAAGTACAAAATGTGATCTGGGACCAGGTTCTTTGGCCAGAAAGAACATTATTCACGCGGTTGGCTCAACTCGAACGGGATCTCTGGGTGAAGAGAATATAGAAGTTCTTTGAACAGTTGGTACAACCTTTCTGCAAATTTGAAATCGTTTTGAAATGAAAAATACTAGTATAAGAATGCTTAGCTTTTATTTTTACTGTATTGTGCAAAATTAAAAAGGAATAGTTTTGGAATTCTGGTTTCTTAATGTTGAGTAAATTATGAAAACAAATTTTAAAAAGAAAAATAAGATACAATGAATAAGGAGAAAAATTTGTTTGCCCTTAAGGTTAGGAACAGTAGCATAAAAGGCATCTTCATATCAATTTTTGAGGTCTATAGTGCCTAGTTGTTGAAATAATATTGTTAAATATGAGAACATTCCAAATTACTAAGAAGCTGCTTACCACAGGACTTAAACAGTTGATAAAATGAAGAAGCGTGCCTTGGAAACGCTGTAAACGTTTCTGTACAGAAGCAGGAGTAAGCAAAAGGAGAGCCTCTCACACTCCAGTCCAGGGATCCAGGAGGTTTGACAGAAGAGAAAATCTCTCCTGAGACCCCCCCCTGTTCATTTATGTCTATACCAATTGTTTTGTAATGTTAAATATGGACGTTTTTTGTTTTTTGTTTGTTTGTTTTTAAAGGAAGTGTGGGAAACTTTAATAACTGGCTTATTTTTCAATCATCTCTCTCTTCTTTTCTTCATAGAGGTTGTTCATAACTTCCTCTGTTCACCTCAAGCTTCCTACCTTCCCAAGTTGCTGCTTATTTATCTCATGGTAAGAAGAGAAGCTTTAGCCATCAACTCCCTCAACTTCTGCCTTTACGTCCACACAAGTAAGCTGCACCCACCGTCTGTGCCCTTTGCCCTAGTGAAAGGTGGCCCCCCTCCCTCAGTCCCACTCCGTTCCCTTCTTCCCATGCTTTGGAAATCACATCAGCTTTCCCTTCTCTTTATTATCTTCCATTCTTGCTACTTTTTCTTCTTTCTTTTCACTGGCTCACTCATTTCTTTTTCCTCTTTTTGAGATAGAATACATATGCCTTAAAATTCTCCACTTTACAGTAGTAGTATCCTCACAGAGATGTAAGATTACCACCATTATCTAATTCCATAATATTAATCACTGCAAAAAGAGACACCACATTCATTTCATGTCACACTATCCATTGCTCTTTTTTCCCCACCCGCTGGAAACCACTAATCTACTTTCTGTCTCTACAGTTTGCTTACTTCAGACATTTCATGGAATCGTACAATTTGTGGACTTTTGTGTCTGGCTTCTTTCAGTTAGCATAATCTTTTCAAGGTTTATCTATGTTTGTACAGCCTTTTAGTATGTGTCAGTACTTCATTCTTTTTTATGACTGAATATTAATTTGTTTTGTAATGTACCACGTTTATTCATTCATCAATTGATGGACATTTGCATTGTTTACACTTTTTGGCTATTTGGAAGAATACAGCTATGAACATTCCTGTACAGAGTTTTGTGTGGATGTATGTTTTCGGTTCTCTTGGGTATATATCTAGAGTAAAATAACTGGTTTACAGGGTAATTTTATGTTTAACATTTTGAAGAATTGTCAGTTTTCCAAAGCGAGTGTATCATTTTACGTTCCCGCTAGTGATGTATGAGGGTTCCAATTTTCCAGATCCTCCACAACGCTTGCTGTTGTCATTCTTTTTTTTATTAAAGCCATTTTAGCAGATGTGAAGTAGACCCTTACTTCTTAGTCTCCTTTGGACATCACTTCCTCTGGGGAACTCTCCTGAAAATCCCCAGCTGTTCCCTTCTTCAGATGGTGTTGAAAGTCCCTCATATATATTTCCATAGCACCCTGTGCTTGCTTATCTTTGTATCCTTCCTCATTATACTGAATTATAATTGTCTTTTAACTTTATCTCGTCCATTACATGTGAATGTGTTAGGTAGAGTATAAAAATGTTATTTTCAGTGGTATATCCCAGGATTCACACTGTCTGACACAGTTCTTTAGTGTTATCTTTTGGGGGGGGCAGAGAATGGGATGTCGGTGGGAGTCTTGTGGATGAGACTTGACAGCATTATTGCCTGAGCCCCTGAACATAAAATGGAAATATTCATTATTACAGTAGTAGTATAACCATATTTGTTAGCTGATACATAAGTGGGTTGAGAGAGAAGACAGGATTTTTTAGCCTTTTTGATTTTCTAGAAAGGTGTGTTGTTTGTTTGTTTGTTGTTTGTTTTTTACTGTTGTGCTCATATATTATTGTTCCTGAATTTACTAAGAAGTCGGAAGAAAAAAAACTGAAGATACCACACGATATCACTGTCAGGGGAAAACACCTAGGTGCCTTAAAAACTAAAATCGACTAGCCATTTTTATTTTGACCATTTTGAAATGCATAACTGATTGAGAACTCTTTAAAAATATATTACCAGTTACATATGCTACACTAGATAGAACAATTGCAAATGTAGATAGACATGAAGGAGAGTATCATGAAATTTGTAGACCTTCAAAACTAGTGCTCAGTTCTGATGATGTTTAGTTTCAAGTATCAGAAAGCTGAGATTCATTAGCATCAGAGTTGAACAGATAAGGATCAGTGGTGGGGTTAAAAGCTGGAAGTAGAATTAAACATAATTAAAGAGTTTGGAAAAGTTTGAATTAAAAAGTACAACTTGAAGGCTGACTTATACTAAATTATAATGCCCTGTGCATAAGTACAAATTAAAAGAAATTAAATTAGTTCCTTTGAGAATTTTTCTCTAAAAATCTATTTCTTTAAAATTAATATTTAAGTAATTTGTTTCCAGTTATTATTTATGATCCCATAAAGATTTGTTTTAGTGTTTTAGATTATTCTTAGTTGAAATGAGGTTATCCTTGGATTAGATATCCATTCCTTTTTTTAGTGAAAACACTGATAGTGTTTTCAGTGTATTCTTAGAAACTATCCAGCTTCTTTGCTATGATTTTTAAATGCTCCTGGAATGAAGAGGAAATGGAGGAGGGAAAAGAGAAAGAAACAAATGTAAGTTGGACCTAGATCAGTGAGATAGTATCAAATGAGGCCAGAATGAATTTGGCAGATGCTCTTCTCATGTTTCCCACTGGAGCACACACATATTGTTACTTGGAATACCACTTGCCTTTCTTTCATACTTAAAAGACTTTTCTTCAGCTTCAGTAATAAACTTTAACTTCAAATAGGAGCCAGGATAGAAGACTGAGGTTTGCTTTTTTGTTTGTTTTTTTAATGTTTGGATATGCTTAGAATAGACATTTTACTATTAAGGTTTGGTGAGTATATAATGTAGTAGATGCATTTTAAACATAGATATGACACTGTGGAAGGGCAAAGATAGTGAAAGGTATACTGCTTTTTAGTCATGTAGCTCTGAGTTTGAATCCACATTTTAACCACTGAATGTGATATATTTAGCATGTCTTCTGCAAATAAATCTGTCTTGCTTTCCTTATATGTAAAATGGGCATATTAATTTTTACTTTCTAGTGTTGAGACAGTATATAAATTTAATGACACATAGAAGTCAGTCAATAAATGGTAGTTATTTCAAAATTATCTTATTTACTGGAAGAAAGTGGCTCAATAATTCTTAGGAAAAAAAGTTTTCTCCTCAAACTTTTTAAATGTCAGCTAGAAATGTTTTTCTCATGATGTTCAATTTAGATATAAATGGTAAGTCTATTTTCCTGCTTCCTATACGTAAATGTGGTAGACAAAATAATGAAAAAACGTTGAGTGTTGTAGCAGATAATCTTGAATAGCCAAAGTTGTACAGTACCATGTAGTAATATGTATTTAATGAAAGTTTATTAAAATTGAATGGGGATAGAAGGTACCCAGTATTTTATTTCTTATGGTATTTATGTCACTGCAGACAACTGAGAATTAGCCTTTTAAAAAAATGCACGATTATAAGTACATATACATAAATGTATTTCCAAAATACATATTTATCCTCTACATATCTCAATATATAATATATAGAGATCTAATATAGATCTATATACATCTCCAGTCTCCAATATATCCTCTGTGTGTGTGTGTGTGTGTGTAAAAGGAAAAGAGCTAGATGACCTTCCAAAAAATTAATTCTCATTTTTTAAAAATTAAAAATATGTTTAGGTCACGAGAAGGTACAGAAATAATAGAATTCCCATATACCCTTCACCCAGCTTCCCCAATGATAGTATCTTGAATAACCATAGTAAAATAATCAAAACCAGGAAATGGACATTGGTAGTTTATGCTTCCAGAGCTTAACCCATTCTAATCTTTTTAAATGAAGAACTTCTTTGTCTCGCTTAATTGACGTGCACTTAAGTTACTTTTCAAGAGTTGTGTACATAATGAAATGACATTGAAGTAAGAACACCTTGGGTTAAATCTTGGCTCTGTCACTTGTTCCTGTGTAACACTGAGGACTTTTCTTAGCATGTATGATGGTCTGTTTCATCATCTGGAAAGGGATAACATTTACCTTGCAGAACTGTTGTAAGGATTGTCTGCTGTGTGTTGTAAAGGGCCTTTTTAATAAATGGTAGCTTTCACTATTACTGGTCTCTTGCTATATTTTCATCAAAATTGAAAGTAGCTGGTCATTATCTTTAATGAGTTATATGTGTATTTTTGCACTTCGTGAACACCTACAAGTTAAGGACCAGTAACTGGTAATGTACTAAATAACTTCATGGTTCCTCAGTGGCCATCTCTTTTTAATGTGCCTGTTAGCTTTCCTCCCCTTTCCTTATACTTTACCTGCTCAGCCAGCTCATCTCTCTTGTTTTTTTCTACCAGATAATACAAAAGTCATTCCTCTCATTGTACAAATTATATTTCTTCAAGTGCCTTTTGTTATATGGGTTCTATGGAACCCAGTAATTTTTAGATTTTTATTTTAAATAACACCTAACTTAATTCTGTTCAATAAGTAGTCGTTTTTAGCCCTAAGTAGATGCCTCCTTCAAATCCAAGCTTGTACAACCAGATCCTGGTTAGCCCTACACAAAATGTGTCTAGGCAACATTGTGTTCAGTGGTGTGGTTGGGGCCTTAGAATGCTGCTGCCTTGATGTATGTAGGCGGGGGAGTGGTATTATCCTGTTTCAAAACCTGTCCACACAGTCTCATCTCTCTACATGGGCATAGCTGCAAAGGTACAAAGTTCTGTGCCCAGCTCTTTATTTTACTTTTACACTTCATTTAGCCCAGAAGTGTCTAGCTCTATTTAAATATGTGAAAATGACTATTCTCTGTATTGTCCCAATACATGTGTTTTCTGGTGAGACCTTCTGGTGTAAGGAAGACCTAAAGCTGCCCTCAAAAGACAGTTTTCAGTTGATTTGGAATAGAAATGTTTGTTTACTTTTTATTTATTGAGCTCAGATTGGGAAGAGCCAATGGTCCTTTCTAGTCTCTTCTGAAGCATCTCCTCCTATTCTAACTTAGCTTCCTGCTCTCTTGAAGTCTGTGTAAACTGCTCCTGTTTCCAAGTTTTTGTTTTATTATTTTGGTCCTTAGAACTTCATAACTTCCAACTTTCCATTTTCAAGAGAGGGACCATATTTTCTTATATCTACGTCGTCTTCAAGGACGTTTAAGGAATGTTTAAAAACGTTCCTTTATGTTTTAAAATATCCCTTTATGCTTAGCAAGTGGCATTTCGTTTCCTGCTTTAGTTTTGGCCTTAGTCCGACAAACGAGGGCTGAAGTAGGGGTGAAAAGTTCACTCTCCGGAAGTGTGGAATCACGTGAGGAGGTGGAGGCGCAGCCGTGACTCGTGGTAATTCCCTGTGGATACGTCTCTGGGAGAAGGCAGCACAGAGGGGCTTTTTCTCAGTTCTGCTTTATGTGCTTGAATTTTTAATGAGTGTGTGGCACTATTGTTATTCCAGGAACTCACCGGAATGCCTTTATTATAGACTAGATCAGTGTTTTAAAATTGAAAATTGTAACCCATTGGTAGGTTACATAATCAACTTTATAATTAGAGATCAGCATTAAAAAAGGGAATAGAAAACAGTGCTTTGCATGTATTAAGAATATGTGTTATTTTGTAAAACTTTTGTTTGATGATGCATATATACATACACATACAAACATACATTTTATTTTCGTAGGGCCTGCCTGTGTGTGTGCATATGTACATGTTGGCATTGGGGCACTCCCCTTTCTCTTCAGTTCTCTACATTCCCGAACCCAGTTTTCAAAGTGTATGTACTTGCCTATGGATGTGTTCTTATAAAATATACATAGTTTCATGTTTTCGATTTATTGTACCAGCATTTAAATTTATGTAAGTGCATATTATATATCCTGTTTTGTTTCTTATTTTCACCACTCAGCTTTATATTTTACGGACTATGAATAGTGCTATGTATATCTAATTCATCGCATCCGGCCGCTCTTCGTATGTTACAGTGTACCTATGACACGGTTTATTTTTATCCTCCAGGGGTGGAGGTCCATGTTGTCTCTATCTTAAATCGCACCATGAGCAAGGCTGCAGTGAGCAGCCTCAGACATGTCCACTACTGAAAATACTAAGGGTTATTTGTTTAGCACTTAGACTCTCAGAATTGCGAGGCCATAGGGCATGTGTATATATCTCAGATAGTGTAAACAGTGTAATTTCACAAGGTATACCTAGATTACTTCTAGAAGGAGGGAGTCATCAGTCCATACTCCCCCCAGCAGTATGAATGTATCTATACCCACATTCCCAACTATTACCTAGCATTATTAAATTTTCTTATTTTCCCTATTTCTGTCTAGTAGGTGTAGAATGATATCTTTTTGTCTTATTTTGCTTTTATTTGACTACTGGTCAATTTGATCTGCTCTTTATATCTTTGCCATCTTTAGTATTTTTCTCTTCCATAAATTCCCCTTCAAACTCATTCCCATGGAAGTTTTTGTGTTTTTCCTGTCGATTTACAGAAGTTCTTTGTATATTCCAAATAGTCCCTGGCTTGTTTTAGACACGGCAGGTATTCTCTTAGCCTGTCATTTCTCTATTAGCTCTGTCTGTTGTGTTCCTTTTGTGGACAGAAATCTTAATTTTGATGTAATTCAGTTCATCAATATTTTATTTTGGGAACTTTGCGAAATAAATCATTCCCTGTCCCCCTGTTATAAAAGTTAATATCTATTATATTAGCTTTATAGTTTCATCTTTCACATTGAGGTCCTTAACTCATCTGGAGTCCATATGTGTATATGGTGCTGAGAAGCAATCCAGTTTTATTTCCATATGGTGATTTTGTTTTCTCCGCAAGCTGGTACCACCTTTGTGCTCCATTGGTCTCTTTATTCTTTAGCTACAGTTCGTGCTTGGTAGATATTTCAATAGCTAGCAAAGTAAGTCCTCTTTATTGCTTTTCTCTTCCAAAGTAGGCTTAGGTATGCGTGAACTTTATCTTTCCATATGAATTTTGAAAAATCTATTAAGTTCCTCAAAATACAACTGAAATTTTCATTCGGATTGTATTGAATCGATAAATTAAAACAGAAGCACTAACATCTTTTTAATTAGTTGTTCCATGCTGGAGCGTTCACTGTCTCTCCATTTATTTTATCATCTATGAACCTTATTACAGTTCACATTATTCTCCATTGGGATATAGGTGTTCTTATTAACACTTGGAGCCAAGAGAAGATGAAGATAAATAATACAAATAATCTATAAAATGATTCTAAAATAGTTATAGAAATTGAGGGTTAGCAGTAGTTAACGTTTAATACTATCTTTTGATTGTATATTATTTGTGCAAGAAGAAATTTTAAAGATAATCTCAGATATTCCAACATACTATAAATAAGAAAACTATTCCCTAGTGAGTAAATGACTCATTCACTATTACAGCATTAGTGAGAGAACCTCAAATTGAAATCAGGTTTTCTAATTTCCAGTCCATTATTTTTGCCAACAAACCATGCTCATAATAACCATATATCTCTGATATCTTGGCATTTAGTGGTCCGCCACCCCCGCTGGTAGAATTAGTGTTATTTTGTGTATGCTTCCAGAGAAGTCAGCTTCTCTTCTCTCTGATGCTCACAGAAAGAATGGTTGACCTGCCAAAGCCATAAGACAGAAAGAAAAAAAAAAAAAAGCCTTTTGGTCAGCATATTGTTTTCTTAGTAATGGTCTGAGTTAGCATTTGGGTCCCTGCAGTCTAGCTGTGGTTGACAGAGCCTTTAAAAAACTTATACAGTGGTACTTGCACAAAATGATCGTCACACATTAGCATGTTAATGAAGTGTTAGAGCGCTAGGCATGGCTGGCACGCTGAAGAAGGAGAGAAAGGATTTGTCTTCACTGCTGTGTCAGCCAGACTACACAGTCAAATGGAGGCAGGGCTCAGGTTGACTGGCAGGGCATTATTCATTCTTGACACACATTTTCTTCCTCTCCCTATGTGCATGTTGAAACTTGGTTATTGCTGTCTTTAACCTATCTAGTTTCCCCCCAAATAACTTGGTTTGGGAACATAAGTGAGTGCTCTTCTTTTTTTCAGACAGACAGCAGAACTCATAAGGGAATAATTACAAGACTAATTCTTCTGTTTTAATGACATCAATTGAATAACATTAAAAAGTCAAAGCCCACATGATTTCCTAGCATTTTAACTTGGAGCACTTGAATCTAAATAACGTGCCATTTTGCTGTGAGTTTGTCTGTGTAGTAGGGTCATTAAATTGTGTGTGTGCACGTGTGTGCGCGGGTGGTGTGTTTCTGGGGCTGATCATGTTGGTGGGTGACAGAATTCTTGCATGTTTCCTGAAGGTTGGTGAGATGTCTGTCCTCTCTTGTAGCCAATGTAGACATTACTCTCCCCATAGGAAACCATAGAAATGCTGCTGAACTGCCTTATGGTTCGGAGATTCCGAAGCCATATCTTAGGGCTCAGCCTTTCTTCTGGCTTTTAGTTTCTTGTTCCTACCCACCTGTCAGGACTTCTTTACCCAGCTGTTCCCTGCTTACCAATACCCCATCAACTCAGCACATCTAAAACCAAGTTCATTGTCTTTGGCTAAAACCCAGGCTTTCTTTGGAGTCCTCTTTTTCTCAAAGTTTTAGCAGCACTCTTGCAGGCTGGTAGGCTTATCCCTCCCCATCTCTGCCCACCAAGTCCTGAGTAGTGTCACTTATGTTTGTGCCTTTCTTCCCGATCCTGTCATATTCCCGTTAGTGCAGGTCTCATCACTTGCACCTCCAGGCTTGCACTGTCTCTTTACCAAACTACCTTGCAAGCTCCTGGTCCAAAACTTCTCTGGACTCTGTTAGAAGTGAACATTATCTATTCTCCTTGAGCAACTTACTTAACAACTTTATGAACCTATTTTTCATTACAATAACAGCCTGAAGAATTGTTCTTGAAGATTAAGGAGATAATGAATGCTAAGTGCCAAACACAGTGCTTGGCATATAATAGGTGCTCGTCTTGACCATCCTCCGCCTTGTTTTCTTTCAACAGTGATTTCTTTCTTTTCAGACATACAACAATTTCCTTTTTACTGTTTATTTCCAGAGCCCCACCCCCTTTTTTTTCAGCTCAGATTTCACCAAAATAGCCTTGCTCAGCCCTGCTCCATCACTGTCCTGCACTTTGCTTTTATATTCTGGTCTTTTTAAATCTCTTTATCTCTTTGACATTATCTTACATTTATTTGTCTTACTTTTGCTCTCTGTTCTTTTTCCCACTTCTGTGCTAGAATGTGAACTCTGTAAAAGCAAAGGCTACATCTGAAGGAGCCCTAGATATCTCCTTAAGGCTCATGAGTTGAAACTCAGCTTTCACACACACACAGGCACCAAGCCCTTAAACCAGTCAGAATACACAGTAGCTGCAGCAAGAAGAGGATGGAGAGGAAACTTCTAAAGATGATGATAGAGCAGTGGAGGAGGTGAGAGCCTACCTTGATGATGGGTTTTTGTGTTTCAGACCTAGAAGAATCACCCTAGGGTAGTGCTTGTAAGGAAAGATCTGAATAACTCCATAAAATTAAGTTTTCCACTTTATTGGATCAAATAGACTTTCTTATGGTACTTTTTCATGGCCATCCCTTTCCTGGCCTTGGATTTCCTTCAGTCTTGCCCCCAGTCCCTGCCCCCACCTTAGCCTGCCTTGTCCATTACCAGGACCTTAAATCTTTATTCATTATTGTCCTTCAGGCCACTTAACCCGTCTTTTAGTGACCACAGATTCAACTTTGCTAAAGACTTGGCCTCCTCCTGGCCCCAGCCTCACTCCCAATCTATGGAACCCTAAAAAGGCCTGCACCATCATTTTGTCATTTTCCCCCCCTATTCATTAGACAAATAATAAGCATGCGATTTGTACTCTCTGTGTGAAGCTGTCCTATATCAACTCTCGTGTATTAAATCAGAGTGGATGATAGCTCACCAAACCAAACCACTGTGTGGGCAAGAACTGTGTCTCCTTGCCTCCATGACCTCTCCTCCCACCCCTCCCTTCACATTTCCTTGCCTCTGAATCTTCCTAGTCCATCACTGTGTGTCTATGTCTCTGCTGCTGAGGAAACTTCAGTGCTTCCCCAGCTGCTGTACCATAAACTTGAATTTCTTAGCTTGTTGTTCAAAGCTTGCCTAACCTGGACTCCACTTAGTTTTTAATCATGATTGCTAAGCAGGTCACTTTGCCCTGCTTTACCCAGGCCCACCAGATATGTTTGCACTGAAGTATTTTAGCTTTGTCACAGCTACATCTCTGGAATGACTCTCTGCTCCTTTGTGCATTTTAAGTCTAAGCTGTATGTACTTCAGTGCATAATTCAAGTCCTCGTGCTGCAGGAAGTATCTTCAGCTATTCCAGTTAACTTCCCCTTTCCTCCCCTGAAACTTCTCTTTCTTCTCTGCTGTACTCTTCATTTGATTATAGCTTCCGCTTCTCACAGTGCCACTAATTTCACTGTGAATATGTTGGGCCTCCCCGCTTGGTCGAAAGCCCCTCAAGGAAAGGAATTTGGTTTCTTCCTTTTAAGAAAATGTAAATATAATGGTTCTTAGTTTATTACTGAAGATGATAATGATATTTGCCTTTTTCCTGGTACCATCTTTCACATACTGTGTTGTATGTTTTACATGTATTATCTCATTTAATGTTTCAATTACTCTGTGACATAAAACACATATTTTATAAGAGCAAACAAATTTATTCTGCTAGTTGGAGGGAACCTAGTTTCAAAGATCTAACTTAAAAACTTGTGCTCTTTCCACTCTCCAGTAGCTCAAAATGTGTGTTTGTAATTTGGAATAGGATCAGAAAAGGGAATGAGAGCTCTAATGTGATCTGAATACTTTGGAACCTGTACCAAAGAGAAAAACAATAAAGACAGGGAAAGACTCAAAGTCCGTCATCATGGATATAAACACAGGCACACATGAAATTCTCCTTTATGTAAAATTGTTTTTTGTTCTTGCTTCCCCATTAGAAGATGAATGGGCAGCCAGTTCAGTTGAATCAGGGCATGGAAAACATTGACAAATAAATAAGGTAATATCATTGATAATATCTGAATTGTATTTTAGCTTGTGATTTTCAAGATTCTCTTAAACATTTTTCACTAGACATGTTTCTAAGTAAGAAAACTATTGGTTTTTGATGTTTTTTGTTTGTTTGTTTGTTTTTTCTTCTGTACTTGGAAGCCAGCTCATTTAGTAGAAGGAACATTGGCTTATAGCAAGTCAATGCAGTTGTAGGTTTAGATTGAATCCAAGAGGAGAGGTACCTGAGCGTGATTTCTAAATAATTTTTTGGGAAACTGAAGCAACAGTCACAGCCTTTGCATTTGTCTTTAACTTCCAGCAGGTTATATATTCTTTTGTGTTTTTTGGTGTGCTTTTTACAAAGGTATACATTCTTCCATGTACTCATTCAAATGATTAACCTAGGATATTCACTTATGTCCTAAAAAAATGCATACTGAAAAAGATTTTAAAAGGTTATTAAGTATAACCTTAGTAATAACAATGTTGGTATTACTTTTATATATACATTATAAGTTGCTATAATTTAATTATTTCTGTCCCAACAAATGGATGCCAGATTCACAGAACCTCTGAGTTTTAAGTAAATATTGATGTCAACTTTCGATGCAATGTTGTAGGACAAGAAGAGCATGGCAATAGAGTTTCTTAGTTATCTGGGGCAAGCAGTTAATTTTCCTAGGGCATAGGTTCCAAAAGCCAAAATTAGAGGATAAGGTGAGATGGTCTCTAAAGTCTCTTCAGCTTAACATGTTTTAGCATCGATGACTTCGTGTTCACTTCTTGCCTTAATCTCTTCTCCAAAAGAAAACCTAATGTCTGGCAACATCTGAGGAAATAGAAACAGTAATTATAAAAATTGGAAAGACTGTTGGAATGAAGTGGTTATTTTCTTCACTCTGTGTTAAAGACAGCAGTGTCTTGATCATTAGGAAATGAACAGGATACATGAAAGGGACTTCTAGTCTTGTATGATAAAGAAGTTAAAAAAAACCCCTAAAACTTGGATGATGGGATTCTACCTGTCTAAATATGGCCAAGAGTGAGTTGGAACTGGAGTGGTAACTGTAACCCTAGTATTTAATAAATTGAAAGAGCCAACGACAATTTTATCATAACATGACTTATAAAGTACATACTTATTTTGTTTGCTTTCTATGTGCAAGGCTTTCCATCCAGGATTGACTTGATGTTAAATCAGTATCATTATCCTTGTTTGTCAGAAAGAAAACTGAGGTTTAGGAAATGTGACTTCCCATGGTCACACAGATAGATAGGTGGAGCCACGATCCATGAGATTGTGTCTGATTATATTTGACTACGATCTTGGGTTGTTTCCATTTGGCTCATTTCTATCAAAATCAGATATTCTCTCAGAAGTATCATGTACAGGCTCAAGATCTAGCTCTCGATGTAGTTAGCTGTGTACAGTGTGTGTGCTGAAATTCA
This sequence comes from Eonycteris spelaea, assembly GCA_003508835.1. Classification (NCBI taxonomy): domain Eukaryota; kingdom Metazoa; phylum Chordata; class Mammalia; order Chiroptera; family Pteropodidae; genus Eonycteris; species Eonycteris spelaea. The sequence goes on from PUFA01000044.1 coordinate 9,991,833, forward strand.
CTAGCAGATCTTTTCTGGTGTTATGACTTAATTAAATGTTGAATAATAACGAAGGCACACTTCTACCAGAAGTGTGAAAACACTGTTTACACCTGACAAAATCAACTCACTGTTATGTCTATCAAGGTACAAGAATGCAAATTGTAAAGTGCTAGACAAAGGCCTTTTCTATCATCATCTTATTCTTAAAATTATGGGTGAACAATACCAATAGTGTGAAATGAATATTTTTCAATTGTATTTTTCCTTCCTAAAAAACTGATGGGGCAAACCTGATAATCATTTTTATAATAATTTATTTATTGCCTTTTTTATTTTGCAGATTATAGTATTATATGAAAAAATACTACATGAAAATCAATGTATTATTTTAAAATAATTTAAGTTATTTTTAAATGCACATTTTTTTTTTTTTTAGATCGATGCCCCTTGTCACACATTTCAAGTATTTAGTAGCCACATATTACTAGAGACTACTAGGTTGGAAAGGGTAAATATGGAGCATGTTTATCATCCCAGAAAGTTCTGTTGGACAGTGAAGTTCTAGGGTCATTTTAATGAGTTTTTACAAAAGATTTTTTTTGTGTGTTTTAAAAATAATTTAAACAATTAAGACTTTTTTAGAGCAGTTCAAGGTTCGCAGCAAAACTGAGGGAAGGTACAGAGATTTCCTTTATACCCTCTGTCCCACGCATGCATAGCCTCTCTCATTATCAGTATCCCCTGTCTAGGTGGTACATTTATTACAATTGATGAACCTACGTTGACACATCATTATTACCCAAAGTCCAAGTTTACAGTATGGTTTATTCTTGGTGTCGTACATTTTATAGGCTTGGACAAATGTATAACATGTAACCATCATTATGATATACAGAGTATTTCACCACCCTAAAAATCCTCTTTTCACCTATTCATCCCTTTTCACTCCTCCAATCCCTGGCAACCACTAATCTTTTTACTGTCTCTTTAGTTTTGGTTTTTCCAAATGTCATAGAGTTGGAATCATATAGTATTTAGCCTTTTCACATCGGGTTATTTCACTTAATAATATACATTTACATTTCTTTCATGTCTTTTCATGGCTCGACAGTTCATTCCTTTTTAGTGCTTAGTAACCCATTGTCTGGACATACCACTGTTTCTTTATTCATTTCCTACTTGGTTGCTTCTAGGTCTTGATAGTCATCACTAAAGCTGCGCTAACCACCCGTGTGCAGTTTTTGTGTGTGCATATAAGTTTTCAGCCCCTTTGCGTACCAAGGAGCACAACTGCTGCATGGTAAGAGAAAGTTTAGTTTTATGAGAAACTGCCAAACAGTTCCAAAGGGACTGTACCATTTTACATTCTCACCAGCGATGGTTGAAAGTTTCTGTTGTTCCACAGCCTTGTCAGCATTTCTGTGTTGCCCATGTTCCTGATCTGGGCTTTTTTAACAGATGTGTTGTGGTGTCTTGTTATTTTCCTTTGCATTTCCTTCATGGCATATATGGAGTATCTTTTCATATGCTTATTTACTACCTGTTTATATTCTTCAGGGAAGTGTCCATTAAGATCTTCGGCCTATTTTTTAATTGGGTTGTTTTCTTAACATTGACTTAAGGATTCTTTGTATATTTTGGATAACAGTCCTTTATTAGATGTGTCTTTTGCAAATATTTTCTCCCAATCTGTGGTCTGTCTTGTTATTCTCTTGACATTGTTTTTCATAAAACAGAAGACTTTTAGTTATTTTTGAAGTCCAGCTTATTGTTTCCTTCATGCATTGTGCCTTTGGTGTTGTATCTGAAAATTTATTGGCATAGCCAAGGTCCTGGATTTTCTCGTATGTTTTCTTCTGTTTCTCCAAAACTTCTTGGAGTTTTATAGTTCTGCATTTTATATTTAGGTCTGTAAACCCCTTTGAGTTAACTTCTATAAAGAGTGTGAAATCTATGTCTAGATTCTTTTATTCTTTTGCATGTGGATGTCCAGTTGTTATAGCATTATTTGTTAAAGACACTGTCTTTGTGTCATTGGATTACATTCACGTCTTTGCCAAAGATCAGTTAACTGTATTTATGTGTGTCTATTTTTGGGCTCTCTATTCTGTTGCATTGATTTTTCTATTCTTTCGCCAGTACTACTCTGTGTTGGTTACTGTAGCTTTGTGGTAAGTCTTAAAGTTGGGTAGTGATGATCCGCTTTTAATAGTTTCTTTATTTGGATTAAGATACTATGAATTAGGTTATTGCCCTAAAAGGTAGCCATATCTTAAAGCCAGAAGAGGTTCTGGTATGCATAGTGTGCTTTGGAAACTCTGAGAGAGATTTTTAGTTCCACATAGCCATCTATGTATTGCGTTGTCTGCTCTGGTATATGTAATAGCATTGGCCACTGTAATTTCACCTTGTTTCAGAATCGATGTACTAAATAACAATAATTTCATTAAATTTGTTGCGCTGCTGGTTTTGATTGGTTGTGTCTTTGACAAATGGACCTGGTAAGGAGTAGCCACAGACTCAAAGTAATTTGGTATAAAACCCTAACACAGGGAGTCTTAAATTACTGAACTACTTGTTTAAGTTCATTTTGTAGTCAAGAGATTGTCCTAAGAAATTCACCCTTGAAGGCCGCAGGGAGTTCAGCAGACTGTCTGGTGGCTGTCTGTCCAAGTTCCTTGAGGCAAAGAAAAGAGACAACGAATCCTTGTTCTTTGACAGCTTGATTGAATATATTCAGTCCCGAGTTTTGAATAATTTGTTTAACCAGAGATATTTTGTACTGCGAATAATTTTTTTGTATGAAATTTAATTCTTGTATTATCTTTAGAATAATTTTAACACTTGCCAGATCTCTATATCTACTGCTCAACTCTGGGTTGGTGTCCAAATGCTTTTACTATTTGAAAAGAAAACTCTATTGTACATTTGTGATTTTTCATACCTAGTAACAGCTAGGAAGTATAGAAAATATATGTTTAAAAAAAGATACAGAAGATGATTGGTTTTAATGTTTCTCTTGACCTTGCTCCCTGCAAGCTTACAATATTTGACCAACTTTCTCTAATTCTTATATTTCTCATTTATTAACAAGGAGAACAATGTTTAAAAATAATTAATAAACTGAACAATTTAGCTCACTGGTAGTTTTATGAAGTGGCTGGACAAGCATACCTCTGAGGGCTTATATGAACTCCAATGTGAACTTGGAGAACAATTTTGTTCTCAACCACTGGGTTGTTTTTTATATCTTTTGTGATTGTAAACATCTTCACTGAAAATTATTTGCTATAAGTTAGCTTAATATGATACTTTTTGTTTAAGATGTTGTTCTTTTTCTTTTTCTTTCTTTTTTTTTTTTTAAAGCAGACCCCATGCATATTGTAAGGGTGAAGGAACTGTTCCTACTCACCACATGGGCCCTAGCAAAACCCCTCCTTTCAGAGATCTATTTATGGAGGAGATTTGAAGCAGGAGTGAGTGTGTTGGTGCCTTCAAGATGTAATCGCAACTTCCTGTGTTTGGGAGCTTACAAAGGATGTCAGCTATTATCATCCTTCCAAAATCTATTCAATTTACACATGATCAGGTTAACACCTAGAAAGCTTCAATCAAGAGTGCGAGCCAAAGAATTGATCCAGCAGATGGCTTCATAATATTTACTACCCTCAAAATATTCTTTGCTTAAATTATAACCTTACCTCTTGTGGCTACCATGCTAGAAAATGGATTTTTTTGAAAGGGGCAAATTCTCTAGTTTCATTTTATAACCAGTTTGGTTTGAAGTAATTCTAATGATTTAGCTAATATAATGATTTCTATTCACCTTTTTTCTTTCTTTCTTTCTTTCTTTCTTTTTTTTTTTTTTTTTTGTGAATGATTTACCTAGACTTGAATAGCACTGGGCAACCTTTCCTGAATAAAGGAATGGAAAATGTTTATTTTGCAATGTGATGGTCCTAATTCATTTGCCTTGTTTGGAGGCTCAGAACTGAAATGTAAAATGGGTGACACTCGGTTTCAAAGTACTAGTTTGGCTCATAGTTAAGCTGGACTGCTTCTTAATGTAAGGGGTTATAGGAGTAAATGAAGGGAGAGAGGCAAGCACAGTATTGACTATTATTGAAATAAGGCTGTCAAAATCCTAGATGCTTCTCATTCTGTGCAAAAGAAAGCTTGTGAGAACATACGAAGGGAAAAGAAGGAGATCGTGCAAAGTTTGGTTTGAAAACTCAATGTCCTTTGTTTTTAGCTCTCGCTTGGTATTATGGATCTTGGAGACAACAGTATGTATTTGTATTTTCCATTTCTATTTAATTTGATTTTTCTAATCTTTCATATTTGGCCAGCTACTTTCTGAGAACATATTGTACACATGTTCTGATGCCGTTTGAAGGCCCTTTGAGAGACAAGAGTTGATTGAAAGGTTTCAGTTCTACAGAAGTGGGTGGCCAAAGAGCTGGAACTGAACAGCTGCCATACACCCATTGAACTTTTGTCATTTATAAATTATTTTCTGTGCCATCTGGAGCAAGAATGGTGCCATGGTTTAGAGAAACTCTGTGGGGTGCATTCATATCTAGTGCGTATATAATTTGCTTATTACCACATTCAACTGAAATTTTAAATTTTTATTTGCTTTTAGGTTTCAGATGTAAATAAATATGTGATTTCTTTAAATGTCATATTAAAGACACTACCTCCACCCCTCCCAGTATTTCCCCCTCCCTCGCTCCCTTCCAGTGACTACATCCTGCCTGCTTTCAGCTCCAGTGGAAAATACATTAATCCCAGAGTCTCCATGAGGTTTCCTGTTTGATGACATAATCAGAAAATCCTCCTCACATTGCCCTTGGGGTTGCTGCCTGGATGCTATGTTGTCTTGGTGGGCGTAACTCAGCCATCAAAAAAAAAAAAAAAAAAGTCAGCACAGGCCATAAACTCAGAGCCTGAAATGCATTTATATCATGTTAAAAGAAATAAAGTTGTGAGCATGTCTGCGGACTAGGAGAGAATTTCATTAATCTGCAGATTCTCTCTGGCATTGAATGCATTGGTTGGTGACTTCCATACATATGGCATGAGCTGGTGCAATGCCACCAGCAGGAGGTATTTGAACTGTTCCAGCGTAAGCTGTTGGACTACATCTCATGGAAAAATAGCACAAACCCTTGACTATTAGATTTTGGTAGTGTTGATTTACGTTAATTCCACCGTCTTCCCCACCAAGCCTGTTTACCTAATGATTTTTACCTTTGATCGTTGAACACAGGAAGCTGGGACAAAGAAGACTACTGGGAAGAGTCAGAAATAGAAGGTGAGGATACACTTTAAAATAGAAAACAAAAACAAGATGGCATCTGACATGTAAAGTGGTTTGTAAAAGTTCTGAAGTTAAGATATTGTGAAGCAAAAACTTCAGTAGCTGTGAATTTGTTGGATAAGGAGAAACTGCGATATAAAAGTTGAACCAAAGATATGATATTTAGATGCCGAAGGGCATGTACAGTTTTGCAAGTTTAGAAGTTATTGGCATAAGCAATTGAACATATGCTCAAATATGGAGTTTTCCTTCGTGATTTGGAGAATTTTTCATGTGTTTTGTTGTTGTTTTGGTAGGCTGCCATAACCCTCCATTTGGTTGACTTGGATCTGGTGTCTCCTGACTTGGATCTTGGAAGTCCGTGATTGATTAGCATTTGATAGGGAGGAGAACTAGGAACAGGCCCCTTGGCAGGATAGACATATTCTAGAGGCAAACCGCTTCCATGATTTTTCCTTCTCTTGTTGTACCACACCTTCCATCTAGTTTAGGGGGTACTGGTAGGAGAGAAAAGGTATTTCCTGTTAGAGTTTCACTGGAATAAGTGAAAGAGGAAGGAGAGGGGTTTAGCCTCAGCCCTAGTGAGTTGAAAGCCTGGGAGGATGCCACCATTTCTTCGTCTTCGTATTGGAGATGTCATTAGGCTCTCCACATTCTAAGCAACAAATATACCTTTCACGGGTGCTACCCATGTGTTTGGGAGGTCTATACTATATAACACGAGGATTAAAAAAAAATTATGTTTATTTGCGTCTACTGTGAACATTTTTGAATTTTATAAATCACTACTGAATGAACTCCAAAAGTTAAATTCTGGATTTCAGGTTCTGTGATTTTTTTTTTATATAATGTTATAGTGGCTACATGCCCAAACTCTGGGTTTATAGTTCATTTAAACATCATATGACTTGTACGACAACCGTGGTTCCCCCAGGGTAGGAAAGGATCTTAAATAGCACCTCTAATGGGTGAATTACTTTTTATACTGATAACATTTCTCTCAAATGTCATCTGACTTGAGTCCAGCTTATGACAGAGAGTCCACCACTTTTCCTAGTCCGTTCAGTCTTTGGGCACCTCACATACTGGTATTGGTCAAACAATCTTATTAAGTTCTAATACATGGTGACTTTGTACTGTACCCACTTAGTTGAACCAAAATAATAATTCCCAGAATCTCTCTCACACAGTCCCCTTGTTTGGTCCTTGGTTAAGCGCGGGCACAAGAGAAATGTGTATAGGGTTTCAGAGGTAGAAGGGAAGGAGCAGCCAGTTTTTATGCTCCAAAGATTGACGTGGGGACCCAAGCACAGTGCAGCTCACATGTATGTTGTCCTTTATCCCCAGTGCTGGTGTGAAGCTGCAATTGGGTCTCCTCTCCTCCATCTCCCGTTTCATGTCTGTTGGCATCTCCTCCATCTCCTGTGTCATATCTGGACAAAGTGTGCAGCCCTGCAGTGAAGACACCACCTTTTCCTGCAGGTCCACCTCATTACCCATGTTGGGGTTGGAGACCAGGGTCCCGGTTTTTCCTTGCTCACCCCTTTTTGTATTCAGACCCTCTCTCTCAATTGCCTGCCTACCTGAACTATGGCAATTCCTTACCAAACAACATAGCTCCTACAATTGGGTAAAATTTAAGTCCTTTAATAAATCTCTTAATTTATACATGTCACTTTCTGGTCAAACTCTAATTGTTGAATTGTTCTATTTCTTTCCGGTTATGACACACATTCTAACTCATCTGACAGTGGCTATTTGAAGATAGCTGTTGGTCTCTTCTTCTTCCTAGCCAGAATCGCCATTTCTCTAGTTTGACACCTATAATTCCTTCTACTTTTCTTAATATAATGTGACTTCCTCTTCTCTCACCATTGAGAAGTGTTTTCTAGTTATCTCTATCCTTCTTATAAACTACCCAAAATGCTGAATGCTGTTGCACAGGTGGGTCGTGATAAGCAGAGAGAAGGGATGACCATGATCCTTTTTACTCTAGATATGTAATGCAGCTTGATCAGATTAGCAAACTTACCATTTCCTAAATCTCATTGAGCTGAATGTTTCAGAACATCAGCATGACAAGAGTACCCATCTGGATACCCTGGGACTCTCTTCATGTCATTTCTCAGATTCTTCCTCTCACTTCTTCTTGTCAAGATCTGTTTGGATCCTGTATCTGTAGTTGTTTCTTGTCCAGGTTTAGGTCAAAATGTGAAGTCAAAAGGCTCAAGGTTGTAGTTTAATTGTTACTTTCTAGCTTCCTTATTTGAAATGAAATTTCAAATTTATTTGAAATTTGACCACAGTGTCTCCGTTTCCTTATATGTAAAATGGAAAATAAAATGTTTTACCTCCCACATTGAATAGTTGTGAAGGTAAAGAATAATAGTGTATGTAGCGGTATGGAGGAGGAAAATAATGTACAACACAAATATTAATTTTTATATAGCAGTCTTAAAATATGATAAATATTCTTTCTTAGGCTTTATCTTGGTCAGGTGTCCTTAACTCCCAGGCCACGGACCAGTGCTGGTTCAGTACTGGTCTGTGGCCTGTTAGGAACTGGGCCACACAGCAGGAGGTGAGTGGCAGGTGAGTGAGCAGAGCTTCATCTGTATTTGCAGCTGCTCCCCAGCACTAGCCTCACTGCCTCAGCTCCCCCTCAGATCATCAGACATTAGATTCTCATAGGAGCACTGATTCCTGGTGCCAAAAAGGTTGGGGAGCGCTGATCTAGGTCATTAGTTAAAAAGAGGGTGAAGCAGTAGGACCGAGGACAAAACCTTATCTCTAGGGACCTTCCATAGAATGGCAGTGATTGAATGTTGATGCCATTTTGGTTCATGTGTTTATTAGTCTAACAAAGTACCTTTGAATTGAGCCCATATTTTTTTTACATCCTGTCCTTTAAGTTGTCGTGAGAATCTTTGTTAGGTTTCTTACTCAAGTTCAAATATATTTTTTCCAGTATATTTCCCGGATCTGCCAGGCCTTGTCAGAGAAGGAAATGAGATTTGTCCTGTCCCCATTGAACCCACACTGTGTGCCAGGATTGTCACTTTCTTTTCTGCATTGTCACAACCAGTCTTTTAACAATTTGCCAAGAATCTTGTCCAGGATCAACAGCAAGTACACTGGTGGTGTGTAGTATTGGGATTCTCTTTTTGAAAGTGGAAACTTTATTTTCCTCATATTCAGTCTTCTGGCACCAATTCTTTTTCGCCATCAGTATTTACAGGAGGGAAATTCAAGAGCAATCAACTTTCTGTTTGAGTCCAGGTTGCAGTTACATTGCCTTTGTGATAGCTCATCTCATTTTTGCCTCAGTGGTGCTAAATCCTGAGCATCAATGAGCTGTGATTACTATTGCAAGTATAGACTAGTTAAAATTCATGTAATTGGAAGACCTTAGAAATGTATGCCTAAATATTATAAAAGCATTTTAAAATCTTGTGTTGCTTTTCATTCCCTTATGAAAGTAAAACCAACATATATATATATATATATAATTGAGGACATTGTAAAGACACAATTTTATTATTGAAAAAAGCTGTGTGTTTTTTTTTTTTTAAGTCAAGAAGAGCCCAAGAGAAGTCTGTTAAATTAAAATTTTACATGGCCCTGTTAGTTTAATGGACAAATGATAAAATGATTTGCTCTTAAGGTCTTGTTCTAGCAATAATACGAGTAAGACTGGCTATTTAGCAATTAACTATTACGTTCTATGCTCTATATCAGAGGTTTTACATTTATTATCTCATTTAGTACAACTAATCTGCAAAGTAGGGGTTTACAAATTCTGGAAATGAGAAAACTGAGAATCAGACAACTTTAGTAAAATGCTTAATAAGTGCCAAGCTGGAATTTGAATCATCTGATTGCAGAGTTGCAGGTTTTTCCATTACACCACAAGGTAGCTTTAAATGACATTTTCTATTTAACTTTAAAATTTTTACTTATTTAGTGTTATGATGACTGTGCTGAGTGACCTTTAACTTGGGTCATGCCAGTGGGAATTGCTTTAATAAAGCTGTTATATTAATAACTTTTGTGATTGTTGGATTGCTTTATACATTTTAGATTAAAGAAATTCACCAGTGAAAAAAGAGCTGCCTTTCTCCATTGCTGGTCATAAGTGTAGATTTTGCTTTATTTATTACAAATCAATTAATGGTCCTTTTCTGTAACACCCCATCAATCAATACATGGAAGTTTCCATTGATAAGAATACCTCACCAAAAGAAATCAATTGTCCTTTGTCATTTTGACAGGAATTAGCCACAAAGGTGGATTAATCCAGAATGCAATAGGGAAATACCTGCGGGCAAAGGCCAAAACCTAATTTTGTAAAATCAAAAGTGTCATAAGTGCATTTCACAATCAATGCTAACAAAAGGCTTTGCCCCTTGTTCCCATAGTAAGAATTAATTTGCTTCTCTGACATGAGTTAAAACTACTTTTTTTTTTTTCATTTCACCACTGTAGTCTCATTGCCAGACACTGTAGAAAGGCCAAGATAGTGTATGCTCTGTTCCCCAAGGCTTGATTGGAATTTAAACCATTTTAAATAGGGAACTGTATAAGAAAATCTAGTGTAATGCCTGAAAAATGTACAGTTGCAGATCTGTATGAGGCTGCTTTCTGGCTCTGCTACAAGGTTTCTTTAAGAGGAGTCCAAAAGAATCTCTGGAAAGGAGAATTTTCATTAACGCAGGCTCACCATAGGAATGTTTGAACCTGTATGAGCACCATCAAACCAACAGCCCTATGCATACAATTTTACTTATAGCATGTTGGAATGCAGCAACATCAGAAGCTGCATCTGTGGAGTCTTATTTTAAGAGGTTATTGCAAACATGTGAATAGTGACCATAATTATGGCCAAAATTAGAATATGCTATTTCCGTAATACTTAGGGAAATTCATTTTTAAAGAAGTTTAAAGATTAGACCGTAAAAATCCTCTCTACTTATCTGTATGGCATAAAGTATTCAGGAAACATTTATGTTCCTTCTAGTTCATGTTTATCCCTATGCTGAAAAATTTTAAACCATTTTTAGTCCCTTTGAGGACATTGCCTAGCTTTTTAATTTTTTTTTTCACTTATATAGGTCAAGTTCTTGACTAGAAAGAAACTCATCTAAATAAGGTTTACTTCTGAATCCCAGTGTTTAATAGTTTTCAGGAAACTGTAGTTAACTAAATGGTTTTCCCTATAGTAAGACAGTAAGTATTGAGTGTTTTTCACTAAAACCCTTTTTAATTGTTATTTTAAAGTTACCATCATTTCTAGAAATATAAAAGTTTTGTATGCTTGTTTCTCCTCTAATATATTTGGAAACTTTCAAGAAAATATTTACATTTTTATTGCAAATAAGCTTTATATACAAACCTTGATACTGGATGATGTCTTTTTCTGAATACTACTTAAAGAAATCTCAATTACTGGTTCAGTTTAATTCACCCAGGATAAGTTTTAAGATCATTCTTAATCTCTTGATGTCACCCAGTACATGACTCCCAGAGGTAGAGTAAGTGATTAGTATTTAGTTTAGAAATTATATGATTTTTTTAAAAATGGTATGACTCTAAGACATGGTTATATTTGCAGCCTCTTTTAGTTAATGTTTTGGTTAAAAAAGAATACTCACGTTTTTAGAAATGAATACTCTGTTCTTTTCCCATAAACATCAGTCAGACTTTCACCTAATTAAATAAAATTTCTTTTTAGTTTCTACTTATGTAAGCATTGCTATAAGTTATTAGTATTTTGAATCAACATAGCCACAGTGAATGCAGCTATGTTAAATTATGGTGTTATTAATGTTATTTTAATTCCAAATGTGAGACCATATGATGAGCCATCAAAGTCTCAATAACTTAAAAGGGATTGAAATTATACAAAATCTGTTCCCTGACAACAGTAAATTTAAATTAGCAGTTAATAGTAAAGCCTTCTAGAAAATTTCTCCATATTTGGAAATTGAACAGCATACTTCTAAATAACCCATATAGTAAAGAAGAATACATTTTGAAATAATAATAATGCATACCCAGTATATAAAAATCTATGGGAAATGCAATTAAAGCGCTACTTAGGGAGAAATTTATTGCTTTAAATGGTCTGTTTGAAAAAAAATGTAAAAATTTAAAAACATACAAATATAATTGGTAAAAATATTATGAAATCTAAAACAAAAATCAAAAGAGTAGATTCTCCTGAGGGAGAGGATTGTAATCTGGGAGAGACCCACAGGGGAGCTGTATATTTGTTATACAGTTCAGTTTCTTTAACTGCTGTGGAATATGGGTATCCATTATGGGTTGAATCATATTCTCCAAAAAACCATATGTTGAAGTGCCAACACTTAGTACCTCATCATGTAATAGTATTTGGAAATAAGATCTTTGTAAAGAGATGATTGAGTCCAAACGAGGCCTTTAAAGTGGGCTCTGTTACAATTTGGTGTCTTTATAAGAAGAAATTTGGACACACAAAAGAGATAACAGGGATACACAAGCACAGAAGGAAGACCACGTGAAAGAGGTAGCAAGAGGATGGCCCTCTAGTAGTCAAGGAGAGAAGCCTCAGAAGAAATCAACCCTGTTGGCACCTTGATCTAAGACTTCCAGGCTCCAGAACTATGAGAAATAGATTCCTGTTGTTTGTAACACCCAATCTGTGGGACTTTGTTATGGTAGTCCTAGCCAACTAATACAGCGTCTGTATATTTTTTAAAAGGTTCTTAATTACACACGTCTCAAATATTTTTGTACTTATTCAATAATTTACATCAATTATAAATGAATACATGGATATCATATTGAGTGAAAAGGTTGCCATTCTGTGTCAGAGCATGCCAATGAAATTTTAGGACCCCATTTTAATTTTTAAACTTACAGGTAAGAGTAACTGTGTGTAAATATTAAAAATGTGACAACATTGTCACTTGTCATTTTACATACCTCAAGTTGTGAGCCTGAGAAAATCTAGATAAAGCCCTTATAACACCTACTGGCACAACATACATTAGCTGTTGTTATTACTGGTGCTTCTGCTATTTATTGTGATTATTTCATTGCAATCTAGTTTTTTGAAGATATAGGCTCCAAAATGAATCTCTCACAGTTGACCTTGGGGAAAGGGTGGTAAGTTAAATTTGTTGAGAATATAGCTTTCCCACTGGCCTGAGGTTAAAACGTTTTAGAGTGAGAGACTGAGTGTCCTTTCCAGACAGACTGCCCTGCCTTGAGCTCCAGCATGGTTTTCTGCCTCTAGGAGTAGGTACTGAGAGAGAGATTTGTCCTTCCAGGGCTACTTCTTCCTTTAGAACAACATCGGTACCTTTTTCTAGAGGAAGTTAGGAAAAGAAGAGAAGGAGGGGCTGTTGCTGTTGAATTACTTAGATCTAGGTTGGTGGACTTGAGTGGCACAGAGGCTGCTGTGAAAATGTGTGTGCGCATGTGCATATATATGCATAGTTAGCAGCAGCCATATTTAAATTGGCATTTCTTTGGGAGTGATATTAATAGTCAAAATGCTGTTCATTGAGGGATGTAAAGAAATGTACGTGGAGTGTGCTGTTCTTAGCAAAGGGAAGTAAGCAATTTCTCTCTAGAAACTGTTCTTGTAATAAACTTCTCTTGTCTTCCTCTCCCTTCCTTTCTCCCCATCATGCCTGGGATTCTAGAGTTAAAAATGTACTTTTTGGATTAAAAATGCTGTTGTCTCTTCCAAGAATTTATTTTCATGTGACAAGCATCTTGGAAAGAAGACCTCTCTCTATGGGAGGGATCAATTCATCATATTGCTTTCCCATATGGTAGCTGGACTAAGAGTAAGGATGGAGGAATGGATCTAGAGAGGTGTCCGTCAATTGGACTCAGTAATCATCTGCTCAGAGCACAAACTCTCAGAGACTTTGCTTCTCTACCAGAGCATTTTAACCTTGTGTTTTCATTTCGATAACAATAATAAACTGATCTAAACACATTCTGAATCATGCGAAAGGTAATGTTATAACAAGGTCTTCCCATGAAACTTCAGCACCTGTGTTTACCTTTGTGCTTGCCTGCCCCTAAGCATTCTTTGTTTCTGGCTAACTATTGATTTACAAATGATGAGTTTCTATCAAGTTTAGGCTGGATGACACCCTTTTCTGATGTAGGTTATAGAAAAAGTGATGGGAGAATTGAGCCATTCTGTTGCCCAGAGCACGGCAAGTACTCTTAGCTCAAAAGAATCTTGGCTGTAGCATGAGTGCCATAGTCATGCTATGGCAAATTTGTTGGAGCAACACCTCATGTATCACATTCAATTAATATTGTTAAATTGTGTTGGTTTTATAGCTTTTCTTAAATTTTTCTTATAAATTTATTTTGGCTGTATGGTTCTATAAGACTTTGAAGCTTAAGGAGTTTATTCCCAGTTGTGTTTTATGTAGATCTTTTGAAGTTCTAATAAATTAATTTAGGCCAATACTGGGAGTATGAGTAAACTTGTAGATTACTCAGGGTCAAGAAATGCCACTCTGCTGTGTAGTAGAGACTGTTAGGACATAGAGCTGTAATGAGGACTCCTGGGGGAGGCATGGGAAGTGGGGAGGGGGTGTTCAGGATGAGAGATTTGATGGTTGGGATGAGATGGCTTTGATAGTCTCTTTTGTAGATGTCCAGGATGAATAAAGGGAACCCAGAAAAGGATTTCTGGAAGCCTTCCCCAAAACTTGATCAACTTTACAATTTGGCCTATAGCTGGCCTCTGGATGAGGTATTAAATAATAGAGGTGCTATCTCAAATAATCTGACATCTTTCTCCTGGATTACTTCAAAAACAAATGCATTTCTACAATGATTCATTATGAAAATTGAGGTCAATGATCTCTATATAGAAAGGGGAAGTGGTGTCAGACCCTTTCCATTTACTACTGGCAGGTAGGTCTACAGGCCAAATGTGGGGTCTTCACACTTGCATGATGAGCAAATGAAATCAGCAACAGTTAGACAGGAAGGCAGAGGGGCAAGCAGATAGTCTAGACCCTGTCACCATGGATTTAGTGGAGCCTCATGCTGATGCTGAATTCCCGTGTTTAAACTGTTGTTGAGATAAAACTTCTATTTTCTATCCTTTTTTAGTTCTTCATTAACTGACCTCACTTTTTGTTGAATTCAGAGGCAAACCAGCTTTATATCAAGTTCTGAGAAACGGAGTTGTGTCCCCAGGTTGACACACATTTGCAGGAAAAGAACTTGAGCTAAATGACCTCATACTCTTAATTTAATAGAAGTATAACCCTAAGTCGGAATAAAAATGATGGTTCTTTTAAAAATAAACATAGGTTGGAAAGTTAACTCATGGCCAATTAACTTCATGAAGAATTACTACATAGAAATGACGATGACAGCAGGAAGTAAAGCATGGGATTTTGTGATTTCTGGGCCTTTTTGGCATGTTAGCATACTGGGCAAACATGTATCCTGCAAAATTTGGGCATTTTTATAAGACTAAGAATGTGCTACTTAAACCAAAATAAAATTTCAGAATCTCATTTCTTTAAATAAATAATTAGAATTACCACTAGATTTCATTGGAGAAGATGTAAAATTGCTTAGTGGTCTATATATGTATATATTTATATTTCATCACATATATTACATATATAGAGAAACGTGTATTACACAATATCACATGTACAGTGATAAACTTTTCAATATATACTATAATACAAATTTTATTTCATGTGTTTACCATTTAATCCATTTCATTCCTATACCCTGTGGTGGGGAGAACTGTGGTGAGTGGAAATTCAGTCTTTCTGTCTTCAGAGGAGACCATGTTTTAAGGAGAGAACGGACTTTAGTAAACTGATCTGAAGCTGGGTCTCATTTGCAGCTTACACTTTGTCACTTCCACTTTATAACAGCATCAAACACCAAAATGCATTCCTTCTCAAAGGAAAAAAAGAGAGCTGGAAGGGGAAAAAAGGGGGCGGGGAATGAAACTTGACTTTTAGAAAGTAATTATATTAAATTTATATGTGAAATTAACTATAACAAAATTAAGTCGCCTAATAAAAAGATGAGAGTAAAAGTTATCTAAGAAGACATGAAACAAGTATGAGATCCAAAGATAAAAACGAAAGTGATATTGAGTTTGAAGTATAGGAAAAGGTTAGAAACTGCAAAGAAAGAACAAATAACTGGAAATGTTACCAAGTAAGTTTGGGTTTCAGATCTTCCCTTACATGACACCTAATAAGGTTTTGTTAAACTTACAGTTATTTGATAATGGAAGAACTTTTAATTGTGGTTTTTAAGAGGTTTTCAGCTAAAATAAGATAAAAATGTGTGCTCCCCCTTTCCCCATTAAAGTATTCAATAATGTGTTAAATGAGAGAAATTACATTTTTAGGTTTTACTTTTGCGACTTTTTCCTTTGATCAAGGAAAGAAAAACTTAGCTGCCTTTCATGTTCAAAGTGAGTCTACATGGAATGACCTGTTCATATGGTATATGATGCTAAAATCATATGCCGATAAAAATGTAAATATGTGTAAATGACAGTGTAACACCCAAAAATATTTCCACAAACATGCCAATGTCAGAATTGTAATTTAGATTGCTTAATAGATTTCCCAGTAATGATGATTGTTTGTTTGAAGTTGTAATTTTACCTTCTTTGCAGGAGGTAAGTAAGACTTAGGGACTGCAGGTATTTCTTATTAATAAATTCCCACAGCAAGCCTTTTTTCTTTCTCTTGAATAAGTAATCCACATGACAGCACAGAATAGCATTGAAGGGGGAGCATGGTGGAGGTTTGTATTTATGCTGATTTCGTATTGGCAGTTACAGTGTTCAGGTTAAGTTTTTTATTTAGATCACTGGAATGTAATATTGTTAAAACACATTGTGTATTTTCTGTACTAAGTGATACTGGAAGAGCATCATGGACATTACCTTCATTGAAACTTCACAGCAGCACAGTGGGATATTATTTTATTCCCCAAAGTCAGAGGAGGAAACCAAGGGAAGCTCAGAGAAGAAATTTGCCCCCAGCCAATCCTAGAGCTAGGATTTGAATTTAGATCACTTGCAGGAGGGCTCTTAATCACTTCTGTTTACTGCTTCTCAAGGACAGGCTCGAATACTAGTAATACAGGTAGAAGGCGAGTCCAAACCAAGGGCCATTTAATTTTGGCCTATTTAGGTGAAAAGAAAGGTGATACTATATGGAAGAGTCTCATAGGAGGTAGGGTTTTATCTTAAGTGCTGAGACATTAAAATGAATGAAAAGATTGAAGATTCTAGCATGGGGGATAGTCTGAACAAATGTCTGTTTAGGACGTGGGGAAGAAATGAACTTGACTGGAGGGGAGACTTTCTGTGGAGGAAACTGGGATATGAGATCTGCATTGCTCATCTGTCATGAATGTATGTTGGTATGATTAAGTGTAATTTGGGGTCAGATTCTTAGGTCTTGAATGCTTACTTAGCTCAGGAGTTTAGAGCAGTGTTTCCCAAATTGTATTCTGTGCAATCCTGGTATCCTATGAGATGTGTGTGAAAATGCGTTCTGTGGTCAAGTAAACTTAGGAAACACTTCACAAAGTTTCTATAGACTTCTCAGTTTTGAATTTACTAATTTATACTGTGTATTCTCGAGAAGGTAGTATCTGAGCACAGAACCTTTGTTTCCCAGAATACCCATAACCACCATGCACGCTAATTCTGTTTTCTGTTTGGGAAACACTGGCTCAGACTGTTTTGTATAGGATGAGGCATTAAGAAAACAGTTCTGGAGAGGGCAATAATAAGAAAGTATGACTTAAAGTTTTATACCACTTACGTCTGCCTGGAGTTTTTTATTCTCTTAGGTATAGATCTAAGCAGCTGATTTTTAAAATACAGAGAAGTCTTAAAATTTCATGGAATCCCAAAGTCACTTATAGGAAGTAATTTGAGTATTTTTTTTTTAATTTAGCATTTAAAAAAATCGAAATGCTGAGCTTCTGACTTCTGTTGTTCTCATTATTGACAATGAGTTTTAAAGAATTTTTCCTCGTTAATCTCATTTATCCAGTGACATTAGCACTACTTTGGGTATTAGGTACTGTAAGAGCTGTGGGGCCAGCGAGAGAAATATAACCACCCACATTTCCTGTAGCATGGTGGTGTTCAAGAAACACTATGATGGTGTTGAAGAAAAGATTCACCAAGACCTCATATAATAGATAAGGACATGGTGGGACTAAGCTGGTTTCCAGTTTCTCTGGCAGCTGTTGATAAAGTTTTTAATACTGTTTTGAGCACCCTGCTCTTAAAACGCCATACCAACAATTTGGTCTCGTAAAACCATGTGACATACCTAATGCTTGTGTTATATATTTTCGGCTCTGGGTTATCACAGGATCATGGGAGAATGAATCCAAAAATTGTTTCTTCCTCTACCCATATTTGACATAGAATCACATGGACAACTACATTTCTTCAAGAAATCCTTGGTTGCTTTCTTCTCTGCCTTTTAATAGCTATTTTTAGGGTTATTTTCTCCTCCTTTAAGTTTTGAAGTAAGGTAGCAAATAAATATGTCTTGGGTAAAATTAGTCAGGTGAGAACATTGGATTCAGAGAAACGTTAAGCAGAATCAAAAATACAATTAACTAGTTAGTTGTAAAGGCCTTCAGTTAACATTTATTCTTCACAAATACAGATCGAATGATCAATAGTTAATGAAAGTTGTCAAGCTTACCAAGGATCACCCTCCAGATGTTTGTATAATTCTTCTAAATGAAGATTTAGACTGCAATCAGGGACAATGGGAGAAAAATTGAAGTGCATAATAAATCCTGAAGTTTTCTTAAAAGCAATATTGCTTTTAGTCCAAACTCTACTTTAAAAATTATATGAATGTGTATCTTTCAGGAGAATTGTCTTTGCTTTTTTTTTTTTTTTTTTTTTTTTTTTTTTTTAAAGATGTCCAGGAGTGAGTGTTTCCAACTTGTTTTTTCGTATCCACTTTTTAATTTCTTTTTGGTCACTCTAAATAGAAGTTTCTCTAAATCCAACTGGAATATTTTTTTATTTAAACTATTTTTAGAATGTGTGTGTGTGTGTGTGTGTGTGTGTGTGTCAGTGTGTGTGTGTATGTGTGTTGCTATTTTCTTTCAGTTTGTTTGTATCTGGTACTCTTGGAGATTTTCGAAATAATCATGAAACACTTATGTCATAGACAGTGTTTACTGTCTTTCAACAATAGTTTACTTTTTTTTGTTAATAGGACATATGGTGTGAGAGCATGTATTTGAGAAACAGGACAGACAGCATGGAGGTAGAGTGTGAGGCACTTGAATCCTTCTGGTTGGATTCAAGTCCTGGCTCCACTTCATACTAAGGACGTAACTTTGGGCAACTCACTCAGCCTCTCTGGGCCCTGGTTTCTCCTTATGTAAAATGGCTTTGATAGTAATACCTATCACATATGTTTTTAATAGATATTTAAGAGGTTAGGACGGTACCAGATATATAATAGGTATTAAATAAATGTTAGCCATTATTTACTAAATAAATTAGTATCAGATGTTAGGCTTTGCTTTTAGATTTTATCGTTTGAAAAAATGGTTTCCTTTTTATTTTTGGTGGCTTACTACAGTAGGGGGAAGAAATGAGGCAGGAGGGTGGTGTAATTTTTTTTTGTTTGTAATATCACTGGACCATCTTTAACTGGAAGATAAGACTTGTTGTATGTTCTTATTTGTATGCAGTAGCCATATCATTTTTCCCCAATTAATCGCGAGCTTCAGAATTCTCTGTGTACCTGTGGAAATGACTTCCTTGTGTTCTCTACCAGAAGCTTGAAAAAAACCTGAGAAGACATTTGGTTTTTACCTTCCTAGTTTCAGAAACCTTCTGTGGCTTTTTGTCACTAAAGTTAGCCATGTTTATGGTCCGAAGAAACCACAGACGTATATGTCAGTGTCTGTTACTGCTGTTGTCAAAGGTGAGGGAGGAGGGAGCATGAAAAATAGCAGACCCGAGGTACCCATTGGTGACATTGGTGGTTTTTTTGGTCATGGTGTTAAGTGATTAAAAATCAGGTTATTAGTCAACCATAATTTATTTACATAGCTAAATTCCACAGAACTTTCTTTAATACCGTTACTGACCATAAAATTGACAGTTTGATATTTTAGGATGACTTTTGCTTGTTGGCTGTTTGTCTTTGAAATATTTTGAGAAATATGTTCCCTGTATAAGTCCAATCTCATCTCTGAAGTATTTGCAACTTCTCTGGTTTAGAATTTTTCCTGATAGTTTGCCACTAAAATCAGAAGCTGTGATGTGTTTGAGAAATTCCAAAATCTTTTCAGTCCATAGCCCCTGAATTCTTTCTACAAGTGATTTCTCTAGGCCTGTGTTACTTTTTCCACTTCTTCCCAGAGTGATGACTTCTAACCCTGTATCTTCAGTCTGCAGTGCTCACATTTGCTCTCACCCCTCCAGGTGGTATTTCATCCCGGTTATTCCATTCACGCCTCAAACTCAGTATCTTCGAAACAGAATAATTTTGCAAATTCTGTCCACCTCTTCTCTCCCAATGCCTTGTTAGTGACATTCTCATTCTTCCGGTTACTGAGGTATTATCCCAGGCAACTTTTCCCTATTCCTTATTCTCTTTATGCCGTCACTCAGACCTGTTAATTCTTCATTAATACTCTTTTTACCCAGCCATCCCTTTTTCCCCTTATTTTCTCCCTGGTCAGGAACACGTGGCTTCATGACTAAATTACAATAACAGCCTCCTAACGAGACTCTAAGAAAGAGGTATTCAGTCCTTTCTTCCTTCCATAGCTTTCTGTTTAGAGCCCATATTTTATGTTTCACTCCTGATCTCACGCTTATAGAGGTTCTAAGTAAAGCCCAGACTTCAATCAGCTTGTCTTCACTTGTCCCTACCATCATTTGCCCATAACATCTTCTGTTCTGCAGCCACAATTTATTTTTATGCTTAGTGTCATAACTTCCGTCATACCAGGCTCTTTTTTTTTTTAACCTCTTTTGTTCCGATCCCTTGGAATCTCCTTCTCCCAAGTATCTTTTTTTTATTCATGAGCTTCAGCTCATGTTTTCCCATTTTCTTTCCTATATCCCCTGTCACTTAAACACTCATAACCCTTATTTCCTCTCTCATTTCTTGCCTTGTATGAATACTTAACAGTTACCTATTTTTTATATTTCTGTTTTATGTTTTCCATTTTTATATTTCCATGTTTCATATTTTCCACTTAAACAGTTTTTAACTCCCTAAGGGCAGATATAAGATATTGCTTATGTGTGTATTTCTCCTCAGAATGATTTATATAGAAGAAATTAAATGTGAGATGAATCCATGGTTAAAATTTGGAAGAGTCAACATATGTAAGGCTCTGCTTGGAATCAGACGAGATGTTATGAGGCAGTATTCATATAAGTAATATGCAAATGGTGTGATTATTTTGGGGCATGTTTTTGGTTTTTGTCAATAGTATCCTCTATTCTGGAATAGCAACACTCTCCCTGGACTTCTCATGACTTCCAAAGTTTAAACAGAGACACTAAGGTGTACTTCCATAATAGGTCCTACAAATAAGACCTGATTTGCTCATGTTTGTTTACATATATTTTACTAGGTCTTTTATTTACTATGGCTACTTGTTAGTCTTTTTTATCTAAAAACTTATTAAGATACAGGTGCTATTTCATTGTCATCTCTGTACCCCCGTGGTCTCCATTATAAGGGTAAAGAAACTTGTTTATCTTTACACATAATTGGTTGAGGACAGGGACTATATCATAGTCCTTTGCATCTTTTCATTACACCTTGCTGCCTTCCCTCTCAGACTGTCTAATCTGGAACTTCAGATGCTCCGCCTTTAAGCCATTTCCACATTTCAGCTAGTACCCGCCATGGTAAATCACTAGCTAGAAGGTGAGCTGCTTGCATTCTGCAATAGAGCACTGTACCCCTGAACATTTTGGTGGAGAAGAAAATATAGAATCTATAGCTGTAGGTCACAAATGAGTCATTTGCACCTGATTAGCGTATGTTTCTTCACCAGATAAATCTGTGTCTATTAATTTTTTTCCTCAGGTGTCCATACTAGGGAACATATTCATTTCCCCCCCTTTCTTTGTAGGATCTGTATATACTGCTCCAGCAGAGCCTAACTTGATGTCCCCCACAAAACTCAATGCTGTGCCTTCTTTTCCATCACCAGGTCATCCCTCGCATCCTCCCAGAACATCCTGCTCAACTGCCTCTGATCCATGGATAGCTGCTCTCTGTTGTCCATTCCACCAGATGCCCTCACAACGAACAGAGAAGAGAAATGGCTAGTGGTAAGATTTTTTTTTTCTCTTCTTAGAAAATTTCTAATAGGTTTACTTTTAAGTGCTGCCAATGTAAGGTTTTCCTTAGGAGTGGGTGGTATGAGTATAGTTCAAAAACATTGTTTTTAGAATATTAAAAGTTTAGGAACTTTGTTTGGATTCTTTTCATAGTGATGAGTTAAAGGGGAGAAGACGAAAGAGCACATTACAGTTAACTTTTTCAAACACTCCAATGTTTTTGACATTCTGAGTTTCAGATCTCAGAATTGCATTGACTTCTGGCTGTCACCCCGGCATGACCCACCAATACCTTAAACTCAATATAGCCGGAAACATGTTCATTCTCTCTGTTCTGCTGGAATCTTTTCTTTTGGGCTTTGTACTTCAAAGATTGTTGTCATTTACCTGCTGCCCCATGCCCTACCAACCACTCATTCCCTATTTAAGTAACCTGCTATGTCCTCCAAATATTTTTTAATCTATCACCATTTTCCAATTCTTATATCTGGCTGCTATCTCCAGCCTTTGCTGGTTCACTTACCTTCTTATTGGACCATATAGTCTACTGTGCATAACCCTACCCTGCTCCCATTGCCCCAGAATAGACCTCATTGAGTTATTTCCCTCGCGGACTAAAGAGCACATTTGAAGTTTCTTTTAGCATTCCATGTCTCATCTGTTTCATTTCTATAATCTTTTCACACCTGGTTTCACTGATGTTTTGATTTGATTGTCTACTTTTGGTACAGTTCCTGACCCAGTCCTGATTGGGCCAGGACACATGTAAATATTTTCGATCCCCCACTTCCTCTTCCCGTATCCAATGGGCACTTAAAAAATTAAGAAACAATCTTAGACCAGACATTTAGTGGTCCAGTGATGTCCTCTGAGTTGCTGTATCTTTCCCGTTGTCCCCACTGGTATTCTGAGCCAGTTCTCTTTCCCCACGTGTCATCATTTGGTGGCCATGACTTGCAGGTCTTCTTCCATCTTGTTTTGACCTAGTCTGGAGTTTTACCAGGGCCCCTCTTGGCTAAATTTTGGCCAGTTACTCAGTTGAATAATGCAGCTTTCCTTTAAGGCTTCAGCTTTTTGATAGTTAAGGTCCCTCCCTTCCATCTGAATTATTCCTATTAGAACTGATGATCGTGACATGTAAGAACACCTGGGAGATGGGTCTTTGCTCACTATATATATTAGACTCCTGTGACTACTATAACAAAGGACTACAAACTTAGTGGCTTAAAACAACTGAAATTCAGGTGTTGACAGGAATGTACTCTCTCCAGGGGCCTAGAGAGAATCTGTTCCTTGTCTTCTCCAGCTTCTTTCTGGTGGCTGCTGACATTCTTTGGCTTGTGGCTGCATCACTTCAGTATCCACCTCCATGGTCACACTGCTTTTCTTCTCCTGTCTATAGTCAAATTCCCTTCTGCCTCCTTCTGATAAGCATACTTGTGACTGCACTCAGGGCCCAACCAGGTAATCCAGAATAATCTCTCCATCTCAAAATCATTAATCACATCTGCAAAACCTTTGCCATAGAAATGTTCCAGATATTAAGACCTGTTACCTTTGGAGGCTCTTGTTCAGCCTATTGCACTGTGTTGTACTCATCTGATTTGGACCTGCTGCTTCTCAGTCCCTGGTTCTGACCATTCCTGGGTCATAGTTAAACTCCTCAAGCCTGTTGGCAGCATGCTTCCTATCCACCTCACCTACACCTGGAGAATTGGTCTCAGCAGTGCTGTGCATTTCCCAAGAGTCTGTCTCAAGCCAGGGCGGGTACCATTTCCCTGCTCCTGTTGTTCTCATATATTGAGTTACATAAAATATCAAGTCTGTTTTCAAAAATATCCTGTGATGTTCCTTCTCTCTTCCCCTCTCCGCCTCTCTCCCTCTTTCCCTCCCGCCCCTCCCCCACAAAGATCTTGCAATTCAGGCCCTCCCAGATTGTCTCCATTGTGCTTCTCTTGACCAGGACATACTGAGACGGGCCCTGAGATGTGGGCTGCTGTTTCCTAGTCGAGGATGCCCTTTTCCTTTCTTCTGTATCTGATGAAGTAGGTTCATTGTGCACCAGTCCAAGTGTCATTTTCTCTGAAACTTTCTGAACGGTGCCCTTCTCTCCGTTTCCATGGGAAATTAGTTCTTCCCTTTCTTCCTCTTCAGCACACTGTTTATACTTGATTTGAACCCATCGTATTTTTCTTTATTGTGTCTATATTTCCTCCTTGATATTCATGAGAACCAAAAATAAGGTATTATCTTTTTTATTTTAACCTCACATGAACCACAATAAGTGCTTGATATAATAATATATAATAAATATGTTTAATTGATCAATTTCAGATTTTTCCATAATTCAGAATCTTAGGCTATATAAATATTTAATAATCCCTCAATTTCCTATGAAACCCCAAGTAATTGTTTTTTGTTGTTGTTGTTTTTGTTGGCTACGTGCAGTTCATTTTGGCTTCTGTTTCTGGTACAAATTGATTAAAAATGCTCTAATTTATGTATTCTGCACTTAAATTTTATTCACTGTGAGGGGGGTCATTACACTTAACCCTCTGTGGAACTAAACATGAAAACTATGAGAGTAATGTCACTTGATTGTCTTCTTGTAGGTCTAGAACTTTAAGCAATAATTTAGAATTTTGTCAGGATTGTTTCTTTTGATTTTTGGGCGATCAGTCGAAACAGGACTCTCTTTCTGTCTGTCTGTCTGTCTGTCTGTCTTTCTGTCTGTCTTTCTGTCTTTCTGTCTTTCTTTCTTTCTCTGGATGCTTCGTTTTGTTTGATTAGCATTCCCCTCCCCTGCCCTGTCTTTTCACTGGAAGCTGGGGACAGAATTGCCCACTGCCTCCCTGATCTTAAATGTTACACCCTGTAAGGTCTCTGTCCTATTGTGTTGTTGTTGTCTGTTTCTTATTTCTAGAAGTTTTGGGGAAAGTGCTGGTATTTTACTACATTGCATGTCTTATATTTATGAGAAACTCAAAGGGCTTTGTGGATTTCCCTTTTTGGTATCTAATCTTCTAACAGTTCTCTGAGGTAGGGAGCGTGAAGTGTTATCTTAATTTTGCAGATATTATAACAGAAGCATCGCACAACTTGATGTAGGCCCCATAGCAAATCAGGGGACGAGTGGAAACTCTCTTGAGCCTTTCATCCTCCATTTCAGTGGTCTAGATGCCAGATGACTTAATTTTAATATTTAACATCTATACCCACATCGGTTTTACATAAAATATTATTGTCAGTACTCAGATGGGAGCCAGTGTTCCGATTTTAGTATTACTCTATTTTTCTATCCTATAATCGTTTGTTTTATATATACACACATCATAAAAATATACTTCGTTATATAATAAGTATATAGAATATACTTTGTGTAATAAAACGACCTTCTTTCAAAATAATTTATATACAAAACTAGGTTCTGCAAAGGGGTTACTTGGTCAGGGGACTATATGCATATATGAGATTCAGCTTATTTTATATATGAGATATCACCTTATATGTTTTGACTAACTTTCTTGTCAGGTGAACATACTATATAGACATTAGCTAGAGATGTGAAAATATTTAAAAATACATACAACCCATGACAGTGAAAAATCTAAGAAAGTAAGAAATACTATAAATTGGACAGCAGGTACTCATTAATAAGTGAAATAAATATTTATATTTGGATAATTCTTCCATGCAAATGACAGTATCCCCAAAGTGAGCTTATAGTGTAAGTTTCATATATTTTTCCTCAAATGTTAAGTTTTTTTTCTTCTCAGAAGACAGTCAATACATTTTTTTAATGTAAAATTTTACTGCAAATGTAAGTTCTTGGTCAGATTTGCCTGTGTCTAAAGAGAATGTCTCAAGGGACGTTGTGTCTGCGGTGTAGGGTGTGTGGCAAGGCTTCTTTCTTCTTCATGACTGGATTTGGAATGGCCTGCTCTTTGGCCAAGTTGCATAAATTATACTATTGCTTCTAGAGCACTAAGAGCTGCCTGGCAGGGAAATCTCCCCAGTTTCTGGAGTCTCTGAGGCAACGTTTCAGTTTATTGTTGTGGAGTGGCAGTGAGGCAAGCTCTGACACAGCTGCCTCAGGAATCAGCCTTGAGACCTCTGTGTGATTTTCCTAAGCCCTGAGAGAGGATTTAGAGCACCTGGTGGGGGGATGCAAGGCGCCACCCCTCTGCTTTGTCAGCCTCTCCTCCCACCCCTTGTGCTTCTGCGCACCACCCAGCTGCAGTGTTTTTTTGCCTTGAAACCATTTGGAGCGGCTGGAATAGAGGCCACCCAGAGCTTCTGTGAGCAGCTGTGGCTGCAAGTCTCCTATTGGCCGGAGCAGAGAAGGTTCTCACTTATCTACACTGAACACGGGTGGCCATGATCCCTTAGGATAATGCAATTTCTCACCGTCGGGGGTGGGGGGTGGGGTGGATGCTATTGTCCTCCTTTCCAGCTTTGTTGTTTGAAGTAGTTTTGTAAGGCTTCCGGCTTTTGCTGACTCACAGACGTACACATAAAAATCCTTCCCTCCCCCTTCCCTTCCTCCCTCCCTCCCTCATACCCATTTAATGGCTTTTGAAATGACTAAGAAGATAACTAATCTCCCTGCTAGGGGGTAACAGCTTAAACAGTAAGTACAAGGAGCTGTTCACACAGGTCCACAATGTCTGAAAAACTTCATCTGGTCTTCCTCTTTTCACTGCTAACTCTATTTCCTATTCTGTTCCTGTCTTCCCCTCTTTAAACATTCTGGGCCGAGCCACAAGCCTAAATGTGGCTTGCATATGATTACAGAGGTGTAATACACATTTGGAGGGACTTTGCAGATGAACAAGTTGAAGGATGCCATTTCTGTTTCCCCGATAGAAATGTGCCGTTTCTAATGAACATTTTATGATGCTACTTCTTCCCCTACCTCTCCCACTTGTGCTGAACTGTAATTAAAATGAATGAAGAAGACTTGATTCCTGGTGCGCGCACCTGGGCTCTTTGTTGAGTCTCTCTTAGTAGTTGACGGATTTCTAAAGCAGAAAATCAAGCTTATTCACAATGGAAGCTTATAGTTTTAGAAACCACATGGACAGGAGTACTATAATTTTGCAAGATTTGGCAGGCATCAATGGACTCAATAGCCACATTGACCAAGACTGAAAATGTAGAAAGTCAGCTTTCCTTCTTAATTACTTTTAAGTCTCGGGGTCAGAACAAGAGTTGCAATACTTCATTGTCATGATATTTTTTTTCTTGTAATAATGTTCTTATGTGTGTGTGTGTGTGTTTTAAGCATAAAATAGGACTTTCTGTTACTTGAGGAAAAATTGAAAGAGTGTTTAGGCAGCATTCCTACCTGGTAGCATTATAAACTTCTTATAATTAGTAACGTAAATGCATTGTGCACTTGGAAAATTCCAAATATGTTAGATCCCCTATTCTGTGTGGGTCTCTACTTGCCCAGCTAGATAAGTCATTTAACTGATAACATGTATACCTTTCTCAGTGATATTTTTGACTAATATCGTGATACAAAATATTCTCTGTCCTCTATTTTATTATCAGTTCATGACAATACTGCCAAAGGGCTGGAAAACAAATTTTTCTCATGTTTTACAACACAGCTCCCCAGGCCCTCTGACTTAATTTGTTCTTAATAATTTTCAAATGGTACTCTGTCCTTTAGCTCACCATCAGTTTCTCAACTGTTGTAAAACAAGCCTCAGCCTGCTTCAGACGCTCTGCCAGTTTCTAGGCAATGGAAGTTTCTGAAAAGTAGGTAAGTTTTCCTTGATGTTAGTTATAAGTTTTAGATGGTGTGTATGTGTGTGTGTGTGGTTTGTGTTGTTTGTGTTTGACATAAACATAGACAGCTCCTAGTACAAAGATCAGGAACCATTCAATTCCCTTCCTTAAGGCTTGTCTCCAGTGCATGTGCCTTGAGTGCAGACTATAATAAGTAGAGGCAGGCTGTGTCTGGAAGTGCTGGACATCTCTGCTCGAGCTTGAGTGCTTGTTCCAGGCCTCAGGGGATAAAGACAGAGGGTTGTTTTCTAGCTCGCCCAGGAGCCCCTGAGCCTTTGCAGATTGATGTAACTGCCTTTATGTGCGGAATCTTGCCTGCAGCCTCCCACAGTGTTGGGGGGAGAGAGAGGGAGTGGGAGGAGAGAGATAAATTATTCAGCCTCTGCTAAATGTCAGGCACTGTACTGGGTGCTTTACATACATTTCGCTGAATCTATACCACGATTTGACAAGGAAATGTTTTATGAATGAGGCAATATCCAGAGCTCAGATGTTAGAGCCAGACTGCTTGGGTTTGAATCATATAACTTTGCCACCTTAAAAGCATGTGACCACCCAGTAACTCAGTTTCCCCAAGTGAGGGATACTAACAGAACCAACTTTGGTTGTTGGGATAAATGAATAAAGAATTGTGAGGTGCTTAGAAGAGTACTTGCCATACACTGTTATTTGAAAAATAAAGGAAGAGCTGAGTTAGGATTTGAACCTGCATCTGTTGGCCTAAAAAGGGTGTTCTTTTTCACCTCACCGCCCACCATACTCCTGTTCTTTTCTTCCTAGTTATGTTTGAGTAACCAAATCCTGTGTCCGTTCTTTTCTTTTCTCCTCTCCTTACCTGATCAGGATGGGTTTCTGGTCTGAGTAGCACTTTGATTTTCTCCTTTTCTTGTCCTGGTAGCGACATACTAGGGCCCATTGACTCAGCTCTCAATATTTAAGGCTCTTAATGTAGGCAGATGATAAAGAATCCTTTCTCCATAAGACTATGTGGTTGAACTAACCTTTTTAATGGCATTCTCAGTCTTTAAGGATGGACTAAATGATCCTTCATTGTTTCTTTTTAAAAAATTTTTATTTTTCAGTTATAGTTGACTTACAATATTACATTTCAGGTATTTGTACAACATAGTGATGAGATATTTATATATCTTAAGAAGTAATCACAATAAGTCTAGTATTCATCCCTTTGATGTATCTTACTGTTATTTTGTGGATTGGTTTTTGTCCTCCCTCAAAAATAGAAACATCTTGTGAGCAGAATCTATGTCACACGCTTCCCATTTTACTCCCTCCGAGCACTTGACTCTGCTGAGCACATAGGTAGCAGCTCGTGGTGTTTGGATTGAGAAATGAGAGCATCGCATTTAACGGCTTTACTCAGTCTCTAATCATAAAATGACATGGGACTGCTTTTTTTCCTCTTCATGGTGGCAGCATCAAGAGTTTATAGTCTAGATTTGGGGATCTTTGCTTCATCTAGCAATTTCTGCTGTGATTTTCAGTTCTAAGCTTGTGTCCCTCTGTCTTAGGTCTCCAAATGTTGTGGAGTTGGCTTGAACCTGTGTATCTCTTGCCAACTTTCCTTCTTTACACACTCTCTTAAGAAATGCTGCTAAATATGGGGAACATATTTACACAGTCCTTAGGTGTGATGATGAGGAACATAACATTTGGTCTCCAGTAAGGAAAATATGGAAAGGGGTTTTATTACTCCTGCCTCAGCCCTACCCAGCTCACCTACACATGTCCAGTTTATTTTGGACAGGAGTTTTTAATAATATTAGAATTTTTTAAAACTGCAGTGAGGTTTTTCACTAAGGATGCAGGGTCCTTAAGGCAAGACAACACTATTAATAGAATGTGGATGTGTGTGGTTTATTTTTGTTTTCAAAATGGAAATGTTTCTTTGGGGGTTTTGGCATGCTCTTTGATATGTTGAAAGATGAGAAAACATCAATTGGGAAACTCAGCACTTATACCATATTAGGAAATTTACAGTGCCTCAGATTTCACATTTAATGTTTTAATTGCCTGGTTTGGTAAAAGAAGAATTTCAAGCTTCTCTCTTTCATTTAGTTACCACCACTCTTCCCCCTCTCCAGCTTCTACTTCCTGTCCCAGCCCCAGTATGGACTGAGTGTTTGCCCTGAAAAAATAGTTCATCACATGTCCTTTTGAACCAATGTTGACTTCTTACATACTGTGCGTGTGTGTGTATGTGTGTGTGTGTGTGTGTGTGTGTGTGTGAGAGAGAGAGAGAGAGAGAGAGAGAGAGAGAGAGAGAGACTGCACACACAGTTATCTCCTGTGGTGCTTGAAAATATATCAGAAGTGCAACTAAAATTGAATTGTATGTTTGAAATTTTTAAGTTGTCTTTGAATAGAGGTGCTAATCTGAACTTTTTGAAGAGATCAAAAAGTGCTATATCTTGGTATTTAAGAGATACATCTATACATTATAAAGAGATAGAGAAGGAGATAGAGAAGGAGAGTAGAGAAGAGAGGAAGATGAGAGTTAGGTTGTATATTCCATGGAGTTTAGGCTTTCTGGAAAAATCAAGGACCCTGCCACCTCCACAAGTTGACCTTTACTCTTCTTATAAAAACTTCTTAGGAGAAAACGGTGATGAAAGGACTTCTGAAAGTCATTTCTTGTGGGCAATAAAATGTGGACGGAGCAATCAGTCATACACAGTCACAAGTCTTAAAAGGAAAATTTGTTTTTATCTAGGAATTAAGGCTCTATCACTAGGCAGCTGGGAATGGAGGTTATTTTCACTTTCCATAGACAGCTCTCTCTAAATATTATTTGCATTGAAAATGTTTTTTCACTTTTTAATATCCAAATACAATTTTGAATTATATAGTAATGCCTGCTTATTGTAAAAAATTTGGAAAATATAGAAAGACCTCCAATAGAAAGTAAAAATAACTTAAAATCATATAAGCAAAAGAAATGTGGATATATTTCCTTTTAGTATTTATTTCTATGTGCTTATGTCTATGTGCATTTTTATGGAAGTGGAATCACACTGTACATTTTGAATTCTTCCTGTAGCAGTAAAATCAAAATGATATTAAATGGCTGTATTGTAATTCTTGTGACTGTCTCACAATTTATTTCACAATTTCCTATGGATTTTCTTTTAGACAAATGTTTTGTTGGTAGTGGTTGTTTTATTGTGTTAGATTAAGCAGTGCTGTAAAGAGCATCTTTGAGCATGAATGGTTTTTCCATTATCCTAATTATTTTATCAAATTAGTGTTTGTATGGGAACTACTGTGTCTTTTTAAGCACCCTGTACATATTGGTAAATTGCTTCCCTCAAAAGTTACACACTTCCAACACTAACATTTCAGAATGTCCATTTAGATGCTCTTCAACCAATAGTGACCTCTTTTTTAAAAAACAAACAAACTTCCCTAATATAACAGCAAAAATAATGTTACTTTAATTTATATTTCTTCATGAATTACTTGTATTTTTGGAAATTTTATTCTTATGTTTTATTGGCTATTTGCTTATTGAGTTTTGTAAATTCTCTAAGCATTTTTCTATTTTGGGATTTTAATGTTTATTGATCTGTGTGACTTCTTATATATTCATGATATTAATCCTGTTTGTTGTTTGACTTACTTCCCTTTTGACAGACACTTAAAATTTAATTTTTGTCCGGTGGCAAATGCTTGGTAACATCATTTTTCTTTTCCGTTAGTTTCCTTTCTTTCTTTTCTCTCTTGCTCTACTGAAATTCTCTTCAGATTTTTTCTTTCCTTTTCTATGTGGTTTCTCTTTCCATTTCTTTGGCCCACTTTTCCAAATTCATGTCCTGCCTCTATTCCAACAAAGTCTTGCTTCAGCCAGCTTTCTCTAGTTGCCACATACCTTGCAAATTCCATTTCCATCTCAGTGCACGTTTCCACTACTTGGCATGCCGTCTTAGGCCCCTCTTTCTGTTATCTTTTAATTCAGAGCACAAAAAAACTCCGCTGAATACTTCAGCATGCAGTGATCTGCCCTACAGTGTTCATTTTGACTTTTCATACACTAATGTAAATCTTTAGTTATGTCGTATGCCGTGTATGTTTTGTTAACCTGTGTATACCGCCAGGCCTTGCAAGCAATGGTGCTGTCGTTTTATGCTCTGTATACCCCCTTCCCACCTGTGTACCCCAAGCACACACCTAGACAGTTTCCCCTTGCATGAGAGAATTGAGTACTCAGCAAAATGCTGTTGATTGATCACTCTGGTGGTTCTTTTTCCATCTGGTTTCCATTTCCTTTTGCTTTTCCACTTTTACTATTGGTTTTCTTCTTCAGGATAAAGAATCACTTGGTATATTTATTTGGGAAACAGTGTTCCATACTTGCCCATATACCTTCTTTATAATATGACATATTCAACTGCCACAGAATCTTGAAGTTTAGAAACTGATTAGCTAGCTAATTTTCTTATATCCTTGTATATTTTTGTTTTCTTGCAGACAATGCTATTTTCTAACTCTTAGCACACTTACCTCTCACTTTCTCTGCCCATGCCCCATGTTTTGTAGTCCAGACTTTGGCTCTTCTGATATGTGAGGTCCTCCCTACATTTTTGAAAGGGGACTGAGCATACATGTGTTAAATGTTTAGAGAATAGTGAAATATAGGCCCTTAGTGTCCCAGGAGATTAGGAGGAGAGAGAAGGATATAAGTTAGTTTACTAAATAAGGGCATTATAGTTGTGATTGATTATGGAGATCGAACATTGATAAAATTTACATGGGGCATGGAGAAAGAGAGGGTATTTAATAGTTGGAATGAGAACAAACAAAAGTCCAAGAACTGGTGGTGGTGGTGGTGGTGGTGGTGGTAGTAGTAGTAGTAGTAGTAGTAGTAGTAGTAGTAGTAGTAGTAGTATTTGGTGGAAATGAAAATGGTATATAAGTGGGAAATTGAGGATAATAAGGATGTGGAGGCCCAAAATGGGCAAAAGAGGAACATAATTATCTTTCAGAAAGAAATAATTATCTTTCAGTGTATGTTATATGTGGAAGCCTGCCGTGAATTTCTATAGCTGCTTGCTAGATCTGTTACTGGTTTTCTTCTCCAGATTCTGGACTGCTGATGTCCCCATAGTAATGATGCTTCTCAGAGCACTTTCCCTCCTCCTGGAAATGACATTCTATACAGATTTACTAAAATTTTCATGAACAATTTCCCAAACACTGTTTCTTTGATGCTTATAATAATCTTGGCTGGGTGTCGTTACACCAATTGAAAAATAGGAATCTGAGATTCACTAAGATTAAGTAACTCTCTTAAAGCCATTAAGCAGCAGAACTGGACTTTGAGGCTCGGGCCCAGATGCAGTCGGTGCTTTTTGTGATTAATCATGCCATGCCTGCTATTTAGGCCCGCTCTCTTATTCAGGTGTTCATTCACTCATTCGGAAGTTTTTGGTAACTCTTGATAGACACT
Organism: Eonycteris spelaea; assembly: GCA_003508835.1. Taxonomy (NCBI): domain Eukaryota; kingdom Metazoa; phylum Chordata; class Mammalia; order Chiroptera; family Pteropodidae; genus Eonycteris; species Eonycteris spelaea. The sequence continues at coordinate 10,024,782 of PUFA01000044.1, forward strand.
CTCCTATGTACTGGGCCAAGTTAAGGCAGAGTTGAACAAGGCACACTTTTTGTTCTCTCTTCAAGTTGCAAGGGATCATAGACACAAAGCTGACTTGGGTAACGAGGCTGTAATGGGAAGCCCGGGTGCTATGGGTATAGCTGTTGCAGAGACTAAGGCTTCCTGGAGGACATGATATCTGAACTGAGATAGTGGGAAAGAGTTAAGTGTTCTTTGCAGGAATAATATAAAGGGCCAAAGGTGAGAGGTAATGGTAAATTTGGGGAATTAAGAACAATTGAATTTGTCTAGAATGTTGCGTGTAAATGGCAGAAGAAGAAGCTAAAGAAGGCAGAAGCCAGGCCATGTGTGGCTTTGATAGCCATAGTTAGAGATTTGAAATACTCAGAGCACAGTGAGAAATCATTCTAAAGGTTTGGAGCCTGAGTAATGCAATCAGGTGTGCGGTGTAGACATTCCTCTGATGCAATGGGAAGGATGATCTGCTGAAGTAGAGCCATTAGCAGAGGTAACATTAAATAAATGATTTTCCTTCAGTCTCTGGAGTAATCTGAAGGAATCAGAAGGCTTCTCCTAGAGCAAAGCTAAGTTTGCTATCTTACAGGATTTGAGTCCAAATACACAAGTCTTGTTCCAGTTCTTTTTAACATCTGTGAGTCTCCACTTAGGAAAATAGCTTAAAAATCCATAATGTCAACATAGACCTCGTGTTCAGACTACCTTTTTCCAGTTAGATAATCAAGGCTAAATTTGATTTCATTAAAATTGTTACTTTTTTATTTTTATCTCCAAGTCATGGGTCTAAGAAAGAAGCTATTTTTAACTTTTTTTTAAAGTTTCCAGTAATGTTAAAGTATATCTACAGCAGATGTAATTAAAAAAAAAATCTTTAAAGCATAAAATGTAGCTCAGGAGCTTTTCACTGGGGACTGAGTTCCCCAATAAGACCACATTGCAGAGTACAGCAAAGAAGCTTGGTGAAAATGCTAGTGCTTCTGTCAGATAGGCGGGGGTCAGGTTGGTCAGTGCAGCCGAACCTTTAGACTAATAGGCCTGCTTTTCTTTCTGTGTAAAGAAAACACTTTTCTCTTGTAGTCCTTTCTACATTTTTCTCATATACGACTCCCTTTGGAGAATATTTCTTTAATTTGTCTTCCCTTTCTGCCCAGAAGAGAGATGATGCATAATTTCAAGGAGCTGGTGGGATGGAACCAAGAGCAGGGGGTGGGGGAGGGGACAATGAGGACCTCAGTCCCTACTGTCATTGGAGAACTCTGTATTTGCTGAGCCCCTTTTCAGCGTCTCTCCAGTGGCCTCAGTGTTTCTATTACTTTGGTAGAAAGAGTATGCAATTCCTCCCCCGGCCTGCCTTGCCGTCTCGTTGCTATGGAAACTCCCATTCCACACACCTGATTCACACATCATGCTTGGCTAAGTCCAGACAGAGGTCACAGACTGGCATTTGCCCTTTGTTTTCCCTTCTTGTGTTTGCCAGGCACTTAAAAAATGGATACAGAGAGATAAAAGAGTGGGCAGTGTCGTGTGTGAGGAAACTGTGTCAGGGTAGAAGCTTGGGGATTTCAGAAAATAATACCTGCGAAGAGAAGAGCAAAGCAAATGGAAAAGCCTGTGTGCGACTTAATGCTTCTCATGGAAGCAAAGGCTTTGATCCTGTGATGTGTCTGAAGGTGATTTTCTGGATTTCTGGGTGAGACAGGAAATAAGTGAACAGATTCAGGAAGCTCTTGCTCCTTGGTGGGTTTTCTGTCCTGTTTCCCCCAAATTGTCCAATAATCTGAGCTCTGTGGTGAACATCTTAGGACTGTAACCCGGCTTTAAGTAAACCATCAATTACAGCTGTGAAATAAGAATCAGGTGTTCTGATGATGCTTGTTATATCTTTGCTTGGCTTTCATATCAAGTATAATATTTTAGAAACCACAAATAATTTGTGGAAATTATTGTTCATGAAAGATCAGTACACTGGAGTATATTTCTGTTTTCCCTCTGATTTTTTTTTAATTTTCTTTCACATGACTTAGGACACTGCAGAAGAGCAGATAATTAGCCTTCTACCCCATCCAGAATTTCTCTTTCATAGGTTGACTCATTTTCTTTTGATTTCTGTTTATGAGGCTGAGTTTTAGAAATTTAAAAAAAAAAAAAAGACTTTCATATGGACATGGTAATCAGTTCTCCTAAAACGTTAGCTTTCCTACCTAATGTGCAGTGTGGTTAGGTATCACTCATGTCTTGGCAATTGAACGAGCTAGCCAGTGCCTGCTCCACCTTATCCCAACTTACTCTTCTGTCTTCTCTAAGTTGTTACTGTTCCTCCTGTTAGATGGTCTCATTTTACAAAGGGTGCCCTCACCATCAGCTGTCAGGAGCTCCAGTTTGGAGTCAACCACACCCGAGTGAAAAATCTCATCTCCCTTGTGTTCTTGGACAAATGATTTTATTAATTCAGGTTCCTCATCTGTGAAATGGTCTTAAGGATATGAGGCTGCTGTCAAAATATTGCAATTTTTGAAGTGCTTTGCACATGCTTGCTACATAATATCTATTATTGGTATCATTTTAGAAATAACATAGCATCTGAAAGAAGATCCTTGCTGTCAGTATTGCTAATTTTTGTTGTTACTGACTTCGGTATAGGTGAGGGAAGACACGAGCTAAGAATATGAAGGGTAGATTAGAATAAATAGTTAATTCTTGTCAAAAATAGCACTCTCCCTCTCTTTCATTTCTGTGTGTATACCTGGCCTGTTTTTTGAATCTCACCGCAAGGTCAAGCAGCAAAATGAAAAGGTACACTTATTGGAATACAGAATGCTGTCACAGACTGGTTTAGAGAGCAGTGACAGTCCATCAGCCTTTCAAGGCAGTCATATGTGGACAGGTGTGAATTCTTATTCGGATAATCCAAGGGCCGTTCTCATCTTCCTGACCCCTCTGGCTTCTCACCTCCTCACCTTTCCTCGCTTGTCACATTTTCTTTTACTTTTAATTGTGGTAAAATATACATACCATAAAACATATCATTTTAACCATTTTTTAAATGTACAATTCAATGGCATTAAGTACTTATGCGTTGTTGTGCAACCGTCCCCACTGTCCATTTCCAGAACTTTTTCTCTCTGCCCAAACTAAAACTGTCTACCTATTAAACAATAACTCCCAGCCCTCCTTCCCACCAGCTCCTGGCAATCACCATTCTACTTTCAGTCTCTATGAATTGGACTTTTCCAGTTATTTCATATTAGTGAGATTGTGCAGTATTTGCCCTTTTGTGACTGGCTTCTTTCACTTAGCATAGTGTCTCAGGGTTCATTCATGTTGTAGCATGTGTTAGAATTTCATTCCTTTTTAAGGCTAAATAATATTCCATTGTATGTTTAGATAGCACGTTTAGTTTATCCATTCATCTGCTGATGGACATTTGAGTTGTTTCCACCTTTGGTTGTTATGAATAATGGTGCTATAAATGTTGGTGTGCAAATATCTGTTTTGTTGTGTGTTGTTTCTTTTTTATTATCATAAAAAGCACAACATAAAATTTACCATCCTAACCATTTTTAAGTGTACAGTTTAGTAATGTTAAGTATATTCACATTGATGTGCAACACATCTCCAGGCTTTTACATTTAGCAGACTGAAGCTCTATACCCTTGAACTCTGCGTTCTCTTTTGCCCTAGCATCGCCTTTCTACTGTCTGTCTGTGGGTTTGACTGCTCTGGGGATTATACAGTATTTGTCCCTTTGTGACTGGCTTATTTTACTTGGCATAATGTCCTCCAGATTCATCCCATTTGTTGTACATGGCAGGTTTTCCTTTTTTAAGGCTGAACAGTTTTCCATTCTACCACATTTTTTTTTACCCATTCATTTGCCAGTGGACATTTGGCTTTTGTGAATAATGCTGCAGTGAACATGGGTGTACAGATATCTCTTGGGGAAGTGCAACTGCTGGATCGTATTGTAGTTCTATTTTTAATTTTTTTTTTGCAAAACCTTTGTACTGTTTGCCATAGCTGCTTCATCATTTTACATTCCCACCAGCAGTGCACAAGGAGGCTTCCAGTTTCTCCACATCCTCACCCACATTTGTTATTTCTCTATTTTTTTTTTTTCATAGTGGCAATGCTGATGTGTATGAGGTGATACCTCATAGTGATTTTTATTTCTAATGCATTTTCTTAAAACAGTTTTATATGTTAAAAGCAAACAGATCAGATGGACTGAGATAATTGTTACATTTAGGATGAGGAGAAGCCTGGAAATCTGAGGGGGTTCTCAGATTAGTTTTTTTTTTTTTTTTTTAAATCCCCCGGACAGTTCCTCGCAGTGTGCATGCTTGCTCTTCTGCTCTGCTGTCTCTGCCATAGGGCCGAAGGTTGAATTTGGCCTCAGTGGTGTGGTGTGTCCTGGCCGACAGTCTGTCGCCCTCTCATGCTTTTGGAGTCCTGGGTGATTAGTAAGCATTTTCTCACAGCAGATGACTCAGAATGAAATGTAGCTCCAGATCCTAAGTTATTTCAAAAAACAACGATGCCTCGCTTTTTTTTTTTTTTTAACTATTTCTGTTGACTAGTTCTGTGTGGGTGTAGAAATATTAATGCGGACCTTAGGTTAACATTCATTCATTCATTCATTCAGAGGCATTAATGGAATACCCGGAACAATGCTGTCCACTACAAATACAGTGCAAGCCATATAGTTGATGCTACATATTTTCTAGTACCGTGAAATTAATCTTAACAATACATTTTGTTTAACCCAATATCTCCAAAATGTTGTCATTTCAATATGTAATGATTATAAAAACCTAAGATAGTCTAGTTTTCATACTAAGTCTTTGTAATCTACTGCTCATTTAAAAACTTACAGCACCTCACAGTTTGGATGGGCCACATTTCAAGTGCTCAAGAGCCACATATGTCTAGTGGCCCCTTATTTAGGAAGCGCAGACCTAGCATATTTAGCTAGGGACATAGCAATTCCAGAAAAGGTCTGCCCTCAGCTCTGCCTCGTGGGTAAGACATACCAGCGAAGCACTTGTGATGGCACTGAGGGTTCAGGGAGGAGACGTGCGGTGTTACAGAAGCCCAGAAGTGGGGCTTACTGCCTCCATCGTGGGTCATTCTGCCACCGCTAGACCTCATTGCTTTGAACTAGTCCCCTGTTGGGAGAGCGCTGAGCTGGACTTTGGCCTGGGCCCCAGTCCATCAGACGTTAACTTTTAGCCACATGTGTTAAGAAGAGCCGCTGGCAAGTTTACATTTAATTACAGACTCTGCCCTGGCCCTGGGTCTGTGAGCAGGATTTCGGCATCACAGACACACTGTTCTCCAGCCTGCCTTTCATTCCCACCAGCAGAATTGCTCTCCCATCCTCCAGGCAGGGCTGGCCAGGTGTACTACCTCGGTCCTTCAAGTTGTAGCCCCTCAGAGAAGGTTAAGAGTGTGATGCTGAGAGAAGGAAAGGAGAAAAATGTTGATTGTTTTCTTTGTCCAGACACACTTCTACTCACTTCTGGAAAATGACAGCAAGAGCTCCCGTTGTTAACGGAAAGGTCATTGTCCTTGGATGGGCTTCCCTGAATCCATCCTGTCACCACGCTGACCATCCTCCATGCCCAGCTTCCCAGGCAGTTACAGAGGTTTCTAGTGTGGATGGCAGTTAGGCTCCTGCAGTGAGGCAAGCCTGTGCATCTCCCCAGGCTCCTTGCATGGGGAAGGGTGGCCAAGACATGTTTACAGAGAGCCAGCCAGGAAGCACAAGGAGCGAGGAGGCGCTGTTTCCATTAATCCTCCCACCTCCTTTTGGCTTTCTCTTCTGGCATTGCCTAAGGCCCAAAAAAGGATGGGAATTTGGCAGAGTGAAAATATATCATTCTATTTACTTACCCCTTCGTCTCATCTCCATCCTAAGGAAGCCAGGCTGGACTTTTTTTTTTTTTTTTTTCCCCTACCCTGGTCACTTCACACTCAGAGACTTGAAATTTTTTTCCTACTGCCGAGGTGGAAGAGAGTTGGAAGTATGTTCCTTTCTGGGAGGTGAGTGATATGGCAGAAGGACAGGGTCAGATGAGGTTGAGGGACAGGAGCCAGAGTCTTACCAAACTCTTGCAGGCAGCGCCGTGACTGCCGGACATGCTCTACTGGTGGAGAAGGGAAGGCCTTGGAGCTCCCCGCTATCTGTACTCTTCCACTGATAGGTGGAGTCAAGGGACATAGGGGGCATTTAAGGGAGGCAGGGCTGAGTCTGGCCCTTCCGAAGACCCTACTGGTGTATGCTGACATGTTAAAATATAGAACTATTAGTATTGCCAGCCTAGTCCAAGGCTCTACTTTGGCACCACCTAATCTTTTAAAATCATATTTTAAACTTTACACTATTAACATGTATTTGGGAATTGTATATGCCTCCCACCCTTAGGAGTCAGATCCACGGTGTAAAGATCACAAGGATAAATAATTACTGGAATTAACAAAAGGCCAAAATAAAATATTTCTACTCTCAGGAAAATAAAATAGATGAAGGCAAAACATTTGTTCTTCTCATTAGTTGATACTCACAAATCTCCTAAAACTCAAATTTGGCTTTATAACGTACTTTTGGAGATAGTGTTTTTACTAATAAGAAGTGTTAAATTAAGGAGTTCACCCCAGGAAATATAAACTGATTAAGACTATGGAAAAGGTCACACAATTTGAATGTCACATATGTGTACTTGTTTTTGTACTGGAATAATGGAAGAGGATCATTGTTACTGCTGTTGGCCTGTAATCATAATATGCATTTTGGTACCAAAAATATTTTGTATTTTTCTTAGCTTTTACTACATGGATTGAGCAATTGTTTGAGCCTCTTTAGCAGGTCAGTGGAGCATACTGGAAGCTAGCTGGAGTTAGAACAGGCTGGTCAGGCGCAAGTGACGGCCAGCATAGTAAGACTGTGGGCTCCGAGTTTGAATTCTAGTTCTGCTAGTTAGCCCTGTGTGAGTTACTCAGTGTCTCTGAACCTCATTTACTTTCTGTAAAATTTTAATTTTAAATTTATATTTATGGAGTTTACCCATGTAAAGATGGTTCTGTTTTAAGCACATACTCCATAGTGTCTGACAAATATTAAATTATGAGGAAATGTTAATTGTTATTTTTAATACTTTAGCTGAAAATACTGAGTTTAACTGATAGTAGACAGCTGCCTTTGTTTATTTCTGCCAGTAGCAAAACAGTACATTGTTTGGTTAACACTTGGCCTCTTTGAAAAATTATTTAAGTATATATACTTTTTCTTTGCAGCATTGTAGGTGGTATGTGTGTGTGTGTGAGTGTGTGTGTGTGTGTGTGTGTGTGTGTGTGTGTGTGTGTGTGTGTAAGGCCAGTAATTACCCCTTGCAGATGGAGTTGACCAAACAGTCTTTCCCATGGCAACTGAAAAAATAAAAAATTTAGAAAATTGAAGGTGCCGTCACTGGACTGGGAGGAGTGTGGAAATCATGAAGTTTTTTGTGGTTTTTGTCTTCTTTTGTTGAAGGTGTTAGGTGAAGATACAGAGGTCCTACTGAGTAACTGAACAGGATGCTGTTGCTTGCTTTGAAGTGAGTAAACTGGTCAAAAGTATAAGTAAGAGGGGAAGTGGAGGTTTAATAAAGGAGGGTCATTAATAATTTCCATGGTTTTAGCAGTTTAAAAGTTGGAAGTTTAAATAAGGTTGTTGGCTATGGGGTAAACATCCCACAGACGTTCAGACGTGGTTAAAGTTCCATCTCTCAGTCTTTAATCTGAAAATAGGAAGCTAAGGCTTGTGAATAACATAGCAAAGGGATTCCTTTATAATTTTAACAGCGAATGCTAATTACCACATGTTCATGGTGGCACAGGGTTCAGAAAGTGACACCATTCTTCTCAAATCCCAGTCGTCTGAAGATTGTTTTTCTTGGGTGAAGAAAGAATATTATTGTTTTGGATTACTAATCCTGCTTTCAAAAAGATTTATGTTAATTTCTCCAATGGTAATGTTTGAGGTGGAACCCAAAACATTAGTTTTCAATGAACAGGTGATGTCTTTCCCCAGCATCTGTAAAATGATCTTGAACCCATGCTCTCTGTCTCCCTTGTGTGAAAGTTAAAGAAGGCTTCATTTATTTGGACGATAGGATTCACTTTGCATTGGAGATTTGGACTTCTTGATTCTAGAACAGGACTGGAGAACACTATTAGCCTCCCGCCACACCCATGTATGTTAACCTAAGCCCATATTTTACTTCTAAAAATCAGATTACTTTCCCATCCAAAGATGTAAGGTAATATAAAGCCATTTCTATCAGTAATAATTTTGAGGTAGAAAGAACATGGAGAATTGAAATGTATAAACTAAAGCCCAGCATTTTAAAAGGTCTTCTACTTCTCAGTTCTTTTAATGTAAGCAAAGGATAGAAGAGTGGGAGGGGAAGGTATTATCCTCACTGAGCTCCCATGGTGGGGCACTTGGACCCAGGAACTCTGGGTGGAAGCTAGACTCATGCAATTACCTGGTGAGCCCTGGGAAAGTTTTGTAACTTTTCTGAGTTTTCCTTTCCTCATTTATCAAATGGAGATACAGTATTTGTGTGTATATGTGGGTGTGGTGGTTAGATTAGATGAGCTATGATTGATAGTGTGTAACCTATTGGAAACTATCCATATCTCTCTTTGTCTCACCTAATAGAGGGGAAAAGGAGTTGCACACAACCAGTAGCCTGAGTAATTATTTTATATCATTCATCTTAAATTATCAAGAGTGGACCATAAACCGACAATCTTCATTATCTGACCTCCATCAACTATCATTGCCCAGGCCCAAGAGTTGCTACCGGTAAGACAAAAAAAATCAAAGAAAGATTCATATTCATATTCAGATACTTTTTGCTTACTCTTTCTGATCCATGATGGCCAATTGGGGATATTAACCTAGTTCTGACCTGGGAAAATAAACGAAATTGTCTTTATCCTTTTTGGCAATCCTGTATCATGAATTTCGATCTTCATAAGTTGTAGGAGCTGGTAATTTCTTTCTTCCCAGTAGTGGCCTCTTTTACATGGGTAACTTAAGGAACAAACTTTGGAACTCTGGAGGGAAAAGTGGTACATTGGCAGTTTCTCTTAGCCTGAGAGCTCAGGGCTTTTGTAATACCTGTGCTCCAAGTGTCTGTTCTGCCTGAAACTTAGGTAAAGAAAATCTGTCTCTGCCTTCCATCATTCTTGCCTTATTCTAATGTAGCAGGAATAACTCTTTTCTAATAGTGTTACTTCACTTTTATTTTTGCCTTCTCTTCCTTGAACAGCGGGATGGACATCTTGTTGCTCCCTCCACTTGTTCTGATTTAAAGTAGAGGAGGGCTGCCTTTCCAGCTGTGTGCATTGCTGGTGCCTGCATGTGGCATCTCCCTGCAGGCTCCACACGCCACTGCAACAGCCAGTGCCCTCAGCTCTCCTTGGGCTCATCCCTGGCCTAGACCGAGCACGTGCCCTGTGACACCAGAACCCTTGATGAATTCTGAAAACGAGTTAACATCCCACCGTGAGAAAGAAATGAATTGGTGGTCTGATTAAAAATGGTAGACATAGTATAAACATTCATTCCAGTGATGTAATAAGAAATAGGAGTTAAAATTAGGGACCTAGTGTTAGCTTTACCACTGACAAGAATTGTAAAGATGGTAGAATAACTTGATTTTTATGGACCTCATAACCAAATATGAAGTTATTTTATATTTCAATTTATGAAATAAGATTTTAGACTGAATTATTAAAATTTCACTCAGCATTATGATTCTCTTTCTGGGTCCAGGACTTTATGTCCAGTACTTCTGATTATAGTTTAGTTGCCTTTATTAAGGATTATAGTGCTTGCATTTTATATTACCTAAAGAATATAACATGTTATTCCGGATTGGTCTTTACCATTAACATGTTCAACACACAAAGCACACTGGTGATAAAATACAGTTTTACATGACTGACCAGTCTGCCCCCACTGGGGAGACTGGCCAAGGACAGTTATCTCATAAAAGCAATGGAAGAAACTGAGGTGTAAAGAAGACGTGGTGTCATACCTTTTATTGGGTCTTTGGGAAGGAGACTGTAATTTAAAACTCTGAAAAGCTGATTTCAAGACCAGAGATTACATTTGGAATCACTTGTTTTGGAACCTTTAAAAATGGAATCATTAGATCAGAATTTACTTAGGTGTTCTTTGAAGATGGGAGAATTTTAACTGCCTTTCTAAAGTCTGAGTGTCAACTTTAGCCAGTGTTCAGATGCTTCTCTTTAACATAAATCTCTGTTGATAGTTTATGGATTCTTTTCAGAAGAAAGCTAGAAAAATTATCTAGGTGCTTATGAAATCCAACAAAACTACAGTTTGAAGATAGAAATGTTCCTTTAGAAAGCTTTATATCTGTTCCTGAGAAAGATGTGTGAACAATGAACCAGACTGTTCTTGTTCTTGTTTTAAAATAAACATATTTGTAGACTTGTAGTTGGCTCCTGATGAACCATTCATGGAGACATTTAAGACATGAGCTTTGCATTGGTATTGAACCAACTGAATAAAAGCTGTTTATAACCTTGTTATACCTTTCCAACATAAACACTATCTCTCACGTAAATCATTTTTATATTAGTTTATATATAACATGTGGGCGGTTTTTCTTTTACTTTTCATCTGATCTGGATTGCTAGCTAGGCATATATACCCCCTGACAGTGGTGTTCTAGGTTATCTTTTTACATTCTAAATTGGCATAAGCCAGAGTTATTTATTTCACACTTGTCAAGGGATAGCACTTATTACTATATCCTAACCAGGGCACATAATCAATGAATATTTTTTAAAAGTGATTTCAATTTTCTGTGTATACAAGTATACCCTTTAAATGAATGCTTGTATTGAGCAATTCATTTATATCTTATCCTTTCCTGTCATGATTGTCCTCCACTTGAAATAGTTTGTTTCTGTAGAGGATCTCAGGAAGCTTGGTTGTCCATGAATATTTTGTGTTGACTGTATCTAAGAGGATAGGGAATGCTATATATTTTTTTCAAGAAGATTAAAATTATATATTGGAATGCTTATTTTATTCATCTTTAAAGATGAATAGACTTTATTTTTTTAATGCAACTCTAGGTTTACAGCAAAATTGAGAGGAAGGCACAAAGATTTCTCATATACCCCCTACCACCGCATGGGCAGAGACTCCTTTGTTATCAGCATTCCCCTTCAGAGTGATACATATGTTATAATCGACGAACCTATATTGACACATCGTTACCACCCAAAGTTTATAGTTTACAGTATGGTTCATTCTAGGTGTTGTATGTTATATAGGTTTAGACAAATGTATAATGATACGTATCCATCATTATGATATAGGAAGTATTTTCACTGCTCTGTAAGTTCCCTGTGCTCCACGTGTTCATCCCTCTTCATCTTCCCAGGCCCAGGCAACTACTAATCTTTTTACTTTCTCCATAATTTTGCATTTTCCTGAATGGTATAAGAATTTTTAGCCTTTTCAGATTGGCTATTTCACTTAGTAATATTCATTTATGTTTCCGTCATGTCTTTTCATGGCTAGATAGTTCATTTCCTTTTAGCCCTGAACACTAGTAGTCCATTGTCTGGACATACCACATTTCTTTATCCATTTTTCTACTAAAGGACATCTTAGTTACTTCCATGTTTTGACAATTATGAATAAAGCTGCTTAAACTATCCCTGAGCAATTTTTTGTGTGCACGTAAGTTTTCATCCTTTTTGGGTAAATACCAAGGAGAACAACTGCTATATGGTAAGAGAAGGTTTAAGTTTTGTATGAAGATGGTAAACTGTCTTCCAAAGTAGCTATACTAGTTTGTATGTCCACCAGCGATAATTGAAAGTTTCTGTGGCTCCATGGCCTTGTCAGCATTTGATGGTGTCAGTATTCTATATTTTGGTCACTCTAAATGGGTGTGGAGTGGTATCTTGTTACTTTAATTACCCTGATGACGTGATGAGAAGCATTTTTTCACATGCTTATTTGTTAATTGTATATCTTCTTTGATGAGTTGTCTGTTAATGTATTTGGCCTATTTTTAATTGGATTTTTTCTTTTAACTTTTAAAGATTCTTTGTATATTTTGGATATACAAGTTCTCTATCAATATATCTTTTGCAAATATTTTCTCCCTATCATCTGTCTTCTCATTTTTTTTTACTGTATATTTTGCAGAGCAGAAATTTTAAATTTTAATGAAGTCCAGCTTTTAATTATTTTTTTCCATAGATTGTGCCTTTGGTATTATATCCAAAAAGTCATTGCCAAACCAAGTTCATTTATATTTTCTTCTATATTATTTTCCAGGGTTCTTTTTAGTTTTGTGTTTTACATTTAGATCTGTGATCTATTTTGAGATATTTTTTGTGAAGAACATGAGGTATGTCTCTAGATTTTTTTATATGTGGACTTCCAATTGTTCCAGCACCATTCGTTGACAAGGCTGTCCATGCTTTATTGTATTGCCCTGCCTCTTTTTTGGAGATCAGTTGAACATATTTATGTGGTCTTTTTCTGGTATGTATTTTCTGTTCCATTGATGTATTTGTTTATTACTTCGCTGAGACTACACTGTCTTGATTAATGTAGCTTTCTAATAAGTCTTGACGTTGAGTAGTGTTATTCCTCCTCCAACTTTGCTCTTCTCCTTTAATATTTTTAGCTATTCTTGGACTTTCACAATATTGGAAAGTGTTTATTTTTTTGGAGGGAATGTCTGGATAGAGAAGATAATCATGATAAATATGAGTTACCTAGAACATTTGGAAGGTTGGAAAGAGTGTCTTGTTGACCAATCTTTCCTTGAACTGTGTACCTACAACTGGTAATTAAAGAGATCAACATCTGACCTGAAAGTTTTGTTAGAGAAGGTTTCAGTTCTTTTCTTAAAATTTATCTGACTGTAACAGATAACATTTCTGTTGCTTTCAACATGTCATCTTCCTCATAAACAATTTCAGTGGCTCTTTACACTTACTGAATAAAAAGCCAACACTTAAGACCACTAGTAGTTGACTCCAATTTGTCTTTCCATTTGTGACCTCCACAACTCTCCTTTATGAATGTGTATTCTTAGAGGAGCCATTGTGTGGGAATGGGGGAGATGCTGGATTTAGAAAATTCTGGGTTCAAATCCCCATGCTGCATTTATTAGCTCTGTGGACTTCATCAAATCATATCATTCCCCTGAATCTTAGTCTTCTAAAGGCTAAAATAAATAAATGGATATATTGACTTATTTTCATCTGTGATACCATGTAAATATGTATCATGTAAGGTCAAAAATTTAGATTCATTGCCTGAACTACTTGTTAAGGCTCATTTAGATTGGTAGAATTGTAGTATGTAAACACAGGATATTTGGAATTTAAGAAATACTCATTTTCCTTGTCCTCTGTTTAGGTGGTAAATTCCTTTTCCTATTATCTAATATCAAAACACTTTAGCCACAAGCAGAGATCATTTTAATAATAGATTTGGGGCACAAATAAACTGTTTATAAGTTGATATATTAAAAAGGCTATACACAAATCTTTTTGACATTTATAGTCAATCTTAAATTTTATATGTTGCTCAGTTATGAAGAGGAGAGAGAACATAAAATCTGATTTTTATTGGATTACTCATATGCTCAGTATTACATTTTTTGGTCTTATCTAATCCTGCAGAAATATCTAGGAGGATCTACAATTCACTGTTCTCAGATACTGCTCACCATCTGCTTTCTAAGTGAAAATGAGCATCATATTATACCTTTACTGTCCTTTATCTGCTAAGTCCAAACTCAGGGGAAAGAGATCACTATTCTTTTTACAACTAACTTGGTACTAACATTGCATATTCCATCATATGCCTTCTCTGTACAGTTTTGTCGTAACCATGTACCCTTTCTTGGACCCTTCATATATAAACTTCTCACCGCCCCGCGCCACCCCCCACCCCATCTCACATGCACACACGTACTTTTTGCAACATATTCTTGGCTCAAGGAAATAGGGAACTCATTCATCAGGAATGTTTGATTAGGCTGTTCAAAAACAAAATGTTTTTTGCTTTCTTTAGTACTTTTTTTTTTTCTTTCAGACCCGACTCAGTGTGGAGGGGAGAGAATGTAACAGGATTTTCTTGCAAAACTGATGTGAATCACAGCCAGTTCACAAATTTAGATAGAAATTGGGAGGAATAAAAAAATATTAAGATTCGTGGCTCTGTATATTAGATGCTTCATATACATTATTTAAGTTCTATCAAAGGCATTAGCTATGGTGAAGATGATTATGACAATGACTAATTTTTTTGGACAGATTAGGAAGCTGGCTTACAGAACCAAGCAACCTGACCCAAAATATATTGCTAGCAAGTGTCGTAGTGTTAACTTGTTTATTTTATTGTATGTTACAAAAAAGAGAGGCATTTTGTGCAATCATATAGGTTGTAGTAAAACTAATAATACAATTATATTTCCTTTCAAAATCTTCAATGATTTTATGCCCCATTGGAATATAATATTTTAGAATTAGATTTTTATACTGCTGTCTGTATCATATGCTTAGAATGGCAGTGATTTTATGGCAGAGATTTGCTCAGGAGGGGCATTTTCTCATCATCTGGAATGTATTACTGAAATAATCATTTAAAAGAGAAGAGTATATGAAGATGGCCATATAGAAATAACTCTATCTTTAAATGCTTAATGTCAGCCATGTATGTGTCTGTCTGTTTATCTGTGTTAACTTTTTTTACTGCATACAAATGCTATTGTGGGGTTGGCACCATTGATTTTCCATTTACAGGTGAAGAAGCTGAGGCACAAAATGGGATTTGTAACTTGCCAAAGTCCCAAGGCTATTGCGGGTCCAAGTTCTCTGACTTCACTGCTACTCTATAGTGCTACTTCTTAGCCTGAGGAGTTAGTGGTAGTGGCTCCCTGAAAACCTTGACTTGGCTTCAGTTCACTTAGAAAATAGTTTTGTGTGTGTGTATTTCCAAGTCTATCATATTTTTTCATCAAGTATAAAGAGTGCCCACTTTTTAGAACAGTAGTTTCAGGATGTAACTCCAGGCATAGAGTGTAAGAGAGAATCAGGTCATTTGGAAGGGTTAGGAAAAGCTCTTTGAGCATCCTCTCAAAAGATCAGAGTTTCAGCAGGGCATTGGGTCTCAGGATTTGCAGAGAGTGGGAAATTTTGTGTCTTTCCACATAGGTGTCCCTGGTCATCTTGGTCTTCAGCCTGAACCACTCAGTGATGGAAAAACAGATCTTGGGAAAGATAAAAGAGAAGTAACCAAAATACCACAAAGTTTTCAAAGGGCTGGAATTTCATAGCTGTAATTTATAGTTCCACTGTCCTTGTGATAATTTACATCTGATTGTTTATCTTTTTCTGTTTGGAAATATATTTTCTTTTATATTTAAAAATATTCTGTCTTTAGAATCCTTTTAAGTGTCATATTGGAGGGCAGACATATGCAAACTAGGTTTTTTTCATTCTAGCCTTTTTTGGTCTTTTTTAGTCTTCAGGGTACTTTAAGTGCTTTCTTGTTCACTGGCACACTGCCTCAGTGTGTGTTTATTGAACACTTACTGTATGCCAGACCCTCTGCCAGACTCTAGGGATAAAAATGAGGTGCTGAATCTGTCCTCAAGGCATTTGGATTCTGGTGGGAGGAACTGTCCCGTACTCAACTAGTCACAATGCAGTTGAAGACATGCTACATGAGCACAAGGAGGAAGGAAATAATGCCTCTTGTGGTTATCAGCAACCCTGTAAGCTAAATCAATGATAGCAGAGCTGAGTAGGCAAAGGTAGGCCGGGTGGGCACAGGAGACTAGAGTGCCCAAAAGCCTGGAGCATTGGAAGGACCCGGATAATTATCATCATCTCACAGCTAGAAAAATTAACATTGCCGCCTGCTTAGTTTACCTGTGAAGGGAATGCCACCAACACTCAGGGCTCAGGGATCTCCCTGGCCAGGCTTCATTTATTACTAGCTAAAATTGAGCTGCTGCTGCCACTTTTATTTTCTAAATTTTTCTGGCTAGCTTGATAGACTTGAATTAGATATAGATGTTTTTCACATTAGGCGCTAATCATACTGAGGAAGTAGAGAGTGTGTTGTGACACAATGGAATGTAAGGTTTTTCTGCCATTTGTTTCTATGTCATTTTCATGTTTATTTTTCTCAGGAAATTCTATTTTTCTGCTATCCTTTTTATAATATATATCTTTGATCACTACTTCTGTGTCCATATTACTGCCTCTCAGCTTTTTGAGAGCCATCCTGGACAAGCATGACATGTCTGTGGGAAGACTTCCTCTGTTTAATACCTTAAATTTGCTAATTTGGCATTTTATATTGGGATAGTCAAATACTCATGTTTAAATAACTTAAAATTCCTGGGAAAATCATAAATCTGCCTGACATGATGTTAAATAGTTTGTGCCTATAAGAAACTTTGCAGATGGCTAAGACAAGTATGAAGGGTGTTTTATGTTTTGACTTACTGTCTCTTCAATTATGTTATGTAAAATTCAACAGACTTCTCCATGATCATTAAGAAAATGAATGACTTTCCTGTCTTAAACACAAATACCACAAACTATAGGAAGATTGTAATTGATAGGTATCTACTAATAGTTAACTTATATTCTTCTAGAGGACTCACAAAAATGTGGTGTCTACCATATTTATTCAGAAAAATATATTCTTAGAGAATTTTCTCTGACACTGGTTACTGTAGTTTAGTAACTTAATTCTGCCTGTTAACTTTGCTTATTCAACTAGCCCGGTGTCTCAAATATAAATGATTAAGATAAAAAGCACAGTGCCAAAACTTTATAATAACGTGATGTCAAAAATAAATATGTGCACACACACACATACAGTCGAATACATTTTTCATGATGTTCTGATTCAGGGAATCTGGAAGATGATTTGTAGGTATTATGATTAACTTTATATTTACTCCAGAAAATTTCACTTGAGGAAAAAAGACATTCTTAGCATGCAATAGAAACCTGCATTTTGTTACATACTTTATTTTGTGATTTAAATATAATTCAGTAAATCTTAATTAAAAAGGTAGTGAATTTAGTTTCAAGAGAAAAAATTAGTGCATGAATGAACTACTGTTTTACAAAATGAACTGTCGACTTGTGGATATGGTGTGATTTTTGTGAGCTTTCCCTCCTCTTTTCTCCTGTCTACTTCTAGCCCCATCCATACATCCTTTCCTAATATCCTTGGTCAGAGGAAAGCACTTTGAGGAAAGAACTCTTCAGGAGTTTTAACATAGTTCATTTTAGGATGAGAGTTCTACCCATCATAACATCATTGGCTGATTTAGTAATTTCTGGAATTCTGCCCAGACTTGAAAATACTTTCAGTGCCCTTTGCTGAATACTGCTGTTTTCTGCATGTTTTCCTTCTGGGATTAAACTCTACAGGACTTTTTAAAAATACATTCCAGTGGCAGAAGTATATTGGCTAGTAAAGATTTCTTTAATCGACCTGGTTACGGTAGAAATGATTCAGGCCTCCTGCTTCTAATTTTTCTCCTTTTTCAAACCAGAGATTAATAACCTGCTGTTATCTCCATCACACTGTTGAGAGATTCTGTCAACAGTAGTTTAAAAAAGCAGCTTTGGGGTTAGATCTGGGAAATGGCTAAGGTTGTAACAAAACTAAATTCATGTTTTTCTTTTCAGTTACACCCGGACAAATTAATAAATTGTTACCAAATTCAAAATCTGTATTCCCTATATGAGAGGGAACTTTTAGCCCTCTACAAAGTCTGTTGAAATAAAATTCCCTCTGGACTGTTTTCTCCTACTCTGAGAACACATGCCTTTCTCTGCTCTCAGTACCTTGTATATGGTGAGTATTCAGTAGTCAGTGAATGAATTCCTTTGTCATTGTGTCTGTATTATGTCGAATGGAAGTCCGCATCTGAACAATAGCTTAGCTGGTGGATGCTCTGCACTGGGGAGGCCCAGGCTCAACTTCAAAAGTGATTTCCCCATCCTGACAGGGCAGGGCATGCTTCCCTTGGGCTGGGAAGGCACAGCTCCATCCTCATTAAAGACTGCACCTCCCTTTAGCTTTTTCTCTTCCTGGGAGCTGTTGAGTCCAAGTGTGACTGCCAAAAGGAATCAAGGAAAGCCAAAGAGCCTGGGCATGTCAGGTCTTCCTGTAACTGCCACACACACTTAAAATCCCAAGGAAATGAGTGAGGATCAGTGGGAAACAGGAGAGCCAACCAGGTGAGCAACCACATCAGTCTGAAGACTGAAGCAACAGGATAGGATCCTTGGCAGTTCTGTTTATTTGGCAAGATTGGGATATGACCTGAGCTTACACTAAATTACCTCACAGCAAATTATTTTTTACCAAGCACAGTAAATGCTGGGATGACTCCGCCGAGCTCTTGAGCCAGAGGACAGATGAATACATCAAAGAATATTAATTAGTCTCCAGGTGTGATTGTGGAGAGTGTCTCTCTTCCTTCAGGAAAGGGTTAAATTTCAGCTTCCTCCCCATCAGGTGAGGTTCTTTTGTTCAAAGCCAATACAAGAGCTTTAACATAGTCTACTGGTTTTGGTATGTATGGGTGGGTGTGTGTCTGCAAGAGGTGGCCAGGGCTGTTTTTCCTCTCTATACATGTAAATCTAGTTTTTTGCTGTCTTTGGGTTCATATGTTTTAGAGCTACCTTCTAGGTGAATTTAATTAGACTATTGCAATTTTTTGTGTGTGTGTGACATTTTAGTAATGAAATCACTGGCTGGAGCCTTATGTCAAGTTTGGTACTATAATAGGATTTTAGCAGGGTTCCATTGTAATTCTAAATTAGTTTTAAATGTCTGCCCCTTGCCTTCCTTTCCATTTATGTTAAATGTTACTACTACGTGGAGAGCAGGTATTTTAAAGATAAGAACACATCGTTTAGAAACTCCTTCTGTTCTACTTCTCCTAAAAACCATGTAGAATGTTAATAGAGAGAGTTTAATCCCTGAAATGACTCTCAGGCAGAGTTTCTCAACCTCTGCACTATTGACATTTTGAGCTGGATAACTCTTTACTGTAGGGGGCTGTCTCGTGTGTTAGAGTTAATAGCGCCTTGGCCTCCACCTGCTAATTGTCAGTAGCAGCCCATACCCATATTGCACAGCCAACAAAGCACCACGGAGGGCAAGATTGCCCCCAGTTGGGAACCACCACTCCACTAATAGTTTTAACTAAGGAAAAGAAGTTAAAAATATAGCGAAGATGTAGATTATGGACCTGTTGATTTTGCTTTTTTTAAAATAATCTGTGCAGTAAATCAGATAAAGTAAAGTAAATCCTTACGAGATGGGGTCTACTACTATAATTCCTACTTAGACACCAATGATCTATCCATTATTGACTAGAATTTGGTTTGGATTAATACCAGCAATTAAAACTCACTTAGAACAAGTATTTATTTTGATGCTCTCATTATCAACAGAAAACTTCCACGGATTTATATAATAATATGCAGAACTGTGTGAAGGGGACACCCTGATCCCTGGGTGCTTTCATAGTACTGGTTGATTGGGTGGAAAGATGAAGTGCTTGGAGAACAAGATTCAAATGAGGTTCACATAAGACTTTAATAACTGAATGTATGAATTGAATGAAGAAACACACCCATTCTGCACTGTAATTCATCAGTGTTGTGAATGGGAGGTCAGATACATGACCTAAAGACCGGTTTCACTGAATTTGCCATCTTTTACACTACTAAAAATTGCTAGAATGTTGCATTCTTCCTCTATAGAACTGTAATTCATTTTTCTCTGTTCTCATCTCCTTCCAAATTTACCTCTACCTCTATAGCAGAGTGTTTTGAGTTGCCAGACAAGTAGAATCATGTCTCTACTGTGATTTAACATTAAATGTCCTGTTGTCTTTATTTCATTTTTTTCCCCTCTCTATTCTCTCTTCACATGAACATACATGTTTGCCAGGCACGTTTGCTTTTCTTTTTTCTTTTTCCTGATGCCCCATCCCTCCTGCCCTTGTTTTCTTCCCTTTTCTCTGACTATAGAACCTGTCAGGTGGCCTCACTGGCATCATCTTACCTTTTTGAACTGTTACCCAGAGACATTCATTCATTATGCCTCGGCACTTTCTTCCTTTAATGCTATATCTCTCTGAGGGATAGTTAATGATCTTTGCAGCAAATGAAGGTGAACTGCAGTCACATTATTGTTATAATACAGCCAACTGTATGGAACAGATTGGGCTGAGCTTTGAACAGCTGGGGCTGGCAGAGTGAGTGTTGACTCCTCTCGGAAGAGTTCCAGAACTGCCAAATCATCAAACTTGAAGGGGAAAGAGGGACAAGAAAGGTTATGGGAATAGTGGGTTCCTGCAGGTGCTTTTTGCCTTAGCGACCTACCTTTTTGAAGCTTTCACTGATTTATAGATCTGGGAACACATGGA
This sequence comes from Eonycteris spelaea, assembly GCA_003508835.1. NCBI lineage: Eukaryota > Metazoa > Chordata > Mammalia > Chiroptera > Pteropodidae > Eonycteris > Eonycteris spelaea. The sequence goes on from PUFA01000044.1 coordinate 10,045,340, forward strand.
CTTGATTGAACCCAGGGGTTGCAGTTACTGCTGTTGGCATTGCCTGCTTTGTGGCTGGGATGGTATTACTGTTCACTTGCAGTAGTGAACATGTGATGAGGTAGATAGATACTTCTGTTGCTAACACTTGTGCCTCTCTTCAGTCCATTGAGACTATCTGTAGTTTTAAGGAGAGTTTTGACTTGCAAAGACTATAGAACCTTAATAGAAATATAAAAGACTGTTGGAACTTTTGGACTTAGACTATAGTGTGGCTTCCTGGTGGTTGTAATAAATAGGATCAGTGTGAGGTAGGGCAGATATCATAAGCCGGTGGCCCAGAGAGTCTGATCTAGCCTTTACATATGTTTGCCCGTACAAGGAAATGTGTGTGTGTGTGTGTGTGTGTGTGTGTGTGTGTTTAAAGAACCAGCTGCCAATATTTTTTAAATGTTTGATTTTAAAAAAAGATTAAAAAATAAAAATCTGGTTAGATTTTCCATAGAACTGGAAGATCTGCCTTCCCTGAAACTGTAGTTTCCCATGGTAAATGTCAGCTGAGGCTGAGTAACTGCTGCCCCCTCCCTACCTGTTCTAAGTAGGCAAGGCAGGGCTTTTTCTAGAGTCCCTACCTCATGCCCTCACAGTTACTTCTTTGATTGGCCTCTGTAGGGGATAGTGCAGCAGAGAACAGACAGAGCCTTGGGGATGAGGACGAACTGGGTTTGAATTTTAGCTTCACCACCAACTTTGCCAAGTTACTTACTTTCCTGAGTCTTAAGTTTCCTCGTGTGTAAAATCTGAATGTGGTTCTTCACCTCGTATGGTTGCTGGAAAAAATATTAAGTGACTTAGCATATTTGACAACCCCAAAACAAAGCTATGTATATACCTAGTAGGATTGCTACATATATTAGCCATTATTGTCATTTTCAATTGCCATGTATCATAGGTGAATTGACACTAATTCTTTAAAGTCACATTGACCATGTTATAAAATCAAGTAAATACTTCTATTACTTGGGACAATGAGGGGGACTTGTGTCTTCACATATTTCTATTTTTGTCTTGCACTATAAAATTTATAGTGTCTCTAAGGGAATAATACAGTAGAATCTGAGGTCTTGAGCAAAGCATGATCTAAAAAGAGAAAAATCTTATAATTTAGTTCATATTAGGTAGACACTTGGTTTTCTTTTGACTGGGTCATGACTTTGTAATTTTGGATCTACACTGATGAAGTTTGTTGTCCCATCCTCATCCCAATGGCATTCAAAATCAGATTGATGATAACCCTTTGGACTGAAGATACTCAGAATCTTCATAGAAAGAAAGATACAGGAATGAGAGCACTACATCAGTTAATATATTTCTTAGAAATGGAGTTAAATTTAGTTTGTGTTAGGCTTGCTTTGTTATCAAATGCAGCAGTTAATCAGTACTTTGTGCTTCCAGATTCTTTACAATTTCAAAGAACTTTTTTCTACATCATTGCATTCAATTGGAATCTTTTCTCTCTCATGTTTGACCTTTGACATCTATCAGAAGGTTCCAGCGCACATTTGGCTGCCACACCAAGTTGGGGGCAGGGGCTTCCTGGTTATATATATGTGGTTAAGAAATGCAGGTTTTTCCGCCTATTTTTCTACTTCCTGCAACGATGGGTGGCTATTTCACTTAAATGCATACTCTTGTCTCAAAATGGTAAAGGATAATAGTTCAGTAATTTCTTATACCTTGTGAAGGTATCTGGAAAAGTCTCATGAGTTCCAGTGAAAAGCTTCTTAGAAAGAAGGCAAGATGGCTAGAAAATGTAAAGGCAGCTCTAGGACCATTGAGAGAAGATTAATGTAAAAGGTGACAAATGATATTTGTGATTAGCTTGGTCATAGTATTCAAAAATCAAACCACATGGTACATATAACCAGTTATGTTTCCAAATTTTGTCTTAACTCACCTTGAAGGTCATTGTCAGGATAATGACAGTGAACAGAAGACAATGAGAGAAGAGAATGTTATTTTTAGAGACCTCCTTTAAAAAAAAAATTTGTGAGTTGAAGTATGTCTACCTCTGGACCTTAAAATTGGGTCCAAACCCAGATTGTGGTACCAGGTGATTACTTAGAGTCCCTTCTCATTCCTGTCTTCATCTGGCAGTGTTGAAGGAGGTGGTGAAGAGAAAGAAGGAAGGAGATGAAGAGGGGAAGTGAAAATGAAGGATGAAGTAAAAAAGATTCTCCATATTATCAACATTTTGTCCAAAAAAAAAAAAAAAAGAATTTTGTGTTTAAATCTAAGGACATATTTAGGTTGATCCATATGAAATTGTCAGTATTTCAATTGTACAAAAATGGCAGTTTTACATATTTCAACTGAATACAATTATTACATTTTTTGCTAGAATTTCTACGGGTCCCCTGACTGGGTATATGGAATACTTTAAAGAGACAGAAATGTTTTTGTCATCCAATTGGTGAATTTTTTTGCATATGCTTTGTCAAAACATACAGATATTTTCTGTTTGGATTTCCATTGTTATCAGGTTTTTTCCTCTGAAATTATTGTTATTGGGTCAAATCTCATAGTAGAGGAGACTGAAAGGTAAGCATAATGTGAGTTGAGGGTGGTTGAAACCAGTGGTGTCTTATCATTCATCTGGGGACATGTTTGGCAGACAAGATGTAGAATTGGGTTTTTACCTTAACAGACTTAATGTTTGTTTTGAAAATAAATGGATGTGAAAAGATGAAATCCTATCCATGTGGACATGGTTTATCACAACCTGTTCTTAGGTTAGATTGAACCTTGTTGAAAGTTGTGAAGTTTTGCTCAAGTAGGCATTTTTTCCCCTATTTTGTGGGTCAGAATGATTCCATGAATACTATTATAGTCTGAGCAAGAAAAAAAATTCGCTTAACTAAGAAAAATTAAAAGTCTCAAGAGGTCCTGGAGGTAGTACAGTCGGCAGTCCTCTGGAGATGGTAGTAAAGGGTGTGTGTGTGTGTGTGTGTGTGTGTACGATTCATGGGCAGGCTTTTTCAGAATGAAAGAGACAGATGCTTCCTTCGCTTGCTTGTTTCCTGGTTTTCAGAGTCTTTTTTTTTTGTTGATTTTAAGATTGGTGTCTTTTCAGTCTGTCAGTGAGGATGTGGAGAGCCCATAAGCGCATGCCCCACCTCTGTGACTCGCTCTTCCTTGTGTAATATCAAGTGGAAGTGCAATGCACCACAACTGCTTTGAGCAGAGCCCACTTCCCTTCACCCACAGAGAACGTGAAGCAGTTATACCAACATCAATCAAGGAAAACCCACAGGCTGAACTCACACCGTTGAAGCAGGTGTGTGAGTGAGCTCTCCAACAGGCACACGTGATTGAGGTGTACCTCGGCATCTTGCCCACAAATGTCAGTTATGATGACTGTGTGGGGTTCTGCTCACTCCTCAGACAGCCAAGACAAGCCTATCATACTTGTGGACAGAGCAAGTGTAGCTAGCTCATGTCATCTTAGTAGCTGATTTATGGAGACTAGGAAGTGTGCAAGGTCTGGTCGTGTGTGTTGTATGTGTACAAATACAATTTATATATCATATGCCTATGTGTATACTTATATACTTGTAACATACACATAGCATGAGTGCATGCATGCAAACATACACATTTAAAGCTAGAAAACTCAGTGGGCCATGAGGTAAAGAGAGAATATGAACAGTTAAGACGTTCTTTCTTAAGTGTCTGACAAGGTGAAGGTGCTAATAACAAAAAAACACACACACATATCTCATCCTAAGTTGAGACATCCTGATATATATTGAGCTTTAGGAATTTCTACAAAAGGCTTTGAGTGATTTTTTAAAAAGGGAAACATTTAACACTAGGACTTCAATATATATTGTACCTGTAAACAGTTGTTATTAGTTCCCCAAAGCTACTTGTATGGGTTATTGATTAAAAATATCCACAACGAGGCGATGCTTCAAAATGTTATGCGTTATTTATATTTTAATATGTAGATTATCACCTTTCCTGTAAGCAATGTAAAGTAAAAGAAATTACACTTTTTAACCATGAAAACTGGCTAAGTTTGAAAATAAATATATCTAGTGTCCTTTAAGTATGGGAAAAAACATACTATTTAGGAGGAAAATTTTTATACACATAAAAAAAATCGAGGTTATTTTTCAATAGAGCTGACCCTTGAACAATGAGAGGGTCAGAAGCCCTGGGCGCCAGTGCAGACAAAAATTTGTGTATAACTTTTGACTAGTCCAAAACTTACCTACTAATAACCTTCCCTTGGTTGGAAGTTCTACCAATCACATTAACAGCTGATTAACATATTTTGTGCATGAATAATATGTTGTATTCTTGTAAGAAAATCATAAGAGAAAATACATTTACAATGTTCATTGAAAAAAATTAAAGTATAAGTGGACCCACCCAGTTCATACCCATTGTATGAAGAGTCAATTGTGTATAAGATTAAAAGCCACAAAATGTACTTATTCATAGTTCTGGCATACAGCTTCTAGGAATATTCTAAGACTATGATCAAATGTGTGTAAAAAGATTTACTATAATAATGCTTCATCACAAACTTATTTTTGATGTACTTCGCTATAAATGTCTAAACAGTTTTGGGTAGTTAAATAAATTAGTAAAAAATGTACAATAAGGTACCAAATGAGGCATTAAAACAGTGTTATAGATTTTTCTGTGATCCTGTTTAAAAAATATACCCATGTTGCATGCATACATGAATGTATAGGCATTGGAAATAGTTGGAAGATTATATAGAAATCTAAAAGTTAATATTTCCAGGTGATTTAAGAGTAATTAAATGTCTTTATTTTGCCTATCTGTTTCTTAACAATTTTCTGTTTGTATATATTATCTGCATATTAAATAAAGGAAAGCAGTCATGGAAATAGTATTATAAGTATAGAAGCTATCTAGAAATATCTTTGAAGACCAAGAAGTGAAAGGGCTTCTTATTTTTTTTTTCTAGATAGCTATTTAGCAGAAGATGTCAAAGACTATTGATTAATTCAACAATATATGTGTGTCAGGCACTGTACAAGGCTCTGTTTTGTTGGTATGTGTTTTCCACATGGCAAATAGCTGAATCAGTTCTATTTGATATGCTGATGAATGTGGCTTTTCTAACAGAGTTCATAATACTAATATGAAAACTCTAATAGGGACAATCTAGGGTGGTCGATAAGATTGTCTAAGATTAAAGAGTGACATTTTACTTCATATTTTTGCATATGTGTTTTATCTTCTCTGTGCTGTCTCACATGGTTAAGCTTTTCCTACCATGTGGTTAATTGGCAATTTCAGATGTCTGGAGAGCCAAAAACAGATAGGAAAATCATTGGGATAACTTGACACCATTCATGAGAACTTTAAAGGACACTAAAAAGCTTATCGGCAAGTGCTTTGAAAAATCTGACCTCTCCTTATTTTGTAGGTTATTGGCTTTGAAACTCAATCTGGGTTTAATGTTCAGCAGGTGTCCTTTGGGGAGTCAGGACAGGATTTGAAGGGTGGGAGATTAGCGTGATGAATTCAGCATCCGTCCATCCATCTGGAATGTTGAGACTGTGGAGCTTATAAATAGAAGGTTTAGATTAGGGATGTCTGACTGGAGGAAGATCAGGATGCAGGCAGACTCGGAGATACTCATCTAGAGGATTAAATGCTTTTCTGAGCCCCCAAGAATCTACCCAAAGGCCAGTCTTCTGATGTCCAGTCTCTATCTCACCACAGTGATCCCAGAAGTGTCACTTCCATGTGGTCTCTCACTGCTTTGGTCTCTCGTACTGGTATGAGATTAGAAATTAAAAATTCCAGCCTAAACCTCCCAGGGCTGCAAAATGAAAAGATTTTCATGAGTTAGGCTATAAAAATAGCAAAGATTCTTGAGAAGGGTTTGTCTTGGATGAGTACCAATTTGCCAAGTTGTGTGTGTGTGTGTGTATCTGGGGAATGATTATGGCTTCTGGAACTTGGTTCATTTCTTTCCCATTGGTGAAAGGAAGAAGTTAAACTTTAGATTTGGTTCTATTTCCATGTCCAGTGAATCAGGAGAGTTAGCCCCATCTGTCACTCTATTGCAATTTTGCTGTGATGTTGTGGGAAAATGTGTCATATTCACTTCCTCTTTTTTTTTTTTTGTTTTCCTCATCATCCTTTCCTCTTATTGAAACAGATATAGTGCCATTAACTAATTGCCTTGGGATACTTTGAAGTTTAAGGGGAGTGGGAGGAGTTTTAGCTATTCCTGAGACAAGCCCAGAGTGATAAAATAAATCAATAATTCGAGGAATCACTAGCCCTTAAAAAATACTTGTAAATTGAATAAGATTAAGATAAACGTGTCTTTAGGCAAGCTAATCTTAGCACACACAGAAGGCAGCCTGTTTTCTTGCTGGATCACTTCCACTTCATATTCTCACAGGGAACAATATATTAAGTACAGTATTTAGAAATATTTGTTGAATCCTACTGTCTGATTTTGGCAAATCTTAAGGAAAAAAAGAATATATCTTGGACTGCTTGAGCTTTTCTGGAAGGATATTGGAGTTTTCTCAGAGAGGCTGGCTTCACATTGTGGGAAACACTACTTTAGTAGATAACAGTGTTAGAATTTATATGTCAGAAGGAATGTAGTTTTCTTTAGGTTTTTGGAGCAGCCACAGTTGATATTATATCTCTCAGGATCTGAAGAAACCCAAAATGCATGCTAGTCTTCCCTTTTGTTGGTGTCATTTCCTTTCGAAGGGCACCCTAGCCTGTAACCCCCTCATCCTGTTCAAACAACAGGCTGAGCTCACCAGCACCAAAATATCCAGCATCTGAAGAGAAGATGTGGGTGGTAACAAGTGAGCTTGGTTGAAAGATAGGGCATTATGAAGTGAAATGTCTTCACTGGGTAATGCTTTTTACTCTTATGAAATGTTGAAACATCAACATTTTGGCAAAATCTTAAGCTAGTTTTATGTAAATGTGATATCGTATGGCATCGCCCAAGTAATTGAAATTTGTATTGAAAATCAAGATATGATATTTAGAAAGTAATGTTATGAGCCCTTTATGTAAAAGTGTGCACTGTAATAAAAGTGCATTATTATGAGAAATGTAAGTGAAATAAATTCCTTTAGTTTAAGTTTCTCAGCGTGTATCTGACAAAATTATTTTCATAAATGTTATGCAAGGACTTATCTTACAGCCCTATTCCACTGGTTGCTTCAATGTGGAATAGATATATCTGACCAAGTCCTTTTGCACTTTTTTAGCTTGTAATTTTGGGAGATTGTTTAGCCTATAATTTTTCATCTCTAGAAAGAAAGTAAAACATCCAGAGAGTTTTTTTTTTTAATAAACATTTTAGAATAGTTTCAGATTAACAGAAAAGTTCCAAAGATGGGAAAGGTATATTCATACGCCTTTCACCTGTTTTCCCTCATTGTTGACCACATTGCCTCACTATGGTATGTTTGTCAAAACTAAGGGGCCAACACTGGTACTTGATTAGTAACTAAACTCACGTTTATTTGGACTTCATCAGTTTCCCTCTAATGTCCGTTCTGTGTTCCAGGGTCTCATCCTGGAATCCATATTACGTACATTTAGTTGTAATGCCTTCTTTGACTCCTCTGATCTGTGACAGTTTCTCAGACTTGTTTCTGATGATGACCTTGAGGGATTCTGGTCAGTATTTTGTAGAATGCCCCTCATTTGTGATTTGTCAGATGTTTTTCTTGTACTTAGACTAGGTCATGGTTGTTTGAGAGGAAGACCTCAAAAATGACTCTCCGTTCTCAGCATATCATAATCTGGGATATATACTGTCTACATGGCTCATCACTGTTGATGTTGACCTTGATGACCTGACAGAGGTCATGTTTGCCAGTTTTCTTCACTGTAAAGTTACTCTTTTTCCACCTTTTTCATACTGTCCTCTTTGGCAGGAAGTCAATAGGCATAGCTCACAGGTTGTTTTAAGGTTCAAATGAGGTTATTAAGTTCTTAGCACAGAATGTAGTAATTATAAAACACTCATTATAAAATGTCAAATAACTGTTACCATAGTTGTTGCTTTTTCACTAGACCTCTTCAGCACTTAAAAGCCAGTAGTCTTTAGAGCTGCTTCTTCATAGTTATATAGTTCTGTCATTTATCGATGATGATCAAAAAATAAAAAATGAGTTATCACAGAACTTTCAAGTGAGATGACTATACTCACAGGTGCTTTAGAATGGATGTAGATGAATTCATTCAAGCATTACCACTGAAAGACTATGCTAAATTGGGATCATTAGCATCTGGTCCTATTTCAAGGGATGGTGTCAGTCATCAAGGATGGCACAGAGATGTGGCGGTAGGGGGTGAGGGGTGCTGCCTAGTCTTGGGCTGACAGGGAAAAGAAAAATACTTTGGGAGCTGAGCCTACATTTTTTTTCCTTGTTCAGCTTTGATGGCTTTTAGGTAGAATTTAGAGTTCTTAGAATAAACTGTTAGCACTTCTGTGTAAAATGAGGACCTTATTCTGCAACCTGAAATGCTTCAAAGCCCCTGCAATTGTTGCTAGAGTAGTTCTCTGAGCCTAGATAATAGAGCCTGGAGTCCTGTGTAACTGTGTTGGTTGGAATAAGGAGGAACAGCTGGTTTCTTGTACAGATACAGTTTGGCCTGAATTTTTTTTTAAGTCTCTGCATGTATCTAGTAAACAGTAAGCAGTATTCTAACGTTACTAAAAGCCTCCTGAGTCTCCTTCCAATAAGTTTCTTTTACTCTTCCCATTTAAAAGTTCAGAGTATAGGGCAGGGTTAATGTACCAGAGAAGGAATGCTAGGGAGTGTTTCTGAACTAGAGAAAATAAGGTTCCACTTATATGTATTCTTTCTCACTTGACCTTCAGCTTCTCTCTTAGATAACACATTTTTGGACTGTTTCTTGGGAAAGCAGATTTATGCAGAAGTTCTTTTGCTATTTTGTATGTACTAAGTGAAGAGAGACTTATTCATATTAAAATGGAATCTTCTGACCCTGAGTGCTTAATGGTGAGAAAATTTGCCTCTTCATTAAGGGTAGGTAAGTGATGAAATCTTTTTTTGGTCCTTTTTAAAGAACTAGCAAGGAGATTCTTTCCTTATATCTTCGTGAGTTCCTGTCTTAACAAGTTTACTTAAAGCTCTGCCCACCCTTTTCTGACATATACAGAACTTTGGAAGCACTTGAAGCACACAGATGGCATCATTCATTCATTCATTCTGTTATCTTTGTTATTTACAGTAGACAGAAATTTTTTACTTAACTTGTCAAATTAACCCTGGGGTGTAAAGAAGTAGGAACTGTCATAGATATATTGTCCAGTCTCTCTCTATTCTTTTGTCAAACCAACATTGAGTTCCCTGTCCTAGGAGCTAGTACTGTAAGTAAGAGTAAGGTGAGATTTATGAACCTCAAGAATCAAATAATCATCTTTATGGACACTAGAAGATTTTTTGTTGTTCTTTAAAGCCTTTGTAAGACTCCTGGGGTCATCAAGGATGCTCCTGAATGTATCAGCTGCCCTCATTGGGGACACAGGAAAGTCACACTTCCTTTCCCCTTTGTGGTTAGGCATGACCATGTGACTGGCTTTGGTCCATGAAACGTGAGCGGAGGTCACATGTGTTGCTTCTCAGATTGATCGAGTCACTGTGGGATTTGCTTTATCCCTCCCACCTACCTTAGTAGAAACACATGGTGAGATGAAGCCTGCAGAGTCTGGTCTTTTAGGGGCCCTGGTGGAAAGATCTCCTGACCTAGGTCGGATACATAGAGTGAGCAAGACGTAAGCCTCAGTGATTATGAGTCACTGGGGTTTTGGTGGTGATTGTGTTGCTGTATAGCATTATCAGCCTGTCCTGGCTAATACAGTTAGCATTATTATCTCTTTAGAATTGCAGGAATTAAGGCCTAGATGTTTGTGCTGTGGCGGGGATATTCACAGTTGTGGTGGTGGCAGCGGTAGGAAATCTTGTAGTTGCTGTTACACAAAAACTGGCTGTCATTTGTTCGAGGTGTAACCTACATTTCAGTTATAGTTGCTATGTTTTTTTCAAGGCGATTACATCCCTTCTAACACTGCATGTATATTTCCAACAAATATCTTTACATAATGGAGAATAATTCTAAAGAAGGAAAAATCAAAGTGTATACACACATACACACATGCATGCATTAAATGTTAACTTACTCTCCCAAGACTCATATGAGAGATTTTAATGCCAAACTGCTGGTTGAGTGCCAAGAAGAACTTCTTGGGTGGACATAATGCTTAATTTATATTTAGGGTATTTCCATTACTAAATCACAGAGCTTGTAACATTTGAAAAGAGGAGGAGGGGATGGAAAAAGGAAAAAAAGGGCCCAGGGATGTAGCTGACAATATTCTTTTTAATTTAAAGCCACCTGAAGGCTTCAGTTGAATAATAAAGTAATCCCCATATGGTTTCCGTTCTTTCAATGTTAGAACCTCAGAAATGCAATCTACTTTTAGCCTTGGCTTCTGCTTGCCTCTTTGTCAGGCTGAGAATGCTTCCCGTCTGCTCACTGGTAGGAATGTAAGCAAAGCTCTATTCTCTTGGGGAGAGTTCCCAGGCTGTACTTTCTACGTGGTCAAGTTGGCTCATTTGCAGGGAGGACATACTCCTCCAGGGCACTCTTGACTTTTGGATAGACAGGGCCAGCTATGGGGACCACACTGAAGGTGACTTCATGCTTAATTAGTGAAGGAGCCTCCCTAATAGCACTTTTCTCAATCCCCTTTTGTACTTCTCTCCCTCACAATTCTGTTAACAATAAATTTTTCCCCCTAAAGAAAAAAAAAAAAAAACTCACTCGGGTTTTGTTGTTTTCCCTTGAAATTTTTGTAACCTTCGCAGTTTTTAAAAGGGTAAATGATTCAGGAAATCCTAAAACTTGAATTTAGGATTATTTTTAATTACTTGTTATGTACTTGCAATACTAAAATTATTCTTTCTTATCCTGTGTAAATTTCCTTTCCTCCTGCATTCATATGAGTTCATGATATACTCGGGAAGTTATGAAAAAACTTTTTGAGAAACAGTTTTAAGGTATGATGCTGGAAATCCATTTTGACCATGTACTCTGGGCTGTCTGTAACTATTCCCGTCTGAATTTGTAAACTCCTACACTAATATCATTAAAATGCCATGAGATAACATTGTTATGGCTCAAAAGGAAGCTGTCTAGGAAGTCAGGAGATAAGAATTGTGATGCTACTTCATTGTGATACTGTTTAACTTCTATACCTATTTGTCCTTTTAAAAAGGAGGGGGGAAGTAGTTGGGGTAAAAGGGGTCAAATATGTGGTGACAGAAAAAAAATCTAACTATGGGACTTGAACACACAATGCTGTGTGTGTGTGTGTGTGTGTGTGTGTGTGTGTATGCCTTGCTGCTAAATTGTACACCTGAAACTTACTAAATTTTTGTTAACCAATGTCACCATAATAAAAAATTAAAAAATAAAAACAGATTAATTGTGCTCACTTTTCCACTTTTCATGGAATTGCAAGGTGATTTCTTCATGCAAGGATAATCAAGAAATAGTTATAAAGTGGTCTCAATCTTTGGAAGAAAAGTCCTACAAAATTATAGGTAGGTGAAGTAGAAGACAGTTTTAAAATTGTAGAACTAAAGAGCTTGAAAACAATTCTTTCAGTTGACCAGACAGTCCTGTCTGAAAACTGTTCTCTTTCCACCAAGCCAGCATTTTGAGGAGGTCCCTCTGGAATAGCCGTTGCATCAGTTTCCTTATAATTCAAAATGAGAAAGTACATGTTGAGTACAGAGGCACTCTTAAAGATGCATTCATGCCAAAATGGGCCTTTGTGATCTTCAGAAATCGCTGTGGGATATACTATTCGGATGAAAATGATCAGGCCTGCAAATTAAATGCCACAGTGTCTTGTCTCCTGCACAGGGTATCCCCCAAAAGGTATTTCTATTTTATGTGTTTCTGGTAATGCCTTCCATAAACTGGACTAACATATTACATGTGATTTTTTTTCCTTTTTGCTTGATTTTTAATTGTCAATTACTAATATAGGGACTTTGAATCAATGTCAAACAGAAAGAAAATCAAACACAATGCTGGCACCAATCCTAATTGACAGAAATGTCTCTGTGTCCTGTATTTTTCCTCAATACAAATTTTTAAATGTGTGTATCACTTAAAAACAGAACTCTTCTGATTTCTTCAGATAACTTCATTATACTGAAAGATCTACTTCATGAGATGAAGATACTAGCGGCTTATTTTCTTTAACTCTCTGTACCCTTCTACTTTCCAATCTGTATAAACTATACATTTATTTTTACATAGCTAAAGCTGTTAACAATTCTATTCTGTAATTATTATGAAGTCTCTCATGTTATGTATTCAGGTCAATACTAAAAATTGAAAACTAGTAACCAGTGCTCGTGCTATATTTATGCAAATAATGTTCATTACAGGGCTAATTAAGATGCTCTGATTATATTCTTTTCCAATTCCATGACCCCTGTGCCTCTCTATGAAAGGGGTCAAATGCAGACTTCTTACCTAATTTTATCAACTCATTGAAACCATACACAACATTCAGTTTGCTTCAACTTGGCTTATAACCTTCTTATACAATTTGTTAACCCTGAAGTATTTGATCTTTGTTTTTTCTTGCTGGGAGAAGAAATACAAGCTTTTAAAAAACTTGAATTTTCTTTCTAGGTTCATTGTTGTTTTCTTTCATTAAACTTTTGGGATCTCTTTTAATCTTGGTGTTCTCAAATTTCATCATGATGTTTGAGTCTTATTAATTGTGAATGGTGCTTGGAATACTCTGGAAACTACATCTCCATTGGTCCTGGGACATTTTCTTTTATTATTTTGATATATTTTTCTTAGGTTTTCTCTGTTCTTTCTTAATAGAACAGTCAGCCGTTGGGTCCTCTGACTTGATCTTCCATATTTCTTATCTTTCCTTCACATTTTTCATCTTTCTGTTTCTTTTCTTATGTCATAGGAGATTTTGGCTCTGTCTTTGAACACTTTCCTTAGTGTTTTTTAGCAACACTTTTTTTTAAAATTTTTAATAACGTGTTCTTTCATTTGGGGGGAATATATTTTGAAATACATTAAAACAGTGGTATAAAGCACTAGTATTCCACCAGGAATTAATCTATCACGAAGATCTTCATTATAAAATCAAAATTCCCTGCGGATATTCAAAAAGACATCTAACTAGAATTACCATCCAGTTTCATAATGATAACTTAGGGAAGCAATATGAGTTGCTCATTGGCTATCGAGTTTGACTTTTACCTTACTAATAATACATACTGAACAGCAGCAATATTCAGAGTGAGAGAGAAAACATAAAGTTATTTCCCTCAAGGAGTTTATGGTCCAATTAAAAGAAAAGACAGAAGCAGAAGAATTTTTGAGAATACAGAAATTAAACTCCATAGTGCCAAATAATGTAGTATGGAGTTTTAAAACAGAGGGTTTTTTTTGAGTTTTTTTTAGACTAAGGTGAAGCCCTTTGTACCCATAATTTTTTCTATATTAGAGAGTTTTTTTTTTTTTAATCTATTGAGAGATACAGAAAGTCAAATTGTTGGATTAAGGCTATTGCTTTTGATATATATGTTCATATTCCATTTATAGAAGCATCTATCATTTATCACAGGATGAAATTTACCAAAATCTAACTAGTAATGGGTGTTGGAATTAAAACAACTGAGTAACGTAGTATGTGTGACAAGTGACAGCTTTATTATTTAGCTTGAATTATTTAATTACTATTCTACTACCTTTTGTTATTCATTGATGTTTATGAGTAAACCGTAGTGTATTTATATGCTAAAGATATTTTCTTTTCCTCTTCCTCTTCCTTCCCCTCCTCCCCTTCCTCTATCTCAGCTACCTCCCTCATCTGTTTTCTCTCCTTCTTTCATTTCTTCAGTCTTACTCTCAACAATTCTGATAGAAGAATATATTCAGTCCAACCTACACTAAATATTTTCTACACATCTTCTACTTAGTATTATGATGTGGGATTATTTCCTGAAGTGGCTGGTTGTATATTTCATTTACTATTGGTCAGAGACAAGGTGGTGGTACTTTTATTAACATCAAGGCCACCTATTCTTAGATGGTAGGGAATGTGAATACGGCTTTTGTTGAATTAGGACTTGAACTGGGGAGCAGAGGGCATTTGTTTGTACTCTTGAACTTTTTCCTGAACACTGATTTCTATGACTTGTTCAAAGGCTGTGTCTTGATCTGGAATGGGAGGACCATGTTTAAGGACTCAGATCCTGAATGTGGCGTCAGATTGAGACTTAATGGAATCAGCTCATCATGGTGTTACTTCTGTTTTGAGAGCTTGCTACAAAAATATACAAAGACTGACAGTTTCATTCAAAGAAAACAATAATTGGCCCTACTTACTATATCTAAGTTTCCATCCCTAAAATTGTTTTTTAGTTTTAAAATTTGGCTGTCAGTATATTTTGGCTCAAGAAGACTCAAGAAGAAATATTGTACTATTTAGAATTAGTCATTATGTTAGTCAGTTTCCCATCAATGAAAATATGTCTGAAAATATAAATGTGTCTCAATTGATATTTAGAGTAAAGCTATTTGAATATGAGTTTTAAGATGAGACACTAGGTTATAGCTAGAATAGTAGGATAACTACTCTGTCGTTGTTGAGTGTTGGTAGTTTCATATTATGCTGTAATAGTTACATTTCTATCATACCTTGTTTCACATTTAAGAGAGAGAAAAATAGCTCTTCCTTTTGACCCAGTAGAAATGCCTTAAGCATGTAGGTAATCAAAGCCCGAGGTGAAAGTATAATCGAATATAATGCCCTTGGTTCCTAGAGCACCCTCTGGCAGAAGGCATGTGGTACAGACCATAAGAATCATGGAGACAAATTGAATTCAATTGGACTTCTTAAATTCAAAAAATAGAATTATTTGTTCAGGTATCGTATAAATGTGCGAAAATCTGTATCACTATCTTTGGATTTCTTTGATTAAAACAATCATATAATATAGGGCCTCAAAATTTTGTATAAACATGTTTCTGTACTACATGTCACTTTATGTCACAGTATTGTAGGATGATGTTGATAAATTGCACGACTGCTTTTTTTCCCGATTGATGATTATAAGAATGATTTATCACTCTTCTTTTCAAGTGGGCTCAAATTATGATAAGCCAACTACAGTGTTCAATAGAAAAGTGGACTTCTCTTTTCTCTCAGAAGCATATGTCTAAATATTAGCAATGGGAAGTGAAAAACAGGAAGGAAATTGTATAAGGATAGTTCTGGGAGCATTCCTTATGGTCAGAACTGAATGAAGAGCTCATTTTCATTCCTGGCTCTCTATCTGCTCTGTCAGCGGCACTAGTATCTGGATCTTTATCAGGTTACTGCTGCTGGTGTCTACATTTTCATTTATCTTGGCTGCCATTTAATTAAAAAAAAAAAGACAAATGACAAATGGCCAAGGCAAGGCTAGGAGTGCAGCTGAGCTGAGAATGGATGTCTCTTTATTAGTAGAGGAGTCTGTTACATCACTGTGATGTCTGTGATGGGGCAAAGTGTTTTATACAAAGCCAGATTCCCAATTCTTGCTTTCTGAAATTTTCCAACTTTTCGTATTTTTTTTTAAATTATAAAAACAGTAAGAACACTGAGATCCTATTTTTAGAAGTTGATCACTTTCAAATAGCCTTAATTGCAAAGACACCCTCTGATGCTATGGGGGAAGGAGGTAAAAGAAGGAGAAGGTAACATTTCTTTGGGCTTCTCAAAAAGAGAAGACTTTAATCAGCTCTTTTAAATTATGTATCGGACTTCTATAAAATCCCTTTTAGAAAAATATCTGCTGAACAGATTTTGAAGAACATTGGCCTAGGCCATCATAAATTCTGAAACATCCTCCTTCCTCCAGTAACCCAGTGTGGAAAATTGTTTTACTACTCTTTGTACAACAAATTTTTGAAAAGCATTTCAACATTAATCATAGCTGGATCTAGGTACTTAGCCCATCATACTTCTCCTAATATTATAAATGTTTCTGCTACTGGGTAGGTGTATGGTTAGGTTGAGGGACAGATGCATAAGGATAGATGAAGGAAGAAGAAGGAAGGAAGGAAGGAAGGAAGGAAGGAAGGAAGGAAGGAAGGAAGGAAGGAAGGAAGGAAGGAAGGGCATATAGTTATTTCCATTTGTCATTACTTTATGTCCATGTATATATTTTTAATTATTTGATTAAATTTCTTACCACTTAGGGCAGGAATCACATCTTGCGTACATTTCACTACCTCATATGCCATTACAATAATAATGAATTCCTTGGTCATTCTTTTATGTATGTATTGGCCAGTTATCATTCTAGATGCTAAGGATTCAACAGTAAGAAAACAACAAAAAAATACCTGACCTCTTGGAGCTTCTTTCTAGTTGGAGGAAAAAGAGTAGCAACTGATGTGAAATAATTATTGGGTCAGTTAATGATAATGCTGTACAGAAATATAAAGCAGGAAGAGAAGGGGGTGACTCATTTATATCCAGAGGTCACTGACATATTCACAAAACATGAAGGAGGTGAGGGAGGGGACTTGGTAGATCCTCAAAGGAAGAGCCTTTTAGGTAGGTAGAGTGGTGAGCACAAATACTTGATGCCAGAGTTTGTTTGGTGCATTCTAAGAATAGCAAAAAGAGCAAGGAGCTGATTGCTATGAGGTCAGGGTATGGGGAGGACTCTGACTTTTATTTTCTTTTATTCCAAGTAAGATGGGAAAGCAAAGCCATTAGAGAATTTTAAGCAGAGGAAAGACATCTGATTTAAAAAGATTATTCTTATTTTAGTGTTGATCATAGACTTTTTTTTTTAATATAGTTTAGTGCAATAGCAGCCATAGACAATATGTAAACAAATGGCCATAGCTGTGTTCCAATAAAAGTATTTAAAAATTCAGGTGGTAACTGGATTTGTTTTACATGCCGTAGTTTGCCAATCACTGGAAGACCATTCGTCAAGTGGTTTCGAATTGTGGCTAGAAAGAGGTGACAATTGTGACTATCAGTTTTCTCCTATACCACACCCAATACCAGCTACCATCAATTGATAATTTTTTGCATAGCCCCTCTTTGTATAACTCATCTGTTGTCACATCAAAGCTATGGATATACTTTCATAAATGTCTGTTGATGATTTAAAAAGATTTGTCTGCTAAAAGGAAAACTATGGGTATATAGGTTCTCTCCATCAAGGTTTCTCTATCACTTTGAGGAATGGGATGTCCTGGACAAGGACTCTTCTTTCTGTAGAAACTTCTTGTAGTAAGTATTCTGAGCCTGCTTGCTCTAAGATCTTTATTCCCCACTCTCTCTTCTGATTGGTTCGTCCCAGTGCTGTCCAATGGAAACCACCTCAAGAAGTTGAAACTTTCTTCTAGCCATGAAAAATATAAAGAAAAACACATTAAATTAACATTAATAATGTTCTCTTTTAACCAATATATCCCCAATATTATCATTTTAATTTGCAATCATTATGAAAATTACCAAGATATTTTACATTCTTTATTCATATGAAGTCTTCGAATTCCAATGTGAATTTTACAGTCTGGACTCGTCACGTGCTGAACACTCCATAGTCACAGGTGGCGAGTGGCCATCTTTGGATAGTGCAGCCATGTAGGTGTAGAAGGAGGGTCAGAACTTGGCCTTTCCAGCTGATAAATATCCTCCTTTGAAAGACTAACAACACTGATAACCTAGCAATAATTTTTAAGCTAACATGTGAAAGTTACTTTTTCCTTGAAAGATTATGACATGGACCACTTTAGAAATGTTGGAATCCAAGTCTTTATTGCTGCCCATAGGTTTATCAGCAACGATTAATAGCAAAGCATGATATAAGGAGTACTTCTAATATTCATTTCAGTTCCCTTTTCCTAAATCTTATTTTCTCCTTTTAAATTTCTCAATATGCTTATGGATAACTGGTTATAACATTAAAACAGCAAAAGTTAACTTCCTTTGCTATCTCTAATCTCCCCTTTTCCCTATAGATCAATAACTGATTCCAAGGTCATTTGGTAAGACTTTGAACTGTGTGGACTGTACCTTTTCCCCCTTTGAGGGAACCTTCTGTGTACTCTGTTAGTTATTTCAACGTGATATAGAACTCAGAGGTGGAGGCTGCTGAAGACCCAACCTATAGATACAGCTTTGTAATATTCATTCTGTATAGTTTAAATTTATACACATTTACTTATCTATAACTGATCTCCCCCATGACAAAGTTATCTGGCATTGGCTTAAGAAACAGTTTTATATATATACTACAAAACACCTAAATTTTAACATCACATTTAATTGACATATGAGAACATAAAATTTGGGAGTTTGGGGAAACAGCAGGGAGGCTATAAATAAAAATCTACAGAGCCGTTTTATGGAAAGATCTGAAAGAGTGAGAAACTTGCAGCACCATGACAGGCTCTTCCTATGGCCTATGAGAACAGGAAAAACAGCATCCTTCCTCACTTTGCCAGAGACTACCATTTTGGCTTCATCGCCTTGAGGGTTCCCATGCCATTGTGGGAGTGCCCACAGTGGTGTTCACTGGGATTCTCACTGAGAGAATTGGCCATAGATTCTGAGGAAGGAGGTGATGATAAAAGCTAGGAAAATTTGAGTTATCAGAAGTTCTGTAACCACATCTGATTCTATGTGGGGATATACAGCCTGGGTATCTTTGAGGTATACACATAAGCAGTTACATCTTGCTCAGTAGTTATTTTCAGGCACAACCAGGCAGTTGAAACACAATGGTGAAGCAGTGGACGGACATGTTCCAGTACTCACAGTGGATGCCAGAATCATGGGTAGTACTGAATCCTGTATATACTGTGGTGTTTTTTTTTTTTTAACCTATGATGAAGTTAATTTAGGCATAGTAAGAGATTAATAATAGAACAAATATAAAAATATACCATTATAAAAGTTATGTGTATATCGTCTCTCTCAAAATATCTTATTGTACTGTACTCACCCTTCTTGTGATGATGTGAGATGATATAGTGCCTAAGTGAGGAGATAAAGTTGAGGTACTCAGAATGGCAGGCAATTGTAAATTTATAAATTATTTATTTTTGGAATTTTCCATTTAGTATTTTTAGACCATGGGTAACTAACATTGTGGAAAGCAAAACCACAGATAAGGAGGGGACCACTCTCTAGTAACAGTAAGTTATAAAGAGATCATTCCTTTTCCAAGTCCTTGTGGATTTGAAGATACAGTCTTCATCATTAAATTTGACCTTAGGCCAGGTAATTTCAGTTTCTTTAAGAAAGGTGTTTGACAGAAAGAAGTTGAGATGGATGGGGCCACCTACTTTTGTTATTTTTTGAAATAGAACATTTTTGAATCCAGTAAAAAAAAATATATCAGTATTATTTATATTCTCATAGTATAACAGCAACACTTAGGTATCACTGCCTCTGGTCACACACTGTTCTAAAATGCTTTATATAAAACTCATTCTCAGAACAACCCTGTGAGCTAGATAACTCTTTCACCCATTGTACAGTCGAGGAAACTGATTCCAAAAATCTTTCATCACTTGCCCAAGGTCACATGGTAGTGACTGGTGAAGCTAGGATTTGAGCCCACACAACCTGACTCCCCAGTTTCTGTTCTTAATCACCACACTAACTACCTACATGTGTGATGATACCTAAAAAATACTTTACAAATCAAGTCATTCATATGCATTGAGTTTGAAATATAACACAGTCCTCCAGTGAAGACTTGTGAAAATGACATACATCGGAGCATTATTAGCTTAAAACTTAGTAGTTTTTAAACAGATTTTTAAAAAATATCACTTATCTAAAATAATGTCTGTAGAAAAAAAGCCTTTGAGCTCCTCACAAATGTGTATTCAATAAATTAATAAAGGGATAGAATATTATATGGCAGGGTAGTGGGTCTAATGTAGATTAAGAGGTGACTCTTGACCTGTCTTGCTTTTTTAGCTTTTTAAGCCATTTTGACGCTTCTCATGAACGCACCCATCTGACAGATGAGAAATTCAAACGGAAAAGGCTCGCAGGAATCATCCACGATGTTCTTCCTTTGTTCCTGTGCTCTTTCTGAACCAGCTCCTAACTTACATATTTGCAGTCTCAGTGTTGATCCTGCCTTCACTCTCTGTGCTCATATTTTGCAGTTAGTCTTTCCAGTCTTTGAAACTCAGTTTCCCATAAATAACTCCTAATTTCAGCCCTCAGACCCCCGCAGTCACTCGCTGTCTCGTCAGGAACCTTCAGTGTGAGTCCTGCCCCCGTATAACCCAGCCCCCATCTCCCTTCTTGAACTGTTTTTGAAAGCAAATGTACTAGTGTAATGTCTTATTCAGAATCCTTTTTTTCTTAGCGATCTCTCTGGAGGTTTCTGTGGGCTAATGGCTCCCCACCCACTTGATACGTTGCCTATTACATTATATGTTTCTTCCAAGGAACAAAAATATAATTCTCCTTTTCTGACAGCATGGGAGACATTCTCTTGCTGTTGCTCTCCAGGAAAAATCTCATAACCTAACTAGACAAACCCTTGCTGAAAATTCAGACCAAATGGTATTTGTAAACTCCAAAGAAAGCATTTTTTTTCTGTGAAGTATTTCCTAGCTGGAAGTGTTGAAACTTTACATATACTGATACCAGTTAAGTTTATTGGAAAAAATGAAGTTATAAACAGCTGGATACACTATACTCGGTCAACCTAATTTTTTCCCTAGCCCTGCATGCTGAGAAATTTGTAGCATTCTTAATTCACATTTATGAGATGAATGAGAAAAACGAATGGATAAAGTTTAGTTGCTAAAAGAAAGACTAGGTAGCTAGCTAGGTCTTTTTTGCTTATTTGGTAAGTTCCAATGAAAGAAATAATATTAGAAAATGTGTACTGGGATCAAGTTCCTGTATGCTCTCATATCAAAATCAATGCACAATCAGTTTGCCTGTATGCCAGCATCATAGGTGTTTGTTTTGTTTTGTCTGACTCATGCTCTAAACCCATTAGGCAATGAAATATCCCATCTTGAGAAACAAATTTGATCTACCTCTTTTGGGTTACTATGGGACTATAAAGAACCCAAAGATCTTTGGTATTTGTTTTTAGTATCAGATCAAATAAAAATGTTATTTTTTTGACAATTAGTGCTGCACAAATGTGACTTTTTAATAAGGTACCTTTATTTCCCAATTAGCACTGCACTGCCTAATGCATTATAAATAATCTTTTCATGCCCTTTCTATGATAGATAACTTCTAGCGAAGGAGTAAGTGACTTTCTTAGCATACTTGTTAAATAAGATAAACACAAATGCATAATCAAATGCTTAAACAAAAACAGGATGGAGTGAATATTTTCTAATCTGTGGTAATACATTAAGCGTAAATAACTTCACTAAGTGCCTTCTTTTAAGAATTAGATTAGTCGCATGTCTGAAATTGGACTTTGACTCTAATACAATTTAGACAAATAACCTCTTGTCTTGAAAGAGTAACTGTGACCTGCACATTTTATTACAGTGGTTTCTTAAGTGCTATTTATCTGTACAACTTACAACTTACCATGACTTTCTGTGGTATTGTGAAATCTCGAGAGCTAAACATACCTGGAGTTTATATCTGACATATTAGCTACATTTGCATGGATATTATATCATTTGAAGTGTTGTTATAAATATGAGAGATAATGCAAGCAAAATATTTTACATGGTTCCTAGGACACAGTGATTATCAAAAGGTAGCTGTGGCCCAGATAGTTTCACTAGTGAATTCTATCAAACAGTTAAGAAAGCAATAATGCCAGTCTTACTCAAAATCATTTAGGAAATAGAGGAGGTGAGAACACATTTAATGTAGCCATCATAATCCTGATGCCAAAAAACACATAAAAAAGAATTTTTAAGAGTATAGATCTTAACAAAGTACTATGAAATAGAATGCAGCAATGCATAAAAATGATAATACATTGCCAACAAGTTGGGTTTATTCCTAGAATGCAAAGTTACTATTTGAAAATTAATTTGTGTAATTAACCAGAACCACTGAATGAAGGAGAAAAATCATACGATGATTTCAATAAATGCAGGAAAATCACTTGACAGAATGGGGCATCCGTTTATAATAAAAACTTGAAGAAAAAGTAAGGGTGGTAGGAAACTTTAGTGTGACAGAATGAATCTATGAAAAATATACAGCAAACATTATACTTAATGGCAAAATGCTGAATATTTTCACCCTAAGATTGATAATTAAGCAAGAGTGTCTACCAAAAGTGTCCTTTATTTATTTTTGTTTTAGAGGTCCTCCTAGTACAAGAAGAAAAGAAAAAGAAATAAAAGAAATAAATACAGATTGAAAGGAAGCATTAAAACAGTCTTTACAGATGGCATGGTCCATTGCACAGAATAACCTAAAGAACATACAGAACAGCTGTGCAGACTAATGAATTTATTAACAGGGTTTCAGGGTATAGTGTTAATATACAAACTTAAGTGTATTTTTACATATTAATACAAAGAATTGGAAAAAATATTTTTTTAAATTCCACTTATAATAGCATGATTAAATATACATACTTAGGAATAACTTTAGCAAAATGTATAAAACATCAGCACTGAAAAATATAAAACATTACTGAAAGTAATTAAGGAAGACACATATAGAAGAAGAGAACCATGTTTATTGGCTAAAAATTATGTCCAGACATCATTTATTTTCAGATTTCTGTGTAGATTTAATCTAATCCCAGCCAGAGTCCCACTAAACTTCTTTGTTTGTTCTTTCCGTAAAAAGATAAACTGACTCTAAAACTCATGTGAAAGCACAATGGTCCTAGAATATCCAGCAACCTTGAAAAAGAAAAAATTCTGATCATGACTTTATATAAAACTAAAGTAATCAAGACTTCGTGATACCTTCACCTACAGAAACAAATAGATCCATGGAACAGAATTGAGCTCAGAAATAGACCAACCTTGTACAGTCAACTGATTCCCAACATAAGTGCCAAAGCACTACAGTGGAGAGAAATTAATTTTAGAAAATAATCCTGTAAAATCCTAGAACATCAAGCCCTACCCTATATAATTCTCACATGCATGCACACACACACGTACGCACACACACAAATGTTGAAATGAATCATAGACCTAGAAATTTAACATAATAAAATTATTGGTGGGCATATACAATTGTGTGACCACGTTGGACAAAATCTGGGAATTTCTTATAAAACTAAACATAAATGTACCCTGGGACCTACAATTTCTATGTATTTTTCAAAGAGAAAAACATGTCCACAGAAAGGCTTGCACAAGAATCTTCATAGGAGCTTTATTTAGAGTAGCCATAAGTGGAAATATCCCTTGTGTGCATCAAGAGGGGAGTAGATAAATTGTGAGGTTTATAAATGGAATACTTTCCAGCCTTAAAAAAAAAAGAGCCGTGTAACAGAGGAATACTGAAAACCTTTATGCTGTGTGAAAAACCTTACACTGAAGAATACATACTGTATGGTTCCATTTATATCAAGTCCCTGAACAGGAAAAACTAATTTATGATAAAAATATACCCGGACAGGAGGGATAGGCACAGGGATTGACCATGAGGGAATTTTGTGGGTGATGGTAATGTTATTTATCTTCGTGGACGTTTGTGTTATACAGGTGTACATATTTGTAAAATCTTACTGAGTACATTTAAAATTTATATGTCACTGTATGTGAATTTTGTTTATAAAATGCTATAAAGATTTCGAAGACCATCTCATACATGTTGAAGTGTTTAGTGATAAATTATATTGACATTTGCAACAAACTGAAATGGATCAAAAAATAAAATAGATTGATTAAAGGATAGAGGGAGGTAAAGATGCATAGGTAGCTGATAAAAAGCAAATATGACCAAATTTTAATTGTAGAACCTATGTGGAGGGACATGGGCTTTCACTGTGTAATTCTCTCAACTTCTTTATATATTATAAATCATTTCATCATAAAATATTGGAGGAGAAGGCTGTTTTTCTCTTCTTGTCTTCAAGAGTAGAAATGATGATCCTGTTTTGCAGGTGAAGGCATTGAAATCTAATTCCTCAAAATCCCAAGTTGTTAAACGCCAGAGCCGGTATTAAAATTCAAGTGGCTCTAATCCTACAATCTGTATTCTTTCTGTGTTGCTGCACCACTTTCTAGATCCAAACAGCCAGAGCCCATCGGGTGAAGTAAGAAGGGGCGTGAAACCTCAGCTGCGCTCTGTATCCCTGTGGCTACTCTCCAGTTCTCAATAAACAGACCTTTTTTAAAATGAAAATTATTCTCGAGGGAGAGAATGTTGGTAGATATTGAGCACAACCTTATTAAGGATCCATTAAAAGTGAATATTAATATGAAATCAGTTATGGTAAATCTGTTTTTTCAAGGAATTTTTTTTCCTCCTAGGCTCATGTACTGAGCATTTTTAGATGCTAAAATAAAATTCCAAGTATCTTAGAATCATAAGCTCAGGGCTATGTGTATTTTTTTCTTCCCCATTCTAGCAGAAATTCAGCAATTGTGTAGGTGATGAGCACACGTCCTGTTCAGAAGAGGGTCATAGGCAGGCTCACTGAGCAGTGTGTGGCAGTGGAAGGGATGCAGAGATGGCGACTGGAACTCTCCCTCTTGATGTGACCTTAACTGGTCCTGTGACTCTGTACAACTCCCTTATCCTTTCTCAATGTCATCCTTTGATCCTGCTTTCCTTATTAGTGTAAGGATAAAAAGCAAATTTCAAAGCTGCAAGAGAATTAAAAGATAAGCCCAACCTACTTATTTTTTTGGTGGGAAAATTAAAGCCTAGTGGTTTGTTCAAGGTAACAGCGAAACAAGCCAAACCAAGCCAAACCGTGCCTTAAAACAATCTTTTCCTCAGTCAGAGGTTAGTATAATTGCCCCATCACAGTTACCTCAATGCAATAGCTATGAAAGCATTTCAAGAATAAATATGCCATAGGAATATAAAGTCTAATTGTTGATACCTCTTTATTAATACAAATGTAAATATTATATGCATATTTTCATTTAGAGAATATGTCTTCTGGATTATAATGTATATACTACAGTTTTATGTTAAATCTATAACTATAGAGCCATGTATAGATAATAGTCTATCTAAAGAGAAGTGGTCCCTTTGGTAAAATTCATTTTTGTTAATATTCTGATCTCTACGATACATCTTCTTATAGATTATTCTTAAGTGTAATATTCAATATATGTAACAAATTATGAGACTCAGTATTTTAATTATAGCTGTTCCATTGGGACTTGATTGGCCAAAAGTATATAAAGCAATACTGTACACTATTTCCTTTTGAAATAATTCGACTTTTATAACACTGTAACTAAATGTTATGGCATATTTTCAAATATATTATTTTCTTTTTATCCTTAAAAAGCCAAAAAGCATTTTGAGGTAAAGCAGGCTAAATGAAATTTCTTTAAACCTAATGTGTATTGACAGCTTTTAAATTTTGCATTGTTTGTGTTTTGTAGATGTTATGCAAGAGTATTACATATTTCTTTACATCTTTATTGAGGAATAATTGAAGTACAATAAACTGCACATATTTAAATATAGTTGGATCAATTTTGACATATTTTTACACTGGGGAAACCATCCTGACAATCACGATAAAGAATATTTTTGTCTTTCCCAAAACTTTCCTCAGAACTCCTTTGTAATCCCTCTCTTCTTCTAACCCCATCCCTAAGGCAACCATTTACTTGCTTTTTATCTACTATAGTTTCCATCTTCTAGAGTTTTTATTAATAGAATTTAAGTATACTTTTTATTTTTGTACTGGCTTCTTCACTTAGCATGTATTTTAACTGAAGTATAATTGACATATAATGTTAGTTTCAGGTGCACAACATAGCAATTCAAAATTTATATGCTTTACGAGAAGATCATCACAATAAGTCTAGTAATTATCTGTCACCATAGAGAGTTATTACAAGATCAGTGACTATATTCCCTATATTGAATCCCTGTGACTTATTTATAAGTGAAAGTATGCACCTCTTAATCCCCTTCACTTATTTTACCCATCCCCTTACCTCTCTCCAAACTCATTTATGTTATTGTACATATAAGAGGTTTTTTTTTCCTTTGTGATAGTCCATAATGTGGATGGACATGCCATCATTTGCTTATCTCTTCATCTGTATATTGGACATTTGGGTTAATTTCCAGTTAATGGTTATTACAAACATAGCTGCCAAATTGGTGTGGATATGCTTTTTTTCTTATGGGTTAATACCTAGAACTAGACTGGCTGGGTTATATGGCATGTTTACACAGAACATTTTTGTGAAGCTACTAAACTGTTTTCCAAAATGGTTATACCATTTTACATTCCTACCATTAGTGAATAAGAGTTCTAGTTGCTCAAAATCCTTGACAATACTTGGTATAGTCAGTCTTTTTAATTGCATCTAATCTAATATATGTGTGATAATGTCACCTCATTGTGTCTTTGCTTTCCTCTGAGGACTAATAATGCGTTAGCATCTTTTCATTTGCTTTTGACCATTTGCATATCTTCTTTTGTGAAGTATCTGTCTGAAACATTTGTCCATTTTTTAAAAAGAGGTTACTTCTTTTTATTAAATTGTAAGAGTTCTTATATTTTGAATACAAATCATGTATCCTCTATTTCCATTGAAAAAATTTTCTTCCTAATATGGATGGCTTGACTTTTCATTTTTTTAATGGTGTCTCTTCAAGAACAAAAGTTTTAAATTTTGATGCAGTCTGATTTGTCAATTTTAGCCTTAATGATTTCTGTTTTCTTGTGTATGTTCTATGAAAACCTTACCTACCATAAGATTTCAAATACTTTCTCCAGTTTTCTTTTATAAATCTTATGTTGTTATGTGATCCATTTTGAGTCAATTTTTTTGTGATGAGGTAAGGATCATCATATTTTTACCCTCAATTTTTACCCTCAAATGATCCAGCATCATTTGTTGAAATGACTTTCTTTTCCCCATTGAATTGCTTTGACACAGTTGTTAAAAATCAATCAGCCATATATGCATAGGTCTATTTCTGGACACTGTTTTGTTTAATAGATCTGTATAGCTCCATATTTTTGGAAATAACCCACATTCTTGATTACTGCAGCTTTAGAGTAAATCT
This sequence comes from Eonycteris spelaea, assembly GCA_003508835.1. Taxonomy (NCBI): domain Eukaryota; kingdom Metazoa; phylum Chordata; class Mammalia; order Chiroptera; family Pteropodidae; genus Eonycteris; species Eonycteris spelaea. The sequence continues at coordinate 10,072,653 of PUFA01000044.1, forward strand.
TGCAAATTAGGTGAGGCAGATTCTCCAACTTTCAATTAAGTCTTTTTGCATTTCCAAATTAATTTTAGAATCATGTTATCAATTAATAACTCCCCTCCCCCCAAAAAAAGCCTAGTGTGTTTTGTTTAGAATTTTATTACATCTATAGATCAGTTTGGGAAGAAATTGCCATCCATAAACATGGGCACCTCTCCATTTATATTTATTTACATATATGTATATATATTTAAACAGGTCTTTGTTAAAATATTTTAAGAGGATTTGAATTATCACTGCTTTTAACATATAAAATATAATTTAATTAGATTTCGTATCTTCCATAATTTAGTATACAGTGACAGAATATTCTGGCATTTATAAAATCTATAGAAATTTATGCCAAATTTTCTTCAGTACTGTCCCAAAGAATGGAGATTTCATTCAAGATGTTTTTTTTTCTTGACTATATTATCTATACAGATGTAGTCATTCCTAGAATGAACAATAAACCATGAAAGAGCCAACAATTAAGATTCCCTTCACTCTATTTTAGAGCACCAATGTTTATAAATTCTTTAATGCAGCAGTATTTTTCAGTTTTTAATATAGAAGTATTTTAATATAGAAGTATTTTAATATAGAAGTATCTTAGATTTATTCCCAGGTATTCTTCTTTCCCCACTACTATAAGAGGAAAGATAAATTTATTTTGAATTTTTAGTGACTATATCTTTCATTAGTTTGTATAGATTTTTATGGGTTTCTTTTTTTTTTTTAAAGATAATCACGTACCATGCAAATATTGTCAGTTTTACTTCTTTTTTGACTGTTACTTGTTTATTTCTTTCTTGCCTTAATGCAGTGGCTCAGACTTGCAGTGAAATACTGAATAAGACTATTGAAAGTAGTTATTCTTGCCTTATTCTTTATCTGTTGGGAAAAATTAGGTCTTTAGTTTTTAAGTGTGATACTGGTTGTTGGTTTTTCCTAGGTGCCCTTTATTGTTTAAAGAAGTTCTCTACTATTCCTAATTTGCAAAGAGATTTTTTTTTAATCATTAAGGGGTGATGAATTTTATTCAATGCTTATTTTTTTCAGTTTTTAAAATGATTACATGTTTTTTCCTCCTTTATTCTGTTAATATGGTGAATGGCATTGATTTCTGCATTTTAAGCCAAACGTTCATTCCTAGAAAAGCCTTCTTTAGTTATGATGTCATATATATTTATAATTAGGTTACATTTGGTATTTTCTTAAGGATCTTTACATCTCTATGAGGGATATTGTAATGTGGTTTTTTTTCCAATATCTTTTTTCAGATTTTGTTGGCCTTACAAAGCAAAGTCGGACAGTCATTCCGACTTCTTTATTTTCTGAAAGTATTATGTAAGGTGTTATTTCTTAAAAATTTTCCAGGATTCACCAGTAAAAACATTTTGGCCTGGGGTTTTCTTTTAGGAAAAGTATTTGATCATTTAATTTCATATATATACGTGTGTGTGTGTGTGTATTATATATATATATATATATATATATATATATATATATATATATAGCCTCTTTCAGTTTACTTGGTATATTATATATATATATATATATATATATATATATATATATATATAGCCTCTTTCAGTTTACTTGTGTCAATTTTGGTAACGTGTTTTTTTTAAAGAAATTTGTCAATTTCATATAATTGTCACATGTTTCAGGGTGATATTGTTGCATTAACTTATTATCCTTTTAAAATCTGCTGGTTCTGTGTGACTAACCCTTTTTCATTCCTTATGCTGTTGATTTGTGTCCTTGCTCTCATTTTCTTGAACATTTCAGTGAGGGCTTTGTTAACTTTGTTTGTCTTTACAGGTAGCTAGCTATTAGATTTTGTTTGTCTTTTATCTTTCATTGATTTCTATTCTTTACTGTTTTCTTCCTTTTACTTATTTTGGGGTTTCATTTGTTCATTTTTTTCAGGTTTTTGTGGTGGTGGAATCGAGTCATTTTATATCATCTTTTCCATATAAGAATTTAAAGTTATGTGTTTATCTCTAAGCTCTTCTTTAGCTTCATATCATGACATTTAATTTGTATATTGTATTTTTTGTCATGCATTTCAAAAATAAATTTTAATTGTGGATTTGTCTTTTATTCATGAATTATTTTAAAGTGTGTTCTTTAATTTGCAAATATTTGGTGTTTTTCTAGGTGGTATTATTGTTTTCTAATTTAACTACTTTGTGCTCGAAGAATATACTCCATATGATTTTGATTATTTTTAATATTGAAACTTGATTAATGGACCAGACTATGGTCTATCTTGGTGAAGGTACCATGCATATTTTAAAATAATATGTATTCTGAAGTTGTTAGGTAAGTGGTCTGTAGATGTTAATTAGATCAAGGAAGTTAGTGATGTTTTTGAGATCTCCTATATCATTGCTAATTTGTTTGAGGGGAGATGAGGATGGGGGAGGAATCTAGTTTTTCTATGAAATACTCAGAGAGGTATTAAAATCTCTTACCAAGAATGTAGAATGGTCTATTTATTTCCTTAATGCTAGTAGTAGTTATTTTATATGTTTTTAGGCTTTATTAATTAGTTACACTGACAGATAATTATCTACTGGTAAATTGCCCCTATTATCATTTGCAATGTTTCCTTTAATCTCTGAAAATATTCTTTGTCTTAAAATTTATGTTATTAAATTTTATTAAATATTAAATATAATATAAAATTTATTAAATATTAAAGTTTCATTCCATGCTTACTAACTGCATAGCATATATTTTCTATTCATTACTGCAATCTTTTTTCTTTGTATCTAAGAATCTCTCTTACAGCTAATATGTAGTTCTTCATGCTTTATTCTATGCTCTGCCAATCCGTGCCATTAAATTTAATCTTTAGACTATGGTTGAATTTAGGTTTACCATTAAATTATTTTCTGTTTGCCTCCTATCGTTTTCAATCCTTGTTTGCCTCTTTCCTGCCACTTTTTAGATTATTTGAGTATTTATTCATATTCCATTTTGTTTTATCTAATGTTTATATTTTGGTTAAATCTGTATTTTTTTTAGTATTTTCTCTATGAATTATATATACCAAACATTTCACAGTCTGTTTAGAGTTAATTCTGTACCACTTAACATAAAATATAGAAAAATTACAAAGGTATGTTATACCTCACTGACCCTTATGTTATAGCTATCATATGTATTGTATTTACATACACTGGACACCGCACCAGCTAATAAAATAGTTTCTGTTTTAAATATGTATATGTATTTTAAAGAACTTAAAAAAAATTAATGTTTTACATTATTGAGGAAGTTACCATTTCTGTTGCTCTTCATTCCTTAAGATCCACGGTTCCCTCTTGTATTATTTTCCTTCATTGTGGAGAGTTTTCATTAGCATATCTTAAATATCAAGTCTCCTGGTCATAAATTATCTTATTTTCCCTTTATCTGAAAATGCATTTATTTTACCTTTTATTATTATTTTTCTTACACAGCATTTTCATTAGACATAGAATTCTGAGTTGACACCAGTTCTTTTCTTTCGTCCCGTAAAGATGATGTTCTACAACCACCAGGCCTCCATGGTTTCTGATGAGAAATCTTTAGTATTTCAGCCCATTTCCCTTTGTGCAATGAACCACAAATATTTAGCTCTTTTCAATATTTTTTTCCTGTGTATTTGTTTTTCACTAATCTGACAGTGATATGTCTGAGTGTGGTTTTCTTTGTGCTTGTGTATGACTTAGTTTCCTCTTGAATCTCTCAATTTATTGACCAGATTTGGATGACTTTCAGGCATTTTTTTCCCTCAAAAACTGATCTTACTTATATGGGGAATCTAAGGAAATCTAATACATAGAAGCAGAGAGCAGAATGTTGGTTACCAGGGGAAACAGGAAGATGTTGGTCGATGGGTAGAAAGTTGTAGGATGAATAAGTTTAGAAAGCTAGTATCCAGCATGGTAACTGTAGTTAATATCTTGTATTGAACTTTGGAAATTAACTAAGAGATTTTGACATAGTAAATATTTCGCCATGTATATGTATGTCAAATCATCGTATCAGACACCTTAAATATGTACAATTTTTATTAGAAAATAAAATTCTTTCTCTTGTTCCTCTCCTTCTGGTACTCCAGTTATATATGTTAGATCTTCGAGAATTGTCCCATAGGTCTCTTGAGGCTTTTTCATCTATTTCATTCTTTTTTTTTTCACTCCATTATTCATATCCTTTCTTGCATTATTTCCATACTGCTTTTGAGTCCACCCAACAAGTTTTTTGTTTTAAATATTCTATTTTTCACTTAAAAATAATTTATTTTTATATGAATATTCTTATATTTTCATTTATTTCAAGAGCGTTTTCCTTATGGAGCATAATTATAATTATAATAGTTGCTTATATATCTTTGATAGCTCCATTACCTAGATCATTTCATTTTTTTGGCTTTTCCCTGGAAACTTGGTCATATTTACCTTGTTCTTTGTATGTTGAGTAATTTTAGATTACATTCTGGATATTGTCACTGTTATGTAGAGTCTTTTATAATATCCTATTTATTTAATCATCTGAAAATGATGCTTATTTTAGCAGACAATTAAGCCATTTAGATTCAGACTATAGTTTGTATCTCAACTTCATTGGGGCTAATTCAGAACTCAGTTTATTTTTCTAAACCATGGCTGTATGGGTTTGTTTCTCTCTGGTGCATGTGTAATTCGGATTTAGATTGAGACTTGTACAGAAGGTTAAAGTCTGCTCAGCACCCGAAGCCTTTGATAAACTCATTTGAAACTGTTTCATGCATGCTTAGCTTAGGAATTAAAGTGATACTCATTCCTTCACTGAGTTAAAGGATTCCTTTCTATCATTCTTTCATCTCTAGGATTCTCCCCAAGCTCTCTGCCCACAGGAGTTCTCATTTCTGGTTCCTCTTGCCAGAAAATGTTTATCTACTTGTGCATTTGCCATTGCCTCACCACTTTGCAACTGGGGTCTGCCCTTGAGGGTCATATTGCGTGCGTGCGCACGTGCGCGCACACACACACACACGCACGCACGCACACACAAAATCGCAATGTAGGTTGCTTTTTCTAGTTTTGCCTCTCTTACATAATCTGCCTGCTTTTGAGAGTCCTCTGGTGGTTGATTGTGTTTGTGTGAGAGAGAGAGAGAGAAAGAGAGAGATTGAGAGATTGATTGAGTTAAAGTTTTTAATTGTAATCAGTATGAGGTATGGGAGATAGCGGGCTTACCCTACCATGATTATGATATGGAGGGGTTACTCCACCATAACTAGAACTCATATGGAATTTTTTTCCCAGAAAAAAATTATATTTTAAAGTATAGAATCTTTCTTTTAGAATTAGCCAAGCCATTGTGACAAAGAAAGTTCTCTTCATGTGTCAGTTATGAAAAGAGGAGCAGAAGTGATTGTCAAATTATGTTCAGTACAAACACACACACACACACACACACACACACACACAATTTAAGAAAACAGTTGCTGTGGTACTTCAGATTCCACTTTCCAACTCTTCTTTGCATTTATCATTATTTCAAGGGCATGGAAGACAATGCTATTTTTTCTTCCTCTACTGGGTTATTAAAGATAAAAATCGGTTATATATGTGAAATGCTTGGAGCCATCAGAATCAAGCTGTTTATAATTTAAAGTTGTAGGATTACTGTAATGCACAGCAAATACTTAGGTATTGTTTAAGCCCCTAAGGACCAATTCTTTGTGGTGACTTAAATATGCTTTAGTTAAAAATAAAGAGTTTAAGAAATAACATTAGTGACAATACTTATTGTTGTGAAATGCATACAGAACCTCAATGACAACTTCCTTGTGAAGGTATGTTACATAATGATAAAATATAAAAATTAAAGAATAAATTACTATGTATGTACATTTTGGAAATAGTACAGTGTTCTTTTTTCATTGTTGTATCTCAGAATAATTAGAAGCTGATATGAATCATGTAATATGTAGTTTTACTTTTTTGTTAGTAAGTGACTCTTAAGGAAATAAAGAATAAGGGAAGCAAAGCTATTTTCTGTAATAATAAAATTAAAATGTTTTTTTAAAATAAAGGTTGTATGGACATGTGATAAAACGAAATTTTTCATATGCTTAAGATATCCTTCTAACCCTGAGTTGAATCAAGTTATTTAAATAGAGCCCAGATAAGGAGCACATTGAAGTTCAGGTGAAATAATTTCCTAATGGGCACTTTCTAAGCATTCATTCTTCTTGTTTGCCCCTTGAAATTGTGGGTACAGAAATAGCAATTCTCTGAATTTATAGTATTATTTGTAAAATGATGTACTATTAGACATTTTGTTATATAACGACAAGAATTTAAAAATATCTCATTAATCTTTACCATATCAGATTACCTCAATGTTTTACATTTTAAAAATTGAGATATAATTTACATTTAGTAAATGCACATGTCTTATGTGTAAAGCACAATGGCTTTTCACAAATATACTTTTAACGTAATTAACTCACAGCAAGATATAGAACATTTATTACTCCGGAAACATTTTTCGTATTTTCCTACTCAGTATCCCTCACTGTCCCCCAGCACTGTTACTTTTGACTTGAGTCAGCACAGATTACTTGCCTATTCTTAAACTTCATATAAATATAATTCTCCCGTGTATACTCTTTTAAGTATAGATTGTGTCCATGTGTTGTATATCAGTAGTTCTTTCATTTCCACTGTTGAAGAATAATCAGTTTATCAATATGCTCCAGTTTGATTATTCATTTTTCTCTTCTTGGCTTCTATTTTGGGGCTATTATTAGTAAAGACACTTAGAACTTTCTTGTACATGTCTTAGAGGATAGAGTTTACATTTTTCATATTAGATAAGTTTGTTATAAGTTATTTTGAATATAGCAATTTGTCTATTGAATTTCTTGTTATGTCAACTTTAAGAAGATATTTTGCTATAAAAAAGAAAAAATGATTCCAAGATGTAAAAGTCACACTAATTTTATTTTAATTCTTCCTTTTTCAAAACAAGGATTATCCATGTTAAATTCTCCTGGTCAAACTGTAAAGAAAAGTTAGACTTTGTAAATCTGTTAAAAGCATTTAAAAATTAAAACATACCGCATATGTGAAATTTTCACTTTACCCAAACCACTTATATGACTCTTTCACCCCTAAAAGCCAAACCACATAGTTTCATATCTTTTCCCCACTTTGCTATTTCTCTATCCTATATATTAAGCAATCTACGTGTCCATCTCCCCATGAGACTGAAATCTCCTTGGAGATGAAGACCATCTGGGTCTTGTCTTCCATCTGTAGCATGTAGCACTTCGCCTGGCACATGGTAGGTACACATTAGATGTTGAGTGAACTGAGTAACAGCCTTTTGTCTAGGGTGTTTATTTGTTTTGCAGAAGTCATTTTTGCTATGGAAACATAACAGCACTTAGGTTTAACTCGGGAGTTTACTATTCCCTTTATGTCTTAAGTCTTTTGTTTAATACATGAGCTGACTTATCCCAGTTTCCTGTTTATATAGGGTGGGCTTTTGATGAAAATGCATACTAACAAAAAACCTATAAAAGACTTTTGTTTTATTAGTTTAATAACATTGTTAAACTTTGCTGATGTGTCACTGAGAAAACAACTTCAAGTGAAGATATTTATATATACACACACAAAAATCTATACTCAACATATACATAGATATTTCTAATTCATCTTTGTTTTAGGTTATCTATGCTTAGTGCAGTATATACTTGATGCATAGAATACAAGCATTGTTTTTTTAACATTTTCAGTGTTGGGAAAAAACCAATACCTGTTTTACACAATTAAAATACCTTGAAATTTGCATGATTTTCATTACTACTGGGATTTCTATGTTGAATCAAAGGTCATTATTCTAATCATCTTGGACCCCTCTTTTTTCCCTAACAGATCTTTGAAATGCCCATCTGTCTGTGTTCATGGTATACCCTTTTTTTGATAGGGGCAGGGTGGCAGATGGACAGCAGATGGGAGTTTTGCCCTGCTTCTTAGTTCAGATCCTGGCCCAGGCAGAAATTGTCAGGGACTGTCAGTTTGTTCTCACAGCTTGTGGGCTCCAGTATTGTGTATGGTATTCCAACCAAGGGTATTAAATGATGCCAAGCTGGACCAGTTATTGGTCATTGTAACTAGTTAATGGTTAAAGACAGACAGTAAGGGTGGGGGCACCCAGTGGGTCTGAGATTACACTTGAGAGGAAATTTCCTTTCTATTTCACTCTGTGCTGGATCCCGAGGACCCCAGAATCAACTCCTTCTCAAGACTGAAATTGCATGATTAGAAAATACTATTGGTCCTGTAGGCATTTACCTATTTTTAAAATATAATTCAGTTGCCCAAAAGTCTTCGTTTCCCTACAAAAATCAAAAAAGGAAGCAAGTGAGAAATAGAGGTAGACAGTGGCTTGATCCTTAAACCAAATGTTTTTGTCTAAATTGCTGGACAACTTGTCATCGTCTGGAATTGCTAAGCATTCTGCATGTTTAAAACTTGGACTAATGATAACATTTTGAATTCAGTAACTAAAACTGCTTCTACCAAAGCATTAAAAGACAGTTCATGAGATTGCTAGTCTTTACAAGGGGAAAGAAAAAAAGTCTTTTTTTTTTTTTAATTCTGAACTATAAACACATCCTTTTTTTTTTTTTTTTTAATGTGTGCATAAATGCTGCTTTACCAGTGACTCTCTTCATTGTAGATAGAAACCAGATTGGAGTAAACAGATGAGGCTGGGTAAATCCTCCTAATAAAGGGTAAGCCTTGCCTTGACCATGAATAAAAGGCAATAATGAGTCAAATTGTATCCTGAGTTAAGTTTTTTTCCTTATTTAGTTTCCTTAGATTTAGCGCTTTACAGAGATCAGCTAGCTGTATTGAGCCTCAATTTTGATTCGTAACACAAGAGTTTACGTAGGAATATGTGTCCACAGATCTTTAAATAACTGTATACCTTGAGTATAGAAAACTGTCATATTCTTTCGAATAAGCCATCACTCCCTTATCACCCATTATTAAAGGAAACCCTTAGAATACTCCATGTCTTTCCTTTACTCTGAACTAATTGAAATATTGTGCCCTGCTGGTTCATAGTATTTTTGTTCTCGAAATAGGTAAAATTACGGCATTATTACACAATTTATTAACAAATTGTTCACATTTGAATATTGTGTTCTGGGAATCAAGGGTCACTTTTCCATATGTGTAATAAATTGTGCTATTCCAAATTATATCAATAATATGGGGTGGTTATATTCAAATAAATTATGTTTGTGTTCAAGACATTTCATCTAATTTAGATATCTGTAGCTTTCACTACTGTAGGGCAGTTTAAAATTTAGATTATAACAGATTTCTGGGTAATCATTTGCTTAAACCTTGGGTAATTGGTACATTATAAAGTTAATATACATTATATTCCATGTACCATCAGATATTTTATCTTTTAAAGTTTCTTCTTTCCTAATTTGATAAATGTACTTAAGTTTTAAGAAGCTTCTTTTGCTCATGTTCTCTGATGAGATTGTGTGTGTTGTGCGTGTGATTATCCATTAGGTTATATATTTGACAAGAGACCAAGGTAGCTTTATTTTGGAATTTCGGCACTATATCTGGGGCTTCCTTGAAACTAACTCATTTCTTTAAAAAAGAATCCTGAAATAGAAAAAATTCGTACAATGCTGCTGAGGATGACCTAAAGGACTGTGTTACACCCCTTCTAGCTATAAATATACTTTAACGTGGATCTTGCTAACATGATTTCAGGTGAGGTGTGGACAGGATCTAATTAGTTATAAATCTGTAAATGCTTGAACAGAGGCTTAACTTGAATTTCTCCATCTGACTAATACTCCTGCAACACTCTAATCCCATAAAGCTGCCTTATAATGAATTCCCATTAGCTACAGAGTTAAAGCAAAGGCAGGAACTTGAGGAAACTAAGCAATCCCTGTGACTTGCCAGTTAAATGGAAGTTGTGGCTCTGGCTGCCAGTCTGGTTTGTTGCTTTAGGAAGCAGCTCTAGCAGAAAGGTTACCATCACAACGAGCTATTCTACAGAAAAACTTAAGCTATCTTACAGTGAATGTCTTCTACAAACAGCTAATTTCTTGTATTTAATCATTCTTTAGGTGGAATAGAACTTACGGAGTTCAGGCTTTATCTCCTTTGATTTTTAAAAATCCCCACTAGGCAAGCAACAAAGAAACTCCAAATACCAGGAAAACAAATCAAAGTTTGGCATCCAATTTGATTAATGATCGATTGCCTTTTAGTCATGACAATTGGATATATAAGGGAAAACTTAATAAAGGTCCTTACCTTCAAGAAACTTACATTCCAATACTAGTTTCTAAGGAGGCTGTGCCATTTTCCTCTCCCACCAGTGATGTTTTTTTCACATTCTCATCAACACGTGGTGTTGTCAGTCTTTTAAATTTTAGCCATTTGAGTGGGTGTATAGTGGTTTCGTGTGCTCTTATTGAATTACAGGATTAGATATAATTTATTTGTAGATATATGTCTTAGGAATATTTTCTCCCATTCTGTAGCTATACCTACTTATTTTCCTAAGGATGTCTTTCAGAGAACAATGTTTTAATTTTTGATCAAATCCACTTTATAATTTTTTTATTTAGTTGTCAGTATTTTTTTTCTACTCTCTTAGAAATTTTTATCTTCTCCAGATCACAAAGATATTCTTTTATCTTTTTTTCTCCAAAAGTATTATAGTTTAATTTTGATGCTTAGATCTGTGATCATCTAGGATACATTTTTGTGTATAATGTGAGATATGGCTAAAACTTCATTCTTCCCCCCACCCGCCAAAGAAAATAATATCCAATTGTTATAATATCACTGAGAAGACATTCCTTTATCTATAGAAATGCTTTGGGGCCTTGGTTGAAAAATCAATATTTTGGGCTTCTCTTTATAATGTAGAAAGATGAAAAAAATAATGTTCCCACCCTTAAAACAGCAACAAAATGGTAGAAAATTTATAAATGCATAACTTTTCTTGAACCCATGAGAGAACAGAGGTCCCAAGGAAACCAACTAACCTAAAATCTAAGGAAGGACAAGTGCTTCCAAGGAGGAATGAGGTGCGAACCTGCTTACCAGAGCCAGATGTGTAAGGACACTGGTAAATATAATTCAACTAAAATGTATAACAAATTGCTAAAAGTTAAGTGTGAGATAGCAAGAGAAGGTAAAACTCCTGGCAATTACAGACATAAGAGGAGTTTGCATTCATTCCAGCTTCTTCTACTGGTGCATAAGATATGTATAGAAAAGATAGGTCAAATGACCTGAGAAATCATTCTTGTGAGCAAGCCTGGGAGAGTGAGTGGATCAGCTATGGTTCAGGAATGGCAGGAAGTCTCACTCCTGTCCTTTTCTCTCCAATGGGATAAACACCTTTCACCACCTGGGGAAGAAGAACAAACTCCTTATCCTCAGGGCACTCATGAAAGCTCACTGCAGCTAGAACAGGTGCAGAATACCTCTATATCCCTGGGTTAGGGACAGGAATACATCTTGGGCCTAGATTTGCAGGTAGGAGTGGAGCAGGATCCATGAGAAGGTTCCATTTCCAAGACCCAGGGACTTGGCGTCTATGTAATCAGAACAAAGAACACACCCCAGCCCCTACCACCTGGCCAACAAGTGTTGAGTGGCTAATATTAGTATGATTCCCAATTTACAGATGGGAAACTAAGGACAGAGAAATTAAATGAGTTGCTCAAAAATCTCATAGCCAATAAATGGAAAAACAGATTTGAGCCAAGATAGTATGGCTCCTCGTAATGACTGTAATCCTGCAAAGGAATGTTGAGAGGAATGAGGTAATCAGGAGAGTGGGCTGTTTCAGAAGAGAAAAGTGCTCAAGGGAACATATGATTTTAAGAAAACAGTAGTCAACAAGATTAACAGCTGTTACAGCAGGTAAGGGATGAAAAGTATCCATTGACCTTTGCAATTTAGAAAATTACCTATAACATTAGCAGCAAGTAGCTTTACTAGAATGATAAATATTGAAAGTAGAATCTACTAGATTCAGAAATGAATGTGAAATAAAGAAAATGATTCATTAAAAATATCCCACTTCCCCCAGAAGTTTGAATAAGAAGAGAAGAATTGGTGCATAGATAGTGAGTGACATGGGAGAAGAACTGGTTTTTAAGGATAAATGTGATTTGATCCTGTTTATAAGATAAAGGGAAGAAGACAGCAGAATGGGAAAGACTGTCATTATGAGAAAAAAACAAAAACAGAAAAAAAAAAAGAAAAATAAGGTGGTGTAAGGAGGTTTGTTGATATGTCTGGGGATATGCATTGAGAGTTTTCTAGGAATACAAATACCCTTATGTAAATGTTAAAAGATACAATTTGTACGATTTCAATATATCTTTATGTCAGATAAAAACTTATCTATACTTAGAGACACATATATTAATCTCTCCTACATCTTCCTTGTAGTTTTTTATTTGAATGAGCTAGCCAGGAAAAAGTTGTTTTATCTTCACTGATGTGTGTTGATATGCCCTCTGTCAGAATACAGCTTTTTGGTAATGGTGCAATAAACAACTGTCACTCTAATGTAGTTATAAGTAACAGATGCAATAACTCAATCATTCCATCTTACCTGACAAAATGGAAAACAGCTTAAAAAAGAGCCCAAAGCACTAGGCTGAAACCCTAAATAGGACAGGTTTTAGGGTTTCTACCATTACAACAATGTCTTGGAGGGCAGGGACTGTACACACTCAAATCTTTATCATCAATTTTGGTATTGTCGTAAGTTGATTATCAACATTTAAAAGCATAAAGCTATTTAAACATTTTTCATCTTGTATTTCGACAACTAGTAGAACCTCTAAAAATCCTGGAATTTCAAGTACAGCCATGAAGTTTCAGCTGCCTTTCAAGATTTAGTTATGATAGCTCATTGCTCCTGTCAATCTAGAAGGCATTCGACTCGACAGAAATGCTCAGAACATTCTTCCCTATACCTTTAAATCCTAGACTGTGTGGATAAGCGTGAATGATCCAGTCTACTTCCTAAATGTCCATCTTATTCTAAATATTCACTCCTTCCAATAACATAAATGCAATACATTATTTTAAAATATGCATTGCTTTTTACTCCAGACATGTGAGATGGGTTTATTTGTATCTGTTATCTTAAATATTAACACAGTTTAATGCAAAGGTAAAGTTTTCATTTGGAAATGGAACTGACAGTGGGAACTTTAGGTTGGCTGTCACAGTGGATCACATGGAAGAACTTGGCCAAGTTCATCAGCCATATTTGGCCTAGTTTTCTGCATATGTTTTCAAGATGCAAAAGCCAGTTTATTGCTCGAGGGCACAGAAACCTGGAGGAAAGGCTTGGAATTTGTGCCATTTAATCCATTGGACGTCTTTCTTTTTGCCTAGATTTTGCCTAGAAAGATCTGATTGTACTAGTAGAATATAAATAGAAGTATGAAACTTCTACTTGCTTTTCGTCAGCTACAGAATCTTATAGTATGTACTTGTCGAGCATTTTTGGGAACATAACTGCAAAGAAAAAAAATTGAGTATGCGCTTTGTGGTAAATAAGACAGTTCTAGGTAGGAATGATTGAATAAATGTGAATTAACAAACACTTTTTTTTAGGGTTTTCAATTCCTTGTGGAAGTTATCACAGAATGAGACAACATGAAAATATTTGTATTCATGAAGTTTGTCCCCTATGTAACATTATTTCAGAATTTTTGATGAATCATTCACACAATTAAAGGTCATACAGTTGTAGCTGATTCAAACCCCAAAATGAATAGAGATGTCAAAGCATTGAGCATATTGGACGTTTACACATGAATAAGCAAGAAGACAGAATTTGTTTTCAAGCTGATCTATTTTTTTGATTTTGCATGTTTTTATAGTTCTTTAACTTGAAATTTTCATAGAATTTTTTCCATATTTATATTAGCGTATGATTGGCATAAATATAATTCCATAGTAGATTTACAAATGCTCCCTCTTCACACAAGAAGGAAAATGGATACGGGTTTTTATTTCCCTTACTGAAATATCTCTAGACTATTTAGTATTTAGGGGATAACTGTACTTTTTAATTGGAGTTAATAATTTTAATTGATGCAGTCTATTAAATTCCAGTTTTAAGTCAAGGATCTTAATATTTTGGGGCAAGTGTTTGGGTTTCAGAATTTGTAAGAACAGGATTCTGACAGATTTGTTACTTCCCTTCACCATACTTGGCATTTGAATACTATGGTCACTCCTTAGCTATCGAAGGAAATCTTACACTAGTCTCATACAACCTTCACATAGCCAGACACCGAAACACTCAGTGTCATGATGTACCTCTCTGGGGAGAGTCTCTCTGTAACTCTTCTCAGATCACTGGAAAATGTCATATTTGAGGAAGATGTTTTAATGAAACTTACCAAATTTATATTTTAGCCAGCTGCAGTTGCTCCAAAGAGGAACTGTTTGCAGTGCACTGAGACTGTCGAAAGATAAACTGGCCAGTGATAAGTAGGCAAGAAGTGAAGATGAGTGGCTCTCATGATTTCCAAGTTGCCGCAGACTCTACATTTATGCCTTCCCTTTGTGATTTGCAGATTTACTGAGAGAAGCATTTTCAACTAAGTAATTTCTCACATCCCAACCTGTGTGGGGACATAATGAAACTTCTAGCTGTAGAATTACTATGAAATTCTAGTAACCATGTAAAGCATGAAAAAATTGATTTGGAAACCCTTGGAGTCTCATGATACTTAAACTCATACAGCACTGATCTTGTTTAAGTGTGTTATGATTACATTTGTCTGTCTTCCCAGCTATATTGTGATTTAAGTAAGAGCAGGGACAATTCCTTTTTAAGATATTTGTTATATCAGAAGTATTCAATGAATGCTAATTTAATGAAGAACCTTAATGACTCACTGAAGGTTATCTCTCTTGTAATTTTCACTGAAGTCATGTTTTTTTTGTTTTTTGTTTTTTGAGGGGGGAGTTTTTTGGGAGGCTTGGGTGAGTGGCAGGAATTTGTATTAGGTTTCCCTTTTGGATTGACTGACATTGTCAAGGAACTTTGATATTCATAGAACACTGGAGTTATAATACAAACACTTGAGTTTAACTTCTGGCTTCACCACTGACATGCTGTGCCTCACTGGGAAAATTATCTTCCCTGAATCTTCATTTCTTCATCTCTAAAATGGGCTAATGATATCTCCTTATGAATACTATTTCACACTTATCTTCCTTTATTAAAGAAGCTCTTGAACTCTTCCATAATCTTAAACTGCCTAATTTATGTAGAAATTTTGAAATAATGAATGATGCTTTTTAAAAACTTCCTCTAAGCCTTGTTGCCCTGTACCTGCCATGGTCATAAAATCAATGGCCTTTATGGTGTGGGGTGTGGTGTAGATACAGTCTAGATTCTAAAATAAACGTGGCATTGCGCATTTGTTAGAAAAGATTTACATAATCCAGGATTTGTTGAAAATGCTAAAGCTGCCATTTATATATTTAGAAGAAAGCCTGAGGATATGACTAAAGCTTATAAAAAAAAGTGGTATCCAGCCACATGGAAAGGGAAGCCACTCCCCTCCCCCACCCAGTGGTACAAAATGATGCTTGATGAGAGATTGAGGATAGAGACAGAGAAGAAGATGACCTAAAAAGAAAACAAGAAGATGAGAGCAAAGGAGACTGTGTGAACCTCCCTGCTGGAACCAGGGGAGATGCCTCTTGGGAGTCTCTAAACCATCCTGGCATAGGCAGTAGAGTTGACAAGTAAGGGGCCACTCTATTCACCCCTTTTCCAGGTACCTCATGTCTTATAATCGGCCCAGACATTCTGGTGGGGCAGTGTTACTGAACTGAGCTTATAAGTAGGAGTCCTTACAGGAGTCCTAGTATTACAGAGCAGGGGAACTCTGACAGAGACTGCCATTCTCCACTAAGGATCCCCAAATGGGACTCAGCCAGGTCTCTGAGATCAGGAGTGAGGAGTGAGTTGAGATGAAGAGTCTAAATCACCAGAGGAGACAGACAGAAGTTATCATTGCCCCATACCTATGCTGAGAGGACAATCCCGGACACTTTGGAAAGAGCTATAGTAAAAAGGTAGAGACCAAAACTCAAAGACCAGGCCAGTGGAGCTTTGCCTTCCTGAGGACGTAGCAGCCAACCAAGGAAGGGCAGTGATGGAAGCAGATACTCTGCCTCTGTCACGACGATATTACATACACAGTTTCTTGAGGAGATGCCAGTCTGTGAGAGACCAGGGGAGGGAGGGAAAAAGCAGAAAGAGTAAAAATGTACCCCAAATTGACTTATTTTCTGAAGAACCTGAGTTAAACCAATGGACAAGCTTTACATTTTTTGTTTTGTTTTGCCTTTTTTTTTTTTTTTTAATCACCAAATGGGAATGAAGACTTTTGAGCAAGATAGGGTCAGTTATGTGATGGAAACACAATTTTTTTTTTAATTAGCTTTTCCACATCTGAGTTACAATGAGTGAATTTCCAGTCAATCACACTAGTCTTTCTCTTTGTTTATAACTTAGCCATGTATAGTGGTCTCATTTGTAACTTATGAGTTTATAGCATTTTATGGTATACAGAATGTTTTCACATATACCCTCTTGTCTGTTCCTTACCATAATACAATGAGGTAATGTCAATATATTATGTTCCAGGTAAGGAAATTGAAGACTTGTCCAGAACCAGATAACTGATGAGAGAGAGAGAAGAAAGAGAGCAGTTGACAGCTCAGGTCCTTTTCCACGCTCCGGAACCACCACGCCTGCTACTCTGTTGAGCCTCATTTTGTTTCTCTCTGAAACTCTGTACTCTATTTGCATGGTATGGTTATTTGTTAAATCCTTTTACACATTTTTTAAAGAAATACTGCTACAAAGTTTTGTATTTAAATGAAATGTATTTAAATTAAATATTTTCTTGTTTTCTGGTGTACACCTGATTCTTTGATTTGGTTGTTTTAGCCAAATCCCCATGGAAGAGTCTGTCTAGGTGATAGTTTATGAGTACAGCTGGGTAAAACAAAACAGCCTATGGAAAACTCATTCTGATCATTTCATATCTAGGAAAAATAGAACAACAAAAGTGAGTCAATATTTTATAAATTCGAGGTCAATATTCTATGTCAATGTCAACAGTGTATGAGTTCCAAAGGATTTGTGTCACTATTAAATTAGAAATGATTCACTCTTATTTGATGTACAGTGGATTTAGACATAATAGACAGAAACAAAGAGAATACAAAGAATAGAGAGCAAACATATCTTGTACGACAATTGCAAATCTCTTATGAGCTTCGATACAAATTAATAAAGACCATCTCTTCTCCTTGACTATTCATTCATCTTTAGCATTAGTTAATTTATGGCTTGTATTCTCCACCCTGACCTATAGCTCTGAAATGCTGTATGTCTGCCCTGCTTCTGCAGCTAAACTTCAGGACAGTGGCTGTGTTACCTGTTATATATCTGTAACCGAGATCTTAGATGAGTGCTGTTAGAATTGAGAGAAAGGCTTTAATTTGATGTTCAGGTATTGATGTTTATATATCATATGTCACCTTTCAATGTGAGCTTTTTATTCTTACTATTTAATCTAATTTAATTTGCTGAGCTATTGGTCATGGTTGTAGAAATCACTCTATAGGTTTTTCATTGCTAATATATTTTGTAAACAATCAGGCTTTTGAAGAACTCAATTTGTATGTTTATTTGAGGTACACATCAAAGCAGGTTTCTCCTCCTTGCTTAGGAATTTTTTCTATTTTTCATCAGAGTTCAGTGGCAATACAGTACCACCACCAGTCATATAACTTACTACTTAAGCAATTCCTTTAAGGATGTTAAGAGAGCATGTTGTTTCTTTTATGTAACTTTTACTTTCAAAGTCACACCAAATTGGATATTAGAGTATTGTAAATTCCTATCTTAAATTCCTTTGGCATTATTTTTATTTTCATGTTTGTTGTCTGTACATCAAGCAGAATTTTTCCAGCCCATTTCTACTGATCGATGACCACTGATGAACAAACCCATCTTTTCATGTGTCTGCAATCAAAAGCCTCTTTGCTAAATACTTCATACTGATCATTATCTAATACAGATAACAAATTTAAAAATGCTCAGGTTGAATAAATTCAGTCTTCTCATCCATCACTTTAGAAAAATGACAGCACAACTTGTATACAATTTCAAATGAATTGCTGGAATATTTCTGGCTAGTCTGGGAGAACATATATACTGATAAGAAGCCCATTTGATTTACCAAAGCTTACCATATTATTTATTAACTCAGTATCATTAATATCCACAACTCATTTTCTACTGATGATTGCTTCATTGTACAACATATAAGTATAATTAAAAATTATATGTATTTTTAAAAATTGAAAAAATTATTTAATTTACATAAGTTGTATTATGTAGTCAACTCAGGACTGAAATTATATAATGAGTTATAGCTGGGTCAACAACGTAAGAGAGGCATTGAAGTATTGTAAAAGAGAATGTAGTGATGTGTTTACGCCTACTCCTGCCATTATTAAGAGTTTTTTCCTCTTATCTATTATGTATGTCACATGCAGTGATTATTATTTTTTTGGTTCTTGCTTTTCCCCTTAGCTCTTCCAATGTTATCATCTGTTTTCCTCTTTTTGATATAAAAAAATGATATTAATTGGAAAGTATAAAAAGCTTTGGGCTCTTCAAGGAGAGTAAAAAGGAGAATTTTTCAGGCCTCAAGTATTTCTGCATCTGGATCTAGAACACTGCACATATTGATTTGAGTTCTCTAATTCATGTCTATTTGGAAGTATTGTGTACATGTGTCAGCAAATTTTGGCAAAAGCCATGCCCTCTAATGAGGAAGTGGCTGTCCCCTCTTGTGTCATTTCCCAGCCCTGAAGTCCTGTTTACACTAAGGTCCTTTGTTAAGGATTCTCCATAAAGGTCTTTGATACTGTCGAGCCCATCCTTGAGTCATTCTTAGCTTTGTGTCTGGCTGGCAATTTTTCATGAGTGGTAAGGTCAGCCTCATAGAATATTACACAACCTTCCCCCACGCCTTGTGCGTCAGTGAGAATCAAATGACCCTTAATAGTGAAAACACAAAATCTTAGAGTAAAGTAGAAAGATGACCAATCTCTAAACAAAGCAAACCGATGTTCAGACTAAACGGATTCTCTCATGTTCTTTATACATTTTACTGGTTGTCTGTGAACAGCTTTTTCTTGCTAAAAATGCTCTCTAAAATGTTTATTTGCTGTAGATAATTGTCATCTTTTAATTTGTGGTTTCTCTCCTTAATAAAGTTATGGAACATTTGAGGTGATTCGTGGTTAGCACGGTGTAGTGGAGAGGGTACTGAGTCAGTCGCCTTCCCATCCAAGGATCCATTGGAAGGACCCTTAATTTTTCCTTGTCTGTCACCTCATCTATACAATGAAAATAATCACATCTCTCTCATAGAGTTGATGTGTAATGTACTGTGTATAAAATAATTTTGTATACTGTAAAAGCCTATTTAAATGAACTAGGCTACTCTTCTTTTAAGAGCTAGAAGAGTTTGCTGTCATTATTTGAGAAAAGGTCAGAATATGGAACCTTTTAGAATTGCATGTTTTAGAAAGAGTGATTTGATAAATATTGGCTTAAACTAGGGTGGGATTTTCAATAGCCCAATTGCAGCATTTTTCTTTTATTTTTTTTTTGTAAAGCTTTCATACTATATTGGAAAAATCTTCCCTTAACCATGAAATTAAAGATGCAACTGAGTTTGAGTTGGCTGCTACTCTTGCAGTGATTTGCGGGCAGTGGGTCTGGAGTAATTGCCTTCTACCCGTTGTTTCGCCTCTGACACTCATCCTCTTTCCTCTGCCCGTTCTTCACTGCTTAGAAAGAAGCAATGGGGAATTTCCATTGACTCATCTGTGTCCAGTTTTTGATGGGCATACCTATTTTTTTTTTTTTCAAGAGTCAGGTGTCTAATTCAGAGAGAAATGTATTTTAAACCTAGTGGTAGATATACCAATTAAGGAACCTGTAAATAAAGTTGAACTCTGGAGCCAAATGATGGTTGGGGATCGTCATCTTCATAATGAAAGTCTTTGCCATTATAATCTCATTTGGCAAAGATGAACTGGTCCCCTTGGGAGATGCCTTGCCAAATCTTCATCTGCAATTCTGTATTGATGCCAAGCCAGACTGTTATCTAAAAAATACTTCACATCCTTTCTTTGTGGTTTATGCCCTTAACCTCAAGGATTCAGTTTGTGGACATTGAACAGCCAGAAACTGTTTGGAGAAGAGTACCTTTTAAAAAATTACGGTCGTTAAGGTATAATGCCATATGTGCTCAAGGGGTGGTGAAGCTGTTGAGCAGCTTCTTGTTCATTAAGACTGAAATATTTATATGAGCAGTAATAATAGCAGCGTATTTTAGAATCTGTGTGTTATGAAATTGATCACTGATGCAGTTAGATAATATCGACAGCTTCTATTGTAATTATGTAAATAAGACAAGTTCAACTCTCCCTTTATCTTTCATTTCCATGTGCATGTGAAGAGAGGGCTAGGAAGTGAGTAAATGCTAGGCTGAGTTCTGGACTGTTTATTTACCTGATACAGCAGCTTGAAATTTATATTCCCCTGTTATTTTTTCGTCCAAGTTAAGCAAGTCCAGTAGGTTGCACAGAAATGACTTACAAATATGTGTTTATTTGGAGG
Source organism: Eonycteris spelaea (assembly GCA_003508835.1). Taxonomy (NCBI): domain Eukaryota; kingdom Metazoa; phylum Chordata; class Mammalia; order Chiroptera; family Pteropodidae; genus Eonycteris; species Eonycteris spelaea. The sequence continues at coordinate 10,093,497 of PUFA01000044.1, forward strand.
AATGCTTGGTGATAAAGCATCCACATGAGAACCTTGACAAGCCAATTGGTCCATTTTGAATTTTTCCATCTCAGAGCTGTGTTTCGATCCCACTTGACTAGTACCAATGCTTTTTTGTTACCTTTTGAACAGATAATTTTAAATTGTTCTCCATAGGGATGTCTAGCTGTCTATCAGTCATTTCATTTCAATGCAGAAGTATTTGATTAGTGTATTTAAAGTAATAAAGATGTCAACAGTAGTGTCACCTTGATTGATGCTAATTATAAGTCTTTAATGGTTCCTCTGCTTTGGCCACTATCCTTGCAGATTGTGATTTTTTATGGTTAAAATGGTGCCCTGCTGTCCAAAGGCTTAATCATAAATTCCAATCTATCTTTCTTTAATGATTCTGCATGCAGTGGTATAATCCCAGTAACATACATTATCTTTGTTCGTTAAAAGCAAGCAGTGACTTTCATAGGGGTGATTAATGCATTTATAAGGAGCTTGAAGAATCCTTGTTGGGATCACAGCAGAGGTTATGATGATTATGCTTGCTGGGCATTAGAATTAGCAGCATGTTACATCCACTGTCTGAAAATAATTGAAGATTTTTATGCAGCCCCTGTTTAGCACATTAACGTTGTAAATGAGACTATAACTGCAATGGTAAAAAGACTTAAGTTTTGCAGCCTGAAGATGCTATCAGTATGTGGTTGTCCCACCAATGAAACTAAAAGCAAGTTAAATTATCTGAAGGCTTTCCTTCTTTAGAACAAATAGTCTTATTAGACAGATTTGGGGTCACTCATTTAAAATATTTGTTGATTAAAATGTCTTTTCCACTGGGGTTTTTCAGGCTGAATTTTTAACAGTGTTAATATATGTTTAGTCTTTAATCTCCTTACTCAAGCCCAGAGATAGAGTTTTAAATAATTGAAAATGTGCCCAGTGATATGACATATACATGTACAGGACTTTCAAAGTATGGATGCTTCATGTAAATATATGTCCATATATACCGCACAATAACACTTCTCTGAAATGCCTTATTTTATTCAAGAGAAGCTCAACATAAAAGGATACTCTACCATTTTGTAAGAGTGATTTACCTTCACAGCAATTACAACACGTAGTACCTTGCATGTGTTAGACATTTTTAAAATGTTTTAATGTCATCAAAGAAGGTACTGACAAGTTTTTAAAAGGTTTGTTATCAAACTAACGTTAGTATGCACCTGTTTTTTCCTGTTTAATTTTACTTTTTTCTGTTCTTATAAATTAAGCTACAGCTACAATCCTAAATGTTAGAAGTCTTTATACTTCTTCGCTTTCCATTAATTTTACATTCAGTTCTAATGTTAATATCCTACTATAATAGTCTCTACTAGCTCCATCCTCTTACCTTTAGACAAGACTGTTTCTTCTAGTAAGGGGAAAAATATATATTTAAAAATGATTTTTTGACCCACACTCATTTTCAAATAAGGAAATGTCAGATTGCTTCGTACGAAGATATTATTCTCCAAGTGGTACCGGCTTAGAGAAAAAAAAAAAAAAAACCCAAACCTCAGAGGTGAATCTTGGAGAGTAGTCCTCTTACAATACCATGTATTTCACATTTCTGGAGGTGGCTATAGTTATAGTTTTGGATGGTAATAAGATCTACTTAAAATATTTCTTTTCCTGGACATTTGAGAATATCTTCCAAGCTACGTAGTGTTTGAAGTCCCCTCAATTTGTAAGCACTGCATTGGAGAATCTTTAACATCTATTTGGGGTTTTTATGATGATGACTTACCGCAAAGTCTTTTCATCTCACCATCATATAGTTTAAGATGGATGAAATGTTGATTTTCATATGTCCAGATATGCTTTGTTTGATAATGACTGTTATCAGTGAGCCAGCGTTCATCTCTTTACCAGAGTGGTGACATGGAAAATGTACACACAGGGTATAGCCTCTCCTATAGAAACCTTTTACTTTTGGAGTTTCACTCAGACATGGCAAATGGGCCACAAAGGGATGTTAGAAAGCTTAGAGTGGATGAGGAAAGCCAGAATTAATTGAACTAGAATTGTTTGGGGGAGAAACCTGATGTGGAACCAAAGGCGGGGGAGGGCTGGAGGTGATCTGTACGGTGATTAGTTCCCTGTGAAGTCAATACAGACCCCCAGTTTGTCCACTCATTTCCACAATCGTAGTGCTCCACTTATTAAGGAAGGGGAGCCTTATTAGAATAACCAGAGAGAACCTCTTCTTTGGGCACCAGGGATCAGTGGATGCCCCGGAGATCTAGGCCTTATAATTGCATTGTGTGTGATTCTGCAAAGAGAAATGCAAACTGCTTGATTGGAGAAGGTGTTAGCTGTGTTGCTTAGTCTCTCACTATGTGATTATTTCCTTTTGTAGTTTTGATAAATTAACATTGGCTTACGTATTCAACAGAATATTTTAAAGTTTTTTTTCAAGCCCCAGGGCTTCTGTTTAAAAATTCAGGTTAATTCTCAGAGGCTTTCAAAAGCATTTCTGCATCATGCTACTAATTAAGATAAGGTTATCATTTTAAGTTATACCAGGAATGCAATTAGAGCTTCTAGTGAGAACTGTAGCAATCAATTTCATACAAATTATTCAGACCTGGTAAGGTAGAATACAGTTTTAATAGGACAAGTGAACATACTGCGATTTATTAGATATAATGTGAATTCGAATGACACCTGAATATAGCATCTGTAACCCATCATGCACCCAAGTCACTGGGAATCCAATTCAATAGCCTTTCATCAGAAGAGGTTTAATAATATGTCTTCAATTCCCCATTGTTCAGTGGCCATTAGTTTAGATCTGAGGGGGATTTTTGTTTTCAGATTTGAATGGTTTTAGACATGAGAAAGTCATCTGTAGGATACAAAGCACAGATGACCTATCCCTCTCATTTTTCTAGACCAACATGTGCTGCAGAGAAATCTGCTTGCTTGATTTTTTCTTTTGTGTGGTCTGCAGAGCCAGCCGAGCAACTGAAGTGTTGATCAACAAATTTTCTCTGTTGTCCATCTCTTCTGAAGAATATTGAGTGTTGGATAAGAAAGTTACATGCCTTATCTGCCAATTGTCAGTAATTACTTATTCATTAAATGGATACCTATTTTCTAAGGAGGTATGAGGACGGCAGAGTTGAAAAGCTCCTGAGAAGGTTGTATATCTTTTCCTCCTGAGATCACTACAGGTCATTCCAAGCTCTGCAGTAGGGCATATAAGTAAATTATAGCACTTCTGGGCTTTCTTTTTATGGACATGTTAAAAATATTTGCAACACCTTTTACTTTTTCCAGTTAGCTTTTTTCTCATTTGACATGTCACTTGGTCCACACTTTGCTATGTGCCTAAATTTCTCAAATTACAGTCATTTTTAAATGTGTATTTATTGAGTTTCTGTTGTGTGCCATGCATTGTGCAAGTTGTTTGGCTTATGGTGGTGAAAAAGAGAGTGTGCTGGTATCTATAACATGAGCCTGCCTGTCTTACCTCCACCATTAACCACATAACATTCCATCGCAACACATGACTTTTTCTTTTAATTGAAAAGAAGATAAATATCATCTAGTACAGTCTCCTCCATCTTCTGTCTCTACCATATCTACTATTATCTATAGCTGGAAGATTTTTTCTTTCTGTTCTAGCGCATAGAAAATGTCACACCCGGGTATAAAATTAACTTGATTAACTTGAAGTTCCTGATGGCTTTTATCTTCATCTCAATCTTTCTTCATCTCTTCCTCTCTTCATCTCAGTCTTCCTCACTCTCCTGCTTCTTCCCTCCAACCAAAAAGCATGTTCAAGTTTTTCCCCTAACTATGCATAAACAGTAAATAAAAATCAGTTGTCTTACCTCTGTTACTCCTTCAAATTTCCTAGTTGTCAGTTTTCTTGAAACTATGTCTGCATAGATTCTGATTCTTCTTTCTCATTTCCTCATCTTGCTGTAAGAGCCTGGCCTATGGACCAGCAAATCTACAGACAAAATGAACACCAATGGCATATGTTTAATTCCACATAACCTCTTAATAACATTTGGTGTTGCTGCCTATTTCCTACTTCTGGACATTTGCAACCTTCATGAATCCATGATGTCATTCTCGCCTGGCTTCCTGTCTAATTATTCATCCTCAATTTCCTTTGTCGAACTATTCTTCTTTGCCAGTCTTTTGGTGACAGTGCCCCTCAGAGTTTCAGCTTTAGTTTTCCTTTTTACTTACTCTGCATTAGGAGATTCTCCTCCTTCTCCTCCTTCTCCTCCTTCTCCTCCTTCTCCTCCTCCTTCTCCTCCTTCTCCTCCTCCTTCTCCTCCTCCTCCTCCTTCTCCTCCTCCTCCTCCTCCTCCTCCTACTTCCTCCTTCCTCCTCCTTCCTCCTTCCTCCTTCCTCCTTCCTTCTCCTTCCTCTTTCCTCCTTCTTCTTTTTACAGTAGAAAGGAAAAGTTTTATTAGAAGGGAAAGTACACTTTCAGATGTGCAAGCGGGCCTGAGCAAGAGAAGTGTGGCTCAAAAGGCCATATTAGGAGATTCTTAAAAGAAGAGTCTTCAAAGGTGAACTGTGAGTTCCATAAAATTGTATGTTATGTGTATGATACAGGTTTGGGTATGTGTGCCTTTCTGAGAAAAGGATTCATAACTTTTATGAGATTATCAAGTGTGCCGAAGACTAAAATATGCTTAAAACCTCACTTCTTGAATGATCACATTATCTTCTATGACATCCCATTCTAAAATACTCTTATTTTCTGTGCTGTATTTTCTCTCAGGCAGTGGCATCATTTTTCACTTTGGCCATCTTTAAATTTATTGGAGTAACATTGATTAACAATGTAAATTCAGGTGTCCAACTTTTTAATGTAATATCCATATACTCTATTTTGTACTCACCACCCAAAGTCTGGTCTCCTTCTGTCACCATTTGTTTGACCCCCTTTACCCTTTGATTTTCTCCCCATCCCTTTCCCCTGTGATAACCATCATTCTGTTGTCTGTATCCGTGAGTTTGCTTTATTAGTTTTTTGCTTGTTCATTTGTTGCTTTCTGTTTTATATCCCCACATTTAAGTGAAATCATGATTCTTGTCCTTTTCCATCTAAATTATTTCACTCTTCAGATCCATCCATGTTGTTTCAAATGGCAGTATTTTATCTTTTTAATGGCTGAGTAATATTCTCCCCTGCCCCCACCCCCGATCTGTGTGTATACCACACCTTTATCCAGTCATCTATCAGAGGAAACTTAGGTTGTTTCCATATCTGGGCTGTTGTGAATAATGCTAAAGTGAACATAAGGAATTCATATTACTTAATCACAAAAATACAGCCAATCTGATTTAAAAATGTGCAGAGGACCTGAATAGACAATTTTCCAAGGAGGCATATGGCTGTCCAACAGATATATGAAAAATGTTCAGCACTGACCTAGGTTCTTCAAAGAGCCTCTGGTGTCTTCCTCTTCTACATTCGGTTATATACCAAATTCTCTGTTATGATTCACAAATATAATTGATCTATCACAAGTTTGTCTTAATTAGATTCTCTATCACCTATTTGTCAGCACCCTTACATAGTAGTTCCAAAAATATTGTGATAAATCCTAAAACAAAAAACCTGCTCATGCCACTCTCCACCACTGAATATTCTTCAGGAGACTCCTCCCATAGAGGTTAAATTCTAAGTCGCTTGGATTCTAAAAGCCTTCAGCGGAATTTCCCATACTTATCTTTTGAATCCTTTGCAATTCCCCAGATATGTTATGGTGCTATGTTCTCTCCCTGAAGTGAAGCCCTCTCTGGTCTACACGGGTGATTTTTATCTGTATTTCAAGATCCACCTCATCTGTTACCCTCTCACTGAAGTTTGCCCTGGCCTCAGGTAGAGTTAAGTATTGCTTCTCCTTTGTCTTAATTCTTTTGTGACATGGACTCTGTAGCTTAACTTTTTCTTATCTTTTCTTTTCTTTTTTAATAATCCCTCTCCCTACCAACACAAGAGAGGCCAGGGAATTGGAAGCCACTTGTCTTTTTTGAGCATCCTTGTGCCCAGCTTCAGAACATGCTTTCTGAGAACCACAATCTCTCAGTTTTAGGCATGAGGATATAAAAGACACTGTGTATCATATCTGGATCAAATAAACAAATCAGTCTTTTCTGATTTCGGCTTTGAAAGAAACTCCAACTCCTTTAATAGTTATCATCTCTGCACTTCCCAGCATAATGCATTCTGCACAGATGCTTATCATAGGAACTATATGTTGTAATATATATTATATGTTATACATTAGGAGAGAGTCTTGGATCTATTTTATGAAATAAGATGAAGAGCATATATAAGTACAAAGTGTGTTTTCTCTGATATGCCTTTAAAATGAAAGGTAGATTTTGAGTATGCTGACAGCAGCTTTGGTGTGGATGATGTATAATGTCTTCCTTAAGTTTTCAATAAAAATTAAGTATTTTGAAATTTTCCAGCAACAACTCCATGTATTATACAAGGAGAGATCTCTTCTACTCTCTGTCCCCAGCCCTAGGATCTTATTTCCCTTCCTCCTAATGGTTAAGACAATCATTAGACCAAAGCAATTGGTATCTCTGTGCCTTAAATTTCACACTGGCACACTTTAATAAAAATGATGGATCTTTTCCTTTTTTCTTGGGATTTTTAAGGTATTTTATCAACAAGACATATCCTAGGGAATATGTGTGTTTTTTCTGCTATTACTATCTTAGTAACATTTTTTGCTAATGAGAAAACTGTATCCCAGAAAAGTTAAATTACTTTTTATGGAGTTTTTTTGTTTTTTTGTCAGAGTACTATAAGTGTTACATCATTAAAAGTTACAAAGATTTCTTCTAGAAAAAATATGGTGGTTAATAATCTGTATTAATCCTTTATCTTAAGTCAACCTGATAGTTTTTAGAGACCATGAAGCTAGCACAAAGTTATAGTATCTTCTAACCCTCTTATCACGCCATCATTACTGTTCATTTCACTTCATTTATCTATGGAGAAAAATCAATAATAGGCATTCTTATTTCAGATTTTTATGAAAAATCAAGAAAGGAAACAAGACAAAAATAGGAATAGAAGGAGTTAATTTTCTCTCTGATATTTGTCTCTTTCTTCCTAAAGGCTCTTAAAATATGAAAGGAACTAATTTTTTGTTGTTAGGTAGATTAATTCAGTTATGAGCATTCTGGTTTTGTTGCTGTTACTACATTTTCTGAATACTTAAAAACTTCCTCTCCTTTTTAGATGTGGTTTAGTATTAGGCTTGAATAGATGGAATTTAAATCTAAGTCACTCTCTTTTTTAGAATCTTTGCTCAAATTTCATTTCACCCTACGAAGAGTCCTGTTGTAAAACATCCAAATCAAAATTCTACCTTTGTTCCTTGTCACCTACAACTCAGGCTTGTCAGGAGTCTACTCTTTACTCTCTGAAACTGATGTTGCTTATGTTAGTTTTGTCCACCTCATATGTATTTTCTTTTGTAAAAGAATGGAACCTAGTTTTATAAATGATATAAGTCTAGAGGCCGGATTTTTCTTAGTTTCCTGGAAGGGTTTTTAAAGGCTTCAACCACTGTTTCCTGGAATATGTTAGAGTTGAGGAACTTTTCACAATGTGTGACCATGTCTATGAAACTCCCGTATATCCTAGATTATTGAGGGTCACATGCCATAATTTAAAGTATGCTTTATGATCACTAATCCTCTCTATTGCAAGAGCTGATTGGTACACTTCAGAAGTTGTGGAAATGAACTAATGGTCAAACTCCTGTTAACACTGCTTCATTACAAGACAGATTGATCAAGCCCCACCCCCCACTACTACATCCTGAAAAACAACAAAAACAAATCGAGTACGTCCTTGGATGCAGACCCTTCTCCCTCTCTTCCCCTTCGACTCTTGTTTGTGGCATTTGGTACCTTCAAGGTTTCCTCACACAGCTCTCCCAAGAATGTTCTGTATCTTTTCTACTATTTTGATGCTGATGATTAGATTACAGGTAGAACCAGCCACCTGCTTGCTGCATTCCAGAACAGTCTCTGCATACATCAGTTATCCATTTGTCGGCCTGTTGAGTCCTGCTTTATCAATGACAGTCTTAATAGACTAAAGATTGCTTCTAAGCAGTATCTGTGCAAGAGTATTTTCTTTCGGGTTTTGAGTCCTGTAGATCATTTCAAAGGTGCTACCACCTGGTCCCATATTAGTTCTTTGAAGATATTTTTTAAATGTTGTTAGTATAGGGACATGATGAGAAAATACACCCTAATAATTTGGATACAAGATTGTGTGTTGAGAGTTAAATTGAATAAATCCCCACAAAATGGTTATGATTTATATGAGTCACATTTAACTAAAAATTTCTATAAATGTATGACTCGAGATTACAAAATCCCTAGATTCTAATCAAGGTGGTCTCTATGAAAAAAAGTGAGAGGCAGTACTAGAAAATGTAACTTGCTAATCAGAAACATAATCAGAGTATTGTGTCCTGTTTTGAGAAAGGCTGTATAAATATAACCAGGTTAGTGTAACTAAGAAGGTATAGGAAACAAAAGTCCTAAAGGCAAATGTTATTGATGCCCATTTAAGCATAGTCTGGTGGAGCGGAATTCCTGAATAAAGAACTTGAATATTACCAGAAAAATTACTGAGAAATTGAGCCTCTGTTATTTGTCAGGCATGTGCTAAAAGCTTTGTCTACACTGTACTCATAAAACTTCAAAATGATTTTTGAGGTATACTTGACTTTGAAGTATCTATATTTTACAGATCAGGAAAATGAATTTTAGACAGGTTTAGGGATTAGCCTTAGTGATTGGCTTATTACCAAGCAATTTGGTTATAAAACTGGGATTTGAACCCAGATTCAGGGGCTCTTTTGTCTACAGTCTCACCAACTGTGCTATATGACTTTCTTATACCAAGACTGTTTCCCACAGATAAATGCTTAAGATCTTCTAAGTACTCACGTAAGACACAGGGCTATGTAGCCATCCAGGCAGTCAAGTTGTAGAAGAGTTTGTCACGGCCCTCCAACCCCAATTCCTTTGTGCCACTTAGAAAAAATTCCTACTCCCACCCCAAACCCCTGGAAGCCATTGGTCTGTTTTCTGGTCTCATCCACATTTTTATATAAGGTTCACCAACCTGTAGTTGCAGTTTATCTGGGATGAAAATAGGCGTTGGTCAGATTGACAGAAATGTCTAGTTGAATTGACAGTTGTACATCTCATTGTAAATTAATAGATTGACATTCTAATTAGAATTTGGCTTTCTGTGTTGCTTGCTTAGTAGGAGAGAATTCATTAACATTCTAACTACAGGCATGTATCTGCTTCAAAATATTTTTTTAATAAAATAATAAGATAGCATATGAATACGTTTCCGTATTTGAAGGAGTGATGATTTATGAGTCTGGATCTAAAAATATAGTTAATATATATAAGGCCAGATGCATGGTACATTCAATATCTACTTTAAATGTTATTCAAATTTTTATTTATAAAAATATTATATTGGTAACCAAAGCCAGAATCACATTGAAACAAATATCTAAAATCATATTGAATTTCACTCTATTTTCTCATCTTCCAGTCACCCCTCCTTAGTTTAGCTTCCATCTTCATCACTCCATCAAAAGAGCTTTTCTTAAATTTACCATTACCTTCTGTTATCAATCCCATAGTCATCTTAGTAAACGTCTTCATAACAGTTTTTTTAAGTCATCTTTTTTTTTTTTTAATGCTACCTTTTAGCCTTTTTTTCTTTATATTTCTGGCAATACATTCTCAATCTCCTCTGCAATGAATCAGTTATTAAATATTGGTACCTTAAAATCCTTCTTCTGTTTTACTTTCTACTGTCTCCAAAATTAGTCTCATCTCCTCCCTTGGCTTATTATTAGAGGTAGCTAAGCATGACAGGTAAGACTACAAGTCCCAGGGACAGAGTGTGTGGTTTCTATCCTAGCTATGTGACTTATGCAAGCAACTTAACTTCTGACAGTTTCATTATATGTTAAATAAACATAATTATCTGCCGCATCTAGTTGTTATGAGGATAAAACGAGTTTATATATGTAAAATGCTTAAAGCAATGCCTGACAAACAGTAGATGCCCCTTGGATATTTATCCACAGTTATAATTTGTGAATGAAATCTGAATTTATATTATCTACCTACATAAGTATTTAGTTTCAGCTCCAAAGACACATCAAAGTCAGTGTATCCGAGATCTTAGATGCTTAGTATTCTGGTGCTTTATTCCCAGGAAAAGAAAAACTTTAATCACTCCTAGTGTGTCCAGCTTCAACGAGTAGCTCAATTATCTAGCCATTTGTACAAGCCAGGAAAGTAGATCCCACTCTCATGATTCTTCTTTTCTCTCATTTTGACTTTATCATCAAGCCCTGTCAACTCGACACACTAAATTTCTATTAAAAGCTTCCGTTACTCAACATTTCCAACCCTAGCTACAGATACCATCATCTCTCATCTCGAGTACAATAAAAAAAATTGCCCTTTTTTCACCCAGCCTACTCATCACCCCCAGTAAATTCTTTACCCTATTGCCAGAATTCTCATTTCAAAAGGTCAACATGATGATCCTCCTTTGCTTCAAACCTTTCCATGGCTCCCCATCCACTCTTAGGATGGTGATCAAAGTCCTCCTCCTGGTCTACCAGTCCCAGCCTCTGAGGACTCTCCAGTCCCTCATCCATCCTGCCTCCTGCTTCTCTATATGCTCCAGTCACACTGTCCATTTTTGGCTGCTTAAATGCATTCAGTTCTCCTCAACAGACACTTTTGTATATGCACTTCTCTATCTGGAAAGCTCTCCCATGCCTGCCCCATTCACTAATAATTCTTGCATCTGTGAGATCTCAGCTCAAACAGCACTTCTTCAGGAATGCCTTCTCTAACCTCCTAGTTTACTTCAGTTAATTGCCATAAACGATATACTTCTCTTTGGTAGTATATTCCTCAAATTTGCATTGCATTAATGTTGGGGTCTCCAAGATCACCCTCAGGCCCAACGATTTGCCTGAAGAATTCACAGCACTCAACAAAGCTGTTATTGTCACGGTTTATTACAGTCAAAGGATGCCGATTAAATTCAGCAAAGGGAAAAGGTACATAGGTGGAGTCCAAGAGAGACCAAGCATGAGCTTTCAGTTGTCTTCTTCCATTGGAGTTGCATGTACTGCCCTTAATTCTCTCAGCATGAAGGTGTGTGACAATATATGTGAAGTGTTCCCGCCAAAGGAAGCTAATATGAGCCTTGATATCTAGGGTTTTTAATTTGGGATCAGTCATCTAACATGTAGCACCTTAGCTACTAGGTCTCCATTCCCCTAGAGGTCAAATTAATAGAGTGTGGTCCAAAGCCTCAGGTATAAATAGGTGTGCACCATAAATCTCATTGTTAGCATAAACTCTCTGGTGTGACTCAAGGTCTCAGGCATTCAAAGACACGTACCTGGTGGGATACTCCAGGGATTCATAGGTTATCCATCTCCTAAAAATTTTAAGAACAAGCAGAATTGAGCTGCCAGGCCTGCTGAGTTATCCCTTCACTGCACAAGTTTCAGTAGTGCTATTATTTTATTAATGTCTATCTTTCCAATAGACTATATGAGAGCAAAATCTGTAGCTGTTTTTATTTGGCATAATATACCCCGACTTTATCACGGTTGCTGACTGACAGCAGGTGCTGTGTAAATATTTGTTGAACGAATTAATAAAATCTATTGTCTTTATTTTCTTTCACTCTTTACTGTGTTCTGTACTCTTCCATCCCACTGCTTTCATGTACCTTTTCTTTATTATGGAGTCTTGTAATGCATTTTATGTCTGAAGTTCCTTTGTGCTAATGAACGGTATGTAGTAAGAACCTAAAATATATAGTATATTCCCATAACTCCCTAGTATATTCCTGTAAGTCCAAGTATTCCACTATCTTGTAAACAATTTTTAAAAGGCAAATATTTTTCACAATTACACCTGAAATATATGTAGTCTGCATATCAGTTTGTGTGATACTTACTTACATTATCAAAGCTGTTTTTCAAAAAGTGAGATATTGACCCAGCATCTGCCTTAAGAACTTCAGTATTTAAGTCGTGCTTAACTTTGAAGCCAATGACAGTTGAATTTGAATTTTGTCCTGGCTATAACAAAAATAAAAGGAAAAGTCCTCTGGAATGAAGGGTATGTCCCAATTTTCTCTGTAATTTAGAACAGAAATGTTTTCCGATGATCTTCAGCATCTTCGTCTTCAAGGTGAATGTAACATCCAAGCTCTTTGTTCTACCAATTTCTTTGCTCAGCCAGGAGACCAAAGGTATAGGCCCATTTTAGCCAATGGATTTGAATAAATCTATTTTCAAAATTATTGTTTTAGTATTGTATTATAGCAATACTACACTTATATTGAAAAATAAATAAGTAAACGAGGGAGAAGTAACAATTTTCCCCTGCAGAGGAATTCTAAATAATTTATGTAGATATTCTACCCACAGACGGTAGGACATAACTTCCTACTCCTTTCTGTGGGCTGCACATAGTGATTGCCTTACAAAGAACACAGCGTGGAGAATCAGGTGGGGGTTGAGGGACGAAGGGTAACTTTACAGTGGAGAAACATGTCAAGCACTACCACACAGCCAGATGATCAAGGTTCACAGCAGCAGCATAAGTCAGGTTATGATTGGTACCCTGTAATATAATCTGAATATAATGTGATAAGTGGCAATGACACTTCATTTCTGTGGCTTCCCTCCCCCAACCCATAACCCTGATCAAACTGTAAGGGAAACATCAGATGAACCAAAACTGAAGGACAGCTTACACAATATCTGAGCAGTACTCTTCAAACTGTCAACATCATCAAAACTGAGGAAAGTCTGAGAAACTCATATCTAAGAGACACCTAAAAACACATCACAAATAAATGTAATGGGGTCTCCTGCATGGGATTCTGGAACAGAAAAAGGGCATTAGGTAAAGATTAAGGAAATCAGAGTAAAGTATGAACTTTAGTTAATAATACTGCATCAATTAGTGTAACAAATATACTATGTTAATAGGGGATACTGGAAACTAATATCTTTTCAATTTTTCTATATATTCAAAACCATTTTAAAATTTAATTTTTTTAAAAAATTTATTGCATGATAGTGTTTCAATTTAATCTCAATGCTATTCAGTGAAATTTGCTTATCTATTTGTGTTTGATCAAGAATTACCTTAAGTTGATTGCAGTTACTTGAATTTCTAAATGTGATTACTGTTGGTTGATTTTTCTACAACAGACACACAAACGATTACATCATTGTTAATTTTGGGGAAATAATCCACCTTTTGTGATTAGGAACTTCTGAGGACTTCTTTAAGAACTAGAAAGGTTCTAAAATGTTATGAGTCACAGAATATATTCATTGTAGAAGTAACAGGACAAAACCATTAAATTAGCTAGATAAATTGGCATAAAATCAAAAACAGTATTTTTGAGAGCATGAGTCCAGACAATGTGTCTGTAGGATACACTTTACAAACTTAGTTTGATTAATTTTTGTTTTTCCGAGGATATGATTCTTTTCTGTAATTATTGTTCTGTTTCCCCTGACAGGCTATCTAGTACTGGCCGCCTTAAGCTCCCTGTGAATTGAGTTATTCTCAATAATACTCTGTTTTATGAAGGCATTATTTGAGTGGCTGTCCACTGTGATCTGGTTATTTGGAGCTTTACATAAAACAGGTGGTTCTTCCATCTCATCAACATTTCTTATTATCTAGAATTCACCATCTTTTTGTCTGTGGCCCATTGTACTTAGTCCATCACAGATGTGGCTCTATTCTTAGTTTGTCCCTGTTTGTTTAGCTTCTCGTTTATATCTTGGTCATTTCCCATAGATACTCCAAGTTCCCTTGTTTTCAGACTTTATCAGGGCTCATACTATAAAGTTATATGTTTACTTACATCCTGATTTATTCCCAAAAGGCTTTGCAGCAGCTAATTTCATTTGTTTGGCTCTGAAATGATCCAGGCAACTCTGATTCAAATCAGAGATGGCATTTACTTTCAGGGGCACAGGACTGATGCCCAAAACCAAAGAACAAATAGCCTCTGATCTGTGATCCCATGATCCCAAAGCTGCTTTACAGTGCCATTCTTAATGACTCAGATGCCTGGGTTTTGGCCCGAATACCTAGACCTCCTTACTGATCTTTTTTTCATTGAGATGATGCTTTGAACTTGACCTATTGTTCTATGAATATAATCTCACAAGCACAAGCCTTAGAGTCAAATAGAGCAAGACATGAATCTTGCCCCAGTCATTTGTTAGCTTTTTGATCTTGTGGAAGTTACTTAATCTCTGTGGGGCTCAGTTTCCTCATCTGTAAAATGAAAATAATAATAGTGGATTTGCAGAGTTATAAAAATTAGATAAAATGTTTCTAAAGATCCTCAAGAAAGCCTGATTCTGTATCATGGGTGCTTAATGTATACTGGCTGTCATCAGTATGAAGATTTGATTGGGTTTATCTGCCTCGCCTTTTCCTTATGTAGCCTCTTCTAGCTGGCTCTCTATTGCTCCCAGCCATGTCTTAGCCTCACTTGTTGATTTATACATTTACATGTTTTTTTAGTCATTGTCTCTGTGGTATCAGCAAACTTGTCAACTTTTGTGCCCTGCTTTAATGTTCTTCAGAACTCTATAGGATGTTGTTTGACTAGTTCACACTAGTATTAACATGTCATTAGAAATGTTATATTTTCTTTCTTGCATTTTGCTGTCTGTTATTTTCATAATAATGTGAACAGCTGGGTAGACCAAGAGGGAGATCTGCCCGGACTTGTATTGGGAGTTTTGGGGTCAGGTGAAAGAGGGGAGGAAGAAAGAAGAAATAAAAGGCAGATTAATGGACTCTGGTGCAAGAATTTGGGAGCTCAACTGCCTGAATTTGCAGCTTTTTTCCCCAACTGTTTGCTGTGTGGCCTTGGTTAAGTTACTTAACAAGTTTCTGTTGCCTCAGTTTCCTCATCTATAAAATGAGGATAAGAATAGTACCTAACTCATAGGTTTCTTTGCAAGGATTAAATGTGGGGCACTTGGAGCAGTGCCTAGCATGTGGTGAGTAATAATTAAGTGTTCAGTATTATTAGTATTCTTTTCCCAAGGCTTCACAACTACATCTGATCATCTTACTGATAGATATGTCTTGTTATATAGCCTCAGTAATTTCAGAAAAATATCATCTTTATCTTTTTAGTATATCCGTACAAATAAAAACTTGTCTTTCACAGTAGTCATACTAAGAGGTGCTATGCTTATGTCAATATATCAACTTTTTTGAATAATTATTTAAAATTTTCTTTAGATTCTGCAAAAAAATCTTTTGAATGCCCTTTAACAAATCTTATCTTTTGAATATAGAGTGTCAAAAGTTAAAGCCAACTCTATTAAATTTAAATGAATGACCTTTGCTAACAGTATCTCGTCTATATATTTGTATAATTTCATATACTTGTATAATTGCATAAATTATATAACTTTTAATCTTAATAAAATGTATATGCAACATTTATCTACATATACAAGTGTGTATATGGGAGTTGAGAGGGAGTGTGTCAAGATCCAGTATTTAATGTAAACTAAACTATTTTCATAAAGAAAAAGCCCATCATTGAGCCTTAGTTCACTTTTAAAAATCACACAGAATCTCTATCATGTTTCCCAATTTTTAAAAAAAGCATAATTGAGTTTTTGACATTATGGAATGATTCTACATGAACCATGCATTCAGGCAAATGGTGGAAAAAATAAACATCTCTTGTCTTTCAGATTGTGGCATTCTTTTCTCCCCTTCCATATGTTTTCATTCCTGTGTATACAATAACATGATAACACTGATCTTGGGGGACCTGTAGAAAACTCCATCAAATTCAGGGGTGGGGGCATGCTCCAATGAGATGCTCAATCTAACTGAAAGTCCTGGGCATATGTATGCCTGCCTCTTCTATTGCTTGAGAAAGCTTCACTGCTTTAGCAGCCAATGGTATATCTATATTCACATGGCATCTTAAATAAGGCATTTTAATTATTTTTAAGTTTCCTCTAAAAGTCTGCCTCCCTACTTGAATGGAGATATGGCCATTTGTGCTAATTGCATTTTAGAGTATTATACTGGTGACAATAAGCTAATGTTTATAATTTCTGTACATATTAAATATCATTAGGCAGTTAATTATGTATCAATTGGCTACCTAGCTATAATTTGCAAATACCCAAAAGCAGCAGTCCATTTCCCCAATGCTGCCTGTGTCTGAACTACAGATGCTTTGCATAGCTGTGGCTTCTTGTTCAGGGGCCCAAGGTATTAGCTTGAGAACTCTCTGCCTGACTCCCAGACAGTGATTTCAGACTGAAACAATATTTTTGCACTAGGGGCTCTACAATGAGCCTTCTAAATATGAGATAAATTAGGAGACAGTATGACTTGTGGATATAGACAATTAGTGTATTTTACATGTCGAAAACAGAGGATCTTTAAAAAGCCAAAAAAGCTTCTGACACAGAAGCAGAATATCACAGCCTGTACATGCAGAGCCTGCCTTGTTTTGTAGAGAATAATGCTGAGGCCAGAACTGTGAAGGGCATGCACAGAGAAAGGCTGGGCCAAAACTGGGCTCTGAGTTTGAGAAAATCAAGCCCACCTTTCCACCTTTTATATTTAGTTCTTTTGATCTAAGGAAAATTGCATAGTGTAATAACACACTTAGCGAAAAGATCAGTTATTGTGCTCTTTTAGCTTAATGTTAGGAGGGTTGGATGTGTCTTAGAATCTCATCACCGAATTAATTTTACTCTAATGCAAGATCTCAAGATGAGCTAGTGTTCTGTTATGACCATATGCCATCATCCCCTCCACTCTACCTAAGAATGTGAATAGTATTCCCATTGTGAGAACTGTTGATTGACATCAACCAACTCTGTTGTCATGGCTCTAGTTAAAAATGTGAAAGAAACTAGATCTTTTCAACCTAAAGGTTCCCTCTGTATAGTTAATTAAAGATGTTTTAAGAAGACATTTGGATTATGGGAAAGTGATGATATCAAATTATGACATTTATTTCATTCCTTACTCCAAGAATCTCAGTAATTGGTTCACCTATTCAAAACCGTTATTTCATCAGAGGGTAAAGATTCCAGGGCCCCCAATGGGACTTACCTCATTTACCTAATTGGCATATTCTTTTAAAAACAACTCTGGACATATGAACTTTTTGATTCTTGAATGTGTCATTCACTTGCTTTGAGACAATTTAATGTAATTTATCTAAGTTCAATTATAGTCTTTTAAAAACTAGCTGTTTTTTTTGCCATCATATTAAAGAATTGATTTTAGAAATTTAATTAAAATTCCACATATACATAAATTACTCGAATGCTATGCAGCTCAGGATGCATATCACTGAGGTTCTCACTTTGTCCCTGAAGAAACTGAAGCTTGAAAAAAAGATAAACTGACCACCTATAGTCATATAGGAAACAGATAGTTTGTGGCAAAATGGGTCTTAGAACCCAGAGCTTTTGACTTCCAGTCCAGTAGTCTTCCTACTAGGCCAGGCCATTTTATGTAATCCATGCAGTGCTGTTGTGATATAGGAAAAACAGAAGTGGATTTATTGCTTTCTAAGAATGCATGCACTCTTGGGTATCATGTATTCCCATGAAAGAGAGATGTATTTTTACAAATACAACTGACTGTTCAACAACATAGGTTTGAACTGTATGGAGGTCCACTTGTACATGGATTTTTTTTCAACAAATACAGTAAATATTTCCTTTCTAATGATTTTCTTAATAACATGTTCTTTAGCTTACTGTATTGTAAGAATACAGTCTACAATACATATAACAAACAAAATATGTGTTAATTGACAATTGATATTAGTCTTCAGGTTAACAGTGGACAATAGGTACAGTTGGCCCTCTTCACCCACAGATTCCTAACTGTAGATCGAAAGTACTGTTTTTGCTCTGTAGTTTGTTGAATCTGCAGATGCAAAACCTGTAAGTATGACTGTACTTAAGTTTCTGAGGAGTCAAAAGTTAGAAGTGCTTTTTTGACCCCATAAAGAGCTTGCACCCCTAACCCCATGTTGTTCAATGGTCAGCTGTATGTGCATGCTTCCTTCAAGGATAATTTACTACTCTTTTCCTTTTTATTTATGTTTTAAATATCATAGAATCCAATCATTTGTGGTAACCAACAAAACAGTCAAATAATTACAAAGTCACTATCTGATGATGGCAGCAAGGTGATTCAGGTGGAATGTGTGAACAGAGGCACAGGTGAGCCCAATGAGTCACCAATGTAATGCGCCCCCTAGGAAAGCAAAGGCAGGTTATGCTGCACTAATTGAAATCTGGACTCTTAGGATGGAATGAAGGAGGCAATAGTGCTGTAGGCTTTCTGTGCCCAAATTGTAGGACCATGTGTTCTGTTTTGTCTGACACGTCAGTCAGAAAGCTACTGATAATCTGGAATGTATTTATAGGCCGGGAATTGGAATGTGAATATACTAAAAGTCACAGAGTGGTCAGTGGCTGAAGAAGTGCAAGTATTTCATGTAGAGAAGAAAAATCCGAGTGGGTGGTGATCAATTCTCTCTAATAACTTAAGGACCAGTATATGGAGAACACACTAGATTTGAACTCTCAAAGTTCTAAATTGAGGGTCAAGAAGCAGAAACTTCGGTGAGGCTTCCACCGCCATGGAATTCGATCCTTGGCTCAGGGCTTTTACATAATCAAGCTATTGTGTTAAAAAGGTGGAATGGCCTGCTCCCTCCCAGGGCACTGCATTTTTAGTCACTGGAGGTGTCCCATTGGGGCCTGGATGGTTGCATGGAGATATTTTAAAGGGCAGCATTCACAACTCAGAAGAGCAGGGGACCACATGACCTTTAAGGCGCTTTCCAGCACCCGGGGTTGTATAATTCTCTTTCTATTATGCATTGATGCTGGGTATGTGTCACATTGTTTGAACCAAAAACACTGATTATGGACAGGAGCACAGTCTGGAATGTTGATGGCGCTCACATCTATTTTGTGTTTCAATTTCTGGAAGCGGTCTTTGTCTTCACGACTGTTTGGTCCCTGACCTTCGGTAACATTTGGAGCCCAGCCACACTGTCTTTGTTTACTGTAAAGAGCATGGAAAAACTGACTTCCTGACAGCGCTCTGCAAAGTCTAAGGTCAAACCACTCACAGGTGAACAAACACAGTCCTTCCACCTTAAAATTGTCATTTGGCCCCTGTAAATTGGACCAGGGTAATAATATTGGGTAACAAAAAGAGGGGAAATCAGCACTCTGCCAGCAGCTAGCAATTAGTCACTTCGTCAGTCAGCTTTGTGAAGAGCTAATCTTAATTCAGTATCCATTTTGGGGGAGTTAGAAAATATGGCATGCAGTTTTAAGTCTTCTAGCAGCCTACAAAATAAGCCTATAGAACCTTTTTCTACACTATCATCACATTATTAATATTTCCCAGGATTCCATGGGTAAAGCATAGGATTCTTCTTCACTTAAGGGACTTTAGAGTCACACCCACTGAATATTCATATCATCTAAGCTATTTCTTTTATGGTGATATCTCAAAGTGGCCTAGATGGGTTACTTCCTTTCCAGAAGCCATATCCATTTTTTTCTCACTAACCTCTACTATTCTTTACTGTCATCAAAAGCACTAGGTCCCCTTTGTCAAAGAAAGGGGAGCATCTTCCCAGATAAGGGCATCATAAATGCTTCAGGCTCCTCGACAGTACCTCATTCATTTAATCCCCCTCCTATAATGCTTAACACACTGTCTTGCATTCGCAGGTCCACAAACACACATCTGAGTGAGTGTAAGTGCATAAAACAATGACCTTGCTCACATAATACCTGTTTACTCAAAATCACTTATTTGCAAGATCCAAGTTTTCCTCTTAATATTTAAAGATTACTTACTAAAATTTATCTAAAGCAACATAAAGAAAAGTATCCCCAACATAAATTTATGTATTTTTTCCCCTTCGGGAATGCAGGAATAAAGTTGGTTCTGGCTGTATTTTTTTCTTTTTCTTTACTTTTCTTTTTTTTTTCTTTTTTCTTTTTGTCTCCAGTGTAAGCAGCCTCTTGAAATGCCCTAGTTATCTAACATTGCTCTTGAACTCCACTTAGAGATGATATACTAGCCTTCTACTAAAATATATCTGGGTATTAAAAGCCCAATTCTTTATTGCTGATGAGAAAGATTATTAAGACTTTTTTTTCCAAGCTATAATATGAAGCAATAACACCCCTTTTTACTTCCAGAGCCAGAGGCAGTATGTCATATTAACCTTCATTAACTGCCTAAGAAATGAGGTACATTTGTTAATTTAGCATTCTGGTTAGCTAAGATCATGAAAGAAGGCTGTGGTTTCTCCCTTTGCTACATATAAAAATTAAAAGAAAGGTAAAGTATGTTAGCACACTTATTTTATTGCCTTGGTAAGGGCAGTGTTTGGATTAGGAGCTAGACCTGGATGAGTTAGGTCTGCAGGTGGTGGGCACAGATTGCGGTGGCTGGAATGAGGAAAGCAAGAATCACATGACTTAAATAGGTCTGAAAAGTAGCACCAGAGGTGTGTGGTGGAAGAAAGCAGATATCATCAAAAATCTGGGCCAAAGGTAGAAAGAGAAAATGAATTATTTTTCTATGTATATAATTTCATGTTGGGCCTTTCCCTTTGGATATCCTATGAAATACCAAATTATCTGTAGAGTTTTTTCTTGGATATAGCATTGCTGTTAATTTTCCCATTCCTACCTCTATTACTTCCGTTTACTTATTCGTTGATTAAAAAAAAAATGTATCAAGTATTGTGCTAGCTACTGGGGAAACAAAGACTAATGACACAATGAAGCTCAGGAGTTGCTTTTTTTATTTACCCAGGTATAAAAAAATGTGCATTCAACTTGACAATTATCATTCTCCCCATTCCCCGAGAGTACTTCAGTAATGTCATTTCTTTCTTTATAAAGCCTCCAGAATCCATACCAATTTTTCTTCTGCCACAACCAGAGTTCAGGCACCATCCCCTTATAGTCAGGCTATTGCAGGAGTCTCTTTATTACTCTCTTTATATCCAGTCTCCTTCCTCCCTCATCCATCTTAGCCATGGCTACCAGACTCATTATTCTAAAATTTGGTTGTTCCCATGGCTTATTGATAAGGGTAAAATGCCTTAGCCTTACAATGTGGCTCTCCTCAATCTAGTTCCACTTCTACAAAATGAATACCCTACTTAAACCAAATTGATCCCTTCACCCACTTTCGAGCATAGTTAGGTATTCTCCCCTCTCTGGTGTCCCTCTAGCTGTTTTTCCAACTCCAAAGTGGTACAGCATGGTGGCTAAGAAGGTGTGCTCAGGGGCCAGAAGTGCTTTACCATTTATTTGCTGCGTGGTCTCAGGCAACTCTTTTGTGTTTCTGTTCTATATCATTGACAAGAGCTTATAAAAGCAATACTTCCCATATAAGATTGTTACGATTAAGTGGGTTCATGGTTGTAAATACTTAGAAGAGACCCTAGCACAAAATAAGTGCTAATGTTTCATTGTTGCCGTTGTTATTAGTTTGTGACCCAAACCCTACCTTCTACCCTGGCCAGACATTGGCAAATAGTTGCAAATTTGAAAATCCCAGGGTTCTTTGGGGACATTCCTGACATTTCCATACAAAGAATCTTTTCCTGCCTAGCATGACTTATCTGATGCTCATTTAGCAGGCAGATTTAGATGTATTTGTTATTTTTATAGGAAATAAAACTTGAAAAGACAGCCAGCAATTCAAGATAGTAAATGGTTAGTGCCAATAGAAAGAGTGGCATGGGTTCCATAGATTATACATTCCCTGAGGGCAGGGAAAGTGCCTCGTGTCTTTGTTTCCCTTATAGTATTTTATGCCTATTTATTAATAAAAGCTGGATTTATTATGATTTTTTGACTCAATGATGATATACTCAGAAGATCAGGAAGAAACCATTCTATTTGAATAGGTAAGATACAAGCAGATAATACTGCGTCTTTACTGGTCGTATACGAATGTGAAAAAATAAGGGGCCATCCTCAGCGTTGAATGAAGTGTTGTCCAGACCATCTGGACAGGGGCTCTGAACATCATGAACATGATGGTTTAGTGGGATTAGTTTGGGGACAGGCTGCCAAATGGACTGAAACAAAGAGAGAGAGACCAGAGAGAAGATTGTTGAGTGTGAGGAAGAAGTTCCTAAACTTGGACTCTAGAAATGGGGACTGGAGAGGGAATCTTACAGTGTAGTTTGTAAGGAAAGAATCCATGGGACTTGGGAGTTCATAGAGGGTGATGGCAAGGAAAGAGTGAAAAACTGACTCCTGGGTTTCTTCCTAGATAAATTTGGAGTATCTACACTGAGAAAAGGTTGTCTTCGATGGAAAAGAGATGTATGGTTACTAGACTGTTGGCTCCAGGATGGCGGAGCCCAGGTCCACCTTGCTCACCACTGGGTCCTCACTGTCTAGGATGGTCATTCCCTGACACGCTCACGCAATCAGAGGCTGTTAAGTGCTGCTTAAATTATTGGCTGCTTACTTTGATATCTACACAGTCAAATAAGGCAAGTTGTAGACAAGTTTCGACACCCCGTGTAACGATTCTCCGGTTCTCCGGTTCCAGTTAGCTGGCACAATCAATTCTAAAAAGTCATCCCTCTCACATCATGGGCAGAATGTTTCAAAGAAGTCACTTTTAAAATTCCAGGGTGAGTGCGGGAATCTACAAGCCCCTGAGGCCATCTCTCTCCTACATTATGCCTTAATGAACTAGTTAAAAGGTACCTGCCAGTGCAGCACCTCTGCAGAGAGGTGCTCCAGAAAGCATTTGTTTGCTCTCACCCTGCTGAGAAGTAGCAATATCTGTGTGGCTTAAGGGCTCTGGCTGCAGCCTTGAATAGTGTTAGAAAAATATCACCACCATTTGCCAGCAAGAGATGCCAAACTGCAAATAAGAGGCATGTCAGTTCAATGAAGCAGAAACATTTCACTTGTTTTTAATGATTACTTGCAGGAGACCTTTATTGTTATGTGTTTGTATGCCTTTAAATGAGAAATTGCATTTTTTTTTTTTGAAAATGACGAAAACCATCTCTTCTGCCTACAAAGGGACAAGCTTTTCCCACTTGGGTGAATATTGCCTGCGCCACTCACGGAAGAAAGGAGCAGTCTTGCCAAGCATCTTATTAGTCTAAAAATAAATTATTCAGAATGCAGGTTCAGATACAGATTGCAGGGAGAGATAATAGAATTGGTTTTCCAAGCCTGATCATGCTATGAAGACATGGTGTGTGCTTTTCAGGAATCCACTTAAGTGGAATCAGCTTTGACTAATACAAACTAGAAATAATATTGCTGCCATCCAGCTAGTGTCTGCGGTACAGCATCCTCGAAATGTCTTCAAGGATCCATGATCTCTTTAGTCTATGTAAGTGTGCATAAATAAAAAATAAATAAAAGTATATATGCATTCACAAGCATTTCTTGAGAGGTGCAGTCTTCTCATTGTTCTTTTAAGGAAATTTCTTCCTGGCAGCGTGAGAGGAGCACGTCTCACTTGAGATTTGTCTCCTTCCTACTCCCCCCTGCCTCTGAGAAATAGTTGACCACATCAGCAGCCGACTCCAGTTGTCATGTGGTTCCTCATGTGATGCTGGGTCTGCAGCACTTTGGAGCAAGAGCCTTTGTGACTCGGCACTCATGGACAGTGGCGTTCGGGGACAGAAGAGATTTTGGAGGGGGCGGGGAGGCCAATAAACCGAGAAACATCAGAAATAAAAGTCTCGTGAAGTACTCTGATTTATGTATTTCCCCCCTTTTTTAAAATTTGATTTTAATTCTTGCTTTTTATGGTTTCTGTTTTGTTTTGTTTTGTTTTTTTCTCCCACCCCCACAGGAACGAGCTGCGCTGTTTTGTGTTTCTTTTTCTTTTCTTTTTTCTTTTCTTTTTTTTTTTTTTTTTAAATTCTGAAGCCAGATCATCTTTGCTTCCAGCTCCAGGGCTGCATCGCCATGGGCGCGCCATCCTCCCCGGTTACCTGAGATGCACCTGCCGCCTCCCGCCTTGACTTCTGATCTGCGCGGTGCCACGAAGGACCTGCTTCTGCAGCTCTGGCCAGGGCTCCTCGCAGCTGGAGGAAGGGACTTGGTGGACAGGGCGAAGCTACCCAGGAGCCGGGGTGGGATGGATAGAAAGGATGCCGAGAACCGGGGAAGGGTGAGTTAGGAATACTATCCATCCAGTGCCCACCGCTCCTCCGCCAGGCAAGAGCAGAACAGCCATGCCGTGGGTGCCTGTCTCAGGCTGCTCCCAGGGCTTAGTCTGGGGATAAACCCATGCCGAGATGTGGCATTGTACCTGAGAGTGGAGCTGAAGATGGATACAAGCAGGTATCTGATGTGTTTGCCTGACGAGGCAGAGTTGGAGAAAGGCAGAGTGAGAACCGGATGAAAAGAGAGAGGAAGCTGCCGAATGCTGCTTGATCGTCTGCCGCTGGCTCTGCGTTCTCATTCTAGGGAGGATGGCATAATATATAACCCAGTACATGGATGAAGGACCGTAAATTGTAGTCTGGATGTACCCGACGCTGTCAATGGAGAAACTGATGGGCTAGGTGACTGTACCATTGTCCCCAGAGAAAATAGCAGCCTTGCAGCATGGATTTAAATGCATGTGCATGCATGTAGAGACATAACAGAAAGAGATTTCTGACCATTTTACACAGGAAATCTGTCACTTTGCTGGATCAGGCGTGATTGCTGCTTGTATTTTCAGCTTCAGCTCAACTCCCATTTCCTGACTAGCTAGAGCGCATGGCCAAAGCAGCTGCATGCAACATTTTCTTGTTAATGTGAAAGCAAGCCCCTCAGCTTTAACTCCTTGGTGTTCTGAGTGCTCTGTGCTTTGCTAGGACTGATTGTGGGGTTTTGTTTTCTTCTCCTACAAATCCCTGTAAACACAGCTGTATTCACTATGGTGAAAAATTCTATCCTGTAAATAGAAATCTGATCGATTTAATCAAAATAAATGTATCCCAGATGACTTTGAGACCAGCTGGCTACCACAGGCTTCAGATGCTCATTGTTCAATAGAGATGAATGCAATGTTATATTTACATGTTTTAAAATTCCAGGATCAGCCTATAATTTAAAAAAGAAATTCTTTTCTAAGGAGGAGAGGTGGTCCTATAGGCTTGCACTAGATGGTTAAGTACAGGTGCAGATGCTGTTCCTGAGGTTTGGGAGTTTACGGTGGTGCATTTCAAAGAGTGTGAGCCATGTGGCAGAGCGTGGCCATAGTCAATAAAGAGAAAGCATGCCTCTAACTTGCTGTATGCAGAGGCCAGCACCTTTGGAATAGCCTCCAGTAAGGTTGGAGGAGGTACTGAGGCTGGATTCAGATAAGTGAGCCATGGTGCTCCAGCAGCAGCTCAGTGGAGTCAGCTCAGACCTGGAGATGAGGAGCAGTTGTCATGGGGAGCTCTGCTGGGACGCTCGTCTGGCCCTTCCACTGTTTGTTACTATTTCTACAAAGGCAGCTCTGTGTGTTGGATTATGTTTGGCCAGCTGTTGATGCATTCCTGTGGGTGGGGCTGGGTGGGGATCTTATTACTGTACTTCCAAACTGTAGATCTGTGTGCATGGGAGCAGGGAGGGAATGGAAAGAAAGCAAGTTGGAGAAATCGATCACTCACCCGCTTTCTCCAGGTAGTCCTAGTGTGGATCCAGAAAGGCTTACAGTAGAAAGAAGGAAGGAGGGAATAATGAGGGTGGGGAGCTTGAGGGGAAGAGAATGAAACTTAGCAAGCTCAGAAGAGAGAAAAACAGACTTAGAACTTCAAAGCTGCAGAGACAAGCAGAATGTCAGCAGCTTGTAATTAGCGGTTCATGGTTGCGTCAGTGACTGTATCTCTCCAAGAATAACTATGTGATGTGTGCCACAAAGTGAAGAAGATAGTCATAACTAAGTTATCAAACCCAGTTCAAACAAGGGCATATGGATTAAGGAATTTCTATGTTTGTAAATCAAATACTGATGGATTACACATATAAGACTTGCTGAATTTTGCATAATTGAAGGCTGATAATTTGATTTGTTGGGGGAGGGTGTGTTCATTAAATGAAACTGTGAACCCTTAAAAATGCAGATTAATCATGCAAGAAAATGTCAATGCAAGCCCCATCAATACAAGATATTTCTCCAAATAGCCCCAGACATGGCCAATTTTCTGTCTCTGCATTCACATGTAATTTTTGTTTGTTTTCGTGCACTAAATTGGAAAGGAGTCAAAAGTGACATTCAAATTAATATGGCTAAGTAAATCCCAAAATTCCCATTTAAGAATTGTAAAATGTCTGTGGGGTTCTGATTTTTGTTCCAAGCCCAAGTTTAAACCTTGAAGGAACCTTGGTTGTCTTGAAGCTGAACAGCGGTCTGTTAGTAACCCCCATGAGAAGTCAGTGCACCACCGTGGTTGAGATTTGAAGGCCACGTTCACTTCCCTCCCTTGTCTCTTGTGCTTAGAGATTTGGTGCAACTACAGCCTCCCTCAAAGAGATGGTAGAAGGAGCTGATTGGTTGGTAGGCTAGAATGTTTACTCTTATTTGTTTTCAGTGCTCCTCCACAGCATTCATGTTGTATTTGTATTTGTGTTCACGCTGCACAATTACTCCTGATCCGTTTTGTTTCTCTGCCCGAGAGAAGTCAATTTCAGTTCAGCTCTGTGCATTTGGCTTCCTGGGTGATATGTGTATATGTATTGGGTTAGCCATGTATGCATTTCCCCTTTTAATGTGGATTAGGGAAAATTGTAGGCAGAGAAAGCTGTGTATATTAAATCAACAGCTTTTTGAATCACATGTAATATAATTTAAATATACTTACTTTGAGGTTGCCAAAGCTGACATTGTCTGAGCCCGTTTAATTTACATCTTCGATTTAGTCAAGAAGCGGAACCTGCCAGATCAGAATAGGGTATTCTGTGCACCCAACGGGGTGAAAGACATTATTTTGTTTGTGTTAGTTCAAACAGCTGGTCATTAATGCAGTCCCCATTTCGAGAGTGAAGTGCTGGTGGACATGAATGGCTGCCTGATTAATGCTGCCCTCCGAGGGTCCTTCACCCAGCAGTCATGCTCGCAGCAGAATAATGTAGCATGATGTGATTGCACTCTAACAGGGTAGTATGTCATTGTGTCACCAAGCAATTGAGGTTATTATGGGGCAGGGCAGACAGACGGGACAGTGGGGTTAGTAGACCGTAGCATTTTTAGAAATACAGGCCTGACCTACTTAGAGTTATTCTCTCTGGCTGGCAGCTGCATGGTACATAAAGTCTCTGATAGGCTGAGGCTGTTGCTAGGGGGAATTAGCATGAATTTTTCCACACACAGACTCAGTGACTGAGTGATAAAAGCTGACTGGAATTAAAGAGATTTGGTTTAGTATTATACAGATTTATTGCCTCGTTTTTCTTTTTCAAATGCAGAAAAGGGGTGAAAAAACAGATTTTATTTTCATTTGTTTTCTGACCTTGTTCCCCCTACCCCACACCCCCAACTCTAAGAGGTATGAGGGGAGGAGAGCAGGGCAGTTATAAAATTTTGGTTAATCTCTTACTGTCATTGAAACGATGTTGTACATTGCAAAATATTTAAGCTTAAAGATTGCTGGGAATGAATAACAGGTTAGATTATTTTTCCTCCTCTGTGCACTAAGCTGTTTGAAGTTGCGTGTGCATCTTTCATACACTGTATATTTAAAGTCTCTTTCCCTTTTAGGCTTGAACAAAACATTTATATAAATTCTTTTCTATCCAAACAGATTGAAGCTTGCACTCTCTGGCTTGTTTAAAATAAGGTAGTAAGGATTCCAGATTTAGATGGGGAAAGGAAAAATATATATACCCTTTTTATTATAAAATATTTTTTTTCTGAGCTATTTTGGGTTTGGCTCGTTTTTCAAAAGCTAGCCTGATGTTTATGCTTGTAGATAAAACTTAACTGCTCCCACCCTGTATCTCCTGTGCTTCACAATGTACATAAAGACATGATTTTTCTCCAGAAGAAAGAATATCTGCAGAATTTATCTGGAGATTGTTTTCCCATGTTGCTGACATATGCATTGCATGTAGAGAGCTCACATAATCAATTCTGTAAGATGACCCATTTTTTTCCTACTCCTGTATTCTCCAAGTATCTGTGTGTTTGTGATTTTTAATAGATCTTTTCTAAAGGCAGATTTTTAATAGATATTTTAAAGCAATCTGAAAGTCCATCAGGAGGAAATGAAAGCAATGTATACTCAAGAATCCTTTGATTTTTCTTGTTCTTAATTATATACTATCTGCGCTTAAACCACAGTGGCCCTCTTACCTTTTACTGCTGAAAGGAATCATTATCCTGTCTTTTTGACTTGAAATTAATTTTTGTAAGAACATGCTGTGATATTTCAAGTAAACAAGTAGCTTGGCTATCTGAGGGAGAGGAATAAATGTAGATTCTTGTAAAATTGGAAAATTGGATTTCTTGGCCACATGAAAAGAGGCAAGGGAAAATTTAGATGTGGTTTTCTCTTTTCATTTAGGTTCTTAATAATATTTAGAACTATTTAGATATATATGTTTTCAAAAAGTAATTTCCACTTATACCAGAGACCACAGTCAAAACAAAATAAAACAAAACAAAATACTCTAATGGTGTCAGAGCCAAGAAATCCATCAATATTCTTTTTTTTTTTAACCCAGCAGTGTTTACATTTCAGCATATAAATACAGCTTATCAAGCTAAAATAGAGTGTATTTTCTGTTGTCGTAATTGATATTTCCTATACTTACTAGCTTTGAGAATCCCTAAAATAACATTTATTGTAAAGGTTTCCAACCATACTAATAGCCTTTCTTAACTGAATAAAATGTCAATTTATATTTGTTGAATAAAAGATTACCTGAGTGTGCTGCTCCTTCCAAAATCAAGCAATTGCATTTATTATTTTAGTAAGTGAACATTTTCACTCTTAGTCTATGCTACTTACTTAGCTTAGGTCAATGGACGAGCATTTAAATATTTAAGTTCAAAGTTATAGAAATAAATATCACTTTAAAATCACTTAAGTAAGGGAAAATGTTAGCATATTTCATTAACATTTGTTAAAGGACAGATGCCTACTTTATATGTTAAGTAGTGCCTGTGTCCAGGCACCCAGTCAGATTGAATGTTTCTTGTTTGATTTATAATAAATTGACCACATTGAAATTGTTCAGTATAAGTTGTATTTGGTCATCCAGGTTGTTAAAAATTTTTCATTGCTGTGGCTTTCAACCATTACTAAAAAAAAAAAAAAAAAATTAGGTGGGTTAAAAACAAAATAAGCATATTTAAAAATGTCATTTATGCTGCCTTAGCTATATAGTTAAGCTTAACTTGTGGATATTCACTTTGACAGTGTATATCTATAGTATTAAATTTACCCATTGCCATTGATCACAAAGACAAAAGAGCAATCATACTCAATCACTGCATCAATCATTTATTCATTAGGTAAGTATTTTCTCATATGTGAGGCTGGCTTCTCCAGTTAAAAAGTTCAACAAGGACCACTGAGTTTTGGAGATGTTGTTGAGTAAGCAAAACAGGGAAAAATAGCAGTTGGTTGTTTACAGATACTAAACATAGTTATATCTTGGGTTTAAGAGTTCCTCTTACTTCATTCTATCCAATACCTAATGTTAAATAATTCTTATAAATTGAGGGCAGAGCTGGTGATAACACTAGACACTTGGAGGAGATCTGCTCTCCTGATCTCACAAGGTATATCCCTTCCAAACCATCTCCACACTTTTATAATACTGAAGAGCTAACGAAAAGCCATTATGTGCCTTTTGTGAAGTCATAAAAGCATATTTTCGACATCATTATTTAAACCATTAAGAGTCTTTCAAATACCTTTAGGTGCCAAAGCTGTACACCACCGAGAACTGTCTGAGTCACTCTCTACATGGTTTTGTTTTGTTTCCTCCTCCTTCCCATTAATCTCCTTCCACTCCACTCCTTTAAGTATGCCTCTTGTGTTCCCAGGAGAAGGACTAAACAAACCGTATTTTTGCTTTCACCCCTGACCACCTCTATAAACGAAATGAATTTAGACGTGTCTGCCTCCCTCAGGATGATGCCATCCAGACTTCCTTTTCTCCATGCTCCTACTTTACTAGAGCTGTCATTACATGGTCTTTTGTTAGTCTGTTTCTCCACGGGTCTCTCACCTGTTTACCTATGTGCCAGGCACATAGAAATTGTTTCACAAACATGAGTTGATTAATGAATGAACAAGTGAGTGAAGCCAAATTTCAAGAGAAAGACAATGAAACCTTCTTTTTGTAGATTTTTTGTAAAGGACCAGACAGTAAATACTTCAGGCTTTTGGGGCTATATAGTCTCCCTTACAACTACTGAACTCAATTGGTATAGTGAGAAAGCAGCCATAGACAACATGTAAATGAATAAGTATGGCCGTGTTCCAATAAAACTCTATTTAAAAATCAGGCAGTGGGCCAGCTTTTGGCTGTGGACTACAAGCTACAGCCCAGTGGGCCAGATTTTTAAATAAAGTTTTATTGGAACAAAGCTATACTCATTCATTAACAGTTTTCTGACCACTGGTATAATCATTACCTATGATATTTCGAGGGTGCAATTATACATGACATGTATACTAAAGAAAATCAATGTATTAAAAATGGAGGAAGATACATACAAATTAATAAAAATCTAAGACAAAGGGTTAAATAATATTATTTGAGATAAGAACTCAATGCTGATCCACCAAATTGTATTCCCTGGATGATGACAAAAATGCAACAATTTATTTTAAAATTCAAAAATGAAAGCAAGGATTGTTACTCTTTCTTAAAATATAATGCTATTCTACATTCAATACATAAAAGAAAGAAGAACGTGAAATTTTTACTTTTCACAATTATTCTTCTAATGCTGATTACCTAGAGACAAGAAGGAAATCCAGCGAGATTGAACATGTGCAAAATGATGAATCTGAAAGCATTGCCGTTGCATCATGTTACCATTTGCAGATTCTTTTAATCAATTTATATGTGGTGTGATTTCAACAACCTAAGTCAGATCTTTCCCTTTTCCCACCTCTCCAGTCCCTTTTCTATTAGATAGCAATTAAACTGCAATATTAAAAGTTCTGCATGATCCTTTTTCATCTTTTCTCCTATTCCACTGGATTCTCTTTCCTTTCTCTGTTATGCGGCAGTATACTGTTGACCTTGGTTGATGATGTTGGAGGCAGTAAGCAAGTTCACATAGAGGCCTGGTTATTAGGCAACCTGTGTTTAAATCTCATTCTACGGACCTACCAGCTATATGACCTGGGGCACCTTAATCAGTGTCCCTAAACTTGAAGTACCTCATTCATAAAATAAAGATAGTGATGGTACCTACCTCCCAGAAGTTTTTTAAGGTTGAAATGAAGTCATGAACATAAAACCCTTCCAGCACTTTTTAAGTGTTCAATAAAATTTGACTGCTGGTACTACAGCTTCTACTACTGCTCTTGCTTTCATTACTGGAAGTTATTCTGCAGACAGAGACGTGTATAATCTGGCATTAGGCTTTGAGATCTTGGTGGTATCATTATGGCTAACTCTTTAATGTAAGGAGTCACCTATTTATTTATCTTGGAGAATCAAATATCAGAAGTCCTGAAGCCAAGAGCGAAGCAGACACAAAAGCCCCGAACAAGCCTAGAAGTATCCAAAATATATCAAGGAATTAAGTGTCACTGTTTTATATCCATTTTTTTTTTAATTGGTTGGGTGTGTTTCAGTACATTTTCTTCTAGGAATGTCTTAGAGGCACACTGTATTTTTTGTTTGTTTAAAGTTAAAGACTAACGAAATACAAAAGACTACTATTTGCCCTAAAGCTACAGTATTCTTTTCTGAAAATTATGCTCAAGGCTTATAACCTCCAGAAAATTTATCCCAATTTAGTGGTTTAGGAGAAACACACGACTTCTAGCAGTCCGCCCCCTTAAGTTGATTTTGTGTCAAATGGATTTTTAAGAGCATTTGTTGTTCATCATTGTCTGGATAACTTCTCCCTTCCTTCCAAACTTCTCTTTCGTGACTATGTTACCATTGAAACCTTTTCTCACCCCCAGATGTGGCCTAAGTTATTTTCTGTGCCAGCCCCTCTGAGTTCCCCAAGAAAAACACTTACTAAACTGTTATTCTCACTTTTTGCCTCTCTGATCACTCCCATTACTGTAAGGACCACAGGCAGGCATGTCTTTCTTCAGCATGATATTCCCAGCAACTAGTAGGGTGATAAGAACATGCTAAGTGCTCAATAAATATTTGGGAAACAAATTTTATTGTCAGAGCTTATGCATTCTGTATATTCTAATAATTCAAATTAAATAAATCACTTGAAATCTTGCGATACTGGTAGTAGTAAGCAGACTTTAATGGTGAAATTCATGAGTTTTATCTATCTCGGTAGTCATAGAACATCACCTGAAAATGAAGAGTTTATCCATACGGTTATGGAATTTGTAAATGAGAGAATACATCCATTATTGGAACTCCTTTGGAGATAAGAACCAACTAATTATACATTTTTATTTAGATATAATGCAGATGAGAAATCAGTTTTTTATGAGTGGCAAAAATAAGAATAGTTATAAAGCAAGCATTTTTTACTAAAGAATGATCATTCGTCTTTTGTGGCGATTTCATAAAACATGTATCATTCCAGGACTGAGACATGTTCTGAGTTCTAACAAGCCATTGAGAAGCCTATTAAATGAAAAATGTTCAGGAAACATCAATTGAATTTGGTATTTTGTCTTGTCTTTATATTTTCCTTTAATAAAAATAAAATCCTTTAGTTCTCTGTCTACCCATAAAAATTTACTTTGATGCTTTTAAGAACCCTTTTGTAACCCACAAAACTGCAGTGTATTAATAACAGAGAGGTATAGAGGTGGGGTGGGGGGTTGGGGTGTAATTGAACATATCTGGTCTCCCTGAGGTTTCTCCCTTGCTGCTGCTAGTGGCCACAAATGGCCGTGTACCCCAGGGAGAGTGAATGCACAGCATGGAAGTGAAAGCCTTTTTGTGTTTCCTGCCAATTATTAGGTGTGATTGAATATTTTGAAAAAAGCCAGTACATAAAAATTGGCGTTTGGCTAGTACCTTATAGAAGTGATCTCCCTCCCATACTCCTATCCCTGTTTTCTTTTGAAATGTGATTCATAGACATAAGATTATGCCTACCCCTCTTGTTATCAGAGGCAGACATCAATTTTTAAAAATCGTTCGATAGGTACAGGGCAGGCTATATTTGGTTTACTATATTTTTCCTTCTCTTGCTACTATGATTTTCTGTTTTTCCTTGTTCTGTTACAGGGATGCCATTAGTCCATCTTTTTACAGCACCATAGTAGTCAAAGTTCATGCCCCGTATGAACTTTGGTTTAAATTTCTTGTTGTAAGACTGAGGAATGCTGATATTTTTTTCCAGGAATGACCATTGGTACATTTCATTTATTGTATTTGCAGAATGAAAGGCATAACCGAATTTGTCATTTTTGCCACTTTATTGAGCAAATCTTTTTATGTTTCTTTTTTGGGGAAAATACAGGATTTTGCATTTCACATTGTTTCAACAGAAAACATAGCAGTAGCAGGAGAAATGTTTGGCAATCCTTAACCTTTACTAGAAACTGAGGACTCTTAATTAAAGAATTAAGGAAACTTCAGAGTTTTGTTTGTTTGTTTGTTTGTTTGTTTTTGTTTTTTGTTTTTTAGGACACACACACAGAGACAGAGACAGAGACAGAGAGACAGAGAGACAGATTGAGAGAGAGAGAGTCCTATAGCAGAATATTACTTGTTTAGAGCCAATCAAGTGAGGACCAGCAAATGGAGTTTGAATAATCAATAATCACATCCCTCTTCTCACCCATTCTCTCTGTTGCTAATTGCTTCATTCTGGGGAGAATGGGAAGGATGGATAACTGTGAAGTCCTTGAGAGGATATACTGATGTGGTGTGTGCAATAGAAATATATACTTACAGTCTTTATGTCTCAGGAGATTTTTGGTTTTGAGGAACCACTTTAGCATACAGGACTCTACTATAGTTCCAGGAATTTGTATTTCCAGGACTCTCTTTAGAACCGATGTACTCACTTCTCCTTCTTCATTACATGTATGGTCAGAAAGTAAACATGGATTAAGGTTTATATTTTTAGGGAGCTGCTTTTTTTAAGATCAATTTTCAGTAACTTTATGCTCAGTTCTTAAAGGAGCATAGGTTAATTTCCTTTAGATCTATACATTGGACTATAAAATCC
Source organism: Eonycteris spelaea (assembly GCA_003508835.1). Lineage (NCBI taxonomy): Eukaryota > Metazoa > Chordata > Mammalia > Chiroptera > Pteropodidae > Eonycteris > Eonycteris spelaea. The sequence continues at coordinate 10,128,042 of PUFA01000044.1, forward strand.
ATGGGGACGGTATCATAGCAATGTAACTCATTATTGCTTGGCTCAGGAAAAGTGCTATATATGTCTATTGAATCAATGGAAAGCAGAGTGGAATTAACATATTTTAAACCAAATTAGCTTTCAGTTCAAAATGTAAAAAAAAAAAAAAAATGAAAAATATCTGTCCATGCCACATTGTTGTAAGTCATTCATTTCCCTTTTTATTTAAGAAATAAAATTTTTTGAAGAGAGTATGATTTTAACCATGCTGTTGTTTGTATGATGCTTATTGTTATAGGAGGCTTGTTCTTAGAGCAAAACTGTTATGGTAGTGACTGCTTGAGGTTTAATTTTTTCTTTAGAAAATATTTAGTATTATTTGACCAGTCCTTAAAAACATTCATGAAGAGAACAGGTGGCACCATTCTATTTTTTTTTTCTAAGTAGAAGACTAACATAGAAAGGTTATTATTATATAATCATTTGACTAGCAGGAATTAGAGTAAGTATCTTAGAACTGGAAGAGACCTTAGAAATAATCCAATCCTCCCACTGCCAGTCATTTTGCAGATAAGGAGATTGGGTCATGGAAAGGTTAAGAGATTTGCTCAAGGTCACATAGCTAGTTTTTACCAGAGCTCATTTTCCCCCTTAATTCCAAAGTTGTATATGATCTGTGTCTTAGGCATCACTCCTCTAGTTCAGAGCTAGTTTGCAATTCTTACATTTTAGAAGTCATTTGTGCTTGTTCATGCCTAAGATATGTATTACTAAGAACTTAGATAGAAAACATGTGGGGAAATACTGGTGCAATACTGTACAGTAGAAGTACATATGTATTAGGCTAGAGTGTGGTGACATGCAACATATTATAACACAAAGTTATAAAACTGAAAATGGGGATTACCAGTGGATCTGCTGTCAACTACCTGTGTGAGTTTAGCTGAATCATTTCTCTCTCTCTAGGGACCAGTTTTCTATAATGAGAGGACAGCATTTTGATTATTGCTTGAGGTTTTCTCTAGTTCTCTTCCTGTTGATAACTACGCCCCTCCCCCCCAGAAAAAAAAGTAATCCTATATTTTTGGAACTGCGAGTGAAGTATCTCTTTAGTCGTTCACAGTCTGTGGACTCTCATGAATGAAAGGAAGTCTATTTCCAAGTAATGACATGACACAGTTAAAGTTATATTATAAGGAACTGTTGCCCTGGCCATATTAAAGGGAAAAAAAGAGAACTAGATTTGTACTCGTTTTTAATCTTTAACAGTAGATATTGTTACCTTGAACCTGTGTTTATAGTTGGACAACATTAGACAAAAAAGAAATTAATATATAGCAAAAACACACAAAAATATTGGAAAGTGTGCTACCCAATATGGTAGCCACTTGCTCTGTATATCTACTGAGTACTTGAAATGTGGCTAGTATGAATTAATGTGCCACAAGGATAAAATACACACTAGATTTTAAAGATTTAGTACAAAAAAAGAAATGCCCAAAAATATATTATTAATTTTAATATTGATTACATTTTAAATGATGTTATTTTGGATACATTAGATTAAAATATGTGTTAAATTAATTTTCTCTTTTACTTTTTTAAATGTGGCTTCCAGGAAATTTAAAATTTATATGTGGCTCATTATTTTTCTATTAGACAGTGCTCATCTACGCAATAGCTTGCCTACTTTTATGTGGAGAATAACTTTTTATGTCTCAGAAGCCTGTGACTGCCAGAGTGGATGGGGAATACTGAGAATGTGCTGGGGAGCATGAGAAGAATAGATAACTATGAAATCCTTGAGAGGAGTGAGCCTCTTGTAGTTGGGTGGAGGCTTCGTTCTAGAAGTTGCTAGTTATGCTCCACATTCATATTTTAATGTCAATGAATTGATGTGGAATGCTCATAAGTGACCTAGAGAAGGGTGTGGTCAGTCATCAATTCACAATCAATTCACTGATTGAAATCAATTTCCAAAGCCCCTCTAATCTGCACAGTACCAGATGTCTTGGCTTTTAAAAAGATTTTTCCTTTTTTAATGCAGCTGGCTGGCTTCAAGTATATTCAGTCTGAAGTTTTTACAATGCCAAAAGGCATAATTACCCATAGGATTCATGATAATAGGGAAATTATAGAATTTGGAACAGAAAAGATGGAATAGATACCCCAAAGGATCATAAAGAGGTTATTATAACTTTGCCAGTAATAACAAAAAATTTGAGCAGTAACAATTGTAAACTTGTGGGATAACCACCATCATCATGAACAAGCTGTAGGGCTCTTTGAAAATAGTACTGAATTTGTTTTGAGAGAGAATAAATAGAACAGTGATTATGTTAATGTTGTTCAGTGTGTTTCAATATTGTGTTGAACTGGAAAAGTATGACTGCTTAACGTTATAATACTCAGACATCATGTCAGAGGCTTTCCCTATCTGATTTAAAGCTCACTGCAGTCTTAGAGTTGAAGTGGACATTTTCAGTGATGAGGAAAGAGGGGGCAGACATGGTAAGTGATTTGGCAGTGCTGAACCACATGTCTTGAATCAGAGCCAAGTAGTTTCCATATTACCTTGAAAATACACTACCTTAAAGCTACTGTTATGTTTTTAATTGCGTTCCTAACACAATATCAGTTAGCTCCCTAAACCCTCTTGGCGATTGTTTCTTAAGTTAGAAAATAAAATAAAGCAAGACCTATCCAAAATGCTCAACCCTCTAGGAAAGCTATTTGTTTATAAAAACAAGTGTGGAAATAATTGAAAAGAACCAAATAATCTGAAACAATAAAGGGACATCTTGTTTCTTAACTTTCATTAATCAACTAACAGTAACTCTTGAGGTCAGGGCCTTTTGAAACTGAAAAGAGGCATAAAAGAAAAGCATTGCTTAATGTAATGACTAAATAGGCTCCTACGACCTGCTGCTCTTCTAAAAATTACCTATCAATTCTGGGTATAACACCAAAAGCAGCCACATGAATGAACTAGGGAGTAAACAGAAGTAGCCAGAATCTAACAGAGGGGTCTTCTTGAAGGAAGGAAATTGGTTGGAGTTGTATGTCTTTATCACTTTTTAGACATTGCATTAAAGAAAGAGGGTTCTGGTGAAGAAATATGCAGTCTTTCTAAACTGGGAACCAGAAAATGGAATCTGGGGAAATCCCAGCCAGCAGAGATAAGAGGAAATCCCAGAACAGAAAGAGCTACAAGTGAGATTCCCACATTCTGTTGTTCCAAATATCTGGCTTACCCCGATTCACATTTACGTGGAACAGATTCAAAACCTTGCAGCTAAAGATAAAATATTTGAACTGAGACCAGAGCTGTGGTCCAAAAATTAAAATTTGCAGTTCTTAGTTGAGGCAACAAAATTGTCAGCTAAAACAAAAGGAATGACACTTATAGGAGAAGAATAACAGAATCCAGAATCTCTATATCTTACTATCCGTAAGTTCCAGGATACAATGCAAAATTACATGACATACAAATAATCAAGACATTGGTGTGTGTTCTCATGGAAAAAGAACATTAACTGATATAAACGCCAAGATGACACAGATGTTGGAAGTAAGAGACGATGTTTAAGACAGCTATCATGACCATCTCTTATGAAATAAATATTATACATTCACTGGGAATGAAGATGTAGAAATCTCTGCACAAATATAGGAAAGATGAACTAATGGAAATTCTAGAACTGAGAAATACAATATCTGAAAAACATCCATTTAGTGGACTAATAGCCAAATAGAGATCACAAAAGGAAAAGTTAATGATTTTAAGATAGGGTAATAGTAATTATTCATTGAAAGAACAAAGAGAACAAATTAAAATAAAAATAAACAGAATTTCAAGAGATCTGTTAGATAAGGTTAATAACTTATATGTACCTGGAGTCCAGAAATAGAAGAGAGAAACAATAGAGTATTAAAATGTATTTGAAAAAAAATAATAGCTGACATTTTCTAAAATTAGGTGGAAGACAAGATGCTACCAGGTACCAAGCAGAATAAACACAAAGAAGGCTGTCTGGAGGAACAGCATAGTCAAAAGTTTAAAAGTCAAAGATCAAGAGAAAAATGATGCAATGCATATAAGAGAATGATTTGATCAGCAACTGACTTTTCTTCAAAGGCGTTGGAGGCAAAAGAGTGAAGAGGAGCATTTTTATAATGCTGAGGGTAAAAAAAATGACAAAGCTACCAGTAATCCTCACAGCAGACTTCTAATGCAAGAAAGTATAAAAGAAGTTCTTCAGGTTGTGGAAATTTAAGAATTTCTGTTATAATCCCTAGAGCAGTACTTCTCAACTTTGGTACTCTAGAAATGTGTGCCAGATAATTTTTTGTTGTGGGAGCTGTTTTATGTGTTCTGAATATTTAGCAGCGTTCTTGGCCTCTACTCACCAGTAGTACCTCCCCCACCTTCACCAGTTGTAATAATCAAAAAGGTCTACACACACTATCAAACTCCTGGGGACCAAAATCACCCTTGGTTGAAAACTATTGCTATATATAATAATATATGTAACTACATATTGTATATAGTGTAACTATACATTACATATAGCAATATGTGATAATATATAACACAATTTTAATAACAATATATATTCTTTGACTGTTGAAAATCATTTAATCATTTTCTTGATGCTTCAAGTTTGTTATGTTAGTGAAAATTAAAATGGAATCTTAAAAATATTCAAATAATCCAAAATGACAAGAAAGGTAAGATAAACTAAAAAAAATTCAAGTGACAAATAAGAAATAAATAAACACAAACCCAACCATATAAATAATTAAACTAAACATTATTGGGATAAACATTCTAACTAAAATAAGGAGATTGTCAAAATGGATTAAAAAGAGAAGCAAAATGTAATTATATGCTGTTTACATAATCATATGCTTTAAATACAAGAGATGTCTGCAAAAGATGCACTTAGTTCAAATACAAACACATAGTTAGGTTGAAAGTAAATAGATGGAAAAAAACAGAAAAGAGAAAAAGGTTAGTGTGGCAGATAAATTAAATTTTAAGAATAAAGTAATACCAGAGAAAGACAGAAACATGTCCTATTGATTTAAGGAGGGTTAATTTGTCAAGACTAGATAACAATATGTATACATATAATAACAGAGCTTCAAAATACATTTCTCCTTTACCTATGATAATGTAAAATTTATCAATGTTAAAGGGAGAACTATGTAGTTCTCCATTCTTTCAGCAACCAATATTACACCTACATAAAAAATCAGCAAAGGAAATAGATGATCTGATAGCATATCGACCACTTTAACTTAAATATCTATAGAACACTATACCTAACAACTGTAGATCATACATGTTATTCTAATGCATATGATGTGTTTTCTGAAACAGATGATTCACTGGGCCATAAAACATAAAAAAATCCTGATGTATTTTTAAAATATGAAAACCATATGGAGTATGCCATAATGTAAATAAATTAGAAATCAATAACAATAAGAAAACAAACAATAATTTTAGTATTTGAAAATTAAACAAACACACAGTCTTAAATAGTCCATAGATCAGAAAAAGAACATAAAGTGAGTAAGAAAATATTTTGAACTAAATGATAATGAATATACCGTATATCACAATTTAAAGTGGTGCTTAGAAATGTATAATTTAAAAATGCTTATATTAGTGTTACATGATAAGAAATATATATTCAGTCTCTGACTCTAGTTCCTGACACAGAGCTTCTAAAACCCTTATAATTTCCTGAGTGATAAGGGGGATACAAGAATTTTTTTGCTATGATATTTGGTCTTAGTCTTCAATTCTTTACACAAGAGCTTCTAAGACCTTTAGAATCTCCAGAGTGAAAAGCATCTCTTAGTATGCTAATGAGATGACTGGTGGCTGGGGTCCCTTTAGGATGGGGGCTGGTTGCCAAGGGAACCAAACACAGAACTAGAGGGTTGGAACTTTCTGCCCCATTCCCTGACCTCTGGGGAGGGTAGAGGGTCTGGAAATTAACTTAATCACCACCCAATGGTTTTATGAATTATGTCTACCCTAAACAGTGGATTTTGGAGATCTTCCAGGTTGGTGCATTCAGTGAGGTCCTGGGAGGGCGTTGTGCCCAAAAAGGGCATGAAAACTCTGTGCAACTGACCCCCGCAACCCACAGTCCCCATGCCTTACCCTATACATGTCTTCTATTTGGCTGTTCTTGACTTATGGCCTTTATAATAAACAGCTAACAATAAGTAAATTGCTTTTCTGAGTTCTGTGAGCCATTCTAGAATATTATTGAATCTGAGAAGAAGGTCATGGAGCACCCAATATATAACTGGTTGGTCAGAAGTACAGGTCACAACATGAAACTTGTGATTGGTGTATGAAGTGTGTGTAGGTGTGTGTGGGGGGGTTATCTTGTGGGACTGAGTCCTTAATCTGTGGGGTCTGTGCTAACTCTACACAGTTAGTGTCATTACTGAATTTTAGGACACTCATTGTGTCTGGAGAATTGAAGAATTGCTTCATGTCAGTGAAAAACCCACCCATTTGCTATCAGAAGCATATGAGTTAAGAAAAAAAAGTAATTTTTTTAATTGGAAAAGAAGTTCTAAAAATCAACGATTTAAGTTTCCACAGTGAGAAATTAGACATAAAAAGCAAAATTAACCTCTAGTAAGGAGAAAAAAATTACAAAGAGAATATTGAAATCACTACAATGGAAAGTAGAAAAATAGTAAAAACAAAAATTTATTAAACCAAAAGCTCATTCTTTGTGAAGAAGAAGAAAATTGATTAACCTATACCTAGACTGATTAATAAAATGTAAGAAAAGACACAAATTGCCAATATCAAGAATGAAAGAGACACATGATTACAGGTCCTCTAGATATAAAAGACCAATAAATTTGACAATCACGATGAAATTGACAATTCATTGAAAGACAAAATTGATCAGAATTGACCTAAAAAGAAATAGGAAACTCAAATAGTTTTTTTTTTTTTTATCAACAAAAGAAATTTAACTCATAATTAAAAACTCCCCAACAAAGAAAACTAGAGACCTCAATGTCTTCACTGGTAAAGTCTATTAGAGATACAAGAAATAAGTAATACTAGTCTTATACAAACTCTCCCAGGAAATAGAAGAAGTGGCTTACTCTTTCAGTAAAGATATGGAATAACAACTGCAACAAATAATAAAATGGAGCTGATTTGAGGGTGGGGGGAGAGAGGTCTAAAAAAATAAGTCTTTTCTAGAATATCACTGTCCAAAACAATTTTCTTCAATAATGGCAATACCTTCAGACTGTCCAATACAGTAGCCACCAGCCACTGTCACTATTTTAACACTTGAAATGTGGTGACTAGTGGATCTACAGAATTGATTTTTTTTTAAATTAAATTAAATTTAGTTTTAATAGCCACATGTGGCTAGTGGCCACCATATTAGAATAGCTTTAGAATACATAAACTTGAAACATCAAGGAAATAATCTGACAATTTTCAATAGCTAGAGAATATATACATATTGTCATTATAATTGTTAAAAATAAACATGTAACATGCTATATATCATCACATGAGTAAATGATTTATCCATAATCCCCTGTTATCCAACTATTCTCATTACTGGGATGGTACTAGTTTTGACTAAACTTAACATTATGAAATTAAAATTGTTTTGGATATGAGGACATTTAAATGAAGATATTTAAAACAAATCTATAATATACATTTACACTCTGTGATATATATGTATATATTATGTAATATATTAAACAAAGCTTAAAATAATATATAATATGATATGATGGCTTATTTTTATGATACATATATATATACTATATAATAATATCAGTTTTCAAAGCTCTAAAACATAAAAAATGCACAATAAAATTGCCTGACAAAATGTAAACTTTGATTGAGACTGCAGTAGGATCTTGCAACAGCCATAATGAATATAAATTTTTACCAGAAAGCTTGGAATTGCTAGTCAAGCAGAACTCCTGGTTGATGGACTACCAAATACATAGGCTTTTACTGTAATTTGTTCTACAGGCTAAAGTTAGTATTGTCAAACACTACAGGCACCATCATAGATTTTAAGACTCCGATATCATTATATCTCCTGTGGTATTAAATGTAATTCAAACACTGAAAAATGCTCTTCTCTCATTTTCTCTTTTCTTTCTGATGAGAGAGGACTAGATCCACTTGAGAAATGATTATATTGACTATTGTAGTTTTAAATTTTCTTTAGTACTACAAAACTGGCAAGAAGTGGCAATCCAGGAACTCCAAGCAGACCAGCAAGGCATGATTTCACACCGCAGATCATTTCTCTGCAACATAATAGAACAAAATGTGTGGTATTGAGTTATTCCCCCAACAAATTATGTCCATCTTGCATCCTTTACAAAGAGTTTTCATTAACATTAATAATTACTAAATGTAATTAAAACTTGCCAGTGAATAATGGGAATTATGCTTTTACAAATTTTGCTTCACAAAGAATTTATTATTTTTCTGCATCCTGGTCTTTGTACAGTCTGATAGCTTTCAAAGAACAAGCCAAATTGTCAAATGCTGTCAGTGCGTAATGTCATGTTCGATCTGGAGCTGAAAAGTGTGGCCTCAGGTTTCTGGCCTGTTTTTTGTCACAGAAGCACAGAATTGTTAAACAATCTGGGGAAATTGAAGGCAGCAAATGTGCAATAAAATTTTCTATGTAGTTCAGTGCTGCATAACAAGAGGGACCAATAAACTTTGCTCTACTCTCATGCTGGATGCTGACTTATCTGCAGGAATGCCAATCACAACAGATATAAAGAAAAACAGATAGAACTTTTAAAAAATAAACTTCAGGAAATAACTTTAAAGTCTTTTCTTCCCCTCTCTGTTTAAGCTAAAACTCAAAGCATTCCTAAAATATTCTGTTGGAAACAATGAGACTGGAACAAGCTCTATTTTCCATTTTCTCTCTTGTTTCTGGGCTTTTAGACTGTTCTCTTACTAAACCTTAACTTGTAGGGTGTTTTAATTAAGGACTTCATTGTTAGAGTATAATGTAAACATAAGCTCTCCCACAATTATGCTTTATTTATGGTTTTACAACAACCTTGTGTTTTATTATGTTGGCATATCACCATAGCATTGTGGAGTTTCTTTCGAAGCTTTCAAAAAATCCCAGAAGCTTAAAGGAGAGACAATGTCTTCAGACACTTTCTTTTTTTTCTCGATAAAGTGGTTTATCTCTGAAAACTATACTCAAATCACTACATGGGACTTATGAATATATATATTTTTTTTTTTAAATGTCATATTTTCTTATACCAAATAAAGAATGATTATATCAAAAATAGATAACTATTTAAAAAAATTATTTCTATCGGTTTCTGCCAAGAACATTATATGTATTTTTCTCACATCAGAAAATGAGGATAATTTTTACACCTTTCATTTATTTTAGAAAACATGTGTGCTTTTGTCTTATAAGAAGTAAGAAAAAAAAAAAGTTTGGCAATATTAATCATGACCAAAATTAATTTACGTTGAGGTAAGATGTTAATAAAATTATCCTCTCTTCCTTTTTCTAATCAAAGATTTAGTCTTAAAGCCACACTGTGGGGCAAGCATAGTAGGCACCTGCAGCAGGGAAAAGGTGGCAGCCGTGGTGCTTAGAATAGTATGTCAGACCCAAGGCGGTGACTCGGCATTGATAGGAGGGCAGGCTGGCAAGGGTATCAGAGCCTCGTCATGGTGAGGGGGACGTTCATGTGTAGGGACAGCCTGGTGTGGAGTTTTGGAGCCCAAGCAGAGTGAAGAAGGTATCTAAATGTGTAGTAGGTTGAAATGTAGACCCCAAATACATATGTCCAAGTCCTATCTCCTGGTACTGGGTAATTCCTTAGCATTCCTTGTGTTGTAGATACATCACTTCAATCTCTGCCTCTATCTACACATGGCTCTCTTTCCTGTGTGTCTCTGTGTCTCTCATTTTCTGTCTCTTGTAAGGATATTTCTCTACATATGAATACAGAAATCCCCTTGGATTTAAAGCCTTTCCTATTCCAGGATAGCCTCATCTGGAGATCCTGACCTTTACTACATTTGCAAAAACTCTTATTTCAAATATAGTCACACCTGAGGTTTTGAGTGGCCCTATCTTTTGGTGGACCACTATTCAACTCACTGAAACATGTCAGGGAGTAGCTTGTCTTGGGGATTCAGAGATTAAGAAGAGTGAGAAGGACGTCTTTGTGGAGGGCACCTGTGTCGTGTATCAAAACCATGCAAGGTAGGAGAGCATGGGAGAAAAGAGGGCACGAGAGATTGGTTATATATGATGGACTGATCAGATGGGCAAATATAATGAAGAAATAAAAGCCAAGTTGCTCACTACAGAGAAGTTAAAAATATGGAAAAAATTAAATATTGCAATGAAGGTATCGGTATGAACTAGTGATTTTTAAAAATTAAATATAAACAGATAGATATAGTAGTACACAGAGATGTAAATGTGTGTGGGTTTGTACGTAGGTGTATATTCCCTAACTCTGTCCACTGACAGTGCCTGAAACAGGTCACTGCAATAGCAACTAGCACACTTAGCACCCACATCTTGGCTACGAATGATCAATTTTCACTTAAAGAAAAGGTAGCTCCTTAGAACAATGCCTAATTTGAGAGTTTGGGTAGAGAAAGTATAATACGATCCTGGAGCATCTTGTGCCAGATAGTATGAACATGCTCAGAGAATAATGGGAACATGTCACGAGGACACAGAGATCATCTTGAGGAGGTTCCAATAGGCCAAACCGGGAATAATTTGAGCATGAAAATAAAGATGGTAATGTATTACAGCCTATTAAATATAAAACCATAAACCATAGTGATCTCAGTAAATAAATGGGTACAGGCATACTTCAGAGATATTGTGGGTTTAGTTACAGATCACCAAAATAGAGTGAGTATTGTAATAAAGTGAGTCATAAGTTTTTGTTAGTAGAGGGTCTTACTTTCAATTTATTAAAAAAAGATACAGTACAACATCTGTGAAGTATATTAAAGCGAAGGGCAATAAAATGGGGTATGCCTGTAAATTGAAAGTTTGATGAATGTGATATTTAGATACTTTCAAATATCTTCCCACAAAACATATTTACTAATGACAAAGAGGAAAATGAGTAACTTTTGAGTGGGAGAACCTGCCAAACACCACCTTAAGCCAAGTGTTCAAAGTGAACATCAACAATGATGCATAAGTTAAAATTGTTTTCAAAACATATTAAAAAGTGGCAAAGGTATGACAGTCAATGAAAGACTAAGAAGCTATTCCACACAAAGCCAACTTGAGAGACAAAATAACTTATTGCAGTGTGTGATTCTGAACTGGACCCATTATTTTGACAATGGATGAAACTTGAATGGGGTTGAAAATTAGATGGTATTAAAACCTCAACATATGAATTGCTTAGGAAATACCTGGAGCAGAGTAAGCACTCATTAATTTTAGTTGTGATAACGACGATGACGAAAATGATGACTGAAGGACCACATGAAAATGTATCTGGCATCCAGTCAATATCCAATATTCTGGTTCAGGAATATTTTTGATTCATGTGTAGAAAACTGTTTCCCTCAGATCTAATCCAGTTAAACTGAGAAATAAATTTCAATTATAGACTTTTAAGGCAACAGAGAGGTAAAACGTACTTTGTCAGATAATTTAACACTTGGGACTCAGGAACGGCACAATTAAGTTGTTTATGGCTGTGAAAAAAAATCAACTTTCTATAGTACCCAGAGAAGAGGAATGAATATGAGAAAAGGAGCTTGCGTCATTCCAACACTCGAGTATTGGGAGCAACTCATCAAACCTGTAGAGTTGGATGAGATAATGGTAAGTATGCCAAGATTTTTTATGAGAAACTGATCCCTCATTCCATTTTCAAGGGAAAAATAAATCCCATTGTTGAATTAGAACTTCTATGTAGATCTTTACTCATGTTTTCCAAAGTTTAGAACACAAAGCATGTTTTCAGGGAAGTCATATGTATATCCTCACTTACTCATGTTGTGATGGTATTCCTGTGGCTTCTGCATATCCATAGGCTGTTGATTAAGCAACTCTCACTAAACCAGCATAACCTCAACCAAGAAGTATGTATAGAAAGTGTTTCCATAATGGCTACAAAACGATTGTTCTAAAACTATCCTTCATTGTTTTGAGTTGTCATTAACTGTGGATTTGACATTTTTAACATGTAATCCTCAACATGTTTGGTTATCTGATTTTCCAGAGTTCCTCATATAAGAAACAATTATTGGTATAATTTCAATGGTGAGAAAGTTGATATGTGGAAGAGAGATGGCAGAAGCAGAGAGAAAGTCAAAGCTGGCAACCTATCTGATAGGAAGAAAACAATGAAAATGCTGACAGAGAAGTACTTTATTCTACAGCACAACAGAGGGAAGTATTTTTAAGAGAGCACTAGACAAAGATTCTTAAGGCGGAAGTTCTAGTCTTACCCATAAATTATGGGAGACCTTGAGGGAATTATCAATTAAATTATCTCTCTTGATATCTATAAAAGAGGCAATAATAACAATAATAACATGACCACTTTGCACGATTGAAATAAGGAACAATTCTATAATAAAATTGTATTTTACACTTCAAAATTCTAAACAAATGTAAGACTCAGTCTCTTACTCATTTATAATTAAATATGTTAATTTCTGCTTAAGCCCACAGAGAAGTATATAACATATTTGTGAAGGATTTGCATTAAAGATAGTCAAGTAGTCAAAATGTAGAAATTATGGTGCTTTGTGTGGTAAACCCCAAATAAGTAAAAATTCATTTAGCTGATGGTTTAAGATTTGGGGTTGCAAATGACAGAAACTCAACTAAATGTAAGTGATACACATAGCTGAGACGTCCATGATATGGTTCTGGATTCAGAAACAAAAATGCTGGCATAGGCTCATATTTCATCTGTATTGTCTTTATTCCCAGGTGATCTCTTTGTATATGGTGGCAATGATGACTGCCTGAAAATGTTTTTAAGGGCCATCTCAAGCCATTCTAGAGAAGCATTGAAAGCTACTTTGGGTTTACTGGGAGAATAAGTTTTGTTTTCCATAAATCATGATAAATGGAACACCAAGCTGAGATGTAGTATAATGACCTGCGTGCAGGGGTTGGTGTGATGTGGCCAGTGGGCTAAATTTGGTCTGCGGCCTTTTTTTGATAAATTTTGTAGGAACACAGCACAGTCATTCATTTCCATGTCTATGGATGCTTTTAAGCGACCAAGGCAGAGTTGAGTAGTTGTGACAGAAATGTTTACTATTCACTCCTTTATAAAAAAAAAAATGTTTGCTGAACACTACATGGGAAGAATATGTGCTATTAGTTTCAGCAATAAACTTATTGGATTTTTATTTTTCATTTTTATGATATGGTCATAGACTCGATGCTCTTTGAGACTCCTTTTTGAATTCCACTGTTCCTACTCTGACAATTGTTTGGCTCTGTTCCTGATGTGACCGAGTACACAATTTAATGTCCCGGAAGTCCCTTCTCTCTTCTGCTAAACTCATGCCTCCTCACATAGTTAAATCCTGTATAAATCTAGAAGTCTCCAAAGTCATTTTTCCCAGTTGAGAGGAGCTGGTTAAAAATTACCCATAAGGCCACAGACACGCTGCAGTTGAAAATGGCATCTCTTTTCCACGTTGTGTGTATGTGAACATCCACCCACTAATCTGGAAGCAAGGGAAGACTCTCCCATAGCATATGCAATCCATGTGGAAGTCAGAAACTCCTCTTTACTATGGAGGGTTAGAAAAGGGAGATTTGGAATGAAATGGTAGGAAAATGATACAATGATTATAGAATGTGAGACTTAGAAGACTTTTGTGATTCAATTACCCAAAATTTTAAAAATAAGAAAATGACTCCTAGTCAGCCTTTATTTTAGCAATGCTTATATATTTGGGTTTAAAGTCTTAACCTAAGGTATAGCTTTTGAAAGCCTGAAGTGATGAAATTCTAAAATAAAATGAAAACACATTAAATAGAGACAAAAATCCCAGAGTCAGCTTCCTCTTCTTCCTTCTTCACTCTTTCATTGATGTTAGTTCTAGTTTCTCAAACCAGTTAGGGAGTCCTTTGCTTTTTATTACTTGTTTGTTAGTGGCTTTTGCCATTTGTTGCAATAGTAATGGAATCATTTATATGTTTATGACCTTGATCAATGTCTATTTATGTAACTAGAGAAAGGACAGTGGCATATTCTAATTATGTAACCCTATAGCACCTTGATAGAGAAATATAGCTTAGATTCTGAAGCTTTTATGTTTGTGTGTGGGGGCTGAAGGGCTAATGTATATAATATACCATGTTTTTACCCAGACTTTGGGAGGGACTATATATATCTGTTACGATGGAAATATTCCTATTTTAATGTACAGTTGATCACCGGTAGACTTAAGTGTTGTTCATTTTTGCATAATACAAAATTACTTAATTTTTGAAAAATTAGATCTTTTACATCATTTCAAGTATACCTTAGTTTTTTAAAGCATAAATTTCAACTGTCTTCAACAACCTGAGAACAAAAATAAATGTTTTAACAAGAAAAAAATGTGCCATGACAAGCTGTGACTTAATAAAGAAAGACAAGGAAAGGTCTCTATAGACCGAAAGAAAAATGAGGCCTCAGATATATTTGTACTAAAGGAATGTTATGAATGTGAAAAGCAGCCTATATATATATAAAAAAACAACCAAATTTTACTTATGTTATTGCAAGACAAATGCTTCTTAGTGAAAAAAAGTATAAATTGGTTTTACTTGTCTCCATTTAATATTTATTAACTTTATTTTTATAATTATATTTCCTGAGGCTTTAACTTCAAGTACAATAGGATGACTATAATAGTTTTAAACAAGGCAAATGTGAAAACAAAGTAAATGTAACTTGATTTTTTTTTACATTTAAACCTAATTTTGCTTTTGTGCCTCTGATCTCTGAATCATTTTATTCACTTTGGGGATGCTTCCATTTTCCCAAAAGTCTCAATGTAAGTTTTAGGGGCAACATAGGGATAAAAGGCATAAAGGAAGCAGGTCTGGGAGGAGGCTCCCACAAGCAGCTGTACTGGTGTCTCGCATGCTGGCGTTTATTCACAACGGCATAGACTGAGATATTTTCCTTTATATGTGATCTTTCACTCACTCTAATCTACCACAGTGCTTCTTTTGTTCTGACTTTCCCCCCAATATTTTTTGGCCTCTTTTGATCACCTGGAGAATCTTCTATTTCTTCTTCATTATGCTGATCCAGTGGATAGTCTGGAAGATTTTCGAGACCTTTTTTTCCTAAACACATGTCACAGACATTTCTTTTCTGGTGGCTTGCCACTTCCCCATGGCAAAAAGTTGTCTTTCCTCTCAGATCTACCAAACACCTAAATCTAACCAACTATTTCTCAGAAGTCTACTGACCTTAAATACTCTTGCTTCTCCTCCAATCTCCCGTCCCTCTCTGTGGGAAAACTTGATTTGGGTTGGGAATAGGATGGCCTGTCTTTTCCTATTGAGTGTACTCTCAAGACTATTGCATATTTGGGATTGTTCCATTTCTTCCTGAGGACTAGGCTGTTAAAATGAGAGTTGAGTCCCTTTATCTCTTTTTCTTTTAGGCTTCTGCCTTCTGTAAAGCAACAAATTAAAAATGCTGTAACTGGATAAACAGGACAAGGATCAAGGAATATAAACTAATATTTCCAAATACTATCTTGCCAAAAATAAAAGTATGGTTCATATTACAATGGTGGAATTACAGGTGATTTAAACACAACTTTATTTATTACTCCAACCATCTCAGCTTTCCAAATGGCAGAAGAGGAGCCAATTGAAGGCAGAATCATGAGCCAACATTATGACTGGAACAGTTTTAAAACTCCTGTTGGTTGTCTTCTTGTGCTATTACAATATCTGTCTGGAAATTCGACTCAATTCTTTGGTGATAGCACCAACTAATTTTTAAAGTTCAGAATCAATTGCAAATAAGTAGACTTCCTTGTATCATTTTATTACCAACTAATCGCTGGGTCCCGGTGGAAGGACAGAATAATGGGTATTGACTAACAAGTAGAAGTCTCATATTAAAGTGCTGACTGTCACTAATTAATTCTGAAATTCTGTGTTTAGTAATTGCCTTTTTAATGTTTTGTTTAAAAATACATAATAAAGAAGTGCATTGATTTCCAAGAGTTATATTCCAGTTTTATTTTGAATCAAATACATACCACATTTGGTGAGTTTGAGGTATAGGAAAAGATGAAGGAAAGACCTGGACCCTAAAAACACAGGGAATTCAAGTTTCTGGAGGATATCTTGAGGTTCCTAGAACCCCAATGCAGGCAAAAGTTAAAAGATTAAATAAAATACTCTTTGGCAAATAAACATTTCTTACTCAGAATTTTTCTCAAAACTGAACATGCCTACATTTTTTACCTCAGTCAGGATGAACTGTTTGACTCAGTTTATATTTCTGATATAAAACTCTATGCAATAAAAGTTGTGGTTTTTCTGTTTTAGGTACCTATTATAAAGTGCCCATATGTAGTAAGTATAGAAAACTCACACAGAATCTCTGGTCTCAAAGGATTTCTATTTGTATTACATGGCCCTTTTATTTTCATAGGTTGGTTTAATAAAAATTGCTTAAGCATTTTAAATGATGGCCTTAAAATGTGGGGGTGTGGAGAATGAGAACACTTGACCTCTCTCCATAAAACTGAATTTCTCTTTATGTTTAAAGTTTTGACGAGAGAGAGAGAGAGAGAGAGAGAGAGAGAGAGAGAGAGAGAGAGAGAGAGAGGGAGAGAGAAGGGGTGGAGGGGATAAAGAGGAGGAGGAGGAAGAGACAGAGAGAGAGGGAGGGAAGAAGGGAGGGGGAGAGAGAGAGAGGGAGGGAGAGAGAGAGAAAGGGAGGGAGAGAGAGAGAGAGAATAGGAATATCCCTATTTGGTAATGAGTACCCATTAAAAGGACAGTACATTACTTTTCATATTCCTACTTCACATTCCTGTTTTAAAGATTTGTGAGCAAAGTGCTGTGAGAACTATAGAGTTAAGAGGCTGGAGGCAAATAGTTTTGATGATATTTTAAGGGGCAGGCAATAGTGTGCATAGTCTGAAGCTTAATTAGTTTTAATTAAATCCAAAACATACCAAATAGCTGCTATGTGTCTGGCACTGTGCTGTTGTCTGAAGTGCTGTAAAGGAGAAATAAGAGTCGTTGCAGCTTAAAGATAAAAAGAAACTTAGAGTGATTGAATTCCTGCTTAACACTGTTAAAAAGTTACTAATGCATTCTTTTAACTTGCCAATCACTGTCACCATCTTATTGCAGAGAAGTAATGTGATACAATAAAAAGATGGCTGTATTTAGACTCAAAAGTCCTGGGCTTGAGTCCTGCCTTGAACGTATTAAATGGATATCTGATGATTCTCCCCTCTGCTTTTCTGGTTATTTAGAGCTGCCAATGAGATGGTATATATACCAGCTTCTTGAAAACCAGAAAAAAACTATTCTATGGTAAGACTCCTGTTATGGGCTTAATCTTGTCCTCCCCAAATTCATATGTTCAAGTTTTAATCTCCATATCAATTCAGAATGTTAATGTTTTGGAAATAGGGCCTTTTTTTTTTTTTCATTTGAGGTATATAATGACATATAACATTAAATTAGTTTTAGGTATACAACATAATGATTTGATATTTGTATATATTGTATTTGTATATATTGTAAAAAAATCACTACAATGAAGTATGTTACCTGACATATCACCATGATTTTTATACTACCCCTTATCCAAGAAATTAATTTTTAAACTGCAGTCTGTGTTTGATAAATATAAAATCTCATCCTTTTCTCAAATATTCTTTAGTATTTCAAAACATACTAAATATTGTGATTTAAAATAGATCATGGGAATTATAATATTGAGTATTCTTTTTTAGAATATGCATGTTCCTCTCAAGGCTCTGGTATATTTTCTGCTCACTTCACTCTTTTTCCAAGTGCCCTTTATTGAGGTTTACTGATTTAAATATCTTATCTTGACCTTGGATGGTGGAGACTGTGCCCACTAGTTCTCCATTTCCCCCTAATATCTAATGCATAGTTAGTGTTTAATAAGTATTACTTTTGGTTAATAGGGAAAACTGGATAAGGCTTAGAAAGTCGAACACATACGAAAACTATACAGTTAACCAGGCACTGAACTACAGTCAACTGAATAAACTGAACTGTCAAGAACTCACTTACAGAACACATGGGTTTATGATTATGAGAACAGAAAACGTGGCTGTATTTCACGCCGCAGAGGGAAGAGTAAATGTTATGCATGCCACAGAGGCAGAGCTCCTAGACATGTTTCTTTCTTTTTCTTCCTGTGCATGGATTTTTATTTTGGCAAAATGAAATAGAGAGCTAGTAAACTCCCATCTTCTTTGTCTTTATAAATACAGTCAGGGCCTCTCTAAAGTGCCCGCCTGCTCGGTTTGAGGGAACAGCATTATATCTGAGCCTTAGCAGAATGGAAACCCTGAACAACTCATTGATTTATTTCTTTGTCACCATCCACATGCGAGATCTCTGTTGGAAAAAAGAGGCCACAGTGCTAGAATCAATCAGTCACTTATTCTCTTGGGTGACTTAAGACTAAATAAATAAAGAAATAATTTAAATGGAGGAAAGCTATGTACTTTCAATATCATCTTAAAAATGAATATCTGTAGAAACAGTAGATTAAGTGCTTAACACAGGTTGGGGGAGGGAGTGGGGAGTCACTGTAAATGGTATAATGTTTCTTTTTAGGGTGATTGAAATGTTTTAAAATTAGATTGATGGTGGTTGTACAGTTGCACAGTTGAATTATACAATTAAAACGGTGAATTTTACTGTATTTAAAATAGACCTCAATATAATTGTTTAAAAAATGAGTAGAATGATGTGAGTGAGGGAAACAGTGTGGCATCTGGGGGCCTCTCTGCACAGTGGAGCCATAGTTAGGCAGGAGTGTGGCCAGAGCCAATTGTAAGGCCCACATTTGTAGGATGACGCCAAAGACAGAGGCTCAGCAATCACCCTGACAGGCAAGCATTCATCAAATAACAGCAGGCATCAAGCATGATGTGATTCCCTGCTGTTGGTATGGTTATATCAATTTTAGTTTTTAATTGTTTTTGTTTTTGTTTTTGTTTTTGTTTTCCACCTTCTTACTACTAAAGCATAAACACCTGTGTTTTTCAGTTGCCATTTCTGAAGGAAAAAAACAAGGGTTTTGTTAATTTCTCTATTTGGAGTCCTCGATGGTCAACACCCCTCACTGGCTGAACCAAACACAAACCTGAAACAATGCTGGAAGCATCAGAAAAGATCTGTAATATGTGTTGGCTGTGGACTCACTTGTGTATCTCCAAAAGCTCTGCTTCCCAATATGACTATATCTGAAGATAAGATCCTGAGGAGGTAAGGTTCAGTGAGTTCATGAAGTGAGACCCTAGTCTGAATCCCCTGCCCCACTCCCCCCCATATGGGGACACAGTATAAAGGAGAGAAGGAGGCAAAAAAGAGTTCTCATCAGGAACCAAATCAGCTAGTACCTTAATCTTGGATTTCCTACCTCCCAGAACCGAGAGAAATGCATTTCATTTTTTAAGCCACCAAATCTGTGGTATTTTGTTATGGTAGCCTGAGTTAACTAATGGAGTGTCTTTCCAGAAAGAACCATGCCCATGTGTGGGAGGATGTTAATTTCTCTATAATAGTAGATGTTCTGAAATATTCAACCCATTTTGTTATTATTGTTACAGAAATAAGGACAAGGTCATTTTTCTTTTGCCTTGTGACCTCCTCTCCCCCATTCTCCCTTGAGCTTTTCTTATACTTTAACAATAGTAGGGTGGATTGCCCACAGTAGAAAACATACATTTAATATAATTTTTAGTAAAAGTCCTTAGAAATATTTGTTCACAGTCTTTCTGTCCATTGACCCTGCGCCTCTACACACTCAAGCAATAAATGTGATTTTACTTCCTTACATGTTTCTTGAATCTGTTCCCTCTCTTGCCTCATTCCTGTGCCTTTAATTATGTCAACGTCATCTCTCACATGAGTTTTTATAATTACCTCCAAAATCTCCTTTGGCTATATATTTGCTTGTCAATGGCTACTTATTGCTCTTATATTAATCTTTAAATTGCATTACATGAACACATTATGCTGTTTCATTCCTGTGTCTTTGACAGGCCATTTAGCTACAGAAATGTCTTCACTACTGTATGCCCTCATTCATTTTTCTTTATGGCTTAAATAATATGGCCAGAGTGAACTTCTGTAACTTAAAATTAATAATTTAATATGCAATTTTTTTAACTGAAACATTTTTGAAGTTAAAAGTAGGAATTAATTATCATTCTAGAACCACAAGCCTAAAAAATTTACCTTGGATAAATAGAATAAATAATTATATTATTTCTGATTAAAACTTCATACTCTATCTCCTTTGGGAATCTATCAATAACATGCTATAAATCCCCTTTTGTTCCCACATAATGCTGTTTATACCTTTAGTATAATGTATTAAAATGATATTTTTTATATTCTGGCTCTTCAACCTCTGAAAGGAGGAATTGGATCTTTCTCATTTTTCTGAGGGCCAGCACTTAGTGCAAGATCCTATTGATCAGAGAACCATAAAGAGGTAAACCCTATATCTGATGATACTTTCCCTAATTTGCAAGTCACAGGTGAGGGTTTGACAAGTCGTACAGAAGTCTAGCAGCTTTGTAAGGCTGAGGATACTAAAATGGAATTTCAGTGTCCTCCAAGTCTAGCATTCCCTAGGAAAGACTCCAGATTTTTGGTTGGAACCTCAAAAAAGTGCATACAAGGAAGAGAAGTGAAAAGAAAATAGAAAATCAGTCTAACTCAGAAAATAGAAGATCAACTTAAACTCAGATTCAAATCAGCACAATAGTTCATCAAATGAAAAGTGATCTGCTTCTAACTTAACTGATTGCTAGAAGCAAAATTAAATCCAAACCTAGAAAAGTATCATCTAGAGCCTTAAATTATCTCTCCATTTTTTTATATACAATGTCTGGCATATAATGAGACATAATGACTTACCAACGGACTAGATAAATTGAACAAAAATAAGAAATATCAATAAAAAACCCATGAGTCATCTACATAGTGCTATGATCAGACATAAACTTAAAAATATCTCTGATTAAAATATTCAAGAAGTTATGTACTAAAATAAAGGTTAATAGCAGAGTATGGAAAATATTTTTAAAAGAAAAATAACTGAAATCAAGATATGGATATATGGGTTTAATAACAGATTAGACACAGCTCAAGAAATGATTGGAACTATGAGTCTATTTCTATTTTACTTCTAAAAGTAAGTCAGAATAAAATATTAATACTAAGATATGAAGAGAGAAAAACGATGAAACTATGCAAAAGGAGATATACATAGAAAACAGTGGATTAGTTTAACATACATGTAAGCAAAATCTTGGGGAAGAGAAAAATGGTAAAAAAAAATTAGGAGATGTTTGAGAATTAGACAAAACAGATAAAACACATCAAGTCATAAAGTCAAAAAGACTTAAAAACAAATGTAAAATATATATACCAGACCTAGACACATCATAATAAAATGTTGAAAACTGAAGACAAAAGGCAAATCTAAAAAGTGTCCAGAGAGGTTTCAGCCATATATGAATACCTTGTGTAATACCAATACTTTCCCCAAGAACTACTATAAAAGCTAGACAAAATACCTTTTTAAAAAGTTCAAATTTCTAGAGTGCAAATAATGCAATTAGGACGTAAGGGATGACATTTCTGAGTGAAGGGAAGCACAATGTGGTGAGCTTCAAAGTCGCACTGACTTTTCCCTCAATGGCATTTGCCAGATCAGTGCCTGAGCAGAAAACAATAGACTCACTGGCCTGAGAAGATGACGGCTGTAACCTGGGGCTGCCAAAATTGCTAAGATGGGAAAGTCAAAATCCTAGAGAGAAATAAGTTCAAAATTCTGTACATAAGTCATTAGCTGATATCTAAGTTACATGGGTAAGGAGTAAAATTAAAACAACAACAACAACAAAACAGTTGAAAACAGCAGCAAAGATTTGAGAAATTTGGACTGTTGTGGAGTTCCAAGTGCATCAAGGAGAATAGACTCTATAACTATCCAAACTTTTAGTCGAGATTTAAGAAAGGCCACTTAAAATAAGGCCCATCCCAACTGTTAAGGGAAAACCTGTAATATAGACCAGCCCTAACAAAGCATCAAACAAACCTTTGACAGGGTCCCGGTGATGTACCTATACTCTGCCTGCCAGGGGAGTCATCATTCAGAGCCTCTACATACTTCATCACCGAGTCTATCAATACTAATAATTTAAAAAATGAGATATAGTAAATACATAACCAAATACTGAAGACCAAGGAAAAAAATTACAAATGACCCAATGTGATTCAGATATTGGGATTAGAAGACAGGATTGTTAAAATAATTATGATTTGTATGTTTAAGAAAATAGAAGAAAAATGGAGAAATTAATCAGGGACTCGAAATCTATGAGAGAATCAAATTGAATATTGGAACTAAAAAATACAACATTTGAAATTAAGAATTTGGTTGATTGTTTCCATTGATTAGGCAAAGCAAAACAGGATTAATGAGCAGGAAGGCATATCAATATTAAATGCTCATACTGCAGCAGGGAGGAGAAATGAAAAATATAGAACAAATCTGAAGAGATATACGAAACTGAAATGATTTCTAAATAAATACTGAACAAGAATTTTCAAAACTAACAAAATCTTCAAAACACAGTTTCAACATACTCCATGAATTTCAAACAAGAGTATCTATACCAAAGAGAAATTATACCTAGGCACATCATAATCAAATTGATAAAAAATAAATAAAAAGAGGAAATTGAAAAACAGTGGAGTAGAAAGTTACATTAAAAGGAACTGCAACAATACAGATGGATCACTTTTCATCAGAAATGTTGAGAATAAGATCATAGTAGAATAATACTTTTAAATTATGGAAAGAAATTATTTGCCAACTTAGAATTCAAAAAATTCCTCGAATGTGAGAAAAAACTGTAACACTCAAAAAAGAAAGACGAGAAGTCTTGGCCATCATAATTGCACTATAAGAATTCTGAATTCTGTATCAACAAAGATGTTGTTCCTAGGAGGAAACACAGAGGTGAAGAAGGAAAAGTAAATCATCAAAAAAAAAAAAAAAAAAAAAAAAAAAAAAAAAAAGGAAATAATTAAAAAGGTAAATTTTTTTGTTAATTTAAAAGAAGAGTAAAAAAGCAAATAATAGACAAATATAAATGAATGACAAAATAGTAAATTTAAGCCAAATGTTTAAGTAATTAAGAGTAAATGGATTTAATTCTCTAATAATAAGACATAATTGTCAGACTAGAAAAAAAACAATAAAACTTGATTATATCTGATTCAATGGAAAAAATTAAGTATCTTTCTGTTTATTAGGGCCAATGAAAATAACTTATTTTAGTCTGGTTTATTTTTAAACTTTTGAGGCTATATTAAATCATATGCTTTATTTTCTGAGAAGAAATCACTCAATATATTTAAATCTCTGATTATGTTAAATAGATACAGTTCTTATATTAATAGGGTTTTAACTCTAGCCAGGCTTATCTATGACTGAAGTAAAATCTGTTCATATCAGTGTTTTTTGATATTTGTTCAAGCTAATTATTAAGTGTATGTGATTATTTTATAGTTGTAGTCTGATTTTCCAATAAACAGAATAAATTACTAGTCAGTTTTGGTGCAGTACCACAAAAACAATAACCTTGATAGACCCCAGTTCTGCTGTCTGATTGCCCTCAGTTCATGGTTTTCTATAGCTCTTGCATCATCTTCCAGTATGTCCTTCCTTTTCTCTCACCTTCTTTGGCCATATCTGAAGGAGACATTGTAGAATCTATCCTACTTGGGTATTGAACAGATTTATCAGCAAAACATCTGATAGGAAAAATTTAGGGCCACAGAAATTGTTTAAATTTGGAGTTGTCATAATCTTTCTTAATCCTGGTTGGTGCCACCTTTGCCAATATAATGTGTCAAACTTTTATTGCCTTTCAAACAGCTCCATGTGCCAGTAGCTATACTCAGACTTCTATTTGAGACACACCTCTCTGTAGATTTATTTTGAGTTTACTATCTTCCTGGGTAAGCCAAACACATATGCTTTGTATTCCGAGCATTTTTATATTTGTTTTATTTGTTTGTTTTTGTAGGTCATACATGAAAAAGATAACTGTATTTGTCAACTCTGCTAGAACTGGAGTTTCTGGATTCTCTCTGTACATTTTAATCCCTGGATTCTCTCTGCTTATGTTCATCTCAATTCCAATAAGCTTGTTTTCCTCTTGTAGCACCATCTCAAAGGCAACCAATAATTGCAATCTGGGCACCTAGATTACAAATCGTTGCTTTGCAATCTCTTTGCCTAAAGTCACAAGTTTAATAGGTACATTAGCTGACTTCCATGCTATAACAGAAGACATTCTAAATCAATATCACATCAATACATAACATAGGTCATCATTTTTTCTCAGCCTCAAATAACATTTTCCTTGCTACCTACCACCTGGCTTCAAGGCCAGATCCTTGT
This sequence comes from Eonycteris spelaea, assembly GCA_003508835.1. Lineage (NCBI taxonomy): Eukaryota > Metazoa > Chordata > Mammalia > Chiroptera > Pteropodidae > Eonycteris > Eonycteris spelaea. The sequence continues at coordinate 10,152,798 of PUFA01000044.1, forward strand.
ATTTTATGTAATTTTAAGTCATTACCCTACTTCTGGTACCAGTTTCTTTATTCTAGTTCAAATTTTTGCTTTTCAGATTTGCTTCGGTAGCAACAATCATAAAATCCCATTAATTTACACAACAAACATTTGTTTCTTGCTCTCATTACGTTTTGACAGCTAGAGAATCACCAGCTGCAGCTTTGTTCCATATGTCTTCACATTCTGAGATGTGCATATAACAACCTATATAATATATATTTCAGATTCATAATATACATTCTCTCTACATTACTCCTGGTAGAGGGAAAGAACAACAGAGCTTACAGAAACAACTAATGTATCTTCAAGCTGCTGCTTATTTGTGGCTCACATTATATTATCTCCTATTCCTTTGGCCAAAGAAAGTCACATGTCCAAGGCTTACAATGGTATGGGGAAGTATACTCCATTTACATGGCATTGCAAGTCACATGGCAATGGATGAGGATGTATTATACTTTTATAATGAAGAGGGGATCAAATAACAGTAGACAATAATATACAAAAGACACCAAGGGCAATTGCGTCTAAGAATCTTGATCAATTTGGTGAAATGACTTACCAATGCATTGAAAGGCCCGAATACATATATTTTCTGCCAAACAGACTAAATTGAAGACTGGATTCCTAGCTAAAATAAGAAGTATGTCACAAAGCTTTCTTTACTATAGAGCAGTTGAGTTATTATGATAATCCATATTAGATTTGTTATTACCATAGCATTAGTTGTAAGTATATTTTATATTTATTAAGCTCTTACTTGTAACAGGTGTAGTGGAAAGCCTTTTCCTTACTTTAGCTATTTAAAACTAACAAGAGCCCTTAGATAGAACTATTTCTCTTCCAATTGATAGACGAGAATGTTAAAGGACAGATAGTTAAACTATTTGCCCAAGGTCACAGATTCCTGCTATTAACCAGCATAATTTCTTTTTTGTTTTCATTTTCTTTTTCCATATAATCTAGGAATTCTGTGCACATTGTCACCCATCCTTTATTTGATGGTAACTTAACACTTTATGAAATAGTTTATTCTAATTTAGGATAGCTCAAATTACTAAAAAAAGATTTAATGATTCTTAATCAGTTTCCCCTAATATTTTTTCTAGTCAATACTACTTTTATCTTATGGAGCTAAACACATAGAAAATAATTCAGTGCATCTTTCTTCAAGTAGTAGAAATATCTTCTAAGTTTTATATTTTTCATTCTAAACATAAATAGTTTATTCAATAACTTCTTATATAACATGGATTATAGATTTTTATCATCTCAGTTACCTTTCTCTTGGACTTTCAAACTCTTCAGTGTGGAATAAGAACTGGTGACAATATAACATATGTGATTGTGCTAAATTTGCAAGCACTGATGATTTCTATTCAACTGAAATATCTCAGAACCTAAACGAGTGCTTGGCGTTTCAGAAAATCTGGCTCCAGCCTCTTTTTCTGGCCTGGATTGTTAAATTAATGAATGGCTACATTCTGTTGTTTTTACTGAGGAATCAGTGTTCATTACAAATAATTTTGTGGAATCCTGGCCTGAAGTCTCCTCAGCATCTCAAAGATTAAAAAGGCTTAAAGGTAAGTGATGGATTCCTCTGGGTTGGCTTTGGTAAATTTATGTGCTAATATAGAACATTAATTGGTTAGGTTTAACTTCATGGCTCGAGACAAATACCTGCCCGTTTATGTTTGACACACTTATTTGTCAAATCCCAAAGCTAATGTGAACCTTAAACAAATCAACTTCTCGGCATCTCCTCCAAATAACACACACAGCAAATATATCACTTCAGTTCTACTTTGAAATGTCAGCTCAGCTGTTCTTTTACTCATAAAGCTATTAGAAGATCATCTTATTTAAAACCCCTAAACTTGGAAATTAATGTTAAATTCCTCTCTTACTATTTGTTAGGTCTCTTCCTAGTGATCATATAAGAGAATTTGCCATTTAACAAGCCTATTTATTTGTTTCATTCTATGTAGCAAGTAAGTGAGGTTGGAGACATTCCAGCATTACTACATTGATTAAGAATAACATTGTAAATGAGCTAATCATATTAAGAAAATGGGAGTTATCCTCCGAATTTCCTAGGACATTTAACAATTCTACTATAATATTTATCTCAGTCTTTCAGGCATTTGAATAAAGGAAATAAACCAGAGATGCAGTACTACTTTCTGCTTTTTGACCTTATTTATTTGTACTTTGTTGTTGGATTGGCAGAGCCAATCTTGAACTTGTTCAGAGAACCAAGAGGCCTTAAGTAATAAAACTTCCTGGAAGTCTTGTTAAAACACAGCTTGCTGGGCCTCCCCACCAGAGTTTGTGATTCAGAGGACCTGTGGTGGATCCCAAGAATTTGCATTTTTAACAAGTACGCAGGTGATGCTGATGTTCCTGGTCAGGGAACTCCACATTTGGAACCACTGGTGTAGAGAACCTTTTAAATGGATCTGTTTAGTTGAGGAATTAAGGCCTCTTTCAGGTATTTGACAATGTGATTCATAGCTTACTGATTAATATGTGGGGAGTTCTCTTCTGAGCTACAAACACTAAGCTAGTGTAAAACAAACAAAATAAATCCTAACAACAATTAATACAGTAATGTGGGGTGGTACTGGAGTTGGAGATTATTAAATTTAGCATATGTAGAACAATGAAGGAGGGGAATAGTTGGGTGAATGAAGTCATACTTTAGCTTTTAAAAATGTATTTTAAAATTTCTATCTCTATATCTGTCATCATCTATCATATGTATGTATGTATGCATGTATGTATGTATGTATGTATCTATATCTATCTATTTAATCTATTTATCTATCTATTATCATCTATCATATATCTTTTTCAAGATGTATGAAGGAGTGTCATTTGGGCACAGGTTTATTCAGAGTCTTTCCAGAAGGGAGACTCAGATTTTGAAAATGTCCAGAGTGATTATTTTTCTAAATAAAGAAGGCATATTTTCTAATAACCAGGAAACAGATGTTAACATATTGCTACACTCAAAGGGCCTGGATTAAGGTTAATAACTCATTAGCTGCAATAAAAATTTGACACCTGTATTTGTGATTAGCAATCTTAAAACAGTGTATAGTTGTGGCACTTAAATTCAGAGAAACATTGATTTACTTGAATGCTGATGATTTATTGATATATTTACTAAGTGTTAAATATTTTGTCTTAAATTGCCATGCAAGCTTTATTTGGTTGGATGTTCCTAATAATCTCCCTTCATTCTCTTATTTTCAATTTTTGTGTGTGTGTATCATTGTATAGCTCTTGAGACAGAATAGAGTGGGTTTTTTGAAATCTACTGTGAAATCTTTGTCTTTTAATAAGCAAGTTTTATTCTTTATATTTATTGTGATTACAATTACATTTGCTCTGCCATCTTATTTTGTATTTTCTATTTACCATTTAAAAAATGTAGCATTAATTTCTGTTTGTTATTGGAAAATTGACGGGTTTTGTTTTCTATTTTCCCTTCTACTGACTTAGAAGTGATTCATTCTATTTAATTTATTTTAGTGGGTTTTGTAAGTCTTCTCTATACATGTCTAACAAAGTATAAAGTTATATAAATTTTGATCTATGCAGGGATCTTAGCGATCTTTAACTGCAGACTATCTCTGTTTGGTAATTGCCATCTATTATCTACTCTCCTGTTTTTAAATAACGGCAAACCTCAGAGATATTGCAGGTTTGGTTCTAGGCCACAGCAATAAAGTGAGTATTGCAACAATGTGAATCATAATCTTTTTGCTGGTGGAGGGCCTTGCCTTCAAGTTGTTAAAAAAAAAAATGCAGCATCTGTAAAACATGATGAAGTGAAGCACAGTAAAACAAGGTATGCCTGTATCTCTTACGAATTAGTATACTTAATGCTTATTTGGATTTACTCAAAATTTCGCTGTTATCTATGCTCCTTAAAACTGCCATGCACAGTCAAATATCGGAGATTCTGCTCTCTTTGTAAGCTAACAAGATAGCCTGCCGATTTTGTGGATATTGACAGAAGACTTGAGTCTCTTGGGTCAGAGACACAGGACTTTATTACTCATGGCATTAGTTATAGTAGCTATACTGTTTCCCCATTTTTCTGATGTTCTCTTTGTTCTCCGAGCCCCACAGAGATGATTCTCTGATTCTAAGTGTGAGCTATGGATGATTTTACTTGACTTCCTTGATATTCAGTGTGGTCACATTATGTGAAAATACTAAAATTTAAGCAGTTTCTACAGTGCTACAGGAACTCAAAACTATTTTTTTTTTCATTTTTAGGGGTATCTGTAGAATTGCACTTTATCAAAGCTATCACCATCAGAATTTATACACCTTGCTGCTAATTAAATGGTTAACTTGAAAGTGACAATAAGCCTTGAGGTAAAATTTTGAAAACTGGTCTAAAATAATTTTTGAACATAACATTCCAAGTTCAATAAAAGTGCCTTATAGGAACTTTTATTTTGGACTATCATGTCACTACATTAAGAATCTTAAGTGAGGGAGATTACCATGAATTATCTGGGGTACAGGCAATGTAATCACAAGCATCCTCAAGAGTGAACAGGGAGGCAGGGGATGTGATAGGAAAAGCAGAGTCAGAGTGATGCAATATGAGAAGGATGTGACTGTACATTACTTGCTGGATATGAGGATGGAAGGGATCATGAGCCAAGGAACATTGGCAGATTTTAGAAGCTATGAAATGGAAAAAAAAACCAGATTCTTCTCTAGAGCTTCCAGAAGGAATGAAGCACTGCTAACACCTTGATATTAGCATATTGAGACCTGTTTTGGACTACTGACCTCTAAAAATGTAATATAATAAATTCATGTTCTTTTAAGCTAAGAAATTTGTTGTAATTTGTTATAGCACCAATAGGAACCTAATATACTAGCTCATTAAATTATTATGATGATTTAAAAACTTAATTGATAATGAGAAAGTGCTTTGTAAACTGAAGTACCATAATGTTAATTATTATTAATAAAATTAAAGTGGGTTCTAACAACTCTAATTAGAAGGATGAGGTCTGTTTCAAACAAAATCTAGATTAGAAATGGGCTAGTGGGTCTTTGCCATTTTCATCAACTTTAATAGGGTTCCTCCCAAAGTGAATTAAATGAACCATTCAAAGTAATCCCTCAGGGACCAATCTGAAATTAATTCTTCAGCTTGATCTCCACAACTTCTCTAAACCATAAATTAAAAGGGAGCAATAATTCTTCTCTGAGTAGAGCAACTGCTTAAGTTAGAGGTCCGCTGGTGCAGCACTCAAGTGGCCTTAGAATAAAACAGTCTATGCTGGCTGAAAATTTTTAAGTCAAAGAAAAATCTGTTAAATATGCCATAGCCCATGGCAGTGTAATCCTAATGATAAATTGACTATTTAAAAAATTTGTCGCCTGCAACTATATAGAGAAAATGTTTTCAGCAGTACTGAGCTCATGAAAGAACTGACTTTTAAGGTAAACTCATATATTTGCTAAATTATTCACATATACAGCATTATGTAGAAAATTTAAATTTGTATTTTAAGTTGTAAATCTTTCACTGTATTGCAGATATCTTTCTGTCAAATGCAACATAATTATTGTATATCCTCAAATATATCAGCTTGTCCTTGCAATAATATCTAAAAACATCTGGGCTACTGAAATTAAAACAAATTTGTCATTTATAGAGATATCCTTGGTTTCAAACAAATTCTGATAAATCTGTTTAACCCAGCACAAAAGAAAAACAGACATTAAGAAAGACATGGCTTGGCTAGTGGACATTGTAGGGACACCTACTCTGTAATATTACTCTGGACCTTAAATGAAAAAATGTTGCTTTTGAGTTAATTCCTGCACAAAATTATTTTAACCTAGCAATTAAATAACAAAAACTGCCTGGGGAACTCTGAGCCTTTAGAATTCTGGGAACTGTAGTCAGCTTCAAAAACAGAGGAGCTTAAATGATACTACAATGAAATTCTGCCTCTAGGAGTTAAAGAGTGCCAGGGAAACGTGCGTTTTATTTGTAAGGAATTTTCTCCGGCCCAAACCTAAATGCTTGAGTGAAGCATGCATTTCAGCAGCACAATTTGAACAAAACTAAGAAACGAACAATTTTGGTAGCTTTGGTTTGGTGTGTCAGTATTTAGTTTCTTGGACTTTGTAAGTAAAATACTAAATATGATTTGTGTTTTTGCATTTGTAACCCTTGTCCTAAGTTGTACTAGCTGTTGCAAAGAGTAGACTAGCACCCATTAGTTCTAGGCATTGACTTTCACATGGAAGTGCTTGGACACCTCTCTAAAAGAACACATGACCCTCTGACCGTTGGATTAGTCCCACTCTCCTAAAAAGCTTCAGCTTTCCAGTGCCCAGACATGGCATCCCTGCTTCCCAGTAGCAGCGTCCTTCATTGTATAGCTGTCTCACCTTGAAACTATGTTGAGAATAAGGATGCTTCTGTGGAAGCAGTCTAGTATGCTCCCAGGGAATAAATGCTCTGTTTATTCCGACCCTATCCACCCCAATTCTTTATTTCTCCTAGATATTGTGAAGCATCCAAGGTAGTCTGTTCTGATTCTGTCACCTGCCTCTTCCTTCTCAAGCCACAGCAGAAACTGCACCTTTCCAGCGTACCTTGAGTGTGGAGGGCATCGTTCCACATTTCCATTATTGATGGAGGTGAGTGACAGGGCTTTACTTTCCAATATCACAGTTGTTTCAGCAGACTGTCCATGAACCCGACAAGACAGGGCCTCTTAAGAGAGTGTTTTTCACCTAGCTGATCTTGTTTCTCTTTCCTGGTGACCACTACACAGTGGCCTAGCTAGGCTCAGTGTAAGGCAGCCCCTGTTCATTTCAGTCAGGTATTTGTTATGTTCGTGATGCTTTTTATCTTAATTATTCCCCCTCTTCTCTCCTCCTCTCCCCCATCTCCTCCCCCTTTTCTTTCTCCTTCTCTTTCTTCTTTTCAAAGTAAAGAAGGTGTGGCTATACCAACTTTCACTACTGCCCATCCCACTTTCTAAAACACTTTGGTATCTGGCTCACGGGGAAAGTCCTACCAGTTTATATTCTGTATAGCTGATTTGGGCAATAACTTCCACCAATGAAGGGTCTGTTTTCTTATTACTTCTATGCCCAGTATGGGTTCTTAGCATTGATTCTACTTTTTACCTGCATCCCTTGTTTTTTTTTTTTAAACTATGCAGTAATGTTTCTGTTTCATTGAGTTACAGAACTTTTTTTTATGAGATTGATGAAATAATTTGCTTTCTGAATTATTATATGCTATTAGAAAGGAAGGGAGGGAAGGAAGATCCTCCCACCTGACTCTGTCATCTACACCAACTCAAAAATTAACGTATGCTCTTTCTTAGATTAGGGCTCTAGAATCTGATCTAGTCATTCTAGGTAGAGCCTGAGATTCCGCATTTCTAGTAAACTGCAGATGATACCCAGGCTTTTGCTCCTCTGACTACACTTTGAATAAAACTAAATGGAATCTAAATATTGACTTTTGATTTTAATTTTAAACATGCAATTGGTACTTGTAATTTTTGTTGTTCTTGTTGAAATGCATAGCAGTAAATTAGCAATCAGTATTGGAAAGCTTAGGAGAACTTTAAATTTGCTATATTACTGAGTTTAATTTATTTAAACTTTAAAGATTTGTTTAGAACATGGGAAGATTTTACTTCTTAAGATAATAAACTTATCCAATCAGGCATATGAAGTAGAATATTTTAATTTATAAATAAGTTTAAAATTTTTAAAGGAACTTAATTAACCAAGTTTTTAAATGAGATTGATTATTTTAAGGGGAATTTAGTTTGTGTAACTTGGGTTGGTGAAACACTAATCAAAATTCCCTCAAAAGTTACTTTATTTTATATAACATTTACTAAATTTATAAATGGATGAGAAATTTTGCAAGTTGAATTTAAAGCAAATTATGTTTCAGTTTTTATTGAAATAAACAAAATATATTGAAAAACAAATAACTTCAAATAACTTTTATTTTATTATTTTTTTTAAGTCAAAAGGGGCTGTTGGATAAAATTCACCGTGACACTACTGACTCAATTCACCCAACTCTGACAAATGTCTTTGAAAATATTTTCTTTGTATTGCCAGGGCTTCTCTTTTGATCATTGTTCTCTTTGAGTGGACATCTGGGAGTACTTTATATATCCTCAGGTCATCCAGCTCACTTTGAGTAGGTGGGGCCTTGTAATTGATTCCTGGGGCTCTCTACACAGTCACCCCCAGGCCTGTGGGGTGTCTGGAAGTCTCCCTCAGGTGATTATTATCTATCTATCTATCTATATCTATCTATCTATCTATCTATCTATCTATCTATCTATCATCTATCTACCTACCTACCTACATCTATCTATTAATCTATCTATCTATCATCTATCTATATTTATCTATCATCTACCTATCATCTATCTATCATCTATCTATCTATCTATCTATCTATCTATCATCTATGTATCAATCAATCATCTATCTATACCTATCATCTAATAGCCCTCTGCCTCTTTCTCTTCCTCTCCTTTTTCTCCCTCTCCCTCTACTCATAGTTTCCCCCAAAGACTCTTTTGTCCTTTAAACTCCTTACCTTTTTTCCTTCTTCCCACCATATCCCATCCTGGGGCCTACTTCCTTTTTCCTTAGTCCTTTGAGCCAAATTCAGTTTCATCTAGTTTTCAGTTGTGGAGATAGCAATGGGATTTAAATTCATGGGAGTAGAGGATACAATTAAGGAAGACAAAAAATCTCTACGAGACAATAAGAATTAAAGTAAATCCTTTACTAAACTAAAAATATTCTTTGACTCTTTTCTGTCAATCAAATTTCATGACAAAAATAATTCCCCTCCTAGTTTGGTATTGACCTAGCTTCCTAATAAGGCAGCATAAGTACAGACTTTGGGAGATAGATGGGGTGAGATGTGTAACCCTGTAGTACCTAGATAGATCACTCCTAGCTAGTATTCTAATAAATTATAATTCTTTTTTACCTTTTATTTTTGCAAGTCCATTCTTGTATTCTCTAATTTGTTCCTCCCTCTCAAGAAGATGATCTCTTGACTAAGCCTTTTTTAAAGACTTTTTTTTTTTTTACAGCTGTTTTAGGTTCACAGAAAATTTGAGAAAAAAGTACATACAGAGTTTTCTCAAATACCCCTTGTCTCCACACATGCACAACATCCCCCATTATTTACATCCTCCACCAGTTACAATCAGTGAACCTACACTGACACATCATTATCACCCTAAGGCAACAGTTTGTATTATGGTTCACTTCTTGTATTACATATTCTATGAGTTCGAGCAAACGTATAACGACATATATCCATCATCATAGTATCATACAGAGTAGTTTCACTGCTCTAAAAATCCTCTATCCTCTGCCTATTCATCTCTCCCTTCTCCAACCCTTGGCAACCGCTGATATTTTTAGTGTCTCCTTAGTTTTGTCTTTTCCAAAATGTCATATAGTTGGAATCATACATTATGTAGCTTTTTCAGATTGTCTTCTTATAATATGCATTTAAGTTTTTTCCATGTCTTTTCCAAGATTTTCTTGAAAGCATGGTAAGATCCTATTCTCATCCCCCAAGTAACTGTGCTGTGAAATCAACATGCTCACTTAAGCTTGGTATCTGGGATGTTCATTAAGTTGAGACCCTTCTCCCCTCCTCTCCAGCCTGTGCTTAACTTTCTAGTTTTCTGGTTTGCCTTTTAATTTCATGCTCGAACCAGAGCCCTGTCCTTGACCTTACAATGATTAGCAGCTTATCTTTGAAAGTCCCAGCCCCAGTTGATGGACCATGTCTTGGAAATCTCAATAGTTGAATAGTCCACATCTGCTTCTAACTAATTAACCTACGAGATTGAAGACATATGATCTGCCTGATGGTTGGTACAGAGCTTTGTTGTCTCATTTTCCCAGCACCTGGACATGAATATCAGCCCTGATTGAAACCCAAGTTCCCTCATTTCCTTGAACTTTATTATTTCAACTGCTGGTTTTACCCTTGGGGGCAAGTCATACCACCTGGTTAGTATCCCCAGCTCTAGACTCTTCCATTCCCTGCTATCATTACTCTTCCTGCTGCCCTGCTTGTGATCCCAGTGTGCAGAGAACCCATGTGAGTTATAGCCCTGCACATCTGCAGTTCAATTATAATTGATGTTCATAGGCATGTCCCTAAGTCACTACGGGAGCAAAAGGTGCCTTCTAAATCATCAAGGAAAGAATAAATTGTGTTCAGTAAAATTTTATTATGCTCATATTTTCATTCTTTAAAATCTGGTAAACCACATAGGAAATATGGTTAGCCCTATATTATTCATATTCATCAACAGTCGATTCATGAATAGCTTAAAATTTATTGTCTTAGGAAAGAGTTAGATGATTGCATATTTCATTTCATATCTGGGTATTTGAAATCATGAGCACAAATTTCAAACAGAGTTTATTATAGCAGGAAGATGATTTCTAGCACATAAGCCCCCAGCTCCTTGACAATTCATGCCAACAGTCTCTAGTACCTGCTGATTTTTTTTTGTTTCAGTTATTGACATCTACAGCTTTCTGGCTCATTTCTTTTATTATTTGAAGAATTTTTTAACACCTGGTTCACCACTTCTAACTCAAATGCTACATCCTAGATAATTCTAAATAATGAAATATTCACATCACAGCATCCACAAGTTCTCACTAAATAGGCCCACGAGTTACCTTATACTCAGGGCAAGTAGTGTGACTGTATGACTGGTTCTAGCTGATGAAATGGTAAATGGAAACGACAAGACATTTAAGAACCAACGTACCATTTTCTTGCTTCCCTTTTGGCAGAAAAGGGAAAAGACATTTTAATGATTACAGATGGCACATGTTGAGATGCAGTGCCAAAATTAGAAAACTATCTGACCTTCTAAGTCACTCAATGGAGGTGGCAGCCTTGAAGAATACCTAAGATATATCTTTGTGTGTATTAGAAACATGGGAGTTTGTTTGTTACCACTGGAGTATTGGGGTTATTTGTTACTGCAGTATACATTACTGTACTGAACAAGTAGTTAATCTTTTTAGTAGCTTGGACTCTAAATTCATTGACCTCTTTTCCTCTATTGGTCTTGACTTTTGTTTTACTTCTGCCTTTTATTCCTTTACTTTTATCTTGGTTGCCACCAATAAATCACCCTATGTATAAACTAAATCTTAAGGATCCTACTTTTTATACATCTTCTATATTTCCAACTTACTTTTGCTGGTATCCCAATTCCAATCATTCCCATACTTATAGTTTTTGCTCTTTCTCAATTCACTTATATTCTCATTTCCTTCCTAGCCATTGTATATTCTGTAGTCAACCACTGTCACTATTCCTGAGCAAAAGCCATTTACGTTGCCTTCTCTCCACTTTCGGAAGAACCCCAGCTTCAGTTAAATGTGACTTCTTTGAAACTCACTCACTTTGTGTGAACAAGTAAGTGGATATAACTGGAGTGAAGCATGAAATCCTTTTGACTGGATTCTAATTATTTTTTTTATAATTTATTTTATTTTATTTTGTATTTTACGCCTACACCACCTGGTCTTCCTAGGTGGTCTACCATCCAAGTACTAACCAAGTTGACGTTGTTTAGCTTCCGAAATCAGATGGGATTGGGCTTGTTCAGGGTGGCATGGCCATAGACCTGGATTCTAATTATTATCTAATTATTCCTACTATATATTCCAAGTCCTTCCACTCACACTCTATCTGGGATGAGCATTTCAAATCTTCCACATTTTCACCACCAAATCCACTAACCTGCTTGCCTCTTTATCCATCTATTCTGCTATTCCTCATGCCACTTCGGATGAACTGTCCTTGCTTCTAAGGACAACCCTGTTATTTGTGCACTAGATCCTGTTCTTTATGCCTGCTCAAGGCTATTCATGCTGTCACTGTCTCCCTTTTCCCTACATTGTGAATTTCTCTCTTCTGCGGAAGTCATCCCATTAGCATGAAAACATGCTCTGCTATGTCTTATCTTACAAAGAAAGACACCCGATATCTGATCTCGGAAGCTAAGCAGGTTGGGCCTTGTTAGTACTTGGATGGGAGACCACCTAGGAAACCAGGTGCTGTAGGCATAAAAAAAAAAAAAACCCCCAAAAAACAGAAAAACCTACATAACTATGTACATTCTTACAATTGTCTCACTATTTCTCTGCTCCCCTTTTTGGCTCAACTCACATAATGGGTAGTCTACATATCCCCTCCCCCTCTTTCCACTTGAATTCCTTCTAATTAAAGATTTATACATAAAACTCAAATGAATTAGTTCTTTTCAAGATCTTCAACGTCCCCATTACCAAGTCCAAGAACCATTTCTCTATTTTCATCTTACTTCATCATTTGACATAATTTATCCTTTATCCGTATTGAAATACTCTCTTTACTTGGATTACAATACATCACTCTTTCTTGGTTCTTTCTACTGAATTATCTTTTCCTTCTTAGTTTCCCTTGCTTCTCATCTTTTGGATTGTGTCATGTTGTATAACATGAAGCTCAATTTTCATGCCTTTCATCTTCTCTTATCTTTCCTGACTCTTTCTTCTGATTCCATGGCTTTAAATAATGTTTATACTGACTATTCCCAAATATGTCTCCACCCCAGACTTGATATTCAAACTCCAAAGTAAATTCGTAATTATGGAAAACTCAATGTAAAGAACCAGAGTATTATTGAATTTTATTTTTGCTTTTCATTCTGTAAATTGAAGTGTGAGAGAGCAACTTTTGCCGTAAAAAATTCAAGTAATTTAATTTGAATTTTTGAGGTATTTGAATACTCTAAGAGATGAGGAGAGGCCACCCGTACTCAAATTAATTTCCAAAACATTAAGATTGGACTTAGGTGAACTTGTTCATTCCTTCCATCAGAGACTAGGATCAAGTTAACTTTGTCTGATTGTAGTGTATATGCTAAATGCTTTTTCATTTCTCTGTCTGCACACAGTTATGGTCCTTATTCTTCACTGCATTTTATTTTTCATTTATTATTTTTTGGGGGGCCAAACTTTCCCCACAGCTCTAAGAGGATACAGACAAAAAGTATAAAATACATTAGCCAGTAATTCTGAGACAGATTACAATTTAAGTAATTAATGCCAGGTTCAGTACATTGTGTTTAAAATTTGAGCTCTTGAATATAAATTTAGAAAAATTTGTGTTGGCTCCTGCTCTGCAATGATATTTTAAACTATATTGGCTTCCTGTTGAAAAACCTGTGTAAGCAGAGAAAATCATTCACAATTATAACACCCTTAAAATCAGAAAATATGGTCAATAATAATCCAGAAGTTTGGAGGTATTTGTATTAATCAAGTTTGGATGGGGGTCTTACAACACAGTGGGAAGAACGCTAAATTAGAAATCATGGAACCTGCCACCAAATAGTGACTTTGAATGAGTCACCTCTCTGTGGGCTTTAGCTACCTCATTTTAAAAATGATGTTGAATTTAGTGGTTTGTAAGTGTCCTTTCAGATACCGACAGCCTAGGACCTGCTTTTTTTCTCTATTTTTACAAAGCTGGATGAGGTTAAATATGAACTTATACCTTCTTTTTTTGTATTATGTTATAAACTTTTCAGTCTTGTGCTTGTGACTTCCCCTACTTCTGGTAGAAAGCAAACTCCACTATGTTCTTTGAAGCGGAGTCTGTTTTTTCTTGTTCTAGTTTCCTTCTGGTTGTATGAGGCTATGCGTCTCCTCTTTTGGAAGATGTTCCTCCTCCATTCCCAGCCATGTAATTCTCTTGGTTCTTACATGTTCTTAAATAATTCCTTCCGTTTTTCGTAATGATAATGAAATCAAGCTGTTCCAATACTAGGAGACATTTCTTCTGATCATGACTGATTGTTCCCAGAGTTGGGCATGTGACCAAACTGGATAAAAGTTTTTCCTATATTTGTTAAAACTGGAGATGGCGGGGAGGAGGGGGAGGCATTTCCTCACTTGTGATGAAGTTGCAAAATAGGAAGCAGGTGACTTCATATTCCATTGTTCCCTGCTATGTGGAGAAAGTTGGTCTAACAGCATGATATTACACAATGAGGAGCCAAGGCAAGAGATGACAGAGATGGCCTTGGTGGTGTCTGAGTCTGTGGCCAGTTGAATCACTCTACTTCCTGCAGTTACAGGAGCCTTCAATAAGTTTTAGTTTTTGCTTAGTTTGAATTTAGGTTTCTGTCTGTTGCAACAAAGATTAATTACTGCATTTTAATTTTATGCCCAGTCAGATAAGAAAATTTGTGGTGAAAGTAGTAGTCATTTTTTTCTTTTTTCTTTTCTCTACTCCCACACCTTTTTAAGCTATCAAAATAATTCAGGACATATGGAAGTATTCTGGTATGAATTAGTATCAATCTCATTAAAAAATGGCTTACTTTTATTTTTGCCCATTCTGCTCCTTTTCTTCCTTCTTTTGGTAATCTTCCTTGGCTCCCTCACCCCAGGAATGACCTAAGATGCCATAATCATGTTCTTTACAGCTCTGTAGCATAGTGAGCACTACACCAAATAGGGTCTTCCCTTCGATTTCTTCAAATTGGACCAGAGGAGATTCCTCTTAGACTTTTGGGCCACAGAATTGCTATCGCTTGAGTCTGATATGTCCATGGCTCTATTGTCCATACACAAGGTTGAAAAAGTCCATCTTTAGTGGTAGACAGAGGGACAAAAATTTTGGACAGGAATATTCTTAATGTTTTGAAACTTCTGATTCCAGTTATCACCAGCTAGCGGCCCATCATTACAGCTGGGTTCTTCAGAAGCAGATGCTGTGATAGGTTTTGGTAAGCTGTATATGTTTAGGAATCAATGGCCATGGATTGTACTTTGGGGAGGACACATACTATCTTGTAGGAAAGAGGTTTCTGCATTGTCTTCAATGAAGGGAGGAATGCTGGCTCTTCAGAGGAATGTGTGGGCCACCTCTGCAGGATCCAAAGTTAAAGAGCATTCTGAAGTTCGACATTTTGAGGGTCTTCTGCCCAGAAAACCCCTTTCCAAATGAAGATGTCCCATTGTCTCAACCAGATCCTCATCTTTATCTACCAGCCTGACTTTGTTGGGTATTTTCCTTCTCTGGAGTTTGATCTTTCTAAGCTAGAGTCTAGGCCAGTTATTTTCTTTCCTCCTGTTGTAAGAAATGGAGTCTCTTTGTGAGGGACCACAGAGGCCTTCTGGCTGTAACACTTAGTTTTCATTTTCTGTTAATCACCTGCATCCTTTTTTTTATAACTTTTTCTAGAAAAGTGGTTTTCAAAAGAGGTCCCAGGACTAACAGTATCAACATCACCTTGGAACTTCTGAAAAATACATAAATTATTTGGCCCCACCTAAGACTTTTTTAATCAGAAAAATTGGATTGGGCCCATAAAAATTGTTTTACAAACCTGCAGGTCATTTTGATTCATGGTAAAGTTGAGAACCACAGTCTTAAAATATCAATATTATTTATCAATAACCATTGAATAACATGGTCCTCTTGGTTACAAAGTCCCAGCACCTCTCAAATACCTGATACATCGTTTCAGCTAATGCATTCCCTTCTACTGGTATACCATCCCAATTAACTACAATTGTGAGTACTGGGCCTCCACCTTGTGCCAAGAGCTGTCTGGACTCTACCTACCAAGTGATTGAGTCCTTTTTTTGCTAAGGCTAATTTAAGCTAGGATTCTTACACTTGGAACTGAATGATTCCTATTCAATATACCTGAAATACCTAAGTGTGTACCTATGGGGAATGTACTTTTTAATTAATATTAATAATAATAATCATTTAGTACTACACAATCATATAGCACATTGCTGCTTACAAACTGCTTTTATTATGTTACTTCATGTGATCATAATGATAAAGCTGTAAGAGGAAGGGCAAGGCTGGTTCTATCGCAGATGCATACGGCTCTCTACATCTTTGGATCATATTTAGTTTTTCTTTCATTATGATATAAAACATAATAATGTAAAATAAGGTAGAAACTTCTGGTTCACAGTAGTGCAAGACATTCTCATTCTTTCATTGCTTTTAATTGAAAGCTGCTTCTATAATCTCAGGAGGAATGAAAAGATAAAGACCTGTCCTCTGACTTCCTCAGAGGCCTTTTCTGCAGGACGTGCTGTCACTGGGATGACACTATCCATCTACAAAGCATATGACAGTATTCAATGACAATATTTCCCACATTCTCTCTGGATGTATGTCTAGTTTCCAAATGACACACATGAGTCCATCAGTCTGGCAGCTCTCACATTCAATAGTAATCACTGCTCTCAACTAACTGTGATTTACATCAGTTGTTAAGACAGATGAACAGATTTTTCCATTGCACAGTTTCTGTATTTTGCATCTACATTCTTGGTCTCTAGTTCTTTAAAACTGAAATTGGTAGTCATTACTCCTATAGATATTTTACTGTAGATATTTTAACCAATCAACCAGAAAACATTTGTTTAAACACCTAATATAAGATTGATATTAAGTTAGATATGATGGCAGTGAAACAAAAATGTGTAAGACATCATCGAAGTCTAAAATCTACTATCTACTGAGGTGAATTTCATAGGTTGGTTTCCCTAGACTCTAGGTTGATGTGGGAATTCTTGTGCAAGTGAGTCATTGAGGATATGTTCTCAGAAGAGCCCTACAGGAGAGTGGGGAAAGCAGGATGGGACAAGGGAAGAAGCTAGTTAAGAGTGTGGTTTTATAAAACATGTAGCTTCAGATTGTCCTTACTGAGAAACCCTGGAGATCAAATCATGTAACAGAGTTTGCCCTACACAGAGAAGAGGGGGCCGGCCTATTTTATCCTTTATACTAGTCAGTTATTAGCTGTGGGTGGCCTCTAAGGAAAGATGACATAACTCCTCAGACATCTTGAGTAGAGTCGATTCCCATCACTAAGGGCAATCTTCTTCAGAAGGCTGCAAGTATGAAACTTTAGCAGCCAACAACTGCAGCAGCTTGGCAGTGGGTGCATGAGCCTGGGGAAGGGCAACAACAGCATATCGTATATAAAAAATAATTAACCTATAATTCTGATAATTCTGATATAATCATAGCAAACCATTATATAGTGCTTAATTTATGTCAGATACCATATTAAGTGTTTCACAGCTCTCAACACATTTAATCTTTACAATACCCCTGTGAGATACATAATATTATCCCCCATTTTATAGCTGAGGAAACTATGAATGGCCATGATCTGGGGAAAGTGTAGAAAACAAGGGCCAGAAAAACTTGGGTACAGTGGAAAATGTAATCCAAACAATGTGTCTATGGGGAAAGAATAGGCTAGACCTGATGTTTTTCTGAAAAACGACTTTTCAGGTAAGAATTGGGAGGTACACTGATAATGAGGCTACTGATGATAATAGTCTACCATTTATAAAATACACACATCAACAATCTAATTAAATTTCCACAATAACCTGGTGAGATAGGGTTCAGATTTTAGAGAAGTGAAGACTAATAATCAGAACGTTTGTGATCAATTTAATGGCAGCCAGGAGAAGTGTCCTAGCTAGGTCTCTAGACAAAGATCTTTACTGCCCAGTTTGTAATGTTTTCAGTAGTTACAAGTGTAAGTAGAAAAGGTAAAATAAGTTTGAAGAATATTATGGACTGAATTGTGTCTCCACAATATTCAAGTGTTGCAGCTCAAACTACCAGTGTGACTCATTTAACCTTAGTTACTGCTTTAAAGGCTCTATCTCCAAAAAGGGTCTTTAAAGAGGTAACTAAGTTTAAATATGGTCATAAGGGTGGGCTTTGATCCAATAGGACTGGTGTCCTCATAAGAAGAGGAAGAAACATCATGTACATGCATACAGAGGAAAGACCACGTGAGGACACAGCAAAAATGTGGCCCCCTTACAAGCCAAGCAAAGAAGCCTCAGGAGAAACTAGTCCTGCTGACACCTTGACCTCAAAATTATAGCCGCTAGAATTGTGAGAAAATAAACTTTTGTTGTTTAAGCCACAAGTCTGTGGTATTTGTTACAGGAGCCTTAGCTACCTGCCACAAAGACCAATGTTAAAGAGAACTATTGACTGAAACAATCATCACTGAGTATATTGAACATACCTTTGAACATCAAAATATATCTGATCAATAAATATAATTCTATTGAATATACTAACTATGCAGTTTACTAGGATTGCCATTATAAAGTACCACATATTGGGTGGCTTAAACAACAAAAATTTATTTTCACACAATTCTGGAGACTAGGAGTTCAAGATCAAGATGTTGGCAGGTTTGGTTTCTTCTGAAGTCCCTCTCCTCGGCATGTAGATGGACATCTTCGTGTGTCTTCATATGGTCTTCCCTCTGTGCCTGTCTGTGTCTTAATTTCCTCTTCTTATAAGGACATCAGACGTATCGGATTAGAACCCACACTAATGATCTCATTTTAATTTAATTATGCCATTAAAGATCCTATCTCCAAATAGTCACATTCTGAAGTAATGGGGATTTGGGCTTTGACATATGGATTTTAGGGGGAAACAATTCAGCCCATAACACTGACCCTTTCTGGAAAAACTCAAAGTGCTTTCTAGATGTAATATGTCTCCCTCCTGAGAAAATTCATTGCAGATGTTTCCAAGTGATTTTGCGGGGGCGGGGGGGGGGGTGGAAATCCACAGCTGATTGGATCAGTGGCTGAATCAGAGGGAGTTGTGAAGAGGCTGGAAAACTCTCCCTAATAGCATTGCTTTTAATTGAGCAGGGAAATTCAACCCAAACATACCCTTTCTTTTGGTCGGTCTGAATTCATAACATTCAAAGGGACAGAAGTAAGAAAGAGAAGGCAAAGCCAAGACAGAAAGATGCTGAATCATAGGAATGCTGGAGTGATTGAGCTGGGAGCCAAAGATGCCCTCTGTGCTGAAAGTGACTCTTTGCCCTAAGATCCATTCCCTACATTTTCCCTGCATTAATCTATATCACTAATCTCTGGCTATGCTAAGCCAGTGGAAGTCGCAGGTAGAAGATTTGACCACAAGAAGAAAGGAAAAGTCAGAGTATTTCCCCCATTTTTCTTGTCTTAGTTGGTGTCTCAGGCAAAGGCTGTATTGACTTCACAATCTAGTTCTGCCTGAAAGCACCTTCTTTAATAGTCACAGGCAGGCTCACCATGGTTCCATTTTCCTTCAGGTGGCCATGCTTTGTGGATTCTAGTAACACTATCTTCTCCTTTTGTCTCAACAGCCCTTAGTGTGATAGTAGATTGTAGTTTTTAATGGGCTCCACCATTTCCTTTTGGGCTTCTCAACTCTTTCATCATTTGTGAAATCAATTCCTTCTACTTGAAATATCTAGACTAATTTCTGTTTTTTTTTTTTTTTTTTGACTGGACCACAGTTCTATCCTTCTCAAAATGGCAAATTATTTAATCAGAGTGTCACAGAAAGGTTTATGATAAGATCTTAACAGTAATATTCTTGTCATTTACATTGGTATTTACCATCTGGAATTCTTAGACTAGGCCCCAGTGGGAAAGGCATACTCTGTTTGGAATAAGGACCTATTTCACAGATCCTGTAACATTTCTTTAAGATTCTATCCCTTTCAATTACTCAAACAATAGAGATAATTTTTAAATTATCTCTATTTCTATATAGCCTCAAAGTTAACTTTATAATACTATTACATTAGAGCCATGGGAAAAAATCTTGATTAACAGCCTGATCTATCATAAAGAGGCATGGGCAACCTGGGTAAAAAGGTACTCATAATTTTTAAAAGCTCCATAGATGCTTCTGACACATCTAATGCTTCTGACACATCTAATGCAGAGAAATATTATTATAGATTGGACGAATAATACTTCTTTCAACATTTTTTCCAGTAATTACCTTGGTTGTGCAGGAGATTTTCAGGCTCCAAGCTGACCCATGATATTAAAAGCATATTTGGAAATACAAATATGATTTGGCAATATTTCAAATTAAATTCATATGAAGGCATTGTTTCAAATGAAATTCACTTAAAGGCATTTAGCATGTTCTATGGAATATCCGTGGATAGAGCTTGATGGTCAAATCCCAGACCAAAGTCAAGTCATGAGGAAGATGACTTTGGCTATTACATGCCAAAGACGTTAGTCTTGAGTTTTCCAGGTAGTTGCAGCAGTGACACTTAGACAACATCCTCATTAAATCAAATGAATGGAGTTTTCTTGTGACAGTCTGGAGCTTTTCTCACTGACAGTTTAAAATAATGCTTCTTGTACACAGCTCTGCCGGGAGGGACCAGGACAACCCAATTCATCTGTAGTATATCATGGGAGTAGAGTGACCAAAATCCAGTTGAACAGAAAAACTACCAAAGCTCTGGTAGTAGAAGACTGGTGAGTAAGGGGAACAAACAAATCTTCCGAGGTATGGGGTAGGCAAGAAGACAAGAAGAGGGCTGCCTTACTTTAAAAAAAAAAAAAAAAAGCCTTCGATTTGTACTGAGGGAAGATCAGCTAGAGCTCACCTGCTTTCAGTTTTGGAAAGCTGTGGCAAACCTAGAGAGAGGTAGAGATAGTCATCCCAGTTAGGAGATTTCTTACATAAAGGATCAGAAAGTTTCCTGGAAACAGCAAATTCTAAAGGAATGAGAGAATCAAGAGGCAATGGGGACTTTCCACCATGTGGTATTTCCTTGTGACCCTGGCTTTGGACTTGGTTTTCACATCAAGCCTGTCTAGGGCATCTTTGGAGAAAAGGAGCAGTCAGGGATGGTGGAGCTGGAGCTTCCACTCGGGCAGAAGCGGGAGCAGAACCAGGAGTGTGAGCCTGAGAGTTTTCACAAACACGCTGGAGCCTTATGTGGTCAATTTTGCTTATGCTCTATTTTTTTTTAAGTTTATGGTTCTTCTTTACAGAAGAAAAAAATACTAAATCCTCGAAAAAAAAGTCAGTATATTTTACTTAAATGATAGCTGATCCAAATGATCTGTGTTGTTATTTCAACAATAAAGACATTAAGGCAAATTGCATAGATAATATTTTACTAACGTATTTGTAAGAGTTATTTGCAGTTATTTTATTAACATTTTGCATTTATGGTATAAAGCTACCAAGAGAAATTATTTCATGTTGATGAGAAAAATAAGGAAAAGACTCTGTAGTTTTTTTCTTCAACTTTAATAGTTTCAATGAAAGGGCCTCAAGGCATATGTTTCTTTGAGATAAAATACATTTGCATCACCGTCTTTCCCCTCACATCACGGGTCTCTGCTTTCACCCCCTTGGATGTCAGCTCAGAGGCATGTCTTATCTCTTCCTAACATGCAACCTGCCATGTTATATTTCTTAAATGAATGGAAACCTTGTTTAAACAGGGAAGAAAAACATAATGATCACCTTTTCAACCTGTTTTAAAAAAATAAACGAGCATGCTTTGGCCATCATCATTAAAAATGTGTTTACTTGGCAAGTTCTACTGCTGTATGAATTACCCTTTAAGCATTCCCCACAATAGTTATTAAGAGATGGAAATATAGTTAAGTAACTACTTCCACATGTATTTTAAAATTAAAGGCGGCAGTTTAATAAAGTGAAAAAGGAATGGGTTTTGGAGCTAGAGCTTAATTCTGATTGTAGTTTTTCCATTCACTTCTTGTGTGACTTTGGGCAACATATTTGACCTTGTTATGGCCTCAGATGCTTCATCCATAAAATGAGAATAAAATCCACTTTATTAAGCTATCTTGTGAAAGAGATGTTATATGAAAGCACCTAACAGCAAACTCAGTTATCAAGGCACAACATAATTTTTTTTGCTTTTTTTAGCATTTTCATCTTCAAACTTTTAATTCTCCTACTTTGAGAATTCATTGGAATATTGTATTTTATTATATAGAAGTTTAAAGCTGACTTTGTCAGTATTTTCCCAGAGTGAGTCAAATTTGCATTTTCCTAAGGTAACAGAAACGTGAGTGATAATAACTGTTGAACTGGTGATTTGGGTAAGGCATCTTAGCTTGGTGGTTTTCTCTTGCTTTTTTGATCACTTAGCATCACCTTATTTTAATTTTAATATTTCCACGTTATCAATGCAAACATTTTCTAGTTCCATAGAAAGCAGTCCAGAACTTATATGCCAGAAAGGACTAAATGAGTGGCAACAGCCTGAATATTTGCAAAAACACTTTGACAATTTAAGTGTGAAGAGAAAGGGGCATAAGTAATGTGCATCAAGAAAATCCTTACAGCACAAATTCAAGCTGCTTACTTTTTCAGAATGGCCAGTTTATAGTTTTAAAGGACCTACATAAAGTACACTTCAATAGAGGATAATATAGAGGTTAATGAGATCACTGTGGCTGGCAAGGTCAGCTGGGGTGCTGGCTAGGGAATGAAGACATGTTCCTGGGCTTCATTTTCTTCTTAACAGGGTCATATTCTGTGAATCCCTATCATTTCGTAGATCTAAAAAGAAACTGGGTTTAGAAGCAGTGCCATGTACTAAAAGGATATGAGTTTTGAAGTAAGATATACCCTGAGGTCATATGCCAGCTGGATACACTGAAGGAAGTCATGTACCTATCTGTGTCTTGATATCTGAAAAACGGGGACAGTTCCATCCAATTGGTGGCTAGTTGTAAGAATTTCAGTGACATAATGCACGTAGGAGTTCCTGGCATATTTAGGTTCTTAAAAGTCACTGTTTCTGTTTGTTTGTTTGTTTTGTTTTTTAACTATTTTCACTATTGATATTCCTATTTATAATTTTAATGGTTAAAATGACCAAGAGGTCAAGGAGATTTGGAAACCTCACAGAGTTCTCATGAAGAAATCTTTTAAGGACTTCTGTGAAGTAATATCATGAACATATGGACTAAATTTCTCATTTGAACACACTGTGGCCTCAGGATTAAGATGAAAATTACTGACTATTACCCACCCTGGAGTTGGACAGGAGTTCAATGCCTTTGACCTGACTGAGTTTGCCAACACCGAGGAGCCAGGAAATGTTAGATGAAGAAAGGTATCTGCTTCTAAGCCTTCGGTAGCCATCAGATTTAAAGTTCAGGGCTATACATACAGCTAACCTATTGTGAGCTTTACCATGGAGACTTAATACTGTGACCATTTTTTCTTCTCACCTCCATTTACATTTCTGGTGACACTCTTAGAGATTAAATCACTAGTTCAACCAAAGCATTTTCTTCAGCATCATTCTTTAGCTCATTTCCAAAGTTATGCTACAGTTGGATGAGGTTCAGTTGCTTCTGAGAGACTGTTGTTTGACGTTCAGATTCCATTTACATGAGCTTATCCCTCATAACTCATAGGCGATCATTAATAATAAATGCTGTCATAAGTATGTTATGTGAAAAATAATTTTTGAGAGGCTGAACTTCTAAGGCAAAACCTATTAGACATTTACTACGTTAGCTGTAGTTAGACATTTAAGTTATAAATTTATTGCCTCTCCGAATTATGCTCAATCTCTTTCTTGGTCTTTCTGATGAGACTTCTCATTTTAATGCAGTTGTATAGTAAAACCAAAGATTTAGAAAAATGTCAGAACTGAGAGTTCATTAGTCCAACTTCCTGAATATACTGATAAAAATATTTTCTTTCAAAGGTGATTTTCAAAGCATACATATTTCATGAAAGATAAGAAGACTGTGTTAATATATGAAAGGATATTTGAGGCCAAAGCCAAATTTAAGAATAGGAAACCAAGTTGCTTATGTGTCCATTAAAGTTTAGGGAATGGGGAAAAGTGTGACTTAGTGGAAAATATTTTCAATTTCAACAAAATGAGATTTAACTCTCACTTCTACTAGTAATGTGACCTAATTATTTAATTTATAAAGCCTCAGTACCTTTATTTTATAAATGAATATAAGAATATGGGGATGTTATAAATATTGTAGTAAATATGAAAAGCCCTTAAGGCACACCTAAAATATTGCATGTCTTCAATAAATGATAATTATAAACACTCATAATAACCAAAAACATATTGTGGATCTGAATCACTATGATTCACTAAAACTATGCCCTTTGAGAAATAGAAAATGATAGATAATTCTGAAGGCCCCACTACTAGTCCAGACTTACAGACCAACCTTAGAAAATTTGAGTCAAATATCATTGACTAAAGGTCTTGGTGTACTCAGTGTAACAAGATGACATTAGATAACACCATATGGTCCAGGTCACAAAGTAGAATATAACCACGAACAATGTGAGCTTTAGTGGTAGAGGACATGGGTTTACATCCAGGGTCTTCCACTTCATATATATATATTACATATGTATATATATATATATATATATATATATGTGTAATATATATGTGTAATATATATATATGTGTAATATATGTGTAATATAATGTGTATATATGTGTGTAATATATACATATTATATATGTGTGTGTAATATATATATATTACACATAACATGAATTTTATCATCTTAATTATTTTTAAGTACACAGTTCAGTGGTATCAGATACATTGAAAATGTTGTGCAACCATAACTATCATCTGTCTCAAGAACTCTTTTCATCTTGCTAAACTGAAACTCTGTACCCATTAACAATAACTTCCCTTTCTTCCTCCCCCAGCCCCTGGAAACCATCATTCAATTTTATCTCTCAACAAATTTAAATTAACTACATTAGCTATTTAATGTAAGTGGAATCATACAGTATTTGTCTATTTGGCACTGCCTCATTTCAATTAGCATAACGTCCTCAAGGTCCATTCCTATTATAGTATGTGTCAGAATTTCCTTCCCTGTTAAGATTAAATGAATTCCATTTCATGTATTTATCCATTTTATGTATTTATTCATTTAGTTTGTTCATCAGTCCCTTGATAGACACTTGAGTTGCTTTCGCCTTTTGGCTATTGTGAATAATGCTGCTATGAATAAGAGTGTATACATATTTTTGAGACCTTGCTTTCAATTCTTTTGGGTATATGTCCAGAAGTGGAATTGCTGGATAATGTGGTAATTCTATTTTTCAATTTTTTGAGGATCTATCATATTTTTTTTCATAGTAGCTTGGGTGAGGGTACTGCCATTTAATGCTATAGATTCCAAAGGAAAATAGACAGATTTGAGGAGAGGCAGGTAGAAAATAGTTTAATTTAGAAACATACTAGCTAGGAGGTTCAGATGTCCCATTCATTTATGTGTATATGGTATATAGCTCAGTGGAGAGATCTAAGTTTGAGAGTTATGATGATATATTGTCATTGAAAGACATGGGAAAAGGTGAGATAATGCAGGGGATAAATGAAGGGACAAGAGAAGCATGTCTGAGGCATCACTGAGAAACAAAAACATTTATTTGTTGGGCAGAGCAAGTGGAGTCCATGGAGGGGCCAAAAAGTTGGGAAAAAGCCAGAGCATGTGGTGTCAATAAGAAACGAATGAGAATATTTTAAATCATTGTCCTTGGTTTATAAGGCAACTGATTAGACATGAAAATGGAGATCTAAGACATTTGCCCTGTTTTGTGTTGTGTGAGAGGTTGATGACATTGGCATAAAATATTTCAGTGCAGGAGTGAGGACAAGTCACATATCTATGAGTTGAAGAGTAAAGAGGAGGTAAGAATGTAATATTAGATAGCACAGAGCAAGATTCCAGTAGAGGGAGGAGGAATGGAAACAAGGCAAAAAATCTAGCAATAGAACATATGTGATAATAAAAAGGTACTAAATCTCTGTCCTTTATGGTGCCATTAGCCATTTGGGATGGGGTTAGAGCCACTGAAAAAGTAAATTTCAAATTTTATTTAATTCCAATTAATTTAATTGAAATAAGTACATGTAGCTAGGCATGACCATAAAGGATAGATCAGGAAGCGTGGGATCTATAGAATGAAAAACAAGTTATTGAGGCATATTGAAGGAGGATTTTGTTTTTGTTGTTTTTAAGTTAGTAGAGACTTGTACAATTTTATTTTTGTATTTTTTTAATTTTTCAATTATAGTTGACATATAATATTATATTAGTTTTAGGTGTACAACATAGTGATTAGACATTTAAGTAACTTACAAAGTGATCACCCCAATAAGTCTATTACCCATCTGATACCATATGTAGTTATTACAGTTATCGATTATATTTCCTATGCAGTACTTTACATACCTGTGACTGTTTTTATAACTGACAATTTGTACATCTTATTCCCTGTACCTCTTTCACCCACCTCCCTATACTCTCTCCCTTCTAACAACCATCAATTTATTCTCTGTGTTTGTGAGTTTGTTCTGTTTTGTTTAATTTGTTTTTTTAGGTTCCATATATAAGTGAAAATATATGATATTTATTTTTTTTCTGACTTATTTCACTTAACACAATACTCTCTAAGTTGATCTGTGTCGTCACAATGGTGAGATTTAATTCTTTTTTTTTTTTTTTTTATGACCAAGTAATATCCCATTGTTTATATGTACCACCTCTTCTTTATCCATTTGTCTATGGATGGACTTTAGGTTACTTCCTTATCATGGCTATTGTAAATAATGCTGCAATAAACATAGGGTTGCATATATCTTTTCAAATTAGTGTTTTGGATTTCTTCAGCTAAATTCCAAGAAGTAGAAGTGCTGAGTCATATGGTAGTTCTATTATTAATTTTATGAGGAAAAGCCATACTGTTGTTTGTAGTGGCTGCACCAAATGCAATCTCACCAACAATGCAAGAATGTTCCCTTTTCTCCGCATCTTCACCAACACTTGTTTGTTGATTTTTTTTTTTTTAGGATAGCTGTCTGATAGGTGTGATTTAATTGTTTTTGTTTTGTTTGTTTGTTTTTGGTATTAAGTTTTATAAGTTCCTTATATAGCTTGGATATTCACCCCTTATTGGACGTATCATTGGTGACTATCTTCTCCCATTCAATAGGTTTTCTTTTTGTTTGGTTGATGGTTTCCTTTGCTGTGCAAAACATTTTTAGTTTCACGTAGTCCCATTTGTTTATGTTTGCTTTTGTTTCCCTTGCTGGAGGGGACATATTCAAAAAGATATTACTAAGGGTGATGTCAGAAATTTCACTTCCTATGTTTTCTACTAGTTTTATGATTTTGGGTCTAATATTTAAGTCTTCAATTCATTTTGAGTTTATTTTTGTATATGGTGTAAGAAACTGATTCAATTTCACTCTTTTGCATGTCTCTGTCCTGTTTTCCCAGCAGCATTTATTAAAGCATTTACCTGATTGTATATTCTTGACTCCTTTGTTATAGATTAAATGACCATGTAAACATGGGTTTATTTCTGGGTTCTCTATTCTGTTGTATTAATCTACTTGTCTGTTTTTTGCTAATATAATGCTATTTTGATTACTATAGTCTTGTAGTACATTTTGATATCAAGTAGTATGATACCTTCAACTTTCTTCTTGCTTCTCAAGATTGCTTTAGTAGAGTAAACATTTTAATGATATTAACTCTTCCTATCCATGAACAGAGTATATCTTTCCATTTCTTTGTATCTTTTAAACTTTCTTTCTTCAGTGTCTTATAGTTTTCTGAGTATAGGTTTCTTACCTCCTTGGTTAAATTAAATTTATTCCTAGTTATTTTATTCTTTTTGATGTAATTGTAAATGGGATTGTTTTCTTAGTTTCTTTCTGATAGTCCATTATTGGTGTATAAAAATGCAACTGATTTCTGAATATTAATTTTGTATCCTGCTACACTTCTGAATTGATTTATTAGTTCTAATAGTTTTTTGGTGGATTCTTTAGGATTCTCTATATTGTATTGTGTCATTTGCAAATAATGACAGGTTTAGTTCTTGTTTTCCAATTATGATGCCTGTTTTTTTTTCTTGTCTGATCGCTGTGGCTTGGATTTTCAACACTATGTTTAACTGAAGTGGTGAAAGTGGACATCTTTGTCTTTGGTTTTCTTGTCTGATCTTAAGGAAAAACCTTTCACTTTTTACTACAGAGTATGGTGTTTGCTGTGGGTTTGTCATATATGACCTTTATTTTGTTGAGGTATGTACTCTCTATCCCCACTTTGTTGAGTTTCCATCATAAATGGTTGCTGAATTCTGTCAAATGCTTTGTCTACATCTATTGATTTGATCATATGATTTTTATCCTTCATTTTGTTTATGTGATGTGTCACATTAATTGTTTTGCAGATATTGAACAAGCCTCGCATCCTGAGAAATCCCACTTAATCATGGTGTACGATCTTTTTAATGTATTGCTGAATTTGGTTTGCTAATATTTTGTTGAGGATTTTGCATCTTTGTTTATCAGGTATATTGGCCTTTAATTTCTTTGTGTGTGTGTGTGTGTGTGTGTGTGTGTGTGTGTGTGTGTGTGTGTGTGTGTGGTGTCTTTGTCTGGTTTTGGTATCAAGGTAATGCTGGGGTGTAGAAAGAGTTTGAGATTCTTCCCATCTCTTCACTTTTTTGGGATAGTTTGAGAAAGATAGATATCAATTCTTCTTTGAGTGTTTGATAAAATTCACCTGTGAAGTCATCCGGTCCAGGGCTTTTGTTTGTTGGAAGTTTTTTGATTACGTATCAGTCCGCTCAGATTTTCTGTCTTTCTAATTCAGCCATGGAAGATTATATGTTTCTAGGAATTTATCCATTTCTTACAGGTTGTCCATTTTTGGGTATATAATTGTTCATAGTATTTTCTTATAACCCTTTGTATTTCTGTGGTATTGGTGTCACTTCCCTGCTTTCATTTTGATTTTATTTATCAGGCTCTTTTTTCCTTGAATTGGTCTAAAGGTTTATCAGGTTTTGTGTGTGTGTGTGTGTGTGTGTGTGTGTGTGTTTATCTTTTCAAAGAACCAGATCTTGGTTTTGTCAATTTCTCCTATTGCTTTTTTTTAGACTTTACTTTATTTATTTCCATTTTCATCTATTATTTCCTTCATTCTACTCATGTTGGCCTTTGTTCTTCTAGCAACTTTAGGTGTAAAGTTAAATGATTTATTTGTTATTTTTCTTTTTTCTTGAGTTATGCCTGTATTGCTATAAATTTCCCTCTTAGAACTGCTTTTGTTGTGCCCATAAATTTTGGGTTGTTGTGTTTTCATTTTCATTTGTCTCAGATTTGTTTTGATTTTTCCTTGATCTTGTCAACTCATTTATTGTTTAGTAGCCTGTTATTTTACCTCCACATGTTTGCATGAATTTAGTTTTCTTCCAGTAATTAATTTCTAGCTTTATACCATTGTGGTTAGAGGAGATGCTTGATATGACTTCAATCTTCTTAACTTTATTGAGGCTTGTTTTGTGTTCTAACATGTGGACATCTATCCTGGAGAATGTTTCATGTGCACTTGAGAAAAATGTATATTCTGTTGCTTTCCAGTGAAATGTCCGAAAAATATCAATTAAATCCATCTGGTCTAATGTATCATTTAAAGCCACTGTTTCCTTATTGATTTTCTGTCTGAATAACCTACCCATTGATGTCAATGGGGTATTAAAGTCCTTACTATGATTATATTACTGTCAGTCTCTCCCTTTATGTCCATCAATATTTGCTCTATATATTTAGGTACTCCTTTCTTAGGTGCATAGATATTTATGAGAGTTATATACTCTTGTTAGATTGAATCCTTTATCATTTTGAAATGCCCTTTGCGTCTTGTTACAGCCCTAGTTTTAAAGTCTATTTTGTCTGATAAATGTATTATTACCCTAGACATATTTGTTTGTTTGTTTCCGTTTGCATGATGTATCTTTTTCCATACTGTTACTTTCAGTCTGTGTGTATCTTTTGATTTGAAGTACTATAGATGTATGAGTCTTGTTTTTTATCCCTTCATCTACATTTTGTCTTTTGATTGGAGCATTTAGTCCACTTCAATTTAAAGTAATTATTATAGATATATAGTTATTGACATTTTATTAATTGTTTCTTATTGTTTTTATAGTCCTCTTTTACTTTCTTATTCCTTTCTTTTGCATGTTGATAACTTTCTACAGTGTTGTGTTTGGATTCCTTTCTCTCTCTCTTTTTTTTTTTTTGTATCTATCATGTATATTTTTGGTTTGTGGTTACCATGTGCTTTCTATATACCAAAATATCTTTACAACAGTCTATTTTAAGTTGATGGTCACTTAAGTTCGAGCACATTCCAAAATTGCTACCATTTTTACTCACCCCCTCCATGTTTATATTTTTATCATTATTTTTTACTACCTTGTGTGTGTGTTTGTGTATATTCCTGAATTTGTCATTGTAATTACACTTGATTTTCCTAATTTTGCCTTTTAACCTTATTATATTATAACCTAATTATAAAGCCTTATTAGCTTTATAATTGATTGATTCATTGCTTTTATTATGTTTGCCTTTGTCAGTGAGAATTTTTTTCTTTTCTATATTTTCTTGTTTGTATTTTTGATCTTTTTTTTTTCTTCAATGAAGTTCCTTTAACATTTCTTAAAATACTGGTTTAATGGTGATGAACTTCTTTTGTTTTTTTCTTGTCTGGAAATTTTTTTTATCTGTCCTTTGATTCTAAGTGATTGTCTTGCTAGGTAGAGTAGTCTTGAGTGTAGGCACTTGCTTTTCATTACTTTGAATATTTCATGCTAATCCCTTCTGGTCTACAAAGTTTCTTTTGAGAAATCAGCTGACAGTCGTATGGGAACACCCTCGTAGGTAACTAATTGCTTTTCTCTGGCTGCTTTCAAGATTCTTTCCTTGTCTTTAACCTTGGCATTTTAATTATGATGTGTCTTGGTGCGGGTCTCTTGAGTTCATCTTGTTCGAGACTCTCTATATTTCCTGGACTTGTATGTTTAGGTCCTTCACCAGGTTAGGAAAGTTTTTCATCATTATTTGTTCAAGTAGGTTTTCAATCTTTCACCTTTTCTCTTTCCCCTCTGGTACCCCTATGATGAGAATGTTGACATACTTGATGTTGTTGCAGAGGTTTCTTAAACTCTTCTCATTTAAATTTTTTTTCTTTTTGCTGTTTTGATTGGGTGCTTTCCTCTACCTTGGTTTCCAGATTGCTGATTTGATCCTTTGCTTCATCTAATCTATTGTTGATTCTCTCCAATTTATTCTTCATTTCTTACTTGGTTCTATTTTTTTAATTTCTATTTTTACATTTCCTATCTCTTCATAGAAATTCTCACTGAGATCATCAATTTTTCCCCAAAGTTTATTGAGCATTCTTATAACTAGTGTTTTGAGCTCTGCATCTGGTAGATTGCTTGTGTCCATTTTATTCAGTTCTTTTCCTGGAGTTCCTGTTATTTCATATGGGACATACTTCTTTGTCTCCTCTTTTGACTGACTGCTTGTGTTTCTTTCTATGTTAGGTAGGTATGGTACATCTCCCAGCCTTGGCAGGGTGTCCTTATGTAGTAGGTGTCCTGTGGTGTCCAATGGTACAGTGCTCCAGGGGTGTCCATTTGTGGGTTGTGTATGCCTTCCTGTTGTAGCTGAGCCTTGATTGCTGTTGGGACATCAGTGTGTGTGATTAACCCATAGGCTGACTGACTGAGGAATGGATGTGACTACTGAGAACGAGCTGTTGTGCAGGGACTGATCCCATGGAGCGGGATTCACTTTAGTGGGGCTCTAATGCCTGAGGGTCCACCCTTGAGTCTATCATTTGTGGAGCATTTTGGGTTGTGCTCTGAGGTAATATGAAGCAGGTTGTCAGGTGTGCTGGTTTGGGGGCCTTTTGAGATGGACTCTGATGCAGGCCAAGCTCAACTGCTGCCTATGCCCAGCCTGAAGCCACCTGGTAAGAGCTACAAGGTGATTTGTAGTTGGTTGCCACCTGTAATGGCATGGAGGTGCCTGGGAGAGTTAGGCTGTGAACAAGGCCTGGCTACCTCTAGTACCAGTCTCGGGCCACTAAGAAAGAGGTATTAGGCATGCCAAGGCCAGCCACTGCTTCTTTGGGGTTTGTAGACCTTTGAGAGATTTTAGGAAAATCTATAGCATGAGCTGAGACATGCTATTTGCGTGAAGAAAATGCTAGAAGAGGTTGAGTTGGTTGATGCAGGGTCTCAGGGAATCGGCAGATCTGGGCAAATGATGTTAGCCAACTCCATGGAGAGTTCAGATTTGATGCCCACCTGTGCCTGCCAGCTTAGTGTGGGGAGGGCTCAATATAGGAACAATGGCCTCTGCCAGCACTTCTGTCCCTGAAGAGAGCTGGTGACTTGTACAATTTTAAATGCTGATGAGCATTAGGTAGCAAAGAGGAGGATCTGAAGTTGTAGAACAGGAGCAAGAAAGCAGTAGGCAAAGTCTCGGAGAGAGAGGTTGAGAGGTTGATGGGACCTAAAGCAGAGACGGATACATTGGTCTTTTAGAATACATGGGACCCTGATTCTACAGGATGAAAAGAGGGAATGTGAGAGGTTTGGATACCATTAGGTGTGTAGGTTGGTGGCGGAACTTGCGTGGGTTTCCAGCTGATGGATTTCATTACCTCTAGGATGGGAATTGAGGTCATCTACTGTGAAGGAGGGGAAGAGTAGTATGTTAGAGGTTTCAAGGGAGTTGAGAAGATTTAGAACAGCTTTGTGGAGAAGGCAGAAAGCTGAGTAGGGAAACAGATAACGTTTGTTGCGCAATGTTTTTTTTTAGAAGGGGAAACTGAAACATAGGTTATACCAGTTGGTCAATATCTTTCAAATCAAGACCAATTGGATCTTGAATCTTTCTGATTCCACAGCCAAAGTTCTTAACACTGCTAATAAGTTGCCCCACTGAGCACCTTATCTGTGCTTCTTTTGACACCTTCAACCTCCATCTTTTATCATGTTTATTCATGTAAAAGCTTTGTTTCACTTAATAATTTTCAGGGTACAGGATCCATCTTCTAATTTAGTCTTGCATTACTAAGGTGCTTTGCACAAGTCCATGTGCACAGAGAAGGTTCAGTAAATATTTGTTGAATGAGTGAATGGCTGAATAAAGAAAGAAAAGATGTATGAGGCACAGCAAAAAACCTCTTTTCTCTTACTTGACTTAGCTTTCCTCATTCATATGCATAATTGGCTCTATTTCCATTTCACATTTCTGTTTTAGACATAGCTAGAGACTCTTCCTATTATAATGACTGTTTGGAGCGGCATGATTTAAAACCAAGTGAAGCAAAGCAGTGTACAAAAGAAGGGCTGTTACTTTTCAGACTTTTTTCTTTTAAAAAAGGATTTTATTATTATTGTTATTATTTTATTTATTTATGTTTTTTGGAGTACATGCATGGCCTAAAAGCTGACACTTGGGAGGTTCCCTTTTCCCCAATAGAACTGACATCACAGAGTTTATGCCCTTATTTTTCATTCTCAAGGATAGAAACAAACATTGGGATTGGCCAGAGCCCTGACCTTGTGGGTCACTAAGGCCCCCTGGAGTTAAATTCTAACTAAGATTTTTCTCCAGGGACTCAAATTTTATCATTTTGTGCTATATTTACCAATAATGTTATTCTTTATCTTTATCTTAGCAAATATTTAATTTGTTGAGGGAAAACATGTCATGAATGCATTACTCATGTTACCATGTTTTCCAAAGATCTTGGCAAATAGCTGAGATGAAACTTCTGGGCTTCTATTAATACAACTAAAATAAAGCAAAGTGCCAAACTATAGTGAATTTAAAGGTGGAAGAGATGGATATTGTACAGAGACTAACAGAAACATGCTACATGATTTGATATGAACAGTTGATCAGTTATCAGTTATTTCTTTGAAAAGTTCTGCTTAGCTTTGCAACCAAATAGTTTAAGAAATAAGCAGCTACGAATCAAGAAAATGTATCTTATCCACTGAAAATCTGGGGAACTCACCTTTTTTTCTTCCAATTCCATTCTCCATTCAATTAAACATATAGCTGCCAACAGATAAATCTAAGGATTAAAATCTGAAATTGTGCAACATTTAACTTTTTTGCTAATGTCTAAGCTTCTGAACTGAAACACCTTTGAGAGAACAAAATATCTCTTGATATCGATGGTTCTGAGATTACTGAAACACATAGTATTTTAGAAAACTAAACTAGGCTGTTTAAAGAAGAGTTTTTATTGATAAGCACCTTTAAAAACTTGTTATTTGTATTGCAAGCTGAAATCTGACCATAAAAGCAGTTCTCTTAATTTCCCAAGTGACCTCATAAAAGAGTTTGGGCTAACTTGCTCTAATTTCAAAATCCAAAGAAAATAAATTTTATCCAGATGTTGGGCTTGGAGATTCATGTTGCATTACGAACAAATGGGATGTTTGTTTTTGGAAAATCTTACTACTGTATTATATAATTTAAAGTAAAGGTTACATGTATTTCTTTATTCTTGTCACAGCTTCTTGTTTTTAGCCTCTGAATGTCACTTTTCTACTTCTGAGTCTCCAGCATTTCTATGTTTGTCGACAATGCACATGATTAAAATGATATTTTCATATTTCAATGTAGTTGGAGCTCCTTAAAGCACAGGGTTGTAAGTGCAAAAAAAAAAAAAAAAAGATATGCAGTTCCCTAATGGCTTATTACCATCACATTTGCAATTCAGATCAGCTCTAAATTGACTGAAATTTTTAAACACATAGCAGGCAGTTTAAACTAATGATTGTCTGGAGGTTCACATCTGACATGAACTAAGCTTCTGTTCAAAACAAATTGCAAATAATTCCTCCCTTAAAGTCAAAATGTCACTTTTAAAACTCCATGTTATTGCTAGATTTTTGTCAGTTATATACAAAAAAATAATCTGCTTTGTCGTGAGTGTTCTACCTTTGAAAGAACTGAGTGACACCATTTTTCTATTAAAAAACATAACACAACAACACGTAACTATGTATATATGGTTCTCCATCAATTTCACCAGGAATCACTCCCCTCCCCCTCTTCCCCTTCAAAAATCCTAATTGTAAAGTAAAACACCCTTGGGGCAGTGGAAGCCCAAGTTGCTTAGCAACCCTCAGCAGGTAGCTGGGATGCAGCTGCAGCTGTCCTGATTCTTTCCTAAGAACCTTCTTATTACTGTTTGTGTTAATCTTTAACCAGGCTTTTAAACCACAGTCTTTCTCTCGGGTCTCTTGTTGTTAGATGGCAGGGACCTACTTAAATGTTGTCCCAGCGGTAATGGTCTTAAGGATGGCTATTGAATGTTGGGAGAGTGATAAGCACTGAAAGGGATTAGAATTGCATGTTCCAACTAACCTTATTTTACATTCTTGAAAAATTTCATGAAAATTGAACTCAAATAGGAACAGTGGTTGTTGTTGACACACAGCTCTAACCCTGCTTTTGCTCCCAGCTTGTAAATATGGTGGAGCCGGCTCACTGTAATTGTTCTGTTTAAAAGGCCCACATTCTCTTACAAAGACCACTTAAGAAATTCATTTAGAATTGTAAATAGCCTTAGCCTGATTCCAAAGTCTTTCAGTTTAATTATAAGGGAGCTAGCTAGGTATGGATGGATAGGTATAAAGATAGCTTTAACAGGGGACTCGGAAAATCTCCTTCTTTAAAGAAGTATTTTTGCCTCTTGGGAGTTTCCCGGCAAACATAAACTGTGTGTTTGGACTTGAAGATAAAACAGTGTTACATGTGACAAGAGAGGCACATTTATTTTCAATAGTGTAGAGATTTTTACTCTTCATTTTCTCTGTTGTGAGGTTTGACTAAATTTCAGAGACTGCGCACAATTATTAACCATTGGGGGCAAGCTCATAAAACATTTAAAAATAAAGCTATTTCTGCATTCTCGTTTCATAACTCAAGGCAAAGTGAAGACAACACAGCTTCCCTGAGGTCTTTTCACTCCTTTTCTCTCAGTAGATTAAAAAAAAAAATCAGCACAGATGATTCACTCCCAGGACCTTCATTATGTGTCATTTAAAAGGAATTCAGGCCTTTTCCCATCATAACATTTGGTTATAGACCTGGTTCTATTATGCAACATAATATGTGCTTAATAACACTAATTTACTGGCTTAGAAATTGGAGAAAGGTCAGAGCATATGTAGATAACATTTTCATATTTTCTGGACTTTATCGAAGTTAATCTATATAGATAGAATTTTCAAATTTTGGATGAAAAACATACACACACAAGAGACATTAGTCTCCAGATTTCTGAATTCTATTGATAGTCTCCTTTTCGTTTGAGGTTATTAAAAATATTTTGATCTTAAGTAAAAAGTCAAAAAGTATGGCTTCCTCCAAAAAGTTGATGGTTGACGGTGTCTACTATCTACTGAATGTATGTGAACTAGTTCATTTCTATTCTTCTGATCTCATCAAATATCAGATACAAGGAATGTACACCATATTTCAGTTGGGAAAACAGACAGGGAGCTTGTCATCCAGTGTTTAGACTACTATATTTGGATGCCCTGAGAATCTCATGATATCAGATATTTCTCCCAAAGTAAAGTGGAATTCAGGTTTCCACTGATATCAAGTTTGCATTTAGAAGACTAGCTACTTGTTCTTTCCAAGAAATGTTGGCCACAATATCTAGAAGTGATAAAACCTCTCTATAATTTTGATTTGCCTCCTGTTTAAACTCTAACTTCTGTCTTCTATCTTTCTCTTTGCTAAGATAAATTATTTTGTTACATGAGTGATTATCGAAAGGGGTCAATTTAATTCTGAGTACTGCTAGTGTTGATTATGATTTTGCTAATGAAAATATCTTTGTGGAATCTTCATGGCAACTTAAGAAAACAGAATCTACTGATTATTAGGTTGATAGATTTTATCCCGTCAATCAAATTTGCCAGATAATAATTTGTCAAATGCTAGTAGAAGAGAATGCCAGTTTAGAAAAGGACAACTTGAAACAATGCACATGTGCCTAGATTGTAGAGCTCTGCATGTGGTAGGTTTGACTTTGGTCTCTGCAAGTAGTGGGAACATAGGCCCCACACCTATGATCAGCAGCACCATGTTCCTGTTATCTCTGGAAGTTATCTGTGTCTACTCAGGGCAGACAACTGTGGACCTCACACCCTTTTCCTATCATGCATAGAATCTGTGGCCTCAGACCATCAATCTACATACCAGAACAAAACTATAACCCCAGCTATGAGGGGCCTATCAGTTTGGGGGGATCCACTGTGGCTCTCTGGCTTCCATTGTGGTTTGTTATTTAGGTATAAACACACATTTGAAATGTTTCTGGTACCCTCTATTTTCTTTTGACTCCTGAAACTATGTATGAACAAAACACCATATATTTTATTCCTCATTATTATATGTTTACATTAAATGGAAAAGATTCTTAGATTTGTTTAGTTCAGGGTTTTTCAACCTTGGCATGATTGATATCTTGAGCATAATCGACATTTTGGTCCCAATAATTCTTTGTGGTTGGAGCTGTCCTGTGCATTGTAAGGTGTTTAGCAGCATTCCTGGCCTCTATGCACTAGATGCCAGCAGCACCTCCCCACAGTTGTGATAACCAAAAATGTTCCCAGACACTGCCAAATGCCCCTGGAGGGCAAAACTGCCACTAGCTGAGAACTGCTGGTTTAGTCCCTTGTCTCAAAATGTGGTGTAAATTGACATGCCACTAAGATTACTAGAAATGCAGAATCTCAAGACCTACCCCGGCACACTGAAAGGAAGTATATTTGAATAAGATTCCCCAGGTGACTTTGTGTGAATATTAATGTGTGGAAAGTGCTGGTTTAGTCCATCATTTTGAACAGAAATCTGGCTAAAATTGCAAAATATGAACGTTTGAAATCTAACTATAATAGAATTCTTCATCTGCAACTTGGTGTGCATATTGGCCATGTATTTGAGAAAAATAAAAGGACATTGACTAATCTAAAAATATTTTTTTCTCCAATAATTATCGTAATGTTTTAGATTTTGGCCCATTTTGTACCATGTGAACACAAATTAATGATACTTTGGAAGTATTTCTGTATCTTCCAAGCTAAATCATAAATAACACTAACAATAATAAATACTATAATTTATCAGGTGTTTATCATGTAATAATGTTCCATTAGGTATTTTAATCCTTACAATAACTCTGTGAGATATTAACCTCATTTGACAAATGAAGAAGCTAAGATATGAGGAAATTAAATACCTTTTTCCTCATCATATATTTCTGCAAAGAGACCCAGTACCCAGGCCTGAGTTCTTTCCACCCTACTATTCTGCCTTTCCTTCTAAGTAGAGAAAAAAAATAATGGGCAAAAGCAATGAAAATTTCCTTCTAGCGAATTATACCTAAACAATGTCCATGTAGATTATCAGGCCCAGGAAGAGCAGGGGGAAAAGATCATTATTTTCTCTTTGAAGCCCTCTTTTGTTCTATCTTAGGCAGTGATCTCATTATACCTTGAGAATGTCTGAGTGTAGCCAACAGCTTGAGGTGAAGAATCAGGCTCACCCATTTCCATCCCTTTGCCCAGACTGAATTAGCATCGGCAACAACAAAGCCATGAAGTAAGAAGCATTGTAAGAAGCATTCTTGGAAAGAATGGTTTTGTCTCTCTTGTTTCTGAAATTTGCCCACTGATTGCTAGGAATATGTACTATGGACTGATTAGCTAGCCCAAGAATTTGATGAGCAGACAAAAACTGAGAGAGAAAACTAAATGTGGCATTTATATGATTTAATCGGAAACTAATATCCCTGTGATTTTTTATTCTTCCTTCATTAAAGAAAACCTCTGCTTTAGATTCTGATCTTTTCTTTCCTCTCCTACTCTATTACCAACCTATTTTTTTTATTCAACCTATACTCCATTAGACGGTATTCCCAGCTTCCTTTTATCACCATGGCGACACCATGTGCTTACGCCTTTATTAAAAATTTATCTTAAATAGATCTTCTAGGAACTAGTCTTTTAGGCAATGACAGTTTTTCAGTTTTAAATCCACCATAATGTCCAGATACTGGGAATTTGTGTGCAAATATTATTCCACTATTATTATAAAGGGAAATAAAGCAAAAAGTTTAAAATTAGATAGCTGCTGTTCCTGCTAGCTGCTTATACATTAAAAAAAACATTTTATATGCATTCCATTCTTATTTTCCAGGTGCACTTGACATACAATTTTTTTGAAGAACTTTACATAAGCTTGAATTAGCTTATATGATCATCTATTATTGGTAAATTTTAGACTTTTAAATGTTGCCTTTCTGGGAATATATCCTATAAAAAAATTAGAAATGCTAAGATAGATTGGCATTCATATAATTGGCATTATATGACATTCATACATTGTTTAAAATTAAAAGCTTAAAAACTACATGTATGTCTAACAATGAGGGAACAATTAATTAATAGTACAACAATATGGTTCAATGATACACATTTCTTAAGAATGGTATTACAAATAATTTTAGTGATGGAAAAATGATTATAACATGTTAATTCAAAAGAGATATAAAATTTATGTATGATGTGATACCTACTTTATAGCTATATCTATAGCTCTTTAGTTAATTAAATATCTTTAATTATATGAGTGTCTATCAATTTCTAAAATTTAAAAATGCCAAATGT
Organism: Eonycteris spelaea; assembly: GCA_003508835.1. Lineage (NCBI taxonomy): Eukaryota > Metazoa > Chordata > Mammalia > Chiroptera > Pteropodidae > Eonycteris > Eonycteris spelaea. The sequence continues at coordinate 10,192,385 of PUFA01000044.1, forward strand.
TAATAGTTGATTATATCTGATTGATGAGTTTATGGGGAATTTATCTTTTTATAGACTTTCTCTGTTTTCTACAGTTTCTTTAGTGAACACAAATGCTTTGAATTCAGAAAGAAAAAAATTAAATATAAAATCTAATTTACTAATTCTGCATGGATTGTAGTAATATGATTAAGAGGTCCCTTTGATTTTGCATAGTTTTCTTGTATTTAAAGTGTCTATTGTTTTAGAAACTACTCTTAACCTGCTACTTTTGTTTTAAAGAGGATTTCAAAACAATTATTCCAGATGAAGAACAGAGGCTATTGTCTTCACCACAGATAATGAAAAATGAGTTACAAGGACAAAGGAATAAAATCAGGGGACATTGTCCCAAGTGTGTATAAATTAAATAGCTAATTTTCCAAAAGGTCAAATCTGGATTCTGCAGATGGGTTTGACAAAAGAGAAGATTGCAGGGATATCTTTCATTATAGTTAAACAAAAATGTACTTAAGTAAAGCAAAATGTTAAAAGATGCTTTTATACAAGGATATGAGTAATAGGTATTTTTTTGGGGGGAATACTAAAAAGATAATGCTAGGATAGTAAGAAAAAAGGCAGAGGATTTGATCACAAGAAACCTGGAATTCTAGATTTGACTCTGCCATTACCAAGACTTGGATAAGTCATTTAATCTCTCTTGCCCTTGGTTTCTTTACTTAGAATATAAACAGTTTGATTAGATGCCATCTTAAATCCCTTACAGTTGAAAGTTTGATTTATTCTACTGTTTCGTATGTTGTTGTAGCACGGATCAAATTATGGGAGTTTACATTTCTGAAACTTGGGTCAAGGTCCTGGCTGTTCCTCCACAAGAACAACTGTTTGGGCATCTGTAGTGATGATAGGAATTCTTTGGTGGCCAGTCAGCTCTGTTATTCTCTCCAGCTAAATGAAGCCCAGCAGTGTGGAAAGTAAGCCTAGCCCACAAAATCTTTTTTTGATTTCCACCAAATAATGCCTTTTCACTTGGAAAAATATTTCCACACATGGAAGTATTTCATCTTTTATAAAGTGCTGGTGTAAATTTGTGATGGGAACCAGCAAATGGTGATAAGAGCTGTTCTCTTTTATGAATATAGTATCTGTTAAATATAGCTAAAATGAACTTGTATATATGAGTGAGTGTATGTATTAAAAAGACACAGAAGTAATGATAAGCATAGATAAATGTATTCGATTTTAAAACAGCTTCATTGAATTATAATTGACATACAACAAATTGTGCATATTTTAAATATACAATTTGCTAAGTTTTGATATATGTGTACACATAAGCTCTCCCAAAGAGTTTCCTTATTTATCTTTATAATCCCTCTGCCAACTCCTTTATGGTCAAAGGATGGATCAAATTTCTTTTTTTTGGGGGGGGGGAGGAAGGAACTGTGGATATCCAATTATACCAGGATCATTTGTTGAGAAACTCCTTTCTCCCCCTTGCAACCTTGTTAAAAATCAATTGCCCATATTTGTGTGGGATAATTTCTGAAATAACTGTTCTGTCTTCTTGGTATATTATCTCTGTATATACCAATATTGCTTTGTCTTGATTGCTGTAGTTTTATCATAAGTCCTGGAGTTAGATGGCATTGATCTTCCAAATTTGTTCTTTCATTTTTTCCATAGTAACTTTAGGTATTTAGGTCTTTTGAATTTTCGTGTGAATTTTAGAATTTTTTCTATTTCAGTGAGAAAGCCTGCTGAGATATTTATTAGGACTGCATCAAATCTCTAAATCAATTTGGGATGAGTTGATATCTTTACGATATTGAGGCTTCTGGTCCGTAAATACAGTGCATTTCTCCTTTTATTTAGGTTTTTCTTAATTTATTTTTATAAAATTCTGTATTTTTCACTAAATAAGTCTTGCATATCTTTTGTCATATTTATACTTAAGTATTTAATATTTTTAGTACTTGTAAATGATATTGATTCTTTCAATTTAATTTATGATTATTCATTACTAGTCTAAAAAATGCAATTTTTTTAGTATGGCTCTTGGATCTCATAACCTTATTAACATCAATTTTTAGTTCTAGTAGATTTTTGGAGATAGATTTTATAGGATTTTCTACATAGATGATCATGTCATTCATGAATAATGTTAGTTTAATTTCTTCCTTTCTAATCTGAATGACTGATTTCTTTTTTCTTACCTTATTACACTGGCTTAAAACTTTTTAAAAAGATGAGAAAATGTGGAGTAAAAAGACATCATTCCAGATTCCAGGGTAAATGCACTCAGTATTTCACCACTAAGTATCATGTTAGCAGTACACTTTTTGTAGATGTCCATTATCATGTTGAAGAAGTTTCCTTCTAGTGCTGCTTTCCTGATTGTTTTTTTTTTTTTTAAATCAGGAATGAGTTTAGATTTTTCAAATGCTTTTTCTGCATTGCATATGTGTGTTTTAGTCAGTTAATATGATGGATGGCATAATTAATTTTTAATGTCAAACCAGACTAATATCCCCATGATAAATCCCACTTGGTAATGATGTATTATCTTAAAATATGTGTGTGTGTGTGTGTGTGTGTGTGTGTGTAGTTGGATTTGATTTGCTAAAATGTTAAAAAAGATTATGCATCTGTGTTCACAAGGATCCTGCTTGTAGTTATCTTTTCCTGTAATGCGTTTATCTAATTTTGGTTTCTGAGTTATGTTATTATCATAGAATACATCAGGATGTACTACTTTCTCTTCAAATTTGTAGAAGAATTTGTGTAGAATTTGTTTTATTTCTTCCTTCAATGTTTGATAGAATTGATTAATAAAGCAATCTATACATGGACTTTTTTTTTGTGGGAAGTATTTAAATTTAAAAACTTCCATTTCTTAATAGATACAGTGCTACACAGATTATCTATTTCCTCTTGAGTGAGCTTTAGTAATTTGCATATTATAAGGAATTTGTCCTTTCACATAGCTGCCATATTTAGAGGCACAGAGTTTATAATATTATTTTATCAGCTATTTCAGTTATCAGTTTATTGCTCTCCAGTCCCAATCTTCTTTACCTGCTCTGTGATAATGGAGTTTTAAACTTTTCTCCTTTGCCACAAGCATGATAATAAGATTTGCTAATAGAGAATACTAGAAGACATCGTACAGTAGAGAATTTTCTTCCGAGTTCCTATTGGGAGTCAGCGCTCTATGTATAGTTTCACATTTTGCAGTCAGGACTTTTGAGTAAAAAACATTGAAACTGGGTTCAAGAATTATTGATTAGAACTATAAAGATAGAGACATTTAGGGAGACATGCAGATTTATCTTCCCAGGGTTGTTTGTTTATATTTGTTTATATTCCAGTGTTGTGATTTAGAAAATCCCCAGAGAAGATTTATTTATATTCTGGAGCAAAGGGCTCTCTAAAGAGGAGCATGGCAGGGATGCCAGCAGTCCTGTAGAAGCTTTGAGTTTCATGATTTTGGAGTTCCTTTCCTGTGGTGCAAAGCCCAATTTTAAGCACAGGGTGCATGTGCTCCAACACATCATACAGCATTTTCTTATGAAATAATTTCCTCATATGGAAATAGCGATGCAATATGGAAAGAGAGGATGTGATGCTCATCCACATCACCGTGTGGGAGAACTGAGTCATGAGAAATGGACACAGAGTATTCTGTAGGTCAAAGGTCTATTCCCTGAATAACAGGTTTTATACACACATTGTGGTGGGCTAACTTGTTAGCTTATAAATCTAGTAACATTTCAGAACTTTCAGTTTTCAACTTAATAGTGCCAGTCTGCAGTAGCTTTGCCGTTCCTTTGCCCTGTTGCATGGCTGTCAGCAGGGCACTGCCCCAGCAATGCATCCTGAGCCTTCAGTTAGTTCCCCAGTAAGCTCACAGCCCTCACCACTGCACTCATTGTGGCCTTGCTGACATGGACACCGTATGCTCTGGGTGTTTCTCTGCCCTGATGGTCAACAGGCTCCCAATGCTCCACCTTCCTCTGCATGATATCTCTCCAGACTTAACTCATTTGCCTCCCATAGGATTCTTTCCCACAGTCCTCCTAATTTGAAACTGCATACCCTGGCTGCACACCACCCCGCCAATGAGTGTGATATTCACCAGAATTGTTTAACCTGGAGAGATTTTTAATTTACATGTTTATTTTTTTCTGCTTGCCACACACCTATGGGCCAGCTCTAGCTTAGGCAATTCAGCAAATTTCTCTGCCATGTAGTGGCTGCAAGACCAACTTTTCCAACAAGGTCTTAAATCAGCCTTGAGGACAGTACTGTTGTTTGTCTCTCCTTGAGTGCTCATCATGAAACTTATGTTTTTCTTTAGAATTTTCTTTATATCTTTATCATTACCCTTTATTATAGTTAATGCAAACTTTATAAAAGACTCTCCAATGAGTTGTATCATGCTGTGCATTCACACAGAATGCAGTGACCTTCAGGGCTACAGGGAGAAGAACTCACAAACCCAATAATTATATATTTTTTATATCCTTCTCTGCTCAAATTACTGTGTCTTCTGTACTCTAATTAGATTCTGACTGATAATTAGTTATAAAAACAAATTTGTAATTGACATACAATAAGCTGCATATATTTAAATTGTACAGTTAAATATGTTTTGACAGATTTATACACTCATAATATAAATCAAGATAATCAATATATTCATTGCCCTTGAACCTTTCCTCATATCAAATAGTATTTTTGGGATCACATAAAGAGAAGTTGGGCTACCGATATGTTTAGTTTGGGTTCATTGGGATCAGTTTATGGGATTCATAGTCACTTTCATGTTCAAGTCACTACTGGTTTCCTGGATTAGGAATGGCTCTGGAATTACTTCTACTGCTTACTGCTCTCACTAGCATCTTGATAGGAAAGATCTGGGCCATATAAATATGTCCTGTGGCACTGACTATGGACTTACGTGGCAAATGGAAGAAAAATAAGGATATCTATCTCTATCTATCTATCTATCTATCTATCTATCTATCTATCTATCCATCTATATCATCTAGAGAGATCCAGGACCTTTCCTGTGGGGAATTGTTCTAAATTCTACATGCAAATGTACAAAGACTGATAGAGGTTTTTTCAACATATTAACAAAACTCTTAAATTGCTAATAATGCTTCAGTAGCTAAAAGAATTGTTTCAAAACTGTCAGTAGCAAGAAAATAAATTTTGATTCACTGTACTAGAGAAGAGACTAAATTAGTTACCTAGTATCTTTACAAAAGCGACAATCAAGAGGTTAAATACAAAAAGCATGCAAAACTTATTGTAGAGGCAGGTCTGTCAGGTTATTAATAAAAATGTTATTTTTCCTAAGTTTATAGTATTTGTGATATTTTTCAGCTTTTACATTTTGAAATCTGTTGCAATTTATTTTTTCATTCCTAGTGAATGTTTACTTTTATACCTAATTCTGAATTCATAATTTTGTAATTTTTTTCTTAAAGTGGGACCCCCCCAATGGATCCCACACAACCTAGATCCACCCCTGCTTCCAAGCATCGTTTTACTTGAATGTCTCGTGAATGAACTGCCTAGTATATGATATTGTTTACTAGTCAGGGACTATGTAGGGATTTCGAAGATACTGATGATGATGATGGTGATGACAATATTAATGGTTGTTGGTGGTGGTTGTGATGATTAATGGCTGTTTCTTTTATTCTTATAGAACAGCTAAATCGATTAACTCCCTTTGTAGATTTTTCTGGCATAGCAAAGATTTTTTCTTTATATCTTCTCAAAATTGTACCTACTACAATTTAAATTTACTTTATCTTGATCCACACTCACTGCATAACGAGACCTTCTGGTCCGCACTTACAATGTATTTCTTCATGTGGTCAGTATCTGTGAGGACTCTGTTTTATCAACCAAAACTCAGAGAGCACAAAGCTCTTTTCTAGTTCATATATATTTATGGTATTGCACAATATAATACTTAAAGCCTTATACAAATATCTGGTTAGTTTGTATTTATGTATATACTTAACTGCATTTATTATAAAAAATACAGAAAAACTGAGTACATATTTTGAATATATATTTTATGTACATTTTCATTGAAGTACATGAAAATGGTCTTGGGAAGTTGAAGACAATGATATTTAGAGCAAGTGTTGTTTAGTCTTCAATAATTATGTTTCAGGTATGTTTTTTCATTTAAAAGTTAGCATTGAAATTTGTGAGTTCAGACACATTTTAGGTTCAAAACAAAGGTTAGAAACTCTCTTTTGTAAAAAGCCTTTAGCAACACAGCATAAGTAAAACCTTTTTTTTTTTTACTATGCTTTAATCATGTTTCGTTTATTTATATGGCAAAAGTATTATTTACTGAAAGCTATAGTTTTCTTTTATTCCCCATGTGTATCTTCATAGTTTGAATAGATCCCTGTCCTCCTTTCTCTCCTTATTTGTCATTTTTTAGAAAGTCAGACTGTTCAATCCAAGACAAATAGCTCTTTGGTAATGGGCTAGAAAAAGGGTTAAAAATGGTTGAGAACTAATTCAAGATAGAACAATCTGATTCCTGCTTGGGGAAGGACACAGAAGCCAAATGGATGGGGCTGTGGAGCCTGAGGAGGAAATTGTGAGTACTTGCTCTTGATTGAATATCATTATTCTCCTGTTGTCTAGGAAGATGATTGTTATAATTAGCAACAAATGTCGTGGGCAACTATAATTTACCTTTCCTTGTAACAACTGATAGTTTACCTTTTTCAATGCCTTCTTCTACCCACCCATCATGTCACTCTCCCCATCTTTCATAATAATCAAACACGGAATAAAATATACTTGTCTTATAGTGTTGTATATCAATGTATACTTATGGCACTAATAAAACTATTAATTTTTAAAAAGTCATTAAATAGCCACTTATCCAAATTTTAAACTTTTAAATTTAAAGTTCCCATAAGGAGCAATTAGAAATCATGAGGTTTTAATAGGCATGCAGGAGAGGTCTTTAGAGATATTTTTGGACTATTTCTTATTAATCTTATTTCTAAGTGTAGTATAAAGGGATATTATTTACTGTGCTTCACAATGCCTTTTAAGTACAATTTTAATAGTCTTTAGATTTTATTTGTAGTGTAATATTTTAAATTGATTTTGAATTTGTTTAGTAATTCAATAGAATTATGTGTAACTCAAGTTGATTTTTGAAAATAGAATGCAAAGCATAATATTTTTAAAGCATTATGTAATTATTTTTTAACTAGCATGTGAAGAATATTTAACTAGCATGTACCTGTGCTAGGTATTCACTATGTGATAATTATAATTGTTTAATTGCCTTTAAATGAAAATAGCTCAAGCTCTTTTTAAAAATATCCTACTATTTTGGATTTCATGCTATATCTAAATGAGTAAATCCCATTGAATAATTTTAAATAACACAAATATTATACTTAGAATAGTAATTAAGTAAGTAAAAATGTCAATCATATAAGTAAATAAGTAGTCATCTTGGGCAAAGATAAATGTTCCCAAAACTGAGTAGGGATATTAAATAATACCTCACAATGATCTATTTTTATCTGAGTGTGGCTACTACTCTAATATTTGTTTATTATTTTTTTTCACCCATAGCTCAACCTCACTCCCATCTGGCAACCATCAGTTTGTTTTCTGTATCTATGAGTTTGTTTCTGTTTTGCTTGTTCATTAATTTTGTTCTTTAGATTCCACATATAAATGAGATCATATGCTATTTATTTTTCTCAATCTGACTTATTTCACTTAGCATAATACCCTCTATGTCCATCCATGTTGTTGCAAATAGTAAGATTTCATTCTTATTTATGGCCAAATAATATTACATTCTATATATGTATCACCTCTTCTTTATCCAGTTGTCTATTGATGGGCACTTAGATTGCTTCTGTATGTTAGCTGTTGTAAACAATGCTGTAATAAACAAACATAAGGGTGCATATATCTTTTTGAATTAGTATTTTGGATTTCTTTGAATAAATACCATGGTGGCTTCATCAATTTGCAATCCCACAATAGTGCATGAGGGTTCCCTTTTCTCCACATCCTCACTAACGCTTGTTTGTTGAACTTTTTCTTTTCTTTTTTTGAAATTTATTTTTAATTAATTTACTTTTTGGCGACATTGGTTAACAAAATCCAGTAAGTTTCGGGGCACAATTTAACAGTAAGGCAAATATACATATATATTGCATTGTGTTTCCCTCTCATATTCAGATTTCTTTCTCTCTACACATATTTGACCCTTTTGCCCCATTTACCCCCCCTTTTCTCCCCCCCTCACCTCTGGTAACCATTAGTCTAATGTTTGTTGACTTTTTTTTGATAGTCATCTGACAGGTATGAGATGATATCACCGTGGTTTTAATTTGTGTTTCTCTGATGATTAGTAACATTGAACATTTTTCATATGTCTATTGGCTTTCTGTATGTTCTCTTTTTCAGAATATCTATTTAGGTCTTCTGCCAATTTTTAATTGGATTGTTTGTTTTTTTGACGTTGAGTTGTACGAGTTCCTTATACATTTTTGGATATTAACTCCTCAAGGAATGTATAATTGTTGAATATCTTCTCCCATTCAGTAAACTGTCTTTTCATCTTGTTGGTGGTTTCCTTTGCTGTGAAAAAACTTTTTAGTTTTAGGTATAGCCTAATTTGGTTATTTTTCTTTTGTTACCCTTGCCTTATTTTTTGTTTCTTTTGCTATCACAATTTTAGAATAGTTAACAATTCATGTCTACATGTCTATGTTTTATCCTATGATCTGAATGCATTCTTTATGTCTTCACTGAGACTCTGTTCCAGACTATCATCATTAATACATTATTAATACATTATTTTAACCATATTTGATGGCCTTTGCTTGGTGTTCATTCTCTATAACTGTAGATTTTAATATTTTCAACCATACCATGCTTATTCGAATACTTGGCTTCTGTGGCATTGATTCTGGGTTGTTGTCTATTCTTGACTGCTCTTTATCTCACTACTTTTTTCCCTCATTTTTCTACATGTACATGGTCGTTAATGCCCACTTCCAGAACATTCGTTCTTTTCTTCCTTCCTTAGGGAGCATCTGTTTTCTTAGCTTCAACTATCATTTCTCTGTGGACAAGATTCCGACAACTAACAGTTTTCTATTTCTAGACTTGTTTTCTTAAGTCTTCCAGTGTCAAGGAAAATGAGAGAGAACCAACAATATTAAGGGTTTTTTCTTTTTGCAATCATAAAACTATCTAGTTAGAGAGTTTGAACTATGGAAATAATTGGAATAATGAGATTCTGTCAGTGAAAACAAAACAAAACGAGTTTATTTGATGTTTCATTTTTGCAAAAAGATCTTTTTTTATTTTTAATATACATTTTTATCATTCATCCATTGTTTAATTTTAGAGGTGGTTTTTGTGTTGTTGCATAGCTTTTTGTTAAGGTCAATAAAATTTGTACTATATCCAGCTCTTTTCAAGTAATTAGTTCAAGTACTAAGCAAAGGTACATAATTTATCAGGTGATGGAAAAATTCAATTACTGCTCATATCCAAAGTTATATAATGGCACTGGGGCAAGTTCATTTTTAATGCCACTTGCTAATTTTACTGGCAATTATTATAATAAAATATAATAATACTTTTTATTTGCAATGTGCTTTTAAGCTACATACACATAGTACCTGGATCTCATGTGACACTCAAGGTGTCCTTTGTAGCTCAGTTCATAACTTCCTGAGGCTTGATGAATGCATTTGCATAGGGTTCGTTTTGCTGATTACTGATATCACCAAAGACCAAACTTACTGCATGTATTCAAGTTATCACAGGGTCAACAAGCAACAGTGCTGTGATTTCATGGCCACCACAAGCCAGTTATCCCTGTGGTAAATTTTCTGACTACTAAGTCAGATAGAAAAAGTTAAGAACCATATTATTTCACTCATATGTGAAATATAAAACTAAAAGCAATAAATGAACAAACAAAACAAACAAACCAAAACTCATAAACACAGGCAACAGTATAGTGGTAATCAGAGGGAAAGAGGGGTAGGGGAAGGTAGAAGAGGGTGAAAGGTGATGGAGGGGGACTTGACTTTGGATAGTGAACACAATTAAATATATAGATGATGTATTATAGAATCATACACTTGAAACTTGTATAATTTTATTAACAATGTTACCCCAATAAATTTAATAAAATTAAAAAAATTATTGTAGGATTAACAAATAAAGTCTTGATTTCTTCCTTCCTTCCTTCCTTCCTTCCTTCCTTCCTTCCTTCCTTCCTTCCTTCCTTCCTTCCTTCCTTCCTTCCTTCCTTCCTTTCTTTCTTTCTTTCTTTTTTTTCTTTCTTTCTTTCTTTCTTTCTTCTTTCTCTCTTTCTTACCATATTGTTCTTGTATAAGAATAGGACATAAAATAAACAAACAGAAAAACAAAAAAAATTCTGTGTGAAAGAGCTAAACTAGGGCACGAATTGGATTTTTTTGTGTACTGAATGAAATATGCCTATTAAGACAAAGAGACTGATATTGATATATGATTGTGGAATTAGTCTCATATCAAAAAATCATACCCTGACTATTTTTGTCATCATAAAAGAACAAATAGTAGTTTGCTGTCTAACACTTGGTTTACTAATGAAGAAAATATTTCTGAGCCACCTCTTAGCTATTAGAAGGCATTACACAAAAAGGCTCCCAGTTGCTCCTTAGAAGTTAAAATATATTTGCTTAATGGGTTAATTCCTCCCCTGCCCCAATTTCATTTTGTTCACATTCATTCCTTTTTCTTCTCTGTTAATGTCTATCTTTTCCAAGATGTTTGGATAATAATTGTTTAGCAATATGTCCATATCGTGGATAATTCAATAAATTTAAACAACATAGAGTTTAATGAGTAGAACTACCAATTCCACAAACGTCCTCTGCTCTGTCTCTTTGCCTTGTGGGCCTTGGGCTGCTTATTGTTTTTTTTTAATTTGAAGGGTCGTTCCATATAAAACATTTTCTTCCTTTGTGTTTCATTTTCTGAAATGAAAATATTAACATTTCATGTATAGTATTCTATGTATGGAGAAATTATATTTGACAGTAAAGAAAATTTTATACCAATTATTTGGTGGAAGTGAGAAATAAAATCTTAAAATGATAGTAAGAGTATATGTAACTAGACAAAATTATTACATGGTATCCACTATTTGGTATAAAAATATGTTGAAATAAAAAATTGACATGATTATAAAGTTTTGAAATATTGCTACATTGGAAATTTGGGGATAGAAATTTAAGAAAATTATTTGAATATTTTTATTTAAACTATTTCTATTAAAGTTTATTTACATATTCGTATTCTTATTCAAACTATGAGTAAATTAAAGCACTGTGAGTTACCAGATATTGTAAGTCTTACAAAAACATCACCATATTCATGTTCTTGTTAAATTCATTCCCCTGTATTCTAGGTGCTGCCAAAACATATAGCAATGTTATTATAAATCTATTGAAGAACATTTGGGATACAGTAGTAGAAGAAAAATGTTTTTTGCATGACAAAAGGAAAAAAAAATTAATATAGTATGAGTAAATATTTTCACAAAGGATCCAAATTCTAGAACCAATGATTTAGGAAGTCTCATACTATACTTAAGTACTTTATATTTCTACTAGTTATTTTGAATTTTATTTATTTCACAATTAGACTTTTCATTAAGAGTTATACTCTCATCTTCAGTTCCGCTCCAAAGTAGTAAAAACATATCTTCATTATACTTTTTTTAAAAATCTTAAACTGATTAGATTATTAGTCACCTAATTAAAAATGTACATCAGTTTTTATTTCTTCTTCTTCTTTTTTTTAATGAAGTGGGCTACTCTATCCCATATTGTACATGAAGACAAACAGGTTATAGGCAAGTCTATTTTACTATTGTAGATTTAAAGCAGACTTAAACATACCAAGAAGATATAACAACACTGAAAGGAAATTAAATTAAAAATAATTTAAACCTAAAAATAAAGAAAAAATGATAAAAATATTAAATATAAATTATAAAAACCTATACACTTCTTATGAATAGACCAAAAGGTCAGCACTAAGCTCTAACAATTAACAAAAATTTGTAACCTGTAATATTCCAAAATTCACAGTTAATGCTTAAAAACAGACTGATTTTTCAAGAGGTACAATTATTTTGTGTACTAATCTCAGGAAAATATTTCTCATTAAGAGAAATGTCCTGTTTGTTGCTTTCAGGTTTATATTCCACATATAAGCGATTGCACGTGGATTTCATTTTTTCTGTCTGGCTTATTTCACTTAGCATGATTGTTTCAAGATGCATCCATGTTGTTGCAAATGGCAGTATTTCATCTCTTTTTTGGCTGAGTAATATTTCATTATATATATGTACCGCAGCTTCTGTATCCAATCATCTATCGTAAGACACTTCAGTTGCTTTCATGTCCTGGCCACCATGAATAACCCTGTTATAAACATCGATGTACAAATATCTTTTTTGGATATGAGTTTTCAAGTCTTTGGGGTAAATACCCAGTAGAGGGATTGCTAGATCTCATGGTAGATCAAGTCTTAGTTTTCTGCGGAAACTCCGTGCTGTTTTCCATAGTGGCTGTACCAATTTGCAGCCCCACCAGCAGTGTATGAGGGTTCCTTTTTCTCCGCATCCTCTCCAACACTTGTTATTACTTATCTTGTTGATAACAGCTATTCTAACAGGTGTGGGATGGTATCCCATTGTAGTTTTGATTTATATTTCCCTAATAGCTATGGATGTTGAGGATCTTTTCATATGCTCGTTGGCCATTTGTGTGTCTTCTTGGGAGAAGTGTCTCTTCAGGTCCTCTGCCCATTTTTCAGCTGGATTTTGTTGTTGTTGTTATTGAGTTGTATGAGTTCTTTGTATATTTTGGATATTAGGGCCATATCAAAGGCATTGCTTGAAAATATGTTTTCTCATTCAGATGGTTGTCTCTTTACCTTATTGATGGCTTCTTTTGCTGTGCAGGAGTTTTTTAGTTTAATGTAGTCCATTCATTTGTTTTTGCTTTTACTTCCCTTACCTTTGAGGTCAAATTCATAAAATCTTCTTTAAGTCCAAGGTCCACGACTTTAGTTCCTATGTTGTCTTCTATGCAATTTATTGTTTCAGGTCCTATATTCAGGTCCTTAATACATTTTGAGTTAATTTTGGTGTTTGATGATAGACAAAAGTCTTGTTTCATTCTTTTGCAGGTGGCTTTCTAGTTTTACCAGCACCATTTATTGAAGGGCTTTCCTTTTTCCACTGTATATTTTTGACTTTTTTGTTGAGAATTTTTTATCCATACAAACCTAAAAGCAACAAAAAATAGGACAAACAAACAGAGACTCATGGACATGGACAATAGACTACTGGTTACCAGAGGGAAGGGGGAAGGAGGGGAGTGAGAGGAGATAGATAGAGTGAAAAGGGTCAAATATGTAGTGACAGAAAGAAATCTAACTATGGGCAGTGAACACACAATGCAATATATATATGCCTTACTGTTGAATTGTATACCTGAAACTTACCAGATTTTGTTAACCAATGTCATCATAAAAAAAAAAGCAGTTAAATAAAAAAAATTAAAAAGCCTAAAGCCAAAATAAAATGCAAAAAAAAAAAGTAATGTAAGAACAATGTCAGCTGTGATATTCCTTCGGATAAAGAGTTCAGGTGTCTGTCTTTAAACAATTATATATTAACTATTCAAGAATTATTTATAATATATATTTATATTAACATATATAAATTAATATATAAACATGATAAATATATAAACATATTAAATTTTAAAATAGTATTTTATTAGAGTAGTATAAGGAAGCATAAACTGGAGAGGTAAACTTATTTTCTATGGAGTAGATTGTATGAATACCATGAGCTAGCAATGGCTTTAATTCACCTGGCCAAGTCATATGTTAATGTACAGAGGAGCTCAGGTATACCACTCCAGACAAAAGCCATCATTTTTGGTAAACTATCCACAACATAAAACTGGCTAATAATTTATGATTTTATGCTGTATGTTAACTCATTTAGTTTTCTGAGTATTTATTTTGTATTCAATTCTCCTCTACTATACAGAGAATGGCCTGCTATCCATGTTTAACCATTCCAAAGGTGCTTTCTTGAGACTTTAAAAATAAAGCCAAAGGGAATACATGATTGGTTTGTCTGCATGTATAATTTTCAAGTTAATTTTTTTTTTTTTTTTTAGCCATATATACCCTCTGCTGGAGAACTTTGGGTACTTGTTGGTCCCTTTCTCTATATGTCCAAAATTATATCCAAGGAACTTCTCACCTTTTCCATCACAGACTAAGAGGCTTTCTGTTCACCACATGCCTGTTAGGCAGGCACCTCAACTTTCCTAAGGAGATATTAGTGCATCCCAGTTTAGGCATATATTTCCAAGCTAAGGCAGAACACAGGATATCTGCACTCCAGGCAACTGTTAAGGAATACTATCTTAAGGTCCATGCTGCTCCATTTCTAAGAAAACCTCAGTTGAACAAAAGCATATTTATAAACACACACAGGCATGATCACACACACACACACCACACACACACACACACACACACACACACATGCCCCAATGGAAGTGTATGCAGTTCAGCTGAGAACTGAAGTGAGTGCTTATTGCTGTTGGCCCCTTATGTAATAGCTTTTATTGAGTTGCCTTTTTAGTGCTGTGCCTCAATCTGCAGTGAGTAGTTTTATGAGAAACAGTTTTATGAAACGTTGCTGCATTTAGTTTAAGAGTGCTGTTGGGTTTTTGTTCTACCTTCCAGCCCCATCCTTGTGAACACCCATGGGAGAAGATTCTCTTAGATTTCAGGAGCAATAATGCCTGTTTTGGGCCACATTTCCACCCTCATTCATTAATAATAATGTACCTGATTGGTCACATAGGAATCCTGGACTTCCAGGCTGTGTCCCCCAAAGCCCTCCTTGTACTGAATACCAGAAAATGTAGGGTCAACATGTGACCTTATTTACCAAGGATTCAGATAAGCAGGCAGCTTTTGTATTCACTTCAGTCCTGGCTTCAACTAATTTCTTCTATTGTCATTTTTCCTTGATTCCATTTTTTTTTCTTCTTAGAAGTTTTAGTTTTATCTCTTCTTAGTATATTTTATAGATTTTGAAAGCTACCTTTATGAAATGTATGAAAGTGAGCATTAGAGTTTTGAGAAAAGTGAAGCTTTGACCTTTCACTGTCACTTGTCCTCCAAGTCGAGGGCCCGTTGTGTTCTTTAAGCTGCCTCCATTGGCAGTCAGACTGCACTCCAGATTTGCTCACTGTTCCCTCTGCAGGCTTTTTTTGTACTGATAAAATGATATTTTACCCCCTTCCCAGAGAAGACATGAAACATGGTTGCTGTTGCTTTTGTTCCTGCACATTGCTTGTGCTATGGTCTTTAAGTGTATAAATTTTAGTATAAATTTTAAAGCTTCTTGAAAGTATTAGATTCTGTGAGCTTAATGTTTTTGATGACTCATATTGTCACTCGGTTCCTTGGGTGATTTAGTACAAGATCTGAACTCTTCTCTGAAATGAACACACTCATTTAATAAAAAATGAAGTGTTTACATAATTATTTTGATAGGAGTTGACAGTATAGCAAAAATTCTGATCTGTGCTAGTACTAAATATTGTCAGTAAACTCATTTCCTCTTTGTCTGAAAATACTTCTTACTTAAATGGCATAGCAGAGATTCAATATATTCTGTGGGTAGCTTTAGCATTCACACTTTTGAATAAATAAGATTAAAATAGGAAAATTGTTTTAAGTTATCATTCATTCACTTGTCCATTTATTCCTGAAGTCAATAACTACTCAGTCCACTGTACTTTTATAGATACTGGAGATACAGTGATGAAAATGCAAAATCCCTGCCCTGGTGGGAGTTTTACTCTAGTCAGGTAAGGCAGATAATAAACACATAAATGAACTAATAAACACCGAAATGAGATAATTTCAGAGGTAGCTAAGAATAGTGATGACTTTGATTAGGGGAATCAGGCAAGGCCAATGATCTTTGATATGAAATCCAAATAAGAGAGGGAACCACTCATGCAAAGATCTGGGAAAATAAGCTTCCAAGCAAAGGGAACAACAAGTGCAAAGAATCTTAGATGGAAACAAATTGTGTTCTCAGGTTCCAGAAGTCTAGTATGGTTTGAGGGTAGAAATGTCAGAAAAGGTAAGCTAGGATGATAAGCACAGGCAGAGAGCAGGTCACTTGTAGTCTTTAGCCATGTATGCCTATTTGGGACCTTGAGGCAGTCACTTAACATGTCTTGGCCTCAGTTTCCCTTTCTCTAAAATGAAGAGGATGAAAGCTACTTCATAGTCTTGTTTGTGAAGATTTTGTGTGTTAACCAATATCAAGTACTTGAAAGAATGTCTGCACTTAGTAAGAACTATATATGGTATCTGATATTATTACATATATATGCATGGTACAATTTCTCCCTAGCTAACAATTTATTGCCCTGATAGAATTTTAAAGCTAGATCTTTGACATTATATCCAATCCTGACATTTTACAGATGAGGCTTTAGCTCAAAGAGGTCAAATGGCCTACATGAGTTCCCACAACTAGTACATAAATGTTTAGACTGGAATCTTACTTAGTCTCTTGACTCTCAAGCCAAGAGTTTTCTACAATTAGATGGTGTCGGCCTTTAGTTATCAACCTAATGGCTTAGAATTATTTTCCTTAGCCTTTGCCTTATAAAACTATATTTAGAACAGTATTATTGAACCTGAATTTTTTGTAGAAACTGAAATGGTTGCCATATTGGTAGTGAATTTACAAGCTAATGATTCACTAACTGTAAGATATTTAGAAGTAATTAGGATTTAAGATTATTCTATTTCAACTAAGATTAAACATAGATTAAAATATCCCCCTAGTAGCTCTAGCATTTATACTTTTTGAATAAGATGGATATAGGAAAATCATTTTATTATATCATTCATTGATTCATTCATTCATTTCTTTAATAGCTTCTCTTCGCCCCATACTATTCTAAATGAACAATGTGAAGCGCCTACTCTAGTCAAGGGAAGCAGAATACAAACACATGAATAATTGAATAAATAACTAGAAAAGGTAATTTCAAGGCAGTCTCCCAAATATTTTAAAATTGAAAAACTAGGAAATCAATGATTCGAATGTCATTATGATAGACAAGAATGTTATCAATAAAATTGGAAGAGCCAATCACACTTTAGTTAACTCATTTAAACAACTTACTTTTCAAGCTTCAGTTCTCAAGCCTCACTATCTACCAATAAACTAATTAATGGGTCACATAAACTCAAATGCAATTACACACATGGTGTCATTGAATGGTGGGGGTTATGTTAATACACAGCATAAAAACTTAGCTAAAACATCACTATATAGGACTAAAATTATTTTACCCAAAATTTATGATCTAGTGGTTCAGAGTAATTTAAAATTTGAATGTGTCTCTTAACATTATAGGTTTTCCAAGGCATAGGAAAAATGGTTCCTGGGATAGTCTTTTCTTTGCCTCTTTATAGGAAATCTCTTACTTAGGAAAGGTTTTGTTTCAAAAGCTCATTTTAAGCCATTTTGAACTCATTTGCTATAGAAGTGTGCTTAGCATGATGGTTAGGTTTAAATGCTAGTTAATGGAAGTGTATTTCCTGTTCTTAAAGCTAAAAGGTCAAATTTCTGTTGTTCCCCTGAATTCTGGCCCAATTTGGTTTGGAAGGAATAAGCAGAGGACATGTTTTTTCTTCAACTCTGAGCTCAGAATTGGACTGAGTGCCTCCGTCAAAACTGCAGATTTTCCTTTTGTACCCTCCTGTTTTCCTTTCTGCTCCCCTGCCTCCACATAGCACCCTTTTTTTAGGCCTCCAGGAGGTTTTACTTTTCCAGTGAAAGCTTTGCGTGCCTTATTTTCTGTTTTCCATCTTTTGGAATAATACCAGAGCTGATCATGAAGTAGACAATATGGTCATTTGATTTTTAGTGTGACAAGCAGGTATTTCATATTGTTGGAATGATTTCTTCTAACTTTTGTTCAAAGACCTGTTTTTAGGGTCCAAGAACTTATTTTCTCAGAGTTACCCACCTTTGCTCCCTACCAACACCCTCTGTTCAGTCAGAGCTGCAGCTGACTGGTCCTCAAATGTTCATGGAATGTTCTTGTTTCTTGCTTTGGGATGGTACACGGGGTTTGAAAATCTATGAGATTTCACTCAATGAAAACTTAGTCCTGAAAACAAAGGCTGAAAAATTATAGCAATATTATCTGATTAGTTTGGGTTTGCTCTGCTTTTGGCATCTGCTTTATTCTTTATATTGTCTTTGTGCACTTTGCTGTCATTTTAGAGAAATATACTACATGAGATCCCAGCCTAAGCAAAAGCAAACAGAAGCAGTTAAGTATGTCCCCACTCCACTGTGAAGGCAGTACATAGGTCTGCTGCCAGCCAAAAATAGATATAGTTTATAGTATATTCAACTCCATTGCTCATATTTTTTCATTTCCTCTTCCCAGCTGAATAAATGGGGGGAAAATAGAAAAAAATTACTCCCATAAAAAGTACATTTTCCCCTCTATGTTCAATTATGGAGGAACATCTATAAACACAGGCATAAAGCCCAGAGGAAAGGAGATATTTCCGAAACGTTGTCTGATAGTCACTTCAGCTTCCAAATAGAAATTGTTTGGAAGTATATTTAGGACATATAAGCAGAAATATTGACATATGGTATGTGATATTTGGCTGAGTTTGTGGATGACATATGAGCCTGCCTGAAGGAGCTTTGCAGGTAATTGTGTAACCAGGAAGAGACCGATTGCCAGAAACACGGACATTCAAGGCATCTATGAAAACTTACTGATCATGTAGAAGAATTTATTTGGTGGTTAAATCATAGGACTATAACTAATACAAAATATGAATACAATTAATGAGACTTTTATAAATAGCTAAACTATTCAGTTTCTGTTCTTATAGTTTCCAAAAGATGCTACTTGCTGGGCCTTAGGGAGCCATGGGAAAATGTGACCTTGGTCTTTATTTACAGTTGAATTCTTGTTTCCAGGCTGCTTAGGGTATCATATTTATCTGTTCATTGCACTTTTACCTCTGAAGAATATGTCACATGCTCATAGTATATTTAAAAAATAAGGCACAGAGATTTATGTGAGAGAACAAGATTTGCAGTCCTACATGCTCAAACCTGTATTTACTTGAAAAGGAGAGTTTTGAAGAGATAAGATGGTTTGTTACATGCACATCGGATTGAAATTTAGAAACTTAGTGTCTGTTTCTACTTTCGCCAACTGGTTTTATGAGTTTAGATAAGTGACTTAATTATTCTGTATTTATAGGCTGCAAATACGGGAGGGTGGTCTAGTTGATTTCCAATGTATCCCACTAGGTAATTATTTGGATAAAAATCTCTATTATGCTAAGAGTATTGGCTGAAATATCTACAAAATTATATAAAATTTTAAAAAAGTATTTTAACAATTGTTTTTTTTTTTCCTACAATTATTTTTACCTGATGTGACACCTGCAGATTTTTCTATATTTATAATTTTGGAGTCAGGCAAAAAGATGTCACCCTTCTACTGTAGGCACAGTCACAATTGATTCTTGAGAGACTATCTTCACGTAGCAGTTTTGTAGCCACTTGTATAATTACCAGGAAAAAATAAAAAAAGAGCTTAATGAATTGAGGAGCTAGCTGGAAGTTGTAATTATAGTTAAGAGTAACCTCAAACGAACGGCAAAAATCTTTGGGACAGGCGAGAGCAGGGAGACATTAACACCTTAAGGCCTGCAGGGGAATCTGTAGAGAGATTTGTAGGTCGCTGTAGTGTAGGAGAGGGCATCTGACCAGAGCTCTTTAATCCAGTGGGAAAATCTGGCCACTTACCAGCAGGAAGAGAGTCATAGGGAGAAAATAAATGCACTAATCTCTTTCTCCACTGACTTTCCAAACTCTTTGTAGTGTCAGCCACTAGTGAAACTAAACTAGAAGCCAGAGGCCAGGGAAGCTAGAGGAATGCAGACTGGTCAGGTCAACTTCCAAAAGCCTGTAACATAATAGAAAAGGATCAAGAGTGATTTTGGAGAGGCAAATAGAAAATATCAAGTACATCCATATTTTATGCTATAAAAATTGTTTTCTTCAATGTCATTAAAGGTTATAAGACTATTCAGATGATCTCATTGTTGGTTAAGTTGTGGCAATTTGTGAATTTTGAGAAACTGATCATTTCTTTTAAGTTGTCAACTTCATGAGTGTAAAAGTATTTGCAATATTCTCTTATTAACTTTTTAAAATAACTGTAGGATCTGTAGTGATATCCTCTCATTCCTAATATGGGTGATTTGTATCTTCTTTCTTTTCATTTTATCAGTCTTGCTAGATGGCTATCAATTTTATTGATTTTTCCAAAGAACTAAAGGTTTTTGTTTCATTGATTTTTAAAAAATTCTCTTTCTATTTTGAGTTTATTGATTTCTATTAATTTTTTATTATTTCCTTTCATATGCTTGTGTTGAATTTACTTGTTTTTTTATAGTTTTTGAGGTATGAAATTTTATTATTTATTTCAGACCTTTTCTTATTTGTAATATAAGCTTTTAGTTTTATAAATTTCCTTCTCAACATTGCTTTAGCTACATCCCACATATTTTGATATGTTATGCTTTCATTTTTTAAAACTGAATTCTATGTATTTTTAATTCATTTGAGACTCTTTTTTTGACCTATGGATCAT
Organism: Eonycteris spelaea; assembly: GCA_003508835.1. NCBI lineage: Eukaryota > Metazoa > Chordata > Mammalia > Chiroptera > Pteropodidae > Eonycteris > Eonycteris spelaea. Next base: position 10,213,234 of record PUFA01000044.1, read on the forward strand.
TTAGAAATGTATCATTTATTTCACATGGGTTGATCCTTTTGTCCTTATGTAATTTCTTTATGTTATTTTTCTCTAGGAATTTGCTTTGCTTTGAAGTATACTTTATCAAATGTTAATATAGCTACTCTTGCTTTCTAAAAATTAATGTTTTCATGGTATATATTTTTTCATCTTTTTACTTCCAGATTGCATGAATTCTGTCCTAAAGTTCACTGGATCTTATCCTCTGTTGTGTCTACTCTGTGAGTATTTTTCTTTGTTATTGTATCTTTCAGTCATATAATTTCCATTTGTTTTTTGTAACTTCTATTTTTAAGAGAATTTGTAATTTATCTCAAAGCATTTTTATGACAGTTGCTTTAAAACTTTTGTCAGATAATTAGTGTTGACATTGGTTGGTTGTCTTTTTTCCATTCAAGTTTTCATTTTCGTGGTTCTAGGTTTGACAATTATTATCAGTTGTTGCTTGAACATTTTGTCTTATGTTAGAAGACTCAGGGGTCCTATTTATTCTTGTTTTAGTAGAAAGTCACCCTGTTTAGATTTAGCATGCAGCTCTTGGCTTAGTTTGTAGCCTTTGATTTCATAGAAAGTTTAACATCCAAAGCCTTTGCCACGTTGTTTGGTCTGTATGATTTGCTTGATGCTGCTTGGGCTCCCACTAGCCCCTAATGGCACTGCTTCAGGAAGCAAAAGGAGTTTCCCCAGGCTGGGCCTCTGTGTGTCTCTAGGTAATAGAAGGTAGCCTGGGGCTCTAGGGAAAAAGAGGCTTTCTAAGCCAGACCTTGTTGTGGCATGATCACCTACAAGTGCTCCAGGTGTTCCAGTGTCTCTGGGTGGAGAAGAATTTTGGACTCTTGAAGACAAAGAATCATTCCAGACCATGCTGACTATATGGCTGGGTCTACCTTCCTGGTTCTGCCCATCCACCCTTGGGTCCCTAGTGTGAGTTTTAGGCTCGTTGGGGCTTCTCTGGCCAGGATGCACTTGTTCTGACAGGATCTTCCCCTGAGAGGCGGGTAGAGAGTGTTTCTGGCCTGAGCTGCTTGTTATGATGGATCCCTTCACGGGCGCTCTCTGGAGGGGACATGTCATAGTCCGTGGAGACATAGAGGCTTCCAGAATCAGGTTGCTTGTGCGATGTCTCTCACCAAGAGAGTGTTTTTCCCCATCCATCCTTCTAACTGATTGGGCCCAGCTCACCTGGTGTTCATTCAGGTTTCACCTGAGAGAGAAATGGCCCTACCTCGGCCGGGCTGTGGTGGCCTTCTTCCACTGGGTGTTACTGTGTTCCTTCTCCAGTCTCCAGTTCACCTTATTCTTACCAACAAGCAGAAGTCTATTGTAGTGGCCTCTTGTTATTTTCTGGATGAGGAGTGGGCATACCTTGTCTGGACCAGAAGTCCAGGTCTGTTTTGTACCGAGAAGAGACAATTTAATGAAGTAAGTTGTGGAGAAAAGACTCTACACTGGGCAGGAGGGGGTGGAAGCTGGTTGCCCTCTTTCTTTGGAAAACGGGGGAGTTGGAGAAGCACAGTAGTTCCTCAAGTAATGTCATCTCCTTCAATGTCTTTTCATTATAACCTTGATGAGAAGCCATTGGAACATACCTCTTGTTTACATGGATTACCCTGTCATAAAACTAGTTTCATTATGTATTATTTTGCCACAGTTCCAAGAACCTATCTACTAGGGTAAGCGAGGACTTACTGTACTCTAAACAATTTGCACATCCATCTCTGACTGAGTATGCTTCCTGTTTTATCCAATTTTAAATCTTTTGTATTTTTCATTAATTCTCTATACAAATTGATATGTACTTATAATGATAACCATACTACATTTTGTTTATTTTTGTAAGCAATTGCTTTGCTTCTGACATATCTTGAAATTTAAACCCTTGGGGAAATCTATCATAAAATTTGGATTATTATTTAGCAGTAGATGAATTGATGGAATAATGAAAAGCTATTGGTGGTTACTTAATTGAGCTTACAAAATTTTATATATGCATATGAAGAGAGATATTCATATATAATTTTATTCCCAGCCCCTTGTGGCATTCTGAGAGTTTTGATTTAAATTGTAAAAACATTATTTTATTATGAGAGTTAAACAACTGTGATATAATTATATGTGTGAATACAGAATCCATTAGTCCAGTGGCTTTAAAAGTGAGTGCCCTCACCCCCTTGGGAAGAAAATATCAGCATTTCCATTTATTTTTATCTAATTTTCCTTTAATTTATATTTTACATATATTTTTAATTCCATAATATTAGAACAGCAATACATGTATAACATTTTTAAATGTTTACAGCAGTCTCATAAAGTCAAAATAGTTTGGAAATTAGTGATTAACAGAAGATTGTCAAAATTTGCTGCATAAAACAATGGGATTAGTGGCTCTGAGTCTTAGAATTGAAAATTCATGTTTAAACAGTTGAGCTAAATAAGATTTCTCAGTGCCTATTCACAGAGAGCCTTCATCGAAGAAGCATCTTTGCTCAGGCTCACCTGGATGCCATCAGGTTGGTATGGTGTGAAGTGTGGATCTCTTTTTAAAACATGTGATCTCTTCCATTTGTTCATGCATTGCTTTTCAAGTGTCTTTCATTGCTTTATTTGCCTTTCCTATCTTCACTATCCAACTAAGTTATAATTATTGCCACAGATTTCTAAGTAGCAGAGCCTATCTGGCTGCCTACTGGGCGTTTGGGAAAGATGCTACTGGGGAATAGTGACTCCACTCTTAGAGTTTTAGTTTCAGGGGATTAGAAAGCTTTCCTTTCAAGAGCTCTTTTAATATGTATATTATTTTAGGAGTGAGCACTTTTAAATTATTTATTGGATTAGTGATTAACTGATTGTTTGCTGAGAGTAAGAGAATGAAGGAACAATAAACAGAGATGGATTCAGGAGAAAGGAAGGAGAAACAGAAAGCTACAAATGTTGAAAGGGAACATTATTTATGCTTTCTTTAGGTTTTGTGTAGAGCTGGCTCTGTAAAGACATGGATTGTTTTCATTTTACTTTATTCATCCATCCACTATGCTTTATAATGTATGTATTATTTAAGTGTAATAAGAGACCAGTGCCTGACCATTTGTTATTATTTGGTAGTATAAATGCTTTGGTTCTGGTATTTGATATAGTCTAATAGACTATTTGATATAGTCTAATAGAGGTGCATACCATCTCTGTGATTTGCTAAAGTAACTTAACATTTTTAATGATTTCTGGTACAAAGTTGATGAAATGTGGGAAAATAAAGTTCAGATGTATTTGGAAGAAATATTAATTTATCTTTTCTCCTCTCTGTTTCTCTGACTTTACCATCATTTATTTACTCATCTAGCCTCATATTCTTGGATGCCTTTTTGACTCTCGTATCTACCTCATTCCCTCTCTATAGTGGAGGCCTATTGCTATTCTTAGATCTCTCACATTTTTGCTTCTTTCCTCTAGGCAGAGCCCTTTTTGATTTTCTTTTAAAGTGTCATAATAATATTCCAACTTGTTTCTGGACCATTTCTTTTTCTCTATAATCCCAGACTCGCACAACCCTCCAAACCAGATTAATGTTCTATTTTCCAATTCTAGACATACTGTTCTCTTAAACTAAAATTTCCCAGTTTCTTGTTGCCTTGCAGAATAAGTACAAACTCTACAAATTCACATAAATGATGCTCCACAATACATAAACAATCCTTACAACAGTTTTCCCCATTATTACTCTACAGTAATATGTATAGCATATCATGGGAACATAATAATGAGAGGTATTACATATCTCTTAAAAAATAAACATTTCTTGCATTTTCACCAAACTTCATTATTTACTGATACCTTGCAATGCCACATTAACTTCTCAGTTCCTTTATGATCTAAATATCATAAAATGATTCTAAATTAATTGACCAATATGCTGTCTTTCTATTTTTGCCTACATAATCCCATCAAACCTTTAAAATTCTATCATAAAACCGTCATGATCATGTCGCTCCAAAAACTTTCTTCTACATCCAGGGTCCCTAGCTGTTCTTTAATTCACTCTAGCACTTTGTTTAGCATGGCCTATTTTACTAACTTTTCTCTATCTTATAGTGTAGTAAATTTGCATGTTTATGTAACACTCTCTCTATAACTTGAGAATAAACTTCTGGAAGATAGAAAATTTTCTTACCTCTCTTTCAGTCTTCTTAGTAGCCATGACATGTGATTCACTAATCTATGAGATCAGTGAATTTCAAAGGTTTTTCATTTGTTTCTGTTTTGTAACCACAGCTATTGTTCTTGCTATAGCAGGGTTATTCCTTCGAATGTAATTCTACATGGAAATCTGTGAAAGGAGAAAAAAAAAAAAAGACTCACCTTGGTGGGCAGGAGAGTTCTTGTTATATTTTCCCTAAATATCTTCTTTCTAGCTACCCCTTGCTGACTCTACAGAACACCTATGGCTCTGCTCAATTTTGTCTGAAAACTACAGTATTCAGTTTATATGTCATGGTCAAGCAGGGGGAGACCTTTTATTATCACCAGCTCAGTTGTTTAACTGGCCTTAAATTTGTGCTTGGAATAAACTTTTAAGAGAAGAATACATGAAGACGTATGTGGGCTAGTGGTGAACTTATGTTTCATACAATTGCATTGTTCTTTTATTGCCAAATTTCACCCCTGATAAATACCATCCTCTCTGTTGGAAATATCTGGAAATTGAAGAAAAGGAAGTCAAGTGGGTAACACAATAGAATTAGATGTTTGCAGCAATAAATGACTTAGAAAGAAAGTGCATAAAGGTTTCCCCATACTCTTATGCTTTTTAAAGGAAGAAAGCTGAAATATGAGAAAGCTGGCATTTTGCATGCATGCAGGAGCAAAGATTGGTTTGGGGGACAGTTCTGTTTTATTCTGAAAGGTTTGGGTCATCAGAGCTAGAAGCAGGAGCAGGACTCAGGCAAAAATAATTTTGGCAATAAGGGAAAGATTGGTTTTGGTAGACAATGTTTCTATTCAAAAGGGAAAGACCTCTTTAAATGGCAGGAGAAAATGACCTTGAAATCTGATATGAAGAGGTGCCAAATTCTGCTCATCTCTAGAACTATTCCAAGTCAATTATTAAGGGCAAAGAATACTCCTAATATAAAAGAACATTTTGTAAAAGAAGGAGAGAAGAGGAAATGGGAGGTAAAAGGAAAATATGAGATATTTGCTCTTAGAGCAGAAAAATTTAGGTCTTCACCAAATACAGTATTCCAATAGTATCTCATCATTCACAGTTGTCTTTTTATTCACTTTTCTTTTCTTGTTTTATTTCCCCCCCTCTCCCTCTTCCTTCTGCCTCTTTATCCCTCTTCCCCTCTACCTTTTAATTTCATCTCTATCAGGATGTTGGATGGAATATTTCCTTTTGTCTGTTGTCTAGAAATTCCTGCTAAAGCCCTAAAGCTACTGCAGAAACAGTCTGGCAATACCTTGGTTTTCTAAGGAGAACAAGCAAGAGATTGGTCCTTATCCCAGGTTGTTTAGAGGCAGTTGAACAAACTGAACTGCCCTAATCCAGTCACCTCTCTCCAGTATCAATCAATAGAAGATTAAATGTATGAGGAGTGTGTTGCATAATTCAGTGGCAGAGTAGGGAATAATTGTAAGGGCAACTCTCTAAGATGATTATTGACTGAGATAATTACTCACTGGTTCTAGAAGAAGGAGATAATAGCATTTCATTCCTGTTAATATCTGCTTATGAATTCAACTTTCTGATCCACTCTGTGAACAAGAGAAGAGGATTGTCAAGAGATTCCACCAGGAAGGGGTCAGAAGCAATCTAGTACTATTGCCACTCAGTTAGAGTGGTTTTGATGCCTGTGTTTCCTATGGTTCAACTTGTAGATAGCTGACCTTGGGTCAATTTTCTATAGTAGGGTGCTTATGAGACAAAGGGAACAACAGTAGATGCTGTGGAGAATACTGCAGATGGCAGAGCTATGGGGTGGAGAGAAGAATCAAAGCAGAGTATTTCCTCTGGTAAAGAAACTGTATAGAGAGGTGTCCCCATTGTGAATGTCCTGGAGAATCACAAGAGAGACACTCGCCACTCTGAGGGAATTCAAGGTTAGTCCCTCTCATCAATAAGAAGGCTACACTAGCACCACGTAAGTCGGAAATATCAGGGCTTTTCCATCTCTCCTCATCCTACATAGCCAGAGGAACGGAGATCCAGATGAGAGAGGGGGAAGAAATCTTGAAGAACTTTCCGCATTAGGTCTGTAATCCATAACAGGGAGAGGAAAGCATTAAAGAGGTTGAATACAGGATGGGGTTGAAACTTGCTTGGACTGGACTTGTTAGACCCTGAGTGACTAGAACATATGGCATGTGTCAAACATGATACTAAGGAGATGAGAATTCAGTAGAGCATTGTTGAGGACAGCCCCTAGAGAAGGATAAAACTATTTCATGTGTGTATCTGCCAAGGTCTGAATGTTTGTGTCTCCCTGAATCATATGTTGAAATCCTAATCCCCAAAGGGATAGTAGGTGGGGTCTTTGGGAGCTAATTAAGTTATAAGGGTAGAGCCCTCATAAATAGGATTAGTGCTTTTATTAGAAAGGCCCACAGAGCTCCCCAGCCCTTTCTGCCATGTGAAGATACAATGAAAAGCCTGTGACTCCTCATCCAACCATGCTGGCACCCTGATCTTGGACTTCCAGCTCCCAGAACTGTGAGAATTAAATTTCTGTTGTTTATGTCACCCAGTCTGCGTATTAGCCCGAATGGACTAAGAAAGTATCCTAATAATTTTAGTGTTCAGTAAGCCTCATGCTATTTGGGTGCATTACGTATTCATAGTACTTATATTGTCTGCCATAACACTGTGAAAGTTAGCTGATTTTGTAAAGAATCCTGAGAATTCAATCTTCTTGTTAGCATAACCAGCATAATTAATAATTGTCAAATTCTTTGATTCTAATAACTTGACCTATAATAATTTACTGTGGTTCTAAAGTAAGCTGATAACTGTCTTATTTGTAATGCTAGCTTCTGCCATTTGTGACAAATTTTAATAGGAACTTCTCAATGGTAGTGATAGATTGTCTTTTGATTTTCTATTAAATGAAGATAAGAAACTTTGACAAATTGCCTCCAAGGACTCAGCTTTTATTTTTTAAGATGAGACCCATTACACCAAGCATGCATTAAAAAGCTATAACACTAAAAGAAGCTTGCTGTGGGATGGATCATTAAGAACCATCTCAGAAATAGATGGAAAGGATGTGGGCTTAGCAGTTGCTGTTGTATATGATTCGGCACTTCAGGAGCTTGAGATAGTTGTCAATCTTATGTGAATCCCTGCGTAGGCAGTGGAGCAGGTTATAAAAAGCAAAAAGGCGAGTGTCTTCATCGGCCATCTGCAATGATGGAAGTCCCGACCAGACAGAATAGACCTCATTTTCTTTGACTCCAGGATGAACCTAAAACCCAAAAGAGAGTGATTTATTAGTAGTATTAGTAGTAGTTGCTTATCTTTGTTTCTTCTAATTGTTGAATTAAGATTTGTGGAAGAGACATGAATGTAAAACTATTGACAGAGGCATGGATTATTGAGCTAGTGTATCAGAAATCTATTTATAATGTAAAAACTATAAGCACAACTCATATATAAGTGTCCTCATGTATGTGATCACAGATGAAGTATGTTTGTGCAGGAGTAGATAAATGGAGAACCAGAAAGTTGCTATTTGAATGTAGAAGTGAATGTGACACGAGGGACAATGAAGGAGCTAGCTTCGATCCTCGCATTTGAGGAACTATTTCATTCCATGAATCTCGTCTTTATTTCCTCTGACAGGTCACTATAATTACATTGATATTTTTCCTGCTTTGAGCTGATTCTAGTCTCCACATAGTATATGTACCAGAAACCTTAGAAACAATGAGGATTCTACTTGATGTTTTAAGGTGCAGATGACCTGCTATAGTCAGGAGACTTTCACAATCCACCCAGGATAGATAAGCCCCAAATTTCTATGACGGACAGCAATTTTCTTTTGAGGTGTGTGAGGTGTGAGGTGCTAGGAAAAGTACCTATGAGAAGGGGGTACTGGCAACAACCCTACCAGTTGTGAGGGACGGTAGTGGGTGGGAGCATGATTGTGATAATAAAAGGCCACTGAGCAACATGATGGAGGAGCATGTGCCTCTCAGCGTTCTCTGAGTCTTTGTGGGCTGGGAGTGACCAGGGACCTGAGAATGAGCAACAGCTTGGCAACTAGGGATGTCGGCTAGTTTGGAGATATACTATGTGGGGTGCCTGTAGACTCTAATTACTAAAATAACTTTCTCCTGCAGACTAAGAATATTTTTTGAAACCTGAGATTCCCTACTGTAATTTAAAGCATGTGTGTGTTGTGTGGTGTGTATGTGTGTGTATGTGTATTTGTTGAGTTGTCTTATGTTTTTTATTGGTGCTTGAGTCCTAAAGCAAAATTTACTGTTCATGGGACAATGATATGAACAAGAGTAAATAAATATGTAGTAAAAAAGAACAGAAGATGAAATATTATAGAGCAAATTAGTGACCTGTGAAAGTAGGCCGATGGTAATGAAGAAAATAACTTGAAAATCTAGGTGTTTATTTAACATGTCCTAAAGTTAAAATGTACTTTGTATTTGTGTTGGATATATTCTTTTTCTATGAAAATGACCAAAATGATACTTGATAACATGTACTTTGTACTCAGTAAGAGAAATATAAAATTCCTCCTATTATTATTCTTATAATCATATTTTTCTTTAGATGATACATTATTTCAGAAAGCTGTTTAGATGTTACCTTACTCAGGTTGGAATGATCCCATCTAAATGGAGATATATATTGCAAATGTTACCTCACTCTAAATATGACAAATTATTTGGGGAGATTAAATGCAATGTATGAGTTTCATTTTTGAAGCCTCCCCAAACAAAATTTAGGATATGCGCCTTTCTATAGATTACAAAATAAAGAACATTTCGGAAAAGATATAGCCCCTTCTTTTGTGACCCACTGACATTTAGTGTGGCCTCATCTTTTCGATCTTCCTTCTCTAACAAATATGTCTAGCAGAGGGGGCAGGAGGGAGTGGGAAGAAACACCATCCAATTTGATTTTGATTTTCTCTTTTCTCCCTTCCCACTCTGATGCTTTGGTGTGGGGAGAAAAGATAAAGAATATGAGCAGAATTTCAAAAACAGGCATTCTGGAATGCTCTAAGGAAAACTCTGATCTTGCAGATTCTATTTTCCAGTTTTCTTTTCCTTGAAAATATTTTAACTGCTTGCCCCAGGAGAGACCACAGCTTGGGTGGATTTGTCTGCAGTGTAGGGAGGCTGCACCTGTCAAATAACACAGTAGAATGCTAAGATTCACTTACAATAGAATCTATCACTACACGTGACAAGGCTCTTGATTTATTTAATAGCAATTTAGAATATAAAATGCCTAAATTTTGTTCTTGCAAAGTGTGATATTTCAATACTCATTCCTCATCAGAGAGGTCACCCCTTTCATTAATGAGGAAAATGAAGAAGTGTGAAGAGACCCCTCACCTGGCCGACTATCTTCTCCATGCCCTCTAGAAGCTGTTTGTTTTGTTCCTCAATCTCTATGGCTCTAGACAGGATAGCATCCGGGGCTTCTTGCATACCACGCACTTCCGTAACTAGATGATACAGAGGGTCATTCCAGGAGCGCAACACTCTGAGTACCAGGTTCAGGAGGTCTTCGTGCTAAGCAATCGTTAAAACAATCGCATTAAAATAAGCACAATATGATGGGTTACATATGATTTTTGATCAGGGAGATTGACCTAAACGCCTCTTTTTCATTTCTATGTGTAAAATTTTTGTTGGTGGTAAAATTTGTAAAATTACAAAATTTAAGCTATTGGTTTACACTTTGCTAAAATTAAAAAAAAAAAAAAACACCTGGCTTATTTAAATTACTCCTTCTAATGAGAGTTCTAATTTGTAACCCGAAGAATTTTGTTTTCCTTCTGAAATGCTGCCATTTGCCCACTCAGGGAATTATTTTATATCTGACTGCTTTGCTTGTCAAAGAGTTTTGTTGGAACTCCATTTGTACCGTTTCTGATTTAGGAAAGATAGATTCCACCAGTGTCAATGACAAAGGGTCCAAATCATTTTCACCTGAAAATTTATTCTTATTAATGAATCAAATCATTTATTAATATATTCACTTGTGAGTTTTAGCTTTATTTTACAATGATAGAACAAAGCAACAACAAAGAAGACATGGAATTCGGAAACATGCTTCCTCAATCTGTGAACCCTGCCCCATGCTGCTATCAAAGAAGTCTATTTATTAATGTATTCAGGTGAATAAAATGGCACAATGCTATCTTTAATTACAGCATTGAAGGAATCCACAATGAAGGTTTTTGCCTTCTAGTTTACTCCTACCAGGATTATGCATGACACTTCAGAGCTGATCAGCTCTGATTTAAAATATTTGCTTTCTTGATGTCCATGAACTAGTCTAGTGGTAAGGGACATGAAGAATAGAGAAGAATTGAATAAACATTGCGAGACATGTACAAGGATGTAAAAGAAAGGAACTGTAAAGAGCAGGCCATATCATGCATGGCAGTCTAGTTTTGCGGAGGGTATTGTAACAATGAAAGTGAGCGTTTTGAATTGGATGAAACCCAGGCCCACTGCTCACTACTGGTGTGACCGGTGCAAATTCTGTAGCCTCTCCAAGCCTCTGTGCCCTTATCTCAGTAAGTGTAATAATAGTATCTTATGTTATAGGATTTTGTGTGAGGATTAAATATGGAAATGCACATAAAGTGCTTTGCACAGTGTCTGGCAGCATAGTGGCTCTTAATAAATTTTAACTCCTCCTCTTCCTCCTCCTTCTTTACTTTCTTTTTTTATTATTATCATAATTGTTATTGATGAGCTTAAATGACATAAGAGAAATGCTGGTACCATTAACAAAGTTGTACAGAGAGAACAGATTATATTTATGGGGGTAAATATATAAAGATGTTTATTTAAATTATGTTAACTGTGCTTATGGCAGGGAATTAGAAGGGAAAACTTATAATGATTAAAAAATAGACGTTGAGATAAATGATCTGGGCTTCATATGCAGTCTTTGCTGCCATTAGAATAGAGGCATAATCTTAGTCATGAGAAACAAAGCATCATATTTTACAGGACCTGCTTTGGGGGAAGACTTATCATTTGGAAGTAAGAGGTGGCAAACGAGTGAGTGAATAATGAAGTAGGAGAACTGGGAGAGGCTTGAAAATCCAGAAGAGGTGGCTCAGATGGTACAGAGGTCAGTAATGTGAAAATGTGAAATGCTGTCCTTGTAGGAGCCACTAGTAACATGTTATAAATAAAAGTGCATTTGTAGTTCTTACATATCTATGAATTTTGCAAACCTTGCAAAATTTTACACATGAAAGTCCAATTCATCTCATGCTTTCATACAGTGTAATATATGCAGTCCTGGGTCTAAGGCATTAGTTAACATCATGCCATCTATGTGGACAATTTATAGATTTGTTATTTAATTTGCTGCTAACAATCTTTAGTCAGAATTTGATTTTACTGATAATTCATTGACTACATAATGTAATTTTTCTTTGATTGCTTACTCTTCCTCCTCTTTGCTCTGAACATGCAATCATCATTACCTATTGTAGTGCCTCCAATAATCTACAACATGGTAATACCAGTGTACTGCTCAGTTGTTTGGGTGAGAAACCTGGAAAAAGACTCACATTGATCTGTTGGGCTTGCTCCTTGTCCTCAGGGGTAGAGAGGGAAGAAGTATGGCAGCTGTTGATGGTCTTGGTAATAAACCCTCTGCCCTGGGCATACCGTTTATCCTGGAAGTGATCAAGCATTTCAATTAGGGTGATTTAGGCATTTAATTGAATCAGTGAACCATTACCAAAATATTAACAAATTTGATACATGTATAGCTTTTTAAAAATGAGAGCCACATACAAATTGAAACTCAAAATTTAAAGTCACCGTTTTTTCTATCTTTTCTTTCCATTATTTCTGTAAACATTTTTTTTAAATCAAACTTTTCTAAATTCCAACTCTTCTTGTCTTTATTCCTTGTTTAAGTTCAACCTTCCTACAGGTTACTATTTGAAAGCAAACACTAAAAATACTAAAAAATAAAATATTAAATTAGTTATCATTTTTCTTTAGTATTTAAACCAAATGTTATGGTGCATATATACTTATATTTAGCCATTTAATCTCTTGTTCACTGTAGGTCTGAATTGATATGCTCTTTAATAAGAATTATAAAATTATAATTTTTCTTTGACTCATCTCTGAATCTACATATATATTTTATCATGTTCATCATTAATACAGAATACAATGTGCTAATCATGACAAAATAATAAGTTATAAAAACAAGGCATAAAATTTAAGGAAATATTAAGCAACGTACTAAGATTAGAACAGGAGAAAAATAGCTAAATGCATTGACAAACAAAAATGAATCTTTAAAAATAGTTGAAAGAGATTACAAAGAAGATTTTGAAGACAAAAGATGGCCAGTCAAAAATGGAAGATGAAAGAAAAATAGTGAGTAAAAAGAACTATATAAATACACATTTATTACAATCATTGAACCACATTCTTTAGGAGACCCTTGATTTATCGAAGCTCTAATCCAATGTATGATCCTTTATTGACCTAAAAGAGTTAACATACGACTTTCAAAGTATCTTAATCAGAAAGAGAATAATTGTTTCCAGATCTAAACTAATCCCTCTATTTTAATTCTAAACATATATACTGGAATTCTTAGAACAATAATTCACAGTGTTCTTGGGTTTCAGAAAAGCTAGCTATAGTTACTTGTTTATTTTCCTAACATGTATTCAGCTTAGTTTAACTCTGTTCAATCCACCCAATTCACTGCAGTGCAATTTTCATTTATTGGATATTGGTAGTGCTAGGTGAAGAATGCCTTAGGAGACATGCACTTTCCATGTAAAGACAAGGAATCAACATGTTTCTTTTTCCTCAGCCACACCTAAAAGTACTTTATGTTAGGTGTCTGTGTCCCCCAAATTCATATGTTGAAGCCTCAACATCCAATGTGCTATATTTGGAGACAGATTTTTATGGGGATAATTAAGTTAAATGAGGCCATAAGGGTGGAGCCCTGATACAGTAGGATTATTTTCCTTATAAAAAGAGACACCACGGAACTTTTCTCTCTCTTTCTCTAAGAATCTTTGAGATTTCATGAAACTGTCCCTTTCTTCTTGTTTCACATTTTATAAACTGATGCTTTCTTTTGTCTAGTAGAAGGTACATAATTTGAAAGTTCGCTCTTGCGTTTTCCTTATTTAAAGTGTAGAGTAGCCCAGTCATTCATGTGAAGTTTTCTTCTGGGCAGAACATGAACTATTGTACTTACAAATTCGTTGAACATTTCTGAGGAGAGGTTGTGGATGTAGTGAGACAGGACGACTGCACGCTCAAACAAGTCTCGGAGGGACACTTGGCAGTTGACGGCCCCACTGGAACAGATGGGCAGGGAGTCCACGCTCTTGCACAGGAGCAGGTTTGACACCAGCAGCAGCAGGAGTAGGAGTGACCCTGCTTAAACAAAAACAGGAGCCGTTCTCAGATAATCTATTCAACTGAGGTTATCAAAAGTCATCCTGTGGAGGACAGCCTTATCTCTCCCTAGTGCCCTCTGCATGATTTGGTACTATAATGGCTGAGGTGGGGAAGAATCAACACCTTCCACTGTGTAAATTTAGATATATAATTATATTTGCACAGATATGTAATTTGAGAAGTAGGTTACTCCCTACATTTTTGTATTGCTCCCAGAGGTGCTTCTGTACCTTGCAAACATTTGAAACTTAAATTAATTCTGAGCCAGAGTGTTTAGGTCAATCCTTGAAGATAGTTTGGGGTCTTGGGAATTTCTAAAAATTTTCAACATCCTAGCTCTCTAGTATAAAAAAAAATGTTTAACTCTCTGTTGACTAATGCTTTCATTTAGACACTGAAATGGCAAGAATAGCACAGTCGATCTGTTTGTTTTACATTCATACTTAATAAGAATAAGCACATGATTGACCAATTGCTAATATTGAATATGAAGAGAACACTGTCATAAAAATGATGCTGTAGCCTAGATCTGCTAATTTACCTTCCTAACCCCGTGTGCTTGCTTGACACTTTGCTAAAAGCTTTAAGTTTTAAAAAAATTGTTTGTTTCGCAATAACCCTGAGATATCCTTGATCTTCATTGTGATCATCAAATTATACTGATGAAAGAGAATTGTTAGAGAGGTTATGTGATCTTTTTCCAGTCCCATTACCAGCAGGTGGAGGAAGCTGGACAGCAGTACTGTCACATTTTCACTTCCTTGTCTTGCATCACACACACCTGTGTGCTCTCAGTCTGCATACATGTAACAGGGGCCACCTCAGTAACCACGATGTCTTGAAGAGTCCATTGCCATTACTTGTAAAGAACAATATTTTGTCTTTGATTACATGATAACAGTGGCCCTAGGAAGTTGATTTTATCCACTTTTTCTGCTCTATTAAATGCCTATTTTAAAAATCTTTGACAATTATCCTAGATTATTTAGTTATCAATTTGCTATCTCAGCAGATGGACAGAGATGCACCTCTAACAGACAGAAATAATATGTTAAAATCACTTTTTAACTTTAAATGACTCCAAAAGAACATCTGGTATAAAAATGTGTTGAGGAGAAAACTAAGTTTTTTACAAAATCCTCAATAAATATACTTGGGAGTGTCCAAGATAAAACTAGGCGAGTGCTGAAGATTTCTGTGTGAAAAAAAAAAAAATACCTAAACCTAAATATCTACAAACAACTTAGTATAGATGTAACTAGAGAAACTTTTAGATACAAAATATAAAATATTAATGTTGTGAGATGATTCGTGTAAGACTTAATTTTTCAAAAACATGATGTTTCCCTAAAGTTTATGTCCATTATAGTCATGTAATATAGCTGAATGGATATTTTATCTATAGCTGTAAATAAAAAGTATCTTGCAGGTAGAGAAATTGGTTCTAAGAGATTCACAACTGGATAGATATTCTTTAACTCTGAATACGTTTATCTGTACATTTATCATCTGAAGGATTTTCATAGTCTAAGATGAGATAAAGTAGATAAATGTTTTGGTTCTTTGTTTCATAAAATAAATTTTATGGTTGTACTAATTTATTTTTTTTGTAAATGTCAGCCAAGGAAGTATAAGCAGTTAGTATTTAGTAGCCTGTTTTTTCCTTTCAAAATGTCATTAGGCTTAAATCCAATTTGACAAAGTAGTGTAAGAGACAATTCTGCTATCATTGTCTATATTTTGACTTCAAAGTTGCAAGTTTTATCAGGTTGACTCATCTTGCCCAAATCACATAAGAGGCCTGGGAATCAGAAAATGTTAGTTTCTGCCTTCTAGGGTTGTGATAAATTACACTTTTGATCTTATTCTTATTCAGGGTTTCTCAATCGTGGCATGGTTGGCAATTTGAGCTGTATAATTTCTTGTTCCGAGAGCTGTACTGTACATTGTAGTATGTTAAGCAGCATCTCTGACCTCTAACCATTAGATACCAGTACCTTACCCCCCAATTAAGGCAAACCAAAAACATCTCCAGACATTATCTATATATCTCTGGAAGAAGAAGGATTCCTCCATTTGAAAACTGCTGTTCTATTCTATTGTGCCTTTGTACAATTGCCTTTTAGAGCAATGATTAGATAGCTTTTCTAAAGTCTGTAAAGCTGAAACCTCTTGCTAAGAGATATTAACTAAAATTTCGAATTAGTACCCACACAGGAGTATTGATAAAGTCAACAACTCAGTAAGTTATTGAACATACCTTTCATTGATAACCCTTTGTTGTCCATGGTGGTGATAATTTCAGAAAGCACACCTCGCCAGAGAAGATCTGGTAGTCCTACAGCTTTCTCTTCCCCAGGTATTGGCTTTATAAGCCTTTGACATCTTCATGAATATATTTAATCAGGCATTCGCTTCCCTTTTACCAGTCATCTATTTCCGTCATTGAGATTACTCCCATAATTTCAAACATCAAATGGTATTTTATTTCTTATTCATATTCAGGAAGACATACTGGCCAGAAATGAACATTCTAAGAAGAATTTTGATTAATTAGACCAAAAGGAAATGAAAGCAATGATGAAGGTGAGGTCTGGAAACTAGTTTGTAAAATTCTGGAAGTCATTCACTTAAATTTACCTTTATTTCTCTGCAGTTTCTTGAATTTAGCATTATATTTCACCTACATGTCTCATGTATTATCAAAGGGTATTTTTTTTTTAATTCAGATTTGCTGGGTGAAGTCAAAATTTCTAATATTACACTAAATACCAGGAAATATAGAATAAAGATTGAGAAATAGAATTTTTGGTTCCTTGTTACATTCTCATTACATTTCCCTCATTTTTTTTCTTGCTTTTACACATTATTTTGTCCTTTTTATAATGGCATATTTTTATGGTACTTGTTTTAACCTGTGCCTTTTTATTTGGTTATCTATTTTGATTTTAACTTATATGTCAAGTTATGTCATCACCCCCAGTTTACAGATTCAAAAACAGAGGTTTGGAGAGATTAAATGTCAAGGGTATAAAAGAAGTAATTCAGTCAAGTTAGATGCTAAAAAAACTACTGCTTCAAGAGGAATCAGAAAGCATGTGGATGGTTGGGAAATGAATCATTTAACAAACCTTGCTGTAAACCCATATTGAAGATAAGCAAGAAATCATTCCTGACCTTAGGGCCTTTATTTTGGGGAAGCAATATAGTAGTTTTCAAGGGCAAACACATACACATACTCACATCCTCGTAAATGATGTAGTAAAGCAAAATTCTAGGCAGTCATTTCCATACTCCTCAAGGATAGGGGTGGATAAACTGTTATTAGCACATGATTACTTTATTTTTCTGACCTCGAGCCACTCTGGGGCTAAAGTGACAAAAATCCATCTTTCATGGGCTCAAAAGTTCCAATTGCCTTTTAGAGATTTCCTAAATGAAATGATTATAATGAATAAGAACTAAGTTGTTGACGACTTTCTCTAATTTTTAAGTCCATGCATCTAAAGCAGCCTGTGACCTTTAGTTTCAATTTTACCATATGTCTCTTACAGTAAAATTGACAGATGAGGTAATTAAAAAAAAAAAAAAACCCTTTCTGTGGCATTTACTTTTTCTATAGTTGCTACTGCCATGTTTGTGCTTCAGCAATTATCTTATGTTCTAATCGGGACTTAGAAAACTTAACCGAACTAACATCACTTAAAAACTATCTTCTTAATTGTCTTAGCTTAAGCAACACTAGATTTTGAATCATACCCTTCAAGTGTGATGATTTATAATCTAAAGCTGGGTCAGGATTCCATACACTCACTCTAGGTATCCACTTTTTCTCCTGAACAGTGAAAGTATGAATTATTAAGAGAGCAGTGCCATGTGGTAGAGAAATTAATGGTGCCCTACATTTCTCGCCTAGAAACTTAAGAGTAGAGAAATCTGTCATAAGAACTGACAACTTAATCTTAAAATGTAAAGGTGTTGCAAGTTTTGGAGATAGCCAGGAAAGAATAATCTAAGAAAACCTGAGTCGTGTTTATTCAGTGGAGGCCAATTGATTTATTTACTTCCAAAGAGGTACATGTTTCTCTGTGGAATTTCTTGTCTGCTTCCTGTTGCTTTACAGCCCCATGTTTCCTGTTACCGGGATATTGCAATATCTAAATAATGCAAAAGGCATATTTCATGTAAAAAGTCATAGTTGTCCTATTTTTTCTGCTATATGTTACCCATTTTTAACTTTAACTTAGTAAGTGCTCTTTCGCAAATCTCTCATTTCTCAAACCCTGTCGTTAATTAGAGCAATAAAGAAGTTCACTAAGAATGGGCTTGCCTGTTTTTATTTACAAAAATTCATTTGTTCTCCATTTTTGGTCTGAAGGCTTAGGATTAAACTAAGAGCTGATGATTAATTCTTGTCAAATAGTTGAATAAATAGCTCAAATAATGTTCAAGTTCCACAATATTTTCAGCACCTGAAACTAATAAACAATTTTGCCATCTTCTCTAAATGACTAATTTTTAACATTAAAGTTACATCAAGTTGGTTTTCATTCCTAACTGAAAATAGAGTTTGTACTCTCTTTATTTTTCTTTTGTTTATCTATTTCTAAGTATGAAGTTATTTTTAATGTCATTTATAATGCAAAAATATTTAAAATGCTTCACGTAACTTGAAAAGTATCCACTATAAGATACAGTGGGTAATATTAAAGAGCAAATGATATTAAGAGATTTAAAAATCATCAGAATATCATCTGAACTCAGAAACTAAGCAGGATGGGGCCTGGTTAGTACTTGGATGGGAGACCACCTAGGTATACCAGGTGCTATAGGTGTTTAAAAAAACAAAACAACAATAACAACAAGATCATCAGAATAAATATATCACAAGGATATTTTAATTTTTATTAATTATTCTTAATAAAGTGAAATTTGCAAATATTAAAAGTATTTTGTGGTATGGACTTAAAAATTCCAAATAACCACCTTCAAAACTCAGACTAAAAGATAAGATAAGATATATGTTGTTTTCAATATAAAATATCAGAAAATGTGAACGGCACATTGGAGAAAGGATCAATTGCAATAGTGATTACTTGAGTTGCACTGTTGTCAGGATGAGCAAAGTATGATTTAATTACTATTTACATTATTTACATTAACTTCATACATATTAAGACCTACGTTTCTTTTCCATAAGTGTCTTTGTCCAGTATATATCTCTTACTAGACCTTTGCACATCAACTTCCCTAAATAACTCCAAAGCCATTAATAATTTTCTGTATAATTCCTTTCTTTCTTTTCTTTTTTTTTTTACACTGATATAATATTCATATCCTATGATCTAGTTTTATGAGTTCTCTGTATTAGCTTATCCTGTGAGTTTCTTGTTAATATGCTTGTATGCTTGTTCTGAACTATCTACTCCTTTGGACAAATTTTAATGTCTGATAACACAATGCCAGATCTAAGAATCATGTGTCTGGAGACTTCACAGATTCAATCTTTGAGATTATATTTTTTCAAGTAAAAGCATGAAATATTTGGTAGCATGCTAGTACTAATTGGCACAGGTAATAACTTTGGTTGTAAAAGATTCTTCATACTCCAATATTATATGTGTGTGCATTCCTTACCTAATGAGAAATGTGGGGAATGGATCTGAAACATGTCCACTTCTAGGAACATCTGTTTATCATCTATCTATCATCTATCTATCTATCTATCTATCTATCTATCTATCTATCTATCTATCTATCCATCCTATCTATCCATCTATCTATCTATCTATCTATCTATCTATCTATCTATCTATCTATCTATCTATCTACTATCTATCTATCTACTATCATCTATCTATCTATATTATCATCTATCTATCATCATCATCTTTCTATCTGTATCTATCATCTATCTATCATCTATCGAGTCATTATCTAATAGGAATTGTGACTTTGAGTCATACCAAGGATAATTTTAATCTTATAATTAGCACGGGCACCACCAAACAGAGCGGAGAGCTGCAGCAATAGACCAGGGTCCCTGAGGCACCCTGGACTGACAAGCATTAATTCTTTAGTTGTGCAATGTGGTGAACTGTCGGGATCCCAAGGGAGGGACTGAGGCAGGCAAGAGGAGTCAGGGCACTTGGGAGGTCAGAGCAGCAAAACTGTGTTGGTTTGAAGAGAATTGTTTCAGTATTCCAACAACTCATAAGACCATACATGTACTGACACACTATCATCTTTGCCTTCCTCTACTGTTAATCATTTTCTGTATTGAAAGAATTCTGGTTGAGAAGCAGGACAAGTTCTTCACAGTTCCAATCTACACAATCACCATCCTTTGATAAATTTTTCTATTAGAATTTGCTGAAACTATCTTAGCTATAACATGTCCATCTATCTTTTCTTTTTTAAAATTCATTAAATGAATATTTCTTACTAATGTAACATATACTTTGATATTTAGAAATTAACTAAATTGACAATTGTTTAGCAAAGCTCTTTATCATTGGGGGTTGAAATGTAAATAGAAATTAATTCCTTGATGGGATGCTCTATTGACCAAAAGAAATATCCATATATATATATGCACATAATAATACATAATACTCTCTCTATAGATCTATATATAGATAGGCAGATATCTAAAATGTATATATAAAATATATATAATACAAATAAAGTATATAGACATACATATATTTTTAAAGTACAGGGGGAAAGTATAAAGGTACTGGGTGTTGATGAAGATTTCTGAGACAAAGAGTTCACAACATTTTGATTCTCTGTAATTCTAATAAAATAAGCAAAAAGTAAGCTTAAAATACTAGTAAAATTACACCTGCTTCAAAGGTGAAAGGAAGTTTAAACATGTTAATTTTTCATGGTTCATAGCCTAGAATCAATGAATATAGTCAAGACGATTTTTTAAAAAAGGAAAAGTGTCAACAGATTATGTGAAGTTATCATTATAACCACTAGAAGAATGGAAAACAGATTATAAACCTAACTTCTCAGGAAAAGAAAATATCACACAAATACACATGTGCACACATAACAGAAAATATATAAGATGTGTTCTATTTAACAAAAGATGGAAAACAAAAGAAACACAAGCAACAGAAAATATAAAAGAAGACAGAATACAATAAAACATCAAAGATATTAGTTTACTTATTAAAAGAAAAAATGATTCAGTTTCTCTAAAAGTGGCACAACCCAATTAGATGCTGGATATAAGATATATCCAAAACAGGCATTTTCAAAGGATGAGGAGCTAGGGTTGATTCTGACCCGCTAAGGACATTTGTCAATGTGTGAAGACATTTTTGGTTGTCATAATTGAAGGTGGGGTGGGCCTGGCATCTACTGGGTAGAGGCCAGAGATGCTGCCAAATATTCTACAATACACAGCACAGCTGCCAAAACAAAATAGTACCATCCAAAATGTCAGTAATCCTAACATTGAGAAACCCTGATAGAAAGTGAAGTGACTAAGGAAAGTTAAAATGTAAGTACAATAAGGCCACATCAAGCAAATTATTTAAAATTGTGGAGTTATAAAATTAGTAATAGGCAAATTTAAATGTAAGGCAAAAAGTGTTAAAGCAAAAGGCAGTACTTTATATTTTTACAATCATCAATGGAGACGTGGCTATCAGTAATCTTTATGCATTTAATAATAGGATTCAAAACATAAAGCATATGTGTGTGTGTGTGTGTGTGTGTAACTGTGTGTGTAAGAAATGTGAGATAAAACAACCGAGATGCAAGATATAAGTGTATGTATTTCATATACCTGTGAAACATCTACAATAAATGACATTATACTTGGCCATAATAAAAATGTAACAACTTTCTAAAAATTAGAACACATGGCAATAAAAGTATATATATAGCTGTTTGTTTTGTTTTCTTTTAATAGTCACCAATGATTATTTGATTGCTGGGTATATATAACTCTTTGAGTCCTTAGCCATGTCAACATTTTTTTGACATTCTGACCTGTATTCTCCCCATTGGCTGTCATATTCAGTGTTATAACTTTACCTGTCATATCCATGTAGATGATCCCAACTCTATTTTTCTAAGCTGCCATCTACCTAATAGACATTTCAACCTATATGTCTTCAGCCAAGAATTATTAAAAGAAAATCCTTAACTATTCAGCCTTTTTAAAACTACCACATTCTCAGTCACCCACACTTAACTTCTCAGAGTTGTGTTCATCTCCCTTGACTTACACTCAACCAGATGATATGGTGCATTTATTATGCTTTTTAACCTCCATACAATTTTCTTTTCTCCTCTTTCCAGGTTATCTTGACCTGGATATTTATAACAGCTTCTCTTTCATTTTCTCCTGCCTATGTCCATTTTAATTTCAATCTGTTTATTCACCAGGAAGATTAATCATCCTGAAGGGCAACTTCTGAACAACCTCTAATTCGCCTAAATTATTGTGTTTGAGATCAGAGGAGCCCCAGAGTAAATCTAACCAAATATCTCATTTTACAGGTGCAGTGAAAATATTCAATTACTGACAGAGTTGGCACTGAACTCTAAATATTTTGCCTGTCATACAGCTATATTTTTCCTTGCCTTCTTTACTCATACTGTGTCCACCGAGTTTCTTATACAGCTAATGGTAAGCCTTGGTGAGTAAATACACATGTGACCTTGAAGACACATGATTAAAAGAGAAAAACATATTACTTCAAGGAAAATGCCAAGGTAATTGGTTTCCCAAAGAGAAAGGAGAGAGAAATAGAGCATTTTGAAAACTTAGGAGCCTTAAAAGAAAACTTGCCATTGTCAAAGGGAATTTGAGTGTGATTCTAAATCGTTATTAAAACAATGTATTTATTAGCATATTTCTTGATGAGTTAATGCAGAGAAGGAATGGAAGCCTATTAATGTATTTCTTCTTCAAAGCGGTCTTTGGTTTATCTGCCATTTTGGTCTCTAAGAATTATTTTATGAGTCTTGCATATGTCATGTAGTCTTCATTTAACTTTTCTACTTGTCACTTCTACATCATTAGTAGCATGAAAGTCAGAGAATTCTTGCAGATTGAAAAAAACCAAAAGATTATCTGCTGACCACTTGAGATATACTATTATAGGTGATATGGCATTTGAATGTTCTTTCTTCTATGGGCCATTTTGTACTCACACCTTACTAGATGCCTTAATTGATGAGGAATAGGGTGTTTCTTCCAGAAAGGCATTAATTTTATAACATTTGTTATTTTTCTTTAGAAAAAGAAAGAGAATAAATATAGGCCATAAGCTTCTATTAATAACTTCAGAACAAGAGACAGATTTTACTTTCAACTGCATCTGAAAATAGAGACAATTTGGATAAATGAAAATTATGGATTCACATATAAGAAACAACTATGAAATTGTGAGATGTTTTCATGTTTGGTTTCTAGAAAGACTTCTCATTAAGGGCATCTCAAGTATATAGGAACACATATTTATCACTTAAGCATATTTTTGGAACATGAGTATGTGAAATAACTATATCTTCTCAATTCGTGTCTTCATAAATAAAGTTTACAAAATAAAGTAATATCCATATGATTCAATCTGAATAGAACTTTAATAACCTCAAATTAGTTTAATTAGAATTTAACTAAAGTTTCTTTAATGAAAGGTTTCTTCCCATTATTTTTTCAAGCAATTTCAAGTGTTCATTGCAATTGCTTGTGTAGATTTGTTTCTTATTTTTGTCCATAACCTTTCAATTTTTTGTTTACATACAAGCAAATTTAATAATTAAGAACAGTTTATCAAATTGCTAGTTATTGTAGACACTAAGCAACTATTAGTAAAATCATTAATAATTTTATTTTTCAAATTTAATGACCAAGAAAAAAGCATGATTAAAAGAGTGAAACCTTTTTTTTTAGTCCCCTGATTAGAATACTATAACATGCCCACTTATGGATAGAGTGTTATTTGAAGATTTTAACTTTAAAATTTCTGTAAGTCACTTTGATAATGTGTAAATAGATATGTACGTATGTATGTATGTATGTTCTGAAATATTCAAATAATTGTCACAGTCTCACTGTGTATCATAAAAATATATCACCTGCAAATATTTTTCAATTCTTCATCAGCATTTTAAAGTTTTTAGAAAATTTATCTTAAAAAAATCACACGTAACATTTCCATTATTTGAGCTGTTTTGAGCAATACAAATCAAAATAGAAATTGCATAAAAATGATGCCACTGGAGTTTTCAGTGACTCTGTAGGAAAGTCAAGGATATAAAAGTGGAAATAAGGCAGCTTTTGATGGATTTGAAAATTTTATATAACACATATATAAAATAAAATGTGAAAAACTTAGGTCTAGATAGCATCTTATCACTGAAGCCCATTTCCACTGATAACCATGGCTTCTTTCAAAGGTTAATTAAATTATAAAATCACAATCTGCAGAATATTTGTGTTTAAAAAAAGTTATTAAAAGTGGAATGCACCTTCTTGTTTAGCCAATTTTAATGAATATATTTGCATTGAATAATAGCAACCCACCTTTAGAGCTTTCCTACTCATTTTCCCTGCCTTTATCCTAAGCAGCCAGATTTCCAAGGCTAAGACTAAAGGCTTTGTGAAAATGTCATGGGTTTGTCCTTGTCAAAAAGAATCTCAAAAGTCTTTCCTTGTAGTTTACTTCAATGTCATTCCAAGCATAGGAATATTATCATTCAAAACATAGAACTAAAAATGCTGTTTTGTTATGTTATGAAAGACTTTATCATATGTATTTTCCCTTTCAAGTGACATATTTTAGCACAGTTCATAAAAGATGACATTAAAACTGTTTTACTTTCATTATAACCCCAAATTATGTTTACATATATATTTAAAATTTTTCAATTACAGTTGACATTCAATATTATATTAATTTCAGGTGTACGGCATAGGTTAGATATTTATATAACTTACGAAGTGATCATCCCGATAACTCTGGAGCCCCCTGACACCATATATAGTTATTACAATATTATTGATCATATTCCTTATGCTGTACTTTACATCCCCATGACTGTTTTTATAACTGCCAATTTGTACTACTTAATCACTCTACCTTTTTCACCTATTCCCCCAAACTGCCTCCCATCTGGCAGCCATCATTTTGTTCTCTGTATTTATGAATTTGTTTCTGTTTTGTTTGTTTATTTATGAAACTAGACCACTTTCTTACATCATATATAAGAGTAAACTCAAAATGGATCTAAGACTTAAATATAAGACCCGAACCATATATATTCTAGAAGAAATGTAGGTAGTAAACTTTCTGACATTGTGCTTAACAATATATTTTTTTGACAGGTCTTCTTGGGCAAGAGAAATAAAGGAAAAAATAAATAAATCAGACTACATCAAACTAAAAAGTTTTTTTCACAACAAAGGAAACCATCAACAAAAAAACAACCTACTAAATAGGAGAAGATATTCGCCACTGATACATTTGTTCAGGAGTTAATATCCAAAATGTACAAGGAACTCATACAATTTAGCATCAAAAACCAAAATATCCAATTAAAAAATGAACAGAGGACGAGGAAATACAGATAGCAAATAGACACATGAAAATATACTTGATGTCACTAATCATCAGAGAAATGCAAATTAAAACCGCAATGAGATATATCACTTCACACCTGTCAGAATGGAATCAAAAAATCAACAAAGAAGTGTTGGTGAGGATGTGTAGTAAAGGGGACCTTTGTGCAGTTAGTGGGATTGCAAATTGATTCAGCCACTATGGAAAACTGTATGGAGCTCTATCAAAAAATAAAAAAGAACTGGCATATGATCCAGCAATGCTAATTCTGGGTATTTGTCTGAAGAAATCCAAAACACTGATTCAAAAAGACACATGTTCATTGCAGCATTACTTACAATAAGCCAAGATATGGGAGCAACTTAAGTGCCCATCAATAGATGGTTGGGTAAAGAAAAGGTGAGGTGTATACACACATACACACACACACACTATACAACTCAGTCATAAAAAAGAATGAAATGTAGCCTTTGGAGCCCTGCTTCTCTTGCTCAGGCCCACTTTCACACCTGGAAGTGTACTTTCCCTTCTAATAAAGCTTTTCTTTTTTGCTGTAAAAAAAAAAAAAAATGAAATCTGACCATTTGTGAAAACACGGGTAGACCTAGAGGGTATTATGCTAAGTGAAATAAGTCAGAGAGAGACAAAAACCATGCGATTTGGAATCTAAAAATCAAACAAACAAGTTTGTATCTTAAGCCTAATTTTTTAGAAAGGGTTAAGTAGGAGTAAACTTCAAGGTCTAAGGTGAAGGAATATGCTTTTTTTCTTGGAAAAAAATTTTATGTCATTGTTTGTTAAGGAGTTATATAGATGTATGCATAAAATGAATCAAAAGAGGAATTTTGATTGATATTATTGATATAATTTCTGGTTTATTGAGGCTGTGCCAACATGACTGTGACAAAATAGTTACTTTATTAACAAATTTGATGAATACAATTTGTCATGGTTTGTGAAAGTTCCCGATCTCGCATGTTCCCGGCTGTTCACAAAGCTCCATAAACCAGTGATGGCTAGCAACAGCCAATTGTACCGAATCCTTACAAGGTATTATGAAATCAGGCCAAATAATCCATTTGTAACAGTGGCCTCTCTGCACACGACTGACTTGATAATTTATTGAATAATGTTAAGAACATTTTTTAAATCTTTCATAAAATACTATAAATAGTTGTTCTGATCATCTGTTTCTGCAAAAATATTAGCTCAGAATTTAGTGGCTTAGAACAATAGCAGGCAATTTACTATTACCTCTCATGGTTCTTGCTTGGGGTCTTTCATGCTGGTTGCAGGTGGGTGGTGGCTAGGGATACAGGCATCTCGAAGCCTTCTTCACTCAGATGTCTGGTAGTTGATGTTGACTGTCAGCTGGGGCCTCAGCTGGGATTGTCCAACAGAATGCCTACCCATGGCCTCTTCATGTGTTCTGAGTTGCCTGACATCATGCAAGTCAGGTTCCAAGAGCAACCAGCCTAAGCCTTGGAAGTTACATAGCATCGTGTTCTTCATGGTCACCAACATGCCCACATTCAAGGGGACAGAATTGACCCCATCTATCACTGGGAAGGGATGTTGACGTGTCATTGTAATAAAAGTGTGTGGAATGGAAAATTCTGTCATGTCCATTTTGGAAAACACAATCTATAATAGTCATTATACTCTAGTGCTGATAATATATTTATTAATGAAATTGTCTTGCAAAATGACCTTAGATGCTTACCATCTGATTAATATTTTTTATTCAGCCAGCAGTACATTTCCTCATATTCTCCTTCAGGGATAACCAGACATTGTCAGAGTCCTTTGGGCCAAAAAATAAAAACAAAAAAAAAACTACCACCAAAAAAACTTTATAAAACTGTTTTTTGTAACCTGGAAAGTAAATCATGCAAACAAAAGTGTGTCAGAAATAATTATTTTGTCTTTTCAGAGTCTAAATCAGAAATCAGCAAACTTTTTCTTGAAGAGCCAGCAAATATTTTAGGCTTTGCTAGTGAAAAGTGACATGAAGACTATTATGCAGGTACTTATAAAACCATTTAAAAATGTAAATGATATTCTTAGCTCATAGGCTGTATAAAAAGTTTATTTCGCTGGAGTTGGTCTGCAAGCTTGTTTGTTAACTTCTGGCCTAGATCATTAGACAGTGATACAAATCAAGTTTTTAAAGCCTGTCAATCACTTTTCATTTGATTTTGGGGATGTGAATGTGTTAAAGATATGACTCTATACTGGTCACTGAAAATATTTTGCTTTATGCTTTCAATTTTAATTGCTGAGAATTACTGCAGCACAGTTTAATGTGTCTTTCATATAACCTGTCAATAATTTTAAGTTATAAATCTAGTGTGGACTTGAATTCTAGATATCCAGAGAAGGAAAATAGAGGGGGAAAAAAGATGTTCAGAAAATTCAATTCCTTTTTTATTTATTTACTTTTTAAAATGAACCTTAGGTACAGAGGTAGTGTTATTCATTTCATTCTCTTCACTTTATGATACATTATCATTATTGTTTAATGTATAGCTACTCTCATTTCTTTTCCTTTGTCACCTACTTGTATGTGTGTATGCATGTATGTATGTATGTATATGTATGTATGTATGTATGTATGTATCTATCATCTATCATCTATTATCTATCTATCTATCTATCTATCTCTATCTATCTATCATCATCATCATCATCATCATCATCATCTATCATCATCTATCACCTATTATGTATACCTTATTCCCTTCTTCACTCCTTTTACTTTTCTTTCCCCAGAAACCACCATTCTAACATGTTCATATGAATTTCTTGGTTATGTTCCTCTAAGATGTGTATTGCTGAGTGAGCATACATTTTAAATTTACCTCAAAGGTATGGTCTTAGAAATTTCAAGCTGAACTTTGTCTTGATATTTCTTCAGTCAGTTTATATTTTAAAAATTTTTGTTTCTTATGCCGAATGTATCTCTAGTCTTTGTTTATCTTTAAATATTTCATTGAATGCACCCACATTTTACTTATCAACTCTTCCAAATTATATCTATTCCTCTTCCCACTGTGAATAATACTGTGATAAATATTTGTGTATATGCTTGTATGTGAAATAGTGATAAAAAATTCTCTTAACAACAGAATTGAAATTAGGAATCTAGTTATTGTATCGACTAAATCAACACTTTACAGATCCCTTTGAACTGTTATAACTTCTATCATACAACACAATGATAACACACTGAATATTAAAAAGACACAATGCAAAAAGAGTTTTATTAACAGCATAATATTAGTGATTACTCTATTAGAACTAAATTTATTTACATCCTTAGATTTGATTGAGGTGACAGTCACTATCTTAAAAATGAGTTTTTATGATGTTTCAGTTCTTTTAATATTTTAGTAGTAGCTCTAGAAATGACAATATACACTCATAACTTTTCACAGGCTAGTTAGTATTAATAATATTTCACTCTGCATAAAGTGTAGAAACTTTGGAATTATATAGTGCCATTTCCTCCACTCTTCATCTTTATGCTGTAGTTGTCATAGTAGTACATATACATGCATTATAAAACCCACAAAAGAATGTTTCACATTTTTTGCTTCAAATAGTTATACATGTGATATAGAAATTAAGAGAGAAAACATATTGATCTAGAAACTTACCATTTATAGTGCTCTCTGCTGTTTCCTAGAAGTCCAAGTTTATCTCTATATTATTTCCCATTAAACTGAAAAGGTTTCTTTAGCATTTCTTTTATTACTGGTTTGCTTATGGCAATTCTCATTTAAAAAATTTAAAATGTCTCCTCTTTTGCCTTCATTTTTTGGGGATAACTTTGCTCAATATGAAATTCTAGTTTACATTTTCCTTTTCCCTCCAGCTTTTGAATATGTCATCCCAATGTCTTCTGGCTTGCAAAATTTTAGATGAGAAGTTGTTTAATAATCATTGTTTATTATTTTATTAAATATTTTACTAATATGTATTATTAAATGTTTTATCATTTTTTCTTGGTGCTTATAGGGATTTTTCATTTTTTTTGTTTCAAATTGTTTGACTATAATATTTTTAGACATTATATTTATGGAATTTGTAGTACTGGGGTATCATTGAGATTCTTATATCTGTACATTTGTTATTTTCACCAATTTGATAACATTTTCACTATAATAGCTATTATTTATTCAAATACTATGGCCCCTATGGTCCTCTTTTTGAGACACCAGTTAGATGTAAATTGGACCTCTGGAATTGTCCCATAGGTCCCTAATGCTCTGTTCATTTAAAAACATTTTTTCTTTGTCCTTCAGTTAGATCATTTCTATTATTCTACCTTCAAATTACTGACTCTTTTTGTTGGCATTTCCATAGTGTAATTTTAAAAAATAAGATAATTGTACTTTTCTAAAATTTTTATTTGGTTCTTTTCATTTAGTTCCTCTGAGATTCCTACCTTTTCATTTATTATAAGCATATTTATCTTTATATTATTGGTCATTGTTACAATCATTTTAAAATTCTTATTTTGCTCACATACCTTAGCCATCTCAAGATTTAATTCTGCAAATTATCTTTTCTTTTGATAATGAGTGACATTTTCCTGTTTTTTTTTAAATGTGTTAAGTAATTTTATTTTGCACTCTTGTGTTTGCAAATGATACATTGTGTTTGAATTTTATTATAGTTTATTGAAGAATTGCCTTATTTGTTTTAGCTGGCAAATAAATTTACAAGATTCAGATTTTAAACTCCACATCTTAGGTAGCAATTCATACTGTAGTTCAGTTCTAAGCTGTGCTCTTTGGAGCCAGAAATATACACATTTTGTGGGGCTCCTCTTCTCTGGGTCTTTCTGAGATTCTCTTAATTTCCAAGTGGCCATGAGTGCCTAGAATAACTCTTGGGTTTCTAACAGAGTTTTAGCCACCTGACTGAACATTATTGCATTCTTCACTCAGGCTAAAAGCCATGCAATATTAGGAAATCACTCTTGTTATTTCTTCTGAATATTGAATGTCATCTAGAAATTCCCTGCATTTGGTGTTACTCTCCAATTATGTTCAAGTATTTTTTGCTTGTTTTTCTTTCCTTTTCTTTCCCATTTCTTTCCTTCCTTCCTCTCCTTCTCCCCTCCCCACTCCTTCCTTCCTTCCTTCCTCTCGTCCCTCCTATCCTCCTTTTCTCCCTCTCTCCTGCTCATTTCTCTGTCATTCTTTCTTTCTCTCTTTCCCTAGAATTCATAATTGTTATCAGAGAAATTCAAGTACAGGTAAATTTGAAGGTGTTAATAAATCCACCTTTAAAATCCAACAAAACACAGTCTGTTGATATTTTATGCTGAACAATATAAGCATTCTTACAGTTATAAGATAAACCATAATCTATTTTATATAATGTAGTGTTATTGCTATTAGAAAAAATATAGTTCCCACTAATATTTTCAAAAATGTTTACTTGGTTTTCTTTTTATAAAAAGGACATCAGAGGACAAGCAAATGTCCTTTTTATCTAAAGTATTTTAATATTTTCTTTTAAAAATATTCTTATTTTTAATATCTAATAAGAATGTTTCTGAGAAGAGAATTTAAAAAACATGTCTGCAAAATCTGCCATAGTCAAGTTTGCTTTAATTTTCATGTTGTCATTAAGTTTTAAAAAACTTTGATATACTTTTTGCTCCTGTAACTGGAAGAAAATATATCAAGAGTCTGATTTTTCAAGTAGAAGAATAATACAGCTAGTGGCCTTTGTAATAAGCAGAACTCAAGAGCGAAGCAAGCAAGAATTTAGCTTAGGCTAAGACAGATAAATGAGAGATTTAATCATTCTGAATGAGATCTGATCATAACTGTTTTTCCAATTTATCCAGAATGGTAATTAAATCAAGGATAAGATAGCACTTACTAGGTTTCCTCCACTTTTAGTCAATTGAAAATGGGCACAGTATCTAAAAACAAAATTGTTATTTATATTTAGGTGTTAGAAACAGAAGAAATAGCCCTTGAAGAGAAGGAATGAGTGGGAGAAATATGGGACTCTATCTCCCCAAATATTAGGTGCTTATTATGGTCAGATAAAAAGGGAATAATAGCTCATATAAGATATGTTCATGTATATATATTTCTGTGTAGATATACATTGCTGTGCATAAATATAAAAGTATTTAATCCTTACATAATACTTGTGACCTTATCTAAATTAGATTTTATCTGTGCCAATAGAATAGTGAATATCCTAAGTTGAAGTGTAATCTTTTATTTGTAGATGAGGAAATGTATGATTTTGTTCCATTAAAATATTATTTTATGACCATATTACATATCCAAATATCTAATATGTCACCAAAGAGGGTTTCCAATCCTGATTGTAAACCGAAAGCCTTGATAATCATTGAATAAATATGCATTACCTTTAAAGTTTAATGAGAAAAATAAACTGACGAACAATATTGTCTTCAGTTCAGTGCCAGAGCAAGATTTCATCCCTGCCTGCATTCACTTTTAGATGCTATAGTGTCTAAGCATTACATTTGGGGCAGCTCCCAGAAGTGTGTAGCTGTGAGCTCTGCCTCAGAATCTTTGCTCTTGGTGCTGCAGCTTCTTGCATTTATTTTTCCACTAAGTCCCAAGCTTTTACTCCTAAACATCTTCAGACTTTGACCATTTGCACAAACCTTTGTATTTTGTCTTTCCACTTTGTTTCTTTTGTTATTTTGATCAGACTACTGAGCCTCTTGATGATTTACTTTTCAGGTTGTTTTATACTTTGGTTTTCCTGAAGCTTATTTGTATATTTGATCTTACATCTATCTCTGCTCCTGAATTTCAGTATCTACTATACTATACTGAGCTTCTCTTACTGGTCTAAATTTTGGCTTTTAGCACATCATATTTTTCTGAACTTGATTTTTTTTTCCTGGTGCAGTTTTTGTTACACAATGTAAGCTGTTTCTTTCCTGCTTGTTTCAGCATCTCAAGCAACTTTGAGAACTTTGTCTCTAGGCTATGCTGCCACTCATTATGGTTCTATTGCTGATTTTTATAATTCTACTTTCTGCATCTCTTATTCTCTTTGTCTTTCTCTATCCACTATAATTTCAGTACATGTGCCACTATAATGGTATTTATATTCATAACATCATTAACTTGATGTAACAAGGAATTAGAAGAAATAAAAGTGTAACATTAATAATAAATCCCCCACAAATTATATAATCCATTAACACTACCATTTTTTAAAATGATATTCTATCCTATATTACTAAGGTCCCCTAGCTCATTTTTCAGGTCATTGTGGTTCAATTTTGAAATAGAATTTAGAAAACAATGGATTGTTAAACTGTAGAGTGTACCTTGCTTTTCATACACTTCATTAATAAGTATGTGAACACTAGTTATTGCCCACTGGGGCTCGTCTGGGGCCCATATTATAACTGACTGGGATGATTGCTACTGAGTGAACCATGTATACTGTGGACTGCTAATCACTAAACAGATGAGTGGAGATAAAAGAAAGTAATGCAGGGAGACATGAAGGCCTTTATGGCTTTGGAAGGAAAAGCCTGCCTTCCTAGAGTCTAATTTCAGATTTATTAAAACTCTTACTCTTCCTTTGCCCATTAAAAAAGCAAGATTATATATATATATATGCTATTTAATTGTATGAGCTCCTTGTATATTTTTTTAGTATTAACTCTCCTCAGATATGTGGTTTGCAAGTATTTTCTCCTAGTCCATAGGCTGCCTTTTCATTTTTTGATTGTTTTCTTTTCTTTGTTTTTTTTTTTGTAGTCCCATTTGTTTATTTTGCTTTTGTCTTTGCTTTTGGTGTAAAATTCAAAATATCTGCCAAGACCAATGCCAAAGAGAATACTCCTTATGTTTTATTTTAGAAGTTTTAGGGTTTTAGGTCTTATGTTCAAGTTTTTTATCCATTTTTTTAGTACATTTTTCTGTTTGGTATGAGTTCCACTTTCACGTTTTTGTGTATGACTATCCTGTTTTCCCAATACCATTTAATGAAGAGCCTGTCCTTTACTCATGGTATTATTGGCTCCTTTGTGTGAGCTAATTTACTATATGTGCATGTCTTTACTTCTGGTCTCTCTATTCTGTTCTGTTGTGATCTATAAATCTATTTTTATACCAATATCATATTGTTTTTATTACTATAGCTTTTAATGTAGTTTGAAAACAGAAAGTGTGATGTCTCCAGCTTTGTTTTCTTTTCTCGATTACTTTGGCTATTTTGGTATCTTTTGTGATTCTATACAAATTTTAGGATTTTTTTTTCTGTTTCTATGAAAAATCCCATTGGAATTTTAATAGAGATTGCATTGAATTTGTAGATTGCTTTATGTAGTATGGACAATTTTTCATTATTTTTTTCAATCCATGAGCAAGAAATATCTGTCATTTTGTTTCTGTCTTTTTCAATTTATTTCATAATGTCTTATACTTTTCAAAGTACAGATATTTTACCTCGGTTAAATTTATTCCTAAGTATTTTATTCTTTTTGATACTTTTTAAAAATTGGATTGTTTTATTTATTTCTCTTCCTGAGTTTGTTGTTGGTGTATAGATATGCAACAGGTATTTGTATATTGAATTTTTATCCTTCAACTTTACTGAATAGACATTTTCTCCAAAGAATAAATACGAATGACAGGTACATTAAAAGATGCTTAACATCACTAAAAATCAGGGAACTGCAAATTAAAACTACAATGAGATATCACCTCACAACTGTTCAAATGCTATTATCAAAAGAAATAAGCAAGTGTTGTCAAGAATGCAAAGAAAGAAAAGGGAGCATTTGTGCACTGTTGGTTGGTAAGAATGTAATTTTGGCGCAACCATTATGAAAAATCATTAAAGAGGTCCCTCAAGAAATTAAAAATAAAACTATATAATCTAGAGGATCTTTGGGAACATGGTGGAGAGATGTCCCCAGATCTCTCCTCTTGAAACAACAATAAGCTGAATTTAAACTCAACAAAAAACACCCAAACTGCACACCAGCATGTCTAAGTGTGGGATCTATGCATAAGAGCTACCACAGGTCAGAACTCCTGTTGTTGAGCAGTGGACTGGGAGAAATAGAGAAGCTGCCTCTAGCAGTCACTGGAGCTACCTGTAGGAGGAGGGATAGGGGAGAAGGAGCTGTGAGTTCCTGAACAGCCCTACCTGGGAAAGCCGTGAACTCCCTGTGACTGGCCAGCGGCAGGGCCCAGTCATCAAGGCAGAAGGCAGAGAAGCAGGATGGCAGAAAAACAACAGTTGATTTTTACTGACTGAGGTTGCAAAACTGAAGTTGAGCTGCAGCTTTCAACCCAACCCAAAGGGACCCTCCCCCATACTCTCCAAGACTGAAACCGCAAAGCCCCAGGGAAATCTGAACAAATGCTACCAAAACTGTTGCTAACATTGACATGGACTGAAATGGAGGGTAGTGAGCATGATTCAATATCTATAAGAAAATAAAAGACATTTTTAAAGCTTTATATACAGCAGGATCCAAGAGGCTTAGATGCCACCTACTGGAAACTAAAAGAAAATAGCCTTCTTTAAAGCAGGCTAAAGAGGGACCTTTATATGCAAATCTTTCTGTGAAAAAAGCAGAATACATTTCTATTAATGCCAGGTGGAGAAATGGTCCATTAAACACCATGAACAACAAGGTGACAATATCTCAGAAAGAAAAGAAAAATATCGAGAAAATAAGCTTACAGATATAGAAATATACAACTTAAATGACAGAGAATTCAGGATGGTACTTCTGAAAAACTCAGTGAATTCTGAAATGAGTCATATCAACAATTTCAGGAATTGAAAAAAAACACTAGATGAGCAAAGCAAGGAGATTGAAACCCTCAAAAAGAATCAAATAGAACTTCTAGAGATGAAGAACACACTGCAAGTGTTGAAAAATGAAATAGCAAGCTTGAGAAATGGAGTCAACGAAATGGAGGAAAGTATCAGTGATATCGAAGACAGAAATCTAGAAATAAATCAGGAGGAAGAAGAGAGAAACCAAAGAATGAAAAATAATGAAAGAGAAATTCAAGAACTAGCTGATACCATTGGAGAGAAAAATAAGAATAATGGGCATTATCAAAGGCAGGAAAAGATCAAGGAAGAAAGAAAGCATTTTCAGACAAATAATGGATGAGAATTTCCCAAATCTAAGGAAAGAGCTGGAGTTTGGAATTCAAGAAGTCAACAGAACACCCAATTATCTCAACTCAAAAATGCCTTCAAAAGACACATTGTATTAAAATTATCAAAAATCAATGGCAAAGACAGAATTCTCAGGACAACCAGGGAGAAGAAAATGGTAACTAATAATGAAAAACAATAGATTATCCTCTGAATTTTAGCACAAACCTTACAAGCCAGAAAGGAATTGAATCAAATATTTAAACTATTTAGTGAAAGGAACTGCCAGCCTAGAATGTCTGCAGCCAAGTTCTCCTTTAGATATGAAAGAGAAATTAAGACCTTTCCAGACATACAAAAATTGAGGGAATTCTCCAATTCAAGGCCTGTAGTTAGGAAATACTGAAAGGAATTAGCTCATCTAAAACAAAATGATAAAAAACAACAATAACAACAACAACAACAAAACAATAATTAGGAGTAAAGTGACTATAAGGCAAATAGAAGCAGAGTGCAACCCTTACTAAGAACAGGGCATTATAGCTTCAAATAATAAGAGGAGAATTGTTATAACAAGATAGTAATGAACATTCAGCACACATAAGGAGAAATTGAGATAACAATGACTGGAAATGGGAGGATTTAAAGATCCAAATTCACAAAGGGGAATGGAGATAAGGCCTGTGCAGAAAAAAAAAATGGACAACTATATATATATAACTATCCTTTATAATACTTTTAATGGTAACCCACACAGAAGATTCAGAACTGAAGTATGTATAAAACAAGAAGAACCAGAGGCAAAAGCCACAAAAGCCAACCAACATAAGAAAGACAGAAACACAAGGACAAGGAAGCAATGGAAAACACCGAGGCTACCCAAAAAGCAAAAGATAAAATGGCTATAAGAAGACCTCATATTTCAATAATCACCCTCTAAATGTAAATGAACTCACTCCAATAAAAAAGGGCATAGAGTTGCGGAATGGATCAAAAACAAAACCCAACCATTGCTGCTTTGCTCAGGAGAGCACATCTCAGCTCCAAATGACAAAGGACTCTAGGGGAAAGGGTGGAAAAAGGATATTTCAAGCAATGACATTCAAAGAAAAGTGGTAACAAGCGTACTAATATCAGATGAAAAGACTTCAAAATTAAAAAGGTAAAAAAATACTGAGGGACACAGCATAATGATAGAGAGTCCATGCACCAAGAAGACATACACTTATTAATATCTAGCTTCCCAAATCAGGAAGCCCTGAAATATGTCAAGTAATTACTAACAGAACTACAGGGAGAAACAGACCAAAATGCTATTGTAGTAGGGGACCTAAAATATCTCACTGCTGGATATAGACAGGTCATCCAAACAGAAAGTCAGTAAGGAAATAATACCCTTAATGACACATTAGACAGATGGACATAATTGACATTTACAGAGCCTTTCATCCCAAAACAGCTGCTTATACATTCTTCTCTAGTGCACATGGAACATTCTCAAGAATCCCTCATACTGGGACACAGAAATAGCCTCAAAATATAAAGAGGGTTGAAATCATACCAACCATATTCTCTGATCATACTGCTTTGAAACTAGAGATCAACTGCAAAAAGAAAGGAAGAATCACAAATACATGGAGATTAAACAACATGCTATTGAAAAATAGCTGGTCAGAAGAAATAAAAGAGAGATAATAGAAATGAATGATAATGATAGGACAACATATCAAAACTTTTGGGACATGGCAAAAGCAGTCATAAGAGGAAAGTTCATATCATTACAAGCCTGTTTCCAAAACAAGAATGAGCCCAAATAAACAATCTAACACTTCCTCTTAAAAACTAGAAAAGGAAGAAAAAATGAAGCCTAAAGTCAGCAGAGGAAAAGAAATCATCAAAATTAGAGCAGAAATAAATGAAATTGAAAACAAAAAAACAAGAGAAAAAATAAATGCAACTAAAGAGCTGGTTTTTGAGAAGTTTAATAAAATTGACAAGTCCTTGGCTAGACTCACTAAAGAAAAGAGAAAGGACACAAATAAACAAAATCAGGATGATAGAGGGGAAATTATGACTGATATTGCAGAAATATGATGAATGGCAAAAATACAAAGGATATATAAGAATACTATGAAAAATTATTTAACAACCAAATTTAATAACCCAGAAGAAATGAACCAGTACTTAGAATACAACCTTTCCCTAGACTGAATCAAGAAACTAGAAAATCTAAATAGATAGATCCACAGTATGGAAATTGAACAATCATCAAAAACCTACCAAAAAGTAAAAGCCCAGGAGCAGATGGCTTCACCAGTGAATTCTACCAAACATTCAAAGAAGATTTAATCCCTATTCTCCTCAAAATCTTCCAAAAAATTGAAGAGGAGCTAATACTTCCTAAACCCATTTTATGAGCCAGTATTACTCTGATACCAAAAACCTGGTAAAGATAGCACACACACACAAAAAAAAACCAAAAAAACAAAACAAAAAAACAAAGAAAAACCTTACAGCCCACTATATCTCAATGAATACTGATGCAAAAATCCTAAATAAGATACTAGCGAACTGAATACAGCACATATTAAAAAGAAAAGATTATAGCACCACAATCAAGTGGGTTCCATCCCAGGACCACATAGATGTTTCAACAATATGGAAATTGATTTAATGTAATACACCACATAAACAAATTAAAAAATAAGAATCTTATGTGCCTATCAATAGATGCAGAAAAGCTTTACAAGAATACAAGCACCATGTTGATGATTAACAAACACTTAACAAAATTGGTATAGAAGAATGACCTTAACATAATAAAGGCCATCTATGACAACCTCACCCAAACATTATATTAATGGTGAAAACTAAAGACCTTCCCTGTTAAAATCAGGAACAAGGCATAGCTGTCCACTATTGCCACTGTTATTCAATAAACATTGGAGTCTAGCAGTGAAGGCAATCAGACAAGAGAAAGATATAAAAGCCATCCAAATAGGAAATGAAGAAGTCAAACTGTCACTGATGACATGATTCTCTATATAGAAAACCCTAAAGACTCCACAAGAACACTACTAGAAACAATAAGCAAAATACAGTAAAGTTTCTGGACACAAAAATAACAATTCAAAAATTCTATAGTGTTCCTATACTCTAATAATAGTGTCAAAAAGAAGTTGAAAAATAATTCCTTTTGCAATTGCAACAAAAAGAATAAAAATACCTAGGAATAAATTTAAAAAAACACTATGAAGGACCTATATAATGAAAACTACAAGACCTATTAAAAGAAATGAAGAAGATACAAAGAAATGGAAAGATATTCCATGTTCTTGGATTGGAAGAATCAACATAGTTAAAATGACCATATTACCTAAAGCATTATACAGATTTAATGCAATCCCCATCAAAATCCCATCAGCATTTTTAAAGAAATAGAACAAAAAATCATCAGATTTGTATGGAAGCACAAAAGTGACCCCGAACTGCCAAAGCCATTCTGAGAAAAAGGACAAGGCTGGAGGCATCACTCTGCCCGACTTCAAAGTATACTACAAAGCGACAGTAATCAAAATGGCATGGTATCGGCAGCAAAACACGAACCATTTAAAACAAGATTGAGAGTCCAGAAGTAAACCCATATTTAGCTGGGCAAATAATTTTCAACAAAAAAGCAAAAAGCATACAGTGTGAAAGGAAAGCCCCTTCAATAAATGGTGCTGAGAAAACTGGAAAAGCCACTTGCAAAAAAAATGAAAACAGACTATGTCTATCACCACACACGAAAATTAACTTAAAATGATTAAGGACCTGAATATAAGACCCGAAACCATAAAATGCATAGAAGAAAACATAGGAACTAAAACTCAGGGGTCTTGGACTTAGGATTTTATGAATTTGACATCAAAAGCTAGGTAAGCAAAAGCTAAAATAAATGAATGAGACTACATCAAATTAAAAAGCTTCTGCTCAGTAAAAAATCAAACAAGGTAAAGAAACAAGCATCTGAATGGGAAAATATTTGCAAAACAACTGCCTCCATTGAAAGGCCTAAATTCCCAAATATACAGAGAACTCATACAACTCAATAACAACAAACAAACAAATGATCCAGTCAAAAAATGGACAGAGGACCTTGAACAGAGCTCTTCTCCTTAGGACCTACAAATGGCCAAACAAATATTGAAAAGATGCTCAACATCCCTAGCTATTAGGGAAATGCATACCAAAACCACAATATATATCGTCTCACACCTGTTAGAATAGCTGTAATCAACAGGACAAGAAATAATAATTGTTGGAGAGGATGCAGAAAAAGGAACCCTCATAACTGCTGGTGGGACTGCAAATTGGTACAGCCACTATGGAAAATAGTATGGAGGTTCCCCAAAAAACTAAGAATGGATGTACCATATGATTCAGCAATCCCTCTAGGTATTTACCCCAAACACTTAAAACCCATATTTGAAAGATATTTGCACACCGAGTTTATAGCAGCGATTATTTACAGTGGTCGGGCATGGAAACAACTGAAATGTCCTATGATAGATGAATTGACTAAAGAAGCGTGGTACATGTATACAATGGAATATTACTCAAGCCATAAGAAGAGATTGAGATACTGCCATTTGCAACAACATGGATGGACCCTGAGATAATCATGCTAAGCGAAATAAGCCAGACAGAAAAAGTTGAAAATTCACATGATATCACTTAATTGTGGGATATACCTAAAACAATAAATGAATAGGAAACAAACAGAGACTCATAGAAATGGACTATAGACCAGGGGTACCAGAGGGTAAGGGGACCGCGGAGGAGTGGAAAGGTGGACAGTTTAAAGAGGGTCAAATATAGGTGGTTTGCGGGAGGATGAAGTGGGTAAAGGGATCCAAATATATGGTAGCTGAAGGAAACTGGACTTTGGGTGGTAAACACACATAGAATAGTACAGATGTTAAATTATAATGTACACCTGAAAATTATATAATTGTTTAACTGATGTTACCGCAAAAACTTTAATTTAAAAACCTATATAATCCAGCAATTCCATATCTGGGTATACATCCAAAGGAAATAAACTATAATCTCAAAGAAAATATATATTGCTATGCTCATTGAGACATTATTCACAATTGCCAAGGTATGGAAACAACATAGGCATCTGTCAACAGATGAAGAGATAAAGAAAGTGTGATATATATACATGCAATTGAATATTATTCAGGCATAAAAGAAGGAATTCTGCCCCTTGTGACAACATGGATGAAGCTGGGGGCATTTTGCTAAGTGAAATAAGCCAGAGAAAGAGAAATACTGAATAGTATCAATTTATATGTGGAATATAAAAAGTAAAAAATTGACTCAAAAGATGTGAATAAAAAAGTGATTGTTAAGGAAAAGGGTGGGAGTGGAAGAGAGTAGAGGAAGTTGGTAAAGGGTTCGAAGTTTTAGTTATAAGATGAATATGATCTCAATATCTAATTTATAATACGGTGACTGTAATGATAAGTGTTGTATTTTATAATTAAAATTTCTGAAAGAATGAAACAAATATCAACAGCAAAAATAGGTAAACATGGTGAGAGTGATGATGCGTTAATTAACTAGATGGAAAGGGATCCTTTACAATGTATACATATATCAAATCATTATGTTATATACTTCAACTGTCTTCAGTTTTACTTGTCAATTATACCTCAATAAAAAGAAATATTTTCCTACTATTCGCTATTGTGACATTTGATTTATTTATTGTGTGTATAGAAAAAAAAACTTGTTCTTGTGAACATCTTTTGAGAAAGGCAGAATCTAGAATTTACTAGATAATTTAAGCAAAGTACCATTTAAAACAAAGGGTTAATACGTAAGTAGTCGATGGTAGATGGAAAGTCTCTTGCACCTGCTTCAAGTTTTAAGAGGACCCCAGAGGTACCAAAGTCCCTTATCATTTGAAAGAGGCTTGTGTGGAAAAAAGCCACCTCTTCTTGCACTTGTGTTTTTTGAAGAGATTTAAGAAAGCTGAACAACTGCTAAGAAAGGGATTTGTTTTCCATGCTGGATTCCTCCTGTCAGGACTAAATAGTTGATGTATAA
This sequence comes from Eonycteris spelaea, assembly GCA_003508835.1. NCBI lineage: Eukaryota > Metazoa > Chordata > Mammalia > Chiroptera > Pteropodidae > Eonycteris > Eonycteris spelaea. Next base: position 10,254,756 of record PUFA01000044.1, read on the forward strand.
AATTTTGGGGGGTGCTTCAGCAGCAGTGGAAGTTGTATGCATGTATAAGTATGTCACTTACATATACTGTACACACACGCACACACACTTACACGTATATACCCACAATAAAGCTATTGACATGGACCTGAATGTTAGAATTCTACTTTCCACTGCATGAAGACTCACATTTAGACTTCTTGTTACCTTAATTCTCTTCTTTCCATAATATCTGAATGAAAGAAATGAAAAATACTGCACAAAACGTTTGAAATCAGGAAAGAATTTTAATTTTCCTCCATTCTCTTAAAAAACAAAAACAAGAAAAATGTAAGGAAATACAAAAATACACAAACATAAACATATACATATCCACAGACATAAAATGCAGCTGAGGGCTCTCTTGATAAGGATGTCATTAACTTTGGTCTAGAAGGATTGTTACAGTATTAATATGACCAGTTACTGAAAGGAAGAAAGTTTTTGATTTGCCAAATTATTTTTTTTCCTGGACACCTCAGGTTCTAAAGGCTTTGTGAGGATACAAATCAAAACAGAGAACTTGCCTTTGTGTTGCTATTACCATCTTTGTGATACAATTTTGAATACTTTGGAGTATCTTATAATTAGAATCTTGTCTGAATTTGCTGTTAAAGTTTCCATTTATTGTGTAGTGCATATTTCATTTAGAAATATTTGTATTATTTATCAGCATAATAGGTGGAATTTTAAACTGACTCTCCAATTTAGTAGGAGATTTGTTTTTTTCACTGTGTATCTTTGTATTAAATTTATAGGGACTTTGTTTAAGGTTTTTGTTTGTCTGTTTAGTTTATTTAATAATACTTTGACAATTTGGAGCTGGAAGATCCAATTGGGGTGACCTAATCTCTTTCGTCCCTTTGCCTGCTTGCAAAGTATGAACCACATCAGACAGTGACCATTTTGCAGCGTATACAATTCCTGGGAAATCAGACCACAGTCTCCTTTAATGATTCATTCACATTAGAGAATCAACCCAGACTGCTGGAATTTCTTATGATACATACCTTGAAGCTTGAATCACTCCATAAAATTTCTTTGCTGCTTTCATAGAGTTTGAAATCCTCCTTAGTCTAATAATCTCTAATAGAGTTCACATAGTTATTAAATGATGTTGGACCTAATGTTATTTAAGATAAACAGTCTTAAGCATTTAACGTTGCTCATGTTTTACTTTCCACTCTATCTTTTGTATATTTCAGGGTATAAATTAATAGTCATAACCAAAATTATTTTAAAGCTTCAGAGTTTACAAAGCACTTTTATAATTATGTTCTCTTTTATTTGGTCCTTCCAAGAACATTGTGATAAACAGGGAGATAAGGTGTTCATACGGTTAGACCAGGGAAGGAAGAAATCTGGGAGAGGGAGGAAGTTATGCTAATATGAAATGAAGGGTCAAGTAGAACAGGATATGGAGCATAAATAATGCAATGTGTATATATTTCTGTTGCCGAGCTATGTAAGAGACGTATCTGTCTAAATTTCCCTTTTCCGATTCACTAATTTTTTATATCAAAATCAAAACCCCTTATTGTTTTGCAGACTCTTTCCTGGTCAGATTATTTATCAGCATAATGAGACAAATGAGACATCAAATCCCCTTGGACCAAGGTAGTGCACATATGTCCTACACACTGAGTGTGCACAGAAACCTTTATGAATGAAACTAGCCAAATCCACATTATGGCTACCAATCGATTGTCTTTGGTCTTCCCTCTTTCCCTCCAATTTTTTGTATTCTTCTTTACTGTCCACTTCTCACTGGGCAAACAAAGGAAAGAGCTGAAACACTTTTGTAATATTAAAAAGCTTGGGATAAAGTTGTATTCCCAAAAGGCCAAAATTACCTCCATTGCAGGTAGGCCTCAGAGAAATCATTTACCCATTTTTTCCCCCTGAGTACAGCTGAATATGATGTAAAAACTAAAAAATATTGTGTTGTACTTAAAAAAAAAATCAGAATCATTTATAAAGTTCCTGGCTGAAGGGTGAGTAGATAACACAGTCCCTGAATGATTAAGCTCTCAGAACTTTCTTACGCTGTGATGCAACGGTCAGGGTTGAGAATCAGAGCTTTGGGCTTCTCTCTGCAGTGAGTTGGCTGGCAGATGACGTCCTGCTCTGAGCTTGTTCTCTTTGTCTCTGCTCTGGTTGTCTCCAGATTGTAGAGCAAGAAAACTTAAAAAGGCTATTAGGGTTTTGTGGGTCAGATACCCAATGGCAAAAAATTTCCCCCACTCCACAATCCCACAAAGAACATAACCTCTTTTTGAAATTGGAAACTTTGAAGGAAGATTTATGAACCTTCAGGTTTATGAAACCATCTGGTGCTTTGGAGTGTGCAGGCCAGTGGCTTTCCCTGTTCAGTTTAGACTGGCCCCACACACCCCTTTCTAGAATAGTTCAGTTCGGTCTCTACATTTGATATGTAAGAAACTGGTCTTTTAAAACTTACTGGACAACTTGCAAAAATCAGTAGGATTTAGAAGAATATACCTGTTGCTTTTTAAGGGCAGTTTTTCCATTTGTTACATGCCACGGGAAGGAGTCCCGTTGGTGAACTCTGAGTTTCCACTCTGCTTAGCTTCTTTGCAGGAGCACTGTGTAATTTTGGTTTTGTTTTGACAGTTGGTGACCTTTGACCCATCTCAGTAAAATGTTTAGCTGAGGAGGACTGAAAAGAGCTTTCAGATGGGAAATTTCTAACCTCTTTCAGCTAGAGCAATCTTCCCCTCAGCAACAGCAAACCTTATATAGAAATGGTTTTCAGCCTCCATACAGTGTTCTGGTGGAACAAAATCAGATCAAAGCCTTGCTTAATATGTTTGAAAAATGCACATCCGCATTGTAGAGCAAAGAACATATTATGGAAATCAAAATATATCATATTCAAGGCAGCTTTAACTTCAAAAGTGACTCCTATGTGTGTTCTCAATTTCAAAAAGAAAATGGAGAAAATAGACAGAAAGGTGCCAAGTTTTCTCTGCTTATTCTAATTTGTAACTGAGGCTGAGATCTCAAATGTCTCTTTACTGCTTTTTGACGAGTCCCGAGGACTCTGGCGTAGGGCAATCTGCTTATTAATTGCCTGCACCTGTGTAATCTTGTACACTTAGGTTACAGCCTGGCAAACTTTTTTTACCCCATGCCTTTAGAATGCAAATTATTTACACTTTATTGGAGGAGTAGCAATTCAGGGAAGAATAAAAATGAGAAATACAGAGATAGTGTGCATTAACCCTTTAGATTCTTCCTATTCCCTGAAAATTGCTTTGTATTGATCATTTTTTTCCATTGTTACCAATATTGTTGAGCCCATTGTATGGCTGTCTGTCACTCTCCTAGGTATAGAATACTTATGCCTTTAATTATATAATTATCTTTAATAATATTGTGTTTTTCGATTATGCAACCTTTGGGGGATAGGAGACTGGTTTTCTTTAACATGTTGAACATGCTTTATGATAACAAGAGAACATGTAGCCTTATGAGTACATTTACATATGTAAAATGTTTTGTGTATTATATCAATATTTACTTGATATTTGTATCATGCATACACTATCTGATTTGCTAGAAACTTAATATTCACCATATTGTGATGGAAGGATCATATAAAATCAGCTCTTCCATCAAGTCTTTGTTTTGCTCTTTGTATTCTTTCCTGAAATGGTGATAGTGAACTATAATATGGTGGAGGTCCATGTTCAGGATGTAATGCTCAAAATGAGAGGCCCAATATTCATTCTTGAGATCTAATCTGTTTCTTAACTTTGCTTAACTTGCTGGATGACATATGAAAGGTTAGGCAAGGTGACATTGTTCCTTCCATAACAATAGCTCTTATTTTGCTGCTCGATCTCTGATAAATCTACTTGTTTGAAACCTTCTTTCCAACACAATGTTAACATGTCAAAGTTCATATGGCACACTAAGATGAAAACTGTTTAAATTGTGGCTTTAAATAATACTAATGGTTATTTGTTTAGAAAATAGGGAAACTCCAGATTGACCAGATATGATACACTTAGATATTTGTCTTAACTGATTCTGGACCAGTCTCATCTGCAAATGAATCTTGGTTATTAGAACTGCATTTATTTTCAGCTCACACTCCAAAAATGCATCAAAGATTTTGATCAGGTTCCTTTGAATTCACTTTTAGATAATTCTCTCAGATGCATCTTATATAGTCTAAGGTGTGCTTCCCAACTCTTTACAGAATGAAATTGCATCCCCTAAAATGCTTCCTTTTATACTACTCAGTAACTGATTGGTTTAAAAAAAAAAAAAAAAGGCAGACAGATGCAGGCTGCTTTTTTTCCCCACCATTTTGCAATTGGTAGAAAAGAAAAGGGCCCTGTAAACATTGTTGAGTGAAGACACAGATAGAGGATGAGGATTTTAAATTCACCTTTCACTTCCCTTTTTTATCCTCATCTTCTCTCCAGCCCTAGTTCTCTGACATTTCCTCCAGAGAACAGGTATTTTCACTTGACTCTCATGTCAAGTGGTATGAAAATATTTTTGAGTTTTGACAGATGTATCAACTTTAGTTTTTCTAACTAGCAGCACTAACATAAACTCTGTCCTCAGGATTACCGACCTTACAACTGCCAGTTGGATTTGATCAATGGTTGCCATCCCTTTGTAGAAAGGCACATTTTAAAGCATCACATGCTGTAACTCTCAATTGTTGAGTTTGGTAACCCCTCAGGATTCATTTGTTGTCCTTACTCAGAGATTTAGGAAATCTTAAAAATGATCATATAAGAAATTTTTACCTTTTATTGATAAAAATAAAAAAAGTATCAGCACCAGTAAACTTTGCAATACATTACTTGTGTTAAATATTGTTTATTTTTATTAACAAAGAGCAAAAATAATTCCTTTAGTATGTTTGGTCTTTCCTCCCAACCTATGAATCAGGTTCTAATTTTCACTCTAAATTTAGTGAGAAACCAACACAGTTTATTACTATTCCCTGCCTTATTAAATATTTCATTATGGGGTCTTCTTCCTGTGTTTTTTGACCACAAGTTTCATCAAAGAAAACTCACAATTTGCTTCAAAACCATCACAAGAGTTTGCCAGCTTTGACCTTTCGATCATTTGTTTGAGATTTTTATACTAACTGCACATTTCTGGGTAAATGAGCACACATATCCATGTTTTTCTGCAATATTATGGTAAAAGTCTTGGTCAAGTTGTTTTCAAAGGAGGTGGGGAAGTTGTATTTTTAGTATTAGAGTGACCCCTGGGTCCTGGGTAAAATACAGATTGCAGAAAAGAAGACATGACCAATCCAGGAACTTTGGCCTTTGGCCCAGAAATATATCTTGATGAGTCTCTGGCTGAATATCCACTGCAATTCTTAGCACAATAAAACTGACAACCATGAGTTTTTCTCAGATGTTTACACTGTAGTTTCCTAACAACTTGTGAATACAGTTGAAACATTTAGAAATAATCTTTGGATTCTCAAAATTTCACAAACATTTGTGTGATCTTGAAAAATGTTTAGGCAAGGAATTTGGAATTCCTCATCTGAAAGACTGAATTAAATAAGATAAGGTATGTGAAAATGCTCTGTAACTTGTAATTGCCATACTAATGTCTGTTATTAGTATTTGTAGTTCAATAATTTTCTTTTGCTTCCATGAAATAAGGTTCAGGTTAAGTCAGTGTTATTTGGTTTAAATATGTGTCATAGTGAAACAATTTGAATGGGGTTCAGAATAATTGATTCTATTTATGCTTCTGTATACCAGATATCAGTTGGCTCTGTCTGTGCAACATTCCTTTATTCCTACTTATGGAGAAAGTTCCTCTTTTTATTTTTAATTTTCTTCCAAGAATAATCTTTTTCCCACCTGAGTCCATGCTTCTGCAGTGGGGTTGACCCTATGATTCTAGTCCAGGGATAACCAGCTGTCTTAATCTGACCAATCAGAATTCACTGTGATTACTTCATGGGTAGGCATCTGAATAATGTCAGCTTAACTATAATAATCTATGAGACTTTTATTAGCTTCTAGCCATGGTGTTTTCTATCATGTGGGGATAGCCTGCCTGACAACGAAGTCAACATGGAGAACAGCAAAAGGATGGAGAAAAGAGACACATTCTTGATGACAAAGGTCAAGCTCCTGCATTGACCCATGCCCAGAGTCACTTCCATTGACCTTCCAATGAACATCTCTGCCTTTTTGTCTGTTTAATTTGTTTCAGAGAAGTTTCTTTTATAGGCAACTAAGTGTCCCAGTTTACTCCCATTCGATCATTCACTGATTGGCTAAGTAGTTGTGTAATCTTGAGCTTGCCACCTTTTTTCAGATTCAGTTTCTTCATCTGTAAAATTAAATTGTATTATTTAGAATTCAAACAGAAAGCAAATGACACAGAAATTAGAATATATTAAGGAGTGTTTGCTTATAAAGTTATGGGAACTAGATAGTGTTAACTAAGCTGGGGTCACCTTAGGTCCAAGGGGATGAGAGGAGGGGGCATATCTAGCATTTGAACAGAGAGTCTTGCATTGAAGAGGCCTTGAGGAAGTCATTACTTGTTTCTGGGGCATATTTAACAAGAGCGAGCTAGGGAAATAAATTCACTGGCCTCATTGTTCTTCTTTTCATCCGTCTCCCAGGGCTTCCCATTCCTGATTCCAACAGGAAGACTGAAGGTGAAGGGGCCTTTTGAAGTGGTCCATAGAGCTCACCCCATGGAGGCAGGTAGCAGGGTGGAGAATGGTGGAGAGTGGATCTGGAGGGACAAATAGAAAGCGCTTGGCCTGACAGGTAATCTTGAATTTGTCTTCTAGTTTTAAAATTAAATTACAATTGATGAATGAGCTAGAATGAGGTGACTTTGGGATTAGTTGGGATTTATGTACATATGTGAGTGAGAAAAGAAGAAGAAAATCTTAATTTTTCTTTTTAATGCTTATTTAACATTTCAGTTCATGAAGCGCACAAGCAGTTTGGTCAATGCCATTTTATCGTTTCTAGTGACATGGAAAAAAGGTTTAGCGAGTTTACTAATTAAATTAGATAACACCTTTGTTCAAAATATTCTTGAAAGTTTCTTTAAATAATTAGAGTGGGACTTTATCTGAGTGTCAGTTTTGAAAATGGACGAAAAAGTAATTTTCTTTTGTTTGCAATGGAGTTATGAGGCTTTAGCTTACTCAACCCCAGTGCTTAAAAAAAGCAGAAAACAGATAAGAAATATATTTTTACAAAATAACCATTAAATTCAGGTCTGGTGTTTTATCTGGTTTCCCAATGAAAAAAACAAACAAACAAACAAACAGCAATTTGTCTCAATGCCGAAAGGAAATCTGACTATGCAAGGCTTGTTTTAAGACAGTAAAGTATGCACAAACCGTGTATATCATTCTAGTGGGTGATTTAAAGTATGTTCAAAAATAACTTTTTCTCTATTTTTCTCCCATTGACTTAATTTCTGAGTAAGATATAACTCCACTGTATAGTACAATAGAATACTTGGGGAGAAGGTAATAATTTTGCATAATAACGTAGGTCCTATAAATTTAGAAAATTACTGTTTAGCTCCTGTTCTTTTATTAGAACTGTGTCCTTATAAATATGAAGCATACATTTATGGATTAACATGCAATGTAATAAGGCCGCTCTCCTCCATGGTGGTAGTAATGGTCTGTTTCTCTAGTTCAAGAAATAAGACAGCGTCCTTCTGTCTGGGGATTGTCTCCTGTACCCTGCCTTCCAGAGGGGTCAATATGTGACCAATGACTGCCCAAACTGCCCATTCAATCTGCATGTACTTTGTGCACAGTCCTAACCTCAGTTCTATAGAGCCCCAGGACTCTGTCTTGGCCACTGTGTGCAGTGTCTGAATATTTCATTCAGTCTCAATGGGTTTAACCCATAGTAGTAAAAACAGACTTCCTGGGAAAGAATGCACATATGACCTTTATTGTCTTCACAAACTTAGATTAAAAATCTTTCAAACTGATTGAGGTATATTCTCATATCACATCTTTTGCTGGTTATCCAAGGAATAACTGTCAACATGTAAAGGCAGGTAATTCATAACCTGAGGACTTACAGAAAGCTATTTCTGAATAGTGACAGAATGTGTAACCCTTGCCACATTGATTTCCATCTGCATTGGGGAGCTGCAGTCTCTGCACACAAGGAAGAGTTCAAGGATTTGGGATATGATCCAGATAAAAGAATCCAACTTGCATCACTTGTGAGAAGCATAAAATTTGATTTCATTAAAAAAAATAGCCATTTTCTTTCTTCCTTCTTCCTTCCTTCCTTCCTTCCTTCCTTCCTTCCTTCCTTCCTTCCTTCCTTCCTTTTTCTTTCCTTTCTTTCTTTTTTCTTTTTCTTTTTCTTTCTTTCTTTCTTTCTTTTTTTTTTTGAATTCTATTATGACCTATGCACCATTGGGATTATTTAGTACATATTATTACATTTATATTTTTATTCATGTTGATAACACATGGCAGGAATTAATATCCTTATTTTATACCTGGAGAATCTCTCTTACTTTTCTTATCCCTCACATATATAATTTGTTATACTTTTTAATCTTACTTTTTCCTAAAACTCACATAGATTTATTCACTTCATTCTTGACCTGCTACCATAAGCTAACCTATCCCTTGCCTGGATGATCAACATTCCCTAGCTAATATCCCAGTATCTATTTTTGCTTCTTCCACTGCATGCTCTGCAGCTGGACTTAGCTTTAAAAATACAAATCTAATTGTGTTTCCACTCCTTAAGCCCTTGGATGGCTTTCCCTTGTCCTATAGAATACAGTCCATGTTCCTGTAACATGGTTCATAGGTCTCCGAGACTTGGCCCTTGCCCTAGGTGGCAGCCTCACTTTTGCCCTGTCCTCTTGCTTCTCTCTCCGGTAGAGCCACACTGGACTTTTTCAGTTCCCTGAGCATACCATTGTCTTGCCCTCTCTTATTTCCCTTTGCCTTGAATGCTTTTGCTTCCAATTGCCCCAGCTTTCTCCCACAGGTCGCTTAGATGTTTAGCTGACTTGTCAGTTCCTCCAACAGCGACTTCTAACCTTCAGCCGAGGTGTCCTTGTCATGTGCTCCCCTTTCAACAGGCCCTTTAGGATTGCAATTGTTCAAATATCTGTCTTTTCCTCTAGAATATAATCTTAATGAAATCAATAACCTCAGCTGTCTTGTTGTATTTTCATCTTGTAATGCGGAATCTGGCTCAGAGTAAGCATTCGATAAACATTTGTTGAACGTGTAAAAGTTTTTAAGAACGCAGGAAACCTGGGAGGGTAAATCACCTGCCCACACCAGGATTAGAGCCCATGTGTTTTGGGCAATAGAGTTGGCTTTCCTTCCATTTCACTGCCCCCCAGTGGAAGGGTCGATGCGGCCAGGAAGGTTCTTTTATGTTGTTTTCCTATTTTCTTCCTTACAAACAGTATTTTGGATTCAGTTTTAAATACTGAAATGTTTTCAGTTCATTGTGATAATAAAATATATATTTTAAAATAGTATTCTGAAAACTCTGATTGACTGCTTAGTGATATATTTGCATTTTCTGAAAAAGTTATATAATCTAGAACCCTCCTGTGATAATTATCATACATTGCCTCTGATTTTTATCTTGAATTTTATGTTAAGATTTAAAGTAGTTTTTTTAAATATCTCCTAATCTTTCTTAAGTAAAGTTTTCTCTAAAAGATTATTTTAAATCACGTTATAATTATTTAGGTATTTGCTTTTGCATATGCAGTATCAAGAAGAGAGGTGAACTGCTGCAGTGTAAACATGTTTGTTCATATCAATAAAGAAAAAAGGAGAAATTAATTTGTTGGCAAGCATTAGGCATGTAGAAGGTGAATCTGGTTTATGTTTGTCAGTACATAGTTAGTTAATCTGTGAAGTTTATTAATTCCTAGTCTAAATAGTGGTGAGTAATAGAAGTGCAAATGTTGGCTCTGGCTTTGTTTAGCTTATTTCTACTGATATTTATAAACACCTCTTTAGTTGTTAGCAATTTACAAAGGTTACAGATTGCCTGAAACCAAAGATAATGAGGGATCTAGAAACATCCTTCATCCCTCTGTACAGATTTTATTTTTTTCAGGCATTTCTAATGAGATGAGAATAACTAAAAACATAGAAACAAGTATCCATGGCTCGCTAGTGGTGGGAGAGTAAGCATTTAAGTTTGTTTTAAGTTTTAAGGAATAATTAATATTTGGTATGTCCTGCCCAGCAGTTACCTTCTTCTGACTGGTGCCAGTTTAACTCTGGATGGAAGTTTTGGTACAGAAGGGCTTTCTGGAATCTAATGAATCTGGTGAAAATTCAAAAAAAAAAAAAAAAATCAGTAGCTGTAGAGACCTTTTCTTTCTATTCAATTTGAATATTAGTGGAATTTATTTTTATTTTTCTTGCCACATGCATCCATTTTGTATATTCAATTCTCTGGACATTCTCATGATTTCCAAATTAATTTAGGCAGCTGTGATGCAACATTTTGGTATCTATTGTGTAATAGTAACGGTGACAATATTTGAAGGTTTGTTTGTTGTTTGAAAGTTAAGAGTGTTCAGTTCAACCATGCTGCTCCTCAGTTTGCTTATAAAATTGACCAGTTATAATTGCATTTAATTTGTAAACATTCAGAGCTTAGAGCTGAGTCCGACCTCTCCTAACTTGCATGAAATATTTCTTAGGTGTTGACCACAGAACTAGGCATTTGAGAAATATAGCCATGATTCAAACGACTCATGAATGTAGGCGACAATTTTCTGTTATAATTCATTTGACAGATGAACTGATTTTAAGTATTAGCAATGGAATATTGAACTTTTGAGATACTTTTGGAGGTTCTCTAAGACAAAAATAACTAACTTTATTATTATTATTATTTTTTTTTTTACTGATTTGTGTCTTTTGCAATTTTAGAACTTTAGGGAATAAAATATTAAAAGTGACATCTTCACTAAGCAACTCAAGAGTTACTCTTTGTTTTCAAAAAAATAAAAATGATGCCTGTGCTGCTCTTTCTAGAGACTTCTAGTATGTTTCACAAGTCAGTTCTCAAAAAATGAAACTATATTTTGGTAAAGCAAAGTGAAAACTCTCAGTGAATCCTCATTGCCTGGAACAAACTCTAAGCTGTGTATCTCCTGCGTGGAGATTCTTAATGTCTTTATTTTCTTTTTTGGAAAAAATGATTTCACTCAAATGATAATTAGATTATAGTGCAATAGGGAACTTTGTTTTTTACCCAGGTTAGCTGCTTATGGAAACGTGACAATGAAGAGGCAGAAGACAAGGTGAGTATGTGAGTTGACAAGGAAAAGGATAATTGAAGCAATAAAGTTATTAATTTATCCTCTTTTACGACAGCCTCTATGGATGACGTCTCTCAGTAGATTCTCCCATGGTTTCGAGATGACAAGTGTGCATGCTACTGTGTTCAGAGCAACTTCTTATTGCTTCCCACTGCTGTTAGAAACAAAAAGCCAAAATGCATGTGCTACAGTGGCAAGAAAAATTACCACTAGATTCCTGATCATTATTTAGATTCTAGTTAGACAGCACACTTTCTGCCACAGCTTGTGAATGCTTCTTTGGTTACAAATTTATTTTGAACCCAAGGTAGATGCTTTATCAATGTCATTCATTCCTGCCTAAATGCTTCTGGGTTTATCAGAGGGGGCCTTTTATGAAATCACAAGCAATGCTTTTGCCAAATCTTAATAGTCAGCTTACATTTAATTGTAAATGAGACAGTGCCTTAAACTTTCTCAAATCATTCCATCATTGCCTTCATTGGTAAAAGGCAAAATAAATTTGGGATACTTGAGGCCAACATTTGGATGACTCAGACAGTGAAAAAATAGCGGACCATTAGCCAAGATCGTTTTATGGTAAAGATGTTTTTGCCATCACTTCATGTTATAATACATTAATTTATTACATTTACTTTAACATTTTAAAAATTAAGTTTATTGGGATAACATTGGTTAATACAATTATATAATTTTCAGGTGTACATTATCATTTGACATCAGTATATTCTATTGTGTGTACCACCCAAAGTCCAGTTTCCTTCAAGCTACCCATATATTTAATCCATTTTACCCACCTTCACCTCTCTCTATCCCCCTATATTTGAGCTCCTTTACCCTTCCACCTCCACCTCCTCCCCGGCTCCCTACCTTTCTGGTAACCACTGTCTATATTTACATGTCCATGGAGTCTCTGTTTGTTTGTCCTGTTCATTTGTTGCTTTTGGTTTATATCCAATATAAATGATATCATATGATTTTCAACTTTTTTTATCTGGCTTATTTCGCTTAGCATGATTATCTCTAGGTCTATCCATGTTGTCGCAAATGCAGTATTTCATTTCTTTTTATGGCTGAGTATATTCCATTATAAAAAAGACCACAGCTTCTTTAGCCAATCATCTTTCATAGGACACTTTGGTTGCTTTCCATGTCTTGGCCATTGAGAATAATGCTGCTGATGAACATCGATGTGCAAATATCCTTTTGGTTATGAGTTTCAAGTCTTTGGGGTAAATATCCAGTAGAGGGATTGCTGGATCATATGGTAGATCCATTCTTATTTTTGGGAGGAACCTCCATACTTTTTCCATAGTGGCTGTTACCAATTGCAGACCCACTAGCAGCGTATGAGGGTTCTTATTTCTCCTCATTTTCTCCGAGTATTTGTTATTACTTGTTCTGTTGATTATAGCTATTCTAATAGGTGTGAGATGGCATCTCATTGTGGTTTTGATCTGCATTTTCCTAATAAGCTAGTGATGTTGAGGCATTTCTAAAAATATTGTTGGCTATTTGATTGTCCTCTAGGGAGAAGTGTCTGTTTAGTTCTCTGCGCTTTTTTTGATTGGATCATTTTTTTGTTGTTGTTGTTGTTATTAAGTTGTATGACTTGTTTTTTTTTTTAATTTTTACTTTTATTTTTTTATTCTTTTGGATATTAGGCCCTTATTGGAGGCGTTGCTTTGCAAATATATTTTCCCATTTGGATGGTTTGTCCTCTACCTTGTTAATGCTTTCTCTTGGCTGAGCAGAAACATTTTTAGTTTTGATGTAGTCCCATTCATTTATTTTAGCTTGCTTTACCTTGCTTTTGAGGTCAAATTCATAAAATCCTCTTAAGTCCAAGGTCCCTGAGTTAGTTCTATGTTTTCTTCTATGCATTTTATGGTTTCAGGTCTTATATTCAGGTCCTAATCATTTTAAGTTTAATTTTTATGTGTGGTGATAGACAACAATCTAGTTTCATTCTTTTGCAAGTGGTTTTCCAGTTTTTTCAGTACCATTTATTAAAGAAGCTTTCTTTCTCCTAATATGTTTTTGGCTTTTTTGTTGAAAATTATTTGCCCAGCTAAATATGGGTTTACTCCTGGACTCTTGATTCAGTTCCACTAGCCCGTGTGTCTGTTTTGCTGCCAATACCATGCCGTTTTTAATTACTGTCACTTTGTAGTATATACTTTGAAGTAGACAATGTTGCCTCCAGCCTTGCTCTTTTTTCTCAGGATGGTTTTGCAGTTCGGGTTCACTTGTGCTTCCATACAAATCTGATGATTTTTGTTCTATTTCTTTAAACAATGCTGATGGGATTTTTGCTGGGGATTGCATTAAATCTGTATAATGCTTTAGGTAATATGGTTATTTTAACTATGTTGATTCTTTCAATCCAAGAACATGGAATATCCTTCCATTTCTTTGTATCTTCTACGATTTCTTTTAATAGGGTCTTGTAGTTTTCATATATAGGTCTTCATGTGTTTTGTTAAATTTTATTCCTAGGTATTTTATTCTTTTTGTTGCAATTGCAAAAGGAATTATTTTTTCAACTTCTTTTTGACACTATTATTAGAGTATAGGAACCACTATAAATTTTTGAATGTTAATTTGTGTCCAGAAACTTTACTGTATTTGCTTATTGTTTCTAGTAGTGTTCTTGTGGGTCTTAGGGTTTTCTATATAGAGAATCATGCATAGTGACAGTTTGACTTCTTCATTCCTATTTGGATGCTTTTATATCTTTCTCTTGTCTGATTGCCCTCGCTAGGACCTCCAATGTTATATTGAATAACAGTGGCAATAGTGGACAGCTATGCCTTGTTCCTGATCTTAGAGGGAAGGTTTTAGTTTTTCACCATTAAATATAATGTTGGTGAGGGTTTGTCATAGATGGCCTTTATTATGTTAAGGTACATTCCTTCTATACCAATTTTGTTAAGTGTTTTAATCATAATGGATGCTGTATCTTGTCAAAACTTTTCTGCATCTATTGATATGATCATATGACTCTTATGTGTTAATTTGTTTATGTGTGTATCACATTAATAATTTGCAAATGTTGAACCATCCTGTGTACCTGGGATGAACCCACTTGATTGTGTGTATAATCTTTTTTAATATGTTGCTGTATTCAGTTCGTTAGTATCTTATTTAAGAATTTTGCATCAGTGTTCATGAGAGATATTGGGCTATAGATTTCTTTTTTTTGTGCTATCTTACCAATTTCGGTATCAGAGTACATATTGGCCTCATAAAATGAATTGGGAAGTTTGCCTCCTCTTGATTTTTTGGAAGAGTTTGAGGAGAATAGGTATTAAATCTTTGAATGTTTGGTAGAATTCTAGTGAAGCCATCTGGTCTGGACTTTTACTTTTTGGTAGGTTTTTTGATGATTGTTTCAATTTCCATACTGCTGATCGTCAATTTAGATTTTCCCATTCTTCTTGATTCAGTCTAGGAAAATTGTATTTTCTAAGTACTGGTCCATTTCTTCTGTGTTATTAAATACTTTTTCATAGTATTCTTGTATGATCCTTTGTATTTCTGTGATATCAGTCATAATTTCCCCTTTCATCCCTGATTTTGTTTATTTGTGTCCTTTCTCTTTTTTCTTTAGTGAGTTCTAGCCAGGGTTTGTCAATTTTATTAACCTTCTCAAAGAACCAGCTCTTGTTGCATTTATTTTTCTATTGTTTTTATTTTTTTGTTTTCAATTTCATTTATTTCTGCTCTAATTTTGATTATTTTTTTCTTCTCCTGACTTTAGCTTCATTTGTTCTTCCTTTTCTAGTTTTTAAGATGAAGTGTAGATTTTTATTTGGGTTCATTCTTTTTTTGGAGACAGGCCTGTAATGATATGAACTTTCCTTTTATGACCACTTTTGCCATGTCCCAAAAGTTTTGATATGTTGTCCTATCATTATCATTCGTTTCTATCTATCTCTCTGTTTATTTCTTCCCTAAACCAGCTATTCTTCAATAGCATGTTGTTTAATCTCCATGTATTTGTGATTCTTCCTTTCTTTATGCAGTTTCTCTAGTTTCAAAGCAGTATGATCAGAGAATATGGTTGGTATGATTTCAACCCTCTTATATTAGTTGAGGCTATCTCTGTGTCCCAGTATGAGGGCGATTCTTGAGAATGTTCCATGTGCACTAGAGAAGACTGTATAAGCAGTTGTTTTGGGATGAAAGGCTCTGTAAATGTCAATTATGTCCATCTGGTCTAATGTGTCATTTAAGGGTATTATTTCCTTACTGACTTTCTGTTTGGATGATCTGTCCATATCCAACAGTGAGATATTTAGGTCCCCTACTACAATAGTGTTTTGGTCTGTTTCTCCCTGTAGTTCTGTTAGTAATTGCTTGACATATTTCAGGGCCCCTGATAGATATTAATAAGTGTTATATCTTCTTAGTGCATGATTCTCTTTATCATTATGAAGCGTCCCTCAGTATCTTTCTTTATCTTTTTAATTTTGAAGACTTTTTCATCTGATATTAGTATTGCTAGTCTCACTTTTCTCTGAATGTCGTTTGCTTGAAATATCCTTTTCCACCCTCTCCCTAAGAGTCTATATTTGTCTTTGGAGCTAAGGTGCGTCTCCTGGAGGCAGCATATGGTTGGGTTTTGTTTTTTGATCCATTCTGCATCTCTGTGATTTTTTATTTGTGATTTAATCCATTTACATGTAGGGTGATTATTGAAATATGAGGTTTTCTTATAGCCATTTTATCTTTTGCTTTTGGTAGCTCAGTGTTTCCATTGCTTCCTTGTCCTTGTGTTTCTGTTTTCTTTATGTTGGTTGGCTTCTGTGGCTTTTGCCTCTGGTTCTTCTTGTTTTATTTTACATACTTCAGTTCTGAATCTTCTGTGTGTGGTTACCATTATGAATATGTAAGGGATAGTTATATATATACAGTTGTCCATTTTCTTCTGTGTGTACCTTATCTCCATTTCCCTTTACTAAGGTGGGTCTTTTGAATCCTTCCCTTTTCAGTCATTGTTACATTAATTTGTTCCTGAATGTTCATACTATCTTGCTGTAGCAATTCTCTTATTACTTAAGCTATAATGCCCTGTTCTTAATAAGGATTATACTCCTCTGCTTCTGTTTGCCTGTTTATCACTTTACTCCTAATTTTTTTTTTTTTTTTTGCCATTTTGTTTTAGGTAAGCTGACCCCTTTCAGTATTTCCTGTAGTACAGGCCTCATAGTGAGAATTTGCTCATTTTTTATATGTCTGGAAAGGTATTAATTTCTCCTTCATATCTAAAGGAGAGCTTAGCTGGATACATTATTCTAGTCTGGTAGTTCCTTTCACTTACTACTTTAAATATTTGATTCCATTTCTTTCTGGCCAGTAAGGTTTGTGCTGAGCAGTCCGAGGATAATCTAATGGGTTTTCCTTTATAAGTTATCATTTTCTTCTCCTTGGCTGCCCTGAGAATTCTGTCTTTATCATTGATTTCTGATAATGATAATACAATGTGGCTTTTGAAGGCTTTTTTGGGTTGGGATAATTGGGTGTTCTGTTGACTTCTTGAATTCCAAGTTCTAACTCATTCCTTAGATTTGGAAATTCTCGTCCACTATTTGTCTGAAAATGCTTTCTAGTCCTCGATCTTTTCCACACCTTCGGTAATGCCCATTTTTCTTATGTTTCCTCTCCTGGTGGTATCGGCTAGTTCTTGAATTTCGCTTTCATTATTTTCATTCTTCGGTTTCTCTCTTCTTCCTCCTGATTTATTTCTAGATTTCTCTCTTTGATATCACTGATCTTTTCCTCTATTTGGTCAACTCTATTTCCCAAGCTTGCTATTTTCATTTTTCAACTCTTGCAGTGTGTTTCATCTCTAGAAGTTCTATATGATTCTGTTTGAGGGTTTCAATCTCCTTGCTTTGCTAATCTAGGTGATTTTCAATTCCTGAAATTGTTGATATGACTCATTTCAGAATTCACTGAGATTTTTCAGAAGTACCATCCTGAATTCTCTGTCATTTAAGTTACATATTCCTATGTCTGTAAACTTATTTTCTGGAAATTTTTCTCTTTCTTTCTGAGATACATTGTCACCTTGGTTGTTCATGGTGTTTAATGGACTATTTCTCCACCTGGACATTATTGGTAATGTTTCTGCTTTTTTTCCCCCAGAAAGATTTATCATATAAAAAATCTCTCTTTGGCCTGCTTTAAAGAAGGTTATTTTCTTTTAGTTTCCAGTAGGTGACATCTAAGCCTCTTGGATCCTTGCTGTATATAAAGCTTTAAAATGTCTTTTTATTTTCTTATAGATATTTAATCACACTCGCTACCCTCAGTTTCAGTTCCTGTCAGTGTTAGCAACAGTTTTTGGTAGCATTTGCTAGATTCCCTTGTGGCTCCATAGTGATCGGTCTTAGGGTATGGGGGAGGGACCATCTGGGTTGGGAGTTGGGGCTGCGGTTTAGCCTTGATTTTGCAACTGTGGCTGGTAAAATTCAACTGTTTTTTGTCTGCTTCTCCTCTCTCTGCACTGATGACTGGGCAATGCCTCCGGCTGTGTAAAACTCACAACTCTCTCAGGCAAACTATTCAGGGAAGTCCCTCTCCTCCTACAGGTAGCTCCTGTGGATGTGAGAGGCAGCTTATTTCTCTAAGTCCACTGCCTAACAACTGGAGTTCTGACCTGTGGTAGCTCTTATGTGCAGATCCCATACTCAGATGTGCTGGTGTGCAGTTTGGGTGTTTTTTGTTGAGTTTTAGATGTTCAGCTTATTGTTATTTCAAGGAGAGAGATCTGAGAATGCCTCTCATTCCACCATGTTTCTCCAAATCCTTATTACTGTTAAATATATATTGCAAACATCTTTTCTTGATATGACATTGCTGCATTTACTCCATGAGAAATAAATTACTAGAACATATATTTTCTAACTTATTGGGCTCTGTTGCCTTCTTGAGAAAACAGGACATGTAATGAGAAAACAACAACAACAATATATCTTCTTAATGATCACAGATTATTTTAGATTTGAAAGTGACTTTATGACCCTTCAAATCAACATCTGCTGCAATATCTTTCATGGAACAATGGTCCTCAAACATTCACATAAGTGACTCTCTCTTAATTAACTCTCCAACTGTATATACTCTCTATTCACCTTTAAAATATGTTACTGTGTTTCCAGCTTTGCTGAATAGAGTAATCTTGGAGGAGAGGAGTTAAGGGGAGGAGGTTCTGAAGCTAGCCCATCACAGCTCCCTGCAGGTGTGTTAATGCTTGCCAAGAGACAATTGTTTACTCTCATACTGGTTAATGCCTATGTGCTTACTATTATAATTATATAGTATAATGAGATATTTTGTAAATCAATGACATATGAGTGTGATAAAAGAGCTATTTAAATAAAAATGAAAGTTAAATACTTTTGGTTAGACCACTGAGTCTAAAACTGTCACTATTGAATTAAGAATGATCTACCAAATAGAAGTAATTAAAAATAAATTAAAACTGAGGAGTCTGTAGTTGGATTTATTTTCCAGTGTCTTTATATTATTTTACTTTGATAAACTGAAGTAGAATCACTCCTTAGATAATGTGTAATAAGTTCAATTTTTGAAAAAAAAATAGAATGGTATATTAGCAATTTTACCTACTGGGCATATTCAAAGTAAAGGCCATGACCATGTATAAAGGGAAGCATTCATTCATCATCTGGTGGTTAGGATTATTGTATATGAAGGATTTTTTTTAATTAAAGAAACTACTGCTGCTGATTACTTTGGTTAAGAGAAGATTCCACCATTGACTGTAGCTTCCTCTGGGATAATCATAATGTAAATTTGTGTAGTTAAGATTCTGATAGCTTTGCAGAGAAAAAAACCTTCAAGTTTGTTTGACTCAGTGTTTCACAAACTTTTTGGAATTCACAACTTTTTCTGATTCAAATTTTGGAGAATTATAATTCCAAAGTAAAATTTATCAGTTCTCTACTAGTCTTGTATTATTTGTGAAATATCAGACATATCCTTAACTCTGGAAGTTTACTATCTAATGAGAAAAATACACACACACACAGTAATGAAGTTTAACACACTGAGGCTGATACAAATATGGTATATCGATACAAAAATATTAATTTTACATGTGAAGAAACTGGGGTATAAAAATGTTTAAATATCTTACCCAAAGTTGGGCAGTATAGTTGGGCTGATACATCTGACTCTGCATCTAATATTCTTTTCAATTTAATAGCATAGGAAAAATATTCTATAAAGTCTGGACAAACATAAAATAAGCTTCCACAGTTTCTGCCAAATTGGTTATTTTAATCTGAATTAAATTGTAAAAATAATTTTGTCACTGACTCAGATCCCCAATTTGGTTTTCCTGAATATGAAATAAAATGTGAAGAAGGGATGTGTACATTTTTTAGTACGCTTAATTTTAAGTACTTATTTTTTAGCATTATTCTTCAATAAGCCAGACAAACTCCTTCTCTCCTACTCAGCTCTATATTGGGGTAGAATTTTTTCCCTGGAGAGATAGCCAATTTGTTCAGGTCTCACTAAAATATACAGAATTCATATATGACTAAGACAAGTAATACCTCCTCTTCCATGTTTTAATAGCAAGGAATAAGCTAGCACAAATGGATTTTTATTAAAAAAAAATAATTCTGAAAAACTTTAAAAGTTTGTTCCAATTTACTAGATTAAAAGGACCATGGAAAAGAGTACAGATGCTTTTTCTTTAAAAAATTTCAGCTATACAGTTAGAGAATATACTTTATTGAAATGGTATTCTTAGACAAAAATATATAATGGTTATTTATTGAAATGACCTCTATTTGACAATAAACTTATACAATATCACAAACTAGTTTTCATTTTTCTTTACCATGGGAAAATTTTTTTATTAGATATGGAAAAAGAATGATTTAAGAAAAATGAAAACATCTAAAAACATTATTTACAATGGCAACTAAGGTCATTATTTCTTTGTAAAAATCATATTGATATTAAAAGAGTAAACAGATAATAATGTATGTTTTAAATTAATGTTTTTCTTTATACAATTGAGAGTACAGAGTCCCCTTAAAGTTTTGAAATGACACACTTGGACTTTTCATCATTTTATAACTTTTTTTTTGGTCTTTTTTTCTTTTTATCTGACAATGCTTCTTTATTTTTCAGATCTGTTTGGTTTGAAAAATAATCCCAGGGCCTTAAGCATATTCTCCTTATTTCCTGAAAGTGAAATCTTGAGAAATGCCTGAATAACTGAGCAGTGTTATAATTAGTAGGAATGTCTAAAGCAAGGATATGAGTAAATAAGCTTGTGCAAAAGCAGCTGGAAGTTCAAGTGTTCCTAACAGTCCACTTTGCCTGGAGCATTAGGTATGTGGTTGAGGTGTGTAAAATAATTTAGATAAGATTATGAAGGAACTTGTGTGACATGTTGATGAATTTAGATTATATCCTTAAGGAATGGTGCACTCTGAGGATGGTGCGATGCTAGAGAAGTTTTAGGAAAAATATAAAAGCAAAAGATTTATCCTTAACATATCTGACAGGCAAACACAATTTAACATATTAGCTACAGAATATGATTTTTTGGTTGTAAATCAGATGTCTAAACTGCCATTGCCTTAGTATAACTACTGTGCCTGCTAAGAATGAAAAGCAAACTGTGCTTAGTTTTTCTTGTACTTTAATTGTTCATTTTAAAGGTGAAACAGCTGCTTTAAGTGTTACATTTGTAGGGTTATTTCACTGATGCAAATTTGATGCCCTTAGACAATGCTCCTCACAAAGATTTTCAATGCTTTCTCTGCAACAGAGCCCAAAGAGAAGACTGTGAACAGGCAGGCTTAAATCCAGCTCTTAAATGTTAAAAAATAATGCAACCTGGAGAAAGGCAAACACAGGGGGAGGGCAGGAGACGGCTTGCATTGCAAGCTTGGAGGGTTGTGAAGACTGGAATAATGAAATTACCAAAGGAAGGCAACACATTTGAGGTTCAAAGATGTTTTGGTATAATTGGCAAATTTGAATGATTGTAAAAGAGAGGGAGAAAAAAACTGGTTTCAATTTTTGATTTGGGCAACAAACTTGATGGTAAGAGAAACTCTAGCCAGATCAAAGAGAAATGAAGTCAGTGGTTTGGAAGTATACTGCGTGGGTTTTTGTTACCAGACTAAGGAGTTAAAGCATTTCTGTTATTCAAAGGGAGTTTGAAAGTTTCAAAGGGAGGAAATATCTCTATACTTATCAAAAATTATGGGTCCAGCAAAGGCTGTAATTTATGCTTCCTTCTAAAGCTTCCTAATGTGAATTTAGTGTTATACGCAAACAAATGAGTGAACGCTCACTCTTCCATTCTTATTTTGGCCAGAATTAAAACAACTAAAGAGTATACTTGTGTTTTTTGTAATGTATTTGGACATTTAATGGCATTTATTGTTTTGAGCTTAACATCATTACATTAAACTTTTAATATATGTAGTAAGTATTACACGGTCGTACCTAGGAGATATTGAAGGTTCAAAACTAAACCACTGCAATAAGCAGATATCACAATAAGTGAGTCAGAAGAATTTTTTGTTTCCCAGTGCTTCTAAAACTTATATTTGCCCTATTACTGTAGTTAATAGTATGCAATAGTATTATGTTTTTTTTTAAACAGTGTATATACCTTAATTAAAAAATACTTTATAGCTAAAATTGCTAACCATCATCCGAGCCTTTGGAGAGTCACAATCTTTTGTTGGTGGAGGGTCTTACCTTTAATTTGTAAAATACACAATATCTTGGAAGTGCACTAAAGCAAAGCAGAATAAAACAAGGTATGACTGTTTTATAAATAAAAGATGTGGTTACTCAATAAGTGTATTCAAATTATATAATAATAAGCTGATAAATTGCAACTTTACCAGAGAAAGTAATCATGTATCTAAATCTTTTTTACAAAGGTAAATGTTCCTCACTGTGAGAAATGTTTATCTGAAGGATGTTGAAACACATATATGTACATATAGTGGGTTGTGAGTGATATACAAAACCAAGTTAGTAAATATCTATTATATCTTCTACCAGAAATTTGACATTCATTGTAAATTGGACAATTTATAATACAATATTACTGAAATGAAATGAAAACATGTAAAATGAATGAGTTATATTTTATAAGGTATAGTCACTTTGTGGGAAATGTGTTTGTAATAGTATTTTATTATGTGTTTTCTGATGTGAGGGAAATATAAATTATGATGTAGTGTTCTGAGGTGATTTAGATTTTGAAAAAGAAAAAATGAAATGGAATTTTTGAGATGAATACATTAAATTGTTTGGTTTTACATTTCAATTTTACTCTCTATATAGACTTCATGATAGTACTTCAAATACATAAAAAGGAGTTCATTCAATAAGCTAGTTAGAAAACTCGTTTTAAATATTTAATGATTTAATTAAGTTTTTTTAGTGTAATAATACTCTGCTTCGTGGATTAAAAATTGACAAGGGTCTTATTGTGTTTATTTATTTATTTATTTATTTTTGGAAAGAATCTTGGTTAGACCTTTTTTTGCCCAATATTTTAAAACAATGATAAATACTAATTTCTTAATTTTTTCACATCTATTAAAATTGCCAAGAAAAAAATAGTAAAAATTTATGAAGTATTCAAATTAACAGAATTTACTCATTACATTCTTCTTTTGATTTAAAACTGATATTTTATACTGTGTCTCTAGAAAAAATCTAATTTACTCTAGTTTTCTCTCTAAAGTGATAGTCTTCGCTAGAATATAGACACTGTTTCGCGTGCTAACGCTCAGGTCAGTGCAAATCATGCTCACTATTGCATTGTACCTTGGAAACAGGTGTAAGGGTGAGGCAAAATGGTGGTCAAGCTGACAGTGAGGATGAGTGAAGAGTGAATTGCATGAAGTACACCACTGTCAATGATACGTTCACTGTAGGAGGGTTTATAGGGACTAGAGGTACACCAAGTTTATACCTTGGGATTATACAAGCTAGTGTCAAAATACCATAAAAAATAGAGGAAGACTTTGGCCATGTGCATTTCTATGGTCCCTTATATTAGTCTTCTGCCTTATATTGACAGATTCTATGCCATGTTGCTCTAGATAATTTGGGTGGCTTGAGAAATTTTTACTGACAAGGTGAAGGGAAAGAAAGAATATAATTTGCAATATTTATTAACAGGCAGTTGACACTGGGTAGAAGAAAAACCGACTCCTCAGACTTGCCTAATAAACCTCTTGCCCACCCATCCTAATGGGGGTTGACAACAGTAAAAGTTACCTTCAAATGTGTTTCTGAAGGAAAAATAAAGTATTGTTTTGGAAATGATAGATGCAGACAGTTATTAGCTATCTTCTTTCTTTTCAGAAAAGCAAATTTACCTAACCAAAATTCACACTTACTTTTTGTCAAACTTTTCAAGGTTCAGGATCACAGGCTATCAGTAGTAGGACGTTATGCTGAGAGCAATCTTGTATCCTGTTGAAAGTTGTAACATTTATACTGAGATGTGAAACTGATCATCCATTTTGGTCATCACTACCCATACATGAGTATTCAAGTTTAAGTTTAAATTAATTAAAAGGTAATAAATAAAAATGTTATCCCTTCAATGGCCATGTGTCATTCATACGTGGCTACCATATTGAACAATGCAGAAACATTTCCATCATTGCAGAACAGTATTTCTTACATAGGTACTACTAGACTTAATAACAAACAAACCTCAATGTTTTCAGTTCTTCATGGGTATTTTTCCTTCACTTATGCTCTAATGCGGGTTTTCCCAGTTGCCAGGTAACTTTTCTCTATGAGTTAAAGATCCAAATTTTTCATGCTGTAACTTTGCCATGTGCAAAGCCCTGCTTTCAGCTATTGGAAGAGAAAAAAAAGGTGGAGGGGTTGCACTGGCTTCTTAACCTTTTTAATCTGAAAGGGATAAAGTCAACTTTCCTTCATAATCCATTGGTGAGAACTAGCCATATGGCCCACCTAGATGCAAGGCTTTCTAAGAGCAAAGCTATGTTTGGAAGCAGAAGCCATGGAGATTTCACAGATATTTTCTCAATAGTTGAGAAACTACAAAATAAAATAAAGTTTTGCATGGAACTGTAACTAATCGTCAAGGGACACTTTTGTTAATTGATAAACTAATTGTATTCTTTCATCTTTAGCTTATATATATATTTTTTCTATCATTTTTAGGAATTGATTTCCACATTGTAATTTGATAAGCTCTAAGAACTGATTAATATCTTTATCTTATGCATTGAGACTCTTTGTGCCTTAAAAATTAAGAACAACTTAATAAGATAAATTCAATTCTACTTGCTTTATATAAAATATTATAGATTTATGGAAAGTTTAAACACAAATGATTTTATATTTTTATGTAAGCTTTATAGACAAAATAGTGATCATCTTTGTTCCTAGAACTTTTCCCTTGTGGTTTAAGTATGATTTAATTTAGAACACTAGAATTTATATAAAATTAGGATTACATGTATTACATGGAGTGAAGTACACTTGTAAGGAAATCTCCCTTATTGTTATATACAAAGAGCTGTTGGCAGAACTCTCACAGATTTTCTCTTGTAAATCAGCTCTTGAGTTAAAAGATATATCCTGGAAGATTCATATTCACAATCTGCCTGTTACGTGTGTGTGAAAATCTAATTGAATGTTTAGTGCATATACATACAAGCACACTTTTTTTTTATTGACCTTGGCACTTAGGAACACACACACGAAAAGATATTTCAATGTCATCACTATGTCCAAATTCATTTGATCTTTTTCTATTTATCTCTCTATATATCTATCTCTATCTAATCTTCACTTCTACCCTCTATACCTTTCTCTCTCTCACTCTCTCTCTCTCTCTCTCTCCTCCTCCTCTCTCTCTCTCTCTGTTCTTTTCCGCGCATGCCCATACTCACTATGCAGTAGTGTAGGATTGTAAAAATGACCTTACAAACTGAAAAGGTACAAAGAAGACTTAATAATCAATAGGAAAAATTATGTTTCTTTGGTGGCCTTTACAATTTTTTGTTAACAATCTTTGTTAAAACATAAAACTCTTACTTTAATTCATAAACATATGGGGCATGAAAAAAGGCAGTAAAAGTACTATTTACTTAGTATTTTTATAATTTAAAACAAAAATATACTGAGAATTAAAGTGTTTTATTTCTTCATTAAGAACTTATCAAGAGTGTTTGAACCACGCTTACCTTCTCATCGTGTAACTTATGATATGAAGCCAATAATTCTAGACCATGGCAAATTGTCTTCGTCTTTTAAGTTTAGATCACCTTCCGACA
Organism: Eonycteris spelaea; assembly: GCA_003508835.1. NCBI lineage: Eukaryota > Metazoa > Chordata > Mammalia > Chiroptera > Pteropodidae > Eonycteris > Eonycteris spelaea. The sequence continues at coordinate 10,280,474 of PUFA01000044.1, forward strand.
TTTTAGCCTTTGTGCTTTCAATGTCATGAAATATCAATGAGGTTCTTTAAATGTGAAATTTTACTGACGTCACTCCTCTGGGACATCTTCACCCTTTTCAGCACAGCCACTTTTCTCATTTTGTTGTTAAGTTCTGTTTCACTAAGTTTTAATGGCTACATGTCCAGAGTCTCTTGAATGATGACAGGGTCAACATTCATATTATTAGCAATTATGGAAGATTCTAATTTAGCTTCCACTGGTAGCACTTTTTCATTTCTTTGCTATGCTTTCATCTTTGTAGGCCATTTCCTTCTTAATTATCCATTTTTGTAAAATTGTTATTTGTGATTTTCAATTGGGAGACAAGGGGCCAACACAACAACATGATTTCTGTCTGTACATGCACTGAAAAACAGATGCGCAGTGACAAATCACAACACTTTTGAAAGAAGTGCCGTGATTGGTCACTGAATAGTAGGCACATCTATTCTTTACGTAGTGATTTGCAGACTGAAGAGCTAGCAGCAGAGTTTTATGCTTCAAGTGATTAGTCAATTTGATATTTGTGGTAGCTGACATTTGAACCACTTGTTGGAGACTGGTATTATTTCACTAACCATGGTAACTGAAATTTGTGTATTTTGGAATCATGCAGACAAGAATTGCTTCTCAGTCTGTTTTTCCTTTTATGGAATTCTCTTTTTTGGTCCTCAGATTGTTTCCCATTTTCTGCTATCATTGCTATTGCTATCCCATATAAAATGAACTCTTTGGAGCTCTTTATTTACTCTCCTTCAATCATGTCAAATAGCTGGGCAAGCTTGAAGAAAATAAGCATCATAGAGAGAAATCCGTGAAACCTTTACCTTTTGAAATTGGATAGTGCATTGAATTAGAGAAGGCTAACAAATACTGCATACTGCAAGGAGAGCCACACCCAAGTGCACCTATACAATCAGTTGATGTGATAAACATTCTGATTTAAGAGTAAAATGTTAATTACTTGAGATAGGAAGTATAACTTGAAACTAGTTAATTACTGGGTTGAAAAAAGAGGAATGCTTATATTTACAAAATAAATTAGATGTGACTCTGGTGTGCATATCAAGCAAATTAAAACAATTTTAAACCATATTTTAATGAGTAATCTTTTCCTTTGGGTTTGTCTATAGTCTAGATTTGTGATTTTCAAACTTTAAAATACTATTTTTTGTTTGTTGTTTGTTTTAAATCAAAACACAGGTTTTGGGTTGAGATGGGCTTTGAGATTTTGTATTTTAACTAACCCCCAGAAAAATGGTTAGTGATGCTTACCAAACCTTGAGTATCAAGGATCTAGAGCTACGTATATTCTGCTGCATAGATTTAGAAAGCCAACAGCTTGAGCAAATAAAAATTTTACCTTACTTAAAATTGTTTATTTGACTATCGCTTCCATGAAAGTGGAAAATATGCACTTGTTAAAAACAGTTAAAACTTTCCCTATTTTCTCAGACTTATGCCTTGTGTCTGTGTTTCCTTTAGGCATCCTCTCAAAGACACATCTTTCTCTACTCCTATATCACCCCCTTCCATTTATTCATCATTCACCAAATCTGGCTTTAATCTGGATCTAAACTGTTTGACAAGGTTGTCTAAATGCAAAGAGGGACCTTTGTTAGTCAACTGTATGATGTATGTATAAGGTCTGGTAACGTTGAGCTCGCCTCATGAAATACTCTCTCCTTTGGTTTCTTCTGCAGCTTTTCTGATGCCATCTTTTCTGTCTCTTTTTGGGTTCTCTGTTTGTCCAGGCCCTTCAGTATTGGTCTACCTAGGGTTCCATTCTTATAACTGACAATTGCTCCTTGCCCCATCACTTCCCCATAGATCTAGTTACCATGTATATTTCAGTAACTCCTGAATTTTGACCTTTCCCACCAGAAGGTTTGTGATAGTTTCATTCCCATAGTGACCTTGGGAAAGTTTCCTAATTATTCTGACCTCACAATGTTCTGTGGGGGGTTAAACAATTCACTACTTGTAAACTGCCTGGAAGAGTACCTAGCACCTAGTAAAGGTGTACAAAATGTCAAACCTATTATGCATTTCTAGCAATTTTGAGCAGCAAAGAGAGACTTTTTATTTTTTTTTACACTGTATATTAAATAATTTAGGTATATACTTAAATGGCTTGACTAAAAATCATGTGATTTCTCCATTAATATGTCCCACTTCTCTGTATTACAGAGGAGTAAAATATGTCCATTTTGAATTTTTTGAATGTTAAGTATAACTGTCAATTTTTATCAAGGATTACATTATATGTCAAAAATTTGTATTTGTAGATAGAACTTTAGAATTATTACATTTGGAAAATATTTTAACTAATTTTGAGTTTACCATTCTATCTCATTTACATTAATAAAAATGCAATAGATCCTAAGACATAGCCTGAAGACTTTTAGCATGAGAATGAGCTTGATAACCAATTACAAATACATAATGTATTCAGTGACTTTAATTCAAACACACATTTATTCAATATTTATAAAGGATCACTATCTGAATTTAGTCTCGCTAGCCTCAAATTTTTCATAGAGACAAATATGTGAGTAAATAATTATAGTCAGATGTGTTAATTTCTATGCTAAATGTTAGTAAAACATTATATAGTAACTTAAAGAGGAAATGGCTAATCTCTCTAGAAAAGTCATTAAGAATTTCAAAAAGGAAGTGGCATTGGATCCGAAGGAGATTTCCAGGAGTGGAAGTGGAGGAAGCTCCAAGTTTGGAGAGAAGCATGTATAAAGATATTAACCCAAAAGACACTGTGGGTTGGGGAAAGGTGGCAAATTTTAGAGTTTCACTTTGTGGGCCAGTCAAATTACCAATAGAGGCCTACCCTGTGTCCTGCACCCCTTTCTTTTCCTACCTCCAGCTTTGTTCTTTTCTATGAGAGGGCTTCTGGGCCTAAGAGTGATCAACCTTTGCTGCCCATCTACTTGGGAAATGACTCCCACACTGGTCTTGGAAAAAGGCTTAAGGTCCTTTTAGGCAGGGAATTCTAGGTTCTAGGATCTCAGAGTTCAAGGTCTGGAAGCGTAAAGCCATAGGGCTGAGGAGGAGCATTCTCTTGTTCTTAGGAAGATGGCCAGAGCAGGGCTTTCTATTGCCACGTCCAAAGCAGATTGTCCCAGGCCAGGTCTGAGGATGGAGTTGCTTGGAGGTGGACTTGGGCTGATAGATGAGGTGAACATTTGGATTAGGAAGAGCCTGTGATTAGTTTAAATTTAAAAAAAATCTAATGGCCGTTGTCTCTGACTATATAATTAGTGTTATCTAATTTTACTGTGTAAAATCAAAAAGTCAGCCGAATTAAACTCTTCAGTTTATGGCATGGTAGTGAATGAATTATCAAGTGATAGTATTACTCATTTCAAAGAATTAGACTGCCAAGAAATACGTTTAAGAAAAACTTATGTTAAGCGTAGTTAAATCTTTTTTTCTCTTTCCTCCAAATTTGATTGTTGCTAGCACTTCTAATTTTGTGGTGATTCAAACAAAAAATAAGGATAGCCTATTAAATGTTGGTAATAGCCAACAATTTTAAGAATTGCAATTATGTTGGGCCTTTTAATTGTGCTGTGATAGCCTTTATTAAATCTTGTATATACTGACTTAGTCTATATATGTAACATAAAAGTGTTTATATTCCCTAATAATTAAACTTCATACTCACAAGTGAGGCCTAGCAAATACTTAGTTAAAACTCACCATCAAGTTAGAAAGTTGTGGTTAAAGAGCTACATATATAACCTTGGGATAATTACATTCCAAGAGTTTTCTTTTATTTTTAATTTTAAAAAATTTTATTATTTTTTTAACCAATTGCAATGTCTCTTTTATTGATTTCTGATTATATCACAAAGTATTCTTTATCATAGAACATGATGCAAATTTACAATAAATGTATCATGTTTACTAAGAAATCTTATGGCTGCTGACATCATAGAGAAATGAAATAGAAAAATATAAAGTTAAAGAGAAGTGATTCAAGCAGGAACTCGAGAAGAAGAAGGAGAACAAAAAGGATAAAAATGTTGTTGCATTATGTAGTGTTGCGTGGTAAGGCGATAACTGCTCCAGTTACCCTTAATGAACAGTCACTACATGTGTATAACTCAAATACATTTTACAAATGGGCAAAATACTAGAATTGGATACAAATTTTTCTTAAAGCTTCTACTTCTTGAGGACAGTGGACATTAATATATTAAAATTTTGAGTTTATAGCCATGCTACCCTGAACAAGCCTGATCCTGTCTGATCTCGGAAGCTAAGCAGGGTTGGGCCTGGTTAGTACTTGGATGGGAGACCACCTAGGAAGACCAGGTGCTGTAGGTATAAAAAATAAAAAATAAAGGATTGTAAGCTGACAAGGTCCTTGCAATCTGTGAGGGCAACCAAAGGTTACCTTGCCTAAAAAAAAAAAAAAAAAAAAAAAAATTGAAGTACTCAGATAAGCAATTTTTAGAAAAATTTATTTATTTCAATTAATTTCAAGTAGATAGCACATTGGTTAGACATCTATATAAGTAAACTTTTTTAAAATTAAAAAAAATATATGAAAATCATGCCAAAACCTCCATTGCTGTCTTGAACTTTGTGACCAAATTATGAACACGATAAATTCTAAGCTCTACTTGGGAATTAATGAACAGTGCTTTTTCAGACTTTTTTCTCATTAATCTCAGGGACTATAATAATGGAATATTACACAATGTTCCAGCAGGCTCCCATTTCACATGCTCTCAAGATAGTAGAATAGAAGAGAAGAGAAGAGGAAAAAGAAACAATGTTTCTATGGCAACTGTAACTCAAAATGTTGTTTGTTATCTTTCTTCTCTTTGGTTTGTTATAAGTACAACTTATTTATTTTGCTAGAAGCAATTTAATGTCGAAGAGATATATTGGGTGTGGCAGAAAAAACACTTTCTCAGCAAAAGATATTTTACTCTTAGGGTATATTTTAGAATAATCAAGGCTTTATTTTTTTAATTTTAAAAAAGGTAGCTGCACAATCCTAGAAAAATGAAATGAAATAAAACATTCCAATTGATTAGTAAAGTTTCACAATCTTTAGGATTAAGTAGATGAAACACCCTGGTGCCTTATTAAAAACCAACTTTGTTAAATTGGCCAGATATTTTGGCATTCTGTTTCTAAGTCTTAGCTAAGGTTAAATTAGATAACATCAGGTTTTTCTACTAACTTGATGAACACTATTCAAATAACTGGCTGAAACATTAAATTAGTTTAAAAAGTAGCTGGCTTTTAAAAACACAAAATTTAAAAATTATTTTATATTGGGATCACTTTGTATTTAATTGGTTGAGAGATATTATGTAAAAACGTAAAAACATGGTAGAGGGGAAAAAAGCTATCTAGAACAACAGATTTTCTATTACAATAATGTTTTACGATTATAAAGTTCTCTGCATTTTTCAGTTTCCATATATATTATCTCATTTAATTTTTCAAACAATATTTTAAGAAACAAAAATTATTATATTTTCCAATTTTGAGATGAAGAAAATGAGCCCTAGGGAGGTTAACTGTTAGCCTAGAGTGGCAGATTATTTCAATAATGCCCCAAATTGTTAACACCTCCCTGTAACTATTCCCTTCTGTCATCCACTGCCACTCTGACTGAGTTTACTCATGCAATTGCTTTTGGCCAATGGAACAATAGTAAATGTGGTGCAAATAGAGGCTTGATAAGTGCCTCGCCCTGTGCTTGCCATTTCTTCCTGATAAGAATTGCTCGGCTACCAGATGAAGAGGCTTGGGCTGGCTTCTTGGAATTCCAGCTGAGTCTTCAGATGTGTGGATGAGGTCATCCTCGATTGACCAGCCTCAGCAAGCCAGCCAAAGGGGTAGAACCAGCCAGACAACACACAGAATCATGAACGAATAATTGATTGTTTAAGCCACTATTTTTGGGGATGATTTGTTAAGCAGCAAACACTAACTTATAAACCTAGAGTCAGAAGGTGATAGAGATGGAATCAAAATCTAGATCTTTGAAATCTAATTTTAGCACTCCAATGAAGAGTAGAAAAGTGGGTGTTTTACCCAGAAATTAAAAAAAAAATTAATCTAAAATTTTTAAAAATTGAAAAGGGAGAAATCAAATTCTTTTACAGTAATTATTAAAGGCTTTAGTTTTAGTTTATTTTTACAAAATATTTTTATCTTTTTAACTAAGTAGCTATTATCTACAGACGCTTTAAAAAATACTTTTATCTTTGTTCTATAGTCTCTTGCATCATAATATGTGGTTTTTAGTATATGGTTATATTGTTTTGGTTAAAAAGTAAGATAAACCATTCAGATTTATTCACTTATTGTCTTGACATATTATATAATTCATGGCATATGTATTTTACCTTATACAGGTCTATGGAGGTGAAAAACAAAACCAAGGCCATATAAGGTAATATTTTTTTTATTTTCACACTTCCCTCTACAATGGTTTTGCATACTCAAATCAGTAGTTTACAATTGCTTAAAATAAAACATTATTTTGTTGTTGTTTTATATGATACCAAAATGTTATATAAAGTACCCCAATGAATACAAACATCGTTTTTTTTTTCAAAATTTGTTTTTTTTTGCTAGTTGCTTTGGTGAAGAACTCTTCATCAAGGTTCTTTGATTTTGTATCAAGATTGATTATTTTCAGACACAAAATGATTTTTAAGAAACTAAGATTTCATTTGAATGGGTATAGGCAGGAGGTAAAACAATGACTTTTCAAGACCGACTGGCATCAACTTTGAAGTCTAGAGCTATGGCCATGGCTTCATAGTGTCCCACTGAGGGGGGAAAAAAAAATCTCACAGAAAAGTAAACATTTTTACAGGGATTTAGACATCAATTGGAGCTTTTCTGGTATTAAAACAGAAACATGTGCTTTGTTTGAGGCATTTGCAGAAAGAAAACTATCCTGCCTTCTTTAATTCATTAATTTTTAAAAGTTCAATCTCTATATATTCTATGTCATGGCTTAAAAAGGCCATGGTACTAGAAACAAAGGCAAATTCTTTCAACTAAAGAAATACTCCTACTTTCCCCTTCCTAGTGCCTTTGTTTGAGGAAACTGCTGAGAGTCAACCCTCTTTTGGGTTTTATTTTCCACCTTATCCAAGCTGTACCTCCTGGTACTGGTGTGCCCTGTGATATGGAAGTTTTTCATTCTGGAAATAGAAAATGCACTATCTCCTGTAAACTAAAAATTTGGAAAGTTACCTCATAATAGTAGTACCAGGAGAAAGTGTAAATGATTCTTTTGGACCATATAAATCCCAAATTTGATAAACTATGATATATTAAGTAGTATAGATGACAGTGATGCAAAACCGAATAGTCAATGGGCTTTGTCAGTCCAGTAGGATAAGCCAACAGCAAACCAAAGCAAATACCTCCAAACCCAGAATATTTTTCTCTGTTTTTATATGGGTGGTAGAATTAATTAGCTATGATTTTTATTTTTTCAACTCATTATATTGATGTGAATTTGATGTCTTTCTTGTTCTATTAAAAACATAGGTTGTAGAGTGTAGGTACAATGAAGCACTGACAATGTTTTGGCCCAAATTTCTTTAAAGATCATTTATTTCCTAATCATGGTAAAATAATCCTCTGCGTAAGGCAGTTTCATTTATTAAATTTCACAATTACCAGTTTATAATATTTAAAGGCAGTAAAAGAGAGGACATCTGTATTTAATATTTCTTTAAAATCACAATTAAAACTGCTATTTCCAAGGCCACCCACCTGATGGATAGGGAGGAACAACATGGTCATAAAAATAACTCTAGACCCAAATGGTAATTCTATGGCTTGTGCTCACTAAGTGGCTCCCTGGGAAGGAGCTTAAGATTCTTTCCTCTTCTTCCAGGAATTCTCTCTCTCAGACAAAGACGGAACTAAGAGGGGACTCACATTTTTCCATTAAGACCATTCTTTGCTGCTTAGAACTGGCCTGTGTGGCTCCTCCATAGCTATGTCATTTGCACCACTACTGTTAGCATCATCATTTGGATACCACTAGCTACAGTGGAGATCTCGCCCTGTCATTCACTTAAAGAAAGAGCTGCGAACTGAAACACAATTAGACTGCATTATTTCCCCTGTCCTGACTTGGCGAGGGTCCTTGTTCTCTCTCACAGCACCATTAGGGCCACATTTCACCAATCACCATTCTTCAGAAAAATTAAAACTTTACTCTTTGTGTGTCAAACTCCCTTCAGTTGGACTTCAGATTAAATTCCTTATATATTCCACTCCATTTTCAGGACTTTCATCCCAATGTATTTATTAATTATTATAACACCATTGGTCACATGGCATATGAATAGAAAATTCACCCCAAATTTAAACATTAATTAAAGATTAGATTATTCAGACTAGTTTTTTTTTTGTTTTTTTTTGTTTTGTTTTGTTTGTTTGTTGTTTTTTTTACCAGACCAAGGTAACCTGGGATACATAAAGATTTTCCAGGGACATGCTTACATGGAGGTTTAAGGGAAACAGTTTTCAGACTCAACATTCATGTTCTCTTCTCTAAATTTTTCTGAGAAAGCATTTGTATTTAAAGACTCAAATGCAGAGGCTATTTCCTACTTCCCCTTCATAATTTCCCTTATCTTATTTTATTAAAGAAAGACATGCCTTTCACTAATCTTGAATCTTGTTATTGTGCGGTGCCCCGGTGTGGGAGATCTCTGCAGGGCTGGACAAAAGGACCATTTGAAATGCCGTTGTTGACTAACCCTCCTTTGATCAAGGCACCATGAACTCATGGTAAATCTTCATGTCTTTCTGCCTTATATTTATTTCTGTTAAATGTATAGCGAGAAGGGTTGCATGTTGTGATATTCTGAATTCATACATATTGTGACACAGAATGGCAGGACTGGACAATTTTCATTCAAATACCTTGTCTTCTTTGCCTATGCACTTGGCTGTGAATGTTTATTTCAAATGGCAGAGGCAGTAGGTTTGCAATACAGTGATTATAAGCATAAACTCTGTACCCATGTAGCCTTCATTTATATTCATTCCATCTCCATTATTCATTAGGTCTGTAATTTTAGGCAAGTTTCAGTTTCCTCATCTCTAAAATACCATTAAAACAGGGCCCACCTCACAGGGCTGTACTGAGGATTAATGGAAACCTCACTGAAAAATCATTTGGAGAAGGGCCAGATCAAAATAAGTGTTTAACAAATGTTTGTTTTATGTATAAACACACTTACAAATTTCCTTATTGTCAAGTTACAACAGGAGAGCATTCTCAGGGAAAACTGACTATATAGCTGTGGAGTAAAGAACTTGTCCTGATTCAAATAGAAGTCTTGCCTTTGCCCTTCTCTCCTGGGAAATAATCAATCTCTAAGCCCTTAGAATGTTTTAACTGAGAAAATTGACAGAAGTTGTCAAAAGTTGACACCGAGAAAACTGCTCTTGTTTGGAGCCTTGGGCCAGCCAGGTAGGAACAATATGATTTAGAGTGAGAGCTTTGGGCCAGGACAACAATGTAGTTTAGGGTGGAGGCTTGGATCATGCAGTATCAGCTTGATCTCTTGAGGAGTTGAAGACCAAGGTCAGCTGCATGGGCCATCAATTATGCCTGGGTCATGAAGCCCCATAAAACCCCTGGACTCTGAGGTTTGGGCGGGTTTCCCTGTTTGTAAATACTCTATGCATATTGTCACACATCAATGCTGGGAAAGTTAAGCTGCCCATGACTGTAGGGAGAGAAAAACTAGAAGCTCCATGTTTCATACTTCACTTGACTACCCCACTGCTTTTTTCTTTGGCTGACTTCAACTTGTATTTTTTAGCTGTAGTAAACCATAACTGTGAGCATAACAGCAAATTCACTGAGTTCCTGTGAGGCCTCTTCTAGCAATTGCTAGCAAAAGTGAGTGTGTCTTGTGATTCTTCCTCTCTAAACTTTGCACTTTGAAGTGAGAAAAGCCTTATTCATTATTGATACATTTAAAGCTTAAGGTTTTCATTTTGGTCAACCTGGATTTTGTAATAATTTGTCTAGGAACTCAAAAATTAACCCTGATTTTCCAAATACGGACAGGTATGGAGGAGAATTACTCTACCTAACTGATTACCTGGACTCTCTCATACCTTGTTGTGGAGTCCATCAAGAAATTTGTAATCATAGTGCCTCATCCCATGGCTATTGGTCCTCATATAAAAGTTTTAGAGTAGTTTGGCTTCCAATCAGCAGCACAGGGTAGTCAGTGTGAATGAGGAATTGGGTTACTTTACACAATTTAGTCTCCTCACTGGGTGCTATGGTCTGAATGTTTGTGTTCCCCTCAGAAACTCATATACGAAAAACCTAATACCCGAGGTGATTGTATTAGGAGATGGAACCTTAGGGAAGTAATTATGTCTTGAAAGCAGAGCCCTTGTGAATGAAATTAGTGCCTTTATGAAAATGGCCATGGAGAGCTAACCTGGCCCTTCCATCATGCGAGGTACAGCAAGAAGTCTCTGACCCAGAAGAAAGCTCTCACCCAGCCATGCTGACACCTCAATCCTGGACATCCTGCCTCCAGAAATGTGAGAAATAGATGTTTGTTGTTTGTTGTGCATCTGTAGTATTTTGTTACAGCAGCCTGAATGATGGAAATGTGTTTTATATAACAGCAAATTTCTAATTCTCTAATATGCTTCATTCTCTTCCACTTCCTAGGCACTCACTATGTTGGAGGTTGTCATGGTTAACTTATATGTCAACTTGGCGTGACCAGTTGTTTGGTCAAACCCCAGTCTAAATGAATGTATTTTTAAAAGATGTAATTAGCATTTAAATTAGTGTATTTTGAGTAAAATAAAGCACTCTCTAAAATGGGGGGTGGAGGTTCATCACATTCTTTGAAAGCCTTAAGATCAAAGATAGGATTCCTGAAGTAAAAGCAAATCAGCCTCCAGACGGCAGCATCAACTGTTACACGATTCTTAGCCTTTTGGTCTAGTCTACAGATTTTGGACTTGCCCACTGCCCTAACGATGTGATCCAATTACTTAAAATCAATTCCTCACCATTTCTTGATAGAATAGATACATACACATACACACATATGTGTGATATAAATATAGATAGAGGTGATATAGATATGGGCATAGATACAGACATAGACATAGCATAACTATCTCCTATTCCTTCTGCTTCTCTGGAGAACACTAATACAGGAGAACGCAGGCCCTTAAACATCATTTCAAGATTGAAGACAAGTTGGACCTAGCCTACTAGAATAAAGAAAACAATGAAAAGAGAATGGCTTGAGTGGAAACAATGTATAGAATGCTTTGTCACTTACCTCAACATCCCTTGTCTATTCTTTTCATTCTGTTTTTGTAAAAAAGAATTTACCAAAAATATATTGTTCCCAATATATTCTCAATAAATTGTTTCCCAATGTTCTGGAAAGGATATATTCTGATAACAATATCCATTGAGGATGATAACTCAGAAAACCCGGTTGGAACTTCTAGTCAAAATCTAAGAACAGCAATAGCAAACTACTATGAATTACTCAACATCTTCCATATGATAAACACAATTCATGCATTACCCATTTGGTCCCCATAACCACAATGGACAGTGATTGTTATTTCTCCCATTTTAAAGATGAGGAAACCAAGGTTTGGAAAGCTTAAAAAACTGTGATGTTTATGAAGATGGCATGAACAGAAGCAGAATTGACAGATATGATATCAGATTCCAAAGTCCATGTTGTGTCCTGCCTACTGTATCATGCTGCATCTCCTATTAAAAGGCTTTTTCTACTCAAAGCTTGCTGGAGAGAAGGGTCATTAGCCCAGTCCTATGTGGGATGCACAGATGGTAAAATGTAGCTGTTACACTGAAAAAGCTTTGCTTTGACAAGTGAAATAAGTTTGCCATGCAAGAGATAAACCTTATACAGCCAGTGAGGACAAAAGCTGCCACTAGAAGTTTGGGTAGTCATGTCTAGGGTTTCATACATGTAAATCATGAATTGAGGGTACCAATTTACAAAAGTGTGATTGGGCAGTAGCGATAAAGCAACTTGATGCTGAGCCAGACACAGAACTCTAGTTTGAATTTAACATAGCTGTTCTTTGATTTGAGAAAGTTATTTTCCCTTCTCTAGGTCTAAGTTTCCTCATTTACAAAAAAAATAGATTAAAATCCTTTACTTTTTAAAAGATTGTGCAAATCCCCATATAAAACATGACCCCAAGTTGATTTTTTATTTGTAGCTTTCTCAAAAAGGAAAATATAGATTTGTTGTGCAGGTTCTTCTTGAATCTGCTCTATACTCATTATCTGCTCTACCTCACAGTGTATTTGTATAAATTAGTTTTAGAAGAAAATCCTTGGTAAAAATAATAATATTACTGTTATGAAATACTACTTTTATCTCTTTGGTATTCCATTAAAAGCCTGAGTTGTGGTCGATGTACTCTAGTGACAGAAATTATTTCAAAATGTCAGTATGTCACTTTGAAGGAGTTTACCATTTTAAAAATGGTCTAGAGTGTACAGAAGAGGCATAATTTGCATACTCTTTTCCTGTAACAGTATTTTTCCAAATCACACATCTTTCCTATTTCTATTTGCCTGAAGCAATAGAAAATGCATACAATCTTTGAAGGAGATAATAATAATGCATCAGGCAACTTTTATATGGTATAATAGTTCAGATTTAGTCCAGTCATCTGATCTAAGATTTTAATATTATTTTGGGACCATAGTCCCTGAGAGGGTAGAATTCCCATATAAATTGCCATCAACATCAATTCGCTACTTTGATTTGACAATTACTCACTTAATATATGCTATGAGCAAGGATCCATGTTAGATGAGGGATATAAAGAAAAACAATTTCTCTGAGACTCAATTTCCTCATCTCTGAAATGCTTATAGATATAATATTTACCTAAAAAAAAGGTTGGTGTATGTAAAATGCCAGTTTCTGGCATGTATGAGAAAATAAATAGTAACTTTAATATAGCAGGTGTAGCCCTGAAGGAACTGAATTTAAGTAGTGGTGCTGTCGAAACGGTTAACTATAGTATAGCCGGAATGTGGTCAGTGAGATAATAATGTCAAGAACAAAATTGGACAACATTGAGGAGGAAGATAGTACTTTTTCTAGAAAAATTAGGTAGAAATTTATGAAGGAGGCAATATTTCTTTTGGACCTTAAAAGAGAGATTAGGTTTTCATACACAGCATTAAAATATTTGATTTTTGACTCTTAAAATATCAGCTATTATCAGGATAATATAGTTAAGAAGCTGAACTATGGTAAAATATCATAATTCTACAGTAAGAAGCAGTTTCAAGTGACAGGTTTCATACTCCTGCTTGAGTTCTGTCTCATTTAGCCTTTTCATCAATGATCTGACTATCACATTATCAGATGACATGAAAGTGGGAGATAATAGTGTATGTTGAAAATGAGTGCAATCCAATGGGTTTAATTTAATAAGATAATGTTTAAAAGCAAATGCATTTGCAGCTTTATAATTAGGTCCAAAAACATCAGGCCCAAGAGTTTGGGTGTGGGGGGAAAAAAAACCAACTCAATGGTTTTAGTCAACTGTAAGTTTCATGTTTGGTAACATCTAAACACTCAATTAGATTTTACTCTACACTAATAAAATTATTTTACTCAACAAATATCTAATGAAGGCCGCAGTACGCAAAGAACATGTTACATTAAAGAGTACATACATAAACAAAACTGTACATGTCTCTCAACTAAATTTTTAATTACAATAAAGAGAATTGAAACAAATTTCACCATCAAATGTTGTACTCTAATTGTAACAAATGTCAAGAGGGAAAAGTGCAGGGTACCATGTGTGTACATAACATGGGACTGACTGCTTGTGTCAGTGTCATAAAAGCTTCTTTCAAGAAATGATTTTTACTTGATCTGAAAGATGGCTAGGAATTAACTAGGTAAAAGAGGCAGAGAGTCTTCCACGTAGAGGAAACAACATGTATAAAGACTTCCAGGCAAAAAATGAGAAGATAGAGTGAGAAGAAAACACATGCCAGGATTGAGCCTTAAAGGAATTTAGTTCAATTGGTGAGACTTGTGGTAGCCACACAATGAATACAAGGTAAAATGTGGTCAAGGCTGTGAAATAGATAAGAATAAAGTTTTGTGGAGTGTAGGAGACATTTTTTTTTTTTTTGCCTGAGGAATTAGGTAAAAATGCATCAAGAAGATGGCATTGCAACTGAATCTTTAGATAAAGATCTGATTTTGATAGTCAGGGTTAGAGTGTTCTCAATATATAAAAGGAGGATAAGACAGCAATAATTTAAAATTTTAAATAAAATTAACAAGAGAAATGGGAAGAAAATCGGGAGAGTGTGGGTTCATGGGAATTAAAGGAAAACAGCATTACAAAAAGAAAAGCATCACAAGCTGGAATAATCTTATAGCATTTAAATAAGATGAAGAATAAACTCTACCCACTGTATTTATTGAATTGGAAATTACTGGTGCACTCAGAATGAGTATATTGATCTGTGAGTATATAAAGAGAAAATGGAGATAGCAGGAGATAGCAGATAGAAAATTTTAAAAAATTGTGAGATTCTAATGGTGGATTCCTTGTGATGCTCATGACTTGTGTTTTTAGAAGGGAGCATAATACAATATAGTCACACAGTAGTTATACAAATAATTTCAGTTGTTGAGTAAATGAATATCTGGGAAAAGAAAGATTAATTATTATACTAGAAATAGGACAAGACTTTGGGGAAAAAGAGTTGAGATTATTTTCTGGCTCTAGCAAATTACTAACTTTGTGACCTTGGGCAAGTCACTTAACCACTGTGAACCCTAGTTTCCTCACTAATAAAATGAAGAATTGATCTAATTTCCCTAGAGTGTTGGTGAAACTATAAACGCAAACAAACAAACAAACAAAAAACAAAAACAAAAAAACAAAAAAACAAAAAAATCCCTACATGAATGCACTTTCTAGACTGTGAAGTACTTATCTAATAGAATGTAATTTTTTAATATTAGAAGAATTAGAAGTAATGTCAGAGACTATGTGGCCTGCTCATTTATTCTTCTTGGACTACATTTCCCAGTGACCCTTGCAATGATAAGGCCATGTTATTAAGTTTGAGCCAGTGACCAGAGGTGATGTGTGCCACTTCCAGGTCTCAACCATTAAAACCTCTCATAAGGGCTCCTACATGCTCCTTCTGCTTCTTCTGGCTTAATGCAGACATGTGGGGGTCTTGCAATATATATATTGATGGATGTACAAATTCTTTCTGCCAATTTAGAGAATAATTGGCATTAGTCTCAAAATTTGAACATTCTCATACCCCGTAGTCCTGCTATTGTAATCCTAGGTGTATTTACTCTAGAGAAACTTGCAAATGTGCATTAGGAGACATATATGGTGGGGGAGCTTTATTGTTTATAATAACCCCAAACTGAAAACAATACAAATGTCTGTATGAAAGCCAAATGCCCATCAATAGAAGAAAACAATTTATATTCACAAAAGATGAAATAACAGTGAAAATTAGTCACCATTACTACATGAAACTATATAAAGTAAGAAATATAATGGAGAGTGAAAAAAAGTCACAAAGAAAAAGATGTGATAAAATTATGAGGCAGAGGAAGAGAGAAAGAAGAAAAGGTAAAACCAAGCAATATATTTTTCAATGCTGTATGAATTTGTGATTTTATTTGAAAAAAAAGTAATTGTATAATTAGTCTATTGTCAAAACAATACTGCAAACAACCACCCCAAAATTTAGTAGCTTAAATATAGAAACATGTTTTATTTATCTAGCTCTCAATTTTGCTGTGTACATTTGATATTGCCAGTGCTTGGCTGATCTTGGCTGAGCTTGCTCATGCTTCCATGAGAGCTACAGGTTACCCACGTGGTTCTGGGAATCTTGGCTAACATATGTTCTCAGCTTGGCTATTGACAAATCTAGGATGCCATGATCTAGTGAGAACAGCTCTGATTCACATGTCTATCACCATCCAGTGAGCTAGCCTAGCCAAACTCTCGTGAAGATGCACAATGAGCAAACACCATCCTGCAAACGGGAAAGTAGGAATATGCATGCACTTTCCAAAGCTCTACTTGCATCTCATTTGCTTACATCTTATTGCCAAGCAAGTCACATAACCAAGACTGGGAGCAGAATGAGACAGGACGATAATTGTATAGGGCAAAAGTCATGGGAGGATCTTAATCAGGACTGTTAATGCAATCAGTCTGCTACAAGAACATTCATCACAGAATTCAGGATTATGATGACCCTGTCAGGAAGGCAGGGTGTGGAAAAGAGAAGGAACACACAGGTATCTACTAGGTTATTGGTAAGACTCCAGTTCTTAAATGAGGTAGCAGTTTTATTAGTTTTCACTTTATAGTTGTGCTTTATAACCTGCAGATAGATTATTCTTTATTAAGCACCAAATGTGCTCTCTCTCTCCATATATACATACACACACATATCTATCTATTTATCTATATCTATCTATCTATCTATCTATCTATCTATCTATCTACCTATCATCTATCTATATAGATGTCTATATAGAAATATATTCTTAAATATTGGGAAAAAGAACTTTAACTGAAGAAAAACTGAATACAGGCCAATTTGGGAAGTTCAATGGAAAATGGAGTACCTGGATTCTCTTTTTGAGTTCCTGCAAAATGGGACATTAACTGTCACTTTTTTACAAATGATTGTGAATTTGACAAAGAAATCACTTATTAAAAGAAGTTGAAGGGCAAGCTTTGCCAAACTGGTGAATAATTCTCTCTTTCTTCTGGAGACTGCAGATCAAATTTCAACAATGTAGAAAATGCACGTCTATTCTACACTCCTTTCTTCTCTTTTATTCTGTTTGTTTTATCCCTGGAACAAAGATACCACAGCTTGTCTTCGAAAGACTTCCATGTGAATTTGAAAGAGTGTCGAATTTGGAACATGCTATATAGTTCAGATAAAACTCCTGATTTTTTTCAAAGTGCTCCTCAATTGGACCCAGATCCCAGACCTCCGGGGTTTGATTCATTCATCTCTAGCTGGAATTAGGTTTTTTCACCCTCCAGTAGACTGAGAGATTCACTTTAAAAAGATGCTGCTGCTGCTTTTTTTTTCACATCACAAAAGAATTAATGTTTGCACAGCCCTTTGAAGATGTGGTGTCACGCATGTGCTATTATTAATAATAAACTACAGATCTGCTTCACACCATCTGAAAACCAGGGCCGTGCCACCATGAAAGAACTTTTATTTCAACCAGTTCTCCATTATGCTTAGCCCAGATCCAGCTCAGCTTCACACTGGGGGTAGTCCCAGAACATGGGTAAAGAAAGGAAGCAGCTGCAGGGAAACAAAACAACATATACCACCCAAAACATGAAAAAAAAGTAAAAAGGATACTTTTATACCATTTGAGATCAATGCCACCGCTGCAAGCATTTCAGCCGGAACGTGGATTTGGGACACAACACCTACTGAAGATCAGACCAAAAAGGACGTATCTTTGATTCTTTTTTCATTCTAAAGAAGATAAACATTCCCAGGGTTCATGAGCCTGCACAGACAGGAAAGAAGGCGCTGATCACAATCTGTTGTTGGTCTTTCCTTTTATATTTGCTTAGTGCTTTGAGTTGTTCTTTCTCTTTTCTTTTCCGAAACCACTAATATCATTCTTCCAGTAGCTTTTTGCATTTACAAGCTGGCTTTATATGCCTGGATTTTGAGGAGATGGGTGTAGAATGAAGCTACTGTAAATATAGTCAAGTAAAATCTTCAGGACATGTCCCATTTGGAGAGGCAAGTGCAAACACACAGAGCTAAAATACACAGGATGGCTTCTGTGGGCTCCAAGGATAACAGGCACACCCACTGACAACAGCAGCCCAAGGAGGAATGAATATGAGAGCTGGGTCTATTATTTTTATCATTATTATTTTTTAAATCTTTGCACCTGTCTCTGGTGGTAAGATTCTCAACTCATTCCCTTCGTTTTAACCTCCCCTTGGCTCTGCTTGTTTTAGAGCTGGTTATTTAAAATGGACTCCTATCTTATTTTTGAATTACCAGGGGTTTGAAGGAGGGGGAAAGTATTCCTTGTTCCATTCCAGGCGCCAACACAGAAGGTATTGTACATAGAAAACGGAGCTGGAGAGAGAGAGAGAAAGAGAGAGACAAAAATACAAAACTCAAGGAAATCAAGACCATGCTGTGCAAAATTGTTACAGCTGTTTTTGTTTTTATTGGCTGTTTCTTTTGGCTTCATTTTTTTTAGCAACTGTGGTTCATATGAGCAGGAAGGCAATATAGTAGGGCTGAGCACACGGTGGTGGGAGGAGAGGACAGGCTAGGAGGAGAGCAGGAGGGCAGGGGCTGAATGAAGAGGTTCTGAATTGTGTACAGCTCTTGCTTGGAGGGGATACACATCAAAGTCTTTCATTTTGATAGTTTCATGGAAACCTTAGCGACAGAGTTCAGATGCACTTAAAAGAAAGCTCCTAAAAGCATACCATCTCCCTGACTGGATCAGATTAGTGGTCTGTTTAAGGCATTGTACTACCCTTGGAAATGATGGTCTGGTATCTCTGAGGAAATCAAGTGTCAAGACACATCCCTTTCCCTCTGTCTCCTTGGCTGTGATTCACCTAGACTATTGCACAGGGCTGAACATATGGAGAGTGCATATTTTCCCTGGGGGACTCTATTTCTCATGGTTACAAATGGAATGAGCTCTCTGCCTGCTCATTGACCCTATGACGATATTGGCAGCTGGGATACAGAGCCTTAGGGCTTGGAGTAAGCTGCTCACCCACCTTGATCCCCCTGCATGGCAGCAGGAAGGAGAGCTAGAAAAAGGCATGTGAAAAAGCCCACAATCACACTCTTTCTCTTTCTTAAAACTTCCTATTAAATGAGGGGTTTAAGTGACATTTTTAAGCTTTATAAAATTGCTTAAACTGATGTTTTTGAATTTGATACTATTTTTAACCACACTTGCCCTAACACACACACACACACACACACACACACACGCACACACACTAACCAAATTAATTCTACAAATCCTAAGGAAACATTATTCTGAGAGTGAGAATTGTGTCTCCAAATGAGGGTAAGTGGGCAGAAGAACTGAGAGGTAAGGAACGTAGAAAGGGGAAAAAGTGTTTACTTATATTTGACTTACAGTTATAGCAAAAGAGAAACTACAGTGAAAAGTTTATTAACAAAAAAAAACCACATCTGGGAATAAAATGTTGCATACTCTCACATTTAAAAAATATCCAAGCCAGTGAGCCTAGCTGTAGAATAAGAGGCCAGTCCCGAGTTCACTGTTCACACATTGGTTCTGCTTGGAGACTTACTTGGGTGTTCTGAACTGAACTTCTGATTTAGCCGCAGAAGGTAAAATCGTAGCCTACATGCCTCAGTGTTCTCATCTGGAAATGGAGCTGGACTGAAGAAGATGGACTAATTAAGTGTTACAAATGACTTTGAGAAAATAAAACCCCAGGTAACTGTAAAAATTAAATCTAATACATAATTAGGTGTTGAGAGTTGTGTCTTGGTCATTTTGTTTTCTGAATGAATGCAGACAGAAAAGGACAGCTTCTGACTTTATTCTATTATTTTTCCAAAGAAGTCTTTGAATGACCTGAAAAAATGGTGACATTACCTTAATGCTCTCTTGACGAGTATATATTGTGAGACATGCCATGCTTTTCTGCATTTTCTCATATCATTACTTCTATTTATTGTTACCTTTTTCCTATGTATTATAGTGACTAAATGATACATCATTATTACCAAAATTAAATTTGTTTAAAACTTTTCAATTGGGGTAGAGTATCAGAAATGTAGAGTGAGGCTGTGTTTTGAAAAAGAGCTCACTAACCTATTTAGACAGGAAAATGAGCAATTTCATAATTAGCAATGCTTAGAGAAAGCTATTGTCTAATTGTGAGACTGAGATTGTGCCTGTGAAAGACACTCAAAAAGAAACTTTTGTATTTAACACTGACACTTAAAGTTTGGGATTATGAATTGTTCACTCTCAGCTCAGCCTCTGATTCAATGTCAAGGTGAGCAGTTTTCTTCCTTTGGGCTTCGGCCGCAAAATGGGTTGATAGCACTTGACCACAAATGGAGTAATTATGATGAGGTTTGGAAGCACACAGGATTTCTATTCTTTGAGAACATTTTCCTCTTGGGCAGCTGTTAACTATTATTACAAATTTGAGATACCATTAATCAGTAGCATCTTTTACAAATGAAGAATGGTTTGTTGCATATTGAGGTTCAGCCAAGCAGCCCCATTAGTTGGCGTACATTGAACCTCCCTTGCAAAAACATGTTTCCGCTATTATCCTTACAGAAGGCTGTGTGTTCACACACATGCACAATTATGAGACTGAACACTCCCTTTTTTTTGGGTCGCTCTTTGATCTTTTGTTGTTTTGCTGCTTGTGTCCATATGGAAATATTACCAGCCAGCAAGGCAATTCCTTTCCATTATGATTCCTCATCCAGAATCTTTCCCCTTGTTGTTGTTTTTTGTGTGTGTTGGGCTCCAGATTGGTGCTAATATTTCAAAGGAGCATACCTCATCGGGTTCAAAAGCTCAATTTGCTTTCATAACCATCAAAGATTACTCTTAGATTTAAGTACCTGTTTAGACCCAAGTTTTTCTGACATGCAGTGACAACTTGGGCATCTCAAAAGAAACACAGTGTATTAATTAATTAATTTTGTCAGAGGTGAGACTGCAGAGACATATGGCACTAGGTAGGTAGGTCATAGAGGCATTATGCTAGTTTTTAGTGCAGTGCTCTCTGTTGATTTCTTGTGGTCTTTATCAGATAGGAGTGTATACACACACACACACACACACACACACACACACACACACACAGGCATGACCTCATCCAAAGAAAATTTACTGAAAATATTCAAACTCGAAAAAAAGCTCAACTTGTGAATGACGGCTATGTTCATTCCTAAATTTTCTTTCTGTCCATTGTACCCAATAACTCTACTCCTGGAAATTCCCCGCCCCTCCTTTATTACACTGCAAAATACCAATGATGTGAGAGCATAGAAGTATGTGCTTACTAAAGGACCTTTCCTTTTTTAAGAGCCTTCTGAAGCTCCTCTCCAGGAGAGATTAAATAAAGTCAGTGCTTTCCCACTTCCCAAGACTATCTCCACACATCAAACAAGATCCTTCCAAAACTCATCTCTCTTTTTGCCCACACTCAAAGTATGCTGTTTTATGTGGGTCAACCAAAGTCTTTTTCTGATTTTCCTCCCCATCTGTTCTTTGAATAAACATGCATCCTAAAGAGAACAAGGGCTTAAAGGATCAAATTTGGTTCCCTGTGTTTGGAAATGTTTTCAAAAGACCACATCGCACTTGGCTATTTGGTCAAATTAGGTCCTGTTTGCTTCTAATAGCACTTAATTACCTCCCACATGCTTCTCAGACTCTTTCACTTCTTAGTCTGCACAACTTAGCTATTATGATATCTGAAAACTTAAAAAAAAAAATTGACTGTGTGAGCTGCCATTGACTTCGTCCCCACCATTACGGGGACACCAATCTTTTCAGGTGACCAGACTGGCTATGCTGGGTGTCTCGAATTGTAGAAACCAAATAACCAGAGACATTACCAATTGATTTTTGTCTTTATAAGTTGTTGTTTCATTGCCATAGACAGTGCTTCAATTTCTTTCTTCTATAAAGAAATTAATACGCTCATTGGATTTAAAAGCTCATTTAAATGGAAAACAATGTGTACTGATGAATCTCTGAGAGAAAGCACAACACAAAGTATGAAAATCCAGAACAAATTATTTTATAGTGTCTTCTAGATGGGATTTAGTTATTCTGATGATTAACTTTTCTTTTTCTTTCTTCCTTTTTTTTCCCCCCAGATTGGAAGGGAGGGAAGGGTGGAGTAAAGAACTTCTGTGGAATGTAATGCATGTTCTCAGTTTTCAGTACTTCTACCTTAAAACCTCTGAATAGTCTGAGAATACGTTTGTTAATTTGGATTGAATTCCAGTAGCATAATGTACAAAAACTAGTTATTTTCATTATCGCATTCAGTTGAAACCTGGGGTTGGCAATCTTTTTTTTTTTTTTTAAGAGTTAGAAGTAAATGATTTAGGTTTCACAGGCCAAGAGCGAAATTGAAGATATTGTGTAGTTGCTTATACGACAAAGGAGAAAACTATTGTTCACTGCAATCATGTTTGTCTGTGTTTGGGCCCACCTGGGTGGTGGGTGCACTTTGCACACAGCTACTGTCAGCTAGAGACATTCTCGAGTTTTAGGGGATGGGGCCTTGTGGGCTGGCAGGAGTATGTGGGGCACAGGGAGTGGGAGTGGGGAATGATGGTGGCCACCAGCCAGAGAGCAAGCGTTATAAACAGAAGGGGGGTAGGGGATAAAAAGCACCCTAGCTTAGCAACTGTGGCTCATGGCATTAGCACACAAGAGCCATATGAAAATAAGCTTTGGTTGGATTTGGCCCCTTGGCTGTATTTTGCCAACTCCTGGTTAAAACAAATACCTGGATATTGATGACTCCCCAGTTTTTATCTCTGGCTTGAGCTCCAGCTGTCCGTTGTACATTTCCTCTTAGCTACTTGGCAGGTACTTTAAAGAAAAGACATTCCAAATTGAACTTATTATTACCTCCTTCCCTCTGTACCCAATTTCTGTAAATAACACCTCTGTTTACCCAATTGCACATGTCAGAAACCTTGTTCATTTCCAACTCCTTCTTTCCTTCATCTTCCTATTCCTTTGCCATATAGCTCCTAGACCAGAAATGGTGTAAAGCATGGACAGATCTAGTTTATATTTATATTTTTAACTCTTTGTAGAGTGCCTGACACATAGTAGTCTTTTAAAAACTGGTTGTTGAATTAATCCAGCAATAACCAAGCTCAGCTGATTCATCTTAATCATTTCATTCCTCTGTCAAAATCCTTCAATGGCTTTCCATTGAATAGAGAATAACTATAAAACACATAGCAGACCATGCAAAACTTCTCCTGTTTTGACTTTGCCTACCCTAAAGACTGACCATGTGAAATTATATTAAATGCACCAACATCTCTCATCCTTCATGTGTCTATTCAGGCAGTGTTGTTCCTTCTACCTCGAACTCCCCCACTCATTTTTCCAGATTTAACTCTGTATCACCTGCAGGAAGCCTCCCCAGAGACCATCCTATTCATTAAGTGTTTGTTCTTATGGCACCAGGTTTCCCTTTCTTTTACAACACTTCATTAGTGCTGAGATTATTTGCTAAATGAATTTAGCCCTTACTAGATTATACAGAGCACGAAGGCAAGACTGTATTTGTCTATAATTCCTTGTATCTTAGTTTGGCACTTGGAACATGGCAGAAAGAAACTGAACTAAACATGACCCCCACAGTGTAACTGAGAAACTTCAGAACCTTTCTGAATCCATGCAGAGCTAAGGCCAAACCTTCTATTTGTCTGGAGCCAGAAGGAATAGACTACAATTAGTCTCTATCTGGGATTATTTTTGTGTGTGTGAAAAGGTTTAGGGATCCAAAGGGAAAGGACCTGGAAAGAGGGAAGAGGAGGAAAGTGCTTTGAAGCCCCAAGGCATGGACTTTGGTGTAGAAATTTCACTGGGTCTATACACAGAAAGGTGATTGCATTTACAAGTTACCTAGATAAGAAGAAGCTGCAGGGGCCAGCAATTTGGATGAGTAATGGGGTGTAAATTGTCACAGGGTCACAGCAGAAATGCTTGAACAACTCCAGAGAAGGCTGTATCTTGAGGTATTTTATTATATGCTAAAAATAGAAAAAGTCCAGTATAATCATTGATAATTGTAACTCCTGGTATATGCATGTCAATATTAAAATAAAACAGACAACAAGAACAACAACAAAAAACAATATTCCACTTAATTTCTCTATTTCCTGTCTGAAGTCTAGCTAGACCAAGAATTACAAATAGGTAAAAATATAAAAAGTGAAAAATCATATTATTTCATTAATTTAGAAAATCTGAAACAGAGCTTGTGACAATGACATCAGGAGAGAAGATGTATAATAACAAGTAAGTTATTATTTGGATGTAAGCATTATATTGTTTAATGCATCCATCATATAATTAGGCATGGTTAAAAATCTCTCTAACATACACTAATGATTGGGATATAATAAAGATAGTAGAGGGAAAATTATAGACATTTGGAAAAAGTTATTTTTTGATTTTAATAAGTACCTGAGGACACTCTAGTCAGACTTTCCAGTTATAATCTTTCTTTACATGTGAAGACTGGGAAGTAAGGTGAATTTGGGTTATTACTAGAAAAAAGAAAAACTATGCAATTGGGTGCTTGGAGAAAGCCAATGTCACTTTTTTTCTCCTGTACTTTTTTTTCACCCCAACAAAAAATGGATAAAAGGTTTTCAAAAGATTCCACTTCAAAATGATTTAGAAATAGAGCCTCTTAGTAACCAAGAACACCCTGTTCCTCTAATGATGCAATTAATTTACCAAACCTGTGACTCAATAATTTTTTAAGGAGAAAAACTTTTTATGCTTTCCTATCTTCCTGTTTTCTGAAAAAAACAAGTATACATTGTACTGTTATCCATAATTAATTACTTCATTTTTGCCCTGAAAATGTTTATTTTCAGAGAAAATGAAAAATAGTTCTTCCTAATTTCTTCTCCCTTCCTCCTCTCCTCTCCCCCTTCTGCCCTCTCTGTCTCTGTCTCTGTCTCTGTCTCTGTCTCTGTCTCTGTCTCTTTGTCTGTCTATCTGTCTCTCTTTCTTTTACATTAGGGCAAAAATTAGCAGAAATAAGTAAATCTTAAGATTCCTTGTAGACCAATCAGACCTCTGAAATTAATGAGATTTCACCAAATAGAACTTTCTCTGAGACCAGGTTTAGGCTCTGGGGTGGGAGGAGGGAATATATATATGTACAGTTGTGGGACTTTAAAGACAAAAACTATTTCCTATGTATGGAATACTGAAAAGAATTTACCCCACAAAATTTCCCCCGAGTCCTCACTAATAAAATAAAGTCAGCTGAAAACCACTTTGCTCAGCATAGACTGTGCCTTCTGAAAAGCTTACTGAAATTAATCAATACATTTCTGCCCTATATCATCTTTGTATTTCACATCTAAGGATATTCATTAGGACCAAGTGAAGAAGAGAGAGTTTCCCAGACACAAGTTGCTGGCAGTCTTAGCAGGTGTCACTACTAGCAAGGTGGGCTGACATAGGCTAAAAACAGCTCATCTTAAATGTTCTGTATGTTGCTGTAGCTGACATACTTGATGAATGGGACTGACAAGCCTCTGTGTTATCTACTTTCTTCATTCTAGGTTATTTTGCTCTGGAGTATTTCATGTAGACTTCCAAGCCAGCATGAAAGAATGAATCACCATACCACCGGGAGAAAATTAAACGGAGCAGCCAGGAGAAATGTATCATGTTCAAGACACTACACAAACCACTTGGAAAACAGTATATTCCTTTGGGGAGACCCCAGGGGTTCTTTCTAGGCCTGGTGTTCTCATGGCTTACTTTAAGACTCCATCAAAGTGACCTTGACCTATTATTTCAGGCATGTCTATTTTTCTCACCTGTAAGAGTGTGATCTGTTAGAGGGTTGGGACTATCTCTTAATATTTTTCAGCCTTGCCATAGAATTTTTGTTTAGGGCTATGAAAAAAGAGATACTACAGAGAATTTGAGGAATCAGATTGTAAACCGAATGTCTCAAATGACAAATAAACTTTTGCCCTAAAGCAAGATAGCGTTAAATTTTTCTTTCATTTTTGACACTTAAATAAAATACTTAAGATTGCTTTACAAATTTGTGTTTTTCTTTATTTAATTACTATGTTAAAATTTTTTTTCCCTGGCATCTATAGTTTCTAACTTTTTTCTCCTCTTTTCTTAGGTCGAATTAATAAATTTATAGTGAGGCTTTATATCTCTTCTTCCAGAAAAATTTATTCTGAATCTAAATCTAAGGCTTCACTTGCAAATTCCTAAGCATTTGCTAGTTTCTTGTCTAGTCTGGATTTACTTCTTGAGGATGACGTGTCAGAGATAATGCTATGTATTCACCAAATTTCACTGTATTTTTCCTTGGGTCGATGGCAAATCACAAGTTCCAGTCCCTCTGAATTATGTGATGGCAGATGATGGACTCTGGCTAATGAAATGTGACAGCATGGAATGTGTCAATTCCAGGCTGAGACTATGAAAAGTCTCAAAGGATCTTTTGGCCTTTGTCCCCTGCCATAAATAATAGAGGCCTCACATTGAGATGGAAGAGCCTCAAGATCAAAGTCACTTGGATCACTGTGTCACTGTATGGAGCACACGTGCCATAGAGAGTGGCCTAGAAACACTGCAAGGCTTGAGTCTTTTTCTTTAATTACTAAGACTTTGAGGTTGTTATTCACATAGCCTAAACCCAGCTTAGTCTAGCTGATAATGAAAAGAAGAAGTAGGAATGCTCATCTATTCCCTTGTGAGCTCCTGTCATTTCATCACTGGGGATAACTTGAGCTTAAACAACAGTCTTGAGATGAGGATCCTAGATTTTTAGATGGCAGTCTCCCAAATTATTATTAGTATGTTAGTCACATTCAATCAAAAGATAAAATAATGAGAATTTGATATATACTGAAGGCAAAATGCCACATTGGAAAAAGTAGTATGTTGAGTCAGATAGCCCTGAATAAGATTTCCAATTATCTCCATTTATTTGAGCTTTGTAATTTACTTTCTGATTCTTGGTTACCTCATAATTAAAATGAAGATAATAATATCTGCTTTATCGAATTGGTGGGGAGATGCATTGGCATGAGCTTGATTCATACGAAAACTCATTGGATTTTGTTTTCACTACTGATAAGCTATATGACTTTGAGAGAGAAACCTGAACTTTTTAAGCATGAAGGCTTGTTTTGTTTTGTTTTTTAATTTAAAAGTAGAAGTAGTACCTGCCTTGGAGGTTGTGGTAAGGATTAAGGAGAATGTATATGTTTTGTGTTGTCTGACACATGCTAAATCTCAGTAAATGGTGATAACTGCCGTGACTTGAGCAAACTCATTGGGATTTACTCTCCATAGTGGTATCTCCAAAGGCTGACTCTTATACTTTGATTAAAAGCATGAAGAGTTTGCATAATGTAAGCCTCAGAATAGATTTGAAGAGTTTGTTTTTAATATTCTTTTAGTAGTATGGTGGAGCAGATTAATAAAACGAGTATCTTTTATTGTGCTTATGCCCTGTCACTCATTGTTTTTATAGACAGCTCTTCAAGTCCATTTTGGATTCTGCATGGAGAGAAATAGGCTTCAAGTATGCTCTTATCCTGGGGTTATTTATTATGTCATAGAGATAAAACCAAATTTGGGTTTTCTTGGAATTTTCAAGAAAACATACACACCATCTACCCTAGTTAGTTTTCTAAACCATCCTAATCTGTGTTTACAACAAACACACAATGAAAATGTAAGATGGAGAGAGCGTTTGCTCTCCTGCATCTGCTGACAGCCTTTCCGACCCTGATTTGCTCCCTATTTTTGACAGTTAAGTTTATTTGAGAAGTAGAAGCACAAATATCAAGCTAGTATCTTGCATAAATTATCTTGCAATAATTCACAGTACAATAAACAGCTGTTAATGAAGACTCTCAAAGCAGAGATATCTGTTTTTATGATTTACTTTGTGCAACTAATTAAAAAAAAGAAATCTTTATTGCCTCTCATTTCTACCCAGCCTCTTCACATTTATGCCTTCAGCATTTTTTTCCTTCAAATTTTGTGAGTGATATTGGCCCACATTGGCTTGTGCTCCAGATGGATTAAAATGTAATTGTATTCTCTTAAATCTTGGCAGCTACCTTTTTTTTTTTTTTTTTTTTTTTTGCCAGCTTTCTACACTTTAGGCTTCTACTTCTCAGGAGCCCCAATATCCTCTGGCTATCCTGGTCTACCCGCTAGCAATCTGTTAAAGGAAATCGTTTTAAGTTTCTAATGACTTTATTATGTACGAAATAACCACATTAGCTTGAGAAAGTCACTTATCTCTTTATTTCCTCATCTGTAAAATAATGACTGACGAGATGACATATTATAAATGTTTCAAAGGCGAAGCTTCTATGGCAAATGAGAAATGATGTAAAGAGCATTAGGGTTTTCATAGAGAAACCTGGAGGAGGTGATGCTGAATTTAATCAAACAATTAATTTCTAGTGGTAGACTGTATTGAACACATCTCATATGCGTGGCACTGTGCATTATGGTAGAACACAAAATGTGCAGCATTGTTCCTTCCTTGAAGTAGTTTTCAATTCAGTCATGGAGACATGTATGACTAACTTTATGTCAAAGAATTAAATTAAATTAATTAATGTCCTAATAGAGTCAAATTCAGCACAATGGCTGGTTTATGTCAATTTTAGTTAGTTAGAGTTTGATAGATAATTATAGCTGCTTACAGCATCAAAAATAGAATCACTTTTGAAAATGAACACAATGCCTGAAATCGTTGCCAGCATCCTATTTAAATATTTGAGGTCTGCTTGTTTATTGTGAATAAAATGTTTCATGTGTTCTCTATAAACACATTAAAATCCAACACATCCTTCATTTTGAATTTCTAAAAAGCAAAGGAGATGGACTCAAGGTAAGAGGACACAATTAGTGACTTAAAACAATCATTTTAATTTGCTCACAGTTGTGTGTGTCAGGGATTTAAAAATAAATCAGCTGGGCAGTTCATCATTAATCTACAGATGATCATCTGGCATTGGAGGATCCACTCTCATGATGCTTCTTCATGCACATATCTGGCCCCTCTGTGTTTCTTGGTCTATCTTTCTCCGATGGTCTCTCATTTTCCAAGGCATCTCCATGTAATTTGAGCTTCGTCTGCCAGGTGGTCTCAGGTAATCTCACTTTTTACCTGGTGGCTGGATTCTAAGATTGCCAGGCAAGTACCCATTCTTTTCATGCTACTTTCCATAAGAAAAACATATTTATTATAAGGCATTAGAAAGTACAGAAAACTAAAGAAAACATACACACACCTGATTTCACACAATTCAAATGTACCACTACTGACATTTTGATAGTTATCATTCTAATTGTTATATATGTATTTATAGAGAAAGATTATATATATGCATATGTACATATGTGAGATAATAATCTTTATGTGGTAAAATACGTGGTACTTATTATAACATACTTTTAATAATTCTTAATGCTGAAAAGCAGTTGAATTCATGTTTAATATAAAACATAATTAAAGTGCCACACAGAGTCAAAAGGTAAAGGTGTATATGGATGGGATGTTGACTGGATTTCGTGGAGAAGCCTTCCTGTGGTAATTGAAGCTTCATCAAAAGCTTGAAGAATGGGTAGATTTAAGATTCACAAGGTCCTAATCAATAACTCCATGGTAAGAATGAGCAGAATATATATAGAAGACAATCTAGTTTGTATCTGTTTTTTTTTTTTTTTCCCTAACTTTGGTAAATATAATAATGTTTTTTATTAGGTTTTACCAAATAAAAATTTGAACTTGAAAATGGTAATATATTCAAGGATATGGGGAAATCTGGAGCAGGCATTGGTTTTCGAAATGCTCTCTTAAAGATGTCATTAAAATCTGCATAGTGTTCTAAATAAGCCAACAGATGGGCTCAGTGACAGCTGTGATATATTGGTTCTAAACGAAATTGTAGGGTGGGGATTTCAGAAGTTGGTGAGTGAAGAAATAATGAAAGACACCTTCTAAAGAACATCCATAATTCATGGTAAAATCAACTCCGGAATTTCTATTTTTTACCCTAAGTGAAAGGAAGAAAACAAAGCTTCCTCTTATTGTTTTCGATTTAATATTATCATTAGGATAAGAAAGATTAGATACTACCTATCAACTACCTTAGCAGTAAATATTATATTCTAAACAATATTAATGCATTTACTAATGTTATTCATAGTATTTGTAACCAAATTACTACTATACTAATAAAGTAATGAAACTTAATGTGAGTTACATAAGGGCAGAAACATTATTTTGTTCTCTTCTTTCTCCTAACCACTCAACAGTAACTAACATAATAGTAATCTTGAATGATTGGCTAAATAATGAAAGTCTCATACTAAGAAGAATGCACTTCCTTATGAAAACTGGAGAGAAAAAAATGGCATGAGAAAAAATAAATAATTATTTCAATAGCAAATGTAAATTTTTTTCCTGTAAAATGTAGTCAGTAAAATGCTGTTTTTATATATCATGGCTTGGTTGAGTATAATCTACCCAATAGTAAATCCAGAAAATCTTAGTGTAAGTAAAAAAAGTTGAGATTCTTATGTGTATCTGTCTAACTAGTTCAGTATAGTTCATCTAGCTATAATTGATTTGAGATAATATATTAAAATGACCAAAGGATTATTTTGTTAAAATTAAAGAGTGTGTTATTGTTATTAAAAGTATTGCAATTATACAAAGAATAAAAACAATATGGTAAACAGAGAAAATGCATCATTTTGCACAGCTCCTAGCATAAGGTAAATTAGATAATAGCACTATATAAGTACTTACTACTAAATGAATGAGTGGTCAATTTGCATTATATCATAATGAAGATGATCAATAGGAAAAAGGCTATTGCAGACAGTTTGTAAAAGAACTAAATTTGTAAAAAAAAAATAAAATTATAATTTTAGTTCATACTTTTAAACTTTTTATTAACAATAATCATTAAAAAGTAGCATAATGATAAATAGACCAAGAGATCCTGACCAAATGAAAATAATGTTTCTTGGGTAATTGGTAATCTGAATGCCTCACTTGGTAAAGTCAATATTGCAAGTAATGTTACTCAACATGGTAGGGGTCATGAGTAGAGCCACTATTTAGGCACTACAGTGGTTACATTTTAGTGGTCAGGAGAATCAGTTGCAAAAGTTGTTAAAAGTCAGATATCTGGGCCTCAACACTAAATAATTCTCATTCAGAAAGTCTGGGGTCAGGTTTCTGTTTCTGCACTTGTAACCTGTACTTCATTCAGATGATTGCTGTGCAGGTCACCAGAAGTCTTCATTTTGAAAAACAGTTCTTGAAATGCCTGCTGTTGTGTTCTTGCTCAGAAGATCCAACCTATTAGTAATTAGTAGATCTGTGGTACTGTTGTTTTGACGGAATATTTTTGTTGTAGCTTCTGGGCATACTTTGGGTCTTTCCTTCCAAGTACTCTAAAATTTGATCTGCTTTTCTGAAATAACTATTCTCACTCAGTCAGGATTTATATGCACAAGATTGCTCTAAAAATTTCTTTTTTTGTAATCTCTTTATCAGATTTTAATAACCATGTTCCACATGCCTTTCTTCTCTTTCTCTGCTGTGGAACAGATTAAGTAGCATTGGAATTGACTGTTTTTAAAGCTTGTAAAATTCCCCTATAAAACTGTGTGGACCTGGTGCTTTTTGTAAAGAGGGAAACTAGACCATTGAGCAAGTCCTCTATTTATTTTAGTTGTATTTGAACTGTTTGGTTATTTTATCACACCCAGAATATATTTTACATTTTGGAAAACTGTATCTTTAATCCATGTTTTCAATTGTGTGTGTGTGTGTGTGTGTGTGTGTGTGTGTGTGTGTGTGTGTGTGTGTGTGTGTGTAGGATTTGGTAAACTAGTTTTATATACTTCTTTGAATTCCATCCATACTTATGAATAGTCCCCTCTCCTTCTTATTGTGTGTATTATTTGGATATCTCACTCTTTTTCCTTCAATTAGTCTATAGGTGAGCCATAGAGATAATGGTAGTACTAATTTAAAGAAAACAATATTTAAAATGAGAAAAATAACTTCCCCTTTTAGAAGACGGGGAAGGTATATACCAACACACATGCAATATATATGAATCTGCCATTCTCTATTCCAGTTAATCCTGTAGTGTCTTTAACAAATAAAGTTTGTAGTGTTATAATGCATTTATCTAATGCTTGTATGTAAATATAAATAAAAGAATGCAATTCTATTTTACTAATGGTATATGCTGATTATACACTATTTAGTTTTAATTTTTGACACTGATGTGCCAATGTTGATTATGTTTTGAATATTTATCAGTCTATATATATCTACCCACAAATTTAATAGAATTAATTTTTTTTCAAAGGGTAAGAACAGTTAAAGATTTCGAAAACTCTCCCAAGCATCTAATCAAGAGCTGGGATCAGGAAATACGTCAGAATGAGATAGATAAGAAAGCAATGGATTGTGTTCAGTGCATATTACTGTCAGAATGGTTAAATAACCTTGCTAAATCCTCCCTGAATCTGTAATTTGACGTTATTCATCATTATTTTATTGGCTGATCTGAAAAGTAGAAGAAATAATGTAATATTAAGTGTCTTAATTATCTGGGTAGTATAACTACATTTTATTTATTTCATTCT
This sequence comes from Eonycteris spelaea, assembly GCA_003508835.1. Lineage (NCBI taxonomy): Eukaryota > Metazoa > Chordata > Mammalia > Chiroptera > Pteropodidae > Eonycteris > Eonycteris spelaea. Next base: position 10,313,086 of record PUFA01000044.1, read on the forward strand.
AATAGGTATGGTCTGTTAACCTTGTGGAGGGTACAAACTTGGAGAAGGAAGATACTTGAAATTGGTTATTTTTGTATATAAAAGTGAAATTTTCTTTTCCATAAAGCTTATTTGTAGCACTAAAGAGGTCGTTTCCTATCTCTCGGTAAGTGATGGGTTGAAGGAAGAATTAAAATAACTTTTCAATACATGTTGATGCCTGTGGTCTTTTCTTTCCCTTGGGAAGAGAGATGGTGATAGTTCCAGTTATGTCCAGAATTGCTATGACAGTGCCCTCTGTCATAACAGATGCCAGGTGTGCTGCAAGTGCTTAATAACTAATGGATAATGATAGGATATATTCACACCTTGAAAATAAGGTGGTGAATTTTTTGTTTTTTCATATGGAGTTCAGCACAATGAGAATTCCCATGAAGGTACATAGAATGAGGACCTGGCTCAGGGATAGCAGGTGATGACAGAGGGCTATGTTTTACTATGTTTTCTACAGGAAATTATAGGTCTGCTGAAGCTGGTAAGTTTTCATCAATTATACACCAATGGAGTTACAGACTTGTGGAATCTGTCATTCTGAAAGGATTCTGAAAGTCAGAGTGTGCCTCTTATTCCAGATGACATTGGCATCCCCTGGCACTGATAATTAAATTTATGAAGTGAGAACTTCTCTAAAAACAAATGCATACATCTTTGAGGGCAATAAGAAGTGGTGGTGTTTTTCTGGTTGAAGGAAAGAAAGAGCTTGTAATTTCATTTATAGCAACTCATATTACTACACAAAGTATAGACAAACAGATAAAATCAATGTTTGGTGCTAGACTGGTGTCTGAAAGCCATTGCTCTCCTAGGAAATGGGGAATTATAAGTATATTAGTATTCCATTGGGAATCTGTATTGGAGAGATTTATAAAAAGTGACTCTGATTTCAAGTCAGTTGGCACTTCACATAAAGACTGTGAAGTCTATTAATATTTAGTGGGCCTCATCCAACATCACATGTGAAAAATGAAGGTTACTCCATTGGTTGGTGTTTATGTTTTCCACTTGTACACCCAAAGGGCAGTTCATTTCCATGGAGTGAGGCGAGGACAGATGGGACCAGTCCGCCTTCCCATTCCTCGCAAAGTCATCTCGCTTAGGTCAGAGAGCCATGGCAATTAAACCCTTCCTACGCTCACTAAGTGAGTCACCACTTGGCCATGAAGTCCCAGCCAGGTCCTGAGGTTCTGCCTGATCTACAGGTCTATTCTCCATTCACTGGGAGAAGGGACAAGGCCCGAGGAGTAGATTCAATCCAGGTCATGCTGACCTGTAATACTGAGGTACAGACATTGGGCTTTTTAAAAATAACTATTTCCCGTCTAAACTTTCCTGGTATATATTTTCCTCTTCTCTGATTTGCCCCAGTTCAATTCATTTTGGAAACAGCTGCTTTGAACCCCTTGTTGGGGTAAGCCTAGTTTTCACAGGCCATATCCCTCTGTTTTAGGGATTTCATGGCACTCTTTGAAAATGGTTTAATTATTTTGCCAGCAAAATTTCAGCCACTAAGTACGATATTTCATGTAACCTTATGAAAATGTTGTTTTATTATGTTGCGAGATTGTGAGTTTATAGCAGTCCTAAATATTTAGATAGACCATGAAAATGTAGTCAGTTAAGACAAGTGTGATGTGTCTTAATGACAAAACTGATTCAATTATTCAGGTTCGATTTCCTTTCTCTGTGACGTGTGTAGATTTTTTAATTTGACTTGGTTGATTTCTGGTCTTCTGAAGACAGTGTCTGTGATTAAACCATGTTCTCTCTCTCCCAGATTCTATTGTCTATGTCTAATTTGTTCATGGGGAATGATGGCAAGTTCACAGCCTCAGGTAGCTTTTTGCTTCTTTCATTTCTCAGAGAAGCCTTATCTTTTTTTTCTCTGTGTCTTAATGTTTTGTTTGGGCATGTGTTTGAAGGCTGTGAGGGTTTTGCCTTAAGATCCCTGGATTGCAGTCTTTGATTTAAGTTCCTGCTGAGGATCAACCAGGAGTCGGCAGTCCTGCCTCTTCACAGCAGTCCCTCCTCTTAATGCTGCCCTGGCAGCAAGATCTTGTAGTGTGGAGAACAGGCCCGTCCCCACCCTTGGAAGACCACAGGGACAGCTCGTACAAGTGTGCATGCCAGAGAGGCACCTTGGGGCTCTCCTACAACTTCAGAATTTACCTTTGGTGTTCAGTGAAGAAGACTGAGACTCCATATATATTACCATTTGAAATACTGACCAGTTGAAGAATGCAGAAATCAGTCAAGTTTGTAAGATAAAGAAAGAGGTCATGTGACTGTTATTTTTTTTTCTTATGGAGAGGAATGATTTAGCCCATAGGGATTTGTGCTACAATAACATAAACGCAGGAGCTTTGGGCTTCAGGTTGTCCGTGCACTCGTTACAGGGCTTTTCGGAGTAAGAGTGCTAAGATATCAAACAGTTCTTTTCTTTTTGACCTAATGATAAATATGAAAGAGAAAAAGCAATTTTGTTTGTTTTCTCAATTCTAAAAGTTTTACCTGTGGATCCACAGATCCAGAGTCTATAGATGTGATGGGCTTAGAGCCTCATGGGGAGGGGACTCTAAGCCACCAGAGCTCTGATACAGAGGACCAGAGGTTCTCAGCTTGCAGATGTGGTCACCCTGACTACCACTGCCTGAGACAAGCACTTGTCATTGTGTGTCTGAGTACAAAAGACTAGGGAAAGAAAACTTGCAATTAGTGACATGGCCTCTGCAGAACCTCTGTTAAGTCCACTGGAACCTTCCTTTCATTCGACTTGGGCCTCAGGTGGTCATATACATGTGCTACTCAGAGAACAGATGTTTTTAGATGAAGTAACTTGAATGTCACCCAGCTGAGGTTGTTTTGGGTGTGAGGCAACACGGATTTTGTATGGTAAGTTTTCCTAGGAACAGGTTTAGTACATGGTTAGGAATGAAAGGAAAGTGAGGAGAAAAAAGAGGAACCCTCAATACAAGAATTTAAATGACCGCTCTGACAAGAGGCCTCATTTCCAGAGAAATGAGGAAAGTACTGTTAAAACATTGAAAAGATTCCATGACCATCAGAGACTCTCAAAATAAAAACAGCTCAGGCAAATTGAGACAAAGAAATAGATGGAAAAATGCCTCATAATTTCCCTAATAACTTGGATCTCAGGATTTCTGTGTAAAAAGCTAATTTAAAAGTGGCTTGTGCTGTTGAAAAAAAAGTACACTTAGTGTAAATGCTGAGGTAATACACATTACATATTAAGGAAAACCCAAACAGACAAGTTAATTTTAGGTCTTTAAAATTTACACTTAATCTGAATTATTTTATCTCTCTCTTTCAATATTGATTGAATTAGTTTTGTCTAGGAAACAGCAATCTGCTTTAGCATAATTTCCCTTTTTGTTGTTTAGCTTACCATGTTAACGGATCATTTGAATATTTTGAGGAATATGAACCATTTTCCTAATTAATTAAGGAGTTAAAGACATAGAATGTAGGCAAACCAGAAAACTATAGCTCAGAAAAGCTGCTGTCTACCTGTTTTCTCTTTGTGTTTCTTTATTTGTAGTTAGTCTTTGTCTGAGATTATAACATTTATTGTCCACGTGATTATAATCTCTTTGGGGCACCAAAATCATGAGCCCTGTCTGCTTTCAGACTCACACGGCAAGATTATTTCTCAGAATGCATTTCTCAAAATGCGTATCACAGGCAGTAATCTGTACATGTTTCAGTCGGAAATTTTGTAGCTGTGGTTCCTGTCAGTGTGTTGGCATTTATTGTTAGGTTGGTTCAGTATTGTATTGATTAGTTCTTCCTTCCACAGAAAGGATACTGGTTTTCCTTTGGAGAATATGCCTTGAGTCAGTGTTAACCTTTCCATGTTAAATCTATCGTAGGCCTCTCTTTGTATGGCAGAAGGAAATTTTCAACTTACCCAGCATTTCTATATATAATAAATTTCATTTCTGTTTCTTATACCATTGACATTATTTATTTTGGTCTGAGAGTACTAAGGATGTTTAGATCGTACTGTTTCTCCTAGAAGCTATGCAGTAGATTTCCAGAATGCCCATGGTATTGAATGATGACTTATGTTCATCACATAGTTTATAATTTAAGATGTCGTTACGCTCTTCTCTTTCCAGACAGGCCATTGCAGTCAGAAAAATCTCTTGTGTAAGTGTTTGTTGTCATGCCATCACATTATGACTGAAAGATTTCTTGGCCGACTGAATTAAAAATAATGAAAATAATTTTAAAAAAAAAGTCATTCAGCCAACTCTGACTGGCAGAGAGCAGAGAAACTAGAAATAGCATGTCATTTTTAAGTTAACATGTTCTACTTTTTATTTTTCATTTTAAAATGTGGGAAAAGATGACATTTGGCTGTTGGAGATAACATTTCTGACACATTTTGCATTTCTACATTTGTGACTTTTAGTTTTGGTTATGAAGCTGACAGAGTATCTTAGAGCATTAGTACAGCATTTTTAAAGTATAAGTTAATTTCCATTATATATATATATATATATACATTTAAGATTTTTGCCGCTAGGTATCCTAAACTCATAAAAGAGTTTCTATAATCTAAATCATCAAACTTACCTCAGTTTTATCTATTCTTCGAAATATGCTATATTAAATACATTAAATATGGTGAGATTGTGCTGAACTTTTAATTCAGGTGGTACTGCAGGTAAATCACCACATCCATATCCCTCCCATCCCATCCTCCCTGCCAAAAATTAGTTGGAAGACACTTAAAATGATACCGGTATGGGTTTAGAAACATGTAACAAAGTGCTCTTGAGTCCCTAAACCACCCATCCCACTCCTGAGAATTCCTCCTTACCTGCCCTGCAGCTGTGGCTCCCTAGAAGATTGACCAACTGCCCTGGTTGGAGAAACTGTTCATTTTAGCACTTGAAGTCTCACATTCTAGAAACTCCTCTTTTGCAACCAAACAAGACAAATGGTCTCCCTACTTTGCAACTCTGTTTTGAATAATGAGCCTTCCCTACTATGGTCATGACTGATTCAGCCAGCAGTATACATTGTTGTCAAATGGTGTCATCACCTTCTCTGCCCTTAAAACACACGCTGAGTAGGCCTTGCCACCGCCCCGTCCCCCACCCCCCCCCCCCCCCGCAACTTTGATTTAATTAGCTTGGGTAGGGCCTGGTAATGGTACTTTAAAAAAAAATCTTGCCTGACTGTCCTAAGATATAGCCAAGGGCCAACCAACTCTTCTAGAAAGAAGATATACAAACTCATAAACTCCTGGTATTCAGGCTTCTGAAATCACCTTGATCTCTGCCATTTCTGAAGCTGTCTTGTTCAATACTTTCTTGGATTTCATAATTCACAAAAACCCTCTGAGACGAAGGTCCATAGTTTAGTGCCTATGTTTTCTTCCATGTATTTTGTCGTTGCAGGTCTTACATTCAAGTTTTTAATCTAAGATATTCCAGTATATTTATAATAAGTCAATTAAAAAATATCAACCTCAAATTGTTTATTTTTCGCAACCAAGAAAACCCACAAATGTTAAGATAAATATAGTTGATCTTGTTTTAAGTTTCCTACTTTGGGTCAGGCAGATGGAGAAATAGATTGAAGCAGGTTACAGTAATAGAGAGACTCGTGATCTAGACTCAAAGAGCAGTCTCATATTTAAGATGGGCACGTCCACTTGGCACATTATTAAACACGCAAACATTATGAATCAAAGGAATTAATTAATTAATTAGTGTTTTCCATAGTCCCTTGCATCAAAATCCATATGATCATTTAGAATTAAGCTACAGGAAAAATTGCTACCCTGTATGGATTAATGTACTTTGCATTAAAAAAATAAAATATTAAAACTATTATAGCACTCTTTTTTTTGCCTTAGCTGTCAAAATTATGCTCAATTAGAATATTTCCTGATGTTTAATGCGTTTTTATTTTTCTTTTCCTCTCTGAAATTTACAATTTTTTAAAATTCAACTTGTCTTATTATATGTGTCTCATATAAGCTATTTTAAAGTTTCTTTTGAATTAAGATATTACAGACTATTAAGAACAAAAATATAAAAATGAAGAATTCATAAGATAAGAACCACTATACTAGTTATAAATATTCATATGACATGGCTTTTGGATATTAAAGACCTTTTAAATTACAAATACTGCTAGATCAATGATCTAATAATAAATTTGAGGGAAAATGTTAGTAGGTAAACTGGAAAATATTTTTAAAACATGTTTAATGCAAAAAATTAATATTTTATTATATAAAAAGGTCTTATAAAGATATAAACAAATCTTTAATAAAAAATAAGAAAAGACCATGATATGATAATTCACAAAATAATAAAGGCTAAGAATCATATCAAAACATGTTCAATATTACTAGTAATCAAAATAAAGAAATTATGACAAAAATTAGCTATAGGTTTTTTGTTTGTTTTTCAAATAGGTGAAGATTTTAAAAATCTCCAAGGTTTTCAAGAATTTTGTTTATAAAAATAACCATAATAAAACAATATTTCCAGAGTACAAATTGATAATATAGATTAATGTATTCATATAGTTTCACTACTCTAAAAAGTTAATACACTTACATCATATGTAATAAATGTTACATATAAGTTAAAAATAAGTACATAGGATACATTTTCACTGTGCGCACACACACACACACACACACACACACACACACAGACAATTAACCAAAATTTTACTGTGTCATTGATCTGTACCACCATTAGAAGTGATTTTTATTCACTTATAATTCCTACATTTCTTTAATGAATGTATTATTTTAAAAACCAATATGCGTAAAAAGCCATTTAATTGATTTTACACTACCGTAGTCTTTGCAGTTGTAATAGTTGTTTCCCACAAGTATGATGTTGTTGAGAAGTGGGTTGTGCCTATGCAGCTACCATCCTATGATGGAGGCTAGATGGTCTTTGCCAGACTGAATTTCTTAACAGTTGAAATATATCTGTGAATTGGGAGAAAAGGAGTGCATGAGAGAAAAAAACAAAGTCATAAATTTTGTACTTTTAAATTCTTAGCATATCTATAGATATGCGCTTTGGTTATATAAACACTGTAGACAATCATAAATTTGTATTTAACTTGTTTGTTAGAATGAATGTTTTTCATACCATTCCAGGAAATTAGGATACAGACTCTAATTATGTTAATCTGTAGAAAATCTCTTTTGTGGATTAAGAGTTATGATCAAAGCTTTTATGTGAATAGTTATAGTTTGGAATAAAAGGTATTATTATTATTTAAAAGTTGGGAATATACTGGTTATTATTTTATTGTGATCATTGCCTGTTACTTAGATTAAATATATTATATACTATGATTAACAGTATATGTAAACCCAAATTTTGTAATAATTTATTTAATATAAATTTTTTAAAAATTTACTATTTTTGATACATTATTAACTGGTAGGTATGGGCCTAGGTTCTTCACATATCATGTGACTTAATTCTCTTATCAATTATTTAAGTTATAGTGTATCATTCCCATTACAGAGATGATGAAACTAAGTAGTTTGCTTATAAATGAAGTATTTTGTGTCATCACCTTTATTTTTAAATATGTAATTGGAATCTATCATCTTCTAAGTCCTATGGTTATTTCATATACTCATTTGTTTTAATAGATTCTTTCTTGCAGAGTACACAAAATGATCATAAACTCGCTGTAAATGTGTTAATATATTTTAGTGTAAGTAGAATTTATGGTTATTTTTTTGAGCTCTTTGCTCATAATTTTACAATGTGTACTACCATTAATTTGCAACAATTAGTTGAGGAGATATCTGAAGAACTCCATTAAGCATGAACATGATAGTTCAGATTCACTATTTTAAAACAGCAATTATGATACTAAAATATGATACAGGGAAAAGTAAACTATAACATATTATACATGTGTTGTTTTAAAAATATTGACGGTAATATGAATCACCCTATTATTCTATTTTTGTTTTACTAGAAAAAGCATTTCCAAAAAAATCTTCCCCAAGAATTTTGATGCAACCAGTTTATGTTATACTTTTTTAAAATCCCAAGAATAAAGTGTTCTGTGAATAAATAAGTTTGGAAAGTACTGGGTTAAGAAAAATTAAACAAGTTATTTGGAGTGGGACTTTACAGAATTTTTAAATGGCCAATGTACTTGTAAATCTCCAAAAGAAATGATAGCATGCAGCATTTCTCAAATGCATTTGACTAGAGAATCCTATTTCAAGAGAATGTACCATAGGACTCAAGTTCTATGAAACACTATGGGAAAGAGTTTATGACATCTAGATCTGTATTGCTAGAGTGGAAATGATGAAAATGGCTTTATTTTGGCAACCAGGATACACCCTTCTTCAGGTGTTATTATCATCCCTAAGAGGGGAAATATTTCTTAGCAATAACTATTATACTTACAAACAGTATTTACATCAAAACATATGTTGATTTGCTATCTCAATGTATGTTTTGAATTTAAAGGCAATTTGAATGCAGAATCTATTAGCCTGTGTATAATTACATTTGATAAACAAGAACAAAACATCATTTAACAGTCCTTCAGCCTATGTCAGATTAACATATCTCACTAAAAATGATTATCTTATAATATCTATTTAATAGCAAAAAAATGTATTTTTAATAAAAATTCAGCATCAAGGGGAACAAACATAGAGTATTTTTAGGGCAATGAATATAATCTCTATGATACTATGATGGTGGATATATGTCATTATACATTTGTCAAAACTCATAGAATGTATAACATCAGAGTAAACCTTTATACTATGGACTTTGGGTGAAATGATGTATCACTATAGGTTTATCAATTATAATAAATGTACCACTCTGCTAGGGGATGTTGATAGCAGGGAGACTATGATATGTGGAAACATACCTTCTGCTCTAAAAAATAGTCCATTAAGAAAAATGACAAGCATATACATTTTCAAAACATGAAGAACCTCTTATTCTTCTCTTTTTCTAATGGAGGCATAAGGTGAACAAAGATGAAAGGACAGTGTAGGAGGGGAATCTAATGGATTTATAGAAACTTTATGCCCTAAGAAGATTTCACATAAAAATAGATCAGTAAAAAGTTTTGTGCATTGTTGGACGATAGCAGCACTGCTGATACTAGATATCTCACTGGCCAGAACTTTTTTCAGATGCACTTCTTTTTATATAGTTATTACCTACTGATGGAAAAATCAATCTGTTTTTGTTTCAGAGAGGAGTAAATATGCCAAAAGAATTCCCTAGAATATTACTGGTATCCAAATGTGACATTTCTTGGAATTAAAATTTATTTTAATAGAGTCACAACTTTTAATTAAGAATACAATTTTCCCATATAGGTCTTGAGTTAGTAATAGACATAGGAAGGGTAACTTGGGAGATATGATAATGAGTTGAATGGAAAATCATTTAAGAAAGACAAAACACATGGAATCCAGAAAACATGTTTGCATTCTGCTTGACTGAGTCATTCCAGATTCTAAGTATCATGTATCAGTGCTGGCATCTTGGGGATGTGTAGCCATCTTTAGTTAATTTCCATTCTTTAAATTCTAGCACTGCTACCTAAATCAGGGTAATTACTAAATTACAAGGCAAAAAAAACCCCAAAACAAAAAACAACAAAAAAAACCCAGATTGTCCCAAACCTTCCTAACTCAGCCACGCAAGTCCATCACCCCGCAGCCTTCTTAATACCTAGGTTCCTCATGTAGAGGTCAATGTTTTGGGATGCAACTGACAAAGAGAAAAGCATTACTCCAATAAGTTATTGTCTCTCTTCCCATAGCCCACAGACAATGCCCTTATGGTCTGAGAATCTTTCTCAGGATGACTTTGGCCAGGGATGGACTTGATGATAATGACCTATCTGTGATTTAGCTTACTGCTACTGGGCTCTCACCTCAGAAGTTTGCCTGAGACCTGACTTCACTTTTATCAAGGAATTATGCTAAAAGCAATAGGCACATGCAGCAACTCTTGTCTGAAACCATTACTATTCTGTGCATTTGTCTTCAATAGCAGGCTTTTCACTGGCTTATTTTTCCATATATTCCCATTTCTTCTTCACTCAAATTGTGACATCATATCTGATGCTCACATCACATTTGCTTAAGTGTTTCTGTATAATACGTGGTAAAGCAAATTTTAGCAAAACTCCAAAGTAGCATCATTTTTTTTAAAGCAAATCTTTCAACAATTAGCTATCTTTAAGTTTTCTATAATTACTTTATCCCTTAAGATAAGAAAAATACAATAAAAGTTTTTAATACAGCCTCTGTGCAATAAGGAAAATTATTTAGTAATAAGTTTAGAAATATTAATTAATAACTGTAAGTTTATGAGAAATTAGAATATTTCCTCAGCATTAACTGGCTGCATAATTCAATAGCTTGAAATGATGACTATTTTGAATGCCAATAAAAAAGAATCAGATATACTTTATTTCCGACTCAGTGGTTCTCAGAGAAAGTCTTATTGGCATGTGGGTGGAAGGAGACTTCTCTGGAAAAATGTCTAGTTAAGAATGTTTACTTTGCTACATGCAATTAGCTCTCTCCAGACAATCTGACAACTCTCCTTTTCCACATGTTTCCTGATGACCACTGGGAGACACACTGCCACCCTAGATGAGAAACTTTGCTTTGGTAGAGTTATTCCACCTAATTTATAAGAGAAGTAACTTTGAAAAATGTTGTATAAACCAGTGAATATTTGATGAATCAAAACATATCATTACCACTTTTTTTGATTGAGAGTCTACTATACTTTGTTTCTGGGTGTGAGTAATTATTACATCTTGTCCTAACGAAGACCAAACCAACTTTCCTATCCACATGGTCTCTTCATCACCCTGTTGAAAGTCATGCTAATGTAAGAAAGGCTGCTAAGAGTCCTTTATATGTCATTAATGTTAAGATGCCTAAAATTCTGGTAGAAAACTCTATTTCACTTTTTAAATATTATATATGAAGATGAAATTGGCTAATTTTTCAACAAATGTAATAATTTTAGTATAATAATCATAAATATTATGAGTTTAATTATTTACTTATTTAAATAAAAAATCAAGTGGGAGATTTAATCTAAGTTAAAGAGTAGGATGGCATTTTATTTTATTGTTTTTAAAGTAAGTGTTGTAAGAAGCATAAGTCCTAAGCCTAGTGCTGATTATAAATAGATGCCTTGGTGACCTGTATTTTATCATCACCACAGCAACCCTCCTTTTTCTCATCTATATAATGAAGGATTTGCATGTTAAAGCTAAATTTCAATTTTTCCATAATGTTCAGTTAATCCGTACAAAAAAATAAATAGTAGCAACACCTAAATTCAATAAGTACCTCCATAATTACATGTTACAACTATCAAAAAATACGATTTCATTCAGGAAAAAAGGCCAATTGAATTTTGTTTTTATAAATACTACAGCTATATTAAGGAACAGCTAATTTACATAATGTTAACTCCTAGCAAAATTCTGGTCAAGATAGAAGTGACATCATTTATATTTTAGGGTCATATTTCTTGAGAAAGTTACAGCATGATCATATGGATTACCATGGAGTTATTCAGCTCTTTTTTTAAAGTGTTAAATTATGATACACAGTACAGAAAATTGCATAGAGTCTAGACATTATTTAATACCACAGGCTGCCAAATCACTCTAGGGGTCCCTCTAACTGCTTTTCAGTTGTGTTAGGAGGGTGACAATTAAAAATGAAAGACAAGTGAAGTATTATATAAACTGTTATATTTTTTGATCCCCTAGTAGACTGGATTAATAGTTCTTATCCCTGGAAAGGCTAAAAAAAATTAGCACCTGCCAACAGTGTGTTTATGCTCATTTTCTTAGCTCGAATTCTTGCTGATGCGGCTAATGAATTTCAGGAATAAAGTATTTTTTTACTGATTTACCTAAGGTATGCAAGGTTCCAAAGAAGCAATGCTTAAATTAACTTGCATACTTCATTCATTCACCCCCTATACTTTTTGATTAGGGGGATTTTAAAAAATGTAATTTTTAAGAAATGGGGATTTTTTAAGAAGATTTAAGAAAATGTGAACTGAACCACTCTCAAGAGTCATACAGTAGACAGGGAGAACAGATATTCAAGCAAATTACTGTAATTCAATATAATTGTTATGATGCAAGAAGGCACAGTAGTAGAGTAGAAAATGGAATACTAGACGCCGGCTGGCTGATCAGGAACTGTTTCATAGAGAAGACAGTTGAGACCTCAGGGAAACTCAGAAGAGACATGGGAATTTGATCTGATGAATTGGAACAGGTGGGTGGGGAGAGTGTTTCAGGCAGAGGCACCAAAAGAATAAGGCATGGAGGATGGGGAAGCCTATTGTACATGAGATATTGGATGCTTTTGGGGGCTTGTTGGAGAAGTTGAGACAGAGCAGAACACAGAAGTCAGGCCATGAGTATTTTTGCATTTCATGCTGAAATGATGAGATTCCATCATGTTGCATTTGCTTCCCTATATGGAGTTAATTTAACCTTGAGGTTAAATGTGGACAAATTGTTGGATAATTAAGGTTGCTGGATACCAAAACACCATTTTCTTCGAACAATAATTAAACTCACCTTAAGTAATTTGAAATTTGTATTATCTGACACAAATATGTAGTAAAGAATGTTGAAAATAAACTTGTCATAAATTTTAGAGATTAGACATGAGAATTCAAAGAAATTTCTCTACTGAAGGTGAAGTAGAGCTACATACCCAAAACCCCTGTGGGTTTTCCTTGGATCTCCTTGGTCATTAGAGCCTCTTTACCACAAGAGCTTATGAAGATTTCCTGGACTACAGTGCATTACTGGCTTTCAAAAACAAATAGTGAAAAGAAAATAGATAAAGCTATCTATTATTTATAATTAAACAGAGTTAACTTTTTTCTTATAGAAATAAGAAATATTTCCAGCAAAATAATTAAATTTTGTTGTTGATTTTGAAAGCCTTGTCCATTATAGAACTTACCATCTTTATCAAGCTTAAGGATTCTTAAGGAATAAAAGGATTTTTATTACATGAGTCAATCTGGTAGAGTTTCATATTCTTGTTTAGAACTTGAGAATTAAAGCAGTCACGAAGACAAATATGCCCATACAGATCTTCCAGTCAGCGTGAGGACTTGATGACTAAGATCTAGGCAGTTTTCATGCTGAAAAATGATATTTTATATCATACTTCAGCACTATTATAAAATGGCAAGTAGTTAAATAAAACATGTAACACAGAAAGAGAGATATGCAACAATGATTATTATTTTCACTTGAGTTTCCACAAGGACTTTAATTTTTTAGAGAGTGATAGGTAATCATTTTACTTAAAATGATTACTTCAAAGGAATTCAGTTACAAATGTCACATATTAAATTGAGTTCGTAATTACTTAGCTTAATTGAAAATAGTGAGAACACGAAAGGGAAATAAAATATTTTAATCAGCATCATTTCAACAAACCAATAAGGAAAAGCATTTTGTAATTTTAAAAAAAAGTGTTGAAAGTTCTAATCATCTTAAGAGAAATCCAAAAGCTTTTGTTTATTTCTCAATATGGACACTAGAATGTTAATGAAAATTCTGCCTTCTGTTTCCATTTCACACACTTGAATCTCTTTGACCCTGAAAAAGGTGCATCATATCTCAGCCTCCTTTCTCCATTTGTGAAAAGGGTCTAAACATTTATCAATTTTTGTCTACAATTAAATAAGATAACATCTGCAAACTAGAACATTTTATGCAAATGTAAGGTTGAATAATTCTATTTGTTAGTGACCATAAAGAGTTTCTCACAGATTGTGGTAATTTTCCATTCTTTTCATAAAATTTACATAACTTTTATACAACAAACTTGTGATGCTTTAGACTCTTTAATATTTTGAAATTTAATTTTGAAGTTTTTACATTGCTTTTTCATAATTTTATGGTTGCCATATTCTCACAATTCAGAAAATTAAGATGAAAATACAAGTAATACAAATATATTGCAACTACATTTCCTCCCAAGTTAAAAAATATAGGACAGAACGAGAGTGGGCATATTATTACCATCCAATACAATTGCTATTAGCATCTTATTATATTTCCTACCAACCTTTCCTCCTGTTTATTGTAAAGGGTATTCATATAATTTTTCACATGATATTATAACATAAGAATTTTCCTAGGTAGCACTACCATTTCTGTAAAAGGCCATATAGTAAATATTTAAGGCTCATGGCCATAGGTCTCTGTCACCTCTACTCAATCCTGCCATTGCAGTGGTTGTAGACAGTATGTGAACGAATAAGTGTTGTGTTCTATAAAAGTTTATTAACAAACACAAGCTGAGAGGCATATTTGGCCCATGAGTCTATAGTTTACTAACCTGATCTAAATGATTACAAATTATTTCATTATTTAACCATGGAATTATTGTACTTCTCTACAGTTTTTAAGATATATATTTCTTTCTTCTTTCCATTAAGATTTGTCTTAAATTATCATGTTTAATATTGGGCTTAATTTTTTTTCCTTTGGTTAATCTCTAAGAATATGAAGTAAAAATCACATTGGTAGTTACACCTCTTCTCTTGTCTACTTCTGAGAACAGTGTATTTTTTTATTTATTAATTGAATAAGTTTGACATATAACATTGTAAAAGTTTAATTTGTACAACCTGTGAATTTGATTATACTTATATTTATATGATTGCCATCGTAGTATATTTTATCACATTACATAATTAGAGTACACATATTATTGACTAAATTCATTATACTGTGTATTAAATCTCTAGGCTTATTTACTACTCATTACAAGTTTGTACCATTAAACATCAATCTTATCCTACTCCTTGCTTCACCCTCCCCCATCCATCCCCTGGTAATCATTATTTTACTCTCTGTTTTTTATTTAAAAAAAATTTTTTTTACAGGCTTGGCTCTTTTAGATTCCACATATAAGTGATATAGAACAGTACTCACCTTTGTCTGACTTATCTTGCTTAGCATACTGGGTTCAAGTTCCATCTATGCTGTCACAAATGGCAGGATATACTCCTTTCTTATGGCCGAGTAATATTCCATTGGGTATGATGTACACATCTTCCTTATCTATTCATACATCGATGGGCATTTGGGTTGTTTTCATAACTTAGCTATTATGTATGATCCTGTGATAAACATGGGAATACACGTATCTTGTCAAAATCCTGTTTTTATTCCCTTTGTGTATATACCCAGAAGTGACATTTTGAATCATAGGGTAGATCTATTTTTTAAATCTATTTTTAGTTTTTTGAGAAACATTTATATTGTTTTCAATAGTGATTGGACCAATTTATACTCCTACTGACAGCAGAGAACAGTATATTTTGAGGAGGCCAGAATTTATATCACCAATTTACTTTTCAAATGTTTCTAATTTCCTATTTAAATTAAATGACTAAAATGTCACATTTTAGAAATTTTAATTGGTTTACTCGCTGTTTATATACTCTTGACTTGAACAAGTTATTAAAAAATTATTTTTAATAGTCATACATGTACGAAAAAATTCTGAAACATACAAAAGGGCAAATAATAATTCATCTCTTCACATCTCTCTCCTCCGTCATGAGTCCCTCTTCCCATAAAGCACCACATTTTTTTCTGTTTCTTATGTATCATTTTTGCTATAGTTTATTCATATCTAAGTTTTGTAGAGAAATTTTGATGAATAATACTAGTTCTTTAATGATTATTGGTCTTACTATTTAAAACATTTTAGTGCAATATTTGGCATTTAATTTTTCAAAAAATATATTATTAGATCTTCAAATTATTTACATTTATAGTTGCTTATAGTATTCATAATATTTAAAATCTTGTTCGTCTATAAATACTTTCTTTTTTTATTCTACTTTGTGTTTATTTACACCTGAAATTAATAAAGTTAAAAAGGTGAAAAACCTCTGTTTTATATTTGTGTACATGTATTGATAGTTCTTGCTTTTAATTATCTTGTTTTTAATTAGTTCTGTAAGTCACTGTTTTGTGAGAGTATAACAAATTGGTATTTACTAAGTTTCTCATATTAAGCTTTATTTCTTCCATCTAATTTGGCATTTTTTAAATTGAGTTTGCTTATTCATTCTTTCTTTTTGTCCTCATTTCCTTCATTAATGTGTCTGTTACTGGATACATTAATATTCTTTTGCTGGTTTGAAATATAATATACTCTTAGTCTTCTAGGGATAACACATAACTTATTAAAGCCCTTCTCAATTTCTTAAATTTAGTAACTGTATATCTTCCCTCAAGTAAAACATATCCCTTAGCATACTTCCACCTCATTCTGCTTTTCCCTATTACCCCCATATTCATATTCCTAGAACTAATTTCTGGATTGTTAACAACATTTTTGGTATTGCTTTTCTTTTCTTATTTTGACAACTCCACTAATTTATTTACTTAACCTTATTTTTCTTATGAGTTATCAAGTTTTCTTTGTTTTCAAAAATATGCTGAATCCTCTAAGGCGTTGCCTACTTGCTTTGCCTTATCATTTAAGTGATATTTGGCTGTTTATATAATTCTGAGTTTAAAACTGTTATTACTTTGAATATATTAATGTAATGTCTCCTTATGGCCAGGGTTGCTTTTAAAACTTAATTTTCAATCTAATTTTATCTTTTGTAGGTGATCTCATCTTAGTCTTTGGAAGGTTTTAGAATTTTTAATCCACCTTGTTTTCTTAAAATTCTCTGAAATGTTCATAGTTGTGGAATTCCTTCCTTCCTTCCTTCCTTCCTTCCTTCCTTTCCTTCCTTCCTTCCTTCCTTCCTTCCTCCCTCCTCCCTCCCTCCTCCCTCCCTCCCTCCCTCCCTCCCTTCCTCCTTCCTTCCTTCCTTCCTTCCTTCCTTCCTTCCTTCCTTCCTTCCTTCCTTCCTTCCATCCTTCTTTCCTTTCTCCTTCCTCTTTTTTTTCTTGGCATTCTATGAACTGTGTTAATCAGAGATTAATATTCACCAAAAATCTGGGAAAATCTCATCCCTGTCTTCCTTAAATAAGTCTCCCATTTTCATTTCTTGTTTTTATTTGGAAGTTTCTATTATGTGAATACACTTCTCCTTCTATATTCTTGCATATTAACTTTCATTTTAGAAATTCTGTTCTTTTATTCTTTCTGGGTGCCTTTTTGAAGAGTTACTCTACTCAACCTTCCAATTTCCATATATATATATATATGCATATATATATATGCATATATATATATATATGCTAATGTTCAGTCTGTTATTGAAACCACTTAAGAGTTCTTTATTTGAACCATTTTATTTTTTCATATCCAGTAACTCTATTTGGTTTCTCCAAATGATAACCCATTTCTGTATCTTATCTTTAATACTTTCTCTTATTTCTCTGAGGAAACTTATTACACTTATTTTAAATTCTTCCTTTTTATAGTGGTTAGGTTTGAATATCTCAGTATCTTCTCTCATGAGATTATTTTCTTGGGGCATAGCAGTGTGTTTGGGGTAAACCAAAACAAAATACTGGCAAAATAATAGGTTGTATGCTTCCTGGAATATTTCAGAAGAGGAACGTGTTTCAGGGAGAAGATTCTACGAAGTTGATTTCCCTCCCCCTGCAATATCACATCACCCTTGGAAATGTCCTTGTACCTTTAGCCTGGTCACGACTTTTCCCCAAATGCTGGCTCTGGGAGCTGTAATCATCTAGTCCTCAAGGTATTTTGCAAGTAGAGGAAATGCTCAGGGTCTACAGTGGGCCTACATTTGCTCTTATTCACTCCCTATCTGGGCCAGTACACTTCTCTCATTACACTGTCATTCCATGCTGGTGCTAGGCTGATATGACTGTGGATTTTATTTTATGTTGTTCATATCCCACAGAGGCTATGAAGTGCTCAATAGTGTTCTAAAGTGATGTAAAGAGGAATAACCAAAAAATGACGAGAAAACTCTTATTGTTGTCTATTTCCAAATGTGGCTTCTAGCCTCCTCACTCTGGATTTTTGTTCCTGACCCTCAGGATATGTGCCAGAACTCAGGCCTCTTCTGTTTTCCCCAGAAGATTATCAAGTTTTCTGTGATATTTCCTCACACCTCTCAGTCTCCCTTTCACTTCTGTGACATCTCCAGGGTTGCGTTATGATGGAGGCAGCTACTTAATTCTATGTTTGTTTGCCGTCTCATCAAGAGGAGAAATCTAGTTGTTTCTTTAAGAAAGGCTTATAAAAACCACGACTCTTTGTTCATATAAGCTAAAAATGCCTATTTTATACTTGAATAATGTTTTGGTTGGGCATATTAATTAAGGACCACACTTTTTTTCTTTAGGGCTTCATATATATAGCCTAACTGCTGTGATCAATATATATGTATATTCTGAGAATTGTCTGATTATTTTCCCCTTTAAATGCTTTGGTTTCCTTGCTTTGATTTTCAAAGTTTTCTTTACATGTTAAGTCTAATCCTTTAATAGTTTTATTATTAGGTCTTATTATTAATTGATTCGTAACATTTATTTTTCCTGAAATACCAGGTGCTTCTTAAAATTGCAGATTCAATCATCTTTAGTTTCTGGATTTTTCAAATTTAAATACATTTTTTTCTATTTCATTTCATTTGTCTTTCACCTTTTTGAGACACCAATTATTCCTAAGTTGAATCTGTATTATGTACATTTCATTTTCTTTAGAAATTCTTTGATCTTTGTTATCTCTAAGTTTTCTTTTATGTTCCCCTTATTCTCCATTTTGTTACTTCCAATGTGTACTTCATTTTTTAACAGCTTTATTATATGCATCTCTTCTCTTAAGTTCTGTCAAATTATTTTTCATATATATATTAGGGTTCCCCCAACCCTGGGTATTCACTGTGAGAACCTGTAGAGACAGAGAGCTAAAACTCATAAAAATGTACTTACTCTACTCCCATGGACTAGGTCCCCTAGACTATTTTTATCTTTCAAAATTTTTTCATTGAGTTTCCAGTCATTCATCCATTATAGTTCAGATTTCCCTGCCCTATACTTGTTCCCACAGATGTTGATGCTCTAGTAAATGGTAATTGTATTCACCTGCTAGTATCTCTAATTTGAGAAATAGTGGGTTGTTCTGTGACTTCATTGCTCTTACAGATCTAAAAAGAGCTTTGGTTTTTCAATTTGTTCAGTTTTTACTTATTGTTAAGGTGGAGTGATAACTTCTAAGCTTCTTATACATTGATCTGGATTTGGGAAGTCCTATTACTCATTTTAAAATATGTTATACTGGAGTGGAGAAATAAATGGTCATTCTCCTCCTCCAAAAAAAAATACGTTATGCTGGTTATGTACTTATATATTTTCTTTTGTTGGAGGAAGTTCAATATGGCATTCTTGAGGTGAGTCCGTAGCCAGTCTTTTACCTAGATCTTTTTGCTCTGAGTAAAAGAGTTTTGTTTTGTTCCTTTATAACATGCCATCCAGCTGAAGGAATCTGTGCCCCACATACTCTTTTTGGGATTACAAATCTGGGCACCTTTCCTTTGTGTTATTTTCACTTTTGCCCAACTTAGCTACCATTGAGGGCCTTTTGTTATATATATTAACTTTAAGGGGCTTAATATTAACTTGATAAAAAGTGGGAGAGAAGGAAGCAGAGAGCTTAATAAACTGCAGTCTGAAAACTGGAAGATACTGTATACAATGGAATATTATTGAGCCATAAAAAGAATGAAATCTGTGACGAAATGATTGAATCTGGAAAGTATTACACTAAGTAAAATAAGTCAAAGAGAGAAAGACAAATACCACATGATCTCACTTATATGTAAAATCTACAGAACAAAATAAATGAACAAACTAAACAGGAACAGACTCAGAGATACAGAGAAGAAACTGTTGGTTGCAGAATGAGAAAGGAGTTGGGAGGCTGGGTGAAAAATGTGAAGAGATTAAGTACAAATCGGTAGTTATGAAATAGTTAAGAGGATATGAAGTACAGATAGGAAATTTGATCAATAATACTGTAATAACTTTGTATAGTGGCAGGTGGGTACAAGACTAATTGGGGGAATCACTTTGTCAATTATGTAAATGTCTAACCACTATGCTATACATCTGAAACTAATATAATAGTGAATGTCAACTGTAATTTTAAAAAAAGAAAAAACAAAAAAAGGAAGGGCGGAAATGGTAGTTTAGAGCAGGTAAAATGGTCTGTTGTCCATATTTGGTGCATTATATTAATCGGTAAATTTTTTTGTATTTGAGAAAAAATTGGCATCTTTAAAAAAATGGAAGACACTTATTTTATTTTGCAAAACAAACAAACTCATCTATTTTTAAAATATCTTTTGCCCTAGTTGTTTTCAGAGTCATCTACTTAGATCTGTATTCTTAACCAGAATGAAATTCTCAGGAGTTTTACAATTATGACTGTGCTTAACCTTCTCCAAATTAAATTCTTAGACAGATTCCATCTCCCACATTAGTCTGTTGTCCTATCCTTGGCTACGGGTCGGGGGAAGGGGCGAGGATGAACAAACAAACAAACAAACAAAATACAAGAAAAGTTTACGACCTTAATGTTCAGGACAAATCCCAGTGATATTTCTCTCCCTTCTCTTTTCTCATTACATAGATATAACAAGTAAAATTTGTTAATCAATTGATTATAAAGCCTGGTTTTCTCTAATTTCACTGCTAATATTATTCTTGACCATTGATCTGATTATCTCAAGAACTGAAAAATAAAAAGCAGTACTTCTTCATGAAACCATTATTTCCCTGGAAATAGTAGATTAATTAATTCAGAGTAGGAAGGAAGGATAATTCACTTTATCTTGATCTAGGGAAATCAGAGAGTGAATATATGATGCTTGTTTTCTGTCCCCTGAGAAATTATGATAGTTTGAGATACATTCTTTCTGATATATTACCTGAATTGGGAAAAATATGTGCTGTTATCCTTTTCTCCTTCCTAAATTATGGTTAATCTGGAGCATAAGAAAGTTCAAAATGTGATTCAAAATTTTTCTGCCAACATGCCAGACTATCAGTGATGCCTTTGCCTTATTGTTAATATAGTTTTAAAAAATATTTTTAACCTATAAAATTAAAGATAAATTGTTTTCATATTCACTTCCTTCAAGTGAAAGGAGTGCTTTCTTTGTCATTAGGAGTATAAAGGAAAAAGGATGAATGAAAAATAGCATGCCATTAATTTTATTGCTTATTCAGACAAGTTGCATCATTAGTATGAAGACTGCTAATATCGTATCGGCATCTAAACTCCTCTGTTAATGTCAATCTCTGACTTTGAATTAAATGGAGAAAACAACCAGGGCCTTAAGACTTCAGTGTCTGATAGACAGGTCTGACAAACAAACAACAAAACAAAAAGAGAAGACTAAAAGGATTAAAACCTCTGAGGTCAGATTAATGAGATTTGCATATTTAAATTGGATTGTCACCAGGGGCATTCATTGCTTCTCTTTTGCTTAGATATCTCTATGTTTAATGAATCATTCAGGAACTATTTATTGGGCACCTACTTTCTAAAAAGCAGCAATGCTAGAGACATAGTGCCAGATATAAGATAAATCCTCCCTTTAGTAATGCACAGTGTAAGAGAACAAAAACTCTACATAACATAAAATAGAGAGTAGAAGATAGTGTTATTGAAAGAGTTCTTGCAAACACCTGACCAATCCATGTATTATGCTGCGCTGTTCCACATCATCAACTCAATATGAGGTTTAGCTCTTTCTGTGACTTCCACATCAAATATACAAACCAACAACAAGAACAGAAATACTTACACAGTCTACAAATAGATTGAGAGTTTGGCAGAGAGAATGAATTACGTCATATAAATAATAGAACCTTAAATTTAATATTATAATTTATTTTATTAAAATATATCTGGCCATTCTACTATCTTGTGTACAAGTATCATTTTCATCAAGAAGTTGTGTTTTGAAGATTATGTTCTCTATTCTGTGTCAATAGCCGTCACATAAGTATAATCTGTGCAACTCTAATAAGGGCAAAAAAAGTCATTTTTAAGGCAAGTAGGAGATTTCAAGTCTTTTATTCCTTTGCATATGATCCACAAATGTTCATAGTAGATTATTTATGAGGTGTGGGATGTTCACTGGGCATTGCTTTTCCATGGGGATACAATTACTTCTCTATAGTTCCTTTGTGGAGAACTGGTAACCTAACAACATTTATACATGGAATGAAAATTGATCATATGAAAAATGGTCCATGTGAAAAGGCTTAAAATCTTAGAATATAAGAACTTAAAAAGATAGTAGAGATTCTGAGCTTAACCACCACCTATGTTAAAGTTGAGAAACTGAGACATAGAAAGGTCTACCCAAGGACACCTGGCTATCATATGGGATTAAACAATTGACAACCTTCTCTTATAGTTCCTAAGATTTACATGGTATAAAGTGGTGGTCTGAAGTCATAATGCAGGGGTCGTGGACAAGATTTCACCTTTGAGGATTGTTTTTTAAGACTTTTAGAATTTATGTGATTTTTCCATCTCCCCAGACTGATCATTTCTTATGCTTTATAGTTGCAAGTTAATGCATAACCCAGATCCAAATTGTTTCCATAAGAGAGCAAATATCAATTCACAATACAATATAGAATTTGATTTTAATTTAAAAATTGAAATGAAAACCCTATTTAAAATTAAAACTTCCTCTTACCTAAACTTCCTTTGCTCATACCTATCTTTAATATTGCTATTATATCTTTATTTACCTATTATATTTCTACTAATTGACTATAAGCACTCTGCAAACAGAAACTACCATACTGACACCTCCATCGTGGGTTATTACCCCAGTGCTTTCACGCAAATGTTTGCTCAATAAATGCTTTATGTCTTGAAGAATAAATAAAAGGAACTTCTGCTTGCTAAAATTAAACTTACTACCTGCTATCTCTCTATTAAAAAAAGATGCATGGTTATAAAGGTATAATGGACCAAAGAGTTACGCTATAGGTGAATGAGTAGCTTTTCTGGCTGATTGAAGTTAACCTTTTGTCACAGTGAAATATCTAATCAAAATGAGACTGCTCTTTCTATTCGTCGCTACCAAACATTTGATTCTGTCCACTGATCAATATGCTTTACTTTTATGATGCTCCTTTATTGCAAAGCACTTAACAGAAAATTACTTATCTTGAGGTTTTCTGGTCTTTTTTCTTACTATATGATACTGTTTCTTTTTCAAACGTGACTTGCAATGTGGGTTCATTTTAGCAGAGTCACCCAATGAGTTTGTGATAAAGGTGATTGTAGGACTTCATATTTTCATTTTTCATTGTTATTCCTAATTGCTGACTTTTGGAATTATTTAGAAGGGTTTTTCAGACTGTCTGCAAATTCATTCTGTAGACTATTTTCTACTGCAGATGAGGCTGGTATCATCAAGCTCATTTTATTAAGATCATCAGGGTACAGTCAAGCATGAATGTGTTTTAAAAGTGTTATTCCATTGAGCCTTTGTTTATTTTTATTTTTAATGGATGAAAGTTAAAGGCATTCAAGTCAAAACCTTTACAATCGATAGTACAAAAAATCATTTAAAAAAATAAAACGATTATTGATGAAGGTTAACATTCTATGTTAACATTTATACAGCCAAACAGTTAATAATAAATCTATAGAATGAAGAACTTAAAATATTTAAAAATGAAAAATTAATTTGCTAGAGGATCATTCATTAACATTAAAACTAATTCACCAATATGAAAATGAGCAGGCAGAAACAATACTATAATTAATTCCTGAGAAATTAACATTTGGCAGAGGAAAAAAAAGATCCAGAGAGGAGATAAAAGTTATTAATCTCAATTCTTTAATTTGAAAGAAAGATGTAGGTTACAAACAAGTGGCTAAAGTTTTATTTCTGTTTTTAGCCACACTTCCAAAGATTTTTGGGGTGACGTTTGCTCTGTGGGTCAGAATCAGTATAACAGAAGGGTTGCAGCATGAGTAGACTAGATGATTCTTTTTTAAAATATATGTTTGCATTTTATTTTATTTATTTATTTTCCAAATTTATTTATTTAAATTTGTTTCAAGTATACAGTACATTGGTTAGACATCTATATAGTTCATAAAATGATTCCCCCAATTGCTCCTTCCCTTCCCTGGCCCTCCACTTAGCCATCATATTAATGCTAACTGCATTCCCTCTGCTGTGCTCGACATCCCTGTGAGCAACTACCAACTACTAATTTGTACTTCTTTGACCCTTCACCCCAATATCCTAGCCCACAACTCCCCTCCCCTCTGTCCACCAAATTTTGAGTATGTTTTTGATTAGCTGGTTCTTTTTGTTCCTTAGATTCTGCATATACATGAAATCATATGGTATTTACCTTTTTCTGTCTAATTTATTTCACTCAGCATGAGAACCTCTAGGTCCATCCATGTCGTTGCAAATGGTGGGATTTCATTTCTTTTTAATGGCTGAGTAATATTCCATTGTATATACGAACCATAATTTCTTTATCTAATGTCTGTTGATGGGCATTTAGTTTGCTTCTATATCTTGGCTATTGTAAATTGTGCTGCCATGAATATTGGAGTGCATGGATCTTTACAAATTATTGTTTTGGTTTTCTTTGCATAAATACCCAAAAGTGCAATTGCTGCATCAAAAGGTACATCCATTTTTAATTTTTTGAGAAACTTCCAGACTGTTTTCCATAGCGGCTGTACCAATTTGCAATCCCACCAACAATGTATGAGGGTTCCCTTTTCTCTGCATCCTTACCAAACTTGATTTTTGATTTATTGATGATAGCCATTCTAACAGGTGAGCTGATAACTCATTGTGGTTTTAATTTGCATTTCTCTGATGGTTAATGAACTTGAGCATCTTTTCATATGCCTATTAGCCATCTGTATTTCCTCTTTGGAGAAGTACTTGTTCAGGTCTTCTACCCATTTTTTTAATTGGATTGTTTTTATTTTGTTGTTGTGTTGAATTGTATAAGTTCTTTATATATTGTGGATATTAACCTCTTATCAGATGTATCATCAACTGAATATCTTCTCCCAATCAGTCAGTTGTTTTTTGTTTTGTTGATGGTTTCTTTTCTGTACAAAAACTTTTTAGTTTGATTAGTTGCATTTGTTTATTTTTTCTTTTGATTTCCTTGTCTGAGGAGATATATTTGAAAATAAATTCCTGTTAGTAATCAGAGAGATTATTGCTTATGTTTTCTTCTAGAAGTTTTATGGTTTCGGATTTTACATTTAAGTCTTTAATCCATTTTGAATCTATTCTTGAATATGGTGTGAGAAGGTGGTCCAGCTGCTGCTGCTGCTGCTGCTGCTGCTGCTTCGTCTTCTTCGTCGTCGTCGTCTTCTTCTTCTTCTTTTCTCTTTTTGCATGTATCTGTCCAATTTTCCCAATACCATTTATTGAAGATATTGTCTTTACTCCATTGTATATTCTTACCTCCTTTGTCGTATATTAAGTGAGCGTATAGGCGTGGATTCATTTCTGGGCTCTCTATTCTTTTCTATTGATCAATGTATCTGTTTTAATGCCAGTACCATGCTGTTTAGATTACTGTAGCCTTGTAGTATAGTTTGATATCAGGTAGTGTGATACCTCCAACTTTGTTCTTTCTCAAGATCGCTGTGGCTATTTGGGGTTTTTTATGGCTCCATATAAATTTTAGGATTATTTTTTCTAGCTCCCTGAAAAATGCTATTGGTATTTTGAGATGCGTGTTTTTATAGGAAGGGTTAAAGAGCACAATGCAATGATCTTTGCACCTGTACATGGTTCAGTGTCATTTCTGTGACATTTACTGTCCAATTTGGTGGAAATCTTGTTTTTTTTTTTTTTTTTTTTTTGTTTTTTTTTTTTTTTTTTTTTTTTTAAAGAAAGGAAGACTGTATTTCCCATTAAGGAAGTCAAAAGTGGTTATGAGTATGTTGAATAGATTTATTTTTTTCCTGGTTCCTGCCAACTAATATAGAAGCACTTGACCTAAGCCCAGCTCCTTCCCAGAACTCTGAAGTCTGAGGAAATGACATGAGGTACAGGAGCAAAAAGAGATTTTTTTCTGATGCTGTGTTGGAATTGGCTATCTAGTGGTAGATCATTCAGAAGCTAATGTTGGCATCCTTTCTGTGGCAGCACATGGGCTGTGCTCTGCCTCCTTTCATTCTTCAAGTCTGCTTTTTTCGCCTTTACCACAAATGTCTTCCATCACCCAATTTCTGATTAAATTAGCCACGTCCCAGTGATTTTTCTCTACTACATTTCCTTTATCAATAAAATGGAGTCTAAAAAGTGTACCTATTTTTTGAGTGTTTTGAGAACTAAATGAGATAATGTGAGAAGTGCTCAGGACTTGGCTCATAGTATGCACTCAATAAATGTAGGCTATTATTGTTTTCATCAATATATCAACATCGATAGTTAATATCAATTAGATTCTGCCAGAAAATATTTCGTCCTGGATGGAGTAGTATTAACCTGCTTAGTGCAGTGGACTAGATCAAACGATCTTTTATGGCTTCATTCATTGATTTCCTAAAGGCTGTTTATTCCTCTGTGGCAGCAGTAGCTTTTGGATTCTTCTGCAGGATATGGATGTGGTTCTCAAATTAGCACTGCGTGTTCAATACATAGGGAGATGCCATTAGAAATGTAGTAAATACAGATCACAGAGTAATTTTAGAAATACCAAATCAATGTTTTAGGTCAAAGTTTATAAAATTTTATAGCTGAGTTTATAATTATACTTTAGTGGATTTGAAGCAAACAACCTCTTTGCAGCTGCTTTGGGTGGCTTAGTCAAGGTCCCACATTCTCTGAGGTAGGAGATTGAGTCTAGGAAATGGCTAAGGACCCTCTCTATCCTTCTTAGGTTATGGAGCCACAGGTTCATTTAAGACCAATATTCCCAGGATGTTGGAGAGGAAGTTAGATTCTGTTTCTTTACAAGAGTCACTCTGTCTGACTCTCTCCTGAGTCTATCATTAATATCCACATCATATTCCTCAGTGGAAAATGAATATATAAGTTGAGCTCATGTAGAAATTAGTGTTTTTCAACTGAAGTGCTTTGCATGTTTCAGTTAAACCTACATACCCACCACTAGGAAAGATTATTACTGTTTACAAGTGGAAAAAACTAGTTAGGTATACAAATATTACATGATTCCTCCATGTGAGATAGTTTCAGACTGAAGCTGGTTTCCTCAGGTTAAAGTGTAAGTATATGTTTGGTCTATGATGGAAAGAAGGCATTTTTATAAAACTCCATATGTTAAATTTTGCTCGAAACATATTATTTTTCTAAAGTTTCGATTCTGAAGTTCAGCCTATTAAATTTTAACCTATGAAATTTTAAGCTATGAAATAGTGGCATTCCGTTAACTTGACATATTCTTTTAACCAGAATCACTTAACTTCACCATCCATATTCTTCCCTTTCCAAGCTTCCCTCTTTCATTCTTCCTTTCACTCAATTATCCCACAGTTTTTGCATGCCTGTATTTCTACTATGTGTCATGCACTCTGCTGATTTCTGAGAATTGTCAAATATGGCATTGTTCTCACCTAAAAATGTCTCACTTTAATTAGAAGATGGACAATGAATAGAAGATTGCAATTTAGCAATAGATTGTTTCATGCTTACTTCATCAACTACTAGACTATATATGCTCCAAGAAAGCAAAGAGCACTTGATTTCTAGCACATTGCCTAGCGTACAGTAAGCATTTAATAAACATTTGTAGAATTGATGAAATAAGTAAATAAGAGGGGGATACTTATCATAATGGACAGCCTATTTTATCTATCTTCTACAAAAATTACCAGCAAATCACATTGCACAATATATTCTGTAATGCATATTACAGTCTATTTTAATAGATGAATATGTTCAGTGTTTTGCTTCTTTGTTGGAAATCTGATTTTTATATGACAGAAAGAAATGTGGGTATGAAACACAAAATAGACGTGAACGCAAGAATATGTGTTTTGCTTTTGAGGTTTATGGAAATTTTGCTATTTGTGTCAATCTTGGGTCTTACATCACATGAGTAATTTAATTAGAAATACTTATACTTGTCTGACTGGTCTCACCTAGTACCTAAGCAGTGTATTGCTATTATTCATTATGTTAGCTATTCTACATCCCTGTAGGTGAAGGATGAGTTTCAGTGATGGATTTTTAATTCTTTGTCCAGTCTAATATTATATTTCTGCAGTCTGACATCTCCCACTATCAGCAAATTCTTCCTGATATTTAGATGATTTCTCTCCTCCTATTTTATTCTGACCCTTTGTGAAAACATCCTTCTATATATTTTTTTTATTTTGCTCATAAAAGTAGGTGCTATTATCAAAATCATTCAATATAATAATATAAATATCTATAGACTTAATACCCATAATTTATCTTTTCCTTTATAATATTATTATCATATTAAATTATATTTTTTCTTATCATAATTATTAAAGTTGCTAGAAGATTGCATAAAGTGCAGAATCACCTTACTGTCCTAATTTAAAATAATTTGTTATTTTCTTGGTCCTTTATATGCTTTTCTTGCTAAATTTAAACCAGAAAACAGATATTCTAGATCTTTGCTCCTTATATAAATGAAGTCATACATAATTCCTTGAATAGATTTTTAACTAATTTAATTATTTCAGTCATTTCCATCTATTGTTTATTTGCGTTAGTCATACATTTATTCAACAAATATTTACTGATCACTGGTAAGACATAATGCAAAAAGTATATGCTAAAAATAAAATAAAGATAAGACAAACAGTGAAGATTGCATGAGTTACCAAAAGAAATATTCATGTTAATCATCATTGTTAAATTAGTATTTAAATTATTTGTGCATTATTGCATTTTATATTCATTTGGAGTATTTCACAGTTTCATTAATAAACAGTTAACATGAGAAATCAATAATTAACTTTTCTTTTAAATTACTTTCTAAAAAAGATGGCTTATCAATGTTTATAAGAAGTATTAAAGGTGAATCACAGTTTTTGAGGCCATTGTTCACCCATTGTTCATGGGAGAATATTAGTCTAACTTTACCACAATGGCAACATCATCCTCTCCATTCACAAAATTAGCACATTGCTTTTTCTTCCTTTATGTTTTGCATCCTAAATTTCACCTTTCACTGAGATCTATGTTAGTTGCAGCTATGGGCTTCTGCTTGTGTTAGGGTAGGCTAGGGCGTGCTTCAGTTAAAAATGAAATCTGAACCCCCAGTGACTTAACACAATAAAGGATTATTTATTTATTTGTTTTTGTTCACATCACATGTCCTACATGAGTTGGTTTGGGTGAGGGAGAGGAGTTTTGTTCCACGATCATTCAGAGATCCAGGTTGACATTTCTGGTCACTGAGGCAGGGGAAGACATAAACTAGAGAATCACATAAAGTCTTTTCACAGTCTTGGCCTGAATTAATCACATGGCTCAAGATAGTCTTTCTTTCTTAATATATTCTCTCAAAAGGTTGGAATTGCTTTAAATCTAATTCTCTGCATTCTCTCTACATCATTCCTCATAGACACAAGTTCTACTAGTGGCTGCTTTGGCAAGATCGATTTTCCATTCCCAGTGCTGTGGTCCAGTGTGGTCTCCCCACTGTTCCCTGATGCTTAAGCTCCTAAAGCAGCTCTTAAAGGCCTCCAATCAAATCTACATAAAACTACCAGAATGATCACTGTTAGGATTTCAATTATATTCTCCCAAACCTCTATTTCTTTATTAATATTGAAATTTCTGCCCTTTTATCAAGGCTCTCCAATTGTTCAATACCCCAATTCTCTAACTTCATCACGTTGGTCAATTTTCTATTTTACAAACACATTTGTCTCTTTTTATCTTGGGCTTCATCATCTCATTTCCAGGTGTTAAAATCTAAATCCATCCCTCCAAGCCTGGTTTTGCAGGCTTCTCTACCCTTTATTAAGTTCATGCTTACTCTTCTGCTCTGAGCTTCTCAAGTCCTCGATTAACATTGGATTAGCATCAAATTGCATCATATTTGAATTCATTCATTCATTAATTGACCAGCTATATGTGAGAAAATACACACATTGCTGCATATGCAGGGGTAAATAAAACAAAAACTGTTTGGCACTCACAGAGATTACTATCTAAATGGGCAGGCAGATATTAAACAAATTACTACCCGCAATAAACACGTCATTGTAAAGACTGATTTAGAGACATCAGAGAAACTTACAGGATGCTCTGAGAGAGAATTACTGGAAGACCTAGTTTAGAGATGCAGCAGAGTATAGTGCTAAGTCATAGAGAGTGCTGTAATTCAAATCCTGCCTCACCACTTCTAAGCTGTGAGACCTTATGCAAGTTGTTTAACCTCTACAGGACTCAGTTTCCTTAGTTATGTGATGGGGATTATAATCATACCTACCTGTGCAGACTGTGTGGGTTAGCTTGCACAGTGTTCGTTTCCAACTCTGTCTCTATTATTTATTTCCACCATAGTTATGAAAAAGATAAATACTTTTCAAGCCTTTCTAGTTGCAAGGTTTTGAGTTCATGTGACAGAGTTCTGGCCCTAGATGAAAGTACTGAGTGATGTCTAAAAAAGCTTTTGCTTTTCTCATGAGGAATGGTGATGTAATGTACTGGTTGGATATGAGGCTCAGTGTGTAATGGCTAAGGCCACGGACCGAGGTTTGCCACTTTCTGATGGACTCTTACAGGAAAAATCTGTGACCTGAGGTGCCTTGATTACACTTCTGTTTTTCACCATGTGGAAATGCCTGACATATCCACCATGAAACACAGTGGCCTGGACCTGTGCTCTGTGTGCCTACAGAGTTCTCTCTGTCCACTGCAGAGTCCTCTGTGCTCAGTGCCAAGAGAGATGATTCAGCTCTTTCTCCTCAGGCTGAGCTGCTGAGCACACCCACAGTCAGATGGAAGCACCAGTGTTTGAGCATCACTCTCTGACATTTCCTTTATGTGCCAATATGGAAAATTAGAGTACTCAAAATGTTCAAATAAATCATCATCGTTAATCTCTTTGAGAGGAAACAAGAGAAATCTTTTGTGGCAATCCTACTGCTCACACAATACGAGCTGAGTACTTCCAACCTGAATGTGGCACTGGGCCATCACATAGATTGCAGACATTAAAGAAGCTCCTGCCTTAGGTAAAATGGGTTCAGGCCTTTACGTGATCTCCTTGGCACCTCTTCTCTCTTGTCATCCACCTTTAGCTCAGTGACCTCTGGCTGCCCAAACAACGCCACAAGTCACCAGCCCAGGCCTGCCCTGTTCAACAGTGCCCAGTGTCCTCAAATTGACTTTGTACATGGGGTCCACCCAAATAAGCTTGTCTTTGTTTTCAGTTCCTCTCAACATTTTGTTCTTGGCTAGAGTTAATAGATTAAATTATGCTCAGGTATTAATGAGATTAATACTAAAAGCTTCACAGACCCCAATAATTCATTTGTAGGCTAATAAGAGTCTTAATGAAAAACCCAAAGGAATTAAATTTAGATAAAAATAATATTCATTGAACACCTATTATAAGTTAGTCACTGCACAGAGACTTTCTATATTTCTGTGTCATCCTCCTAACCTCATGACATGGGTATTTGTATTCCTAAAGTAAAATATGGAAGTAGTAAAGTTATAAATTTTTCATAAAGCTAATTAGTGATGAAGTTGAGATTCACACTTAGTTCCTTATGCTCCCAGTCTGGTGATATTTCTGTGTGGAGAGTAGGTTATAGCCTAATAGTTAGGATCATGAATTTGGAGACATGCAACTTGGTTTGATACTGGCTTTATTGATAATTGGCTGTATTGCCCCGGACAAGTTATTTAATATCTCTGCACTCCAGTTTCCTCAATGTATAATGATGATGATGATAACAACAATAATGGCTACCTCACAGGATGATTATGTGAAGATTAAATGAGTTGGTATCTGTAAAGGCTTACAATAGTAACTAGGCCCTAATAAATAATTAAAGTGTTAACACTGACACTGGACAATGAATTGTCAGTGTTGGGCATTTCTGGACCTCTAACACAACATCATATAAAAACTGTCTACCTGATAATGCTAATGTACAGATCTTTATGTGATCCAAGAAACTGTTGTCAAGAGTAGATCTTTAAAGAGTAGATATCTCAGTATTTGTGAGACATTTCAGTTATTTTGTTCGGTAGAGGCCAGGAGATAAAAGTATCACTTTTAAAGATCTTTAAGCAATGTGTTTATGACTCTAGCTGGTCAAATACCAGTTTTCCACAAGTTTTCCAGGACCTTCCAAATCAACGTAAGTGTCATTTTCTGTTGTAACCTTCTTGGCCTATTAAATTCACATTCATTTCCATGAAAAGTTTTCTAAATTCATCCTATATTGCTAAATTATTGTTACATTGATCTAACATACATCACTTTTGGAAGTATAAATGTCTTGACTATCTAATGTGCTTTGTGTGCAGTGATATGGAGGAATGCAAATGGAGCTAGAAAGGCTTGTAGCATAATTCCGAGAATGCAGTACTGCATTTGGTGCTGATTTGATTTAGGCTGATACCAAAGCTAACATTCGACATTAAATCAAACCGTTCTATTCGCCTAAAAGGTATCACCTCCTCCGTTGAAAAGTATATCCTCCCACATTGGTAGTAAAGATATTATTGAGGCTGAGCAGCATTACAGGGAGGAAGCTCATGGTCTACACCCCATAAATTTTTCATCAGTTTGCAAATGTGGATTTAATTCAACACAACAAATACTTATTGAAAAACTTTGCCTAAAAATTCTAATTCTATTAACAGAGTTGTGTGAACAATGATACTACTGACCATTCATCCTTCTGATTAGAAGTATCAAGAACGATCAATAGAAGTAAAGATGAAAGGACACATGGGGGAATTGTCATACCCAACTGCAAAATGCTAACTAGTTCCAAAGCTGAGCGATCTTAATCAGGCAATGCAGCAACCTACTATTTAAGGAAAACTTAGAGTACTTTATGTATATTGTCTTGTTTGATATTTGCCTAATACAGTGAAATATGTATCTTTTTCATGCCAGTTAGATGAGGAAACAGATACTCTGAGGATTAAGTAACTAGCAAAAGGTCACAGAGATAATGAATCACTGAGCCAGGATTCAAATTCATCCAGGCTGTTTCTGAGACAAAAATTTAACTCTCTATATTATTAAAGGTATATTAGAATTTAACTTATACTTTGTACTATGGTGGAGACAATTTAAATTGCATTATCTGATTGTGTCACTTCATTTGTTCTATGACAATCAGGAAAAGTAGTTATTACTAACCTTATTTTCCAAATGATTAGACTGAGACTTACAGAACTTCAGTAGTTTGCCTAAATCAGAACATTATTAAAGATAGAAACTAGGGTTTTAATCCAATTCTAAGTCCCCAAATCATGCTTATTTTAGGGAAAAGAAATCCACTACCAAATTTATTAATTAGTCAAATTTTGTGTTTGCTATGTCCTTTTATTTTTAGTAGGTCCTATCCCAAATTTTGTTAGGTAGTCCCTTATCACCAGCTAATCAATCAGAGCTCTCATTAAGGAAACTAATCCAATAATTATTTTATTCCATAAGGTTATAATTAATGAATATCAAGGATCATACTTCACACCAGGAATGTATACCTGCTGGTAAGATTTCAGCCACTAAAAGTTATTTTGGACTGGAGACTCTCTTTGCTCCACCTCAAAAAATGTATGGAAATACCCTGCCCAGTTTTCAGCCTTGACTATGGTAATTCCCCCATTTGCAGACTCAGCCCATCCCAGCCTCCAACACCTCCACCCTGGTTGCTTTCAAACTCCCATCTTAGGCTGAGTCCTTATCATAATATGTCTGTCTCAACTTCTAAGCACAGACACCCCCAAAACACACATACATTTGCCTACATTAGTGTTTTGGCATAATGCCAATTATTGGGTTCCTCTTATTTAGACCTTGTACCTTTGTTGCCCTGGAGCGTTCTACACTCTTACCAATGAATAAAGTGCCTACAATTACCTGAACTTACTTCTACTATATTCTCTATGCTGTGTAACAAAGTTCTGCAAACTTAACTGCTTGAAACAATACACATTCATTATCTCAGACTTATTATCTCAGATTTTTATCTCACACTTTTGGGAGGTCAAAAGTCTAGCATCTTTGCTTCAGGGTCTTACCAAGTTGCTGTCTAGGTCCCAGTCAGGCCTGTGTTCTCTTCAGATCTGAACTGGGGAAAATTCCACTTCTTGGCTCTTTCATATTATTGGCAGATTTCATCTCTTTACAGCTGTAGGGCTCTAATCACAGTTTTCTTATTGACTATATTGGTTGAGAGCTATCCTCAGCTTCTAGAAGTCATCTCCACTTTGCCACATCACCCTCCGTAGATGCTCTCTCAATGTGACTGCTGACTTCAAAGCCAGCAAGGGGAAGTTTCTAGCTCCAATCTGTTTATACAGAGTCTTATATAATGTAACATAATCATGGGAATGATATCCTGTCACCTTTGCCATATTCTGTTGGTTAGAGGCAAGACACAGGCTCTGCCAAAATTCAAGGAGAGAGAATTATACAGGGGCCTAGCTTACTGGCGAGAGCCATTTAGGGTGTGTTGACCCACATCTGGTAGCAGTTACTTCTACGCCAAAGGCCACTCATGTGCATTTCTGGGAGCTGTTCCTCTGAGATGTAGATTTCCCATCTCTGTCCTTTTAATAGTTGAGTTGGATTGAAGTTCAGGCTTGATAGGCTACTGGATGAGCCAGTGATCTCTAAGCGGAGCTAATCAACAGCTAAGTAATCAGAAACATGATGACAGTAAACTGAACTTGTCACATGAGACTTTATATAACAACTAAAATGTGATTAGAACAACAATCTCTAATGGAACATTTTGAAACTTTTTCATCTGTCCAGACTTGACTTCCTCAAATAATTTTTCAATGCTCAACTAAGGGTCGCAAGTGGTATCTTACCTGTGCTGAGACCAGTCTTTCAACTGGCACCTGGTATCAAGTAAAATTCTAAAACCAAAAAATACTGGGCTTGCTATAATTTGTCATGAATAAGTGATTTATTTTTAATTTTTAAAGCCATTTTATGTACCTTTCAAATATTTGTCTGTTGGCACAGAGTTATAATCTAGGGCAATTTCTAGTAAAATGTTATTTTACATTATATGCATGCAATTATTTCTTTATTTTGAAGGTTAAATATTTGTGTTAATAGAAAATTAGTTTCTTCCAGCCCTCTAAATAGACATTTAAAAGAGATTTAAAGATATTGCTTTCAAGGGGTACTCAGAATTTACTCTGACTAGGATGTTTATGAGTCTCCATAGGACTGTGCCTGCCAGAAACTCCTATCCCTACTTGATTTCTTATCAGTAACTGCTTGTCTGAGTTCCCATCTATTGGTGATCATGCCCCTTTGGTCCTCTGAGTGTCTGCTTCTCTGTTTATCCCCTTAGTTTGCCTCAATCTATTTGTAGGTTTACTTTCTGGGGCTTGTCTTTTCTTAGCCCCCTGCACTTGTTCTATACTGAACTGTATTTAGAAATATGACAGAGTTGGGCAAACCAGCCCTAAATGACATTTTATAGTGCATTACAATTTATAAGCACTTTAACATTTCATCTCCCTTGATTCCCACAGTAACTTTGATAGAGGGTGCATTTCAACTTTGTATATGATGAACTTTATTGAGGATAGGGATGGAGATAATGCAGTTTGTAAATGGTTCTTGTATTTCATTTTGGAATAGCAGAGAGGCCTAGAACTGACCACCCTGTGGTTTAACTTTTTATGATATTAACTTGCCCTAAGTGTCCATAATATCAGTTAAGGCTTAATTTGCTGCAGGTTGAGGGATACAGACTTGAACAAACAACATCTTGATGTTATAGCATCTAGAAACACTGAAATTCATCTCTACCTAACTTAGCAAGACTGATGACCAATGTGATTGGTTTTATTTTCACATGACACAAATTGTAAGAGAAATTACCTTTTTTATTATTTTGAGTGAATAAAAAATGCATAAATGCCAAGTTTAGCATCTTGCTCTGCAAAAGAAGCAAATTGGAGACTGGATATGCAACTGAAACTGATAAAGGATGGAGGTGGACTTGAAATGGCAAAAATATAGATTAGTTGAAGAAAGTTATTAGATGACAGGAAGCTAAGCAAATTCAACTTGCCCAGACCTGTCAGAAATACTTTTTCCTGCTAGATATGATAGAATATGATTCACACAGAATGAGCGAATCAGTGTCTCCAAACCTGGATTTTTTTCCCCTCCTTTTCTCTCCTTCTCCTCACATCCCACAGATACATTTATGTATTAAAATTTTATATAATTTAAAAACACATTCATTGTCAGAATGAAGATACAAGTTCACTAAAATATGAGAATCTATTGTTTACTTTCTTAAGCAATAGTTGTATTCAAATATTATGTGGTTATTTTCTATGTGCTATGTTCTGTGGTAGGTGCTGCTAAGTATCGAAAAATGAATAAGAAACTGTTCCTCAAAGGGTTTACTTCAATTTAACTAAGAGGGAATGATTAGTATAATGAACAACAGCTTAGGTTCTGAACTAGTCTTACTTAAATTTGTAAATAATAATTCAAAACAACAAAACAGTGTAGTTCATAAAGCTAACCATGTAAATTCTGTGGCTTCATTAGTGACTACTACCTTTCCATAAAAGTCTTTCTTGTACTCAATTTTCCTGATTCCCTTTTACATCTCAGTTGCTCTTTCTCATATTCTTAATCTCTTCTTCCTTTATTTATCCATTAACTGTTGGTATTTCCTTGGTTTACACTTAGCTGCTCTCTCTTTTCAATTTCATATACCTGCCCCGCTCTCCTAAGGTGACTTTTCAGTGCTCATTGGATCCTGGATGCTGATGACTTCAAATTGACATCTCCAGTCCAGGTTTCTTTTCTATACTTTTTTTTTTGACTCCCTGCTTTTAATTACTGACGGGATATCCTATAGGAAAATTTGACACATTTAAAAGCAAAATTATTGTCTCTCTCCTTAGACTTGCTTTTGCATATATATTATAGTGTGTGTGTGTGTGTGTGTGTGTGTGTGTGTGTGTGTGTATCAAAAATCTGGACATAATTACAAACATCTTATTTTCTGCCAATACCTAATCTCTCATGCCCATCTGGTCACTAGATATAAGTTCTCCTTACTTAACATCTCTCAATCTGTCAACTCTTCTCCCATTCCAGCACTATGCCCTATTTCAAGTTTTCATCATCTCTCTCTTGTGGACTGTTTTAAGTATTTTCTCATTGATCTTTCTCCCTGTGGTTTCTCCAGGTCTGTCTTCCACATTGTTGGTAGTTAAGTTAAAAAAAAAAAAACTGTATTATTTTATTTCTATGCTTCATATTCACTGTCTACAAAATAAATCAATACCATCCATGCATGCCATCCAAGGTCTTCTATGACTTGGTCTTTGTCTACGCGCCGAGCTCATCTTTCATTTTCTTCTGTGTTCCAACTCTGCTTCCATCATAGGTCCCTGGGTGCAACTTGCTACTTCAGGTGGTCATGCTTTTGCATTTATTTCCTCAGCCTCCTAATGCTTTCCCTCTGTCATCCGTCTTTTGAATTTCTAGTGATTCTTTAGGACCGAGGTCAAGCATCATCTCTTCACATCTGCTGTCCCCCATCCTTTTTCCCAAGGGACTTGATAATTTCTTTTCTTGTGCCACAATAACGTCTTATTTGTTTTACGATATTGTCTTTTAATACAAATGTTTATGTATGTGTCTTCTTTAACTTCAATTTCTTGAGCTCATAAATCAAATGTTGGTAATTTCTAAATTCAAAACCTATCACGAGTCTGTATTATGCAGTGTTGTTAAATAAATTAAAGTAGGAGAAGGTTATGAAAATATTTTATCAAAATATTGTAACATTTATATCAAAATTTAAGTGAAATACAGTATTTTGGAAAAAGGATACATTCCAGTGGAGTTTGCCAATAGAAAATAATACCAGTAAGATTTTTTTTTTTTTTTTTTTTTGGCTGGGACAACAGTGTTTATTGTAGGAAATGTACAAGCATCATATATACAGATTTTTCTTTTTCTTCCCTTCCTTCTCCTTTATCTTACTTAAAAAAAAAATTCCTCCTTCTTCCCCTTTTGTTCTTCCTTCCCCTTTTCTCTATCTCTTTCTTTCACTCATTTTCCAAGCTCAAATTGAATCATTACTTCAGTATTTGCAAGATATTAAGCATTGTGCCTTCCTCATAACTATATATTTTTTTGGATAATTCTAAGTACATATGAAAGAAAAAAGTCCATCTCGACCTTTTTTTTTCTTATATGAATTATACAGAGGCACATATGAACTTGCTCTAATGAAAAGCAATGATTCAATAAGTTAGGGAGGCAACACTGCAGCTAAGATGAATTGAAGTAAATGATGTGGCTACCCTTATGCCTCAGCTCAGTTTTGCTTTTATTTTGACTGCACTTTTGCAGTCTGGTCTTAAAATTTTATCACGATGCTTCTGGGTCTACCATAGAAAAGCCTTTCTTTTCCATTGTTGAGAATTGTAGCATTTAATCTAGTATAAATTTTGATATTCTGAGAATTGTATA
This sequence comes from Eonycteris spelaea, assembly GCA_003508835.1. Classification (NCBI taxonomy): domain Eukaryota; kingdom Metazoa; phylum Chordata; class Mammalia; order Chiroptera; family Pteropodidae; genus Eonycteris; species Eonycteris spelaea. Next base: position 10,351,879 of record PUFA01000044.1, read on the forward strand.
GGGGGTGATGGTCAGTCGATCTCTCTGGGCTGAATATTACCAAGATGTACTCCATGCATGTCCCTGTGCATAAAGTATTTATCGGGGGCTTCGATATTATGGAGTGCATACCATTCCATGTGTTGCCATGAAGTTTCCTTCCTGAAGCAATTTCCAATTCTACTATCAATTTCATTAGAATATCCCAATCTTAGGTACACTTTTCCACATAGGTAAAAGTAGCCCTTTTATGTTTTTGGTTTGCAACCAGAAAAAAAATATTTCCTGGCAATCAAGGTGGCAATAGGTGAGTCCTGTCCCATATAGAAGTGACTGTAACACCAGCAAGTAAGTAGTAGGAGAGAATGCATGCAATTCTAAATTGTCTCCAGAAAATATTAGATACTTGCAAAGTACCTCAGTGAAGCTTTCAATTTTGCTTTAGCTGACTATGAATCAGATACAAAATATATATTCGCCCTTTCATCTCCTCTTCTATTGAAGATGCCGGGGGTGGGGGGCGAAGGGTCTTATCCTATGGGAGGAACTGCATTTATTTGAAAAATTCTCCATTACTTTCTGCATTTCATATGAAAAATAAAGTGCAGTTGTTTCTGAGTGTCAATACATACATATATTTAACCTTCAACATAGGAACATTAAAATGTGCATGTTAGATTTAGTCTCCTCATTTAGAAATGTATTACCTAAAACTTCACTTCAAAGACCGTTATAGGTTTCATCAGCTATGTATGTTCTCTCTTATCCATAGGACTATTACATCTTTCCAATAACCATGCTTTCACATTTCTTTATTTTTTTCTATCACTTCATTTATTGACTACATACCAGGAGATATTATATGCCAGCAACTATTGGGTCCAAGGATAGAACCAAATGAAACCAGAAAAGGTCTCTGCCTCCATGGATTTGACAGTCTCGTAAGAGAGAAAGATACAATCGAAAAATTTTATGAACAAATATGAAACCACGATCACTGTTGGTAGAAGTACGTGGTCAAAGAAAGGAATATGAGAAGGGTGATCAAGATGGCTTCTCCAGATAGGTGAACCTTGAACTGAAGAAATTCAAGAAAGTGAAGAATTAACTACGTGGTGAGGAAGGGAAAAGGATTTTAGGCTGAAGAAACAGTTTTCAGTTTCAAGAACTTGTTTCTGATGTATCATGGAAAGACTATAAGCTTTTGTTAATCCCATATTCTTTCTTTCTTTCTTTCTTTTTAAAATTGAGATATAATGCTGTGTCAGTTTTAGGTTTGATATATATCTATACTGCAAAATAATCAATATATAGGTTTAGTTGTCTATCACCACACATAGTTACACATTTTTTTCCCCTTGTGATGAGAACTTTTAAGGTCTATTCTCTTAATGACTTTCAAATACAGTATACAATACTATATTGTTCATTACTAAAGTTACCATGCCATACATCCCCAGAAGGTCCTGTATCCAAATCTCAGTTCTACTCAATCTGACTGGTGGACTTTGGGAAAGTTTTCATTTTTCACCTAGAGATAATATGTACCTTTATGGCTTGTTAAGGATTATAACTAAGCTAAAATTACTAGTTCTGTTTTCTTTTGTTTTCTTCTTTCTTACTTTATTTATGTTAACTTTTCTAAATATAAGCCTCCTCCATCAGCCATTAGGCAAAAGGGGCTAAGAAATCAAGAAGTATGCAGTCTGCCATAGATATGAGGGAAGGTTTTGAAGAAAGCCTCTTGATTTTTTAACATCTGTTTTGTTCTATTAATTTAAGGTCATATTTTCATTTTCTGTATAGTACTTTAGAGTATTAAACTGAATTACCTCTCAAAAATTTGAATTATCCCATTTTATTTTGTTATTATTGTTATCGTCCTTTAAAAATATAAGCTTGTGATGGTACAGGTTACATTAATGATTTCAATTCTTCATTCTTTTCTGTTGCTACCTTTGGTCATGTGACTTTGCAGCCTCTCTCATTAAAGGGGTAGAGTCTACCATCCTGCCCTTTGGATCTGAGCTAGACTCACAACTTGCTTTGACTAAAAAAGTGTCAGTTAGCAAAGGTGGCACAAGCACAGGCTGAAAAAATCCCTTGTGTTTCTGCTTGCCTCTTGTTCCTCTGAAATTGCCGTGAAAACATGCCCGGGCTAGCCTGCTGGAAGGTGAGACGAGATGTGGGAAGGAAAGCCAAATCGTCCCAGCTGTCCTGGCGGATGCCATCCTCATCAGCAACAGCTGGGTGAACCCCAGCCAGAACCATCCAGCCAAGCCCAGCTGAGCCACCAAGGTCGCTTACCTAGAGACGTACAAGCAAAACAGATGCCTATTGTTTTAAGCCATTGAGTTTGGGGTAATTCTTTTTTCAGCATTACCGCGGCAGTAGAAATCTGATATGAGGAAATTCTTATTTATAACTTCATTATTTATTTATAATTTTCTTCAGCAACTTTCATTTGATTTTCCAATGGGAGCCAATTAGAAAATCATAAAATGGATATTTGGCTATGAGTAACCTTTCAGGAGGCTTTAGATTCTGTGTAGTGTGGTATATTTATAATGAGACACTGATATTTAGGGAAAAAAAACACAAAGGTCCCCCTTCTTCTATAAATAAAATACATAGTTAATATGTCTCAATAAAATTTGCTTTTTTCAGCTGGCTATGGTTTAGAAATGAAAATGCCATATGAAGACAGCATGACCAGTTGCTTTCTTATGAGAGGGTCTACACGAAACTATGCTGCTGTGAAATTTTATTGAATTTAAACTAATGTAGTTTTATTAGTTGTAGAGAAAGTTTCTCATATTCCTTCTTTTTAGAATTGTGCCTGCCTTCTTAGGCATGGAAATGTGACTGCAGTGCCAAGTTTGACAGCTGATTTTGTATAACCACTTAATTCCATGTCCCTGAAAGGAAGTGATTCTCAAAGCAAACAAATAGGAATGCCTTGAGTTACATAAGTTAAGATGTTGTATACAACCAGCAGTCACACTGTGTATTGCTTATATTTTTAACTAGTTTATGTTAAAGAAGTTGTGAAATTATTAAGAGAACTTTAGTTCTAATTTAGATTGCTTTTCCCAGCTGCTCACTTGTATCTGGTCCTCTCTCTGCCAGAAGTCCAGAAGATGGGAAAACTGCCTGACCAGTAAAGCTCCCCAGGCTTGGGAGAAAAGGCTACAGAATGAAAATGTAGCAGAAGAAGGCATGGGGTGTGTGAGAGGTCCTGGTTGCCCCTGAGGGCTGTTATATTTTAGCATAAGCCCATGCTCTGCAGGTCATGACAACTGGCTTTATAAAGGAGGCATGTTTTTCAGAAGATTATTTCCTTTCATCTAGCACACCAGCTATTTACAATGTCTTTGGTTAGTCAAAAGTTGACTTTCATCTTTGGATAATGTTAATAGGATTATTTCATAGACCATTTAGATAATGGAATATTATACAACATTAAAAATGATGCCTTTAAAGAAAATTTTAATAGCTTGAAAAAATGTTCTATGATGTAGAGGGAAAAGGCTGATTTAAAAACTGCTCGTGTGGTAAAGTCATAATTATTTGCATGTGCATTTTTTATTTGTCCTGTGAAAAAGACCAGAAGGAAGTACGCAGAGTGATTTTCCTTATGTGATAAATTTATGATTTTTATTAATTTCCTCACTTTTTGAATTTTTTAACTTTAAAAAGTATAGATTAAAATTTATGATTAGATAAATTAACATATTAATTAAAATATACTGGTTTAGGTGCACTTTGAGGACAAAGAATGCATCTTATTTAGTTCCAAATTTGAACACTTCAACAAGCAGTGCTTCAAAGGTTGTATGAAAAAAAACACTTGATGGATGAAAAGAAGACCTTAGATAAGAATTCAATAGGCTGAATAGGGCATTAGTTAATAAAGCAGAACACCAGGCTATTTTAAGGTGCAGTTGTAAGAAAGCAGATTCTATTTCTTTGTTACCATCATCCTTATCCTAAAATACAGGAGCTACCTGAGATCTAGGAACCATCTTTTATTAGTTACAACCTTTGGATTGTCTCTTAATTGTTTTGTGATATTTTTCCTATTGCTAGACAGGTTTAATTATTTCTGAATGCAGCCTTTCACTACAGAAATACTAGTCTAATGGGTATATAAATGTAAGAAAGACTATGAATAACAAAGAAAGTAAAGGGAACATTTTTTCCTATTTTGATGAAAACCTCATTCCTTTCCTTCAGCAAGTCTTCCTTGATTACTAAAACTACAATTCTGCTTAGCTGTCTTACGTATTGTCATTCAGCCAAACACTATGCCAAATTCATACTTTGTTTTCCATTTATTTTATTGTTGTTCCCTACAGGCAGGAATCATTGCATAAGACTTTTCTACTATAAAATGAAAGCTCTGTTGTGGACTAACATGCATGCAGTTGCTTACTATGCACTAGGTACCATTGCAAGCCTTCTGCATATGTTGGGTCATTCATTCTCTCAACAGCCATAGGAGGTAAGTGACTCTTCTCATTCCCATTTTACAGATGAGAAAGCTGGGTGGGGAAGTTAAGGTCCTTGCCAAGGTCTTATAGTTTAAAAAGAGTAGACATTTGCCCTAAAGCCCCTGATCCTATTTGCAAGCTTATACTGCCTCTTTAATAACGTTAGTAAGTGTTTAGTCAATGTGTGTCGATTGTTTGTTTAAAAAGAAGGCCCAGAGATTTTAGTGATTCCCAAATCATTGCAGACTATAAATGGAGAAGAGTAATAGTATCTGACAAATTTGAGAGAAAAGTTTGGAAGCTTGATTTTATTTTAAATAAGTCACGAGCAAATGTAATTTTAGTTATTGTTTGAATTACTTACTCAAGGGAAACTGAGAAAGTATGCCTTAGGAATGAGCATGTTTATGTGGAAATATGAAAAAATGTTCTTGTGCTGTTAGAAGGGAACATTTCTGTCCATGTAATTATGCATTTTGTTTGGTTCTTATTTTGCATATGCAGCAGATTCCTAATATATGTTTAAAAAAAGAACAACAGAAATAGTAAAGAGGACTACAATACCTGTTTTTTTTATTTATTTTAAAATTTATTTATTTATTATCATTTTAATTTTAAAAGTTTCCCCCCTCCCTTTTCCCCTCCCTTCTGATAACCTGCTTAAATGATGAAGTTAATGGGTCAGGAAGGCTTTAAAACAATACATTGAACGCAGAGGGGTTCGGTCTCTGTAGCTCCAGAGCGCGGAGCAGTGTGTTGAGGAGGTAGGCTCCAGTGGAGTCAAGTAATACTCTGAGGACCAGAACCTGATCTGGGAAGGCAGCTTTGGTGTTTTCTGTCATCTGTACCCTGACTCACATGTGTGCTCTGAATCTAATCATTTTTCTTTTCTCTGCTTGAGTTTTCTTATCTGTCATTTGGGGAATTAATAACCAGCCTTTCCTTGGAAAGCATTTTGAAACCATTCCCTGAAAGGTATTGGTTGTCCCTGTTGTTATTAATATTACCGTATCACCATTACAGGCCAGCTCTGGCTTGGAATGGAAAAAGTGAGCTGACCTCGCCTGACGTTATTGTAAACCTATGAGCCAGTCAGCTTTCTTTTATATCTGACCCCAATGGCCTGGTGCTACCCGATGAAGCTCAGCCTTTTGACAGCTGGCCCAGGGTCATCCAGTTCAGAGCAAAAGTGGGCCCCGTGGACACAACACTTTGAAGGCTCTTTGAACGATCCAGCTGGGGTGGGTCCAGGCTTTTTCTGTGCCAAATGGAAAATGAAGTCTGTGTCCGTCGCAGGAAGCACAGCATGGGGGAGCAGCATACACCGTTCTTCCCTTTTCCTCTAAATTTATATTTAGTCTGAGCTGCTGCGTTTATATTCTTTATTACCTACCACTAACCACGAACATTTCCAAAGCCCATGTGCTTTGCCTCTTGGCTTTGAACTCTTCAGCTATGACAGAAACTTTATATTTTTTATGTCTGCTTGGCTGAAATCTACTCCTTGGGGGGGAAAAAGACAGTAATTGCCTTTTGGGTGATTTCACCTCCACTAATTCTTTTCACATTCAGAGAGGATTTTTGATAGAACCTGAAGAAACAAACCTGTATCCTGGGCTACATCAACATGGGAAGAGCAGACTTCATCGGCAACAGCCTGTTTATAATCTCCTGGGCCTGTTTCTGTTTTCATTTTCCTGAAGATTGAAGTGGATGTAGTGCAGAAAACAATGGCAGGATAATACTGTAATCCTCTTGGTTCCCACACGTGTTTTTCACTAGCATGAATTCAGAGATGTATCTAAGAATCTTCTGTCCCCTATACCCAGGGGTAAACAAAGGATCCCACCGTCTGTTGCCTGTCCCTGTGGAATTAAAAACAAATGTATACACTATAATATTCCCGAAGATTAAGTTATTTGAAAGGCATTTTATTTTATAATCATGCAAATACATCTGTTCTTGTTTTTCAGGCTTGTAACCAGATCTCAAAAGGCTGGTAAATAACTTCTCTTTTTATTTCTTCCTTGCTCCTCTACTCTGTATCCCTTCCCTTTGCTCTTTGAAGCATGAGATGGAATGGGTGGGCAACCAGGCACTGAAAGTGCACAATTACTGAGGGTCAGTTTTCATTTACTATTTCTTCTGATAATGCTTTTACTTGTCTGGACTTTACATGGTGAAAAAAAGGAGGGAGAGAGGTTAATGAGAAGGTTGGCCTATTGTGTTGCCTCTAGATTCTATGTATTTGCCCTTCCTAAGTCTGTTTACACTCTCAGTCACTTGGTGTGCAGCACATTCTTCTATAAAGTCTAACTTTGAGCAGCAGTCTTTAGGCACTGGGGAGGCACACTGAGTACTTCCAGGATTGAATAGTTAAAAAATCCCAGGGAATGAATATACATATATATTTTTTAATGATCTGAAGCCTATGGGAAGATAGCTTCCTTAATTGGTGGTGACCAATTCTGTTTTTTTTAAAAATCGGGCAAACTGGTTATTCATAGTATATGGAAGCATTGCTCTTTTACAGCAATAAAGTAATTACACATGGAATATGTCCATTTCTGGTTTACTAAGCGGAGTGGCCATTGTGAATAGCAATCATTGCCTTTATTTACATAAATAATATAAATGGTAGGATCAAATGTTATAATAGGACACTAGAAATTACCTGATCTCCTATAGGATTTCCAGTAAAATTATATTTAAAGGGTTGGATAGAAAGGGCATTTATTTAAGAATGCCTTAACATATTTTTCATGAATACATATTACAATTAAAGACAGATTACTAGTAATTCATGAAATAAATTTACCTATTTGCATATTTGAAAATTAAAGATCAGTACATATGTAGTTTATTTTTGAAGGACAATCAAATGTTATTCTAAGACTTTAAGTTAATTATAGGCATTTGCATTTAAAAACATTGATTGGATCAGCCTGAAAATGTATGATGTATTAGATTCAAACACAATGAAAAATTTAAAATATTTATAATCACAGATGGATATTTAGAAAACTTATAATGATTAAAACATTCCAATTACTTTTAAAAATTATTAATTATGGTAGTCAGATTTTTAGGCAAATCCTGACTCACAAGGAAGAAAGTTATTGTATTTCCAAAAAAACTTTTTCAAATCATTTAATAAGTCACATAATCTATGTTACTTCATTGTAAAATAATTTATAATTTGACTATTTTAAAAATCATTAACCTAATCTCTCCAGAGTCATTAAAGTTTGACTAGATGGGAGTGACATTTTTACTAAGCCCGAATCTGTTAGTTTGTGCTGGATTCTGTCTTTCATTGCTATAAATCCAACTGTGTCTTCCTCCTGATTGCTTCTAATTGCTTTTCCCTGCAAAGGACTGTATTTTGGGTTTAGTCCTTAGTCGTGACATTCATTTAGAGCAGCAATTCTCAGTGTTGGGGATGGAGAGTGAAGTAGAAAAAATATCAGAATCTCCGGGAAGAAGGTTTAAATTGCGTGTTGCATTTCAAAAAATATGCTTGCCTACTTGAGAATTGATTCTATAGTGAAACTCTGTCACTAATGGGATTATACTAGGTGAAAAGGATAGGCTTTAAGCCATTGATTTAAAGTATTTGTAGCAGAGTGTTCAATTTAAGTGAATATAAAGATCTTCTCCTCCCAAGAGGTCTATTTTCATGAGTTAATACACAATGAGAAGTGTGTGTGTGTGTGTGTGTGTGTGTGTGTGTGTGTGTGTGTGTGTGTGCATGAGGTAAATTTGGAGAGATGGTAGCACTATTATCTCACTAGAAATCATAGGACAGACAGGAACAGGAGAAGAAGGTGGTATCTGTTTTTTGTCCTGTACTCAGTGACAGTCTTGATGCTGATACATGTGAGACACCTCTTGGGACTCTCAGAATACTTGGAGGCACCTCAATGGTGGTCCAAGATCTTATAATACCAAAAACAACCCGCTCCTCCCCTCCCCCCAGAAAACTTCTATGCCTTTGAACTTCAAACATATATTTACTGTAATTTAAAAAATAATTTCTCTTTACCAGCAGATATCAATATTTATATGTACAAAATTTCTGAATGCAAAGGAGATGAGCACTTTATGCCTTGAGAAAATTTCTGGACTACAGCACAGGGATGGGTAACCCAAACAGAAACTAGCAATCTTGCAAAGTTGAGAGACCAGAGCTCATAAGGTCAAGGAATCTAGCATTTGTGAGGCATAGTACTGGGAGGAAGGAATTACACAGAGAAAAAGTACCTGAAATGTGCTTAAGGGACCCCTTGAGATTGGTTGACTATAGTTTACAAATGCATAGGGTGAAACTACACAAGGCCAGATAAGAACAGATTCCAAGGAAATAACATTACTTGGGGTTGTAAAACAAAAATTCCCAGTACTCTCACAGGACTGGGAGTTTTTAGTTTTCCCTCTAACTCAAGCCAAAGTGAACAGACCCGCATGTGGTAACCAGTAGATATGTTAATATCGGATAGAATAGATTTAAGAACAAGAAAATTATCAATAACAGACTCATTTCCTAAGAAGGAAGGGACCTCATCAAGAAGATATAGCAATCCAAATGTGTATCCAGTTTCAAAATACTTAAAAAAACATAGTTGACAAACTGAAAGAAGAAATAGATAAATTAAAATTTAAAGTTGCAGATGTCAATACTCTTCTTTCAGTAATTCATAGAACAAGTAGACAAAATTTAGTAAGGATATAGAACAGTTAAATAACATTATTAACCAGATTGACATATTTGACATGTGTTTATCACTCTACCAAACAATTGCAGAAAATGCATACTATTAAAGCATATATGAAGCATTCACCAAATAGATTACAGCCATTTAAAAATTTCAAAATATTGAAATAATACAAAATATAGTCTCTAATAATAACAGATTTGGATTAGAAACAAAAGAAACTCAGAAAGTTATCTATAAAATCCTCCCATAATTAGAAATTAATAACACTCTTCTACATATCTCATAGGCCAATAAAAAAATGACAAAGATTTAATAACTGCATGAAAACAAAAACACATGTCTAAATTTGTGAAAGCAAGTAAAGTGCTTAGGATAAAACTAAATACAGAAGGAAATAAAATGGTTTAAAATCAGTAATTGAAGCTTGTACCTTAAGGGAAAACAACATTATATTAAGCTCAAAGTAAGTAGAAAGAAAAGGATAAAGATAAGTATAGTAATCAATTAAATAGACTATGGACAAAAATTTTTTTAAATTAAAATTTAGTTCTTTACAGAGATTAATAAAATTGCTAAATGTTTAGCAAGACTAATCTAGAAATAGAAAAAAGTGCAAGCTACCAATATCTGAATGAAGTTGAGAATGTATGTACAAATCCTAGAAGTGATAAAAAGATAAAATGCTACAAAAAGTTTAAACCAATTGTAATGAAATAAACAAATTCTTTGAAAGGCAAAAAGGAAGAGATACAAAGCTTACCCACAGATAATACATATAGCTTTATATCACTGAATTTGTAGTTAAAATTTTTCTCACAAGGCAAATCTAGATGTAGTTGGCTTCATGTGGTTCAGTCATTAAAAGTTCTAAGATGTACTACACAAACTCTTCCAGAATACTGATGAAAAATAAGATGTTTCCTAAATAATTTTATTAGGCCAGAATTATCCTCATATGGGCCAATATGCCATGTGATCATAGCTACAAAAATCCTTAACAAATAGCAAATCAAATCTAGCAATATATATATAAAATGCATTATGACCACTTGGAGCTTATCTTAATAATGCAAAGTAGATTTAACATTTAAAAAATCAATCAATATAATTTACCACAAAGAAAAGAAACCATGCAATTATGTCCAAAAAAAAAAAAGAAAAGAAAAAAAAAAAAAAAAAAAAGAACAAAACAAAACACAGCAATCAAACCTGGGAGAAAACAATTTCAGGGTAAAAATTCTCAGCAACTTAGGAAAACAAAAGATTTCCTCAACATGACAAAAAACATCTCTAGCTCATTACAGCTAACATCATACTTAACGACAAAAATATTGAATATGTTTTCTGTCAGAAGGGAAGTAGGACAAGATTGTGAACAACAACTACTTGTAAATTAATACTACAGTGAGATATCTCCACACAACTATCTAGCATTGTAGTGATGGCTCCAGCCAGTGCGATGTAGGAAAACAAGGAAATAAAGGGTACACCGATTAGAAAGAAAATGTAAAATTTTCATTATCTTAAACAACATGACCATCTATTTAGAGAATCATAAGGAATCTCTAAAAAAATGTACTAGAATAATAAGTGAGTTTGTTAAGATCAATATACAAAATAATTATATTTCTATATATGAGTAGCAAATAATTGGAAGTGGAAATCAAAAGGATAACATCATTTACAACATGATTAAAAACATGCAATAGAGAGGTAAATATAACTGAATATGTGCAAAACCTATTACATTGACAAACATACTTTGATGAAAAAATTTAAAGATTATCTAAATGAATGGAGAGATCTAACATGTTTATGGATCAGAAGACTCAGTGTTTTTAAGATGACAATTCTTCACAAATTGATCTGTAGTGAAATTCTAATTTAAAACTCTCAACAACCTTTTTTTGGTAGAAATTGATAAGCTGATTCTAAAATTCACATAGAAGTGCAAAGAGAATAGTATAGCCAAAATGATGGGGAAAAAAGAACAACCTGAAGTTCTTGAACTATTTGATTTCAAGAATTACTATGAATCTTCAAAAATAAAGATAATATAATGATTGACATATAAATTAATGGAGTAGAGATAGACCAACACATTCATTCTCAATTGCCAAGGTAATTCGACAGAGTAGAGTCTTTTCATCAAATAGTGCTGGAACATAATCTATAGCCATACAGGAAAAAATGAACCTCAAATCTTATCTCACACTATATACAAAAATTAACTCGATATAGGTAATAGACCTAAATATATGTCCCCAAACTACAAAGTACCGGAAGAAAATGTAGATATATATTTTAGAAAAAATGATATATATTTATGACCTTGGATTAGACAAAAATTCCTTAGATCACAGAAAGGGATTAAAATTAAGATCTAAAACTATGCAAACAAGCAAAAGATTTAAATCATTACTTTACTATGAACATATATGAATGGTCAATAGACATAAGATGCTTAATCCACAATGAAATGTAAATTAATTCTACAGTGAGACATCTCTACACATACTCTGGAAACATTAAAATTAAAAAGACTGAAAATACCAAGTGCTGGTGTTGATATAGAGCAACTAAAAATATCATGTATTGCTGATGATTATGTCAAATGGTACAGCCACTTAAGAAAACAGTTTGGAATTTACTGTAATATTAAATGGACTTAATTATCTTATTTAAAAAACAAGTTTTCTGGGCCACAGTGCAGCTTACTAGGTGTTTATATACTCACCCACTTATTAACTTAACTAATTATGTGAGCAAAGGTCTGGTGATTAGAGCCACTGATGACTACAATATGGTAAACACAACTTGGTGCTGAAAGACTTATAGTTTAGTTGAGGTGATGGGCAATTTATTGGGCTGATACAACACAATGTCCAGAAGTGTCCACTATGAGACTGTATAGGAAGAATATTGATACCAGCTTTGTGGGATAAGGGAAGGCTTTTTGGAGGTAATGACAGCCAAGTAGAAACCTTAAGGCCTTCCAAATACTGTACCATCTGGCTGCTGTCTTTCTATGTTATTGTCCATGTAGCTTTTAAAATTTGTGTCAGGCTCCACTCCAAAACACAGGGATGGGAACTACACTCCAAAGTGATTTTCTCTCTAGTGAGATGAAGAGAAATGGTCAATGCTATGAACATTGACCTTTATCACAAGACTAGACCTAGCTGTGCCTTGGCCATAATGTCTTATTTATATCTGTCTGCATAACTGTCCATAGGATAATTGAATTCAGCAGCTAAGTGCTCTATGAATTATCTGTTGAATGAATAATGAGGGGATTGCTGGGCAATACATGAATCAGGAAATGAATCCAGGAGTGGGCAATGACGCATAATGGATTATCTGGGGATTCTGGGTTTGTGAGTGAATGGTAACTGCCACTATTTATTAAACTTAGTTGGTCTGGTGGCAGCATCATATCTGACAAGATGGCTTTTGAGTGCTAGATTTTCGGGTTGAATTTGGAGTGACCTACATCCGCTCTTACGATACATGTTGTTCTCAAATAAACAAACACTAAGCCTGGAGTAAAGCTTTCTAACACTTTTAAAGCTATATAGTGTTAGGGGAAAACTAGATCTCTCCAGTCTATTATTAAGCTACTTTACCAAACTGAAGATTCCTTGATATGTATATTTTCTAAAAACATGGGACATGTATATTATTTTAAAGAATTTAGTTGATAGACACAATCAATTAACAGATGTGTTCTTATTTACAACAATAGATTTAAGAATAAAATGTCTGGTCATAACAATTTGGAATCATAATGTTATTCAGATTGTGTTCATTGAGAAAAAAATGTATTATCTGGTCTCTAAGAAAAAATAACAGTATTATTTCTACAAAACTGGTTTTAAATAACCTAAGGTGCTGAGGCCATGAAAGTGGAAACAGGGATTTGGGGTTCTTTTTTTTTTTTTTTTTTTTTTTTTTTTTTACCTTTTATAACGTGCTTTGTTATTTCATTTTTCTATCTATCTTTTTTAATCCGTGCGTTTTTATTTCCCATTGTGCATTATGTTCCTCAGCTTGTGGAGTTTTCATATTCCCCACTTAAATCAATGGCTCTCCAACCCGCGCATGCATGAAATCATTAACACGTTTTGATAAATATAGATGGCTGGGCTACAACTCTCAAGTCTCTGATTGAATGGGAAGAGGGGAAAGATGTGTGTGAAAATTTGCATTTGTAATAATTTCCCAGATGATGCTAATGTTGTGGTTATATAACCACACTCTGAGAATGACTGACTTATGTCATCCTACAGGTCATAAACAAAGGGAATGTGAGTATTCTAGAATGGGCTAAAATGGAACTTAATTGGTCTGGAAGCCTAACTGAGAATCAACCACACAATAAATCTACAGTCTTAAAGTTAATTACTGTTATTGTTTTTAACCTTGCAATCAGAGATATTTTGAAATCTTTTTATAGTTGTTCCAGTAGATTATAAATTCTGAAAGTGTATAGATTTGAAACTTTTATCATTGCTGCTTCTTCTGTCATATGTTTATTTCTTTGATTTGCATAATCACCTTATATTTGTTTAGCTTTGCTGAATATTTTCTACTGAAAACATCATAAAATAGATCATATAGATCTTATAATGAAATGATTCTGACAGTGAGGAATATGAAAAGGAATATGTTTCTATTTGATAGGTCAAGAATGGAAGAGTAATCGGTTAACATAAATAAAAAAACACAGAGATCTCTTATTGTCTGTACACTTTGCATTTCACAGGGTTGAGACAACACATCTTTACTTGCAGACTTGGTAGTTAGACTCTTTCCATCTGTTTTGCCAAAGCTAACAACATTGCTAATAAAGAAAAACCCTCTGGAAAGCCAGAATCTTTTTTTTTTTAGCATTTCCATTAGGCTTCAGAAAATCACTTTACTTCTATTATTTTGATCATACCACTTTTTGTCTTCCTTCATTTGACTTTCCTGAAGTTAACTATGTTTATGGATTTGCCCTCCAATCTTTTTCTTGTTTCTACTTGTTTTTGTTGTTGTTATTGCTGTTTTGTCTTTCACAGTAATGTTGGTTTTCTCTATTGAAACTCATTTTAAAAACTTCATTTTTAATTTTTACATCTGTGGACTTTTAGTCTTGTACCTGAAGGGAGTATTGTGTATTTTGTGTACTGATTCATAGCTGGAAATAATCAAGTTTCCTATTATCCAATTAAATCTGGCAAAATTGCTGGGGACTGTTGCCCCAGCTCTAAGACCTTTTGATCCAGACACTTTGCACATACCAGTTGAGTTTAAGAAAATTCTCTTCTTCCTACCCAGCTGTATCATTGTTTTTGCTGAACAACGGAGTGGAGGGACAAAGATGGTACAGAATAGGGATGATTGACAGAAGATCTTGGAGGAATTCCAAAATCCTAGGATACTTTGCTTACTATGAAAGAGCAAACACACTCACCATTAAGATTTGCCCTTTGTTCTCAAAATGCTTTTAGACTTCTTGTTCACCTAAAATTCAGGTCAACTCCTAGAGAGGACCGTGTTGCAAACACTTGAATATATTTGACTGTGTGCTTAGGAAAGGGTGGAGAGTGCATACCAACCATACCAGCAAATGTATTACCCCTTGGGCCCTATTTGGAGCCCTTCAGAAAAGTCAATTGGAGCTTTGTGTAAACAGGTAGCAAAGAATTGGGCTCATTGTGTTTGCTTCTTTGCCTCCAGTCACCTGCATTTGGATTTTAATCTGCTGAACTGAGCCTTTGTGAGTAATTATGGCTTGATTGTACCCTCATTCTATTCATTCCTCTTCTTAAGGCTGCCTTAGTAATTTTTATTTTGAGAAGTTCAAATTGGTAAGTGCTCCTGTTCTCAGATAATGTATTAAGAATTAATAAATTGTGCCTGAGATTGGCATTGTTTAGCGGCTAGTAGAGAATTAAAGAATGAGAATGGAGAAGAGTTGGTAATTGTAATGTGGGAGGGAATTGTCCTATTTATAGGCTTGATAAAGATTTTCAGGCCAAAGAGCTTTGAAATAAATTTTAAATTCTAATCAATACAATATGTTTTATATTTGTATCTTGCGTGAAGACATTGGTTTATCAGGGACTTCTTAATATTCAGAAATATTTATATAGACTTTATTTCTTCATTCTGAGATTCTTTTTTCTTTTCTTCTCTTTCTTTTTTCTTTCTTTTTTTTCCATGAGGAAGTTTTGTTTGGCCTTGAGTAAATGAAACTCAGAGCCCAAAAGGCTTAGTTAAATTGAGCTTGAAACTGAAAACCCATGACAATCTAGCGAGCGCTGAGCAAAAAGAATATTTTCTGTGCTCACCCCAGTGGAATTGTCTGACTTTTAAAAAATTTCTATTTTCTCTTTTCCTTCAGAAGTAGAAGATAAAATTTATGAATGTATAAAACTAAACCTTCTGAGATATTAAATTCTTACAAACTGGAACTCTTTAATAACTGATGCAATGATTCAAACTAAACTAACATTGGTCGTGAGCAAACTTTGCTGATGTAGTTGCCATGAAATGTCCTGGCACTTCATGTCAGATTCCACTGGTCATCACACAAACACCACACTTTCTGATGACAGCCATCAGACTGGTGCCAGTTGGCAACTTCGGCTGCAAGGCCATAGATCAAATAGAGATGGAGGAAGCATTGCTACCTCATGGCCCACTAGACCAGTCCCATGCTCAATTCAGAACTGGAACAAGACAGCACAAGTCCTAGATAAATCCAGTGAAACTCAAATTAGAGGCACCTGTTTAGAACTTCAGTGGAATTGCATAGTTATACCTGTCATCTCCCTATAATTATTTCCATGTCAACTTTAAGCCTGATAGAAAATTCCAGCTGAAGTTAGGACATAGAAATGACAACATTTTCATCATTGTAAACTAAATTGGTTTGCAAAAGAAATGTTTTAGAGAAAGACTTTGAAGATGGGCTGGCATTTTAAAATTTTTCTCTGTCTATTGGTTGGTTGATTCCTTATCATAAACCTTTGTTAATTATATTTTGTACATCCCTTGAGGCTTCACACACGGACAGCACTGTGTTTAAGAAGAAGAAATAAAAAACTCCCAACAATACTTGAATTCAGCCTACTTGGCTGCATGCATTATGACAACGTCTTTCATCTGTAGTAATCTCATATAGCAATGTTGGGCAGCATAACAATAAATGGCTTTTATCTTGCCTTTTTTTGAGCTCAGAGATTTCCCTTGTAGTGAATATTTTTCTGTAGAAACCACATACATTTTATTCTTAGTGTTTTTTTTTTTTTTTTTTAGTTGAGGGGTGGGAAATTGGATAAATGAATATGTTTTTGCATCTATTTGGTATTTTCAATATCAATGAAGAAAATCAACACTCACATTTTCAAGGCTTTCCTTGGTTCTAAACATTTATTCTTATCACATGTAGACAACTGTCTTTATGATATTCTTCTTAAAAGTGCCTAACTATATGCTAAATATGGGAAGTGAAGATGAGTCAAGATGAAAAGACAGAGGTAAGATGAAATTATCCATGCTACCTAAAAGATTTTAGGCAAGATTTTTGTACATATACTCCTGGTGACTTATTGATGCTGCTGGTTTTTAATATAGTTATGAACTTGGTCCTGTCTGTACAGAAAGGATGTTGCTTTGTTTCCATTATGCTTAAACTAGAAAATAAATTGCCATGTTCTCGGGAATAGTGAAAGCAGCATTCAACATCAAATCTGTCTCCTTGTATAAGATGGCCATTCAGATTTTAACATTCTTAGACCAAGGTGCGGAATTCATTCACTGTTAGGTGAATAAAACTCATCGTAACAATAACAATAATATATGTTAAAGTTTCCAGCTAAAATAAAGTGAGTGTAATTGATTTTTTTTTCATTTGAACATTGGATGCTTTAATACATTTGGCATTTGTTGAAAAAGCTAAAATGCTAGTATGTCTTAGGTACTTTAAATATATCTTCTTATTGATTCTAATAACAATTCTTGAGCCAAATACTTTTATTGTTCCCATTTATAGATGAGAAAACTAAAGCATTGAAAGGTAATTAAGTTCTTCATAGTTGACCAGTTAATTAATGGTGAACATGAGATCCAACCTAGTAAAATCTGACCCACAAACTCTTGATTTTAAAAGTTATATTTTAGTGTTGGAGAAGTAAATGTGGCTACAGTTCTGTTACTTCTCTGCAAGCAAACCAGTTCATTGGTTATGTTTGTTCTTATAGGTAACTGTCTATTGACCTTGATATCACAACAATCTATTTCAGTGATTCAAAAGTTTTCTTTTGGATTCTTTTCAGTGGTAGAACTTGTACTAGTAACATGACAGAAGAAAGACCTCCACTGTTAGATTCCTGCCCCAGCCCTTAATTTAGGACGAGTTTTGAAATCAAGATGACCAGAAAGCAGCATAATCCCTCAAAGGCACCATGCAATGGGGCCCCTCTGCATGTGATGAACTTTTCTAGAGAGTTGAGTGGTCCTTCCATCCATATCCTTGTATTATAGTTTCCCAAATATTTGGTGGACATTTCTTATCCACAGTTGACTCAACCTTAGGCCTAATTTGGAAAATTTCTTTAAAGTTTTGATGTCCATAATATGGTGACAAGACCACCCAGCCACCACCTGGGAGAATGTAATAATTAAAAATTCTTGGGCCTCTATCTCCATATCTACTGAACCAGAGTCTGTATTTTAACAAGACCCTTCACAACTCATATGCACAGTAAATGTAAGAAGCTCAGCTTTAAGGAACACGAGTCTCTACACTGCCAGAATGTGAGTTAAAGACCAAGATCCTGCTCTTGTCAAATATTGGCTGTGCAAACTTGATCAAGTCACATAGAGTCTGCGAGCCTCAGTTTCTATATCTATAAAGAAAATAATTGACCACGTAAAGTTGACAAAGGATGAAAGTAAGGAAAACATGGAAAGCCCTTGGATTGGTGTGGTATAAGTTGTTAAATGATTCTGCTCATCTTATAAGTCAGGTTGACCCTGTGCCGATGTGACAGTTCCTCTTAGGGTGATCCCAAGAGCAAGGATAACTTATTCTTTTAGTCTCACTCATGAACTTCAGCAGGGCAGCATGGTATTTGCAGCAGTGTAGGAGGGAGGTGGCATGGTACTGGGCTACATGTTCACGATGACCAGAGGCCTGGAACCTCTGACATCAGGGAAAGTCCCAGAAGCAGGAGGAAGGCAGACAGAGTTCATGGAGGCTTGCTTCTTTTAGCTTTATTTGTATATTAACGTTATAAATATATGAACACATACAGGTCATCTCATGTGTAGCCCAAATCCAGAGGCCTGCCCAATGTAAGAACAGAAAAGAGGAAACATAAGTCAATAATACAGACTTAAAACGTAAGAGAGAAAACTAAGGTGACAAAAACGGAATGCAGATCTCTCCTAAACTCTAAAGAGCTTTGAGGATATCGATGCCCCCACAAAAAGACATGTTCTACAGGCAGACCTTCCCCACTCTGCCCTCTCTGGGGTTTGCAGGTGAGCACATTGATGGAGTGGGAATTTTCCTATTGTTGCTGAAGGGCTTAGGACACATTTTCAGTATGTATTATAAAAACAGCACTTCCTCAGCATCCCTCACTGTGGTCACACTTCCTGAACAACATGGATTTTGTTATAATAGTTTCTTTCTGTTGACAGAAATGTAGTTGGCGACCTCAGGCAGCCTGCAGCTGGAACGTGAGCCAAAATAAACATACCCTTTGGCTCTTCCAGCTTCAGATGATTGTAGCTTTTGAATATGTGCCCTGGCAGTCTCCATTGCTATCATTGTTATTATTTCAATTTATTGCTAAACTTTTTATAATTCTAGTAAAGATACGTATTCCATGATAGGACAAAGGTTAGCCAAGTTTGCTGAAAGAGGAGAAAATGCAAAGAGAGGTGTAAAGCAGCCTGGGGCAGAGCTCTTTACAAACAAGGGAATTCATGACCTCCTATATCATCTTTCCAATGTCCTGCAGCCTGAGTTGTTTTTCAGATTATATGGGCCACATGAACCACTGAGTGTGAAATATGCCAACATGCTACAGAATGTATTGGTGATTTTCAGCACCTGGTTTTAATTCTGGTCACCAAAAAGTCAAATAAAATTAAAAAAATAAATAAGGGCTTCCATTGCATTTTTTTCTTATTACCTTTTCTATTTTTGTTTTGACGTTTCTGTACATTAGATATTAATGTGATCCCCTGAAATCGTAGCCAAGTGGAGTGGATAACAGTCCATTTCACTCTCTCTGCCTGTTTATAATCTGATTGCTTATTTATTTTCTCTTTCTCTCTCCCTCTTTGAGACACAGTCACCATCTCCATGACTCTTTCAGGCTAGAAGCCGGGTGTGTGTATGTGCTGGAAACTTCCACTAGGCTTGTTCACTGTGTCTGACATCCCACTTTCCACAGCACTGCTTCCTCTTCCTTTGCCCATTTCCTGCATTTATTTTCATAACTTTTATTTAACACTTATCAACTGCTTTTGGTTGTTAAGATGCTGACCAAAAAGTGCTGTCACTTTTTAATCTTCCTCATTTGCATCTTCATTTGAATTGCAAACATTATTTTGAGCTAAGGAGCTTTGAAGACAAATGTGTAGAATTCTTTAATTCTAACACGTCCTGCTCTGAGTCTTGAAAAAGGATGATGAGGAACATCATATCTCTCTATAATTTCCCAAATGCTATAAGAAAGAACCAAATTTATGGTATTGCCTGGAAAACCTTAAAGTAAATGGAGACATTACTAAGCAAGCAAACAATTAGTTCCCTACAACTTCAGTCTTTAATCCAGTTTGTCTCTTTTACTCTGTCTTATGGCCTAATTCAGTTAAGAGGCAAAATTACATCACCCTTCCCGCTATGACCTATGACATTTGTCAACATCATTTGGGTATATGTAAATTAGATTTTTCCTTTTATGTTTTGGAGTGAGGAGCACAGGAGCCAATTGATTACTTTTCTTCACCAATTTGGGTCTTAGCTAGAGGGAAGCCACCTTTAACCATCCAATTGGACCCTATGTATTATAACTCACCTGTGAAGTTGGCAAAAATGCATCTACAAGAGAAATCTGCCCAAGAACTCAGGTTGTTTCTCCCGTACTAGTATCCCCTGGGTTGTTCTGTCACATTTTCACCACAGTCCTTTGTTCTTTGAGTGCCCATGGGAACTTATTTTACTCTGCCAGCTTTTTTTTTTTTTTTTTTTTTTATCTGTTAGAAAAAGTCTTGATGGAGACTAGAGGCCTCAGATGTAAGGAGGGCAAAATTTATAATGAAAATTGTAACTGGATTTGAGAAATCTTTGAGGGAGACTGAAAAATATTGGCAATTACAGCATAATTTGATAGCTGCTAGAGTAGAAGTGTGTGTGAGATGCTATGCTTGTAAATTTTGTTGAAGTGTTTTTGAGTTTTCTTGAAACTCCAGGGCAGTGTTTTCTGAAGCACCTTCCCACGGTGAGGAAAATGTTCTGTACCTGCTGCAATATAGTAGCCACTAGCCACATATGCCTATTGAGCACTTGAAATATGGGTAGCATAACTGAAGAACTAAAATTTTGTTTTCATTTGATTTTGATTTTAATTAATTTATGCTTAAATTTAATTCACCACATATGCTATGGGCTCATGTATTGGACAGTGCAGTCCTAGGGTGTCAGTCATGGACAGACATTCTTGGTAGCCCATATTTTCATCTCATTTCCTGGAAGATATAAAGGGCATGAACATATATGGTACACTCTCCTCAGCATTACCAAATTCATCAATACTAAGACCGTAGATGTGTACTTGTATTTCCTTTAGGAAATTGTCCCATGGAGGATAAGTGCTGTCATAGTAGTCTTTATTTACCCCCTCTGGCATTAAAATTGCCTGTTTATTTATACCTTCCCTACTAAACTGTTATTATGAAGAAAGTGACTCTTTTGTCTCATTCATCCCTGTATACTGCGTATAGACCACAGTGTTTACTAGACAGGTATTTGAAAAACACCAGTTGAACACATAGTTTTCCACATGGATTATTCATGGGATCATAAAATGTCAAAGCTAAGAGGGACTTTGTTATTGTACCCTATGTTGTCTACCTTAAATCACTTTTTATCTCTTCTTGCTGACTGCCAAGTTGAGTGAGGTTGAGGTATTCAGGTGCCCCAGGATGACTCAGTAAAATGTGGCCTTTTCTCCCTATCACTAGGGGTAAGCCCTGATTGCTATAAACAAATCATGCTTTCTGGCCCAATTCCCTTGGCAATCATTGATTTACAGGTGAGCATGTAACCCAGTTCTGATCACTAAGATGTGAGGGGTTTCTTCTGGGAGTAGTTTTTGGGAGAGGTTTACTCTTAAGAGGGGCATAAGGAAGAGGTGACCCATCTTTTGTTTCAGAGTGTTTCTATGTCTGGATGCGAAGGCTGGAATTGCTGCAACCATTTCATATACACTGAGGGAGCTGAACTGCAAATAGAGAGTTGGGACAGATATAGTCTTTGATGCTGAGCCACTTAACTGACCAACCCCGAAATCTGCCTAATATTTATATATTTTGTTATGGCAGATAATAAGTGTCTATTTTTAAAGCCAGTGGAATTAGGATTTTCACAGCCAGACATGTGGATATGGTTTAACTGAGTCCTCTTCAAAGCTATAATCAAGGGGCAGCCAAGGCTGGATTCTTACCTGGAGCTGACTGGGGAAGAATATGATCCAAGCGCACCTTGTTGTTGGCAACATTCAGTTCTTTACTGGCAACCAAGGCTCTTCACTTTTTTGCTAGCTGTTCTCCAGTGGCCTTCTTCATGTGGTGGCTCAAATCCCAGCTTGCTTCTTCAAAACCATCAAGGAGGAGGGTCATCTCAAAGATGGTGTTAGACTCTGATTAAATGTGATCAGGTACATCTTGTCACCTTTGCTATATGCTATTTATTAGGAGTCAGACCCAGATCTTGTGCTCACTCTAGGGTAGAGCATCACACAAGAGCTTGATCATGGGGCCACCCTAGAATCTGTTTGCAAAACCTGCTCATTTTAAAGGTGAAGAAATAGGCCCAGTGAGATGATTTGGCTTTGGAAGATATAGCTGTTTGGTAGAATAACTAAGGGTATACATTTCACCTTTTTTTTGTTAATTTATCTCAACCCAATAGTTAAGCCACAAACTAGCTCTGTGAAATTATCCATGTTACTTTATTACTTTAATCCTCAGTTTTCTAATTTTTAAGACAAGCTTAATGGTATCTACCTTTAAGAAATTGTTTTTACAGAATTTTGGATAGTAACGTTTACACGTGACTGTCATGGTTTCTGTAGATACTAGACATTATAAAAATATTATTGACTTTATGTTTTGTGCCTTTTCCCATGTGTATCATGTAGTCTCTCTCTTACCTCCTTAGTGAGGAGGATTAGAATGTTTGGGTTGTTGTGCTTTACTTTTAAGGTTTAGGATATAATCTGTTAAGTTAAAAATGATGTTTATCAAAGTTTTTTTTTTTTTTTTAACTATCTCTGAAGTAAAAACATAGGTCCAGAGTCAAATAGGGATCCCTTATTTAAAGATGCTAACATAACAGTGTCTCTGCTTTGGCTACAATCTCTGAACTTAAAGTCAAAGCAATTGTATTGCTGAATTGAGCTCTGGGGACTTTCTCGCTAGCATTTTGGTTTTAGCTGTTTAAATCAAGGTCACCCAGCTCCGCTGGAGGGCATTTTTTGATGCCAGCTGATCCTCATAAATAGTACACCAATAACGCCTTTAAAAGGAGTATACAGGCTGAATGCTTAATGAAAATTCTTAAAGTGCTGCTATTATGCTGTAATTCTTGAAATGAAATTGAGAAATTTCTGTGGGTTCAAGATAAGTTCACTTCATAAAGTCTGCATGAAAATTTTATTCTTTCTCTATGACCCATGCTGAATTGTTGTATAGCAGAAGGTCAACAGGGTATGTGTTCTTTCTCACTACACTATCAGGCTGCTGTCCTTTGGGGGCAAGAGACTTTATACACTGGTGAACTGTCATGTATGATATGAAAGTAATGTCTACGATAGACTTTGACAGAGTTAAGAGCCAGACTATTGTCCCCTTATTTATTAAGTTAGGCTCCTGAGGGAGTGATGTGTATTAAAAATGTTCCAACAATACTCGTAGACATTTCCCCTAGGTTTTTAGTTCCATGGTGCCATTCTGGCTTTTATTGCAAATCTGAATTGCTACAACTAAAACAATTTTGTAGTGTCTGCCTTATTATTATAATAAAAACAACTAACATTTATTGAGATCATTCTATAAATCAAGTCAAGCCTTGTTTTGAGTGCTTTACATGTATGATGTCGCTTAGTCCTCTTAAATACTTTTGATATAGGAACTGTAATCTTATGAGGTAGATGTTTTCTGAACAGATATAGATATAATACATACTATGAACATAAGTTTGCCTCTTATTTTGTCATCAAAATGCAAAATATTATTTACAATATTGGATGGTGAAGATAAATCTCTTCTTCTAATCTGCACTTGTCCAACACATCATCTAACTGTTTGATTTACCCTGGCCTTTGCCAAAGTAAGAGAGCTAAGACAGTCAAAGTCTCATAGTTTATTGTGGTGTCATCTCTAGGTCCTCTTAACTACTTCTCATTTCCTTGCTTATAAAGATTGTTAATTAAATATTATAAAATTAGAATTGGAGTTAATATAAATATGCCTCATCAATTATAAATGATTATCCAATACATGATAACCCTCCAGATTTGCTCATTATATACAAATGTTTTAGGAAGTTTCATACAGTAACATTTATATTTGTCTGTCATGGTTTCCATAGATATCATATGTTAAAATATAAATTATTTTATGTAATTAATGTTTTGTACATAAATAAAGAAACATTTCTTAACTATGATTTACTTGAACATGGCAATTAAAATAATAAGCTTACAATATTCAGTCCACATGGCCTATGAATATTTATCAAGAATTAATATATTTTAACAATCTTACTTTTCATGAGCTTTTAGGAAGGGTAAACGGTTTGTGCTGGCACCAATAGAACTGTGCCTCTTTTTCTTGGTTGATTTTTGTCATAGGAAAGATACTCACTCGTTGTTTCTGTATCATACAAGGCTGCACCATCACCTGTTTTTATTGGATCACCACTAAGAGCAGAATTTTAACTTTTTTCTTTGAGGAGTAAAACAGGATCGTATGCCTCTAATTCTGATTCTAGAACTACTACTAAGTTTTATAGTTTGAGTAACTGCATTTTAATGAGGGTTCCAACTAATTAGTCATCATCAGGATGGAGAAAACAATAATATTC
Organism: Eonycteris spelaea; assembly: GCA_003508835.1. Lineage (NCBI taxonomy): Eukaryota > Metazoa > Chordata > Mammalia > Chiroptera > Pteropodidae > Eonycteris > Eonycteris spelaea. The sequence goes on from PUFA01000044.1 coordinate 10,376,445, forward strand.
TACTTAAATATTCTGTGACTAACAGATATTTTGAATAATGAAGTTGTTCAAAGATGAGATTTTTTTCAGCCCATAGCTATGATTGATACTAATAACTAGCTAATGTTTTAGTTGATGCCAAAGCCCTTCTGATATAATAGACTGCTGAATTTCACTTGTTTTAAAGTATCCTCATATCATCTAGAGGCGATAAAGAAACTAAAATCCAGTGTCAGAAATTCTTTCAAGAAAGTAACACACATATTATTTTGAGACCTATTAAAAGACCCTAGATCCAGCAAAGCTTCAGAGTTAGTAATTTGATAACTTCCTTTATATTCCTCATGGCCATAATAACTGGGTAACAAGGAATAATAGATTTACTTGGAAAGTTTTATTTTTCCCACTTGCGTGAGTGTCAGGAACATAGACATGGACGTGATTTTTTGCATGGCATCCTCATAGCCAACAGACAGCTGACATTTTAACTGAACAGATAAATTCATAAGTAGCTTGGGTGCTAACATATGGTGACATTTCTAATTATAGGTCCCTACTGTACAGTAGAACTGATTTTAAAAAATTTACTAACACAAAACAAAGCTCACTTAACATCCATGTTTTGTAATGTCTCAAAGAAGTTGCAAAATAGTTGGAAGTGCATAATATCACTAAATGAAATAATTTATTGCCTTAGACAATCAAAAATATGATGTATTTAGAAAAATAAAGGCATATGTATCGTGAGAGAGATTTTCTGTCTTTCAAAGCCTTCTACAGGCTTTGCTTAGATCTCAGATGCCTGGATGAAATTAGTATATCCCAGGAGAAATCAGTAGAGCAGATTATATCTGGATTGAAAACCCTGGAAGCTTGTATGAAGTGGCGTAACTGGGTACCCAACTCTAACGAGAAGCTTATCCAGGAAGTTAGACACAGGCATAAGAATCTGGAGAGAATTTAATTCCAAATTTCTAATGATAGTTTTAATTTTTTTAGTTAGGTCCACATTTTAAGTGTAAACTTTTCAAGAATGATGTTGAAGAGGAACTTAGCAAATTTGAATGATGAGCTAGTTTCATTTGTCTCTATGTGAAACATCATGGTCACATTCATTAGTCCAAATCCTGCCTGCAAAATTCTCTGCTTGTCAGAGGAGTCTTCAGATTCAATTAGTTGTCAGTACTTTCACCTCATCTGGAGATTAAAGTTTCTGGTCTCAAAATTCAAAGTCAAGTTTTAAGCATTTATTTCATTTCTAGTTTCTAGATGAGATTTCTGACTGATTGCCAAGATGTTATGGCTTTGATTTCCCAAGTCCCAAGTCCAGGAGCTCTGGTGTTACTTAAGATGCAGTTTTCTGAGAAGATATTAACTTGCAAAATAAAGGAAACAGATGAAAGGAATGATGAGAGTAAGTGACAAAAAGGTTGACAAAGGCCAAGAGACCAAGAAATAAGTGAATAAGAAATAAGTGAAGGGGAAAAAAAGAAATAGGAGAAAGTATAAAGGAGAACATGTTATTTGTTTGTAATGTTTTTAAATTTTTATCCACATTAGAATTTTTAAAGACCAGGGCTATTTCCTCAAAATATTGATAAGAAACCACTGAAATTACTCAAGTAAAACCAGTTCAAAATTATCATTTAAAAAACCCCAGAGTATAAAAGCCAGATTAAGAAAATAGAGAAATTTTTGCATAGGTTCTTCTGATAATAATTAAAGGTATATTAATTTTGTTAGATATTATCTATTATGTATAAAGCAAATGTCTATTTCATTTTTTGCTTTTTAAGTATATTTATTGTATTCTCTATGCTATGTGTAGCTTTGAGCTAAACCTATAATTGCTATTCGGTTTTTATCGTATATATATGGGTCTGGTGTATTCAGCAATACTTGTTCGAATTTTTTGGTTTGAGAAAGTATTTTATTTATTTATTTATCAAAAATGTTGCCAATTTTTTATTGGGTGGTTAGTTGTTTTTTTTTTTATAACAAATATTGGAGTAACATCGTTTAATAAAAGTCAAATAAGTTTCAAGTGTACAATTCACAATTATGCTGTAAATATATTGCATTGTGTGTTCACCAAAAGTCAGATTTCCTTCTACCTCCAAATATTTGACCCCTTTAGTCCTTATCTATATCCCCTTTCCCTATGGTTACCACTAATCCGTTGTCCATGTCCATGAGTCTCTGTTTGTTTGTCCTGTTCATTTGTTGCTTTTAGGTTTATATCCCACATATAAGTGATATCATGTGGTTTCAACTTTTTCTGTCTGGCTTATTTTGCTTAGCGTGATTATCTCGAGGTCCGTCCATGTTATTGCAAATGGCTGTATTTCATCTGTTCTTATGGCTGAGTAATATTCCACTGTGTGTGTGTGTTGTGTGTGTGTGTGTGTGTGTTGTGTGTGTGTTGTGTACACCACATCTTCTTCATCCAATGATCTATCATAGGACACTTTGGTTGATTCCTTGTCCTGGCCACCATGAATAATGCTGCTATGAACATTAGAGTGCATACATCTTTGCAAATAAATGTTTTCGGATTTTTTATCTGAATCTAATAGCTAATTAATAAAGTAAAAAAGATAAGTGTTTAATTGATGCCAACAATTTTACTAGAATTTCAGCCTTAAAATGATAATTTCTTTCATTTTAACCAGTATTTGTCATTTTTTCCCCTTGACGTTCTCCCAGGGAATGTCCCCTAATTAACTAACTAACTTGTTGACATTTCAAATTAATTTTTTAAACTAAAATATGCTGTTATAATTAGAGTAAAAAGATTGGTTAGAATTAAGGGTTATCCTTTACATTGTTTAATAATAAAACTGTTTAGAAGATGGTATCCATTATTGTCGCCTAATTTCTCCATGTATATGCACTGGGAGAGTAAGTCCATAGTATCTGTTAGCCAAGTTAGGCAGATATAGAATTATGTCCACAATCAACTAATAAACATTTGTGTGTGGAAGCTTTGTTTTGATTTATATACAATGAAATAAATTTCTACTGACAATTGCTAAGTTTTCAGCATGAAACTGCCAAGGGTATAGCTTAGCTTTATAAATTGTCAATCTTTTTCTCCCCATTATAACTTAAGAATTTCTGAAATTCAGCTTTTTTTTTTTTTTTTTTTTTTTGAAGCAGAACTACAGTTTTAAACACCATACCTAACTTGCGGTTTGCAATTTAGCAGCATTAGAATTGCTGGGAAAATAGGTTTTCCATTATGCAATTAAATTTACTTTGTCTCATATGGAAATTAGACTTGTTTCTGGTTTTGGGTTAACATCTAAGTAGTAAAAATGATCTAAAGTGTAGTCTTTAATTTGACAAATATGTAGATCTTTTAAATAAAACCCTACTAGATAGCATTTAAGTAGGATTAACTTCAAGTTTCTGCATGGATATAAGACAGGAGTTCATTAAAATAGATATTTCAAACTCCTTGCTTAACAAATGAGAGTAAAATTAGAGTGGCAGTCCAGACTTTAAATTCTCATGGATACATTAATGGATTTGTCTATAAAGCTTAGAGATTTACAGGAAGGCACAGTACAGGCAGGCCAATTTCTGTCTTAGATGTTAGAGGGCAAGAAAGAGAAGAAAGAGGCTAAGAATGAGAGAATGATGTGTCCATCTTCTTCCTTGCATCACTTTATGCACAATAAAACCCTTAATTCTCTTACTATGGTTTGCTTATTTGAAGTTACTTTCAAAAGCCTTTTATTATTTTCCTACTATGAGCACAATAGAATGGGCAACACTATAAACAATAAAAAATGGTTTCCCACCACCTAGAATTTCAGTAGGTTAGGAGATCCCTATGCCTATAAATAATGATAACATCTTCTACTGTTCCAAGATTTCAAAGTACATCTCTTGCAACAAATACAGACATAGCCAACAATCGCTTTGCAAAAAGAAAAAAAAAAGCACACTCTATGTGAAGATGAATCCATAATATTTGAGTGAGTGAGAGCAGATGACATTATCTTTCCTTCTTGACCTCATCCTAAAGGAAGCTGAATGCTCAGTGTTGGAGGATCACCAAGTCTACCCCAAGAGAGAATTTCAGTAGAAGGAGATGAACTGCAGGCTGTAAAGTTACTGAGCCTTTCTATAGGAACTTTAGGAAGCTGGAGTACTGAGTGAAAGATGGACTCAGTTAGTTTTCAAATGAATTATGACAAACTTGCTTATGGCAGATTTATTTTTTCTGATACCCTTTTGCAATCCGTGACTTCAGCCCACTAAAATTTTACTTTCTTTCTTATCCTGGTATAAGTAGGCAATATTTACCTTTATTTCAAATTCACACAAGATTGTCCAGATTCTGAAATCTGATAGTTTATCAAATTACCCTCAATTTTCTCAGTATGATATTTTTAACTGCCCAGTGTTTTAAAGTAGTGCATGACTATTCCTTTTCTTTAAAGGCTGATCTCTGTCTCTGGTAGGTGCTTGCATATGTGTAAGTATATTGCTTTTTAAAGAATAAATGAACAGGCATTCTCTATTATATATATATTTTAAAAATTAATGTTTAATAATTTATCTACTTGAAATATCAACAGTGTTTTATATGCCTGAGAACTAGAGAATTTCTTATGATGAGAAAACAAGAGATTTTCCACACTGAACTATTCTAAGTGATTCTGAAGCACTTATTTATTGAAAAGAAAAAAAAAACTTTATAGAGTTGGATGAATCCAGATGTACTTTAAGATTGTGAAACAGCTCAAGCTATTATGTAAATGTTTGGATTGTGGTACAAACCATAATATATTTTTCTAAAAAGCATTGTTCCCTCCCTTTTAAACTTATGAGAGAAATTTAGTCCATGTGTTTGTGATTCATTTACACTTAACTCATTAAAATAATGTTTGCTAAGAGCCATTGGATATCCAACCAGCTCCTTATTCTATGTATATTTTTTCAAAGGTATCTTTTCTTAGAACCAAGAAGTTAAATTTGATCATACCATTTGAGTTTTTGTTTTGATTTTTTTTAAGTTTCCAAAACTTGGGAAAATAAAAGATATAGTAGATTCAAAGCAATAGGTGCCTGCTGTCTCTTGTCAAACAATTACTTTCCTAAGATTGAAATTGTAAGAAAAATTATTAATTACTAAAAACTGAGCTTTCTAGTGTTGCTAAAATAATTAGATTACTACAGAATGACTAAAATCTGATGTGTTGAATGGCAGTGATTAAAGAATGTTGTTGTGAGGCTTGGCCATCTTGGTCATTTTGAAGTAATATTTCACTTGCATATTATTGACACATTTAAAAAGTAATCTAGCAAACATATAAAAGAATTAAGCTAGCATGATGATTATAATTAAAATGCTATATTGTACACTTGAAATTTGCTAAGAGAGTAGGTCTGAATTGTTCTCACTAAAAAAAAAAAAAAAAAAAAGAAAAAAAGAAAAAATAACTTTCTGAGGTGATGAAGGATGTGTTAACAAACCCTAATGTGGTAATCATTTTGCCACATCACTTGATATATGTACATCATGTTGTTACACCATAAAATACACAGTGTTATATGTCAATTATATCTCAATAAAGCTGAGGGAAAAGGTAATGAGCCATCTTTCAAAGGTGGTTTAATAAGGCAAAATAGATATTACTAATATACTTAGAGAAATTAAAACTCAACACATAAAACATAGTGTTGTCCAGGAACATTCTCTGGGATAAAACAAGTGCTTCAAAAATACTTGAATAGGAGAAAAAATATATTTATGTAATACTTTAATTCATAGGTAATTTTTCTTCTAATATTTTTATAAGGTTGAAAACTTATAGATAAGCAGATGAATTTTGGCTTTTCTGAAGAGATGAGAAATGTTGTGACACCAGAATTCAAACATTACTGGTGTCATCCATGAGGAGTGAGGAGAAAGTTTTATCAAGAAAGAGCAAAGTGAAATATGGATTATGAGATCAAAGATGTAGGCAGACATCAGTTTATGCAGTCTCCTTTGGACTGCGATCGGAGTTTAGATTTGGTTTCAACTGTGATAGAAAACTACTTGCAGATTTTAGGCAAGGGAGAGACATAATTTGGTTTAGGCTTTATAGATCACTGAGCTGCTATATGGAGACTAAATCACAGAAAAGCAATAACATAAAAAGTGAGACCAGGTAGGCAGTGCTTGGAGTATTCCAGCAAAGTGATGATGATGATTTGGCCTATGGTGCTAGCAGCTCAGTTAGAGACAAATGAATAAATTCATATTATAATTTGAAGACAGAATCCACAGGACTTCTGATAGATTGTGCAGTAGGAAAACAGTAAAACCAGCAGTGACTCTTTGTCTGACTTCAGCAACCTGGAGTATGGTGATATCATATACTAGAAGAAATATGTATAGTTAGAGGGATCGCTTGTTTCAGTTTTGTTAAGTTGCTATGTGGCCTACCTACTAAAATGCCCATATCAGAGACCCATGTATAAATATCAAAGTGTAGACAGTGATACTGTGTATTAGATATTTGTCAATAAATATAATTGCTGTTAAACAAGATTCTTAGATAAAACTATTCCTAGCTCTACTCTCTACATGGACTCTTCAGATAATTTTAATGAAAACCCGAACAGTCAATGCGGTAGACATATTTGAACACTTTTTAAAGACACATCTACTTAAGAATTTTTCTAAACCCAGGAGAGGAAGAATTGGAACCGTCTACTTGCTGTTTATTGTTTGTAGAATACTATTAATTATTTCATTTTAAAATTAACAGTTTATTATTCACATATAATTTATTCCAAAACACTATACTCAATCCTGTTGTTATTGTCATAGATTTCTTCGGCTGTTACTAAAGATAAGTACCTCTTTAACATTGCCCCATACAAGATAGATTTGTTATTTAAATCTAAATTAAAATAACAAATATAAATATAAATAATAATACATATAAGTTAAATATAAATTAAAATGACTTTGTATTATGTAAAATATAAATGTATAAATATATCTATGTTTATATCTATTACAACACATCATAGCTATTTCTGATCCCCTACCCACCTCCTCCCATGAACAGTCCCTGAATCCTGTTGTATATTCTCAGGCAATCACTACTTTCCATGATTTTCTGAGTTAAATATATTTTGCAGAGAGTTTTATTTATTCTGCTGTGGCTTCTCCTTCTGTCAATTATTTGTGTTCTGGCAAATAGTTTTGATCCATAAAACTTGATGAACGTGATAGTGCTTGACCTACCACAAAGAGATTATCATTATAGTTGTTAAAATGCAAGTATATTGATAACTTGAAATACTTTCAAGAAATGGCCTATAATGCAAGGAAAAGATCAATAGGCAAAAGGGATTGGTGGAAGTTCTCCGACATTACAAAGTGCTTCATTCATATCACTGCAGCCTGGAAGAATTTGCTTACCATTATATGAACTACAGCTGGGAGACTATCTGTAGGGTAAATGCATTCTTTTAAGGATTATAATATCAGAACACCTCATAGAGATGGGTCAGTTAGTGATACCATTTCCAGGAGCATTGTCTCATGAAAAATGGGGTGTTTATTTGTATATGTATCATTTGAACTTAATGAACACCAAATAAATCCAAAGTAAGCAGACCTGGTAAGCATCCCTCTCCTAGAATGGGTCTGAAAAAATCTTGTTAGATGTATAACATGCTTCATACTAAATGAGTTCACACAGAATAATGTGTTGAAGCAGTAGCACTCAATTTATTTTTTAATTATGATACACAAGTTGAATGATATTTACTTATACAGCAATTTTATAATGTGAAATTTCCATTGTCACAGCTGAAACTCTTCCACATTTTTCCTCTTCAGGAGAACAACAATGCAGTGCATGATAATAAAAATATACAGGTACTCTTATCATTGCTCTAATTTGTGTTAAAACATGTATATCTTTCATAAGCTTTGATTTTTTTGTTATTAATAATTAATTTCATTGCACATATTTCACAGCTAATGGCTGTATTGATGAGTGGTTTTGAGATTCTAAATATAGCACATCCAAATACTTTAACAATCAATGTGTGGCACCTCTATCTAAAATCAAGCTGACTCTAAGACTGAACATCCCACAATTCTCTTAGAATGTAGCTTTTTCTTATATTATAAAATTTGGCAGCTTTTTCTTTATGTATTTTGGGTTGCATGCCATACTTAGAAAGGCTTTCCATTTTCCAAAATTATATTTTTAGAAATAACATATTTTCTTCTAGTATTTTTATGGTTTAATTTTTTTATGTCAGTATTTAGAACCTCAGCTCTAATTGAGCTATGAAGAAATCCTATCACAGCTATCTACTTCCTTTAAAATAGCCAGCTCAAAGACTTGTAGCACCTTTTCAATCTGGAAACAGGTGCTCACAGATGTTAAAAATACTAACCAGGTTTTAGAGATAGAATATATTATAAAGATAATCCAGTATAATGTTTTCAGTTTTGAGATGGAGAAATGGAAATAAATGTAAAGAATGCCAGAAGGAACTTCTCTTTCCATACTCATGAGATTACTCCCTATTGCATCCATCCTTCTGCTTTATCATCATTTATTGAGCAAATCTTGATCTGGGGATTACATGATTCTAGTTGGCAACATTTATTGATCCTCTTGTTTAATTTAAAAGGATAAAATGTACTTCAAGTTTTTAAAGCCTTTCCAGGTGGTAGGAACCCAGTACACCCCAAGTGTCAGATTGCACATATTTTCAGAATATTGTCAGCGATTATTATAAAATCTAAAGTTTACTTATAAAAATATTCCCGAATGTGAAACCAATCCGTTTTCTCCATTGGCTTTATTTAGCACTTGTAAGAAGGTTAAGAAGAGGAGGGTAAAGGATTGAGAAACCATCCACTGACTTCAGCAACATCACAGCCTCCTAAACAAGCAGTATAATTTACCATCCTGCGTATTCCATAGACTCACTGGATTACAGAATCAGCAGAAAAGATGCTTTCAGAGAGAACTGAGATTTAATGAGATGTAAAATGCAAGACTCAGTTTTCTGTGACACAGACATTCTCTAGTCTCATTTTGTTCTCATGCATATAGTATAACTATTGACTGCATGGTCTTGTCTTAGGGAAACCCATGAAAAGACTAAATCTGTTTGGGAATACGCTTCCTTTGCAGAGACTAAAGATTCATAGAGCCATCTCTCTGTAATATTTTTCTTGGAACTCATTATTTCAACTCACTAAGCTGCATGCAGATAATTCTTAACAGCGATTATTGTTTTAAAGAAACCATATTGTCCCTCTCCCCACCTCTCTCACTCCATAGCAGCTCTCAGGCTATTTAAAAAAATGACAATGGGTATAAATAGTAATCTAATTACAGTTAGAAGAGATTTACAGCTCTAATTACAACTGCTGTTAAATTTCAAAGGGATTGACATAAGCAATCAACACATTCCATACAAGAATCCATCTTGCTATTGTAAAAGCTACCTGCCAATTGTTTGTCAGTTGAATGACATGCAACGTTGCACACATTATCTCCAGAATTAGTGATACCGACAGTTTTGCCATGTTTAATGTATGTAGGTAATATAATGCAATGGCATGGAGCCTAAGAATTACTAAATTATGGACTACTGCTTTGTTGATATATGCATATTTCATCAAGTATATTACATCTTTTTCCCTCAATGGCATTTATCATCATTATTATTTAGCTCAATCAACTACATATTCAGAAAGTCTCTATAGTAAAAGTCATCATTCTGAGGAACACACACAACACATGCAAAAACACACAATCTCTTTGTCAGACATCTGGAAATATATATATGTGTATGCATATACACACACATACATGGGTGTGTGCTTTGTGTGTGTGTGTATCTATATATATATAAATTGCAGGATATTTGCTATGTGGTTAGGTGTAGAAATTTTATAATAGTCTCATTTGAACACAAGAGTCTTTTAGTGTATATACATACTATCATACCTATTTTCGATAATTTCTGTTATGGAATTAATTTTACAAATCTTTCGGGATGAGGAAGACATGTGTGGTTTTATAAAAGTTTGCTAATAATTTCTACAGGCTGAGAAAAATTAGTAAAATCATATCTCAGCCCCTACTTTTGTCAACTGGCCATAGCTGGGCACACTGCCTTCCTAATCTGAGACCTCAACCCTACACTGCATCCTGAACCATCTGGACAGGCATATTTAATTCATTCTGGACCAGTTATCTAATGGAACTTCACATTAATTGTGTTTTGCATCTGGAATTTGGATGTCCCAATGCAAACCATCTGGCATGGCAAGAATGTTCTCTAACTCAGTGCTTCCCACTTTCCATCCTGGACTACTTGCTAGGGGTCTTCCTGTCCTAAAGATCCTTTCCAAAGACTGGAAATGTGCAGCCCAGGAGGGAGGCTCTGTTGTTTCATCCTGCTGTTACTTGTCTCAGCCATGCTGTCCTGTGTTCAGACAATCATGAGAATTTCTTACTAACACGTTACATACTCCCCACAGTATGTTACCAAAACGTTCTTCCAACACCTTAGAACCTATTTTCTGGTCTGGAAATCTGATCTGAATGTTAGTGAAATTACACAATTTTTATCTGGATTGATCATATGAATCAGTGTGGGCACATCAGTTGCTAACACAGTGAGACGCTTCTCACTAGTTGGTGAAGAAGTATTGATCCCAGGACCTCCTCTCATCCTCAGGTTTTTTTTTTTACTTCCCTCAGCTATCACAGCTCCTTCTCAGAACTCCCAAATGTGTGTTTTTCAGCAACCGAAGGGCTGTCCCCTGGCACATTAGAAGACATATGGGACAATACTCCCACTATATTCAATATCCCTTTGCTTGGTTGGTGGTTGTACACTTCGTGTTGTGTCTGTTAAATGTTTGAGTGTTACTCCTTGCTATTTTATCTTGCTATTTGGTTTAGACAAATTAACAGCCTTCTATTTCAGGCTACAGGACAGGTTTTCTGCCAGATCTTTCCTCCTTTTTACTCCTTATGTTGTCCACATTGCTATGAGAAATCAGACTGCCTTCTTATGTTCCTTACCTCATGAATGATGGGTTGATAGTTTCACTTTTAAGTATTTTTATTTTTTTTTTAATCATACATCTATGGACAACACCACTTTTTAGTCAATTGAAAAGTAATAAAGATGCATTAAACTAGCAAAATGAAGGAATTGTAAATGGGTTTGGAAATAACAGTACACTATAACTAGACTGTAGGTCAAGGCAGTTGGTCACGTCTCAGATTCAGTGACATTCGAAAGACATAATTACAGTACAATGGCCACATCATGCCAACATGAACAGTTTCTTTCTCCAGATAACTGATCCCAAAGGATAGTAGGAATTATTTTCTTATGTATTCTACTGGCATTTTTTTGTCAGACATAATGAATTATACATAAATCCTGTTTTATAAATGGTATGCTAGGCTTTAAATACAGTCCAATATGTCATTCTGTCAGAGATCAGTAATAGCAAACTGTTTCGTTGATTGATTCATTATTCTCAATGCCCAATTGAAAAAATTATTACCAAAATTATGATGAAAAATTTTCTTTAAAATGAATTATTTAAATAGTTTATGCTGAAGCAATAATAAAGGCATTTTTTTGCATGTTAAAATTGTTACCAAGCCACTGACATGTCTTCCTCCTCACACAGAGAATTCCCTTTTGCATTAATGCTGTATTAGATGGCTATATAAATGATGCTTGGTTACAATTAATGTGAAATTTGTGGTGTAGCATGAGTTACTTTTTAAATAGTACCTGGAATCTTTCAGGACAATTTGCAACCTAATTTTACATCATCTCAAATTTCTTGGAGTTTTTGATTGCTTGTTTGTTTTATTCCCATTTGTCTGTATTTTTAAATGCCTAAATGCTCTCACTGAATTAAGAACATGTAGCTGTGGCAACCTGATACTTCTACTTAGTATATAGAAGACTAAACTCAAAGATTGCATCTAAGTGGCACCATTGAGTTAAGCCTACATCATTACTGAATATTTGACCTTTGTCTTTTGGGCAGCAAACAACATATTCTTGCTTAGGTTTTGTCTAGCCAATTCCTTTAGGAATCCACAGTTTTAATTCTCTGGCTAAAAACTTTCCACCTTCACCTTATTTGTGGTTTCCTGCTTAAGATTTTTATCAGTATACCTTCTGAACTCTGGGCTAATTATCATGACGTCAAAAATCTGAGTTTTCCAGTCTGTAAAAAGTTTGACCTAACTTTTTCTCTCTTTGATCATAGAACTCTTTCCTTTTGACTCAGTGTAAGCAACAATAACTATCAAACTCTGGTGTTACTTTTCTAAAGGGCTAGATAAGGACAAAATTTTGATCGTCTGTATAAGAAGGCGTGGAGTTCTCTTTTATCTGTTATGAATTAGCCCATGATGATGCGATGATTGGAGAAATCCAAATATGGATTGAATGAGTCCCCATTTTCTGATTTGACTTCAACTGTGAAACAAAAGAAGAAAATCTCCAAAACAGATGATCTTGAAGGGCCCTTTTTACCTTATTTATTCTGCGAACTTTCTAGAGGGGCTCGTTCTCATACTTCTTTCTCTCCAAAGGAGTTGGAAGATGAATACATTACAGTTCTCATAGTTCTCGAGCATTAAATCTACTTTTATCTTAAAAAACATTTTCGCAAAATTTAAGATTTAGAGAGAAAGTTAGGTCACTTAGACTGTTGAACTTACATTACAAACAAACGAAAAATAATGAGAGAGAGAAGAAAGAAAAAAATCAAAACAAACAAACGAACCTTGCTTTGAAATCTTTTAAACTGTAAGTGGAAAGGAATGAACTTCTTTCTCACAAATGCCCTGAAGAAAGCATTACATTTAAGGCAATCCAATTCACTGGAGAACACTTGCGCTAAATAAAAGGTTGAGGTATTGGACAATAACCTGAAAAGAAGTAACTTGAGAATCTTAAGTCCTGCTGAACACTCTGATGTGATAGAAAGCCCCAGTTGAGTTGAAAAATAAAATTGAATCTGCATTGGAGCCAAACATTATACCTTTTTTAGACATTTATAAAATTTCTGGGCCTAATGTTTAAAATCTAGATATAGATTGTCTTGCACTTTAACGTTGTTTTAAAAGTGTCTTTCTGACAAAGACAGAGTCCTTAATAAAAGTCTAATGAATGAAAAATTTCAAATGGGAGGCAGTCGATACAATCTTGGACTAAATCTGCATGACTCATCTTAAGAGAAAAAGACCTAGACATTTGAAAAACGCTCTGTTTTCAGAAGTAGAAGTCAATTTTTGTCCTGTTTAGGATCTAAGTTAATTTTATAAGTATATCTACAGATGTAAAATAGTTAAAAACATGAAAAATGTTGATAAGTTTGGTATATCTAAAATTTTTATTTTTTTATAGTTAGTGTGAATTGATAAAAGTAATCTCATAAAAAAAATTCATCCTAATGTCATTGCCACCACTCAAAGCTCATTTCATAAAAACAAAGTGATTTACCCTTTCTTCCCTATTGGTGCTTATCTTGAGTGATTTTACATATGTATGTGTGTATATACTTGCAGTCATAGAAGAGCCTTCAGCTGATCCTTTAGGAAACTCTGGAGCTAGAATGTCCCTTCAACGCCATCCCAAATTGAAGCAAAAGGCCTTGTCTTTTACCTTGCATCAAACAGTCATTGGAGTTGGGCTGCCCCTGGTGAGGGTGTGTAACCTTGGGTGAGGCAGCTCTCTGTGTGAGGGCAATTCCCTAGGAGAGACTCCACTGTGAACCACCAGGAGCTGACATTCTGGCAGCTTTGGTCTTCAGAGGGTAACTGGGCACCGTTTCCATCCTCTTACTTTGTGAAAAAATGTCATCCAACCTAGAAATAACTTTTCCAGTATTCTTGGTTTCTTTTACTTAGGAAACTTACATGAAGAAGATCAGTAGAAGGAAATAATAGCTCCCATTCACTGCATGTGGACTGGCCTTGCACCAGACCCATAGGGTTCTGTGTTGTGATCCTCCTATTGAGACTTTCCATAAATGCCATAAAGAGTTTCCCATCGCAGATATCTCTAAACTACATATGGTCTATCAAGTTATATGACCCAATTGGAAATGCTGCTTGTGCTTGAGGCTGGTCCTCCTGTGGAGACCTTTTCTGACACACGTAGCTGGCAGCCTTTCATGTCTCTCAATGAATTGGAGCAATATTCTCAATTGTGAAGTGGAATGTTTCCAGAATATAAAGAGCCAACTAAGCAGTGTGCTTCTTTTTTCAGCATGAGAGCTGTGAGATGAAAAAATTGTCTTTTACTTTGGTATTCCAGATCACTGGGTCATTAAAAACTACTAATGCAACAGGGCCTAAAATTTTCATCAGGTTAATGAGCACTCTGTGTTTTCACTTGTATGTAGAAAAAAACCTTCCAAATTGTACTCCAGGAAATAGAATTGGAAATAATCAGAATCTTGTTATTTTCTTAGCAGGGCAAATATATGGCAACATAAAATAGTATGAATGACAATGCATCAGAAGAAACTTTGAGGAGAGAGATTATTATGAAACAGATGAATTCACACACAAAAAAATAGATTCTTTTCTGAGCCTTATTATGACTTTGGTCTTTTGAGAACATGATCGGTCTATTGGCCATTATTTTGATAATCTTGTTTTCTATGACCCTGTGTTAAATTATTTTCTTCCTCAGTCCCATAACTGTTTAAACAACATTCACTTATTTAACAAATACTTATTAAATATCTACTTTGTGCCAGTCCCTGTTATAGGTTCTGGGAATATAGCAGTGACCAAAGAGGCAAAATTCTTGCCCTCATGAAGTTCATGTCCTACTAGGGATAAACAAATAAACATAATTAATTTTGTCTATCTATCTATCTATCTATCTATCTATCTATCTATCTATTATCTATCCATCCATCCATCTACCTGTCTATCATCCTTATGAACAGTATATACCTGAAAACAGTAAGAGGACAAATGATGCAAATTTCTGGGAGAAAAGGCTTCAATGCAAGAATGTGCCTGCCATGTTTTAGAAAGAGCAAAGATGCAGTGTGATTAAAATGGATAGGGCAAGGGAAAGAGTTAGAAGATGAGATCTGATTAGTAACAAAGAATCAAATTTTATAAGAACCTGATGATGATTGCAATGACTTTGGCTATATGAGACTAAAATGGGAAGCTATTGGAGCATTTTCAGCGTAGGAGTAACAAGCTCTGATTTACATTTTAAAGTTATCCCTGTGGCTTCTGTTTTGACAATGGGCAGCCATTACTAAAGCAGAAATGCAGTTTGGAGGTTATTACAGTAAGCCGAGAATATGAAATCGTCTCAGGCTAGAGTGATGCAGGTACTAAGTAGTAAGGTTCTGGGTTTATTTTAATTCTGAGTATGTAGAATTTAATACTTGTAGTAGAGGTATGAGAGAAAGACAAATGTCAGAGATGTATTGAAGGCCTTGGAGTTATCAAAGACTGTTGGAGTTAAGATAGCAAGATGTGAGAAAGTAGAATTCATAAAATCAAGGTTATGGGTTGTTTAGAGTTTAAATGAACTGTTATGGATAAGATTGTAATTGTGGGAATGAGTGGCTGATGTGGTTTGGAAGACAAAATCTTTGGAGGAGACAAAATCAAGGAGGTAGACAAGGAATAGGAAGGATCATCTACGTGGATATTAAAATCACCAAGAATATTGACAGGAACAGTGTTGGACAGAATGACAGGTGGCCAAGAAGAATATTTAAAGGAAATGAGGGGGGATAGTATGATTGCAAAAAATAGGAATGCCATGAAATTCAAAGCCGGGGAATAGGAAGAAAAGAGAATGATCTCTACATGACAATTTGTAGCAAAATGGACAGTCTTGGTGAAATAAGAGCTATGATAGAGAAAAGAATGGCCATCTCTTGAGAGTACTGTAAGGCAGGCTGTGCTTTGAGTAGAGTTTAGTTTTAAGAGTTAGGTTTGGGGTAGAGCAAGAAAATGACATTCAGAGAAGTGGTGGAGATGATAGGAGATTTTGCTGAAAAAAAAAAAAAAAAGTCTCATGTTCCAGAGGACACAGCGGAAGAATTTCAAGAATCAGAAAGGAGCAGGAGATGGAGTTAGAGAAGGTATGTAAAAAGCCACGTAACAATGAGCCTTGGGGGATGAGGAACGACAGGACTCAAAGGCTTTTTGTATGACTGACATAAATAGGGATTAAGGATGGTCCCAGGGTAAATGACAATGATGAAATTGTGAGCACTTGAGGGAAGGAAATGTGAAATTTGGGCAGGAGCATATCAAGATATAAAGGTCCCACCTTTCACTGGCCATAATCTCTTATTCGTGAGAGCTCTACACCATTCTTCTCTGTTTCTTTAAAGTCTACACATCATTACCGTGTTAACTTTTCTAAAACTCTGATTTATGATGTCATTTTCTTGCTTCAAAAATTCATTAATATCTTACTTTCACCTGAATAAGATTCCTTGTTCTTTCACTTGATATTTAAGGCACCCTTAAATTATGTCACAACTAATTTTTATTTCTCATTCTTCCAGTTTATCTATTTACTATTTACCCATAGTTACTGAACACCTGCTTGGTGTAGGCACTGGGGATACAGATGGTCAATATTTACTGCCTCAACCCTTTGGATAGCGTTTTTGTTGCTTTATTTTTCTAAAGGATGCCTCTGCTTGAGACCACTCCTCTCCCCATTGCCGACTAAAGAAATGTTCTACATACCCAAGTTTGAACACTTGCTTGTGTTTTCCTGCCACAGCATCTCTCATACTCTCTGTCTGTAGCTACAATTTACTTATACTTTAAAAGGCCAGCTCAAGTTCAGCCTCCTTTTACAGAAAATGTTCCAGTCTTCCTTTTAAATGCAAAACATATTGTTTTTACCACCAGAACAAAGCCCAGCACAAAGTATTTGCTCACTATATATTTGATGTTGAATGACTAGCACCTGTTAATGCATTATGTAATAACATAGTAAAAAAAAAACTGAATTAAGTAGCCAACAGCTGTGTATCTGTTCAGTCTTTCCTTCATTTTTTCATCGAAAACTCACCTATTCAGAAGTGATTACGTATCAGATGTTGTCTTTGCCAGATGGGTTATTTTAAGCCAAGATGCCTTCTTGTTCTTCTGTCTGACAAACATCTTTTTGAAAGTCATTTAAAATTAATTTTTAATGAAAGATGAAATTGACATATCCCCCTAAGTAACAATATTAAGGCATGGCTAACATTTACACAGCAGCAAGTTTCCATTTAGAATCAGTTTTATTTTAAAATGTTTTATATTCTTAAGATAACACAGGCAGGTTATTTTATAGTTCTGCTGTACAGTAATCTGAAATGGGTCTTCACGGCGTAAAATCAAATATCGATAGGGCTTTCTGGAGCCTCTAAAGGAGAATCCATTTTGGGGGTCTTTTACAACTTCTAGAAGCTGCCTACTTTCCTTGACTTGTGGCCCTTTTTTATGTCCTCTTCCCTTGTCCATAGTTAAGGAGTCCGTGATTCCATTGGGCCTACCTGGTTAATCCATGATAATTCCCCCATCTCAAAGTCAGCTGACCAGCAATATTATTTTCACTGAGGCCTTAATTCCTTTTTGCCTTGTAACTCAATATATTCACAGGTTTCAGAGATTAGAACATGGACATCTTCGGAGGCCATTATTCTGCCTACCTCATGCCGTTATGGAGATAAGGCATTATATATCATGTTGGAGGTGTTCAGACATCTGAAGGTTTGGTGTCATGCTGCTCATCAGTCAACCTGAACGCATCTGTTTTTAGAGGTGGAGGTGCAGATTAAAAAGTCACCCACCTACCAGCATTCACTCCTGATCATTTTGGGTTGATTACCATTTAGACTCGAAATATTCAGCATTTCGTTTTGCAGACCTTGTTTAGGGAAACCTTCAGTACTATCATAAAGCATATGATTTTTTGTCTAGATAGAAGAACTTAATAGAATTAAGTGGAGAGATGCTTGAAGAAATATATACTAAAAGAAAAATGTGATAGACTTGGTAGTGAGATAGGTTGTGCTTTGGTTTACCTACTCGAAATAATTTGTTTAGTTTTAACAGAAAAAAATAACAGAAATCTATATGGATAGCACTGGGTACTTATTTGAAATTAGAAATATTACCATCTTACTATAGATGACAGAACACTTGATTGTAATTTACCTCATCTACCCAAACTGTAATACATACTGTACAAGTTTCAGAAAAGGGCTTTGCATTGGTTGGCTCCATCAGGCCCTGAGCCAAGGAGAAAAGGCTTTTAAACAGAAGGAAAATAAATGCACTAAAAGAGTGAAATAAAAAGTGAAGACCCAGGTCAAGAAAATTAATTTCATACAAGAGATATTACAAGGCAGATAAATGCTGTTATTTTTGTAATTAAAAAAATTACTCTCCAGAGAAAAGGATAGTTGGAGGGTTCTTCTAGTAAGACAGAAATTGGATGTCTAATGTGAATATCAAGATGAAAATCTATGTAGTCCATACAGAATTCGCTAGAATCTATTAAAAATTAATATATTAATTATTAAAAACTACATTTAAAATAATTTGGAAGTTCTGTGGACAGTTTAGCAAGGATGATCAAACCTAAAATGTACATATTAGGACTAGGGAAGCTGTTCTTTAATCAGTATTTTTATTATGCCAGAGAATAGAAAGTTAAAATACACACATAAAATTTTCACTACAGTTTTATTTCTTTTGGATTTTTTCCTTACAGATATTTTCTCTCAATGTTTCTTTCCCAAATTCCATTTATGAGACCATTTTTAAAATCTACATTAAAAAGTTAATTGTATAAAACATCTTTTACTTTTCTTAAGATTTTATTCATTGTATGTTCATTAAATATTAGGGAAATATGTCTAGATTAATTATATAATTCTTTTTGAAACTTGTGCTTGTATTTAAATTGAAGGTATGCTTTTAGAAAACGTATCCATGCATTTTCAAGATTATTGACCTTTACTTTCCTTTTGAAAATAAAAGTTAATTTAAAAATATGGCATTGTGGGATTGAATTGCAGGCCAAAATTTAAAAGGAAACCATCTATATCTCAATTTGTTGATTTGATATATTTATTTTTACCACCTGCACATGGTTTGACCCATTCTCTTTGCCCTGACAGCAGTTCTAGATTTCATGAAGTCGATTGTGATCTTAACACATTGTTCTTATTACTGACAGTATTTTTAGTTTTAGTATCTTCAAGAGCACATTCTTTTTCCTGTGCTATCGAATCTAATCCTGTGAGAAATGGAGATACCAT
Source organism: Eonycteris spelaea (assembly GCA_003508835.1). NCBI lineage: Eukaryota > Metazoa > Chordata > Mammalia > Chiroptera > Pteropodidae > Eonycteris > Eonycteris spelaea. The sequence continues at coordinate 10,395,781 of PUFA01000044.1, forward strand.
GTTCACCATCTGGATTTTGTTCCTTAATGACAGGCCCATAAAATTGTAGAGCCAGAGGAAGCCTTAGTTTGTAGAGTTCTGGAAGACCTCTGAGAAACACCTTCAGTCTTTACCTTGTCCTGCTTTGGGAAGAGAAGGAGTTGTTTTAAACATGCATTCTAACACAATTTTGCCTGGCTGAGGAGGGGCTTTCTGTTTAGGGAGCCACAGAGAGGTGCACAGGGGAAATTTGCCTAGATTTCTGCTGGTCACAGCTGTACTTGGGCTTAAATATGCATGTCTTTCTCTTTCCATAAGAATGCAGCTTCTTCTTCAGTTCACCATAAATGCTCATGGAGATATATTACACTATATACTGTAATTAATATATATTGGAAATGATATTGTAAATATGATATTTCAACTTTTGGTCAAGATAGTATGCATTTTCACATAGCTCTGATATCAAGGGTAGATAAAGTGTAAAAGGAAAAAATTAAAAAGATAAAGTCTAGTTTCCATGAACAAGAAACAAAACAGAAATGTGAAAGTGTGAAGCATTGAAGTGAAGAGTCTGTTGGTGTCTGCGTCCAGGAAGCAGACATTGGCCCCTGGAAGCTCAGCTTGTATGGAGCCTGAAAGTGTTGAGAATGGGGTTCCAGTGCGCAGTTCACAGGGAAAGCTAGGATCACAAAGGGGCACTGGATCTCAAAGAGCACCTTGTTCTCACCTACCATTCTAAAACCTGCTTCTGGAATGGGGACCAAAAGATGAAGATAGGCAGAAACAAACTTTAAACAACAACAACAACAACAACAACAACAACAACAACAACAAACAATAGCAGCATCAATAAAACCAAGAATTTGTCAAGAAAAGTGAAACCAGACTAAAGATATAAACGAATGGTATAACAGAATTGAAAGACTTTGATCCTATTCACTCACTTCCTGTAAAGAATATACTTTTAAAATACACATGGAACATTTACAAATTTTGGCCACATACCAAATCACAAAGAACATCCTTACAAATTTCAAGAATAGGTATCATGCAAACTAACACTGTAAATTTCACAATTTCTTTTCTTTTTAAGTCTTATTTTACTGAATAAAATATCTTGTAAGGCCCCTGTTTCTTGTGTCTGAGAGATCACTGAAAGCTGGTATAAGGGATATTTCAAAGGATTAAGAATATAATAGAGGGTTGACTAATGGTGAGATCTGAGGCAGGGAAGATCCATTTAGAGAGCTGTTCAATTAATCAAGATCCAGTCAAAGAGGGATTTTATCCTGGTGTAATGGAAGGCAGCTTAGTGTAGCAGTGGAAAGATTGTGGGTCTTGAATCAGACAAACCTATGTTGGCTTCCACCTTCATTGATAAGTTACTAAACCTTTCTGAGAATCATTTGCCTCATGTGTAGAATGAGGATAACAGATCCTACTTTACAGGGTGGTAGTGAGAACTAGAGATAATATACGTAAACACCTTTGCAGTTCCTGGCATGTAATTACTACTTGCCAAATCTTAGACTGGTGGTTGTGGGAGTGACAGTTAGGAGCATCTCTATGATGCATCTATGTGAAAATGTAATGAAAATTACTTGGTAATTGACTCCATTTTTAGAGCACAGAAGATTAAAAGACAATTCCAGGAGCTGCAGGAACCCAATATTTGAATAAAATATTTGAGTAAAAATTGGATACAAATATATTTTCCGCATAGTTCCAAACATCTAACATTTGTAAATGTCTAGATAAAGAACTATTTATTTTTCAGCTTTTATTCACACATTTGGAGTCATGTCAATAGCCCATGGTCTACAAACAAATCAGGCAGTTATATGAGTCCTATTTTGACCACAGCTAATGATTTTTTTACAAGATATAAAATAAATATGAAGCATCGAAAGTTTAAAGTCCATCAAGTATTTATTTAGTGTTTCACTATTTTCAAATTGTACTCATTGCACAAATCAGCCTCAGGTCCCTTTATAATTGGCACATGTACTTTTCCTTAAATTCAATGTAAATTTAGCTAAATTGTAACTCGCTTCACTATTAATAAAACAGAGCTTGACCTGAAGTTCAATCTTGATGTTATTTTCTGTTTTAAGTGATTCACAATATAAAGCTATGAACACTTTAAAACATTTTAAATAAAAATTGAAAGAACAAAAAATCTTGATATTTAAAATCCATTCTTATCAAAATAAATTTATGATTTATCTGACTCGTATATGGGCTAGAAAAGAGATGATTAAAATTTTATTTTAAATTAAAAACTATAGGAGAAAAATCATAAATCATGAACAGAAAACACAAAATATATTGGAGGCTACAAATAAAAAAAATCCATATATTTTAAATTATGTATTGCTAGTTAAGTGAGAGCACTAAAAGAAGATGAAGAACAAATCAACTAATCAAATAAGCAAATAAATAAATATGATAAAAAGGAAAGTATGGAAGAAAGATGTAAATACACACAAACAAAATACACAGAGAAATTTGTAACCCTTATAAAGAGGGAAGCAAAGACACAGCCTTCTTGTAATGTGTTGTTAGTCCCATGTATTCTCTGCTTCCTTCCTTGCCTAAATGTTTGTAGTTACTGCCACTGTTTCTAGATGCATTTCTCCATTTCAGGAAATTCCTATTGGCTTCTTTCAGTCATGTCACCTTCTTTTTGTTTATGAATTACTCCTTAAATATTTATTTTTTTCTAATATTTGCAGCGTCTTCTAGAAATCAAATTTCGAGATACGTTATGACTCGAAAGCTGTCATCTATACTATATTTTACTTTCTTTATACAATAAAAATAATTTTCAATGAGCTTAATACATCTATCGGTTGCTTTCATTTCCTTGATTTCTGGTCACTTCTCTACCTCTCCAACTAACTTAATTCTTGCTGACCAACAACAATGCAACTGACAAATCTAGTGGCCTTTTAAAGTCTTTTCTTTGTTTTCTTTCTGACTTTAATAATATATTTATACTTTCCTTCTTGTTAAGATCTCTTCATCTAGGTTTTGTAAAACCACAAAATCCTAGTTCTTAACCACTCAGACCTCTCCTTTGCCTCTTTCAAAGGTTTATTTCCTATCTATCTATTATCTATCATCTGTCTATCTATCTATCTTCTATCTATCTATCATCTATCACACATCATCATCTTTTCTCATTTCACTCTGACTCCTCATCCAAACAGATTTTTTGACTCTCTTTTTTAATTTAAAACCTATTCAGAGATCTCACTTTCTCAAATTTTGATAATAATTTTCAGGGTAATTAATTATAAAGATCCAAATTTAACTGTGACTTTAATCTACCTCTCAGGACACCTATCTACCTTTGTGTTTCTGACCTGGTGTTTCCCTGCTACTTAAAAGTTGACATATCTGTCCTCTGGCTCTACACTTTCATTCCTTTCTCCCAGCCCTCCAACCCTCCTCCCCTCTGGCCATCACCAGATTGTCCTCTATATTTTTAAGTCTGCTTTTGCTTATTTTGTTCTTTTTGTTCTTTAGATTTTGCATATAAGTGAAATTATATGTTATTTATTTTTCTTTGAGTTATTTCACTCAACATAATAACATTCAGGTCCATTCATGTCATTGTAAATGGTAGGATTTCATTTTTTAACAGCTGAGTAATATTCCATTGTATATATCAACCATAATTTCTTTATCTGTTGATGGACATTTAGGTAGCTTCCATCTCTTGACTATTGTAAATTGTGCTGCCATGAACATAAGGGTGCATAGATCTTTATGAATTATTGTTTTGGTTTTTTTGGATAAATACCCAAAAGTGCAATTGCTGGGTCAAAAGATAGATCCATTTTTAATTTTTTGAGGAAACTCCAGATTGTTTTCCATGTGGCTATACCAATTTGCAATCAAGGGGATCATTTCATAACCTACATAAATGTCTAACCAATGCTGTATACTTGAAACTAATAGTAAAATAAAATAAAATAAATAAAATAAAATAAAATAAAATAAAATAAAAAGAGTTAAAATTAAAAAAGATTGATATCTCTGGAAGTAAACTCCTTGTCTTCTTCTGTAAGCATGATGACATTGCTAACTTTAGGAGATTTGGAAGCTGTGCTTCATTCTGATTCTGCCACTCTTTGGATCAACTTATTAAATCAGGTACCAGGAATAATCTAGGTTTTCTTTTCATTGTGCTTCTAGATTATTTTTTTAAAGTATATATCCTGTTTTTATTATCATTATCTTAATTCAGATCTTTACTTATTTATGTAGTATTGAAATAATTGCTTACCTGTCTCCCTGACTTCAGTATTTTCCCCATGATTTCTCTTATCAGACTGGTGTCTTAATACTTACCGTATCATTTCCAATGGCTTCTCATGGATCATACCTCTACCCTTAATCCAGTATTCAATGCTTTCTATTGACCATTCCATTTTTACTTTATGTCCCCATTCCCTAGTGCACTCTGCCCTGGCTTGGGTGCTATACTCTGTATGAACTGGGCATGACTTACATCTCACCACTCAGTGATTTCTTTCTATTTCTTTCCCTAGAGGCTCTCCCACATCCTCTCTGCCTATCAAAATACTTTGGTTAAGAACGAGCTTAACCAATTTTACCCACATTTCCTTCCTAAAAATATTCCTGACATCTCAGCCCAAATTATCCTTTTCCTTTGCTGAGCATCTCTAGTACATACTATTGTTATTGTCTCTTTAAATCGACTACAGCAGCTCCTCTAAGAATGTCATTTTGTTTAATTTTGTTATAACATTGATCAGATGGTGCAGGCACTTAATGCTTTTTTTATATCAATTAGCTTATTGTAAAATTGCTCTTTAATACATTGTTTCACTAAAAGTCACAGAACCTGTAAATAATAAGTGAGGGTTTACTGTATATACAAGAAGTAACTTCTTATTTTTTATACCCTCCAGTGCCTGGAAGAGTGCTTTATACTATAATAGGTGATTAATAGGAATCTTTTAATTGATTTTGCTGATCATAACTTGTTTATTTAATTAGATTTTCTTTTCCAAGACTCAATTTTTCATTCTAATTTCTTCTACATTTTCCAAAAATGATACATTCAATTCTTGCTATTGGAAAACAAAAACCACTCTTAAGTTAATATGTCAAAAGGAGTAAATTATTACTATTGAGGTAAACTGAGTGATTTTCCACCAGCTAGCTACCTATTTTTTTACTGGCAAGAGTTATTTTGTGGGCCAGATGACTAGCCTAGGATGACATACATCTGGGTTTGCCTGAGACGGTCCTCCTTTATGTCTATTGTCCTGGAATGATTATTAATAGTGTCCCCTTTCACTTTCAGAATTGTCCTGGTTTCAATGATAAATTACATGGTTACTTTACCTGTACTGTTTCTTGTAAAAATGCATTTTTTTCTAATAGAGACTAAAAAGAAACACTTTGTAATATTTTAATCATGTGTCATTTAACACTCCCTGACTATAAAAGCCCACAAGCATTTTTTATTAATGAACTAAATTTTGTTATTTAGATGAGAAATGTGTTTGCTTCGAAATAGCTTCACAATGCTTGCAAGTCCCATCTTAGATGATGTGCAGTGAAGTGTGAGGATGGGATGAGACTTATAAATTTATAATGGGTGACATACTGAGAAAGGCTAAAGGCAGAAAGTTGTATATGACGAAAGGAAACCACAGTAACATCTTTCAAAGAACAAGGTACCAGCTAGCCTGCGCTTGACCTGAGCTACTGCTAACTGAGAAAAGAAAATAACTTATAAATCCAGCTGAGTTCAAAACAGGCACAGAAGCTACCAGCCAGTAGGCAGAGGGCAAAGATAGATGAAGCCTGAAGGGAGAAGGAAAGAGCCATACCTAGTATGCTGGCCCTAACCTCAGGGAAAGAGTGTGGCTGCAATGGTTAAAGGAATCCAGAAACTGTTTATATATTACCTCTGAGACATCACGGCTCTCAAAAAAATACTTGGCAATGTACCAGTTATACTATAAGAATCTGTTCAATGTGGGCTCTCAGGTTTCAGCAGGGGATTTGCTGTCAAATATTTTGGTTCTAATTTATGGCAAATTTTCACATCATTTATAGAAAACTTTCAGATCAACTCAGAGAACATACATATATAGGGAGCTGAAAACTCATGTTTTCAAATCTTAAAAGGAAAGAGAATCATTTCAAAATCTCCTCTGTTATTTATATATAAAAAATCATCCCATGTACTATTACATTCCTAGAGATGTCTTCAATTCCTCTTATTTGGAAAGCAATTTACATGTAATGATTTATTTCACTTGTAAAATATATGCAGCCCACTACATAATGTCTTGCAGATACTTTATGATGATTTTAAGAAATTGGGCTCCTGAATACTATATTTGCTCTGTCTGAAAGCATGCTCCAAATGGACCGTTGCTACATCTCAACTTTCATTTTTTATCCTTGGCGGATTCCAATAGACAGGCTGCACTTACAATCAAACTTCTGTCTTTGAAAGTTGTCAGTTCTGGTCAGGAATAACATGACTGAAGGTTCATGTGTCTTGTCAGAGTGTAAAAGGGCACCTGACTGTTATCCTCTGACCCCTCCCTTTGTTCTTTCTTTCTTTCTTTCTTTCTTTCTTTCTTTCTTTCTTTCTTTCTTTCTTCTTCTTTCTTTCTTTCTTTCTTTCTTTCTTTCTTTCTTTCTTTCTTCTTTCTTCTTCTTCTTCTTCTTCTTCTTCTTCTTCTTCTTCTTCTTCTTCTTTTCTTCTCTCTCTTCTTCTTCTTCTTCTTCTTCTTCTTCTTCTTCTCTTCTCTCTTCTTCTTCTCTTCTTCTTCTTCTTCTTCTTCTTCTTCTTCTTCTTTTTTTCAAATAATGCTGCAGCAAAACTTGAATTTTGGCCTCAACTCCTGGACATGCATATTCTAAGGGGTAAGGCTCCTTCTGCTCACCTACCTTCCAGTGGAAAAAGCTGAGACTGAAAGGAGTGGGAAACTAAAACTTGAAGACATTAGTTTTTAAATTCCTAAATCAGTCGCTCAGTCACTGTACCCGTCACTTTAGATTTCTAGATTTTATTAGTGCTGACAGAGATGATCAGCATGTTGAGGGTTTACACTTGCAGCTCAACAACACTGGCTTCTTACAAGCCTCACACCCCATGTCTGGTGTTCTGAGAGTTTATAACCACTTCCATGGGATAGGTAGTTGGAAGGGCAATGGAACTGCACAACAGTATCCAAAGAAAATCCCTTCTTCTTCTTTCTATATTCCTGCCCCCCTTTGGCAAATCTCTTGCAATTCCCTTACCTCTAATACATTAAAATAGTTCCATTTTGTAAGCCCATTAACATTAACAGAAGAGAGTGAATGAAGACCGGAGGAAGAAAAACAGAGAAAAGGTAAACGTATGATAGAAGAGAAAAAACAAGAGAACAAATAGTTAAGCTCATTTAAATGAAATCTCATAATTTTACACTGTGTCCAGATCATTTGTCTACTCACGTATATTGCTATCTTTCAGTCTAATCGGTCATTAAAAAGCAAGACCTTTTCTGTCAACATCATGCCAAAGTATAGCTGTATGAAATTATCTCACACCAATGAATCTGAGTTATCTGTTATGGCTTTGTTTAACTAAAACTATTCTAAAATTAGATTGAAAGAGTTCATGTGACAATATTTCTATCTACCATTCCTTATAAGTACAAATCTACATATACTTAGCACTGCCACGTATAATACACATATACAACTAGCAAGACTTGGTATGTAGTGGACAGATATCCAGTAACTGCTCATTTGCTTTCTTTAAAAAGTGTGACTATTTCCAAAATCCATGAATGAAAATTTGTTTAACTAATTTAGTATATAGAGATATAGATAAATATAGATTCGAGCATGTTTTACTTGAAAATTTACAATATTTTAAAACAGAAGCATTTAATATATTCTTAACAAATTCAATTTTTTTTCATAAGTTATTCTGTAGCTATTGGGAGGCAATAACAATTAAGGACATATATAACTCAGATTAGAGTTTTATCACTTATTATGTGTGTGATCTTGATAAAATCAGTTAAACTACAAGTCAGCAAGAAAAAAAATGAGTAATTCTACTAAAAAAATGGGCAGATATTTTTTAATAAGTACTTCATAAAAGAGGTTATCCAATTGACCTATAACCTTCAGGGAAAGTCAGGATAGAATCATAATGAAATATCACTACACAATCAAGAGAACAGCTACCATTAGAAAGCCTGTCAGTACTTTTACAGTAACTCTCATAACACTAGTGGGGTTTTAGATTGCTGTAATCACTTTGGAAAACAGTTTTCTATCATTTAATGAAGCTATATTTAGATATGTTCATATAATCCAATAATTCCAATTCTAAGTATATGACCTACTAAAATACATGCATATATGCACAAGAGGATATGAATAACAAAGTTTATAGAAGCATTATTCAAAACCATCATAACATATAAAACAACCCTAGTATAATTAATAGAACAGATAAATTATGAATTAATGAAAATGAATGAGCTACAGTTATAAAGATCAACATCAATGGATTTTTATCAACATATGGCTGAACCAAAAAGTCAGACATAAAGGAATACACATTGTAACATTGTATGATTTTGATTACAAAAAGCCCTAACTGCATTGTATAGCAAGGGCTATTTAGGTAATAAAGAAGTAAATGATTAGTATAGAAGCCAAGATAGTAGTTACCCTTTTTTTATTTTTAGGGTTGATGAATTTTATTTTTAAAACTACTTTAAAAACCTTTTTTTTAAAAAAAAACATTTTCTTTGTGTGTGTTTATTTTTATTTAAATATAGTTAATATACAATATTTTGCTAGTTTCAGAGGCAAACCGTAGATTCAATATTTATGTACCATCATGATTTGATCACTACACTGTCTAGTAATCATCTGTCACCATGGCAAACTTATCTCAATACTGTTGACTATATTACCCTTCACCTTTTTACCTATTGCCCCAAACCTATGGTTTTCTTAAAGGAGGAGGAAGGGGGTTAGATTGAAAAGGAACATTCAGAGAACTTCTGGAGGGCTGGCGATATTTTATTTCCTGACCTGGGTGGTGCTTATCTCTACATTTATTATTTGTATACTTTTCCTTATATGTGTACATATAATTATAATTTATAACTTGTACATTTTTTCTTACATGTGTTGTTTTCACAATAAAGATTTATCTTTAAACCATAAAACTTTTAGCTTTATTATTGTCCCTAGTAGATAATAAACATGGATCAAGCAAGCCTCTGGAAGAAAGACTATCAGGGAGAATCAAAGCCAAGAAATTAGGTCCAAAAAAATCTAAAAAAAAAAAGGAAGTGCAAGAAGGGAAAATTGTGTAGCAAAAACAATCCATGTATGTTAGGGAAGGATGTTATTAGCATTTCATCCAAGTTTAAAGATACTGAGAAGGTCTACTGATGTTCAGCATAGTGTAACTACTTGAATTCAATTATGCAACTTAAGGAAAATAGTTATTGAGTATTTCTCACCTTCAATATTATTATGCACCTATTATGTGTCACATTCTCTTCTAGGCTAATGAGAACTGACAGATAAGGTTACTGGCCACAGGGAGCTAGCTAGTGATGAAGAACAAAATGTAAAAAGAATGCATATTGAAATGTAGACTCATGTGTCCCAATTTCAATTGTGTTGAACCCAGATGAAGGATTTGGTCTTGTATGAGGATAGGAAATCTTCCATGATAAAATAGGACAAAGGAAAAAGAATTGGTGGTGGCAAGCAAGGGAATTTATCACATGATTTTCCCAGGTAAGAGATTGCTCACTGTGAGTGAGTGAGTGAGTGTGTGTGTGTGTGTGTGTGTGTGTGTGTGTGTGTGTGTGTGTGTGTGGTGATAAAAGTTAGAGATCTGAGGAGAATGGTTAAGTCTTAAAACAGCAAAGAACAGAGTAAGAGAGATAGAGTTGCTGTGTGAGTTTGTATGAGAAAAAACTAAGGAAGATTCAGGGATACTGGACAGAAGAGTTAATTGGATTGTTGAAAAATGAAGTATTGACATTATATTGCAAACTTTTGTTAAATAAATCTTAATAGTCAATGATATTTTCAAGGTTAAAGAAACAAACCAATACAACAGTAACTGGAAAAATCACCCATTAATTGAATGGCATTAATTTTGCTTTGTAAAATCAGTTTTGATTAGAAATTAAAAGAAAATTGAGTGCAAGATGAGCACCTCACAGTCTTTGTGACACTATTTTTTCGCATTATACTCCACAAAAATATTTAAAAGAGATACAAGATTAGGTAATTTGAGATGTAGTTACTCGACAAAATTGACCTGTTTAGTGATGCCTGCTGGAAAGTAAAACAGATTTAGATGGGATGATGATTAGGCACCACCTCATTAATCACAGAGAAACGTTGCTAAATATTTAAGGAAGAGCTAAAAAAAGGTGCTAACATATCTGTACTTTCATTTTATTCCAAAGGATTTTATGACCAAAGATATAATTTGTGTCCTTTCAATTAAACTAAGCACATATAACTAAACAGCCACTTAACATGGTTACAGACTGCATCTAGCAAAATGCTATCCACACTAGTGACAATGGAGGAAGATATGCTATTGCTTTATGATATCTGGAAAGAACTTCGTCATGATGTGCAAAAACTTAGAAACATATAGGAGTATTATTGTATTTTGAAGGTCTCAGAGAAGCTATTACTCTGTTCTGAAAGTTCTGAAATGGAATGAGCAAATTTTTATTGATGGATGGATTGTGGTTGATTGATTGATTGACTGTTAGCATGGTAGTTTAGTAGGCAGATATGCCAACAGAGCAAAGCCATAAATATGTCCTTAAAGAGGATACCCTGTAACCACCAACAAGCCAGGCAATCTTTGAAAAAGACTTCACTTTTTTAGCTTTCTTCAATTATAATCAAAGTGCTACTCAATGTCTCAATATATCTAAAAGTCCTTCAGTTCAACTATTATTGTTCCTACTCAAGACAGTATTTTGTGTATTGTACATCCTACCTCTCGACAGTGACTGGGTCAGCTTATTTTCAATAAAAGAAAGCAAATTATTCTGGTATCCTAAGAGGGTGATATAGCATGGGAAAAGTGATTTAAAAACATACAACTTAGGTTCGTGTCTGGTAATTCCATAAAATATTGTTGATAATTTTAACATTGGTACCATGAAATTATCATATACCCTTTCTGTTGCCAGGTAAAGATGCAATAACAAATATAAAAGAACCTTGATCAAATAGCAAAATAAGACCATATTTAAGAGATTTGTGCTCTGTGCAAGTTTGATCACAGGTCATCATCAACCAATAGAGTCTAAGGGCTATATAGTTGCATTGGGTTAGAAGTGGTTATTTATAGGTTCGGTAGGAAAACTGGGAGATATATAGTTGATCTGTTAGACCAATTCTCTCTCAAATTAATTCTTTAATACAAGCAGGCCTAGCTAATATCTTTGAAGGTTTATATGGGTGAGCTTATGGGTAGATACAAATACTCATTTGGATGAGAAAATGGGCAAGAATAGCCAAGGCAATTTTGAAAAAAGAGCAGTGGTGAAAGCAGTGCCAGGGTGGGAGGTGGAGAGAGGATTTTTCTGCATAAGAAAACATTTTAAAGAATGAACATTAGAACTTTGTCATTTTGACATAAGAATAGTCAAAAATATCATTAGTACTGAGTGGAGAAAGTATTTAATTTTCTGATTTAGAATATTAAAATGAGAAAAACCTGAAACTTCTAAAGTATTGTGATAATTTACTGTTCTTTTTTTTTTTTTAAAAAAAGTTAAAATCCTCACTGACATTCACAATATTCTAAATTTAGAAGAGCAAAAGTATAAAAACGATCAAATAAAATGTAGAAAAATATGCTCACAAACTTGATATTGGTTGGGATATATTCTTTATCAAAATACAAAATGCCAAAGCCGTAATGAAAAAAATATTGAAAAGTAACATTATGTTGATTCAGATAATAAAAAAGTTAAAAGATAACATGCAGACTAGAAAATTATTTATATTATATATAACAAATGATTAATATCTAGAATAATTTTCACAATAGTTTTCTGTATGTGTGAGGTTTCAGGATCATATGCTTACTATTTGAATCAACCTTATTTTTGGCAATATTTTGATAATAATGGCAGATAAATTCATAAGTTTCATGTAATTACCTTCAAAATACATCAGAACATATTCAAAGTATGCTTAAACTGCAAGCACACTTTTTACTTATATTTGAAATGACATTACATATTCATTAATTGTATTTTAATAGAAAAAAATGTCATTTTTTCCCTTTGCTTTGGAAAAAAAAGGAAGAGCCATTAAAAGACATGAACAACCCAGAAAAGAGTGGAAGGAAGAAAGGAAGGATCAAAGTAGGAAGGAAGGAAGGGAGGGAGGCAGGCAAAGGCTGTGAAGAGTTAGTTCATACAGAGGAAATATAAAACTTGTCTGGTATTAGGTATTTTATACATTTTATATATTTATATTCAATATATTTTATACCTTTGTATATTTGCAGATATTACACATATATTACATTATATTTACAATATAAATATGCATAGAACAAAAGAGCTCTGCCTTACCCCATAATATCCACACGGGCTATTATCCTTGGAACGGGGCATGATTGCTCAGTTGCACAGGAGGACTTATTTTAATGTCAAGATGATTGGACCACTGAGACTAAGAGAAAAAAACCAGAAATCAGGAATTAAAAACTAATGGCACGTCTTCAGTTGGAGAAGACCTAACTGAGATTGGAGGTTGAAACAAAACAATGTTTGAACACGTAAGTGGGCTCTTTAGAGTCTGAGGCTGGCTAAGCTTCTAACATGATGTTAGTTTTATATGCTTAAGCTTAGAGCAGGGGTCTTAGAAAGGAGATATCTTGAACAGATGCTTCTAAACTGAGTGTAGGGATAGATAATAATAGGAAATCTGGTTACCAATATTTATTGATAGCATTCTTGAAGTCCTAGTGTGAGAATGAAACTGATCAATGCTTTGTAAGGACTTTCGGATGTCAGGTGAACAGGAGTGAATGAAGGCTGAGGCTATTTTCCTTGCATCTCCAGGTTTAGCTGGAACCAAAAGATTTTGTGGGAGGGACAGAAATGTAGAACAGGAAAAACAACCAACATACATGATTTTAAATTCTCTTCACATTGATATTCTGATATTTGTTCCTAGGAGTACAAAGGCAAATAAAATGAAACCAAATCAAAATCAAATTTTCTAATGGTGTGGTTTGGTTTATTGAGAATTAAAATATTTCCTAGCATTCTGTTCAGGTTATGCAAATTTTTAAAAAACAATTTTATGTCGGAGTAGACTCAGTTTCTATCTGATATGTTCAAAGTTGTGTTTATAGGTATTTATGTGAAAATAGTACTTTTAATCATTCTTTAGGCTTGCCAAAGAACAGTTAATAGATTTTAAAGTTTGGCCAAAGTCTGAATTTATATGAAGGGCTCATGGTGCTCTTGTGTACACAGTTATGTTTTGCTTTAAACATAATTAGATTCATTATGTTCCCAATAAACATTTTATTGAGGGTTTCACAATGTTCATAGCCATAGAGCTATCTTAACAGCCAAAAAACTTGTTTGACTTCAATTTTTTTTCAGTCATATTAGTTGTGGGAATTTAATTGTTTGGGAACTGGAAGGACAGTCTGCCTAAGACTGAGAGAAAGAAGCCTAGGAGTGGTCTTTACTCTCTCTGCCTGAAGATCTGCCTACTCTTAAGATGTGATGTACACACATACCTTTTCCCTCCCTGAGAACAATCTTGAGGCAGAATGTCGGCAGAATATTCCCATTGCAATATTGTTCTACCATCTCAGTACTTAACTATGTCCTTTGATTCTCTTCTTGGGTGCCCACACATATTAGCATCACAACTCTGAACGTGCAGTGAAGTCCTTTAGACAAGAAATGGTAGTCTAACACTTACGATAAATCAGAGACTCTGGAGCTCAGAATTATAAGCCTTCTGTGGTCTCATCCTGCACTATTTAACCTGCCTGTCCCATTTCCCTTCATATATCCCATGCTTCAGGAGTTACCCTACCCTGTGCTTTCACACCACTCTGGCACTGTTCTTCTCACCTTAAATACTCTCCTCTCCCTCCCACCTCTACATATCCCAAATTCTGCCATTCTTCAGGGCCTACCTCAACTTCCAAATATTTCTATTAACTTTCCTCATCAGCTTATGCTTTTTAATTAATATCTTTTGAATATCTTTGATAATTCTCCAGGACATTTATTGCCTATCTTATGAGATATCTCATTTTCAAAGTAAATTCTGAAAAACAAACAAACCTTAAATTATTAAATGAAGTAGTCTCCAGTCTTTCTTATTATTTTTTATTTGGTTATGAAGTATTCCACTTGCTGAAATGGTGGTTTAGATCTCCCTAGGCAATACCAATCAATGATGGTGGATTCTGAGTCAAGACTTCATATGACACTTAAGTGTCACATTAGGGAAATCTGGTCTGAGCAGGTCCACGCTTTATTGGGGCAAACCCTGAGACTTAATCTAAAGTATCTCAGAAAAATGAGGTTCCCATAGTCTTCGTATAGTTGCCTATCAGATGCCCATCTTTCCCTTGCATTTGATAACAGAACTAATTTTTATCTGGGCACAATGCTGCCAGATAAAATATTTCATATCCTTTCCTCCCTTATATTCCTGTATAGACCTGTGGCAGTGTTATGTTCAAGGGGTATAAGTGGAGATTTCCTTCATGTACTATCCTGAAAGTGTTTCTTATTCACCCTTTCTTCCATCTTGTTGTTTGGCATGAGGGTTGGACTTCAAACAGCTGTCTTAGACCATTAGGAGAGGGCCATTACTTTAGAGACTGCAGGAGGCAGAAGCATTTTAAGTACATTGTTATATTAAGATTTGGTCACATTCCGCTCAACTTACATCTGAATGCCCTATAAAGTTTGATTCACCTCTGCTAATTTGAGAGTTTTGTACTTAGTTAATTCTGAAACCATGAGAAAATGACATGTAACAGAATACCTAAGAGTACTTTGGGCATTCTGAAAGATTGTGAATAGATCGGATTCTTTGGAATAAAGACCAGAATAATATTGACCTAAGACCAAGACCCCAAGCATTATTCTATTCTGGACTCTCCCAGTACTGTTTTCACTGTTATGTCTGGTTTTAGGCCACATTACTTCTCATTTGGATGACTAGAAAAGTCTCTCTTCCAACTTTCCTTGTTCATTTCTCCCTAATATACACAGCTAATGGAGTTATCTTTTCAAAGTATAACTTCGAATGTCCTGCTATTTGCTAAAATGTAATTTTTTTCCATTGCTTTCTGATGCTTTTCAAGCTATTTACCTGATAAGGCAATGCATGCTCTCAAATCAAGCTCTTTCTGTAGTTCTGTTTCTGTTTACTCTTCCTTGTACAGCCTGTACTTTATCAAAGTTAATAAATTTATGTTTATAGTATGAGCCCAGCATTGATTTGCCTCCTGCACACAGTTTTCTATATTACTCCTGATATTTGAAATGATTTCACACCATCTATAAATGGTTTCATTCTGCCCATCTGTGAAGATTTGGCTTAAATGCTACCTCACCTTTGACATGTGCTTTTATAACATGATGCTTCTTAAACTACTAATAAACTAATAAAAATAATTACTAAGTTTGAGTAATTACTGTTAAGTTGAAAACTGTAAATGGTCTAAACTTTTACAGTACTTGCTAACTAAAAATTTAACCTGCCCATTTATCTATCATTATTCATCTATCATCTAGCATCTATCTATCTATCTATCTATCTATCTATCTATCTATCTATCTATCTATCTATCTTATCTATTTTTCTATCTATCATCATCTACCTACCTACCTACCTACCTACCTACCTATCTACTTACCACCTCTATGTATCTGTCAGAAATAAAGGCAATTTATTACTCACAACAAGGCAGTAGTAAGAGCAATAACTTTGTATGGATTCTTTAATGATTCTATTTCCACATGTGATGTGGTGAATGCCATATGTTACTTGTGTATCAAAGGAAATAAACTCCAAAATTAGAAAACTCTAATGTTATATAGGGCTACTGGTGGTGACATGCCATTCTCTCCTCCAGAAAAAGAGATCTCATTATACTGAATTGCAATGTCCCAGGGGAAGAAGTTGAAGGCATCTCTAGGAATATAAACAAATTTACTTTAGGGTAAGAGAAAGGAGGGAAAGGAAGGAGAGAAAGGAAAAGGAAAGGAAGAGAAGGAAAGTGAAGGGAAGGGAGGCAGAGGGGAGGGAAGGAAAGGGAAAGGAACGTTTTACCTTTACTATCCTGGGATGTCTCCAGATAAAGAGATGCTTCCAGCTTTACTTTCCTGGAATGTCTCCTTATACAAACATTGGCTTCAAATACCTTTTCTCAGAGGCCTTGAACCATACAGAAACACGAGATAATCATGGAGAATTGTCTCCCAACTACCATGTATAAAGCACATTAAATACACTATCTCCAATTCTGACTATAACTCTATAATTTAGATACTAGTATTCCAGTTTTGCAGATAAGGGGATTGGATCTCTGGAAATGTAAAGTATTATGCCCAAAGCTACAGTGTTACTAAGTATTAGAGTCAAGATTCAACTGTGGTCATTTAGTATTAAAGCCAATACTTTTTCTATCACAAAACTAATGTAGTAAATCTTCCACTGAAAGTAGCTTCATGATGCTTAATGTGAATTTATTTTATGGCATATTTTCTGTTTTACCTATTCTCATGTAAGCTTCTTGAGGACAGAATCATGTCTTATATCTTCTAAGGTCCCTAATGAAGTGAATAGCTTGTGATTATTGAATGCCTTATTAAGATTGCCTGAATGAATAAATCTGTCAAAATACATATGATGAAAAATTGACAGTATGCCACCTAAATAATACATGATTGTGGAAAAGAGGTCATAGCATAAAATTCAAATATGGCAAACCCCTACCTGAAATATTAATACTGATCTCTATTTTTACTCAGCTGACAATTTAGCCTGAATGTTTATGAAAATTTGATGTCTAAAGTTTAGAAAAAGTAACTTCTAGCTGATAATAATCGGTGAGGAAGAATATATAAAAAAATCATATGAGTTAACTCACATGAAAACTAATGTTTTATAGATTATCCTGAAAAAATTTTTCATTTTAGAACTAAACTTGTTACATTCTAGAGAAAAATGTGCTCTATGCTGAAGAGTCAAAATTTGTGGTTGAGTTACAGACTTTTTTCCCTTCAATCTAGTTCTGGGGCAAAAGTGTTTTTCTTATAACAGTTTATTCTAAAATACTCATCTATTTACATAGTCCATTTTTATTGTCATAATTCATATCACTGGAATATGTGTTCATAGTTCTTGACTGAATCCAGGCTGCTTCACTATTCAGAATTTAGTAAGTTTCTTAAGTAAAAACATTAGATACTGTTAAACACCTATTGCAAAATTTAGTCTCAACTTTGTCATTTAATTATTCAGTAAAAAAATATATATATTTTCCCCTTTGGGCTAGTATTCACTGCTTTCTTTTCCTCCTAATGTTAAATCATGAGTTTTTAAGGCTGTTCTTGCATTTCTAGTAAATACTTGCTTTGAACATGTTCCCATTATTGAGATAAGAAACCTCTATTTCCAATGTGTATTGAAAGAACAAAATACTTTTATATAGTATTTTAATCAATATTAAAGGTGATATTTTAAAATAAAGGGAATATTTTTACTATTTTTCAAAAAGGTATAACAAGAAAACATGTACTAAATGCAAGTACTAATTCAGGGAGGAAGGTTATGTTTCATTACACTTTCAACGACTTTGGCAGTTGTTTTCCTTATATATATGCAGGATATTAAAGTGTTAGCTCTGTGTGTGTGATTTATTGTGAAACTTCTTTACCCCAAAAAAGCCCTGCTATTTTAGTAGAGTTCAATATATTTCCTTTGGGGAAGATTAAATAAAATATGTTAACTCAGTTAAATTTGGAGTCTGATGACAAATGACTAAATGTGTTCAAATTAGGCAGGCACAGGAAATCTGTCCAGCAAAGGACTAAACTGGGAAATAATGTTTGAATGTATACTGACGAAATTTTGCAATTTGTTTCTTTAGAGTTCAGTATTACAATGTGCCATTAATTTTAAGCAGTAATTTAAACAAGTAGAAATTAGATTTCTATATTTCAGCACACAACTCTGCTATACAGCTATACACTAAATTCAAGTATACATGTAAAGATAAAATGGAATTAGGGTGAAGTAGTAGAAAATATTTTAGATTTTATTTTGGTATATGATATTTTAAAAACAAAAGGATATTGTCACTTAACCCCAAACTATATGTTGAATACACTCAGGGACTACTTAATTATTATCTCCTGATAATGGAAATAAATTATTCTAGAGGTAGGGCATCTAGCCTTACCATGAATGTTTAAATCAACTATTTTACATAAGGGTTAATTATAAAGATTAGGTTAGGAATTAACTTGAGTTCAATCAAGTTCAAGCCAGTTGACTTTGGTAGGTAGAACTAGGAAAATAAATACTGAAGCATATTTTTAAGTGTTTTGCTCTAGATCAAAACTTCGAAACAGGAGCTGATGGCAGACAATTGGACATCCCATCTGAAATTGTTTCTCAAAGTAGAAGTTTGAAATTATGAAGATAAAGGATAGTGCAGTCCAATCTTCCTAGTGCTAGAGTGAGTTAGGTGAGAGGTATAAAAGATAACTTTTTGCTAATAATGCTAAACTCAGAGTTGCAGGAATATTATTTTCTGTGCTGTGAATTTCAAACCTTAGAAAAACACATACAAATATAAATAGAGACCTGGAGAATATCCCATGCACTCCAACATTTTCCTTTTATTTAACCCTTGATGCCCAAATAAAACTATGCTCATTAGGAGCTAATGTTGCACCCCTTTCATCTGCAAAACAGAAACTGGGTTCCCCTGACATGTCTGTTCATGGAATAACTATTTCCCCTGAAGGGAAATTCATACTTCCAGCCCCTTGTCTTTATTAAAGGGAGAATCAAATTCAACGAGAATAAAAATCTGGTAAGAGTAAATTAAGGTAACGAAATGTTTTACCTCTTAATTATTCTTACATTTCCTATGAAACCTAGTCTGCTTTCCCAAGGTCATAAAGCTTGACAAATGATCATCTTATAAGATCGATTTTATTATGTTTTCTTTTACAACATTGAAAAATGCATCTTCGGTATTGTGTTTTATGTTGAAGATAAATCAAAAGATTAGGTATTCATATCACAAAACCACAATGCCTTGCCATTTTTTTCTAACAAATTTCTGTGTAAACCTATTTCTGATGTCTAAAAGAAACACTCATTAGCCCAGCATCTTAGAATTCAGGCTTGAATTAAGAATGAATAGTTTCTCAGACAATTGAAATTTAATTTCAAATAATGAACCAAAAGGATTTTAAAAAGTCTATTTTCGATGATATTTAAAGGTCAATTTTCAATGATGTTTAGCAGTATTGGTACATGAAGTTTGCATCACCTTGAAAAAAATTACCTATTTTTTTGGGAAAATATATTATCATACTACAGAAAATGTAAGATAAATTGTACATATGAGACCCTCCATGAGCTAAGACAGGTGCTGAGAAGTGTTTGAAAATAAAACAAGATTTTGTAACACACACAAATAATTAAGGGCTGGAGAAAATCTCCCACTGGAAAGAAAAATATATTTATTAAACTATTTTCAATAGTGCTATTCAAAATGGAATATGTAATTACAGTTTAGTTTGAAAGATTTCCTAGGTCTTTGATAATATTCTGATCCCACTTTTCTATCTTGAGGCCACTGTACTGCTAACCAGCTTCTCACATGAAGCATTAGTAGCTTGAGATACCATCACCCAGGGTATTGTGTTGGACCTCTGTCAATTGTGATCAATTTTAAGTGTAAATGATTGAATAGTTTAAAAATGAGTAGCTTTTAGAGAACTATTATAGGTGAGTACTTAAAAGATCACAAGATGGGGGGAGGTTAATGTGTCTGGCAATCTAATTGTTATTGGAAAAAATAATCTCCTTGAACCTAACAGCCGTGGAGAATTAGGCAGCAGGACTTTGATAGGCATCAAGTTTCTGTTTGAACTCACAGTGTTTGCTTTTATCTCTGTCTGTCTATGATAATTTCTGAGGAAGTTGAATGACTTTGACTGAATTTAGTAGAAAGTTCAAGATGTACCTTAATTTCAAGCCTGCCATCTTGATTTAATTAAAGTTTGAATGATTTGGACCTATTTTAAATATTATTTTTCTTATTATATCAAAGAAAATAGCTAGGTCCTTTCATATTGCCTTCCTTGATATAAATGTTGATTTATTGTAATTCTTGGTTTAAATTCCACGGAGGCAATTTGTTTCAGACAATGTATATATTTTGTTTTAATCTTCAACATAAATGATAATGGTGGAATACTCACTCATTTTTAAATCAAATAAATAAACTTAAAGTTTAGAAAGAATTTTTTTTTCTGCAGTAGATAGGATGTAAAGGTACCAATCTCTGAAAACTCTGGTGACAAGCCAAGTTTTGTGAGGCACCTAGTAGAACTCTAATCTTTTATAGCATATCATTGGCAAATTTTGTGCTTCATCCACCTCTACCAATTCACACAGACATTTTTAGGAACTACAACATCCTTAAGTTTTAGATGTTTTAGATAAACCATGAGACAGGTCCAGCCAGGTCCTATATAATACTGCCCTCCACTCTCCCTGTCTTTGGCTCAGTCCCTCTCCTGGGCTGTCAGAGGCCTCTCTGCTTCCAAAACCCACCAATGCTGCTTATTGCTGAAACATTGCTGAATTCTTGAGAATTGTTAAAGTGTAAAGGCAGGGATTTTCTAAGCAGTGGTTTAGAGAACCCCTTTAGACAGCATAGTGTTACACATTTTTGTGATGGTAATTAAAAAAAAAAAAATCATAGCCCTTTCCTTGCAAACATTTTTTGAGGCTCAGGCTACTCCATTAAGTAGAATCTGGACCAAGACAAACAGCTTAGTAAAGAATGTTGACAAATAGCTCTCCCACTACTAATCTTATTGGACCATATTTGTCTGTTGGATTTTCTGTTTCCATAGAGTTATCTTCCAGGAAGCTCTTCGGTCTCTCTTGCTGGTAGTGTTAGACTGGGCTTCCCCATTAGAGTGCCCAAATGCATTTGTTTCAAAGCAGTGAACAGAGTTAAGGCTTAGGCCATTTGCCTATCATCTCTATTACTTTACAGATAAAAATTATTTGGAGGAAGAGAAGAACCATTTTTATGTAAATTATTACTAAATCTTCCAAGTTATCCTCTGGAGCCCTGTAACTGCTGTGGGTTGAATTAAATTCTGGAGGTAGCTCAAGATGGATGCATTACAGGTTTCCCAATGAGCTAACACTTGCATTATTATATTCTTGTTGTTGTTATCATTGTTACTCTCTTGAGATGTCATTCTCTGGAAGGCTATTCGTGAAACACAATAACCTCATATGAATAGCCACACATCAAAATATATGTACATTTTAAGATTTATGGAGCTGTTCTCTAAACTAAGGAAATTCTATGTCTACACTCTTCTCTCAGTATTCCATGGCTAAAGTTACCCCCTGAATCTTATCAAGTCCATCTGGAGCACATAGAAATATTGCCAAGACCTCACAAGCCTTTAAATATCCGACAGCCTCTGTAGTGCTGACAGCAGAACAGAAAGGTCTACCTTGTAGTTTCATAGGTTTACCTTCAGGCCTTGGAGTAGCAGCAGTTTTCTGATCATAAATCCCCATTAAATGAGGAGCTCCATTTCTGATCCAGTCTTCTTTCTTGAATGGACCAAGGATGCACCTCTTCCTTGACTGTTTGATATGATCCCATAGATAGTAATTACTTGGGGATCAAACCAGTATCAATGTTCTAGTGACAGCTTTCTGAGTCTCCATTTTCTGTGATTAAAGCATCCCTGCAATTTGGACACAAAACCGAATATGGTTAATTTAATATGTTATATTGAATACATGCCCCCTTTCGTTTTTTCAATTATCTTAAGAAGAATGCATTGTTCCCACAGACCTAATAAATCAAAAGTTAAAATAGTTCATCCAGAAGGTAAATCTGTCTCCTAAGAATACAGCAACAGAAAGCAAAGAAGAAATCTCCATATATGGCATTTCCCTTGTGTTTTAGCATCTAGTTCTTAAAATGTGTCTCTTAGATATATTACAACATTTCAAGCAAACAAAATACTATACTCACTTCAAAGAACAGAAAAGAGAAATGAACTTCTTACAGAAACACGACTTCTCACATTTTGAAACAAAGATTTTTTTTTTCTAATTATGGAAATAATAGATTTTATATAAGTTAGGAAAAAAATTTCCTATAATCCCATCACTTAGTGCTAACAATTGTTAATATTTTATTCAATGTACTTTGAGTCTATCTATCTATCATCTGTCTATCTATTTATCTACCTATCTATCATCTATCAATATACATACCTATCCATAAACTGCTAATATTACATAATAATAATAATAACAATAATAATAGTAATAATTAAAGCTAACATTTATTGAATTTTTTATGTTTGACCTTACTATCCCCATTTTTATAGGAGAGAATACTGAGGCACAGAGAAGTTAAATAATTATTTTCAAGGTCATACAACTAGCATCTAGCAAATTTAAAAAAGCACACACACACACACACACACACACACACACACACACATACCTACACCTACACAGACCCAATACACACATATACTTTATCCAGGTTATTAATAGTTAAAATTTGATGATAAATATTTTAAAATAATATAAGCCTATTATGAAAGCCACTGAAAATACACACAAATAAGAAAGGGGTGGGGGAAAAACAATTTTTTAATCCCATCATTTAAATTAACCACTGTAAACATGTCAACTATTTCCTCTACTCAACTTGTTCTATGTTTTAAATTTTTCAGTAACTCTATGTAAATAGCTTTCTATGCAACTTTTTAAAAAATGCTCAACACTAAAGGAAATGTGTTATTTCATAATATTGAAAGCTATGGTACCATAACTTTTTCTAATCCCTGGATTATTTTGTTGAGCGATACAGTTCACATGGACATAAAACAGGTGCTCATACAGTGCTATGTAAGAAAATATGCATACTGTTTGGTATTTCAGATAACCTATTAAAAGAGAATTTATGGAATTTAGTAATGCCTGCATTTAATAGAGATGTTTTCATAATAAAGATAGACTTAGAACTACCCTTTCACTTTAGGATGAACATGGTTTAGTCATGAGCACATGATCAAATTATGTAGACTAGCATAAAACTAGCAGTAAAAAAAAAAAAAAGTAAAACTATGCCTCTTGTGTGCAGGGGACATATAGAATATATAGAAACTGGATGCTGAATCTTCATGGACAATAATCTTAGAGATTCATATGGAAAAGAAGCAGAACATAAATTGGGATAGAACAGGCAGATTTGGAAAACCCTAAAATCCAACAAGAGTTGCTTCTATGTATGGGACATAAACATAGCTGAATAATGTATATTATTAAGTAATGAACTTGGTAGTTTTAGAGATAATTTAAATGGATTTATATTTGCTTAGGTTATAAGAGATCTTGCCATAAAATGTTTGTTCTTTGAGGTGGGAGGAACATATCCAAGAATGTTTGTCTCTTAAAAACAGAAAATGTTTGCCTCTTAAAACTTGTATTTTTAGCCAATCAGCTAATCTTTGTCTTTTAATTGCAATGTTTAGCCTATTTTCATTTAATGTAATTTAGTCATACATTAAATTTAGATTAAATATATCCCTTATTATATAGATACAAAAATTCTAAACAAAACATTAACAAATCAAATCCAGATATATATAAAAAATGCTAATGCATTATAACCTAGTAGAATTTATTTTAGTCATATAGGAGCAAATGAGATTTAGAAAAATCAATCAATGTAATTGACCATATTAACAGGATGAAGAAAAAATATGATCATCTCAATATATGGAAAGAACATTTGATAAAATTCAACAATCAGGCATGGTCAAAAGCTTTCTGCAAACCAAGAATAGAAGGGAATTTCATCAATTTGATAAAGGAGCTATAAAATATCTTCAACTAATATAGTACTTAATGGTGAATATTGAAACATTTTTCCGCAGGTGGGACAGTTATCACTATTTTTTTAAAATATTGCATTATATTCTAGGCAGTAAAATAAGAAAATCCTATACAAACAAACCATTAGAACTAGTAAGCGAATTTAGCAATGTCAATATAGAGAAATCAATTACATCTATATACTGGCAACAAGTCATCAGGAAATAAAATTTAAAAATAGTACTATTCACAATAGTGTAAAAACATCATATACCTAGAAATAAATATATCTAAAGATGTAAAAATATTCTATCCTTGATACTACTAAATATTATTAAGTAGTAATTATTAAGGCAGTGAAGTTCTAGAAGACCAATAAATAAGGTATTTACCTTATATATAAATTGAATGATTCAATATTTTTGAGACACTGGTTTCCCCCTAATTAATTTATAGTTTCAAAATTATCTCATGATTCTTTTCTAGAAACTGACAAGATGATTCTAAAATCTGTATGGAGATTCAAAGACCTAAAATAGCCAGTACAATAGAAGAACAATTAGAGGACTTACATTACTAGATGTGTCTTGCTATAAAACTAGTCATTAAGGTAATATGATATTCATATAAGAATAGTTTAAAAAACAATGCAACAGAATAGAGTTCAGAATTACATATAATATCACATATATGTGTGACATGTGGTATGTATTTTATAATGTATAATATATTGCCAATATGTTATTAATATGTTATATATCAATATATGTATTATAGAATGTATATGTGTATATGTACACATAATACATATATACATATATTGTCACTTGATTTATGACAAAAGTGCTAATGAAATTCAATGAGGGAAAACAAGTGTTTCAATAAATGACAATAGAGTGAGAGATCCAATGAATAAAAAATAAGCCTTGACCTTCACCTCACAAAATTTATTCAAGAAGGTTCATATACCTAAATGTGAACACTAAAGAAATCAACTTTCTACAATAGGGGTTGACAAACTTTTTCTATAAAAGCCAGATATCTTACACTTTTCGGGCCATGTAATATCTATTGCAACTATTCAATGCTGATGTAGCATTAAAACAGTCAAAGGCTACATGTAAACATATGAGTATGGCTATGTTGCAATAAATATGGACACAGAAATTTGAATTTATTTATGGACATCGAAATTTAAATGTTATATAACTTTTGTGTGTCATTAAAATATTACTTTTCTTTTGATTTTGTTAACTGTTAAAAAATGTAAAACTCATTGGTAGGTAATGGTTCATATAAAAACAGCTTGTGGGTTGCATTTGGCTCATGGGTATAATCAGCTGACCTCTGTTCTAGAAGAATACATAATAGAACACATTTATGACTTTGGAGTAGCAAAGATTTCTTAAAGATTTCTACATTACTAATCAAATAAGAAAAATTCTATAAATTGCATGTCACAAAATTAAAAACTTTGCATGTGTAAATTTAAAATATTAAGCATGCATAAGCAAGCCACTTATTGAGAAGAGATATTGTAGCACATATACTGAGAAAAGACTTGTATACAGAACACATAAAGTTCACCTTCATATTAATTAAAAACAAAAAGAGAGAGACCAATCTTTTAATAAATGGGCAAAAGTCTTGAACAAGCCCTTCTCAAAAAAGAGTATCCAAATGTCTCGTAAGCATATGAACAGGTTCTCAATATTATCAGTGATCTGGGAAACACCCAAACACAATGCGATATCACTTTACCACAATGGCTAAATTTTAATTGCAGAGATAAAGATAAATGGCAACATAGGACATGGAACAACTGCAACTCTCATTCATTGTTGATGAGAATGTAAAATTATACAACTATTTGGAAAACTTTTTGGTAAATTCTACAAGTCTGAAAATAACATACTCTGATTCAGTAATTTCATACCTAGTGTATATATTGAATCTAGCTTTTATTAGTAATCAACTATTTTGACATCCATTTGCCAGATTCCTGAGTTTAGCTCTTAATTACTTTTGAATTCAGATTTTGGAAAGGAAGGTGTAACTTTTAAGGCTTTCTTCAATGCCAATACAGAGATTTAAAACAAAATGAAACAAAACAAAAAACTCATCTTAAACATTCATGTTCTTCTCAAATCCAATTATAGCCAGACTGCCATTTGATATCTTCATTTAGTCTACTAGTTCTCAACTGGGACAAAGTTGCTCTCTCAGGGATATTTGGCAAATTCTGGAGACATTTTTTTTGTTGTCAAATTGGTGTATGTGTTACTGGTATCCAACGTATAGAGACCAGAGGAGATACTGCTAAAGTTTTACAAATGCACAAGGAGTTCTCCCTGTCCCCATCAAAAAATTATCCAACTCAAAATATGAATAGTTCTGAGATTGAGAAACTCTGCTCTTACCTCTTTTTCCATGTCATACCCAGCTTCCTGGTTTCTCACTTTACTATTCTGGATTTCCCACGAGAACTACCTATTCTCTCTTTTCTATTATGCAGAAGAGTTAGCCCAATTTCTGATGTTTTGGTTTGAGAGAGCTTCTAGGCTTTACTGAGGGAGAAGGAAAGTACTCCTGTGTTACTTTGGGTGTTTTAAAATACTAAAATATTTACTTTAAAATTTAATATTATATTCAATAGAAGATTC
Organism: Eonycteris spelaea; assembly: GCA_003508835.1. NCBI lineage: Eukaryota > Metazoa > Chordata > Mammalia > Chiroptera > Pteropodidae > Eonycteris > Eonycteris spelaea. The sequence goes on from PUFA01000044.1 coordinate 10,422,672, forward strand.
TAATTATTTTAAAATTTAAAATATTAAAACATTTTCCCAAAGTCAGTGCTCTTCTTAAGAGGAATTGTGATGCACATAAATCTTCCTATCTCATTATTCTTAATATGAAAATTTAACTAAGATTCATGATAATAATTTAATTTTACCTGAAGGCTCGATGTGTAGCAAATAGTCAAAAATCCATTATGGAACACAGTTCTAGAACAATTTCATTTAAAATAAACATGGACAACATATCTATTGTACATGCTTTAAATACTGTATTATCTTCATAATTGTGTAAATTTTATTTAAAATTTAGCATGTCCTAAAATTACAATGAAAAGAAATGCTAAAAATTAATAAACAATTTCAAAAGTGGCATTAATCATGATAATCCTTACTTCCCTTTGCAAAATTTCAGGACTTACTTTGTGATGCAAAAACTTTATGCTTTGGATAATAATGAGTTTGTGGTGAGAGGGAGTATTGGTAGAGGATGTCATACAAAATGGCTACAAAAATACCGAGGATGGTGTGAAAACTTTTTACCTCAAATAAATTGAATTTTGATCATGACCTAAAACATTGCAACACTTTTGATGAGTTGAATATGAGTCTAGTCAAATGGTCATGGGGGTCACATGTGGGACATAAGTGCTAAGAAAACCTCTGCATTTGAAGTTTCTCCCTCAGATCCTAAGAAGCAACTGAAAGTTGGCATTGCTAGTCTGAATCCCTCAGCTACTGTCTGGGGATTCAAATGGCTTCAAAGGCATGCTCTGACCCCGGGGCCAGGTGTCTGAGTCATAACTACCGTGTGGATTTAAATAGCAAATTAATTTCATATGTTTGTTTTTTTGCTTGTTTGTTTCCCTAGTTCCTTTGTTGTAGAAGGTCTGTACTGTTCAAGGCTACATGATAAATACATCTTTTGCCTAACATAATAATCTTTATCAACAACAAAGACGATAAGTTATTTCACACTTCATTACAGCTATCATTTAGTGAATTATTTTCAATGCTCAACTTAAAGTACCAGTAGATATTTATAAACACATGCAGGTGTAGGAATACCATATTTCTTTTTTTTTTTCACAGCAGACTATCTGACATTTCTTAGCTAATGAGAGATTAAATGAGAAATCTGATCATTTCATGGATCATCTCTGTCTGTAAAGTATTGTTGCTAGTCTCAATGCCAACATTGTTTCAAAACATCACTAAAGCCCTGGAAGGGACATAGCATAAATTTAGAAACTTTCCATATTACGTTTTTAATATTACACACACAGGCTTAGTTACACAATGGTTTTCTAAAACTCATTTCTGATTATGTTGCTACTTCTCTCAAAAGTCTGCAATGGTTTGTATTATTTGAATTGAGCTGGTGGGTGGTCATAACTCTTTTTGAACTGAAATAAAACTTAGTTTCTGAATCAATTGCTAGCCATTTAGCCCATATTAAAATTTTTAATATAATTGATTTTATGTATATCCTGTTTCTCCAGTTAGATTACAAACTCATCGAAGCCACACAGTCTACTCTTTATAGACATCTAGAAGTAGTTGGGAAACTCTTAGAGTTTATTGGCTACTAGTAAATATATTTGGCAAGAATTACAGGGGAAAAAAATCACAAGAAAAATGGTCATTTTGTAAGCAAAAATAAAAGGGAGTAGAGAAAGCCTAGAATTTTGAGACCTTGAAAAACTAAAAATTCTACTGCTCCAGAGGCAAGGAATAAGGGAATAAAACAGCTTTTGAGAGACAAGAGCTCCTTAAATCCCAGTCTATGGTCTATCTCAAATTGAGATTGTAGTCTTATAAGTCTGTAGTTTCAGAGCGGTTATGACTAAGTAGAGAGAGAGGTGTGTTGGAGTTGAAGGGTGCAAGAGAATAGAGCAAATTTTAGAATCTCATCTAGGAAAAACTCTGCGTGTGAATATTGGTACATGAAACTAACTAGAAGAAAAGATCAGAGTTAAATTTTTGCAGAAAACATATCACCTAAAACACAAAAAGCTGAGACTGAAAATATCATCATTCAAAGTTAAAATACAGTTGAGTTCCCAACCCTCTTACAAACAGGAGCATGTCCCCAAACTGCACCACCTTCAAGAGGGTATAATTCCTAATGCTCACTTCAGATGTTGTCATGGAGGATAATGAACAAAAGGCCTCTTTTTTACTGAAGTCAAAACCCAGAGCTATAGAAATAAATGGAAAATGGAGTCTTATTAGGAAACTTGAGTACTACTAGTTCAGGAAATTTTATAGTGGCTGAAGTATAGTAGTAGTGTAACCAGCAACTGCTAAAGTATTCCATTTGCCTCCTTTTAAATATTTTTATGTGGCTACTATCCCCATTCCCCATTGAATATTGGGTATATATGTGGCAAGGAATGTCAAAGAAACTTTTTCTTCTCTAGTACATATATTACTCTATAGTACATGTGTGTTATTTTCCACACAACCCTCTAAATGCTGCTCTACTTTATGATTCTAGAATGGTTTAATTTAATAAAAGTGCTATAATATTGATAATATTTCACCACAAATTCTTAGTTTTTAAAATTTCTTAAAGACTTCCTTTTTAGTAAGTGTTCAAAATCCGTGGCTCCACATATGCATGTTCGTTCGGATGATGCCAAGATCATCCCATATCAGAAATGAACTCCAGAACCAGCAACACAATAACAAACTCTACAAAACCCATCAAGTTCACTCAGTACAAACCAATCACTCACATGAAAGGCAAGCTCATTTAGACACATAATATTGTATTCTCGGTGTCACATAATTTCACATTTACTTATTAATTTATAATTTAAATGTTACATATTAAGTACTTACTATGTGTCAGAAATTATGCTAAGCACTAAGGACATATTGATGAATAAAACAGATACCATCCTTTATAAGAGTCTTTCTAAATGTTGGAAACACAATGCTGGATAGCAAACACACATTTGGATAGTAAGTAGTTTGCTGGCAGTTTGATGGTTTTATTGGAAAATATGTTAGACTATTTTGTAGTCCTTTCACAAATATGAAATATAAATAATTTTTTAAAAACTGAATTTATTGAAGTAACACTGTTGATGACATTAAATTTCAGGGGTACAACATTATAATATCAGATCTGTATACTGTATTGTGTTCTCATCACTCAAAGCCTTGTCTCTTTCTATAGAATTTCACTCATATGTGAGATATAAAACAAAAAGCAACAAATGAACAAATAAAACAAACAAATGAATAACTCATAGATACAGACAACAGAATGGTGGTTACCAGAGGGCAAGTGGGATAAAGGAGGAGGAAGAGGGTAAAGGGAGTCAAATATATGGGGACAGAAACGTGCAGTAATGTAGATTTTCACAAATATCTTTTTATGTCACATTTTTAAAATAAATTTATTTATTTAAACTATTTTCAAGTATATAGTACATTAGTTAGACATCTGTAATGTTCATAAAATAGTTCCCCCAACTGCTCCTCTCTCCCCTGGTCCTTCACTGAGCCACCATATTAATGCTAATTACATTCCCTCTTCCATGCTCCCAATGCCCAACTATCAACTACTAATTTGTGCTTCTTCAACCCTTCATCCCATTCTCCCAACCTCTCAACCTCCCTCCCCTCTGTCCATCACCAAATTGTCCACTATATTTGTGCAACTGTTTTCAATTAATTTGTTCTCTTTGTTCCTTAGATACTGCATATAAGTAAAATCATATGGTATCTATCTTTCTCTCTCTGACTTATTTCACTTAGCATAATATGATGTTACATTTTTAAAAGGTTATCATAAGCTGTAAGGACTGACCCAGTCAGCTTATCTTGACTAACATACAGTTAGAATAGATTGTCTTAAATAATTGTTAAAAACTTAGTGTTATTCTTTTTATTTGCCAAATTTGTTTTATTTTTATTATTGGATTGTGTCACAATGACATAAAAATAAACTATTTCAAAAGTTATTCACAAAAATATAAAAGAAATTAATAAAAATATTTGAAAATAAGGTTTTTTTGAGACTCAATCTATTTTCTCAAACTCCTCAGAACATTATTTATTATGAAGCTTTGTCAATGAGTGTCATAAATTCATCAAAGATTTCTTGTCATTTTAAAAGTACAGTGACCTTTCCTATATTCCAAATAACATTTCCAGAATAGGGTAAAATAATGTTTTCAGTGTGAAAGGCTTTACTTAAAGGTATGAAACTAGATACAAGTCACAGTATTGCTAAGGAGTTGTAAAACCTGCATGCTTCACGAAAACTATTTCAGAGAGAGAGAGAGCAGAATGATCAATTCTGAAGGCATACTTGGATATTCTATAAGTGGCGTACAATAGGTTTAATTACTATCTATGTGCTAGCAGACATTTTTATGTTGTAGCTGGATAAAACAATTGCCTTTTCATTTAAAAAATGATTATTTTAAGAAATACAATATTAACTGGAAATAACATTTGGTTCATTATTGACATAGTTTCAGCTATCTGATCAACAAGGAAAAGCATTGTCACATGAACAAAAGAGGATGCACAAAGATGATAATTCACTTACCACACTAATTAATAAGACAGTTGGAAGTCAATAAAATGTCTTCTAATCTTGACTCAGTGATGAATAAAATAATTAAAATGGAAAATACAATCAAATTTTGCCTCTGAATGTATACTTTTTCAGGGTGATGTACAAATCCATGCTACAGTATGTTGACTAAGACAGATACTCATGTATATGATAGGTGGAAAGAGAAGATTTACTTATTTATTTGTTTGTTTGTTTGTTGAAGATTTAAAAAAAATCAATTTCTTCAGGCAATTAATAATGCCAAAGGGATATTCAAGATTCTGAGTAAGATAACGTAACATTTTGGAATCAAACTATTATGGGTTTTCGCATAAGACTCTCACGCTTTCTAAAAAGAACTGAACTATCTTCCAAATTACTTCATTGCCAAGATATTGAATTTTTGCTACACTCATTGGAAGAAATAGTCAATCATGTTTACTGGACATATTTAGGAATTTCGTTAAATTTCCTCAACTGGAACATAAATGTCTCCCAGCACTCAGTGCCTTGAGAGATTGATTAAAAAGCAGTTATTATCACCATCCGAATTAAAACTCCAACTACTAACTTCTGAAAGTGATGTAGTCAACATTTGGTATCTGACAAAATGCTGAGTGGTCTTTAGTGGGAAAGAACAAGGTCTTCTAGGTTCAATCCGAATAGCCAGAACTATCTGACAGGCATTTCGAACATTTACTGCCTTTCTCAAAGGCCTTTAATTGTAAATTCATTTTCTCATCTAGCAGAAATAGAAAGCAAAAGAAACTAATCTGATTTGAGCCAACCATTATCAAATCAAATATGGAGCAAACACTTAAGAATTACAAATTTTTAAAAAAGATGTTTTATTCTTTTTTTAAAATTATAATAGTCCTATTAAAACATCCAACATTAGTGGTTAAATTTTCCAAGCTCTTGTTAAGGAGTCTTTAGGCAGACTGCTTCTCACTGCCTCCATCCCAGACCCTAAAGACCTCGGCAGTAATAAGTCTTCAAGCATAGCCTTGGCAGCTAAGAGACTTTTCAGACTCTATATATGGTTTCCTTTACTTCCTATTATTTCCTGCTTCCCAGCATTCTAGATAAGTAACCAAGTCTCTAGAGCAAGAAAAAAATAAGTCTACTAATAGCTAATCCAGTTTACCTTACATTGAATAGCTGGTCCTCTTTTGGTACCTTTTCATTGTTGGACCAGGCTCCTCTTGGTCCATTATCCTTCAGCTGGAGCACTTGCTCTAGCCACAGGGCAATGCCCAGAGCTTAATGCAAATACTCAAATGGCAAGAGGCTGTCAGCCCCTTTCTAGTTCAGCTGTCATTTGACAGGATCTTAGCTTAGTACCAGTGTTTCTGATGACAGATAGAATTATATACCTATGTGAATGCAAATATGTTCCAATGATTAAGAATGCTTATTAGCTTTTATTTTTATCTAGAACTAATTCTGGTCAAAGTGGATAGATATATCAGTCAAGGGTCATAGTAGGAATGAGATAGCATACTCAAAAAGATCTCACTGAAAATAAATTTACTAAGTGAACCACATACAGAGATGTGATGGGGGTTACCTGATGTTACATAGTGAAGAATTTAGCGGCCAACAATAATGTTGTTATCACCCCAGGCCTGAAAAAGAAGGAACTGGATTCTCAGAGACTGGTGAAAGCTGGACCTCCTGACATGAGTCTTAACTACAGAGGAAAACACTTACCACAAGAGAATATCAGCAAAACGTGGGAAGAGAGTGAAAATTAACTACTTCACTTATCTCTTCTCCTACCTTTCAATCTCTTCACCAGTTCTCACAATTGGCCAAGCCAACTGGTAGCCAGAGGGCAAGAGTACCCGGGTATTGATTGGTCTTCTAGGACGCAGGAGAGCACAGAGAAGAGGAGAGCATGGGGGTTAGAGGGACACAAAGTGGGGGTTAGAGGGACACAAGCGTGGATGCAGTTCTAGGAGCATCTAAAAACAAACAAGCCACCTAGTGCTGGATTAATTTTATTTTTGTACTTAAATATTTCCCCATCTTTCAGACTTCTGGCTTCTCTGTGGAAAGGATTTGGGTTTTTCCTTGCATAAATGTTTCCTTCTGCCTGACTACATTGCCCTCCCCGGGATCTTACACGTGGTTGCAACTCCATTACTCATCCAGAACTCTATTTCTAATTAGTTCCTTAATGCCAAGATATAGCATATATCTACTTTTGAATAAATTGTTCACCGGCAACATTGACTTTCAAGGGGAAAGGTGAAAAATGATTAATTTGCAGAAAGAGACTTTCAGCCCTCTGATTGATTGCATCTCAATTACGGCATTTGTCTTTTTTCAGGTTTATAACAGTATTGGTAGTTTATCAATCAGAGGATGCAAGTCTCATTAAAAATATACCATACTCATTGGAACATTTTACCTTTCAGATACTATAACTATGAAGCCAAATAACTATTATTTATTTAACATGCTCACCAAGTTCTCAGCATAAATACTCCTGGTTCTCAGAAAGTATTATCAGTCCTACTATAAAAATGAGACAACTGAGAATCAGACAGCTTCCACAACGAGCTCAAGAATGCACAGTTAGTGAAGGACTAAACATTCATAAATAACCAGGATTTGTATGTTAGTTTTCATCATACAGAATTCAGGGGGAATGATTACAGGCTCTTTGGGGAACCCTTTCCAACAGAACCAGATCACAGGCTGCCCATGTAGATAACAGAAATGTCACATTGTAGAAAGGAGGCTTTCTCTTCGGTGAAAGAATGCTCATTCACATGTTTAGCATAAGTCTTAATGAGGTCTTGCTGTTATTAAAGTGTCGTTGTACAGCCCACTCTCTCTATCTTTCCAGACAATCTTCCTATTCCTCCTTTTATTAATTATTTTTTGTCTCCTCTCTAAATTGGAAGCCCTATGAAGGCACAGGTTTTTGTCTGAATTAGTCACTGTCATGTCCCTGGTGCTTAGAATAGTGCCTGACATATAGTGAGTGCTCAATAAATGCTTGTTGAATATATATATATATAATATATATCAATTTAGTCTACCTAGATCCTTAGCCTTAAGGATCCCAGAAAGTGTTTTTTTTCTGGCTATTTATACTTTAAGGCTAATGATCATTTCTTTGTATTTGTATTCAATAAGAAGTAGGTTGAAGTCTATCAAATCAACTTCATGGTGAATAATAAAAATATCCGAGATATTCATTTAAAAAACCCCTCCACTTACATACTCATGAGACAGCTTTTAAAATTATCATTATTTTGGTTTTTAAAAGTTTTTTTCTATTAGTTCCTTGAAAGTAAGTTAAACTATTTATAAAGTCATTGGCCTATATCTATGTTATTTGAGATGAGGGGAGAAATACATACATGTGTGTTTATCTGTGTGTCTATCTCTGTATGTATATATCTGTGTGTGAATATAGTTATAGGTTGGATATAGATATAGACATAGACATAAATATATACATATACATCTCTAAGCTGGTATGCAGGGCATTCCAGTCTTGAAAGGGGACATACACAAGGACCTAAGCTCTTCACTGTAATCGTGCCTATGAATCCAAACATCTTCAGTCTGTCCTTTCTTTTGCCTTTGGTGAACCATCACTACACTAATTATTCCCATGTGGACTGCCCTGTCATCTGTCACATTCCACAACTGTGGTGAATATTGAACACTAGGGATTTTTTGACTAGTCTTATTCTCATTTGATAACAGAAAACACATTTTATTATCTTTCCTTTCCTTAAGATCTGCATTTTCTAGCATTTTCTTCATGGGACCACACTCTATATGGCTGTCTAAGTCCATTTACCATTGAGAACTGTATATTGTTTGGAGTACATTTTCCAAAATGAGATCTTAAATAGTAGAGGTCTCTGATGACACTGCTGATAGCACAATTATGTAGAATTGTGGGTTTGTATTTATGTAAAATACACAGATGCAGGAAGGATGGGCTGTGTATAGAAATATGTAAATAAGTAACTATTTAACTTCGCTTTGAGGGTCCAAAAATTTATTTGAAGTTAACCAGAAATGAAAAGATCTATTTATAACCTACAAAAGTCTTTTCAGATTCTAAATATGCACACTTTTTATGAAATGCCAAATGGTGATTATTTGTAGAGAACAAACCTTGTAAAAGGGCATGTCCTTCCCTAAGTCAAAACCGACTGTGCATACACATATTTAGTTTTAATTACAAAAAATAATGTTTCTTATTCATAAAGTATAAGGCACTCTGATGTTCTTTCCCCTTTTTTTTTGACACAGAATAAAAACCTAACTTTGGCTTCAGAAAGTCACAGATATATACCAACCTTAACTCTGCCGCTAATTAATTCTATCAAAAGACCTAGCAGGATTTATTCTGCAGTCTTTTTATCTCTGCATGATGAGTAGCTTCAAAAATCTTCCCATATCTCATTACCAGTTGGATGTCATCTAAAAACTGCGTAATAGCAGCAACCATTCCCAGTAATAATAATACAATCTCATCCTTCAGAATATGAAGTAAAAGAAGATAAACAGCCACATAATTATCTAATGACCAGGTTTTTTCTCTGGTAGTTGTAGGGTCAATATTAGCTGGGAAAGAAGTATCAGAATATTCTTTCTTCTTTGACAGCAAGCAAAAAAAACCCTCTTTACTTGCAACTCTTTCATCTAATTATTTCCATATTCTTTTTTTCTACATATACACATGCACTCACACACAATTCTTACACACCATTTTAAGTTTAAAAAGAAATGTTCTCTGCATTCCTCAGCCATGCATATTTGCATTGTCTGAATTGTTTCAAAGTGAATTGATTTTCAGATTGTATTGCACGGTACTGCAGGAAAAAAATGGTAGGGTTTTAGAAATATATCTCTGGAATTTTTATAGGCTTTGCAGTAAAAAATTCCTTTAAGAGGATAAGTCACAGCATACATGTCACTGTCATACTCTATATGACAGTTCATGCTGAATAGTATCAGAGGACATATTTAACTTTGTGTAAATATGTAAATGACTCATCTTTTCCAAATGTATTTATAAAATCATGTCTTCTGAATGCAATTCCCATGATTTTCTAAGTCTATTTAATTTTCTGTGTTGCTATTAAAATCAGTTTTTACTATAAATGGCATAATTTCTTGTTTTAGTAGATTTAAGGGTAAACTTTTTTATATTAAGAATTAAAGAATACATTGAATAGTTTGGTTTTCATTATGACAAAAGATAAAAATACTATAGACAAGTATATGCAGGACTATTTCTAAATGGCTGTGAGCCAAAATATTTTTTAGAAATGAAAATGGAAACATGCAAAATAATTCCACATTTTTCATAATATTCCACAATAAGAACTAAACTGAAATTTTTCTAACCCTGGCCATTAAAGAATATTTAATCTACTGTAACCTGTAGTTAGATAAGGGGGAAAAAATCATTGGTTTATGATTTCACTTGTACCACAAATCAAGAAACATATCACCCATGGTTTGAAATAGTCGTTTTTTTAAAAGCCATGTTTTAATGGCTTATAAAGCTATTAAATAAGTAATCAGTATTTGGGAAAATATTTTAACCAACCTTTTTTCCCTCTTCTCTCACAAGCTAAATTGTTTGCTATTTCTGAGAGTAATACCATTGTACTTGTTAGATAATTTACAGTAAACACACATCCACTTAATCACATCACAGAAGCTTAAATAGATTTGTAAAACCATTAAAAAATCAATACTTAGCTTTTAGGTGATGAATTCATTAATGGAGTGTGAATGCTTGAAGTCTGCATTACCCAGCATGCACTCTGGCTTTTCATAACATCACTGTCAATGGGAACAGTATACAGAGTAAAATGATGTAACTAGTTGAGAAGTGCTGATAAAAATATATCAATCTCTGTTTCTCAATACCAATATTCCGGTAAAAACTGCTTTTTGGTAAGAAATACAATTCAGTATTTTTTTTTTTTTTGTTACATATAGTGACGGAAGAAAGAAGTTTTGTTGATAAATGAAATTCAGAAAAAAAAATAATCAGGGAAGTTCCCACTCTAATTAATCAGATAAAAGGTAATGACACATACAATAGCATGTTATGAAATTGTGAAGGGCTCTAAGGATTGAGAAATGAGATTTTATTGTTTCCTCCATAAAGTTTTATAAAAAGTCTTTTTATTTCTAAAAAAATAGATCCGATTTTCCTATTTTGCATTTGGGTTTATTTTATCTTAGCCCTTTCCATTGTTTCTTTCCACTTCTTTTAAAATTCTTCCTTAAATATATAACTGAGATTTTTACAGGAAAGAATAATCAAATATTGGTCTCTGCTTTCAGGAACTTACATTCTAATTGGAAAATAGTATATAGGAGGCCACTATTAACAACAAATGAGTAATTGAAACTGAGGAAAGTCTATGTTTTAAGGGGACAAAACATATCATTTTGGTGACAATCTTTTTCAGAATATCAACTTATGAATATAAAATTAAATATCAAGGCTTCTACTTTGGGTCATGATTTCAGCCAGACCTAGGTTCTCACTGAGAACAACCACTGAAGCTGAGAAAATTTCCTAGGAACTAGTCTGTTTAAAGGAACCAGAGAACTATTGTGGCAACCAATAGTTTTGAAAACAATATCTGAGGATGGGAAACTATGGCGATAAGAAAGAATCTACTTTTAATATCAGAATATTTGCTGATTATGGATACAGGGCAAAAAGCTTAGGATCCAAAATTTTGGACACAGGGCCTCTACTAAGAGGCAGAATAATCAGTCAGCAGAGAGACCAAAATTATAGTCTTGGGGATCCAAGACTCTGATTATGCTTAAAATCAGTAACAAAAAATACCCCAAACTGCTCAGCTTCTAATAAATTGTTATACATTTCTAAATAATTTGTTGATCAAATAAGAAATCAAAGGAAAATTTAAAAATATCATTATGTGAAAATGAAAAAAACATTAAATGTTTGGGATGCAGATAAAGCTGAGGTAAAAAAACAATGTGCAGTCTTGTATTCATGTGTTGGAAGATTTAAACTGCTGGAAATTAATGACCTTACTAGCTATTTTAAGAAATTAGAAGAGAACAACAAATTAATCTCAAATAAAAGAAATAAAAATATGTAATAGCAGAAATGAATGGAATAGAACAATCAACTCAGTCAAAATATGATTCTTTGAAAAGTAATGAAATTAACAGACCTATAGAGAAACTAACCAAGAAAGACAAAGCTCAAGAAAGTGTGTTTGTATGTATGAGAAAAGAAAAATATATTGACTAAGAGGAATAAAAAGGGGGCCGCAGTTAAAAATCTCACAGATATTTAAAATACAAGAATTTATAGAGAACTTATATATTTAAAATAACATTTAGGTGTGTGGAGCATGTTAAAAAAAACAGTTTGTCAATTCTGAAATAAAAAGAAAGAAAATACATAATCTATATCTTTTAATGAAATAAAATCTATAATAAAAATCTTCCTCTTTGTTGCCTTCTGACACACACGCACACACAATCTCATGTCGGATGGCATTACCAGTAACATTTTCCAAACATTTAAATTACAAAGTAACCATAACCTTAAACAACCTTCCAGAGAACTAAAAATATAAGAGACTACTCCCAACTTGGTTTATATTAGCACACCCTTCTGGTATTTTTAGCTTAATGTCTATTTTGTTTGAAATAAATATAGTTCCTCCCCACCATTTTTTGTTTCCTTTTTGCTTGAAAAATCTTTTCCATCCCTTTATTCTCAGTTTATGTGTGTCTTTAAAACTAAAGTGAGTCTCTTGTAGGCAACATATCCCTGGAAGTTTTTATTTTATTCTATTCAGCCATTCATTCTGTGTCTTTTGATTTGAAAATATAATCCGTTTATGTGTAACATAATTACTAATAACTATTGCCATTTTTGTTATTCCTTGTATTCATTTTGTTATTCATTGCATTTTGCAGCTCTAGGATTTCTGGGTTTGTTTTGTTTTGTTTATTTCTTGAACTTCTCATTTTCTTTGTGCATTGTTTTCCTAATTTTGTTTGTCTGTGTTCTTGTGTTCCACCAGTCTTCTTAAGAAGAGAATTATTCTGAATTCTTTGTCACATTTACCTGATGCTTCTTGATCTCTGATGCCTTGCATGGTATCTGTGCCTTTCAGTAAATGATCTCATCTTCTAGCTGTAACAGGTTCACTTCAACAAAAAGTCTTTCACCAGTGAGCTCAATTTAGAATTCTGAATGGGGGGGACAAGTGAGGCTTGCTCTCAGGGTCTCCATTTGGGTGAGGCCACTGCTTGAGTGCTGAAGTCAGGGGGTTACCTCTGGTTGGGAGCAGTTCAGTCAAACTAGGGCTTGATTCCTTGCCCAGGGATGACTGTATGATGGGCTCTGTGGTTACTTGGATTCTCTGCTCAGGTTTCCTATTAGGAATGGACTGGATGATATATTCAGCAGTTGGGTAGGGCTGTGAATTTGCTTCTTTGCCCAGGCTGGACCTTAGAACAGACTCCATGGACATTATGGTATAATGGCTGGGGGCCAGAATCTATCCACAGAGCGCCCTGATCAGATAGGGCCATCAGCTTGGGTCTACAGACAGACGGAGCCCCTGGCTGGGCTCTCTACTTGGGTGCTGCAATAAATAGATGTATAGATGGGCTATGCAACTTCCCAGTTGCTCTGGTTAGTCTTTCTAGTCTGGTGGGTCTTGGGGTTGTATTTTGCTGTAGATTCAGCTATGAATTTGCTTTCCTGCCGAGACAGAGTGGCAGAACAGTCCCCAGGGCCTATAACGCTTATTGATTAGGGATCCAAGTAAGGCAGAACTGCACCAAGCTTCCTGGCCAGATGGGGCACCAGCTTGGCCCTGCAGATGGCCAGAGCCACTGGCTGAGATTCTACTTGGGTGCCTCTGTGAGGAGAAACTTGGTCTGCCAATGTCTGAGTGCTGGTTATCGTAAGCCCTACTCGTCTCCTTCATCCTAATCTTATCTCCAGTGGTCAAGTTCCACAGTATCTGTGAGGTAATACCTGTGAGGTAAGACCCAAGTGGGCCTCCTAGGAAGTATTTGGGAAAATTTGGGAAAACAGAATGTCTACCTTGGTCTCTGGTTTTCCCACTGTAGAAACCATAGGACCAGGACAACCCTCTTGGTGTGGTGTTGTGCTTGCCTGAGAGAGGGGAAATGTGATCAGTGTAGCCTTTCTTCTGATCCTTCTAATGTGCTCCTTCTCTATCTCTATGGTCCAGGGGGGTAATTCTGTCTCATTCCTATATCCTGGGATTTTTCACAATGCTATCTCTTCTATCGATAATTTCTAGTTCAGTTTCTACTGAGAGACATTGAAATTAGGAATGAATTATGTCTACTTCCTGATGTCACTTCATCAGCATAACCTTCATACCAAAGCTGGGTAGAATATCATTAGAAAAGGAAAATTTTAGGCTCATATTTTTCATGTAAATAGATGTAGAAATCTTAAGTAAAATAATACCCAAAATATGGAAAAAGCATTTTGTAAAATTTAACATCGTTTACAATAAAATTATTAACAAATATATAACACATATTTAATGATGGTATTGATGGTATATCTAGAAATTACAAAATGATTTATAAACAATTAGAAATAACATGTAAAGTTAAAAGTTTGTTTGATATGCTGTAAATATAAAAATAATTACTTAGCAGTAAAAAACCATAGAAAATAAGATTTAAAAAACAATTACATTTAAAACTATATTGAAACCATTAAATGCTTAGAAATTAATCTACCCAAATTGGCACAATTATTCTACTATAAAAATGTAATTATTAAGAAAAATTATAAATATCTAGAAAAATGGAGAAAGCTTTTAATGACTTGTAAGACTCAATATTTTTTGAATGTTACCTCTTTATTAACTGATATATAGATTTGAGCCAAGCTCAATTTAAATTTCATATAAATGGAATCAATTTATATATATATATATATATATATATATATATATATATATATATATATATATATATATATATAATTTGGCCTGGCTTCTTTCACTTAGTATACTGTATTTATTATTTATCCACATCATTGTGCATATCAGTTGGTTTTTGTTGTTGTTCCTGAGCAGTATTCCATTTACTCATTTACCTATCGATAAACTCTTGGGTTGTTTCCGGTTTGGGGCTATCCGTATGAAAGTGCTATGGACATGTCTGCATTTTGTTTTTCTCACAGAAATATCTATGAATAGAAAAACTGGAACATAAGAAAAGTGTATATTTAAGTTCTAAACTTTTCCAAGTGGTTGTACCATTTCCTGTCATCAGCAGTGTATGGAAATTTCAGTTACTCTGTTCTTGTCAGCACTTGGTATGATCAGTCTTTTTAATTTTAGTTTTCTAATAAATGTGCAGTGGTATATCATTCCAGTTTTAATCTGCTTTTACTTAACAACTAATGATATGAATATTTTTTCACATATTTTTCATCTGTGTACATTCTTTGTTAGGGTGTCTGTTCAAATCTTTTGTCTTAGTTCTATCACCCATGTAGAGTCATATTTTGTATATGTTGCCAGGAATAAATTGAAATAATTTTCCCTCCCTTTCTTCCTTTTCTTTTCTTCCTTACTTTCTTTTCTTTTCTTTTTTGCAAATAGATATACAGTTATCCAGCATTATTTGTTGAAATGACTATCCTTTCTTTACTGATTTACCATTTACAAAATCAAATGTCATTAGTGTTTTTCATCACAATAAAAAATCAGTCTTCTCTCTCTCTATATATGGGCCCATTCTGGACTCTCTATTCTGATTTATTTGTCTATGTTGACTTCAATACCATACTATATTGATATTGTAGATTTAAATGAAATCCTGTAATCAGGTAGTATTAATTACCTGTTAGTCACCCATTATTTTTCAAAGTTGTTTTATTTATTCTAGGCCCTTTGTATTTCCATAAGGATTTTAGAATCACCTGGTCAATTCCTATAAAGCTTCTGGAATTTCAATTGGGACTATGTTAAATCTGTAAATCAGTATAGGGAGAATTGACATCTTCGTGGTATTGAGTCTTCCATACCACTGAGACTGTGTATCTTGCCATTTAATTATATATTATTTAATCTCTCTCAGAAACATTCTGTAGTTTTCAGTAAACGGGTCTTCTATATTTTTTGTCAGATATATTTATAAATATTGTATTTTTTTGCATTTATTTAAAATTTATAAAAATTTAACTTCTTTGGTTCTAGTATATAGAAATGAAATTGATTTTTGTTCATTGATATTTTATCCTACAACCTGGTGAAACTCACATGACTTATAGTTACCTTTTAGTTGATTTTATTGGATTTTCTACATAAAGAATCAGACTGTATGTGAATAAAGACAGTTCTACTTTTCCAATCTGGATGCCAAGATTGTTTTTATTACTTCTACAAAATAGTTGTTGTTATTGCTTTATACAATCAATGTTTGTTTATATTTACACAGATGTTTAATGTTTTCTTGTTATGCTATTTTTTCTGGCATATATTTTCCTCTTCATAAAGTGGCTGTTAGAGGAACATTCTCTAAATGTCTTTACTTTGCCATACTTTGAAAGATAGTTTAACTGGCTATATAATTCTAAGTTGTTATTTCCTCCTGATATCTTTGAGATATTATTCCATGGCCTTCTGGCTTTCACTGTTGATATTTTAGTCATTTCTGATTTTGCTTTCTGATGTTCAATTTTTTTCCCCCACAATGTTATGTTGGAAGTATCAATTTCATTGTAACTATTCTGTTTGGGTTTTCTAAACCTGGGTTTTTTAGATTTTTCTCTAAAAAAAAATAGTTCTTGCTGAAGAAGTTATCTTTCATAATTCTTTATGTGAAATTGGAGGGTGGGTTGTGGTGGAAAGATTAGAGGGGGAGGGCTTTCTCTGATCAGACATTTACTTTGATTGGTTACCAGGTTTTATTTTTTTTTCCCTAATGATGCTACTGTCTGACACTGTAATCTAGGATCTGGATCTGGCAGCTTTCAAAGAAAGCACTACTTTTACTTCCTTTTTTTTTATTAGGACAAAGTTTCTGGAAATTATCTGCCTGATTATCAGAAAAGGTAGTGTGACAAAGATTTGTGTGTTTTGTTTGTGTACAGTTTTCTACTACTCTAGTAGTCCTAGTCTAGTATTACTTCTACTAGACAGTGGACTCTATCCTGCTTGAGACTATCTTTTAATTATTTTAAAAGACCCAGCATATTACCTGATAAAGCACATATCCATGAATACTTGAACTTCTAAAGGAACATGGCAAGGGAAACAAGGTTGATGTGAATTTTGAGTAGGAGTGAGTGGCCAGTATTTCAAATTCATAGGAGATATAATGCATGATCAGGAATGAAGAGAAGTCATTAGGCACAGAAATGAGAAGGTAATTTTGAAAGAACAATTTGTAAGGTGGTATAAGGAAAGGTATAGAGAGATGAGCAGAGGAGTGAGAGTTAAATTGTGCAGTGGCTTCTCAAAGTAGCATGAAGATGATGGGAAAATAGGGAAAGGGTGAACTTAATGGCGAGGGAGAACTGAGAAAATATAATTTTTAATATGGAAGATCTTTAGTCAAAGATTAGAGTGGGAAGATAAAATAAAGACTGAAAATTTTAAGTAGAGGAAGAGTAATTAGAACAAGTTCACTGAGAAGTTAGAGAAAGTACAGGATCAAGAGTATTGTTGGAATGATTAGCTTCAAAGCAGAATAAAGAAAGAATGAGTGGAAACATAATTCAGTTGAGTAACAGGAAAGAAAGATAGAGGGAGATTTACATGCTGGGAAATATTTTATCATTGAATTAAAATACAATTCCTACCTATTACATAAAAAGGATGAGAAGCAGCTGGAATGTTGGTAAAAGGACAAGAAAATGCATCCTCAATAACTTAATTGGAACAGCTGCAAGAAAATTTATAGTGATAGATAGCTAACATTGACTTTTTATGAAAAATAACAAAGAATTAAGATTTGGGGGATAAGCCCATATGATTAAATAAATCGTCTGTCTTCTCATTTAATTTCATTTAGCACTCTCATTTGAGAGGTGCAGAACGCCAATCTTTTACAATGTAATAATTACCACACCTACCAGACTACTGTAGGTTTGTTTATACCTTTAATTTGGAGTAACAAGGTGAAAGTTGTGAGTCTCTCTGAGACCAGTCTCTGAGACCAGTGGAAGCATCCCCACCCACCCCCCAAATTAGATGAAGACATGAGCCAAGACTGAGTCTGGACTGACTTCCCCTCTGTTTTCAGCTTTGAAGAGCTGGGGATTTGATGTTGAGTTTTAGTCTACACGGAAACTTCAATATATGGTACCACATCTGCTATAGAGGTGCTAAATTGTGTCATGAAAATTTCCATATGGAGTAGACCTAGAGAACATTTTTATAATTAGAATTTGCTACAGACTACACTAGTATTCTAGGTATAATTATGTTAGAAAAATGTTTTTCCAACACTTAAAATATTGTATAACATTCAAGTTAAATAACATCCTTCGGCAGGTAGGCATTCCTTGACTCATTGACAAGAAAGTATATATTTTTAGGGAGGACTTCTTCTACCCTTAGATTTTCACAACTGATGCTTTAGATAGAAAAGAAATCCACAGCTCTTAATATCCACATACTGAGTCACTGAAAGGCAATGCTCCAATCCAAATATTATAATAAAAGATGAAACTAAGAAGGACCAAATAAGAAGCAAAGAGCTAATGGAATATGCTATTTCCAAAATGAAACACTTAGTCTAGGAAAGCCTTGGTGTCAAAACTTGAACCTAAGAAGAGCTTGGCTCTGAAATCTTGGCCTCTGGCATTAGTGTGTCTATTACCTCTCTGTGTGGCTCCATGTGATGTGTACTTCTCAAGTGTGGAGAAAGAAAAAGAATCCCAGCCCAGAGTGTAGGGCTCTCTGAAGACAACATCTTATTCATCAGTCCCTCTCAGACTGCTGTTATCTAACTTCCTCTTTCCAACTTCAGGTCTAGAGATCATACTGCTTTCTGTGGGCCCACACAGGGGTTCTCCCTGGACTGTCCTAAATGAGATGCTTGTCCCTTCACCACACTATCAACCATAATGCAAGTCTTGTTTCATTGCTCAAAGTATCATCAACTAGTAGCTAGTGACTCCTATTAGTAGTGCCAGAATAACCAATGTAATTAACTTGTGTTAACTGCTACTGTAAGAATCTTTTAGGAGAAAAGAAAATCTTTCATAGAAAGGAGTAGCTGAAATAAACATAATGTTTGGAGCTGGGATTAACCACATTGTAGGAAAGAAAACATTGGTTGGAACTGGTCTTGTATATTCTTGTCCCAGACTTTTAGGTGAAAAGGAAGAATTTCTAATATTTAGGGATATTGTGGCAGACATTGTGCTGCTTTCAGAAGCATTGTCACTTTTAACTCTTCCAAGAAAAGGTAAAGAAACAAGCCAGAGGGGTTCAGTAACTTTCCCAGGGGATTGAAACTATGTGTACATGAAACTTAAGTCAAATCATGTTAGTTCCTTGCTCATGATACTCTGATGGTTACTAAACACACTTAGAGTAAAATCCAAGGTTTTTATTATGTTCTACAATGTCTTAGGTTTCTGGCCTCTAACCATATCCCTGCCATTATCTCCTGTAGTTGCCTCTCTTGCTATCTATAGTTAGATGACCTCTTTGCTATTTGTGTAACATAGCAAGTTTGTTCACATACAGGATCTTTCCATATCCTGGTCCCAATGTCTAGAAAGTTCTTCGCTCACATATCTGGACAGTGTACCCTTGCTACCCTATGTAAAAGAAGATATATCAACCCAAATTGTTCTACATTCCTTTATCCTTCTTTATTTTTCTTAGAGGCTTTATTTTTTTTTTGCCATATATTATCAATATTACAACATACTGTATCATATCTTATTTTTATTGTGTTCCTCACTAAAATGTAAGTGAACTCTGTGGGTGGAGGCATATTAAAATTATATCAGTGCTCAGAACAACATCTGACACTTAGGAAGTGCTCAATCAATGTCAAATATATAAATTATTTGATTAGATTTTTTTTCTCCACAGCCCTATGCACCATTTTGATACAACAGTAATGTTGGTATCATATAGTTGTTGCTAATGTTTACTGGGTATTAACTGCATTTGAAGCACTAGTTAAATTATTTACAAAATTTATTACATTTAATTTTCACACATACTCATGAAGTCATATGAGCAAGAGTTTTTATTGCTATACCAATTTCACAGATAAAAACATATTAAGCTCAGAAAAATTAAATAATAGGTCACAAAATGGTATAGCAGTTGGAATTTGAAGGCAGGTAGATCTGACTCTTAAATCCACGCTCACAATCACTATTGACAGACATATATGATCACGTTGTCTTATCAGTGATTTTTCTGTGTCAGTCCTCTACTAGAAGCAATGATTTTGGTCCTGCCTCTTCTTATGCAGAACAGAAAAGTTGAGGCCTAGAGTAACTTAGAGGGTAGGGAACACAACAAAATCCATAACCCATATTTCTTTATGTTTTCCTGCACAAATGATAGAAGTTGTGACTAATAAAGAATCTGTTGAAGAATCTTAGCTACCAATCAGAAGGAAAAATGTTTAGGTACTTCCTGACAACACTAATGAAAATAATACATTCTGTGGCAAAATTGAGAGGGGAAGTATATAAAATTCACATTTGAGAGTGTGGACAATGTTTGGATAAAATAAAAATTTTCCGGATGTGAACAAAATTAACCCACATTATTTTTGAGATTTTATCACATTTATGTTTGACGATGGTAGACTCTTAATTCAGAAATAGACTTCTGATCCAGTTTGAAACCATTTTAAAGATATTTGATTGAGCATAACCCAGATAAGTAAGAAACTCACTTTAGCATTAACTTCTTCATAAACAAAGTACACATTTGAAGAAGATGGTTCTCAGATGTTGGAGTGAATTTCAAGATATCTTACAGATATTGATAATAGCATTGACTTTCTGTTGTACTGAGGGAGAAAAATCATCAAAACACATAATATATCTATAAAACTCATTAAAACATAGAATATGGATGGATGGATACCTAGACAGATATCAGTACTTACAATTTTTATCTCAACTTTATTGTTTTAAAATATAAAAGTGTTTTCATTTAGAGGGCTCCTATTTAATATATTTACTGAGTACATACCAGTATAGCAGAAATTAAATTTAGCATTTTTCTATGTTATTGCCTGAAACAACACTGAAATGAAATAAAGAAGACAAAGGATGCATAAATTCCTATGGAAAGAGAGCTGGAAAGGAGACATCATTGGAAAGAAAGTATTTTAGAAACTTGGAAAGAACAGGCATGTAGTAGCTTATTTACAGAACAGAGAATCTAGCTAAACAAATAGAAGGGGAAAAAGGGTCGTGGGGCGGGGAGAGGGAAACCAGAAGGAATGAGTTGACATTGTGGGACAGTCCTGGACGTGCCCAGAAATCAGAGGCAGATCTTGAAACTGAAGGTGGGAATCAGATGGGGTTATAAACAAGAGAAAAGATAAAAGGTTAAATACAAAAGCATGTGAAGTTCCAGATCATCTGCCCAGACTTTTGAAGTCAGTGATACTCTTCCTCTACTCCAGCAGTGGACTGGACATTGGCCAGGTGAACAAGTTGACCCAGGTAGATCCTGGGAATGGGGATATCAGATCCAAGCAAAGGCTAGAGTGAAATTTGTGAATCATCTTTTTGAAAACAGACTACATAAATAACCTTCTACAAACTAACCTTCAGCTCCTTCGCAGGGCTTTTTGTCTCCATTAATCCCAGTCAACCCAGCCTAATTATTCCCACTTCCAACCTTCACTGCCTCTCCCCTTCCCTTTCCAGGTGGGAAATTTCCTTTCTTGAAAATTGACAAGTTCAAGAGAAGAGATAGACTGAAAATGCCATTTGGGTATCCCGCAGTAAAATGTCCCTGTCATCAGTATCACCCAGCAGTGAAGACTCCTGTAGAACAAGCCTCACTCCCATTTGGAGACTTTCCAAGTATTCTTTTAGTGTTTCATTATAAAACAATAACAGACAGGCATCACCACCAGACACATAACGGAAAGACTACAACATGAAAGACAGAGGCTGAAATAAACAAAAACAGAAATATGCTTGAAAAAAACACAATGCATAGAAAAGAAAATTTCAAAAGAACTATTATCTCCAGAGAAGAGAATATTATATTACAACCGTAAAAAAGAACCAAACTCTTTATAAAAGAAGAGTCAGAATTGGAAAGAATTCCCATAAATTAAAAAGAGTACAGAAAACAAAACAAAACAAAACAAAACACTGTACAAGGTCTGAAAGATAAAGTTAGGAGTAATCAACCCCAAAAGTGTAACAAGGATGTGCTCTTTCCTGCCTTCTCTTTCACATGCGAGGTTTGGAAACCTAGGGCAATTTTGTAGCCAAGATTTAACCATGAGAGACACCTGCACGTGATCTGGAAGGCTGAGGATATGCCTATTACATAGTGGCCGGCAAGTACTTGGGTTCAGGAAATACATTCACAGTGTCCTCTGAATTTCTTGCTGGAAATCACCCACCTCAGTCCAGGGAGAGCTGCAGTTCCTCTAACTCTTTGATTCCCTTTTGCTTGTCCTCATTCTACTAGCCCTTCCTATAATTTTTAAACACATAATTCTTACATTATGTTGCTCTCTGCTTGTAGTTCCTTGAGTAGTTTTTGTATCCCAAAGAAATTCTCACAGAGAAGTTTAACATGAAGGACTACTATTTGTGTGTGTGTGTGTGTGTGTGTGTGTGTGTGTGTGTGTGAGTGACAGTGGGGAATTGGAGGTAATGCAGGTGTTTGCCGCTAAAAGAATTAATAAGTCAAACCTATGGATATAGTTAGTGATGCATAGTGACAGTTGGAAACACAACTGCATATGTATAAAATAACTTGGATGAATTACGAAGACAAAGTATTCACTGGAAATAAGATGAAATGAGATTAATAACACTACATTTATGCATTTATGTAAATGAAACACAAACAGGCAAAACAACCCTCACATTTTACAAGAGACATTTAGCTTATTTAAAAATATTATTATATTTACATGGGTCCTGTATACAAACACATTGGGATATATATATGAGGTAGATGGGAGGTAGGATCAAGTGTGGATGAAGAGTAATAAAACTACACTTGGACAGCCTGATAATGAGGATGCTATTTACTAAAGAGTAAGATTAGCTCAGCTCTCTGCACCTGCCATCTCTTGCACATGCACACACAGACAGCCAATTTGTAACTACCGTCTACTGATGGTTAAGCCCAGGAATAACCTGTGACAATGGTAGTAACCAGGGCTGTGACAGTAAAGAGGAAAGGTTACAGAAGAACATTTTTAGGTGTAAGCTCTTCAAAGGCAGGGATTTAGTTTAGTTCATCATTGTATTCCCAGTGACTGTAGATGCTCAATAAATTTTTATGTAACTGAACTAACACCGACTTACATCCTAAAATATAGTTTGGGTTCCAGGGGCAAAGTTCCCTCAACTGAATTAAGTCATAAAAATTCTTAGACATCTATTTTTAGTGCTGCTGCATCAATAGTGCAGGTACCCTAGCTTTGACTATAACAGTGTCGGGTGTAGGGACATTAAGTTAGTCTTCTGCCTCCTGACCTGCAGCTTCTACACCAGCTCTGTGGATTAGGGTGGATTGGGTCAGAACTCTGTTTCTGAGCATTGTTCGAGATCTTAAACAGTCATATCTGGAATGAGAGGATTCAGTCAATGACCATTCAAGAAAAAGAATTATTTTTCATGTGTTTTAAAGAATTTTAGTTTTAGATTTAAAATGACTCAGAACTTTATATAATTAGGGAATCCTTCTCATCATTTGGGAAGAAGAAATCACTGCACAAATGAGATCTCTATAAAACTAGTATTCGGTAACACAAATTGACATATAACAAAAGAAATATAGTGTGTGAAAATATGTATATATTTACATTTACATTTATACACATATATACCTATATACATAATACCATACATATATATTCACATATACATATACATACACATACACACACACACGCATATAAAATTCATGGACTTGACCCATAAAAAATTTGCTCTTTTAAACAGCTTTATTGCTTAATTGGTAATTAGGTCCTGCTTGCCTGTGTGTGGCATTAACATAAATTGTTTGAGGACAACACCAGGTGCATTCAATTAAAAAAGCTTTAAAGAGAGGTATCACATTTTACCACTTGGTTGCATTTAAAATATATATATATATATAACAGGTTTATTCCAATGTCAGGGCTGCAATAAATGGAAGTCAAGCTGACTTAAAACAGACACTTCTTGTGATTAAATCTTCCTGTCTCCCGATTTCCATCACCTACTTTGAAACTATTTAGTCATCCACTTGCAGACCTTGCCAAAGCCTGTGGCTGAAGCCTGCAGTTGCCTTTCTCCATGCAATGGAAAAGTTACACATTTTTCTTCATTTGGAATAGTATTAGCCTGAGTCAGGCTAACCATCAGAACTAACAAGGCACATGGCCAATTATATCCATTATTTCTGTAAAATGGCTGGATCTACTTAGGTATAGTGTAAATAAGAGAGATTTAAACAAAGGCATAAAATGAATTTAGCTTATTTGTGAATGTCTTGCCTCTTGTTATGTATCCACTTACTAGCTCTTGCATGTGTGATGAATCCCTAGGAAGGACTCTGCATAGCAGGCATCAGAGGTATATTAGAGCTTTATGCAGTGAAATTATTTTTAGACTTTCTTGAGGATATGAAAAGTTTATAAAGGAGCTTAATACTGAAAACTCAGGCGCAGAGGGAAATAAGATGCACTTAGCTTTAGATACTAAATTTCTGTGGGAAATGAGTCAATACCAATCCAATTAGTTGTTGCTAATACTTTCCTGGAAGAATATTCCTCTAAATGCAATAACACAGTAGTTACAATCTTAATACTTCTTAGAGGACATCGGCAGATACATGCACAGATTTTCACCTCTTGCATCAGCTCCTTCAAAACTGAATGACTCTTAGGACAAGTTCTTACATGAAACTGCTAGGACCCCTATAAAATTGTTGTCTTTCAATATTCTCACTTGATTGTGCACAAAGAGCTCTACATTTCAACAAGCTGTCTTTGTACCCCTCAAAACCATGACTGGAAGGAAGATAAACTACATCTTTAAGGAACATAATAGTGAATCTATAAAGAAGTTAAATTTGTATATATTTTTTTCGTCCATTCAAACCTTACTCATTCCTTAATAAACATCTCAACTACTGCCACATCCTAAAAGTCTTCCCTGATTACTTTTGTATAAATGGGTACAAGTTTTTTTTTATTAGAATCTGTTTCATATTCTCTATTTCATACATCAACTCTTTTCTCCTCGATTTACTTGCACACTGCTTAGGAGAAGGGCATGAGTGACATTTTCAAACTTCTTGATGTCTAATTAAGATGTTATAAATTCATGCTTTGAAATCCTGTTTCTTGGATCCAGCATATGGCAAATAACAGATAAAATATAAACAGATATAATACAATTAAATAACTTCAAAGTGTTAAATGTATTGATAGACCAGAAATAGAATGAAATGAAAAATGTTAAGAGAAACTAAGACCGCGTGTCTATTGGGATTTAAGACTGGAAGCTAGCAGAGGTGACCACATGTTCCAGATTCTGAAGGTAGAAGGATATAAGATTCCTCACATATAAGTAGACACAAGAGGCCGGGCCAGTGTGGAGCTTCCCTACACTGAAAAGCAGGTGAAAAAAGCCCTGATTTACTAATTTTGGGGATACAACATTCATGATGTTGCCTCTTATAGAAGCATAAAGAAGCAGACAGCCTTGCAACCAGGCAAACTTGAACCAAGTCACTGCTCAACAGCAGGAAATGAAATCATGACAGATTAAATGAAAATAAGAGAAAAATATCAATAATGGTTTTAAAATAGGTATGCTTAGAATCTCTGAAGAATAGAAAAATTAATAACTTCATGAAAGAAAAAGAAATTATGAAACCAAAACAGATATAAATGAAATAATGAAGGATAGATATAAAAAATATAAATTCTTAAAGTTAAAACAATTGTTTTTTGAAGTGATAATAATGGGGATAAGCTTGAAATCAGATGGAAAGAATAAGTAAATGGGAGTATAGTTTCGAGAAATTGTACAGACTGCAGCACAATAGATAGAGATTTAAAACATGTATAAGAAACATAGGCTACAGGTCAAGAAAATTTAATATACTTACGTAAGTGTTCCAGAAGAGAACTGAAGAAATGTCTGAGAAGTTATATTTAAAAATGTAAGAATTTTCCAGAATTAAGGACAGACATGAGTTCAGTAAATATCTCCATCAAATATCAATCATAATGAATAAAAATAAGTTCGTACCCACACACGCCTTAATGAAACTGCAGTATATCAAGAATGAAGAAAAGAGTTGATAGTTGGAAAGAGAAAAGCATGATGACTAAAATGGATGACCATTGAAGGCAGACTCTTAGCAGAGTAACAGATGTTAGAAGACAACAGGACACTGCTTTCACATTCTTGAAGAAATAAAATTTTAAATATTAATTATATACCCAGCTAATATACTATCTAATAGTGAGGTTATAGTAAATATGTTTTTAACTATTTAAAGCTAAGAGAATTTATCTACCACTCCAAACCCTCGCTAAAACAATTATTAAATGACATTTGTCCTTTACTGAAGGTAGAGTGTGTAAGAAATTAATGATAAAATATGTGAATGAATGTAATAAACTAATTGCAAAAAATAACTATTATGAAAATTTTAAACTAAAATTTTAGACAATTAAGTAGGTAACAGAGCTATTTAAAACATGATGAGTTCTTTATATTTTGTTAGAAAAATTTATAGTTATGTAAGTTAAATAATAATTGCTGGAGAGTTACCGAACCAGCAAAGGGGAACTAGCAAAAGGGAAAAGTAATAATGATGATGACGATGATGATGATGATGATGACGACGATGATTATGATACTATGAATCTACAGGAAGGTAGAAAAAGAGAGAGAAAATAGCCTATGAGAGCATGGTAAATTAAAAACACAAAACGAGACGAAGATATAGAATTCATCACAAAATGTTACAAAGATTAAATTCTCTTAAGAAAATATGATTGAAAGCAATCTACCTGTATGTTGGCTTCAAAGTACAATTAAACAAAAATGGCTAGAAAAGTTAAAATTAAAGTATAACACTCAAATGCTAATTTTAAAAAGCTGCTGTATATACTAATATCAAACAAAGTAAAATCTAAAGCAAAAGCTTTCAATAGGACAATTATTTCATTCTAATAGAAGCCAAACAATATAAAAATAAAGAATGTATATGTACTTAATGGAGCTTTGAAATGCACAAAGCAGAAGCAAACCAAATTTAAAGAAAATCGACAAATCTGAAAATACTATGGAAAGTCTTAACATATTTTTGTTATAAATATATAGATAAAACAAGCAAAATATTAACAAGTATATGGAAATATTGAACTAAACAATAAGCTTGCTCATTTATATAATGTATATATATAAATAATGTATAACTTATAAAACAGATCACACAACAGATCACAAGTAATATTTCATAATATATCAAAGAATTGATGTAACACAGTGTGACCATTGGTTCAAATATTGTATACTTAATACTGTCTTTCTCACACCACTAGGTCTCTACTGGGCACATAGTAAGCCCTTAGACACTGGATAATCTGAAACGGTGTCCTAAAAGGTTCATTATATTCTAGATTTCAATTTTGCTGTTTTCTCTATATGCAGCTTAAAAATTCCCCGTCAACTCATGAGAGTCTTGCAAACAGCAGAAAAACAAAATTAGTCTTCCACAATATAAAAAAGCCACATACTTTGATTCTTTTATTTTTTTAAGTTATATTGAAAGTTTCTGAAGCAACTAAAATTAGTAAAGACAAAATAATTCAATTATTTCAAAATTATAATTTACTAAGGTGTTCTTACTTATTAATATTAAATTGTTCAATTTAATATTTAAGCATTTTTGCATTCATCTCTTCAATAGAAATTTTGCTATTATTAAGAGAAAAAGCTTGGTTAGTCATCACAAAACAACATGGTAGCTGGTAAGCGTTGCCCTTTGAAGACTTTAAAATCATTCTCTTACGTGGTTATAATTTACCAGTGTAAATATTCTAGGAGAAAAAGAAAGGCTGACCATTTTGAAAAGAAGTAAATATTCTATCTATAATATTTACACTGGAGAGATAGCGTATCTATACCAACATTACCTGATGTGTGATTAACATTATTTTACCTTTACAAATATCTGCCAATCATAGATTATCAGCATAATTATTGTCCTACTTAGATACTTTTTATTGTAAGAAACAGAGGCTCACTAAGCCACCGTTAAGAATTAACCTGTACTTTCACTTCTTTCCTAAACTCCATCATCAAAGGTATGTGCACATTTGACCTACTATTTTTAATGTAATGTTTCTAAAGTAAGGGTGCATGTGAACTGAACTCAAAATTGTGACTGGAAAAACCTTCCAACTGAATCTGCTCTAGGGAATGACAGTTTTCTCCATTCCACTTTTGTGATCCTTCTAGTGACTTATTGCTCATGACATTTCTGCTTTCTCAGTATCTGCTTCATTTTTCTGTCTTCATTTTCTCTTAACCAACTTCTCTGGTTTGTTATGGGTTGTATTTCCTCAATGACTACTCTCACAATGAATAGGTGGGCAGATAAAAGGGGGGGGAGAGAGAGAGAGAGAGAGAGAGAGAGAGAGAGAGAGAGAGAGAGAGAGAGAGAAGCATTATAGCAAAGTATTTTGTGAATTAATTGAGAAAATAGATATAAAGTACTTATATCAGTGTGTAGGATACAAGTATTCAAAAACTGGTAGTTAAACACTAGTGGCTCTACTGTAAATTAACTTATAAATATATTCTCTTTATGGTTATACTTTGACGAGAAGAATAGAGTATGGGCTTTTGTTATGTCCGATTTCATTCTTTCTTTCTTTCTTTCTTTATCTGTTTGTTTGTTTGTTTGTTTGTCTGTCTATCTATCTATCTATCTATCTATCTATCTATCTATCTATCTATCTATTTATTGAGGAGAGTTTAGTAGAAAAGGGATAACACACCACAGTGTGTGGCCTCCTCTCAGTGGCAGAGAGTGAGAGGCACCTGTTATGTCTAATTATAAAAAGCAAAGATAATAAAATTATATCCTGAGTGTTTTATTTAAGTATTTCAATTTTGCAAATATCCAAAAATACTATATTTTGTCTAAGAAAAAATTTTTCACTGTGAAGGATGACCAAAGAGAAAAGTGATAACATGCACTCTAAGAGTTATCATCATTTATGTTATATATTTACTGTAGCATTTAAAAGCATGTTTCCATCACCAACTCCATTTTATAAATGAACAAAGCCTGAAAGAGAGAGAGACATTATTTGTTGAAGATTTCACTGAGCTCAAATACTGGTTTATTAAAGTTTTGTTGAATTTCTACTGCTCCAATTTTCTTTTACTAGATCTCTAGTGCATGCTTCATGAGTGTTTGAATTTATATAAAACATTAAACTCCCTAGAATATAATATACACATAATATAATATAATCACATAATATACATGTTCCCTAGTATAGAAAAACGTAATCTCTTCTGAAAGCTAAATATTTATTTTGCACTGTTTAAAAAAGGTAATCCTTTGATGAAAAAGGTAACTACCAGCTCAATACGGATATCCCTAAACCAAAACTAAATAAAAAATTAAAGGAATTTTGTAAAAATTAAACAGGAAAATTTTGATTAATTAAAGTTATTGTCCGTCTTCAAATACCATTTTCATTAATTCAAAATTATACATCTTGGTTTAAAATTTCTCTCCTTTACGTTTTCATGCACATTCTAAAGATTAACATTTGGTCAATTATTTTGAAAGCTAGGAAACTATTGGAAGGAGAAAGAAGACACAATTCAGGTGATGACTGAGGTTACATTATCAAAAACTTTAGCACGGATTTCTGAAAATGAGTCATTTTAATCATTGATATGACACCTTAATGCAACGGTAGTAAGTACAAAATTGAAATTGCAACACTGAGTTCCATATTTGTTTATAGACATGACTTTGTTGATTGTCGATATTTCAAAATGTGTTGTCATTGCATGAAGACAATATCCCCTCAAAAAGATAAGAAAAAAATGTGATTTTTTTAATTTATAAAAATACAAAATTAACGGAATATTGGCAAAGTGTCAAGCTAAATTTAGAACCAGAAAAAATCTGTGGGACAGGAGAATAAATAATAGACAACAAAAAATATGTAACATATAATACAAATTTTTAAAATGTGCACTAAAACTAAATAAAGCTAGTACTGGCTATTTTATAGTAA
The DNA here is from genome assembly GCA_003508835.1 of Eonycteris spelaea. NCBI lineage: Eukaryota > Metazoa > Chordata > Mammalia > Chiroptera > Pteropodidae > Eonycteris > Eonycteris spelaea. The sequence goes on from PUFA01000044.1 coordinate 10,452,766, forward strand.
TGACTAATAGAGTAATTGAACACTTAATGAATGCCAGACAAAATACTTGACACATTCTGTTTATTTCTAACAACATTTCTTACAAATGGGTATAAATATTATCCACATTTTAGATTTAAGGAACTAGGTTTTACATGGGCCAATAAATTACCTACGCTATATTTTTGACCTGTCTTTTCACTTGACTTTATATTGTAAGCTTTTTCCAAGTTACTAAACTGTACTTTAAAAATCTTAAGGACATAGAGTATGGCTATCTAATTATATAATAATTATGTAAACAGATCATGTTATATACATCTAATCCCCAATTACTGCATACTCACCAGCAATGATAACAATTGTTCAAACATTGCTAGTTATATAGACATCATGCAAGATTCAAATTAGAAAAATAATCATATTATTGCAAAACATTTTATTTTTAAAATTTATATCCCAGGTTAGTTTTTTAAATCTTTAAGCCCACAGTAAATCAGTATAATGAAATATAATTATCCTTAATCAGCCACTTTTATTAATTTAGAGTGGCAATTTTCTTTCCATGTTCACTAAAACAAGTTTTCTAAACAAGTCCAATTACTCCATTTGCCCCTTCCTACACACACAACTCCAGAACATTTGGCCAAGGGGGTCCAAACTGCCAGCATACATACACCACTTGGAAAATCTGTACCCTCATCTTTCCCTCCCCAAATCCCATTTTCAGAGGCAGATACAAATTTTACTCACTATTCAAACCGATAATGACACAGCTACTTGAGAACATCTCTTAAACGATCCTTTAACTGTGGAACATCCCTAATGATACTGAGTTCATCTCCCCGCCGAGCAGCTCCCTTGGATTTCAGAAATCCCTGAGGCTTTAAAGGTTAGGCTAAGTGGACACTGATGAAATGTAAAGATGACAATGTAGAAATAGCACACCTTGTGTGTGTGTGTGTGTGTGTGTGTGTGTGTGTGTGTGTGTGTGTGTGTTTAAGGACAGTAGTGGGATTCTCTACCGATGGTAGAGAGGAGGGCATTTATTTTCTGTATAATTGTATCTGCTAGAACATCCTAAAAAAGAAAAGCCTTGGCCCCAAATACCAACCATACATAAATACTTCTGTTGTTTAATCAGAGAGGCAGCTAATACTTTTTAATGAAGACAGAAGTACGCAGAAAACAATTACATTTATTTTCAATGACAGTTTACACCAAACTAATTGAAAGTAAAACTAATTAAACAAGAAAACATCAATTAGGTATCTATTATCTCTCTCGTATACTTATATTGTTTTATTGTCCATATTTCATAATTGTTGCCAAGCAGCTTTTAAATCCTTTCATTAGTTTTCCAGAGAAGAATCTGAAAAGTGTTTTATGTTTTGGACTCCAAGGTGTTTTGCTAGGTATGCTACTGCTGAAATTAAGCCCTTTTTACAAGCAGATGTTCCTGGTACATTTGACTTTTAACACATCCTGATCTATTAGAAATATTTGAGGTCATGGAGATCTAGTTCCTGAAAATTAATAATTGTAGTTGCTCATGAGTACTCTGTTTATATAGTGGCCAAATCTAAACCTAACCATTACCATGAACACCATTTCCCTACTCTCCTCACTGTAAGCAAGAGAAACAACTTTTAAAACAAGGTGGTTTCAATGGTAAAAGAAGCCAAGATCATGCCACTTAATGGCATCACTGAGAATGCAGGTAAAAAAGGAATGAGGCATCTGAGTAAGTGGTTGCTAGATCTTGAAATGCTTTCAACTTTTTCTCAACCTTCCTCTCATTCTTTTCCTTCCTGGAACTAGCTATCATTGGGTGATAAATTTAATTGAAGACACTTTTTAAAAATAATAAATCACAAAAACTTATATGTTGTTTCATACAGAAGTTGCACTGGATGTGTAATTCCAGATGTAATATGAACTTTGGCTGGTGGAGGACTTATCTTTATTCTTCAATGCCCTTATTCATGACCCTACTCCTTTTGATATCTTTCCACTTCATTTAGCTTAATAATAATAATAGCCTAATCCTATCCATAATGGAATTCTACTTCACTTTTGTTAGTACATGATAAAACTTTATACCCATTGTCTGGACTTTTATAGCTACAATCTCATTAATATTTATAATGATACTGAGATAAATTCTAAGAATTACTTTAAAGATCTTTAAACTCATGTATCAGAGGTTCAGAAAGATTATAACTACTCCCAGACTTACAAGCCTGGAAAACAAGTGAGAGATGCCAGAATTCTTTCTATTGCATTTCATTTCTATCACACCTCCCATAAGCCTGTCCTAAAAAATGATATTTACCATTGATTTCCCCTGGAATTTTTTCATATTTATGGAAAGGACACACAATTTAGCACTTGAAGACTAGCTTGCATTACTCTGAAATGAAGTCTCTGGTGACTTTTACCCCTTATATCAGATTTTTAACTCTTCAAAGATTAACATCATTTTTGCCAGCTCTTTAATACCATAATGGGCAAAGGGCGTAGGTATGAGAATGACACTCCTTTCCCTAATAGAATCTCTATGACCCTCTGCAGATCTAGTTTTCTACTAAATCTTGCTTCTGCTTCCTACTATATTTTTCAGTTTTTGATAGGTTTTGGTTATTTGCTCTGACTTGCAGATCTGGAATCTAATCCTCATACCTGTTCACCTGCCTCGTTCAACCACCCAATAATAATCTTTGATGTTTGGCCCATTTGCCTGTAATGAAATTTACCTTGAGCCTTAGGTTTTTAAGTTGGTCACTCCTTTAGACTGAGCTGATGGCATAACTATGTACCCTTTCTGGACATACTGTCTATACAGACTTTTTCCTCCTTGACCAACTTTGGTCCATGATCTGAGCATTAGCATAGCATGTGTAGGGCTGAGAAAATAGACCACATGCAGTAAAACCTCTACTTACAGAAACTCCACACCCCCTTTCTACTATGGGCTCCACAGCGACCCATGATTTCCTATTTTCTTCTACAGCCATTAAAAACCTCTAGTTTTCTAGCACTTTCCCTAAGAAATTGAGAGGAGGAAATGTGTCAGATTTATCTTTATAGCAGAATGCCCATTCGTGAATGATTGCTGTTGTTACTTAATTGATAAAACGGTAGGTTATCTGTGGAGAAGATAAGTGTTCTAAGGAAGCTAAAAGAACTTGTTTAGAATTATCAAAGTACAACATATTTATTTTGCCTGTTGGGAGAAGTTAACGTCTTTTGCCCAGAATAGGTCTCCACCACCAAGAAGTAAATGGCTGGCCCAACCCAGGAAACCAGAAACACACGTGAGTTATATTGAGATGGGTTAACTGTTCAAATTTTTTACTGGTCATTGTTAGTTACCATACGAAAGAACATCTGTCTACTTAAATACATGATTGATATTGAAAAGTCTTTGGCATAAGATCCAAGAGTTACTTTTATGATAAATTTGGCTAGGTTTCAGAATACAAGTTTGCAGCTAACTAGCAGGACTCAAAAAAGATGTAGAAAGTTGTATAATAACTGCAGTTACACTGAAACTCTAATATATACTATTTTAGAATGTATTTAACTGGAGAAAAGTTTCTTTTTAAAATAGTCTCTTAGCTGAGATGATGCTTTTTTTTTAGTCTGTAGCCCCCAGGAAATTCTTTCTAGTTATCAACAGCATATTTGATACGAGCATACCTCTACCTAATTCTTAAGCATAATAGGCCCAATTTTCTTTTGTAGGAAGATACTGAGAGCATTTGACATACTCTCTCCAAGTTATAACCATAGAGTATCATATTCTACAACGTGCAAGAATCACTAAAAGGGTAGAATCACCGAAAGGGTAATATCCTTGTACAGCATGCAATGTAAATTTCCCATGTAAAACAGGACATTTCGATATGGCTGGTTTGTCATACTCATGATTCTGCCATATACATTTTGAGACACCCCTCCTCTAAAAGTACTACATATGTAGAATATGGGTTACCAAGAGATGTGTAATCTAGACAGCCTGACAATATTGCTGACTTTATCGCTTCACTGTTCTCGAGCCCCACTCGAGCTCCAGTATTAGCCCTCAAGGAATCAAAAATGATTGAAACCACTGTCCCAGCCACCGCATCCAGGGCTCCTGAGCCAGAGCCGTTTTCTGTAGTGCGTAGATGCGGGCCCACACGGCTACTGCAAGTCATTCTGTAGTCCTCTCCTTGCCTCCTCTCTCCCTGTCTAGGCCACTCTGGCACACAGTCAGCTATGCACTCTGTGTGGCCTCGAGGCTGATCGGCACGCGGCCATGGTCAGCACAACCGCCGAGACACCCAAGCGATTCACGCTGACACTCTAGGAACCGCGAGGCTGAGCCCGGGTCAGGGGGCGCCGGGTCTCGGAGAGAACGCCCTCCTCGTACTAGAACCTCAGGGAGCGTTGCCGCTGCGCGTGCGCGCGGGAGCCTCGAGGGGGCGCGCGGCCAGCTGAGCGGCTGCCCCACGCGCTTGCGTCGCCGGCGTCTCCTTCCGGCTGCCACCAACGAGGCCGGTCTGCATCGCCATGTCGCATTACTGCCGGCCCAAGTACCAGAGCGGAGACCTGGTGTTCGCCAAGTTAAAGGGCTATGCCCACTGGCCGGCCAGGATTGAGCACATGGCCCAACCCAACAGATATCAAGTGTTCTTCTTCGGGACCCACGAGACCGCTCTCCTGGGTCCCAAACATCTCTTCCCGTACAAGGAGTCCAAGGAGAAGTTCAGTAAGCCCAACAAGAGGAGGGGCTTCAGCGAGGGGCTGTGGGAGATCGAGAACAACCCCACGATCCAGGCCTGCGACTACGGAGTCGCCCGAGAGAAGAGCAGCGCCGAGGGTCCAGCGCTGGGGCCGCAGCCCGAGGTCCCGAGAGCACCGAGGCCCAGAAGAGCGGCACCCAGGGCGGAGGTGAGCAGGAAGAGCCGGGCGTCGACGAGCCGACCCAGGAGCAGAACGAAAAGGGATCACTGAAGAGAATCGCGGAGGACCTGATGGAGGATGCCCCCAAACGCCCCAAGGAGGCCGACCCGGAAGGCGAGGAGGAAGTGGCTGCCAGCGAGGCTGAGAGGCCGGTCCTGGTGGAGGCGTCGGAGCCGGGCCCTGCCTGGGTGCTACCCCAGGAGGAGCTGGAGCCACAGAAAGAGGCTGCCAAGGAGGAGAAGGCCGAGGCTCTGGGCGCCGGAGACCACGAGAGCCTGTAATCGCCAAAGTGTCAACAAGAGCCCCTGCCCGTTCCCGCTGCTGCCTGACTGTTAAGGGGAAACTGGCCGTGGCCTATGAACTGGGACCACCTTACCCACCCCCACCCGCTACCTTCCACCCCTTCCCACACACCCGGCCTTGAGATTGACCTGGATGGGCAGGCCATCTGGTCCTCACCTCAGTCCCCATGCCCTGGGACCTGAGTCAGGGCCTCTGCTTCTTGGAATGAGAAGCCATCGTGTCCCTTCCTGCCGAAGTCTTTGTCGGGCCTGGACTGGCGGTTTCCACTTCCTGACTCCCGTCTCCCTTACTCCAGGCATTCTGGATCTATGCGTTGGAATCAGGGGAAGTAGTGGAAGTGGTGAGGATAAAGAGCAGGGGAGACTTCTAGAGGCATGGAGGGGGAACCCTACAACTGTAGTGGTGGGGAGGTGGCAGGAGAGTGACATCTTCCCCAGCTCCTGTCCACTCCTCCCATACCTACTATACCAGCTCGTGGGGGAGGGCCTACCTTCCAAAAATTCTTTTGCAGACCTAGGAAGTTAGGAGTTGTAGTGTTTCATCAAATGATTTGGGGCCTTTCAAGTTGTTTATAAGATCAGAAGGCTTAGCTTTGCCCAGCTTTCTGGATGGAATGGTGAAAGGCACCCTTTCCCATTTAGATCTCTGGGGTGACGCGGGAGGTTCTTGGGACGACCCTTGGCCACCCCTTTCCCTGTCCCCACAGCCTTAAGGCCACCCTGCAGTCATATGCATCACCCCGCCTTAAAACATAAGGCTCACAGTTTAAGAAACCTTTTAAATAAAAGGAATCTTTATGAAAATTAACTACCTTTGAGTATACCTCCACTGGGCGTCTATCTCTTCCATCGCCCCTCCCCCATTTCCTAAATGAGCTGGGAGGGTCCCCTTCCGGTGGTGGTGGGAGGGGGACTGATGCCTTTCTTTTTGTACTTTAGGCTTTGGTATTCCTTTGCAGTGTTATTTCCTATCCACATTCCTCAACCTGGTCCCCTCAGTATTTGTCACCAGACCTGATAATGTAACCTATTGAAAAGTCAGGGAAATAAGTGGCCCCTCCTATCCTGTTCCTGGTGGTCTCTCTATGCCCTTCTCCATCTTTTGCCTTTTTTACCCTTGACCTTCTCCCTTGGGCTCTGATGAAAAAAAATGTTGACTAAGCTAGCTTTGGAAGTTTAGATCTGAATTATTTCAGTTCTAGGAAATAAAACCCGTTGATTAAACAAATCTCAGGTCTGTTCCTTTGGTTTCTGAATAAGTGATCCTTAAATGAAATGCTCCTATTGTTTTCTATCCAGCCTGTGTTAAAAAAAAAAAAAAAAAAAGAATAAAGTTATTTGTAATATACAGGGATATTTTAGAATCATCCTTGGTAAACCTCTGTTATTTTAAGGTTTCTACTCTTCATCTATAGTAGTCCCTACCACTGAATAGAATGAATGGAAATAAGTCAACTTAAAATATTTGAATGATTACAAACTGAGACAATCATCGAGTTTCTAATATTCTACATGCTTTGCCAAACAATACATCTGGGGAAAGTAAGGGTAATAGGATTGTTCCTTTTTTGTTGTTGCTTTTCCAGATTTTATCACTACTCTCTTCCAACACGTTTTACATAAAAAAAGTAGTTCCTTTGTATTTCCAGTTCTTTATGTAGTAACTGCAGGATATTTTGTGTCTTTTCAGTGGCTTTGTGGGAATATCTGGGGATATTTAAATATACTTAATCACATGCTGGGTTCCAGGTTCTGTATTCATCAACACTGCATGCATGCAGAGGCTTAGTAAATAGCGGAATCCTTCTCATAGAATATGCTAGGCAGGGTTGGCAACTGAAGATGATCCTATTTCTCCATCTCTGTATAAGATAATATTATTTTATTCCAAAGCATGTAAATCAGATGATTCCTTGTTTTTCAACTACTACTATTGAAATAATAGTACTAGGAGTTACTGTTCAGTGAATGTTTACCGTGTGCTCTGAGAAGAATGGCCTCATTCAAGCTTTGTAATAATCTTGTGAGGTAGGCATTAGTATTCAAATTTCCCATTGGAAGCAGCTGTGGTTCAGAGACATTAAGTGGCTTTTCTTGCAGTCCACAGAACACTCAGGATTCAAATACAGATTTTACTGGTTCAAGCCTAAGCTTTGTCCCTTGAATTGCACATTCAAAATTGCTCTAACCGTGAAATCAGAAGTTAACGAAACTGCTATTTTAGCATTAATAACAAGTAATTATGAGAGTAGCTTATATTGAGCTTGTAAAGTAAGCCAGGCAATATATTATGTTCTACATGTAACATCTTTATTAATACAACTACCCAATTAGGTGCCTACTATTATCTCTATTTTAAAGCTGAGGGAGCTAAGGTTCAGATATTAAATAATTTTCCCAAGGTCAGACAACAGTAAGTTAACCAAGATTTAAAGGCAGGTTTTCTTATTCTAAGTCATAGATGCTTTGTTTTATTATTGTATTGCTTCCTACTGAATGGAATGGGCGTACTTATTCTCCTCTACTATTTTGAAGTGAACATTTAGAAATTTGTACAGCAAAGAATATATTAACAAATATTGCTAGTGGGTATGCGAATCATTTGAGCAACTGACAATTGTTTTGTCATTAAATGACTTGGTGAAATGATGAGGACAATTCAATATTTTTCAAGAAGCATGTGACAATAGGAAGTTTGAATATGGATTGGTATATTTGCCATAGGCAAACATGATTTCGATAAGGTTTTTATGGAGGCACATCTCCTAAAATGACTCAATAAACTGAAAGGTAGAAAATGAAATTGCTACCATTTAACTCTGTCTCTTCGTATTATTTTTTCTTCATGTTTCTAATGTTGGAGATAGAAAAGATTGGTGGTTACTAGGGAGGATCACATACATTTGCTTTCTTGGTGACTATAATATGTCAGTGAAAATGTTAATCGGACTAACAGTACATCTGAAAAATGATTCTCAAGGTTAGCAAACACAAGACCCAATAAAGAAAGGAAATAGGAAAAACTTGTATTCTCAGCTCTCTTATCCTCGGCATTAAACACTATGTGTATGCTTTGGTGGCAAGAAATGTTTTTGTGTGGACTAAAAAAGACGATAGTTTCTAAAATGTCTTTGGTTCCCTCCCTGGAATTACAGGGCATAGTTTTGTGTTTTGCTTTCTTCTGAACAACATGTGCCTTAGTGGCAAAATTACTGATCAAATAATTAGTTACTTTACTAGAAAAAAGGCACTGTTCGGACTTTTGCTGATGCTGTGTTATGGGTATTCCAATGTGTTTGTGAGTGTTCTGAAGGTCTTGTTTAAGTATTCCATGTTACTGTGTGCTCATCACATTGTCAGTAACCTGCAGACACATTTAGCATCTGGTTTCTGTAAGGCTTTCGAAGTATTTGATATTTCATACAAACATTACTGATTACATCACTTTGGCACAGGGCTAAGATGCCACTGAGGGTAATAAATTCCTTGTCTTTCTTTAGCTCACACCTGTCTTGTGAATTCTCATCAATGCTGCAGATTCTTCTTTGTAGCTCATACCTCCATTTTATGTTTCCTGAAAATATAGTAGATATCTTGGGCAAATAGCATAACTTCTGTTCAGTTCATAGAATAGCCATTCTTCTTGGTACTTGGTAAACTATTCTATTCAATTATCAACACTCTTCTCAAAGAAAAGCTTCTGCACATATGCTAAACACACATGCTGGGCCTAGCCAACTGCTCAAGGTGAGTCACCTGCCATGTTCCTTTATCATTCTATGTTTACACTGATTATTTTCTATATTCTTGTTAATTTTTGCTCTTCCACTAGGCTGGAGTAGAAAAGTACGATGGTTCACTAATTTTATCCCCATCCTCAAAATGTGTCATAACACAAAATACATATTTTCTAAATGTTTGAAAGTCTATTATCAAGTACTCGCTATAATCATAGTGCTGGACTAAGAGTCGTATGTGATGCCAAGCACAGCCTGACTCTGAAAATGGGGAGGCAGTTTAAACTGGCCTGCAGACTAATGACATACGCAGGTTGGGGTGATTTTGTGTCCATTTCAGTAGCTCCTAAATTATGTGACTTGAAAAGCATTGATAGTTCTCACAGACCCAGAGATATTGTTCTCTGATGCCAAGGCAATGCTATTTATTTTATCTAGGTTTTCCACTATTTGAGTCCCTTGCCTTAGTTAAACCCACATATAGTAGGGGATCATTTTCATAATGCCTAGGTCCCAGGTAAGCAAAAGAATATTCTGGCTGCTGTCTTCTTCATACAGGAGCCATGCATTAGTCATCCATTCAAAAATTTACGATAATAAAGTGTTAGTATGCCAAGAACAACTTGGATCTAACATTCTTTCAGCTTCTTATGATATAGAAACATCTTTTTGTGTAGACGTTTCCCAAAATTGAATGTATTTAAAGAATGGGTCTATTCACCACACAATATGGCCCCGATCTCACAACCTAATTATCTGGCTTACTTATAAATGCTTATCTTTCTCACTCCTGATAGAAAAATTAACAATATTAGACTTGCAGAGTTCTAAAATAGAGACCTCCTGAGTAGTTTCTAGAGTAGTTTGATATCAGGCGACTTCTCTTTGCAGTCTGATTTACATGTAGCCTTCAACTTATTGAAATGGTCTTAAGAATGCTAGAGGATACACAGCAAATATGACAAAAGGCTCTGGATGGCAAGAGGTAGCTTGGGGCGTGCATTTATCAAGGGTAATCCTTGATAGTCGTAGCATGGCCATGTCTTTGGCTTGGGTTTCAGTGAAAAACAAACTTCATCTACTTCTGGTCCTGGCATGCAGTCAGTGCCCAAAGATTATGGGTCATTTAGTGAGTGCCATTCTCTCTCTCTTTCTCTCTCTCTCTCTCTCTCTCTCTCTCTTTCTCTCTCGCTCTCTTTCAGTTTGATACAAACTCTTCTTTCTGACCAGAAAACTAACATTTCTATGCCCTTTTCCCCTAATGAAGCTTTCTCAAAATTACTCATCAGAATTTGGTATCATATCAATGTCTTCCAATAAAGTCCTGGTTTTTCCTTAATAGCATTTATTTCACTCTTAGTAAACTAGTAAAGTTATAAAAAAAGTTATAAAATCCCTTTACTGGTTTGTATCAGCCAATAGGTTAATCAACCAATCTATGTTTTATGTAGACAGGAAGTATGATCATTTTGCTTATTCTAAGAACCTAGGAAAGTGCCTGGTTCATATTAAGCAATCAATAAATGGTGGTTAATAAAGAAATGAATGACCGAATGACTAAATCCTACTACTCCCCCTTTTGCCTCAGTCCTTAGAGGAAAATTTGGGGAATTTTGTTACGCCTAGTAAAATACACTAAGGGGAGCCTTAGGATTTTTTATGAGTGTTTATCATTTATTAAATGATATTTTTAAGAATTATGTGTAGGTAAATATTGGTCTCATAAAATAACAAAACTTAGCAAGAGAGAAGCCCAAGGAAGATAAATCAAATTATCTGAGGTCCCCATATGAGTGTGAATAACATTTTAAACACAATATCCAGCTCCTTAAATTATATTTCTCTTTAATAATTTTATGCTTCAGTAACAACTACCTTTAATGCAGGAAGCAGCTTGGTGGCATCTGGCTTCGGAGCCACCCAAACTCAGATTTAATTCCTGGCTCCACTGTTTAAGAGCACTGCAATATCAGTTTCTCTCAACTAAAAGCTGTGATAATGACTTTCATATGACAGGTTTGTTGTGAGAAGCAAATGAGCTCATATACGTTAAAATGTCAAACATGGTACCTAGCACAAAGGAGGTATTATTTACATGTAAATTCACTTCTCTTCAATGTAGTCCAGAAAACTAACCATAGCATTGGAAATAATTAAAGCCCAAATACTACTTTTATTTAGGAAAACACTGGAGGCCTCCGCCAGATTCTAAGCAGCAACCTGTTTGTGATGTACATGACAATTCTATATTTAGTCTGCCCATACGCAGAGAGGAAACTGAAATCTTATCCTCCCATTTCCTCATACTAGTCTTCAAATAGCTTCTTTAAATTCCCTCACTGTTAGCTAGTTATTTTATATGAACATATCCAATTTAAAAGATTCCTCTTTTTGGCATGACTCATCCCTCCTATGGCCAGTTTTATTGCTCCTGTTATTTCCCTAGGATCCACTCACTGTTTTCCAAAGAGTATTTTTTAAATTCGTCTTCTTGAATACCTCGTATTCTTGATATTTTTCAACTGTAGAAATAGTAATTGTATTGCTCTAGTTATTTCTTGGATCCCTTGTCTTTTTTGCCAAGGTACCTATCTGTTCACACGTAATTTTAATGAGCTGCCCAATTCGATTACTAAAAGGCATTGGAGTGTTACAGGGATTGACCATTCCATCCAGAAACTCTCTCAGGTTTCTTGTCCTCTTGTGATTTACCAAGTGTCACTTAATTTTGTTTTTTTTTTTTTTTTCCACACCCTGGCCAACTCTTCCTTGCAGTCATTATTCACCTCTCTTGGTGATCTACTTAACACTTCATTAAAAAGTAGGTTCAGCTCAGCTCCTTTCTCACTGCTCTTCACTTGTCAACAAGACCTGCTTTTTCCCTTTCACTTGTGATTCTTCTGATGCTCAGAATTTGCCAATCATTACTTCTCCCTTGCTGCAGTTTCTCCCTGTGCCTCTCGTCAGCAGCATCTGTATTTCAGCCTATGCTTCATTGCCATCAACTTCTTCCCCCCTACCCCCGGCCCCCTCCACTTGCCCTTGTTTTTATCCTTAGATGCCAGGACATAAGCACTGATTTTAGTCAGGGAATACTTTGATGACAGCACCTCAAAGATCTTTTTAAAACAAAAACAAGATAAGAAAAGATAAGAGTAAACATTCCATTGTATGAGATTCCCTTTTTTTCTTTTAAAAATTACAATCTACTGAATTGTTAGAAATTTAATAACAACTTAGCTTTCACAGTTTTGGATTTGTTAGAGGTGGGTGCTGGAGGAAAAAGCATTCTTGCTACAAAGACTGAGTGTGCCTATACTACACCAGGGCCTACTGAGAGCACTGGGGACAGGGCAGTAAATAAGATAGCCAAGCTATCTATCCACATGAAGCTTGTATTCTATGAGAAAAACAGACACATAGACAATGAATAAATACAATGATAAATTTAGAACGCAGTAATATCAGAATGTGATAGGGAATGACTAAGTGAAGAACATAGCTCTCAGGAACTCTATGGATCATCTCGTTAAACTGTTTCAACAGAAGAAAACATTTCTGTTCTGTGAATTCTTGGCACTGTTACCTAAGCTAATGGTTCTCAGTCTTTTTAATCCATAGAGAAAAATCTCAGAGACTTTCAGGCCAGTAAACATTCCTATTTGTGTGCAGAAACAACAACAACAACAACAACAACAACAACAACAACAACAGCAGCAGCAATAGTGCCTAGTATTGAATGCTTACTATGTGCTAGATGTTATTTCAGGGGCTTAAGATACATTAGCAAACAATATAAAAGTGCCTGTCTTCTTGGTCATCAGTTTTAGCAGGTAGAGAAAGGTAATTAAGGACAAACTTAATAAATAAGAGAATGATAGTGTATGTTAGAAGGTAATAAATGCCATCGGAGAAAACAAAGCAAGGTGAGGAGGGCTGGAGAGAGGCACATGGGGGTTGTGCATTGTTGAATAGGGCAACGAGGGTTGTGGTCAAGTTTATATGCACAGCCAGGGCTGGCCCTTTCCTTCCCTTTAAGTCACCACATCAGAATATAAGCAAATAGAGTGGCATCCTTCTAAAGATGACCTTGAATCAATATAATTGTGGCATTATAATTAACCCACAAATTCAAATATTTATTATTGATAATGTATTACTAGTGAAAAAGGCACACAAATTCTGTGGCATTTGAAGTGAGAATCGTTGCTCAATATCACTTATTTGCCAATTTATCATACATACCCATGTGGCCTCTTCCCCACTGCAATATATAGAACAAGATTTTATCTTTATGTTATTTAACATTTTACATGCTTTTCTTCTCCTCACATAGAAAATATTCAACCATAAGGACCATGGAATTTTCTCTGTCTTCTTCATTACCTAGCAGAGCTTGTTAAAAATAATCATCCATTTTATCTAGTAATTTAAATTGATGAAATCACAATGTAAGTAGATGTCAGCAGCACACCTCAGTATCCTGAGAGTATGTGTGCGTGTGAGATAAGTTTCATATAAGACATAATAGTTATGGTAGTGGCTGGATGCCAGTGCAGCCTGAGGGAATATACTTGAGGCGTGCTGTTATGGCTTGCATGTGGTTAAGGTTTGCAGGGTACGTATATTTGCCCAAACAACTCCCAACTTTAATCTTTATTAGATAATATATCCAAAGCAAACTGAATAATTCACACTGGAGTAAGCCTATGGAGGGCAGTGTATGTGTTCAGGCCAGGAATATTCAAAAGAAAAAAAATTTATTGTAGTTATCAAGATCATAAGGACATTTCTGGGTTAAATTTCTTGTTAATGTTGTTATTTATTGTCTTTAAAAGCCTCTTTTTTTTTTCTTTTTTCTTTTTATGGTCCAGAATCTGAATTGTTTCATGGCAGGAGCAGAGTTTAGAGTTGATATAATAAATATACATGAAATATGTTTCTAGGGTCCTATGTTCTATCCAGTCTACCAGGGAGAGGCCTTGTGGTGTTCTAGGTTAGGGATCCCCAACTCCTTGGCCATGGACTGGTCTGTTGCCTATTAGGAAGCCGGCTGGACAGCAGAGTAAGCGGCTGGCAAGTGAGCAAAACTTCATCTGTTTTTGCAGCCGCTCTTTAGCGCTAGCATTGCCACCTCAGCTTCACCTCAGATCATCAGGCATTAGATTCTCATAGGAGCACTGGTCCCTGGTGCCAAAAAGATTAGGGACCACTGTTCTAGGCTTTTATAAAACACAACTTGAAATACCCATCGTTTCGATGGGCAATATAAGCTGGGTTGACTGACGGTACAGAATGGGCAAAGAGATTAATTTAAGATAATTTAAAAGCCTCCTTTCACACTGTAGAGATAACCAATAATTTTGCTATTTCCACTTGATTGGCATTCCTAACAACTGCTCACCTGTTAGCAGGCATTGCTGTTAGGTCTAAATGTCACAGCCTTGAAAAAATTCCACATTAAGGTCCCTCTGTGAGTCAGAAAAGGACTATTTGAAGCACATCAGTTAATGAGGTAGATAAGTATCTACCTTCTCATATTTCTCATGATTTTCATAAGCAGTGTATACCCCAAATATATTTTAGTCATTTGGTATAAAAGCTTGAATGCTAAGCAGATGCAATTCAGTGTAGGTATTGTGCAATATGTCTGAATCTGTGGGTTAAAAAGAGAGAGAGAGGATGATGAAAAATATTTTACATTCCAGGTGTTCAGTGTGAAACAAAAAAATATACATAAAAACAAAACACATTCCACTCTCTCTTGTCTCCCTTCCCCCATCACCTCCTCCAGAAGGTATCATCTTATCAGCTCCCAGAAATAAATATTTCACCATGAGGGAGTACAGTCTTCTGACCCTTTGATGGTGCTCACCCCATGAACCGGTTAGAGAAGTTCCCTCAAAGCTGAGTGTAAATAATAAACAGCTTAAAATGGTGGACAACAATTGCTCCCAAATCTTTACACCGAGAGCATAGTTTGGTGGTAACATATGTGTTACCACCAAGACTCAAAGGCAACTTTCCTGGCCAAAAGCTGTATATTTAATCTTTTTCCGATCTTGTGGGATCAAAATAAATACCACGTACGTATAAATTTTGAAAACAAACAAACAAAGCCAGTGCTGCAGATGGTTAATGCTAAGGTGCCCTGCGCTACACTTGAAGGGCTATTTTGGCTGTTCAAATAAATAGACGCCCCCAAAGAATTATATCACAAAAATAATTAGCATAGCATATATCTTCAGGGCTGCTCTTTCCCCATTTTCTTTCGCTCCTAGGCTTAGGAGTACAGACAGTGGTATATTGCTACTGCTGCCAGCACTTCCCTCTAATCATGGCCATTATTCATACCAGGGTACATAAGGTCACCAGTGTGGCCTTTGTGCACAGGGCCCTACTATTTATCCTGTATTGTCCTCTAGATTGTGAGCTATAGCAAATGGATTAGAAAGCCAGTTTATTTTTTTTTATATGAGATGTAGATTTGACCTTGCATTGTCTTTCTGCATCTTTTATGATCTTACAAACTCTAGAAACAAGACTTTCAAGCAGCCTTGTAAAAAATCTCCAACTGTGCTTTAGTTTTGAGTTTAAATCACAGTATTCCAATCATTTGTTGATTTTGCTATAAAGATGCCTGGGGCATCCAGCTGCAACAGAGAGGGCAGACTTGTCATTGTTAGTAATTAGAAAGAGCCTGGTAGTGATTCAAGGTAGCTCATAATTCATACTTAAAAAAAAAAAAGTGTTAGTGAGATGTAGTTTGCTGAATTCATTGTAGCTATGTGGATGGATGTCTTTTTAACCTTGTGGCCCTGCTCATTATACATGCAGTCAGTCACCAAAGACTCTGGTTCCTTGCTGTGCTCCAGAAGCTTGATAAAATGTATCAAATATTGGATGAATCTTTTGGCCTTCCTCTCTGTAGGTCACTATCCCTGAGATTTCAGCTACATTGATTTAGCTGTAAACTAAAATAAGTTTCTAAGCTCTTAATATATGTACAAGGACAGAATAAATGCTAAATAAATAAATAGATGATGGAATGAAGGGATATTGCATATGGTTATTTCAACAATAACAACTTTATTTTACTAAAGAAATTAATCAATAGAGAATTACCTAATATTGCACACCCAAGAAAAACTTCCCAGTTAGGCAAAATTTTATGGCTGCTTCTCAGTGTTGGCTTAGTTACTAAGAAGTGGCAAGCAGATATGTAAAAGTTTCATGTTACCTAAGGTCCCTTCTCAGAGGTTATTTTATTATCTCTAAAGAAGGTATTAACCCTCATTAGCAATTTGTCTCTGCTTTGAAAGCTGGCTTTCTAAAAATAGGGATGCTATTTCAGGGGGAAAATATCATTTCAGCAGTATAACTGGAAACATTGGTGGCATAGCAAATTGATGGATGTCTTGCATTGAATATTACGATAAGGTAATTTGTGAACATCTCAATTAGTAGCTTCATTCTATAAATTCCAGAGTTTAAAATTAAGGTAGATGAGGCAATCATTGAAACATTTATAAAATGTTTACATTTCTATTTGGATAACATCTGTATATCTTATGAGCTAATTTAAAATAAAACTTTGGTTTTTTTGCTAGTATTAACTGCGTGAAGTCTCATTTAGTTGATGAACAGTTATAATCATAAACAAAAGCTGAAGCTAAAGATTAAGAGAACAAAAGTAGAATTATCATAAAGAAAAGTAGAGAAGAGGTCTGGGGAATTTTTTTGGAACCAAAAAAATGATCAGATTTTGTATAGTTCAGAAGTGATTCCAACGCTTGGCCAGGGTATATTCTCACTGATGTCTCCTGGTGAGCCACTCAGCTCTGACTCTGTGTCCTGCCTCATGTCTAATCCAATCAAGTGATTCTATCAGCTTTTTCAGGTAAACGCACCAGAAACATTCACTAAGAAATTTTTTGGAATCAAACACAGAATTACTTTTACGTAAAATTATGCCATTACTTAAGAAGAACAAATTTCTCTTACATATGCATAATAAGAAGTTGGTTAGATATTTTCTTTTAAATCAGTTTTTAGAGCCTTGGCTTTCCTTATGATAAAATATTTCTACCTTCCTAATATAAGAATAGTAAAACTTTTTTTTTTTCATGGTAGTAAGTTATAAATTTACTTCGGAAATTTATAAGAGACAATTTCTAAAAACTATAAATTAGCATTTAAAACTGCACAGAAAAATTGTTAAAAGCTCAACATTTGAATATTTTTGCATTAATGGGGAAGAGGACTATTTAGTGAGATCTAAGACTGGATTATGAATGTTGATCTAATGTCCTTTCAAGAAATAAAGAGGGTGTAATGATTTAAAGCCTTTATCCACAGTATATCCCTTACTTGTCTCCTGGTCAAAATTATTTACAGTGTATAATTAAAGGGGTATTAAGTTCCTTTAAACAGATATGAAGGAATCATAAGATTTATGAAGGTGGTAGGTGTGAGTGACATTTAAAATCTTTTCTATCCAATCAGGTCAGTAAGAGCTCTCATTGTTGCTATGGAATAAAACACACATCTTTAACCTAAATCCCTTAATGTTCCTTTGTTCTTAAAGTATTTGGCAGTCTTGTTTAATGTTAACTGTTTCTTTTCTGGCAAATAGAGCTTTATTTAGTGACTGAGATAACTCATTACCTAAATCTCAGAAATATAGTTTTCCATTAGGGTGAGCATTGCTGATTTCTGACTACAAACACTAAATAGCAATAAATAGCAATGGGAGTCTCGTAAGCTTAACATTAGTGAGAAGAAAATTGTGCACCATCAGGGTAGTGTGACTGCTTTCCTTACAGAGTTGGGCAAGTCACCCTTTGAAACAGTAGAAAATGTAAAACATTAAAAAAGTGATATCTTATTCTGCTAGAAATGAGGTCAGAATTTAGTTTCTAAATTTGAGAATTGGAAACATTTGCTACGACTTACCATCACAAATTTCAATCAAGAAAACAGATGTGAGAATAGTGAATGTATATATATATTTGACAGCACTTGACGGCATTCTCATAGAGGGTCAACTTGACTAAAGTCTTTTGTGCTACATGAAAATGAAAACACACTAGAAACCCTATAAGCTCAGCCCTGATAGTTTCTCACATCCAGATAAATGACGCTGGGATGGCAGTTTCTGCACTCAAGCATTAATTGGGGAACAGTGAGTGGGTGTTCGCCCACTAGTGTAGATGATATGTAATACTGACCTAGAAATATGGGTTATTGTCCATTGCTTAGATCAATACGTAATATTGACCTCATTTCACATGAGTTTTTATTATGTGCATAATCATGTAGAGTAAAATTGTAAACCCAAGAATATGTTTTTTTAAAAAAGAAAAAAAATTGGAGCAGTCAAAAGGGATGTCATTAAAGCTCACGCTTGAGAGAATCTGATGTGTCCCTAGGATTTTGGGGACCCCATGGAGAACTATGAACATAGGTGGTC